>CM066050.1:66022740-67336751 GCA_033557465.1 Ichthyophis bannanicus | reverse complement strand
CAGGCTCTGTCGGTACCGACGATACCCATATGTGAAGACTACATTCCTGCTTGTTCCTGGAGATTATCCTGATCACCTTCCTGTGAATGAATAGCCGGAATACTGCCAGACTCCTCTAACATGGCCGTCGTTCCTGCCAAAACCACAGGCGATTTAGACACCGAGGATTCCAATGAGATTTAGGCACCAAGGATTCCAACCTAAGCCTGCCAAAGCATCTTGTCTCCAGAAAGGCCTTCCTCCACCTATCAGGACTCTGCCTTACAACTGCAGCAAAATCCCATGGTTGAAAGGAAGCCCTGATGGGAGCCACAGGCCAAACCTGTGGGCTTCGACAGCATCATTTGATGGAAACTACCCGCTCTCTACTGCACTATAGAAAATAAGAAAACCCCCCCCCCCCCGGCCAAAATACAATCCTGTCACCAACAATGCTGCTTACAAAACGTCACCGGCTCAACATGCGTCGCACCTCCCAATTGCCAAAACTGCAGCCCCAGTCCTGAAGGCATACGCTCCTCCGGAGTAGCTGCCAATGAAGCCCCGGCTCGTGTGTCAAAGCTGAGCTCCTCCTCACCCTTCAAGTCATGGGATAGGAGCCACAAAAGAGCAAGCGGAAGGGGCTCTTCCTCCTCTGCATGCTAACATTCACCCAGACAAACACCCAACCGGGCCCATCTTCCCAGCCCCAGTAGAGATGGGGGATCCTGCAGGCCTACTGGGACTGCCAACTTTAGTGCCCTTAAGCAGAGTCCTCACCCATTCAAGAGATCGGGAGCTGCTTAACTCAACAAGGAGCTTCCTCTGACAATGTGGCTCTTGAGTTATTTCTCTTTTTTTCCCCAATTAGAATTTAAAGGGCCACTACTCCAAAACAGGGATATCTCTGTAACCAAAACCAACTTTTTTTCTGCTCTTCTTATCTGCCTTCCTTATTGTGGCTCTTCAGTGGTGTCCATCTACAGTGAAATCATGTTCCCAAGCTGCTTGGGAACTGAGAATAGTGAGCCTGATAGGAGGTGCCAACTGCCTATGTAGAACGATACCATCAAGACTTGGCATGCTCAGTATCCAAGCTGCTTTTGGGGCACGATAACTCAAGTCTGGAATGGACTGGAGGGGACGATAAGGAAAAAACAATTCACCAGAGGGAACTTAAGCAAGGGAGGGAGGCTGATAACCAAGAGCACAAGATATAACATTGGAAAGTGGCCAGTAAAGGTCCAAATTTCATCTGAAATTGGTCACTGCTTATAGCATTAAGAAATGCATCCTGATTTTAACAGTGGCCATTCCAGGTCACAAGTTAACAGAATACCAAAAATACATCCATTCCTTATTTACCCTGGTAAAGCCATGCTGTTTTGGATCTTCCAGTCCAATGCACTCAAGATACCTCACTATCTTTTCCATTAATAGGGTCTTCCTTTATTTTCCCCGCCACCAAGGCTAGACTAAGTTTGCAATTCCCAACCTCTTCGCTTTTAGTTTTAAGAAGGACAATGCCCAACTTTCTTCAGTCATGTGGAATTACTCATCTCCAAAAAAATTAGACTTCAATAAGGCCAGTATCTATTTGAATTGCTTTGTTATCCTACTGGCAGCACAGCTTTGTCCACTTTCATATCTATCTCACTACCTTATATACCCTACTAACAGTCCCATGCTGTACAGAATATAAAATATCATAGAGCAGAATGCTGAAGCAACCACTCACTATCCAACCAGCACTGTAATTTAGATCTTTGGAAAGATGGTAAAGTCAGAAAAGATTTTCCCTTGGGTCTTTAGGAAACAAAAAAAAGTTAAAAAATGAAAGGTTACCTGGAGGGGGAGGAACAATTCCAGGAGGCGGAGGTAATGCAATATTGACTACAGCTGAAGGGCCACTTGGTGGCAGGTTAAAATAGTTGGAAGAAGATTCTTCTTCTGTAGGAGGTGGGGGCAGAGCTGCAGAAATTAAAAAAAAAAAAAAAGAGGAAGGGGGGTGAGACATGTCAATTTTTTCCCCCCAAAAAACAAAACAAAACAAAACCCACAGGTACTAGCAACATTTATCAGGCCAATAGCTTAGTGAATCATTCAAATGTTTGAGAAAACAAAATGAATTTGTTCTCCCCTAAAAGGCCATCTGGAAAGCAAGACCAGCTTGTTATTCATTTTTCTAAAAGGTTTGTGTTGAAATGAGAAAATTCCAATGCACATAAACCTTATTTTTATCTTGAGAATTTTGTATTCTTCAATAAAAACTTCTTACGCTCTAACAAAGTTATGTTTATACACAATGACCTCTAACTCTGCGCTGCTCTGCAATTCCTGATTATCTGGAGAGGTTTTCCTGTGTATTAGCCAGGACTAAAGAGGTTAAACCTGCTCTTGACTCAAAATGAAGGCATTTCCTGCCTTTTCCAGGAAGCTGGCAACACTGCAATTTTCTGCACATATTTTAAAGGTTAATTAATGTTATTGCTCAAAAGTAAGTGCTCAGAGTTAGCACTGGTTCTGCAGTAAAAGCTCTACATATAACTAGGCCACAGCCAAGTTATCTGACTAAGGAGTACAGCCAAACCACCTTGAATAGATAATGTTAAAAGTAATTTTTCCTAAAAAGACTATTGTGATATTTTAATTACCAGTTAATGTTCTCTCTGAGTCCTGCTAGACCAATCCAGACAAGTGGGTTGTGTTCCCCTATCAGATTGGTGGAGACAAAGAAACAATGAAAAGCTCCTATTTGCCTCAGCCACCAGAGGTAGGGTTGCCAACTGGCTCCAGATGCGCCCGACAGACTTGATCCAGTCCTGGGTTTACCCCATTGCATGCAGTGACTTGTAGTTTTCCATTTCTTATGGAGTGCAATGAAGAAATCAGAACTACATATCCCTGCATGCAATGGGATAAACCCAGGACTGGATTTACCCTGTCGGGCGCATCTGGAGCCAGTTGGCAACCCTAACCAGAGGTCCCTTCCGTATTTGTCCCAAAGCATATGGAAGAAACATGGCAAGCCTCACACAACCTTAACATGGGCAACAGTGAATAACAAAACAGAGAACTATGTACAAAAAAACCCAGAAGGCCATCAGTAGAAGATGAACTTGCAGAGCCAAGTATAAAATCACAGTGAACCCAAGGGTATCGCAGCAGAACAGAGCAACACAGTTCAATGAGTGAGCCTTGGACTGGTTTAGCAGGACTCAAGGAAAGGACATTAACTGGTAAGTAAAATGTCACCTTCCAAATCATTCTGCTGGACCAATCCAGACAAGTGGAATGTACTAAAGCTACAACTTCCCTTGGCTCTTTTTCCCCTCCATCACCTATTTGTCCCATCTCTCTTCTTTCCTGTAACATGATGTTATTTAAAAACAGAGCAGCCCAGGAAGACAATCAGAAGCCCCCCCCCCCCCCCAACAAGGAGAGTGATGAGGTCAAGCCTTGGTACTCATCCCCCAAGAGCCCCAAGCTAAAAAACGTGTGCCAGGCTCAGCTCTACTCCCCAGGAACTGTTTCTCTGGCTTTGCAGCACTGCGTTTAAGGTGGCTAGCAGGCAAATCTCTGAGAGCCTTTGGGAGAGAGCAGGGAAGTACAGAGGAGGAGGAAGGAGGTGCTGAGGTTGTGCAGGGCAGTTGTAAGTCTTCCAAATCCTTCCAATTTCTGGCTATTCAACAGGCTCTTATCCAAGATAAGAGTGCGGAGTTGAACTAAATTTTCCCTCCTCCTATGGCTAATGAAAAAGAACGCAGTCTAGTGGAGCCTCCAGTGAGAGATCAACCCACAGGCTGTCATTCGCAAGCGGTTTAAATTAATATCTTTTCCTCTCAAAATCTTCAGAATTTTCTTCAGAGAGGAGCTAGACAAAGAAATACTGAAGGGACCTCTGGTGGCCGAGGTGAATAGAGGCATGGGATTGATGTCATTGCAACATGGGCTTTTCATTTGGTTCTGTGTGTCCAACGATCTGGTAGGGAACACAACCCACTTATTATTATTATTAAAGACTTATAAAGCACCGCAACATACGAAGCGCTGTACAAACATAGAAGAGAGACAGTCCCTGCTCATCAGAGCTCACAATCTAATAAGACAGAAAACAAAATAAGTTACATAATACAAATAACAAAAATTTACAGGACAAAGTAAGCAAATATTGATAGAGAGATCAAGATAGGGTAAGACAGGAACGGAAAGCAATAGTGAAGAGATGGGATTTTAGTCTGGACTTGAAAATGGTCAGGGAGGACGCCTGGCGCACAGAGATAGGAAGACTATTCCAAGCAAAGGGTGCTGCCAGTTGGAAGGAGCGAAGTCTGGAATTGGCAGTACAAGTAAAGGGCACAGATAAACAAAGACTATTAGAAGAGCGAAGCAACCGAAAGGGGGTGTAAGGAGAGATGAGAGATGAAAGGTACTGGGGGGCAGAAGAGTGAATACATTTATAGGTCAGGAGGAGAAGTTTAAATTGGATACGGAGATGGATGGGAAGCCAATGAAGCGACATGAGGAGAGGAGAGGAGTGATGTGGAAAAAACGAGACTGGCGGAAAAGTCGAGCAGTGGAATGTTGAATTGACTGAAGAGGAAAGAGGTGGCTTGCAGGGAGGCCGGCAAGGAGAACGTTACAATAATCAAGACGGGAGGTGATTAAGGAGTGGACAATCAATTTAGTGGTGTCAACAGAGAGGAAGGGGCGAATTTTGGAAATATTGTATAGAAAGAAACGACAAGTTTTAGCAATGAGCTGGATATGTGAAGAGAAAGAGAGAGAGAGAGGAATTGAAGATAACACCAAGGTTACGTGCTGAAGAAACAGGGAGGAGTACAGAGTTATCAACAGAGAGAGAGAAAGGGGAAAGAGGAGGGGAAGCATTTGGGGGCAAGATAAGAAGCTCAGTTTTGGCCATGTTCAGTTTTAAGTGGCGGTGGGACATCCAGGCAGCAATGTCAGAGAGGCAGAGTGAGATCTTAGACTGGATATCAGGAGAGATAACAGGTGCAGAAAGATAGATTTGAGAGTCGTCGGCATAGAGATGATAGTGAAAGCCATGGGAAGAGATAAGGGTGCCAAGGGATTGGGTATAGAGAGAGAAGAGGAGTGGACCTAAGACGGAACCCTGAGGAACTCCTACAGGTAGTGGGGTTGAAGAGGAGGAGGAGCCATCGAAGCACACACTGAAAGAGCGATGGGATAGATAGGAAGAGAACCAAGATAGTACAGAGTCCCATCTTATCTGGACATGTCTAGCAGGACGATATGGAATTAGGTTTTAGCTCATGTCCAAAAGGTGATACAAGCATATTTTACATAGTCTGCAGATGTATTTAGAACTGTATGACCCCAGGGTTTTGGTATCTCAAGGAACCACCTGGAATAATTTGTGAGGAGCACTTGTCCAAAGGTAAGTAGGAAGCTGCCAGTATAGGAGCATAGGGGTGTAAGATCCTGCCAAGTGCCCATGGAGGTAAGCCCAAATTTGTAACAGAGAAAGCACTAAGGCAGCTGTGTCAAGCTACAGTCCTGGAGGGCCACAAGCCAGCCTGGTTTACAGGATGTCCCCAATGATTAATCATGAGATATCTGCACACAATGGGAGCAGTGCATGCAAATCTCATGTATATTCTACTACTACTACTAATCATTTATATAGCGCTACAACGCATAAGAACATAAGATATGCCATACTGGGTCAGACCAAGGTCCATCAAACCCATTATCCTGTTGGCCAATCCAGGTCACAAGTACCTAGCAGTTTCAAAAAAAAAAAAAAAAAAAAAAGAGACAGATTCCACAATGCTTGTATTTGGGCAAGAAGTGGATTTCCTGGGTCCTCTAACAATGGTTTATGGATCTTTCCTCCAGGAACTTGTCCAAACCCTTTTTAAGTCCAGCTAAACTAACAGCTTTTACTACATTCTCTGCTAATGAATTCCAGAGTTTGATTACACGTCGAGTGAAAAAATATTTTCTCTTATTAGTCAAATGGGTTACAATGTAGCGTCATTGCATGCCCCCTAGTCTTTCTACTTTTTGATGGCGTAAACAAATCGATCTACGTTTACCCGTTCCACTCCATTCATTAATGTATACACCTCTATCATATCTCCCCTCAGCCAACTCTTTTCCAGACTGAAGAGCCCTAACCTAAGGCGTACACAGCACTGTACAGATACATACATACAATGACAGTCCCTGCTCATCAGAGCTTACAATCTAATCAAGACAGACAATACAATAGCTGAGAAAAGGGGTACAATAAAGAAAGGTAAGGAGATATAAGGAAAGTGTAGTTACTCACCTGTAACAGGAGTTCTCCAGGACAGCAGGTATCAGTCCTCATATATGGGTGATGTTGGCGCCGACGGAGTCCACATAGTAGCTTCTCCACAGTTTTCAAAGTCTTTGGGAGATGCACCATGCATGCATGGTCCCTTTCTCGCCCAAGGGTGCCATCTTGCCCCAGTAGGATGACATAGCTCAAAGGCAAAAATGACACAAAGACGTCAACTCCACAGGGAAGAGGGAGAATTGGAAGGACCAATTCCTGCTGTCCCCGGAGAACACCTGTTAAAGGTGAGAAACAATGCTTTCTCTGGGAACAAGCAGGAAGTCCGTCCTCACATATGAGACTCCCCAGCTACAGGCTACCGAGAAACCTGTAAAAAGCCATGGGTGACCAGAAAAAAGTGAGACGTGAGCAGCAGCAGTCATGAGAAGACACAATCCAGAGCGGCCCAAGTGTCCAGCAAGAAAGCAGCACTCTGGTAGCCTGAACACACAAAGGGCCAGAGGGCAGGAGTTGCCTACACCTCAAAGAGATGATGGGTACTGCCTGCCAAAGGCACTGTCCCATCAGGACTCCCTCTCTCCAGACAGTAATGAGCTACAAAAGGTATGAACCGAGGACCAGGTGGCAGCATGGCAGATTTCCAACAGAGGAATGGAGCGCAGGTTTGCCATGGATGCTGCCATGGCCCTGATGCTATGTGCCGTCACCCAGCACTCCAGCGATAGCCTAGCTTGTTCGTAGGCGATGGCAATGCAATCCGCCATCCAAGTGGACAGAGTATACTTGGTCACTGCTGCCCCCAGCTGACTGGGGTCAGAGGAGACAAAAAGGTGGCTCTGGGTAGATTGTTCTTCATACTCTGGACTGTAAGAGGCCCAGTCTCCACCCTACTGGTGGGAGCACCACCTCCTGATCGAACCTTGTATAAGATGAATGTGCCACCAATGCCTGGAGTTCGCTGACCCTGAAGCAGACATGAGTGCCACTAATAACACGACCTTCCAGGAAAGGTACCATAGGTGGCAGGTAGCCAGGGGCTTAAATGGTGGACCAATGAGTTGTGACAGCACCACATTAAGGTCCCACTCCACTGCCAGAAGGCAGACAGGAGTCTTGGATAACAAGAGACCCTGCAAGAAGTGGGTCACGAGAGGTTGGATGGAGAGGGATGTGCCCCCAATAAAGAGGTAGTGCACTGCAAATGCATTAAGGTGGACCCTAACAGAATTGGACTTCAGCCCTGCCTGAAACAGGTGAAGCAAATATTGCAGCACAAGCTGCACAGAGCACAAGAACGTGTCGAACTGTTGCTCCGTACACCACAGTGAGAATCTGTGCAATTTGAAGGCGAAAGCCTGTCTTGTAGAGGTCCTACGGGAGGCCAGGATGACTTTCTCCACCTCTCCTGAAAGGTTGAACAGGGCCAAGGCTACTCTTTCAGCAGGCAGGCCGTTAGCGAGAGACCCCAAGTTGGGGTGGAGGAGGGAGCCCTCCTGCAACAGCAGCCCCGGGGCACTACCCAGAGGGACTGGGGGCGCCAAAGGTAAGCGAAGGAGCAGTGGGAACCACTGTTGCCTGGGACACCAAGGGGCTACTAATATCAACGATGCCCCATCGTGTTGAGCTTTGAGCAGGTTTTTAGCTACCAGCAGCGTGGGCGGGAAGGCGTAAAGAATTCCCTCCATCCACGGGATGAGGAATGAATCTGCTGTCACCTGGGATGGGTGTGGCTGCCTGGAGCAGATGCAGGGCAGCAGAGTATTGGTTGGACTGGCAAAAAGGTCCATCGATGGGGTCTCCCCGAGTTGGAAGAGCCGGTGGACCACTCTGGGGTCTAGCTGCCACTCATGCGGCTGAATGACCCTTCTCAGCCTGTCCGCCAGGGCGTTGTGCTAGCCTAGCAGATACACCGCCTGCAGGAGCATCACGTGGCAGATTGCATACGAGCAGAGAGCTACTGCCTCTTGGCAGAGAGTGTATGACGCTATGCCCCCCTGCTTGTTGACATAGAACAATCGCCACTTGATTATCTGTCTGAACCAGCACCAAATGGTGTTGCAGGTAGTGATGGAAGGCTCAGAGGGCCAGGGATATGGCCTGAAGCTCCAAGAGGTTGATTTGCTGCAGACTGTCCATCTATGACCAACTGCCATGAATGCAGAGGCCATCGCAGAGGGCTCCCCAGCCTAAGAGAGAGACATCCACAGTTAGGACCCTTTAAAGGGTGGGGCCTGGAAGGGAATCCTGACCAGGAGGTGCTGGAGGTCTTGCCAGAGTCGGCTAGTTGGTGGGTCACCACCACCCTGTCCTGCAATTGGACTGGGGGCTGGGTCCACTGGGAGCAGAGGCCCCATTGAACTGCCCTTATGTGAAGGTGGGTGTCCGGGGTAACAAACTGTGGACACCATGTGACACAAGAGGCGGTTGGCACCAAGTTTCGACACTGCATGGCAGCGGCCGGCCTTGTTCTGAGGGAGAAAGGCCTTGGCCTGAACCGTATCCAGCCTTGTCCCTATGAACTCCAGACACTATCAGGAGGAGGTGGGACTTTGGGTGGTTTATTACGAATCCCAAGTGCTGCAGAATAAGGATGGTGCGCGTCTTTGCATGTTGCACCTCTGCTGCAGTACGGCCTCTTATGAGCCAGTCATCCAGATATGGGAAGATGAAGGCTTTCTGGAGATGGAGGTAGGCTGCAACTACCATCAGGCACTTGATGAACATCCTTGATGTGGAGGCCAGCCTGAAAGGTAACACTCTGCACTGGTAGTGGCCGCCTCCCATCACAACCTGAGGTAGTTCTTGTGGTTGGGATGGATGAGGATGTGTGCATGCATCCTTTAGGTCCAAGGAGCATAGCCAGTCTCCTGGCTGGAGATATGGCAGCAGTGTTCCAAGGGAGAGCATTTTGAACTTCTCTTTCACTGGGAACCTGCCTAGATCCTGCAGGTCCAGAATGGGCCAGAAGCCTCCGGTCCTCTTCGGTATGAGGAAGTACCAGGAGTAGAACCTCTTGCCCTTGAGGTGTGCAAGCTCCAGTTTCACCGCCTTATCCTCAAGTAGGCCTGTGAGCTCTTGCAGTAGTAAAGTCTGGTGGAGGGGAGTCCTAGGGGGCTCTCCCAGAAAGAACTGTGGGCACTTGGGCCGGGTGGAGGAGATAACCCTCCCTCACCACCTACAGTGTCCAGGAATCAGTGGTGATGGATGGCCACCAGTGGGTGTAGAGAACCAGTGGGCTGCAGGGATAGGCCTCCTGGGGGAAGAGAGACTATGCTCAAGGAGTCAAAAATCTCTGCCAGAGGCTAGACCGGAGCCGATGCCTGGGGTTTGGGAGCCTTAGGCTTAAGGACCATGTGCTTGTCCCTTGGCCTGCTGCCCATTGGAGAGCTGGGAAGGCCTAGAACCGATGATAGTTTCCATAAGCCTTCCTCTTCTTCAGGTAAAAGGACTTTTTAGCCGAAGGCTTCCGTTGGGAAGGGTCAGTGGTTTTCTTGGAGCGCCTGGTCCTCGTCAGAAACTCAGACTCCAACTCTACAGCCTTATCAGTCATGGGTTTGCAGACTAGAATTTCTCCCTGGCAAGGGATAATCGACCATCTTGTCCTGAACCCATTATTCCAGGTCCAAGAACTGTAGCCAAGCCTGGCGTCTGGCACTGATGCCCGCCGCAGCTACCCTAGCCGCCAACTTGAAGCAATCATAGGCTGCCCAAGTCAAACTTGGAGCACTCTCTGACCCCTGAGGCCAGTGTCCAGAACCGCTGGAAAGGTGCCTCAGAGAGACCAGCCAAGAACCTGATGAGTTCCTTCACCAGGTCCCTCATGTACATGCCCATGTACAGCTGGTATGCCTGGATCCAGCCAATGAGCATCGAGCCCTGGTAGCACTTTCTGTCCAGGGCATCCAAGGCATGGGCCTCCCTACCCAGGGGCAACGAGGAATACGTCTTCTGGCTCTTAAGATGATGCATGGCCGACTCCACCACCATGGACTTGTGCTTTCTGGAAGCCAGGGCTCCGGCAGATCCAGTACATCGAGTCCAGCTGTCTGCTCACTATGGGCAGCAATGCTGGGGTCTCCCACATGCGGAGGAGCAGCTGTTCCAGGATCAGGAGAATGGGCACTGTGCCTGCCACCTTTGGAGGAGCCTTGTACTGGAGGATCCTGAGTTCCTCGGTCCGAGGGTCCTCCTCTGACTCTGTCTCAGTGCCTTGGCCATGTCCCACATGACATCGAAGAAAGCCATGTCCTTGGATGGGAACAGATGCCGGGTCTCGATGGGAGACGGGTTGGAGGGCACATCCCAGCGACAACAGGTATCCAGGGATTCGTTGTCCTCAGACACCCAGTCAGACTCTTAGTCGGTGGAGGTGTCTAGAGTGGTCTGGGCTCCAGAGTCAGACCTCGAGTCTGATGGCCCTGGGCAGCCCTGCAGGCACTCATCAGGGATGACCTCTGTCCCGAGGACCGGTGGTGCTTGAGGATTGGCTCAATGTCGAGGGCCCGGTAGTTGGAAGCGATGACCCAGTGGAGCCGGGCATCAGGGCCTGCTGCTGGGCCATGAAGGCAGATAAACTGCACTCCAAGGCTGCCATCCTGGTCTTGAGGCCAGATGGCTCTGCAGCCTCTGGCCCGACTCCAATCACTGGACTGCAGGCTATTCCCATTGGGGTATTTTGGTCAGCCGTTCCTGCTCCTTCCCCTCATATTCGCAGCAGGGACTGCAGGCTCAGGACCTGTGGGACTTGCCCACTTTCCAAGGCTTGTCCGCCGACTCAGTCTTCAAATATTTCTGGCTCTTCTTGGGCTCTTCCTCTGGGGTCTTGCTGGAGGACCCACAGACTCAGGGTTCCAAGGCAGCCCGGTCTCCCCAGGGTTCTGGAGGGGGCCCTGGAGCATGGTATTGCTGGAGACCCCAGTGCAGAGTCCGTCTTGTGGAAGGACTCCCACTACTGCTTATGGCTCTTGATGGCCTTGGAGGTCATCTTCTTACAGAGACCGCAGTCCAGGGAGTCATGGTCCAGCGCTAGGCATCAGAGGCAGCAATCATGAGGGGCAGTACACAACATGGTTTTGACGCATCGGTCACAATTCTTAAAGCCATTGGTAGAGGCTATGGTGGAGAAGACTGCCCCCACAAGGTCAAAAACCTCAGGCCTAGCCAAGGACAAAAAAAAAAAAAAGGCACAAAGCCAGTCAAGAAGTTCTAAAAAAAAAAACCCCAGACCCAAGATGCGATGCCGAGGCAAGCGAGCTCGGGTGCAGGAAAGGGAATCTGTATGCGACCAGAGAAGAAAATTTCAAGAGAAAAAAAAACCGTAACTTTTTCCGGGAAAAATAGGCACACATCTGGTGAGCTCCACGGAAAAAAGGAGAATGAGGCAAGATGGTACCCTTGGGTGGGAAGGGGACCACGCATGCATGGCGCATCTCTCAAAGGCTTTCTTTGAAAGCTGAGGAGAAACTACCACGTGGACTCCATTGACACAGACGTCAACCATAAGCGAGGACTGACTTCCTCTTGTTCCCAGAGAAAACAAGAGGTCAGGATCCAAAAGCAGCCTCAAAAAAGGTGAGCCTGGATTTGAAGAAGGGGAGAGATCAGTCCTGATGCATCGACTCAGGAAGTTTGTTCCAGGCATAAGGAGCAGTAAGGTGAAAGGATCAAAGTCAGGAGTTGGCAGTGGAAGAAAAGGGCATAGAGAGAAGCATGTCAGTGGAAGAGCAGAGTTCACAAGGAGAGAGGAGAGAAGAAAGGGAGAGAGGAGCAGTAGAATGAATGCATTATAAGTCAGATGGGGAAATTTGAACTGGATACAGAAGTGGAAGGGGGAGTCAATGAAGTGATCTGAGAAGAAAGGTTATATGAGTATATATCGGGGCTGGTGGAAGATTAGCCATGCAGCGGAATTCTGAACAGACTGAAGGGGAGAGAGATGATTCACAGGGAGACAAGCAAGGAGGAGGTTACCAAGAAGTGGATAAGTGCTTAAGTAGTGTGTTCAGAAAAGAAGGGGTGAATTGTGTTAATGTTATAGAGAAAGAAATGACAGGTTTTCGCAATCAGTTGGATGTGTGTGCAGAAGAGGGAGGAGTCAAGATGACTCCAAGGTTGCAAGCTGAGGAAACAAATAGAAGAGTGCTCTCTACAGAGGTAGAAAAAGGAGGAAGGGGGAGCAGGGTTTAGGGGGAAAAAAAGTTCAGATTTGGCCATGTTCAATTTCAAAACAGCAATGAGACATGCAGGCAGAGATATCAGATAGGCAGGCAGAGATCTGGCCTAGAGTGTCAGAGAGACAGCGGTTGTAGAAAGACAGATCCGAGTCATCAGCATAAAAATGATACTGAAAGCCATGGGAGGAGATGAGAGCACCAAGGGACTGGGTATTGAGAAAGAAAAGGAGAGGGCCCAGAACAGACCCCTTCGGGTACACCAACTAAGTGGAATAGCACAGAAGAAACAGCACCAGAACAAACACTGAAAGAGCAATGAGAGAGAAAAGAAGAGAACCAAGACAGCAGAGAGCCCCTAAAACCAATCGAGGATAATGTGTCGAGAAGGTGGTGATGGTCGACAGTGTCAAAAGCAGCAGAAAGATAAAGAAGAATGAGGACTGAGTAAAGGCCCTTGGATTTAGCCAGGAACAAGTTGATGGAGACTTTGGTAAGAGCCGTCTCAGTAGAATGCAAGGGACGAAAGTCAGATTGAGCGGATCCAGCAGGGCTTGAGAAGAGAGGAATTCAAGGAAATGGTGGAAAAATGCACATTCAAGTAGCATGGAAATGAAGGGAAGAAGGGAGATGGGTTGATAATTAGGACAAGTAGGGTCAAGCGAAGGTTTCTTGAAGAGAGGTGTGACCACAGCAGGCACAGTTACAGTGGAGAGAGATAGGTTGAGAATACGAGATGGAAGGGGCGAGGAGGAGACGGGTGGGGATAGGATCAGAGGAGCAGGTAGTAAAGTTTAGAGGAGCAAAGAAGATGAGAGATTTTCTCTTCGGAGACCTTAGAAAAGGATGAAAGGTAGCAGAGAATGAGGGGAAAATGAGAGGAAAAGTTGGTATTGAAGAGGGGACGAAGCTGATCTTATGGGAACTGGAGCATAATCTTGTGGACTTTGTCATTAGGAATATCCTGAAAACCTGATTGGTTTGTGCCCCTCCAAGACTGATACCTCAGCACAAAGGTATTTTGTGACCAAATTTCCTTCCCCTGTCAACAAGGTTTGTAGAGAAGTTATTTAAAATTAGTATTTAGACCATCCTAACATGAGGGCCAGATAAAATGGATTACTGATGACATACATATTGAGAAAGATTGCTTGCTGCATGAGATTACATAATAAAAACAGGGAAAAAAGCCTGGATAACATGCTCCTCTAAGAATTTGAGGAAATATTTTCTTACCTCCCGGTAGTCCAGGTACAGGCTCTAACTTCATACCAGAATCTGTAGTGCTGTCTCTATCTTTCTCCTTTCCCCTAGCTGCCTGAGACCTGGAACCAAAACAGAAAAAAAAAATGTAAACATAAAAACAGAGTTGGAAGCAATATCAAAACAGCTAAAACAATGACGCCACATCTCCTGCTACCTACCTTCCCCACTTGACATTGAGCCTACGGCCATTAACAATCAGTTTGTTGAAGGATTTCTCTGCTGCAACTTCCGCAGCCTGCCTCGTCGCAAACTGAATGAAAGCACACTGCTGCCTCTGCACCACAGTTATGGTCCGGATTTCACCAAACTGGTAAAAATGGTTTCTGCATGGCAAAAAGTGCAATGAAGTAGAGCTTCTTGCTTCTTAACAAGGTAAGAACACACAACAGAACTGTGGGCAGAACCACTAAAAGGCACTAGTCATCTATAGATTTAACCCTTTCCCAGCATGGACATTAGTATAAACTGAATACCTTTTACATTTCCCACAGAAGATGTATGCATTATGAAAGACTATACAGATTCACATCCACAAGGCATGCTATGGAAAGGTGGTGATACTTATCAGTTTTCTTTACTTCTATTACATTTTAGACCTTTCAGAATGCATTTAAAGTGAATGAGATACAAATATATATTTTCAGTGAGAAAATGGATAATCAGTGCTGATGAGATTCTGACTCAACATCTTACAATATCCAAAGAAGTGATGACTAAACGTGCTTTCAAACTGGATGAGTCGTAAAGGAAACGAAGGAAAAGGATATCTTCCTTATGAAATTATAGCAAAGCGAGAAGTCTCCTAATCGAGCTTTGTTGAAAATTAGGATAAACATTGAATTTAAAAAAGGATTGCAACCAAGTTACACAAGCAAAGTATATACTAAGGTTTCTCTGCAGGGCAACAGACAAGATCCTTGTTTTAGGATCCTCAAGATAGCGTTTGGATTTGATAGTCAAAAAACTGTACAATGAAGTTAAGGATAATGTAAGTAGGGGCACTCACCTGAGCTCTGTTTCACTGATGGTATCTCCTAGTCCCCCTACATATAATGTAGTGATGGCCTTATCGTCAGGCGGGTCAAGGCGAGGCATGGTAGACGCCCGCTTCAAAAGCTTATCTGCCACAGGGTCATTGATACCATAGTAACGATCTTTAATATTCTGATCTGCTAAAGGATCATCAGGATCTGTTGGCTTCTCATGTCTGTAGATAAACATTAGAAAATTAATGGTTAGTCTATTGCTCCCATATAAAATAGCCCACGTTGCATTATTTCCAATGAAAGCAGTGGATATGCTGGGAAGAAAAAGCTAAAGATTCTGAAGCTTATGCTTCAGACTAACATTCACCATCTGAAAATTTAAAAAGCTGCCCAGCTAACAGTCTATGAAATAAATATGACAATCACCGTAAACCAATGGGTCTCAAGGTATATTTGCATACACTGCCTCCATGGTATGACATTTTACTTACCAGTTAATGCCCTTTTCTTGAGTCCTGCTAGATCAGTCCAGATAAGTGGGTTGCGTTTCCCTACCAGAAGAATGGTGAAGACAAAGAACCAATGAAAAGCCTCCTATGCCTTAATTTGCCTCCGTCACTAGCGGTCTCCTCAGTATTCGTCTCAAAGCATATGGGAGAAACATGGCAAGCCTCACACTACCTCAATTGTGGGCAACAATGCGTAATCAACAGTACAGAACTATATACAGAAAAGCATAAACAGAAGGCTACCAGTAGAAGATGAACCTGCAAAGCCAAGTATAAAAATCATGGAGGACCCAAGGGTACTGCAGCAGAACAGAGCAACATAGTTTCAAGGGCAGGCCCTGGACTGGTCTATCAGGACTTAAGGAAAGATCATTAACTGCTAAGTAAAACGTCACCTTCCATATTCCTCCTGCTAGACCAGTCCAGACAAGTGGGATGAACCAAAACTATAACTCCACTGAGTGAGAAGACACAGCAGCTTGCAAAAGCTTGAGCCAAGGCCATATTCGCCCGCGTATGGACATCTACGCGGTAATGCTTGATAAACGTGGAAAGTGATGCCCGAGTTGCTGCCCAACAAATGTCTGCAGGGATACTGGGCTCTGCTCCGCCCTCAAGGACACTTGTGCTCGGGTAGAATGGGCACGCAAATCCTTTGAAACCAGCCAGTTTTGCAACAGATACACCGAGGCCATGGTCTCCTTAATCCAGTACCCCAAAAGCGATATAACCACCGCCTCACCCTTGCGCAGGCCGGCAGACAGCACAAAAAGATGGTTAGATTAACGGAAAAGAATTTGTAACCTCCAAGTACCAGAGAAGCACCCGCTGGATGTCCATAAGGCAGGGACCCTTATTCTTCCCCTGACACTGCTCTTTCGAGAAGGAGGGCAGGTAGACCATCTGGATCACATGAAAGGGAGAAGGCACAGGGTGAATGGAAGCAGCCTCCTTTGAAAAGGCAGATAAGGATCTCAGCAAGACAAAGCCTGCAGCTCGAAAATCCACCTTGAGGAACAGATTGCGACCAAGAAGACAGTCTTGAGCGTCAAATCCTTTAAAGTAGCATGCTTCAATGGCTCAAAGTGCACTAGCATCAGGGCCCTGAGCACCAGATCCAAATCCCAGGAAGAGATCACAGATCGGAGGGGAGGATGCAGACATCAAACCCCCTAGAGAAAGCGCGAGACATCCGGGAGCAACACTAGAGACTTACCAGCCACCAGTTCTCAGAAACAGGCCAAAACTGCAACTTGAACTTTCAAGGAGCTATGGGAGGCCTTTTTCAGGCCATCCTGTAGAAATACCAGTGGAGATGGCACCTTGGCCACCTCAGGAACCAACTGCCGAAAACCGCAGCATTGCTCAAAGAGGCACCAGATCTGTATGTATACTAGCTTGGTAGACCTCCTCCAGGCTCAGAGCAGAGAGACCACTGCTGGATAGTAGCCCTTATGCGCTAGCCATCTCCTTCCAAGAGTCGAGCCATAAGTGAGAAGGGAATTGGGTCCTCCACGATAATAATCAGTCCCTGCTGCAACAGGCCCCAAGATGGAGGCAACCGAAGAGGCGGAGCCTTCAGGAACCGCTTAGGGTCTTTGAACCACACTCTCCTCAGCCTATCCAGCATCACCAGAACAATCCTGCCTGGGTGGCAGTCCATACGCCGAATCACTGCCCCACAAGGGACAAACGGAAGAAACATGTACAGCAGGTACAGACT
Source organism: Ichthyophis bannanicus (assembly GCA_033557465.1). Classification (NCBI taxonomy): domain Eukaryota; kingdom Metazoa; phylum Chordata; class Amphibia; order Gymnophiona; family Ichthyophiidae; genus Ichthyophis; species Ichthyophis bannanicus. The sequence continues at coordinate 67,319,811 of CM066050.1, read as the reverse complement.
TGGCTAAGGTTTGGTCAGAGCAACGACGCCCTCGGATCCTGTTGCTGTGTGGCGACTGAAGCAGCGGCAAACTTTGGCATTGGAACAGGTCGCCATCAGATCCATTTCAGGGCGATCCCAGTGGGCAGAATCAACGGAAGCACCTCTTAACTCAATTTCCACTCCATTCCCCAGGGTACAGAGAGCGACAGCTGAAGAAATCTGCTTCCACATTATCCATTCCAGCAACGTGCTGAGCCGACACCCAGGCAAACCAGAAAGCCATCTCCAGAGCTATCCTGGCACACCTCATGCCGCCTTGCCGATTGGCATAAGCCACCGCCATGGTGCCATATGAAAACACTTGAACTGCCCAGCCCTCGACCAGGGTCCGGAAACACAGAAGTGACAACCTGATGGTCCTCACCTCGAGGCGGTTGATGAATCACACTGCTTCCCTGTATTTCCAATGGCCCTGGGCCGTGTGGTCTTGGCAACGGGCTCCCCAGCCTGAGAGAGACTGGCATCCATCATCAGCGGGATCTAGAACAGAGATCTCCAACTCCATGATTCTGAGAACTCAGGGACCACCAAATCAAGGACTGCTGGAGCAGTCGCCCACCGCACTCTCTCTTTGGCCGCACATGTTGATAGCCTGGAATGGCCAATAAGTGTCCTTGGCGGTGGGCGACTGCTCCAGCAGTCCTTGATTCGATAGTCCCTGAGTTCTCAGAAGTTCAAGTGCAGGCTCCTGCTCCCATTGATAGTGAAGTATAGCCTGTGGTGGTTGCAGCAGCCCTGTCATCTGAGGAAGGGTGTGCCACTGGATGATTTCTTCTAGATCAAGGATCTCAAACTCCATTCCTGGAGGGCACCAAACCATTCAGGTTTTCAAACTGTCCCTAATGAATATGCCTGAGATAAATTTGAATACAATGGGGGCAGTGCATGCAAGTCTCTCTCATTAATATTTATTAAGGACAACCTGAAAACCTGAATGGTTTGGTGCCCTCCAGGACCGGAGTTTGAGATCCCTGATCTAGAAGAAATCATCCAGTGGCACACCCCTTCCTCAGATGACAGGGCTGCTGCAACCACCGCAGGCTATACTTCACTATCAATGGGAGCAGGAGCCTGCACGCGAACTTCTGAGAACTCAGGGACCACCGAATCAAGGACTGCTGGAGCTGTCGCCCACCGCACTATCTTCACGATCGCCTCTATCAATCCAAGAAGCTAAAGATAATCCCAGACTCTGGGAACCTGCTGTGCTCAGAACAGCACCAGGCAATCCAATAGTCTTGACTTTCTCTTCTAGAAGGAAACTCTGCCTACTCAAGTATGGAAATGTGCTCTTAGAAACTACAGGGACTGGGAAGGCCACAGCTGGCTCTCTTTGACAGACTGCACAAGTACAGAGCAAGGTGATTACAGAATTTATTGAAGTACACAAAGGAATACCAATCACCCGACACGGCCATGTTTCAGCAAAGCCTTTGTCAGGGGTAAAAACTACAAATAAAAAGACATATATATAAAAATAATTAAACCCAATGTAACAAATAACCAATACATAATATAAAACTAAATAAAATGCAATTAAACACAATAAGAGAAAGCAAAGAACATGCATAACATGCAAATGGGTTAATTTGTACTTAAAAAAATATATATATCATGAATAAAATATAGCAGATATAATTAAAAAGGGGGGGCAGTAAATTAAATTAAAAATCAGGAAGGAGAGCAACTAAAATTACATCAGAAAATGACCATCAAACTACATAAAACCATATAAAAAGATACCCACAAGTAAAATAATTGACCAAGAAAAAAAAAAAAAAAGTATATATATATATATATATATATATATCTGAACTGATTAAAACAATATCCTAAATAAACTAAGAGTGTACAAGTAAGCCATTGAATGTGTAATTAACTTTAAAAAAAGTCATGGTATCTTTAAAAGAAGAGAAGCAGCATAAAATCAGACTTACATGCTGAAAAGCACGGTATGGTTAGTGGATACTGGTTGTTACTGCGTGAACTAGTGAATCTAAATTATAAAATGAAGAAACTGTGTGAAACGTATAGCAGAAAAAAGGAGGCACAAAAAAATATATACACAATATGAGAGAAAAGCTAATACCCAAACGTTTGATTGTAGACCCACAAGGGGAGATGACAAAGGCATCCGGAATTGGCTCTCTGCATTCCAGGGCACAGCCAAACTGAATGGTGTCTGGCACCCAGTGATCCTTGGTAATCTGGGCCCAGTCCTGAAGGAAAAGGTGAAGTCTGCCTCCAACTGGAGAATCCAGGAAATGGGGCCCCAAAATGTCATTGCGCAGATCTCTGGAAGGAACCAAGTCCCTGGACCCACACTCTCCATGAAAGGACTAAGAAGTAGAATCCCAAGTCCCCTGGGAATCCGGCCAGCGCACCCTCGGTGGACAAGCAGAGGCAGACGATAAGAGGCACCAGCCCACTTCACAGCCCCCTTAAGACTTGTCTTCTGGAAGGTGGCAAGATTTTCTCTCACCCAGGTCTTTCAGCAGCTTCTCCAGATCTGCTCCAAACAGAAGCTTCCCCTGAAAAGTCAGTTGAGCCAATGGGGATGTGGAAAATGTCTCCGATGCCCAATGCCGGAGACAAATCCAACACCATGACACTGTCGTCAAGGCACCATTCCTGGCCACCAAACATACCAGGTCATACATGGCATCAGAAAGGAAGACCATAGCAGACTCCAAAAGATGGTTTGTATCAACTGGCAGAAGAGACTGAATTTACTGCAGCAGGGCTTGAGACGTCAGGCTGGTACATACTGCAAACTACGGAATAGCCACTGCCATGGTGAACTGACTCCTCAACAACAAATCCACTTTACTGTCCAGAAAATTCATTAAGGCCGATTCGCATTCTACAGGAATGGTGGTCTGTCTGTTAACTACTATGACCTGTGGATCCACCTTGGAAATGCCAAACTACTCAACGCACTTCTCCGGGAGAGCGGAGATCTTCTTACACACCCATAGGCCTTTAGGCAGGAGTCGGGAGAGTCCCACTCTGACTGGATCATATCCTTGATCACATCCGGGAACGGGAAGATAGTGTATTTTTGCACCCCTTGAAAGAGTGGGTATACCTTCGGCTGCTGCTCCATGCCAGAAGCATCCATCGTTCAAGGTGGATGAGACCCTGGCAATCAATGCCGCCAGTTGTTCATTCCGTAATAGACAGATCACACTGGCCTCCTCACAATCTTCTGAGGGCGAGAGCACTTCTACATCTACGACAGGCCCAGTACCGAGCCATCTAAATCCAAGTCAGAGTCAAAATCTCGGACAGCTCCCAGCTGCTCTCCATCTCCATGGGACGCCCCATGCTGGGGACGCTTAGCAAAAAAAAAAAATCAAATAGGACTGTCACTCTCCGTCTGCCCCGCAGAAGATTAAGCTGGGGACACCCAGAGGCCACAGGGTTTGAATTTCCACAGCAGAAGGGCCAGGCCTGCTGTAAAGGTGAAATTAGACCTTACCTGCTAAATTTTCTTTCATGGAGTCCCTCCAGTCCAGTCCAGTCCAAAAGGTATGTCAGATCAGTATACTGCTGACAAAGCAGACTCCAACATAGAACTTTTTTTTTCAAAAGCTTGAATGTAGCTTGAATTTAGAATTGTCAAAAAGAACCTCCACAGGAAGCAGAAGACGACTCCTCCAGTGAGAAAACTCCAACATCCCTATCATCAGAATGCCATTCAGGTGAACTGCCCCCAGAGCTCCAATTTGGACTAACTTCTTTAACTCTGGGTCTCACCCACAAAAAACAAAAGATATGGGTGGGTTCTGGACTGAACAGACTCCATGAACAAAAATCAGCAGGTAAGATCTAATTTCACCTTCATTATTGTTCCTCCAGTCCAGTCCAGACGTATGGGATGTACCACATTAGTACCTAAGAATGGGCAGGACCTGCGAGCCCAGCCTGTAAGATTTGAGCTCCAAAATGTGTCCTGTCTGGCCTGGACATTCAGACAGTAGTTCTTTGCAAGTGTACATAGAGACGACCACATTGCCACCTTACATATCTCCAACGGTGGCATGAGACAACTCAGCCGATGAAGTTGCTTGCGCCTTAGGCGAATGAGCACATAAGCCCAGCAGAATAAGCCTGTGCCTAAGCATGCTGAGGCAATAGTCTCATTAACCCACCAGACTATGGAGGCTTTGGAAGCCACCTCTCCCTTTTGCAGCCCCCCCAAAGAAAACAAAAAGATGATTCAACTTACAAAATGACCGTTCGCTTCAGATACCTCAGCAGCCCTCTACTCACATCTAGAAGTTGCAACTGCCAATCCTCTGCACTGTCTCCCATGCCCACAAAGACTAAGAGCGACACCACCTGATTAAGATGAAAGGAAGACATCACCTTTGGCAAGGACAACGGCACAACCTGCAGCACCACCTTCTTTGAAAATCATAAGAAAAAGGTTCTTCACAAGATAACGCCTGAAGCTCAGAGACCTGACAGGCAGAAAAAAATCGCCACCAGAAAAATCCTTCAGCGTAAGATCCTTAAATGTCGTGCTACTCAACGGCTCAAAGGGAGTCTCCATCAGTGCAGACAAGACCAAATTCAAATCCCAAGGTGTCACCAGATGATACACAGGAGGTCACATTTGCTTGACTATTCTAACGAAAGGTACCACATCCGGATGAGATGCTATAGACATGCCTTGCACGCGACCTTGTTAACAAGTCAAGGCTACAACTTGCACTCGTAGAGAGTTTAAGGCCAAACCCTTTTCCAGTCTGGCTTGAAGGAAAGCCAAAATATCTGCAATCGAGGCTGACTGAGCTCTTAGATCACGCTCCTCACACCAGCCTTTAAAACACTTGCCAAACTTTTATATACAAGAAGTGGATCTCTTTTGAGCTCGTAGCAATGTGGCTATCACTTGAGGCAAATAGCCTCTTTTACTCAATCTAGCCCTTTCAAGAGCCAAGCTGTAAGCGAGAGTCAATCCACATGAGGCTTGTAAATTGGACCCTAAGACAAGAGATCAGCCTGGCCTGGCCCAGCAGGCGCCATGGACTGCCTACCATCAGTCCCACTAGATCCATATTCCACGGCCTCAGAGGCCAGTCCGGGGCCACCAGAATCACTAGACCTCTGTGCACCTCTATCATCTGAAGCAGATGCCCGATCAGGGGCCACGGAACACACACATACAGAAGCCCGGTCCTCAGCCAAGGCTGAGCAAAGACATCTAAGGACCTCAGTCAGTCATTCTCTCGGCAGCGCCTTAAGAACCGGCTCACTTTGGCAATAGAAGCAGATGCCATTAAATCCATGGCCAGCCGTCCCCACTGACAGACAATGCTGTGAAACAGAGTCCTCCAGGGACCACTCTCCCGGATCCAACTGCTGCCTGCTGAGAAAGTCGGCCTATACATTCTTCTTTTCCTGCGAAGTGTGCAGCAAGAGCACTAGCAGATTCAACGACGCCCATTGAAAGATCAGAGCAACCTCATCCACGTAAATGGCACTTCCTGTGAGCCCCCCCCCCCATCCTGAGAGTCAGGCTTCGGTGGTCACCATCATCCAGTCCGGCGTTTCCAAGGGCATTCCTTTCATTAACTGCACGTGATCCAACCACCATCATAAGCTCACTCTGGCCCTTGCCAGACACTGAAGGTGCCTCGAGAGCGAATGCATCCAGGGAGACCATAGCAACAGTACAGCCTTTTGCAGCGGGTGCCCTGGTCTTCAGAACCAGATATAAGTCCACTGCCATAAAACCCAGATGTTGCAGGTACTGCCATGCTGACTGAGCCTTCATCCACAAGAACCTCCGGACCCATTTCTGAAGCTTTTTGACCCTCTTCAGAAATAAATACACCAGACCTTTTTCTGTGTCGAATACTGCGCCGAGATATACCAGGCACTGGGATAAGACCAATTTGCTTTTGGTGACATTGATCACCCATCCTAGACTCTGAAGAAACTGAATTACTCATTGTGGGACCTCTAGGCTTTCTCTTACCACTTTTGCCCTGATTAGCCAGTCATCCATGTATGGATGTACCAGCATGTCCTCTCAACACAGAGCGGTTGCCGCCGCCGCCACCACTACCATGACCTTCGTAAAGGTCAGGGGCACTATCACCAGTCCAAATGGCATGGCTCAGAATTGAAAATACCCCATCAGAATCACGAACTAAAAAAAATATTGATGCTCTGGATAAATGGGGATATGCAAGTATGCCTTGTGAGTTCTGAAGCCATCAAAAAAAACCCTTTTCACTCTGCCACAATAATGGACAGCAATGTTTCTATGTGAAAGTGAGGTGCCCTCAAGACTCTGTACACATGCCTGAGATCCAGCACCGGTCGGAAGGAGCCCTCCTTCTTGAGAACCACAAAATAGATGGCGTATTGACCTTCCGCATTGGTCTTCTGGCACCTTGACTACTGTTTAACAGAAGCAGTCCATGTAGAGTGTCTGCTACTGCTTGCACCTTGATAGGCGTCTTGCATGGGGACAACATAAAAGCGTCAGATAGGATGAGCTAACTCCAGCATTCACCCCTCTCACACCACTTCTAACTCCCACTTGTCGGAGGTAATCTGGACCCAAGTGGAGTAAAAATGTTGGAGCCAACTGCCTAATGGTACACACTCCCCTTGGGCCCTCCTCACTTCAACAGGCTTTTTTGAGGCCACTGCAGACCCCACATAATAGCCTCTACTTGATCCTCTGCCACAAAATGACTTGTCCTGAAAGGGATATCAACCTAGTTTAAAAGGGGAAAGAAAGTTGTGCAAAAATGACGGAAATCTCTAAATTGACCTCTGACCAGAGCCACAGACTTCCCATGCAGGATAAACCTAGAGGAAATCAGGCCCCTTGGAGTCTCCTAAATCCTTTGACTTCTCCAAGGCATCGCCAAAGAGCAACTTTCCCTTGAACGGAAGCTTACTGAGCCTGATCTTTGATGATACATCCGCCGACCAATTACGGAGCCAAAGGAAACTGTGTGCTGAGATAACCGAAGCCATGCTCTTGGCCGAGGCACACACCAACTCATAGAAGGCATCAGATAAGTATGCCAACCAAGATTCCAATTTAGCCGCCTCTGTGGGTTCCTGTTGCAAGATCTGTTCCTGTTTGGGCAAGGCCTATACCCATCTCAGACAGGCCCTCACTATACATGCCCCATAGATGAAACCTTGTAAAGCAAAAGGCACTGACTTCAAATGTGTGCTTCAACAGAATCTCGAGCAGTTTATCCTATGCATCCTTCAGTGCAGCTCCTCCCTCAACAGGAATAGTCATCTTTTTAGTTACAGCTGACACCAAGATGTCCACCTTTGGTAGCTTGAGGAGCTTCTTCTCTCCTGGTGGGATAAAGCAATGGCCTGCCTGTATCCTATCTCCCCGCAAACCTGCCTCTGGTAGCTCCCATTCCGCCTCTATCATCTGCATGATTGCCCTATGCACTGGAAAGGAATTCAGAGGGGTATGAATGTCTTTAAGAAGCGATCTTCCAGGCAACGAATTCTTCTGTGCAGTTGAATGGAATATTCAGCGCTGGTAAGGACTACGCTATCAATGATAGCCATTCCTCCCAGCGAAATACTCTGACAATATTCGAATTGTCATCTAGCGGAATCTTTCCCTCCTCCAGCTCTAAAGCCAAGGAGTCTTCCCACAGTCCTGAAAGTCCTTCTAGGGGGTCCTCTGACACCTCGCATCTAACAGAGGTCCAATCCTCCGCCGCTTCTTCCTCCAACCTGCGACACTTGGGAAGCAGCTCCATGCTTCCTTTAGGAAGTTCTAGCCTTTGACACCAAAGAAGTAGAAGGCAGCTTGCCCTCTGAAGTACTCACTAGGCCTTACTTCATGCAGTAAGCCTGGTGCAGGAGCAACACAAAATCTGGTGAAAAAGAAGAGAGTCTTGCACAATGCCAGCCCTCAGAGCCCCTATGCTTCTCAAATGCTGATTGTCTGTTTAAAAAAAAAGGAAGGCTGCTGCTGCCCTGGGCTTACCTCAGTTTCCCCATGCTTCATCTAAAATGGCTGCCATTCCTGCAGCGTGGTTAGAATCACACGACTGTGAAGAGGACTCAAAACAACTGCTCTGGAGCCTCCATGTGCCCTACGAGTCACCTGACCTTGATTGCGCCACCTTTAAATTCACTTCTACTGTCCAGCCCTCATCAACATAGCTGCAGCAAAAACCAGGCAACTCAGCTGCTCATTGCTACTTCAATAACAGCAGTAGAAAGGAGCAGGAGACCTTGTGCTTACAATCTTGCTGCCAACTGAGAGGCCCCCAGTGCTGCTGTCAGCTTAAGCCCACTTTTTTTTTTTTGCATCTCCCTGACCGAATAGCGGTTCTCCCCGGTTACTCAAAAAACACACTTATTTTGGGCCGGCAAGTCTTAAATAGCAGGGAGGGTGGGTATGCATTCCAACCCCTTGAGCCACCTTCTGCTGATTTGGCAACTCCTGTTGTTTATAAGAGACTTGTTCAACTTCCTTTTTGAGGTCTATGACAAATAAGTCTTAAGCCCTCTGAGCTCTCTTTGTAGTATCAATTTCTGCTATATTCTTATAAAAATTAATTACTTTATTTATATTTTTTATTTTATCGTCCTGTCAGTGTAGTCCAGACTGCACAGAAGCTCACCACCTGCCGAGACTGAGACTACTGGTCTGACAAGAGGTGCATAAAGCCCTTATACTGCGACATCAGAACTTGGCATGTTCAGTCTCCATCTGCTGGTGGTGGGACATAACCCGTACATCTGGATTGGACTGGAGGGACGGACGATAATGGAAAAGAAAATTATGGTGAGGACAATTTCCTCTCAGAAATGACCCCCCCCCCTCCAACACCAGGGGGCACAGCTGCCACAGAAAACAAACAATGAGTGGCTCACAGCACAGTCTCCAGGCAGCTGGATATTCTTGCCCATAGTGCCATCCATCACCTCCTGCCGTGAGGCAGGTAAAGCTGGGCTAATTGCATCCTGTGGCTGAAAGAGGGTAAGCAGGCCCTACAGGGACGACTCAAACTGCCATGTCAGAAGAGAAGAGTCCAGAATCGAAAGATGAGGCACCTCGCTTGCCACAGATCAAATGTTTCTTGGAAGACAGACTGTTAAGGCAAGTATCAACAGCACGTGCTAAGGCTACGGCAGCCAAAGACGCACCTTAACTGCATTTTTACTGTAATGCTCATTGCAGGTGTTAGCGTAGGAACACGCATTGGAGCCACTTGGGGGGGGGGGGGGACTTGTGTACAGACCTCATGGCCGCAAGGTGCACAACCCTGAATTGCTTCCCATACAGGGAGCCCCAGCAAGGACAATGATGAGGTTATAAGCTTTGGTACTCACCCCCTGAGAACCCCAGGCAAAGGATCCATGCCAGGCTCAGCTCTACTCATATATTGTTTCACTGGCTTTTGCAGCACTGCATATAAAGGCAGATCTCTCAGAGCTTTCTGCAATCTTCGGAAGAGGGGGGGGGGGGAGGAGATGGGAGAGGGCACTGAGGTTGTGGGAGGCTGCTGCACTCTTTAAGATCCTTCCCCAATTTGTGACTGCTCAACGGGCTGTTATGATCAGAGCATGGAGCTGAACCAATTTTCCCTCCTTCTATGGCTACCAAAAAGACCACAGTCTAGTGAAGCCTCCCATGTCATGCTCAGGTGAGAGAGTCACCCTCAAGATGGACATTTACGAGCATTTAATCAAAATTTTCCTCTCAAACCTCAGATCCATCCACCATCTGCTGGAGGCAAAGAAATACTGAGGAGACATCTGGTGACTGAGGTGAATAGAGGCACAGGAGTGATGTCATTGAAACCTGGGCTTTTCATTGGTTCTTTGTCTCCACCAATCTGCTGATAGAGAAACACAACTCACTTGTCTGGACTGATCTAGCAGGACGATACGGAATCTGTCTTATGCATATTCACTGCGGTTATCCTGACAACCTGACTGGCTAGGTATGTCCCACGGACTGGGTCGAGAACCCTCACCATAAACTCTTCTGCCACAAAGCCGAGATACATAACATGCCTTCCCAGCATCCACCTCAAGGGAACGAGGGGCTCTTGGCTCCTTCTCTTTGGTACAACTAGTAGTCTGTACCAAAAAGGTTTTTCAGTTGAGGTTGCACTCCTGCCTGCCAAGTAACTTTCTTGACCCTAACCTGAATTCCATTTCCTTGTTTTCCCAAATATTTGAGTCTCTAAAGAGACCGTGAAAGAGTTATAATGTATAAACAGAAGCTCACAGATAATAAGGCATGCCACCTCACCTGTAGGGACACTCCTCTCCTCTCTTGCACTCTCCCTTTACCCAAAAAGAGCAGATATGAGGTCGGTTGCGCTTGTAATATGGAGTGGTCCGAGCCAGTTTAAGAAGCATATCACTACTAGAGGTTGCTTTCCCCAGAGACCCTACTGGTCTTGTCCCATCAGAGTTCTGAATCTATACAAACACAAGATAAAAAAATTTGTTGCATGGTATGGCAACATCAATTATGATGCAATATAATTACAAACACCATATTCATTGTTTCCATCTTATAAATAAATGATACTATTTAACGCCTAACAGTAAACTGGCTCTTGACTTATGTCTTAAGAAAATGTGTCTGCATTTTGTACCTCTCGTTCCATGTTCTGGGTATAATATTCTTTGTTAACATCTGATTTGGGCATGTCATCTTTCAAGGATAAACCAGCATCCCTGACCTGAATGGGTAAACCTAAATACAGACAGATAAAAAGAAGAGAGACTTAATAAAAATGCAATGTAGACATTTACATTTCTGTGCAAATGAGAAATTTTATAACCTAGTACAACTCAGAACAGAAGAATTAGCAGCAGAAGATGCTCCTTTTTATAGCTGTCATGAATGTATCTCTATGTCAGTCCTGGTATTCCTCTTAGCCGTTCTGGCTTTCAGGATACCTACAATGAATACGCACGAGATATTTGAATGCCATGGAGGCAATGTTCGCAAATCTCCTTCTGCATACTCACTGTGGGTATCCTGAAAACCAGACTGGATAGGGGGTATACCAGGACCGGCTTGAAAAACACTGTATTAAGATACACATTTATTGGCAGTTACAACCTAAAATCACTTACTAGGCAGACTGGATGGGCTGTGCTGGTCTTTTTCTGCCATCATCTGCTATGTTACTGTAATTTAACATATGTACACAGAGGCGGCACGTGCAAAGATTAAACCAGGGCATGCTACAGAGGAGTCCTTTTTAGCCTCAAGAGGGAGAGATGTGCTGTAATTGTTCCGAAACCTGACTCACTCATTTCCTCAATTCCAGATTACTGAACTGTAAAAAGGACAACTAGAGGTACTGGGCAGGTGAATGTTGACCTCCATCACCACCACTTTATTGCTTGGAACTGCTCTCATTTGACCTTTGGGCTCCTGAGAGAGGATTAGTATATATAATTTGGGGCCTGGAAGAGTCTCTCACTCTCTGTTTGGAGCCACTAAAGGGAAAAGGGCAACAAAAAATAAAAAGCCATGGTACACACCGTATTCCAGATCTAGTAAGCAGGTCTGGCACACATTCTTCAGCTTACTACAAGTCTGACATACTTCCGTCTTCTTAAAGCGCATACGAACACCAGGGCACCAACGGAAGACAGTAAAAGGCCGGGCACAGATCTAATACGAAAGAGTAAAAGGTTATGTTGCAATGCAGATACTCCCACCTACATAGCAATTTAAGATTTTATTTACAAAATTCAGTTAAATGTTCTCTTTACTTTGACTTTTATGGTAATTTTCTAATGGTTAAAAATAGTAGGGTACAGAAAGACTATTGGAATAGGCTGCTCTGAACTTAAAATTAAAAATACTACTAAACTTAGGACATCTATAAGCACTTGGGATGCTTCCAGAGACAATGTACAAAAAACCCATTTCCATCCAGGAGATAATGCTTCCATTTGTGAAAGTTTTCCCGATGCGTACATTTCTCAGAATCAATCACAAGGAGAAATTAGGCCTTACCTGCTAATTGTCTTTCCTTGAGTTCTCTCCGGGCCAGTCCAGGGTACCTTCGGGTGTTGTCAATCCCCTTCAGCAGCTGAGGACTGAAAACTAAAGTTTTTGCTGACAGGCTATAGCCACTCCCCCCTGAGACAGCTTGCCAGTCTTTTCTAGCAAAGCAGCGTAACAGTGGAACTTCAAAAGAACATAAAAATCAAACAGCTATACTATACGCCCACTTCGCCTGTCCCTTCTCCGCCTACCCAACTGCGCCTGAGAGGAACAGAACATATCTCTTCCCTTGAATCCTGCACTTCATTAATTTTTTTTTTTTTTTACAGAACCTCCAAGTTTATCGAAGGAAGCCCCAAATACCACATCCACCAGAGTAAAAGCTAGTCTCCTGGAACTGGAGGATGCGACACATCCAGTATAACCTCCTCACGAACTCTGCGATAAGATTGGGTGGGTCCTGGACTGGCCCGGAGAGAACTCAAGGAAAGAATTAGCAGGTAAGGCCTAATTTCTCCTTCCTATTTGTTTCTCCGGGCCAGTCCAGGGTACCTTCGGGCAGTACCAAAGCAGTGCCTAAATTCGGGAGGGACCCGCGAGCCCCGCTACAATGGCCGAGACCCCCACTTTTGCATCCTCCCGGGCTTGCACATCCAACCTATAATGTTTTGTGAACGTATGCAGAGAAGACCACGTTGCGGTTCTACAAATATCTACTGGCAGAACCAAAGGCAACTCCGCCCAAGAAGTTGCTTGCCCCCGCGTAGAATGAGCCTTGAGGCCAACTGGAGGCGATTTACCTCCTGTTTCATACGCAGCAACCACAGCCTGCTTCACCCATCGAGCAATCGACGCCTTAGTAGCCACCTGCCCCTTCCGTGGACCTCCAAACAGAACAAACAACCTGTCCGACTTCCTAAAAGATCACGTGGCTCTAAGGTACCTCTTCAAAACTCGCCGCAGATCCAACTTCCACAACGATCTGTCCAATGGAGACCCTGGAAGATCAGCAAAGGAGGGAAGGGCAACTGATTGATTAATGTGGAATGAAGACACCACCTTGGGCAGAAATGAAGGCACCGGCCGCAGGAGCACTCTTTCCACCAAAAACTGAAGATACGGCTCCCTGCAAGAAAGAGCCTGCAGATCGGAAATCCTCCGCACCGAACATAAAGCCACCAGAAACGCGGTCTTCCACGATAACTCTCTCAAGCCCCCCCGACGAATCTGACTCAAACGGAGGCCGAGTTAGAGCTTCCAGTACCAGATTCAAGTCCCACGCCGGTACCACTTGCCACACCGGCTGCCTGATTATCTTTACTGCTCTGAGAAAACGCACCACATCCGAATGTGATGACGAGCTCCTACGTTGCACTGGTCCCCTATAGCACGCTAAGGCAGCTACCTGAACTCTTAAGGTACTAAGAGCCAGCCCTTTCTGCAAGCCTTCCTGAAGAAAGGACAAAATTTCAGGCAAGGCCGCCGAAAAGGGACAAACGCCACGTTGCGCACACCAAGACTCAAATATCTGCCATACGCGAACATACACTGACGTTGATCTTCTCTTTGACTGCAACATCGTTTGCACCACTGCCAACGAATAGCCTTTGCGACTCAACCTTTCCCTTTCAAGATCCAAGCCGTAAGCAAGAAGTGATCCACCTGCGGCACGAGAACGGGACCCTGACTTAGGAGATTGCACCGAGCCGGTAATCTCCAAGGGGAGTCTACTAGAAGTCGCTTCAGATCCGCATACCACGGCCTTCTGGGCCAATAAGAATCACCAGTCCCCTGTGGCCTGCAATACACTGAACGCCGCGGCCGATCATCGGCCATGGAGGAAACACGTACAGAAGCTCGTCCGACGACCAAGGCTGAACCAGACCATCCAGTCCCTCCGACATGTGTTCTCTGCGTCTGCTGAAAAACCGCGATGCTTTGGCATTGCAGCACGTGGCCATGAGATCCATCACCGGCCGCCCCCAGCGTATCGTGATGTCATGAAAAATCGCCGCGTTCAACTCACACTCTCCGGGATGGAGAACAACTGTAACTGAGATGGTCGGCCTGTACATTGTCCTTTCCGGCCACATGCGCTGCTGACAAGGCCACCAGATGGGTCTCTGCCCAGAACATTAATAATGGACTCTCTGCCAACAACAGAGCACTGCCCGTACCCCTCTGGCGATTGATGTACGATACTGTCACCGCATTGTCGGAGAAGACCCGCACCGCTCTGCCTTCGAGGAACAGAGCGAATCTGAGCAGAGCAAGCCAAACTGTTCTGAACTCCAAGAGATTGATTGGAAACGCCGCCTCCTCCTGGGTCCAGAGCCCTTGAGCCACCTGAGCTTGACAATGAGCGCCTCAGCCTGACAAACTGGCATCTGTCATCACCAACATCTAATCTGGAATCACTAATGGAACTCCTGCCTGAAGATGATCCGGATCTAGCCACCAACTTAGACTGTCCCGCACCATGTCAGGACAGAACAGCTTCCTCGATAAGGGATGAAGTTGTGGAGACCATCTGGACAGCAACGTGTGCTGCAAGGGACGCATGTGTGCCCTGGGCCAGGGCACCAGATCCAAGGCCGCCACCATGGACCCCAAGAGCTACAAATACCTCCATGCCGAGGGAGCTTGGAGCCGTAGAAACGTTCGCACCTGAGCCAATATCTTTAGCACCCTGCCCTCCGGCAGGAATACCAAACCCCGGGCTGTGTCGAACTCTGCTCCCAGATACACAAGCCGGGACTGCGGCTGCAGCTGACTCTTTGCACGGTTGATTACCCAACCGAGCTGCCCCAGGAGCTGCACTACTCGAGAGGCAGCCGCAACCGACTCCTGCCGAGAACTTGCCCTGATCAACCAATCGTCTAGATAAGAATGGACTTGAATACCCTCCATCCTCAAGGCCGCGGCGACGACCACCATTACCTTTGTAAATGTTTGCGGAGCCGTTGCCAAGCCAAACGGCAACGCCCGGAACTGAAAATGTCCTGCGGGAACCGCAAACCGTAAAAAACGCTGATGATCTGGTCTGATTGGGATATGCAGATAAGCTTCCGTGAGATCTACTGATGAGAGGAACTCTCCTGGTCGAACGGACCGAATCACAGATCGGAGAGTCTCCATCCGAAAATGTGGAACTCTCAAAGCCCAGTTTACATGCTTGAGATCCAGAATCGGACGAAAGGATCCCTCCTTTTTGGGAACCACAAAATAAATCGAGTATCGACCTAACCCTAACTGGTCTGAAGGAACCGGAACAACCGCCTGCAGTTGCACTAAGCGTAGTAGCGTGTCCTCTACCGCTTGTCTCTTGGTCCCGAGACCACAACAGGAAACTAAGAAGGCCTCCTGAAGTGGACGAGCGAACTCCAGCGCATACCCATCTCGGATAATCTCCAGCACCCATTGGTCTGTAGTTATTGCAGTCCAAGCAGAGAGAAAGTCCTGTAAGCGACCCCCTACCGGTATCTCTATCTGGACCTGCTGACCTTCATTGTGGCTTCTTTGTGGCGGTTTGCTGGGCATTGAAATAGCCTCTAGCAATGGATCCTTGAGAGGGCTGACCCCGAGGAACAAAACGCCTTCTGGGATAGGGAGAAAAATGTGCTCCCCTAAATCTACGAAACTCTTTTCCTTGCCCTCGCTGGGCAGATGATTGTCTGAGGGCTTTAGGCCGATCCTCCGGCAACCGACCCCCTTTGGAATCCCCCAAATCCTTTAATATTTTCTCCAAGGCCTCCCCAAAGGAGCAGCTTGCCCTTATAAGGGAGTTTACTGAGCCGTGCTTTCGAAGATGCGTCGGCCGACCAATTCCTTAGCCAAAGGAACCTTCGAGCCCCATTCAAGGATGCCATGGACTCTGCCGAAATACAAACCAAGTCATAAAAGGCATCCGCCAGATAGGCCGCTGCCGATTCCAATTTCGCTCCCTCTGCGGAGGCCTCCCCCGTAGCATCTGAAGGCGACCCTCCCTGGAGCCAACGGATAGAAGCCCTAGACACATATGCTCCACAGACAGAAGACTGTAGAGCTAGCGCACAAGAATCAAACGCTTGTTTGAGCAGCCCCTCTAGCTTGCGATCTTGCAGATCTTTAAGCGCTGCTGCGCCCTCTACCGGAATCGTAGTCTTCTTCGTCACTGCCGCCACTAGGGCATCCACCTTAGGCATCTTCAGCAACTCCTTTTCCTCTTGTGGAACTGGATAAAGGCAACCCAGAGCGCGACCTCCCCTTAGAGTCGCCTCCGGACATTCCCACTCAGACTCTATCATCTGCCTAATTATCCGGTGAACCGGAAAACAACGTTGTTCTGTCTTAAAACCTTGCAATAAAGGATCCTTCAGCGGCTCCTGTTCGGCCACAGGAAGAAGAATATTCAAGGCAGCCAAAGATTGCCCAATCAGCGCCCCTAATTCCTCCTTTTGGAAAACACGAAACAGATTTGGGTCCTCGCCTGGAGCTAGTTCTCCCTCCTCCAGCTCACCGGGCCAAGGATCAAAACTTGCTTCTGAAAAGGACTCTGTGTCACCGCTCGTCTGAGGACCTGGCAGAGTTTGCTCCAAGTTCCCCATGACAGCAGCTGAGCCAGCCCCCGCCTGAGAGGAACCCTCTCCAGGATCTAACTTAGTTTCCTCAAGCCTAACCCCTTCCCCAAGACTGGGAGACAAAGGATCCCTGCTGACTTAGGGCTTACACACTGAAAGTTTCCCATGCATTGCTAAAATGAAATCCGGAGAAAATAAAGCAGCCAGAGACTCCTGAGCTTCAGGAAACTGGCGCTGTTCCTTTACAACAGAGGAAGTCTCTTTTACCGACTTCACTTTCCTCTTCCCTTGCTTGTGCTGCCTCATGGAAGAAACGGCGCTGTCCCCTAAAATGGCCGCCGTTCCCACCTGTTCTACCATGCTGTGAGGCTTCTGAGACTCAACCTTGCCTTCCATACCGCTGTAAACCGAAAAGCACTGAAAACTGTAGCAGACGACTAAACAAAAAAAAATCGCCGACAAATAAACCGCTCTACACAGGCACAGACACACGCAGCAGACACCCCGGCTGCCAACCAAACAACTAAAACTGACCTGAGTGCAGCCCTGACAGCTCCAATCCTCCGGATCCCACTGCTAGCGGGAAGAGAAGAATCGCTCCTGCAGACAACAGGTAGGTGAAACCTGGGGCTCCCAGGAACAACTCCCCTGCAAAACGGAGTCGGTTCACTCGTGAAGACAGGCTCTGCCTTTGTGAACGCCGCCCGATTCGGCAGCCACGGACTCGTTTCACTCTTTTTTTTTTTTTCCCAAGTAACTTAATTGAAAATAACCCAAGGGAAGAGATATCTAAAATAATAGAGAGAGGCAACAGCTCTGCTAGAGCCAATCCTCCTCAGGAAGTCTGCAAATTAACATTTCAGCTGCACTGTCCAGGAACCCTGTCAGCTATCCACGTCCTGTTCAGCTGCTGAGGACTGAAGACTGGAGAGCTGTCTCAGGGGGGAGTGGCTATAGCCTGTCAGCAAAAATTTTAGTTTTCAGTCCTCAGCTGCTGAAGGGGATTGACAACACCCGAAGGTACCCTGGACTGGCCCGGAGAAACGAATAGGAATAAGAATTTTAGGCCCCAACTGTATAGGATGAACTCTGCTAGAAAGAAAAAAGAAAAAAAAAAAAGGGTGATAAGAATTATAAAATCTAAAAGGAAGCCTAATAGAAAAACTGCTTCTGCTACTAGATTATGTAGCATTACTGATGACCTCTTGTGGGAGGGGTGTCTGCCTACACCTGAAATGGAAGCTAAACAGACATATTTAGCCATGAACAAATATCAGGGCTCACTGCAATGGAGAGTGGGCTTACCTTGCATTCTTTCCCATATTTCTCTTTTGTCTGAAATGATAAAATGTTATTGCTGATCAATGGTCACAGTTACTCCCTTCTCAAACTCTCATGGAATTAGCAATGACATTTGTTTTTGTAAGATTTCCTTCAAATAAAAGCTGTATGCCACCAGGTACTATGAAATATTTCAGCACTGTACATGAAAATGCTAATATTACACTTTACATTGAGTTGATCTTACAAATATCATTTCAGTATTAACTTTTTACCATTTGTGTGTATTCATAGTATGATTACTCATGCAGTACTGCTTTTCAATGCATCTATTGGGCTTAGAGTAAACCATTATTAGACTTTAGTTAACCATGTCTTTGGTTCTGACCTGCACAGTATTCCTATTAGTTAGTTAGGTTTTAAGAAGGAATATGCTCCCTTGTAGCTATTTCCATCTTAAAAAAGAGGGAGGAATGTAAGGCTGGAACCTGTGGCCTGTTCTGAACTAAAGCCTCAACCAAACATGGCTTCCTGTTACAAGATGGAACTCTTTTCTGCTGTTCAGACTTCAAACCTATTGATCAAGCAATTCTGTCAAGGTATGGGCTATTATTTCCAGCTAGGACTACGTGCAAAGAGAACTCGCAGCTCAGGCCCATTCTCATCCAGAGCATTTGCAACAATGTACGAACATGCATCTTTTCTCTCCATGGACCTTTGTTTGGAGAAAGACCAACTGACAACTGTTATCTGATTTGCTGAAGATGACACACAGCCAATCCTCATACTGTGATGAGAAAGTCAGGATAAAGAATTACACGCCAAGCACGGAGGGATGCAGGCCACTTTGAGAGACGCTGGCAGACTTTTAGAAACCTTTTGGAGACTTTGCGCACTACCTTGGTCTCTCCTGCTTTCTGCCATAGTTTGTCATTCTGCAGTCTTTTGCCCAACTGCCTGCCTCTCTCCAGCTGGAAAGTCATACTGTGTGCAAGGACTAGGTTGTGTGCAAGGACTAGGACTAAGCTCGGGAAGGAGTGAAGCTCTGTGTTATCCAGCTGCTCTGCGGATGCCTGCGGCCTGCGTTGGACCACTGCCATCCTTTGGACTTTGTGCCATTCCAGAGACTTCTCGGACCCTGCCACAATCGTCCTTCTGGCAAAGCTAAGGTATTGGTCTGAATTCTCCCGGGGGTGGGCCTAGCCCGACAGACAGCTATTTTTCTGTACGCCTGAGCAAGGTTCTGCTTTATCATCTATCCTCTAATTCAACCCATGTGTCAAATTATTAAACATCATGAAATGGATTATCATTTATACGCTGATGACATTATGATTTATACTTCAATTGATCAAAATACCTTTGATACAACAAAAATTAATAGCTGTTTGAATGATATGAATAATTGGCTCAACAACAACTTAAAAATAAATTCTGACAAAACGGAAGCATTGCTCATATCGAACTGTCAGTCCTTAAAACTACCAAGTGAAATTAACCTATTAAATAAAAAAATAAAAATTAAAGATCAAGTTAGATATTTAGGTATAACCTTAGATAAATATTTAAACTTAAAATCTCATATAAACAAAACTGCAGCTAAAGCATACCATCGCTCTTAAAGATTACACTGTTCAACATTGAAATCATTACTGACTTTAAAAGGCCCTAATCTGTAGTATCTTGGTGAGCTGAACACGAATATAACATTAAAAATTGTTTATTGGCTCTCGTTTTGAAGATATTGCATGTAGTTCATTTTTGACCTTTCACTGTATAAATTTATCCAGTAGGACATCAACAACATCCCAAATAAGCCTTGAATGATGTAATATTGCATCACATTGCATAATACCAGCATGCACACATCATCCAGAGTTGATTGCATCATTTTCTGATGCAATGCAATACTACTGCCAGACGGCTGCTTAAGCCATCTGACGTCAGCAGTGTACAGTCGGAAAAGGTTGAGCATTTAAAATATTTCAGACTGTGTGCGAGACAGTTTAAGCTACTATTACATGTAACTTTTATTACTCATATAATTTTAGCCATTTAGGTACAATACAGAACAGTAATGCTGCGAAAATGCGTTAATACCATTGACAATTTCTGCTACATTTGTGGAGACGTGACATTTGCCAACCAGAAGAAAAGTATCACTTCTCAAATGAAGAAGGCATATCATCTTTACTTCGGATGCAAGACTGGTGACCAAGACAAGCCTTGGGCCCCACATATATGCTGCGCTACATGTACAACACAGCTTTCACAGTGGTTGAATTGCAAAAGACCATCAATGCCATTTGCAGTCCCCATGGTGTGGAGAGAGCCAAGCAACCACATAAATGACTGTTACTTCTGCTTGGTTCCTCCTCTTTCCAGCGGAATAACGAAGCAAAATTAGTAGAGCAAAGTCTATCCAAACATTCCATCTGCATTGAGACCAGTTCCACATGGTGAGGGACTTCCTATTCCAGAACCTCCATCAGAATATTCTCGAGTCATCTAATGAGGACAAGGATGAGCCGACCTGTTCTTCTCCTGGTCTGTCAGCATGCAGTGACCCAGATTTTCACTGGGATGCATATCAGCTCCACAGAGAATAACACAGGAAGAACTAAATGACCTGGTTCGTGATTTGGACTTATCCAAGAACAAGACAGAATTGCTAGGATCAAGACTCCAACAATGGAATCTTCTAGAAGATGTCAACATTACTTCATATCGAAAGCGCCACCAGCAGTTGGAGCCTTTCTTCAGAAAGGAAAGTAATCTGGTATTCTGTTCCGATATTGAAAGCCTCATGAATGCCTTAAAAAAAATCACTCATGACCCACAAGACTGGAGACTATTTATAGACTCTTCGAAACTCAGTCTGAAGGCTGTGCTTTTGAACAATGGAAACCGTCTTCCATCTATTCCAGTAGCGCATGCCGTCCACATGAAAGAGCACCTTCTTAGAAATATGGTCCGTTTTCTTTGAATGCAGATTAATCAATACTATTGAGTGATACGTCCATAGAACTTGCTTATGTAAGAAATTAACTTTATTTTTTATATTATCAATATTCCAACTTCATCAACATATGCTGCAAACCACAAGGTGCTTCCCAGGCTGATCTTCAGGAAAACTTATCATTCAATTTTCAAACTGTATTCAGTATTCAAAGCTTCAATTTGATGCAATACAATTCTTCAAAACAGCTCCTAGGTAAACCATTGTGCTTTAAATTACTTATTTTTAAAAACAAATGTTACTCTTCAGGAGACTCTGAAGAGTAACATTTGTTTTTAAAAATAAGTAATTTAAAGCACAATGGTTTACCTAGGAGCTGTTTTGAAGAATTGTATTGCATCAAATTGAAGCTTTGAATACTGAATACAGTTTGAAAATTGAATGATAAGTTTTCCTGAAGATCAGCCTGGGAAGCACCTTGTGGTTTGCAACATACGTTGATGAAGTTGGAATATTGATAATATAAAAAATAAAGTTAATTTCTTACATAAGCAAGTTCTATGGACGTATCACTCAATAGTATTGGTCCACATGAAAGAGACATATGATAACTTAAAGAATCTACTGACTTCCATTAACTATAACAAGTACAGCTGGCACCTCTGTGGTGACTTGAAGGTAGTTGCCCCTTTTAATGGGACTGCAGAAGGGATATATAAAATACATGCGTTTCTTATGTGAGTGGGATAGCCGAGCAAGGGATTGGCACTACTTGCGGAAGGAATGGAATCGCAGACAAAATGCAACAGTTGGAGAGAAGAATATCCAGCACCCAGCTCTGGTTGAGGCTCACAAAATCCTGCTACCACCCCTTCACACCAAACTAGGTTTGATGAAAAACTTTGTGAAAGCCATGGACTGCACTTCGCCAGCTTTCCGATACCTGCATGAAAAATTACCTCGACTCAGCGAAGCAAAGATTAAAGAGGGAGTTTTTGTGGGTCCTCAGATTCGAGAGCTCTTCAAAGATGACCGGTTCAACAACTTGATGCAGGGTGATGCGAAACAAGCATGGAATGCTTTTCGCCTAGTGTCAACAAACTTTCTCGGGAATGTTAGGGCAGAAAACTACAAGGAACTAGTAGAAGACATGCTGATGCAGTATCAGAAATCTGGCTGCAATGTGTCTCTAAAGATCCATTTCCTTGATTCCCATCTCGATTTCTTTCCTGACAACTGTGGTATGGTTAGTGATGAACAGGGCGAACGTTTTCACCAGGATATCGCAACGATGGAGCAAAGATACCAGGGAAAATGGTCCACTACAATGCTGGCTGACTACTGCTGGACACTCCCCAGAGAAGCTTCCCAACAGCTGTACAAGAGACAGGGGAAAAAAAATCTAAGAAGTAGTCTATGACTTGTTTTTTTACAGGTACTAACCGAAGGCCTATTATATTTACTATTGACATGCATTTCATGATGTAAACATTAATTCTTGTAGATTACATAAAAGCTAGAGCCAGCTTTGCAATTTCACAGTCATATTCGTGTTCAGCATATAAAAATTGATAAGAAATGACTATTTTTATTTCAGTAACGTGACTTTTGTAAACATTTGTTGACCAGTGTTATAAGAAGACTAAAATCAATATTAAATACAAATCACTTTCGCATGGTATGTCAAGCTGTCGTAACACCCCTTCTTGATTTTGGAAACGTCTTGTATCAAGGTCTTCCTAAAAACGCTATCCATCCTCTCCAATTAGTTCAAAACACTACTGCACGTATAATTACTGGCTCTGCAAAATCTGATCACATAACTCCTGTCCTTAAACAGTTACATTTCCTTCCAATTATTGCAAGAGCAAAATACAAAAACCTAATGATTATTTTCAAAATCTTTCACCAATCTTCAGCAGATATTCTACAGCATATAATATCCAAAGACAAGAGCCTAAGACCTAGACGATCTCATAACTCCAATAAGCTTAGTACACCTTTAAACTTCAATAAATCAAAACAGATGACCTCTAAAAGAGCATTTTCCTTCATGGCACCAGAGGTATGGAATTCTATTCCTGAAGAATTAAGAGCTCAGGAAGACATCAAAGACTTTTGCATATCTTTAAAGACTTATTTATTCATAGAATCATTTGGTCAAATAACTTAAATTGATCAACTTGTATATCCAGTTTCACAATGAGATATTATAATAATTTACTGTTTGTACTGTATTTATATTGTAATGTATTGTATTTGATCTTCCCATGCCCTCAACATGTAAGTCCTTTGTTGTCTTGTCAACCACTTTGATTGAAGGATAAGGTGGTATAGAAAACTGGTTAAATAAATAAATAAATAAATGTTGTTGATTGCTAAAACAGTGATTTATTATCTTGGTAATTGTAATTATAGGGCTACATAACTTGCTACGTCATAATTCTAAATTTATTCTATATCTGCATTATTTCTTTTTAAATCAGCAATAAAATCTAATTTATATACGAGGGCCGTTTTTTTTTCAACCTCCGATCGCTCCGTGCAGACGCTACGCGGGCAGCAGAAAGCGGGCATGCGCTGTAGGCGACTGCGCAGCTCTTGCACTACACACTCCGCCATTGTTGACATTCAGGCGTCAGTCGGCGTTGTGCTACAGCCACGTAAACATGTCCACCATGATTGATGCTCCCTCCAAGTGTGAATTGCGAAGTGTGATTCGTTTTCTACAGGCTGAAGGCCATAGTGCTGCAGAAATCCATCGGAGAATGAGTCGTGTGTATGGGGAAAACTTCATGAGTGATGGTGTTGGGCCAAGGACGCAAATCTGTCATTTCAGATGACCTGGTGCAACGAGTTGACAGAATGGTTAAAGAAAACCGCAGATTCACCATTACTGCTTTGTCTACGGAATTTCCAGAGGTTTCAAGGTCTGTTTTGTACTCTATTGTTACTGAACGGTTAGGCTACAAAAAACTTTGTGCACGTTGGGTCCCAAAAATGTTGACGGACGGCCACAAAAGCGCTTTCAAACCAATGAGGACCTTCAAACCAACGTCAAGGACTACTTGAATTCATTGGCGGCAACTTTCTTTGCAGAGGGTATTGAAAAGCTTGTCCACAGATATGACAAATGTCTCAATCTCTTCGGTGATTATGTCGAAAAGTAACCGTAAGTGTACCAATCTTTTGGTAATAAAATTATTGTTTTATATGAACTTGTCTTTTATTTATAGCCTATCGGAGGTTGAAAAAAAAACGGCCCTCGTACAAAACAGGGTTGGTTCCCTTTATCTCATGGGGTTCATTTGCCAGATAGACCTATAGAATCTTGTAAAAGTGGGAAGTAGCAATTACCCCTGGACCTATCAAGTATTTATACATATCGGTTCTTGCTCCCTTGCTATTTAACGCTTTTCTCACCCCGCTTGCCATGCTCATCCAGCAGCAGGGTGTCTCCATCTACTTTTATGCAGATTTATTTATTTATTTAGCGTACATTTATATCCCGCTGCTTCCAGTGATCAGCAGCGGTTGTTACACATGGTGATGTTGGCTGTACTGGCCAGGAATGAGATTAAAAACACTCTGATTAGAGGGGGGGGGGGGGCACAGCAGAATACAGGTTACAGGCTTACAGTTGATTGCTATATACATATTTACAATGATTGTTATATACATATTTACAATTGACTAAACTGTTAAAACTTTATAAGTGATCTGCATCTGTATATTTACACGCGGTTGCGTGTAGCTCATGATGTTAGGTTGTAATGGGACTTGAAAAGGTGTGTCTTAAGCTCTTTTCTAAAGTCCTTTAGATCACAGATTTCACGCAGATCACTTGGCAACTGATTCCAGAGTGTAGGAGCTGTAAACGAGAAAGCTCTGTTAGTGGTACAGGCATTAGCCTTTGTGAATGATCTCGGGAGGCAGATGGTGTTGAGGTTCGCTGCTCTCCTACTTCTGTTGTTGGGTGGATTGGAAATCAAGCTGTTGAGGTGAGAGGGTGCTATATTATGGATAAGTTTGAAAGTAGTGACTAGTAATTTGTACTGAATGCGGGCCGTGATGGGGAGCCAATGCAGCTCAATTAGGGTGGGTGTAATGTGGTCAGAGAGTCTTTTTTGCATGATGATTCTGGCTGCAACATGTTGTGCCATTTGCAGAATATTTGTAGTTTTCTTCGGCAGGCCTTGCAGTATGGCATTGCAGTAATCTAGGTGTGGAATGATGAGGGCCTGAGCGACAGATCTGAAGTCATCATGATCAAGGATGTTACGTAAAGGCTGCAGTATTCTTAATTTGTGGAATATGGCTCGATTGGTGTTTCGCAGTTGCCTGTCCATATTTAGGTTGTTGTCAAGCATCACACCTAAGTATTTTATCTCTGATTTTATGTTGTAAATATTGTTGTTCATGGTGACAGTTTTAGGGGGCTCAAAACCTGGTTTCCTGGAGATGCACATTGCTTCTGTCTTCTTGTGGTTAATGAGCATGTTATTTCGTTGGAGCCAGATTTGAAGCTCGAGTAGGCAATTTTCAAGCTTGCTGATGTTCGGGTTGTTTGCATCCAGTTGTGTGTAGAGCATTAGGTCATCAGCGTAGATATGGTAGTTGATCTCGGGGGCCTGGAATATTTTGCACACTGGTTGCAGGTATAGATTGAATAGGAGAGAGGAGAGGGCGGAACCTTGCGGAATGCCCTGGGTTTGCGGGAAGGGAGTTGCTTTGTCGTTGTTGAAATTGACCTGCTGCATTCGGTTTGTTATATAGGAGGAGAACCATTTTAGTGGGGTCCCTGCAATGCCTATGGACTCAAGACGTTCCAGTAG
Source organism: Ichthyophis bannanicus (assembly GCA_033557465.1). NCBI lineage: Eukaryota > Metazoa > Chordata > Amphibia > Gymnophiona > Ichthyophiidae > Ichthyophis > Ichthyophis bannanicus. Next base: position 67,294,131 of record CM066050.1, on the reverse strand, counting down.
TGTTGGGTGGTGCACTGAGTCAAAGGCAGCTGAGATATCACTGAAGATAAGCATAAACATCGTGTTCTTGTTCTCCAGCCCCTTAAGTAGATTGTCCAGCAAGGCTAGCAGGAGGGTTTCCACACCATGATGTTGTCGAAACCCGTATTGATGCACATCCAAGGCATTTGTATCATCAATGTGGTCCTGCAGTTGCTGCTGTACTGCCTTTTCAATGATTTTGGCGAGGAAGGTTATGCTTGAGATTGGGCGGTATGAGGTAGGGTCATCTTTGCTGAGTGTTTTGTTTTTCAAGATGGGGCGTATAAGTGACTTCTTGAGGAGTGATGGCATGAGACCTTGCAGCAGTGATAGGTTCACTATATGGGAGATGTGCTGTGCTATTTCCTCTTTGGTTGCCTTGATCCAGGAGGCTGGACAGGGGTCAAGAGGGGAGGTGGTGGTTTTTAGGTTGGTGATGATGGCTTTTATCTGTTGGTTGTCCACTTTCCGGAAGGTTAACCATTTTCTGCTGTGATCGGTTCTTTCCTGTGTGTTGATTTCTTGATGGAAGTTGGTTGGGTCCAGCGTGGGGGTGATGAGGGTAGGTGCTGCAGGATTGAGTTTGCTGGCATAGTGATCTGCCAGTTGTTGAGCTGTTATGGAGCCGCTGGAATTGTTGTCTTGTGGGGCTTTTGTGAGGGATTTGACGAGCGCGAATAGTTCTCTGGGCCTGTTGAGGGCTTTATTGAGAGTGATTGTGTGGTGCGTTCTCTTTGCTTGGTTGACTTCATTCCTGTAGGTTGATAGGCGGTCGAAGTAGGACTTTTTGCATTCCTCGGTTTTGTGCTTTCTCCATCTTCGCTCATGCCTTCTCAGGTCCTTCTTCAGTTCCCGTAGCGTTGAGGTGTACCATGGTTCAGTCTTGATCCTGGTTGGGTGCCTTGGGTGACTCCAGGTGGGTTTTGAGGCAGCCTCGATTCCTATGTTCCATCGGTTTGCCAGTGTCTCGAGGTCTGAGCAATCTGGGTGGATGTATTTTGCTATGGATTCAAGGAGGTCCTCTTTGATGAGTTTTTGGAAGCATCTCCGTTGGGGTGGTGCTTGGTCTGGTTGAGATTGGTCAGGAGCTGAGGGGGGAGTAGGGTGAGTTCGATTTGGTGATGATCTGACCATGGTACTTGGGTTATTCTAGGTTTGGATTTCAACATCTTGGGGTGTTCGGTGGGTAGGAACACCATGTCTAGTGTATTACCCTTGATGTGGGTTGCGTCTTGGATGATTTGCTCATAGCCCAGATGTTCCATAGCTTCGTGGAAGATGTTTGCTTGCATTGCGGTGGTGGAGGGTAAATTCAGGTCTCCTAGGATGACCTGGGTTTTTTTGGGCGCTGTAGCTGAGATGATTTCCAGAGCTGCTGCCAGTGATTCATGTGGTGACGTTGGTGGTCTATAGATAAGACATATGGCTAAGGTTCTATTTTCAACTTTAAGTATGTCGATGCCTTCGGGTATGCTTAGCGGTGTGCTTGTTAGGGACAATTCAGTTCTGGCCAAGATTAAGACCCCTCCTCCTTTTTTCTTAGTGCGAGGACAGTTATACGCAGTATATCCGGGTTTGCTTATTTGATTGATGATTACAGGGTCTGTTTCGGTTATCCAAGTCTCGGTGATGCAAAGTAAGTCAGGCTTTGCATCTGACAGGAGGTCATATATTATATGAGTTTTGTTTCTTATGGATCTGGCATTATATCTTATGGATCAGGATGATATCCTGCTGCTGTTTCATACCTTTCCTCTCTCCCCTGATTTTTCCTCAAACTCTTAGCTTAATATCTTCATGGCTGAAATCAAATAACTTGCATCTTAATGCATAAAAGACCTCAGCGCTCTGGCTGCCTGGCCCACTTACTCCCTGTCCATATCCCCTTCTCTTGATGGGACCATTATACCCATAGTACAAACTCTTAAATATTTGGGGGTCACACTTGACTCTTTTCTCACCTTCCAGTCACACAACTTCACAGTTCACTATTTTCTTTTCCCTCTGCCAGATCCGTAGTTTTCGTTCTTACCTTCCACCATCTGCTATTAGTACTCTTTTGCTTTCTTTAGAAACGTCAAAACTGGATTATTGTAACACCATCTACTCTGGACTCCCCCAATATCAATTAAAACATTTACAATCAGTGCAGAATACTGCCGTCCGCCTCCATCATGCTTCACGATCAGATCACGTTTCCCCGTTTATAAAATCACATTGGCTTCCAATTCTATACAGAATTTATTAGAAAACCATTAATAATAATTCATAAGGTTCTTCACTCAGGTATCCCAGCGTATCTTTCTTCCCATATAATTCCGTATGCTCCCATTCGCTCACTCCGTTCAATACATGCCCATCGTCTCTATCTGCCATCTCCATCAATGCTAATCTGGAAAGCACTAGAAGCTGTGCCTTCTTTTTTCTAGGGCCCTCACTTTGGAACTCACTTCCTGTAGCCCTTTTTGTTGAACCTTCTTTTCCTAGATTTAAAAGCTCTCAAAAAACTCATCTTTTCCATCAAGCTTCCAACATAGCCCTGATGTGATTTAGTACACAAGGACTCCGGGCACCCAGCTATCCCCACACCTGGAACCCCCCTCCCCCCAATATTCTGCATTCACCACCCTTTTTACCCTCCCATGCTATCCTATCTCTAATGCTTTCTCTTAATTTTAAATGGCATTCCGTTCTTTTTTCTGCTGGTTTTTATTGTTATTGTAAACCACCCTGATACAATGTTCAAAGCGCGGTATATCAAAATTAATAAACCATATTTGCTACTGACAATACCCCTACAGAACATGAAATATGCTCCTAATGCCTGGAATAGTACATTAGGAATTACACTGAACAGAGTAAAAAACAAAGTAAACAAAGTGGAACTTATTTAACCTATCCGCATATTTGAACTGATCTTAACATTTGAGGGTTGTAGTGGAGTGTGATCTAGTATTAGGTCGCAAAGCATTCCCCAAATAGGTAGGTTTTTATCTTCTTTCGGAATTTGCTGAGATCTTGTGTGCTATGTATGTCTTGAGGGAGTTTGCTCCGAATGTTTGGCATGCAAAGCGAGAAGGCTCTATTTGATGTAGTTTGCATACTTGTCCTGTGGGTGGGGGGGAAGTTGAGAGTAGACTGCATGTTTTTCCTTATTGGTCTATTATTTGGTACTTTATGTATTAATGATTGCAGGCAAGTAGATGAGAGCCGATTGTATAGTCTGAAAATAGTGAGGATGACCTTCTATTTTATGCAGACCAGAATAAGCAGCCAGTGAAGATCTTCGAGTAGTGGTGTTATTTGTTCGCATCTAGGGGCACCGTATAGTATCTGTACAGCAGTGTTCTGAGCTAGCTGCAGAGGATGGATTACAGTCAGTTAGGCCCTATAAGAGGATATTGCAGTAGTCTATGTGTGGAAATACCAGAGCTTGGAACACAGTCCAGAAGTCATGTGGATTTAGAAGGGTACGTAGGTGTTGGGCAGTCTTCATCTTTTGGTAAGTTAGTTTGATGGCATTGTTTAAGTGAGCTTGAAAGGTTAAGTATTGGTCCAAGATTATCCCCAGGTAGCACACTTCTGATATGACCTGAATTTGCACATCTGCTAATTTAATGTGCATTGGTAAGACGACGTTTGTGTCTCTGGTGATGAAAAGGTGAAATTAGGTCTCACCTGCTAACTGGCTTTCCTTGAGTACCTCCAGTCCAATCCTAACTTGTGGGTAGTCATGCCTCCCCAGCAGTTTGGAGACCGAGCATGTCAAAACTCATGACATCAGCAGACAAAGGTAACTGGCACCACCTACTAGTCCCCAGTATCCTATTTGACAAAGCAGACTCACAGGAGAAACAAATAATAGCACTTGCAAACAAAACCAAAGAACTATAGTCCCAAAATTAAGACAGAGAGAACCCCTCCCCAAACCAAAAAAAGTCACTTACCCAGCACGCCATAGCCCTTTAAGGGAACTGAGAAAAAATGCTGCCATTCACCTTCAAACTCCACTCTCCTCTTTACCTTCTTGGCAACACTCAAAGGAGCGCCATCCCACTGATGGCTGCCCTACACCTTCTGGACCCTACTATGAGATGGATTTCTTCAGGCTCAGGATCACCATTCGACACCATAAAGCAGAACAGGGAGGATCTGGGACCGGACTAGAGGTACTCAAGAAAAACCAGTTAAAATTTCACCTTCCTTATCGTCATTCTGGCCAAAATGGATGACTGAAGAAACTCTGAAAATTGCCCAGAAATGCAGAGAAGCTAAAGCCAGAGGAGAAAGAAAGACAATCGCAGAACTCAGATTTCCAACGTGCAGCAAGACAGGACAAGGAAAAGTAGTACAATGACACTTGCAAGGAAATAGAAGCAGAAACTATTAGAGGAAAAACCAAGATCTGCTTTCCTAAAGCTACAAGAGTTAAAGAAAAGGTTCCAGCCTCGAATTGGAATGTTACAAGATGCTCAAGGTTCTATGTTGAATGATGCTGAGAAGATCAAGAATAGGTGGAAGGAATATACAGAGTTTTTATATGATAAAGATCAAGTGGACCAACAGCCGTTTCAACCTGTACCTTATGATCGGGAACCATTGGTGATGAAAGAAGAAGTTGAAGCAGCATTGAAAGCTTTATCAAAGAACAAAGCACCAGGCATTGATAGCATTCCCATAGAAGTATTGCAGCAATCTGATGCAGCTGTTACCATACTTACAAGGCTCTGCCAAGAAATATGGAAGAAAACATCATGGCCAACTGACTGGAAAAGATCTGTGTTTATACCAATACTAAAGAAAGGTGATCCAACTGACTGTGGAAATTATCGCACAATCGCTCTGATCCCACATGCCAGCAAGATTCTACTGAAGATTATTCAAAAGAGACTACAACCATACCTGGAACAAGAACTACCTGACGTGCAAGCAGGATTCAGGAAAGGGCGAGGAACGAGAGACATCATTGCGGATGTGAGATGGATCCTTGAAAAGACTAAAGAATACCAAAAGGATATCTATTTGTTCTTTATTGACTATAGCAAGGCTTTTGACTGTGGAAACTCTGGGCCACATTAAGAAGCATGGGTATACCAGAACACCTGATCGTTCTCTTGCAAAATCTGTACATTGATCAAGAAGCAACAGTTCGAATGGAACAAGGAGAAACAGAATGGTTTAAAATAAGCAAAGGTGTAAGACAAGGCTGCATACTTTCCCCCTACCTGTTTAATTTATATGCAGAACAAATCATCAGAGAAGCAGGACTGTATGAAGATAACAGAGGTATGAAGATTGGTGGAAGACTCATCAACAACCTTCGCTATGCTGATGATACCACATTACTGGCTGAAAGTGAAGATGATCTGAAACATTTGCTTCTCACAATCAAAGAACATAGTCTCAAAATTGGCCTGCACCTTAATGTAAAGAGGACAAAGATCATGACAACTGGCATAATCAACAGGTTCATCGTTGAAGGAGAAGAAATTGAAATTGTGAACAACTTTAACCTACTTGGATCAACTATCAATAAAGAAGCAACAAGCAGCCAAGAAATCAGACGACGCATTGCTCTTGGCAGAATGGCTATGAAAGACCTAGATAAGATTCTCAAGAGCAGAGATGTCTCTCTCCATACAAAGATTTGACTTGTTCAAGCCATGGTATTTTCAATAACATCATATGGATGTGAAAGCTGGACAGCGAAAAAGACAGACAGGAAGAAAATTGATGCCTTTGAATTATGGTGCTAGCGGCGAATACTGTGTTTACCATGGACTTCCCGAAGAACAAACCAGTCGGTACTAGAGGAGATCAAACCTAAGCTTTCTTTAGAAGCTCAGATGACAAGACTTCGACTTTCATACTTTGGACACATCATGCGAAGAGAGAGATCATTAGAGAAAGACATCATGCTTGGCAAGATAGAAGGTGAACGCAAAAGAGGAAGGCCAGCAATGAGATGGATTGATACAATAACAGCGGCTATGGGTACCAGTCTGTCAACAATGAGTCGCCTGACTGAAGACCGAACACAATTTAGGATTGCTATCCAGAGGGTCGCCATGAGTCGACTCCGACTCGACGGCACTTAACAACAACAACAACAACATCGTCATTCCAGTCCAGTCCCAACTTGTGGGATGTACCATAGCAGTACTAAGCTCAGGAGGGACCTGCAAGCCTGGCCTTTAACAGCGGTGCCGTGATCTTCATGTCCCCTGCCGTCTGTATGTCCAATCGATAATGCTTCACAAAAGGTATGTAAGGACTGCCATGTCACCACTCTACAGATATCCACTGGTGGAAATCAAACCAGCCTCAGCATAAGACACGGCTTGAGCTTTTGTCAAATGAGCTCTCAACCCTGTGGGCACTGCTCTATTCCACAATAAATAGGCTGAGGAAATAACCTACCTCACCCTTCTGGAGACGGAGGCCTTGGAAGCCACCTCTCCTTTACGCGGGCCTCCAAACAGGACAAACAACCTGTCAGACTTACAAAAAGGCACTGTGCTCTGCACGTATCTGAGAAGAACCCTGCACACATCCAGGAACCACAGGTGGGAGTCTTCCGGGGATCCCCCTACCCCCCAAGAAAATCAGTAGAGTGACCAACTAATTTATAGGAAACGCCAAAAGCACCTTGAGCAGGAAAGAGGGACCTGGATGCAGAATATGACGCAGAACCACCTTCTCCTATGACACGGAGAGCAATGGTTCGCGACACAATAGTGCCTGAAGCTCTGAAATCCTCCTTGCCGAGAAAACAGCCACCAAAATACAGTCTTCATCATCAAATCCTTCAGAGTACAAGCAGAAAGGGGCTCAAAAGGCATCTCTGAAAACACCAGACTGAGGTCCCAGGGCAACACTACTGACCTCAATGGGGGTCTCACTTGTTTCACCGCTCGCAGAAAAATGGACCACATCTAGATGAGCTGCCAGAGACACACATTGCACCCTTCCGTGGTAACAAGTTAAGGCCGTCACATGCACACGTAGCAAACTACACGCTAGTCCCTTTTCTATAAAGGCTAAGACCTCTGGCACAGAAGGGGCCAAGGGCTGACAGCCATGGTCTTCACACCAACCTTCAAAGACTCTCCAAACTTGTATATAGGAGAGTGTAGTGGAGCGCTTGCGAGCCTTCAACAAGGTCACGATTACCTGAGACGAAGGAGATCAGGTGAATAAAAATCCAAAAGCAGTAGCAAAGAGGTGAGTTTTCAGCCTGGATTTGAAAAAGGTCAGAGAAGGCACCTGATGTACAGACATGTAGTTTGTCCCAGGCTTAAGGAGCAGCAAAGTGAAAGTTGCGAAGTCTGGTGTTAGCAATAGAAGAGAAGGGCACAGATAGAAGCAATTTGAAAGAAGAGCGGAGTTACCAAAAAAGGGTGTAGAGAGAGAAGAGGAAACGTCAGCAGAAACAGATAGGGAGACAATGAACTGACTTAACCCTTTCAGACCTGAATTTTTTCAGACACCATCTATATATCTATCTCTCTCTCTCTCTCTATATATATATATATATATATATATATGGAATTCAATGAATAACATGACGTCCATTACAGTGGACATACGGTCTGAAAGGGTTAAGAGGAGGTAATATGAGCATGACAAGGCCAGCAAAAGATTAGCCGCATAGCAGAGTGCTGAACAGATTGAAAAGGAGAGAGGTGATTCAGGAGACCAGCAAGGAGTAGGCTATAATATTCTAGATGGGAGGTGACTAAGGAGTGGATTAGTACTGTGTTCAGAAAGGAATGGACGAGTCAGAGAGGAGTCAAAGAGAAACCCAAAGTTGCGAGCTGAGGAGACAGGGAGTAAACAGTTATCCACAGAGACTGAAAAAGGAGGAAGGGGAGAGGAGAGTTTAGGAAGAAAAATAAGCAGCTCATATTTGGCCAAATTCCATTTCCAGTGGTGGTGTGACATCCAAGCAGCAATGTCAAAAAGGCAGGCAGAGATCCTGGTCTGGATTGCCGGAGAGATATCAGGTGTAGAGAGGTAGATCTCGGAGTCATCAGCATAAATATGGTACTGAAAGCCATGGGAAGAAATGAGTGCACCAAGGGATTGGGTATAGAGAGAGAAAAGTAGCGGACCCAAAACAGATCTTGAGGGTACATTAACCGAGAATGGGATAGCAATAGAGGAGGATCTACCAGAACAAAACACTGAAAGAGTAATGGGAGAGATGAGAAGAAAGTCAAGTGAGGACAAAGGTATCGAGAAGGTTGTGGTCAACGGTGTCAAAAGCAGCAGAAAATTCAAGAAGGATAAGCATTCAGTAAAGGCTCTTGGATTTTGCCAGAACAGGTCATTAGAGACTTTGTCAAGAGCCGTTTTTGTAGAATTTAAAAAGGACAAAAGCCAGATTGTAGAGGATCCAGTTTCAAGTAGTTTAGAAATGAAGGGGAGGAGGGAGATGGGTCCATAGCATGGACAGATAGAGTCTAGCAAGGGTTTCTGAGGTAGTCTGCCGCTACATTCTCTCTGCCGGCCACATGGGCTGCTGACAGGGCGAGCGAGTTCTCCTCCAACCACTCCATTAAAACGGGGCACTCTCTCCTTCCAGCAACGCATTGCCCATGCCGCCCTATCAATTTGTGTGTGCCACCATTGTGGCATTGTCCAAAAACACTCTTGCCGTCATTACCCTCAAGAAACAGCAGAACTCCTGCAATGCTAAGAACACCACTCTCATCCCCAAATGGTTGATGTACCATGTGGCTTCCCTCTGGAGAGGAACACCCCTGTACTATCTGGGTCTCACAATGAGTCCCCCAGCCCAAAAGAATGGCATCCGTTATAAGGGGAACCCAACTGGGAGCCTTCAGGGGCATTACCACCAACAGCTTGTCGTCCCGCAGCCACCAAAGTAGCTTCTTCAGTGCAGGGCAGCTGCCTGTCCAACAGATGATGCTGTGCTGACCACCTCGGCAACACAGCCCTCTGCAAGGGCCTCACATGGGCTCGTGCCCACGGGACCAACTCGATGGTCGCCGCTATTGAGCCAAACAGCTGAAGGTAATGCCAAATTGTTGGAGTCTGAAGCCCAAAAAACTCCCAGACCTGCAGATGAAGCTTGCACACCTGGTCCGGAGGCAAGGACAGCCTGCCCTCGCACATCTGGAACAGAGCTCCCAGGTACACCAACTCCAACTCCTCCATCTGTTGCAGCCTGCTCTTGATCCAGTTGATGATCCATCCAAGGCTTTGTAGAAACTCCATCACCATGGCCGTGGCCCTCTTGCTCTCGGCTTGAACTTTGCTTGTATAAGCCAATTGTCTAGGTATGGATGCAGCAGAATTCCCTCCCGCCGCAGAGCAGCAGCAACCGCCACCATGACCTTGGTGAAGGTGCGGTTGCCAAGCCGAAGGGTAGTGCTCGGAACTAAAAATGACTCATGGGCATGGCAAAATGGAGAAACCGTCGGTGTTCTGGGCGAATGGATGCAGATAAGCTTCCGTAAGATCCAAGGTCTCCAACTTCCCATCATGCACATCCTTGAGTGCCATGCTACCTTCCACCAGGATAATGGTCTTCTTAGTGACTGCCGAGACCAGCACATCCACCTTCAGAGAGCAGAACAGCTCTTTCTCCTAGACCAGAAGCAGATAGAGCCATGCCATGGTCCGCGTCCCCTTAAGGGTGGCCTCCGGGACCATTCCATTTGTCCTGAATTATCTGCTTGATCACTCGATGCAAGGGGAAACACAGTCTGTATCTTCCGAACTGCCTGAACAAGGGGTCCTCGAGAGGTTTGTCTTCTACCAGTAGACCTGCGGCCATGTTCAAAATCTTTAAGGGCTGGGAGATAAACACTGATAATTCCTCCTGCTTGAAGACCCGCACAATGCACGATACTGCCTCCTGGGGAATTTCACCTTCTTCAAGTTCAGCGACGTCCTCCCCCAAGTACACTTCCGCATCCTGGTTCTCCGCCTCATCCGACTGAACAGACCTAGAGTCTTTCAAAGGTTTCCAGTCCAAATGCCTGCAACTCGCAGGCAGCTCGTCCTCCGCTCTCGAGGCAGAGCCAAATTCACATCCATCCTGCAAACCCCCTCAGGAACATCCTCCCCATGCTGCTTCATGCAGAAGGCCTTATGCATGAGGAGAACAAACTCTGTGGAGAAAACCCCCTTGTGTATCTTGGGCCTCTCCACCTGGAGACTGTTCTCCACAGAACGAGCCTCTGCCTAGCACCCACGGAAGCAGCTCTCTGCAGTAACAGAGCCCATAGGCATGTGGCCTTGGAAGGCATACTGTGCTTACCTTGGAAGCCTAGGCAAAGCAGGCACTCTCTCTTGGTCTTCCGTTTTTTTTTTTCCTTTTTTGTTGGATTAAAACACTGAGCAACAAAGAGCCAGAAGCTACAGAAAAACAAACCATGAATACAAAGAGCCCCACAGCGCCTGAAAACCCCTGGGAAGCCTCCCTCGCTGACCAGCACTGTACAGACACAGAAAATGTCTGTCTTTCCCATTTACACCGAAGCAGCCTACTGCTCTGCCACGTAGTCTCCCTATGCCCCGTACCAAGCACCATGGAACCAAAACAAAAAGACCACCACTGAAGACCTCCTACGTGGCCAAACTCCTGCCAGTGGCAAAGCTGTCTGCTCAGACTTCCCCAGCGGCTTTCGCAGTGGCAGTACTTCAAGGGCAGAGGAATGATCAGCCTCCCTCCAGTCAGTGGCTAATCACCCACAAAATGGATCAGGAGCCACTGTGAGATCAAGGCAAGGCAAGGTAAACTGCTTCCAGTCAAGAGGGATTCCCTGCCTGACCCAGTGATCTTCTGTTTTTTTTGTCTTGCTCTATGATCGCTGTCAACTTAAAGGGAGAGACCCCCTCAAAGAGACTAACTCCCCTATTTCCCTCAACTCATTTGAATACAGACCAAGGGTAACCCAACTCTTAGATGTCCCTACAGAAAGTCCAGTCTATGGGATCACGCCTCTCCAGCTGCTTGGAGACTGAGATACTGGGGACTGGTAGGTGATGCCAGTTGCCTATGTCATGAGTTTTGACATGCTTGGTCTCCAAGCTGCTGGTGAGGCGAGACTACCCACAGGCTGGGACTGGACTGGAGGGACGAAAGAAAGGATGTCCATTCTGCTAAGGTGAAGGGTTAGGTTATGATCAGTGACATAACTTGCAAAACTTCTCCAATAATGGCTGCTCTCAGGGATTCAACAGCTTCTTCAAGAAATCCAGTTAGTGCTGAAATGTATCAGAACCTCGAGGTGGGTCTAGGTGACACTAGTTATTTGTTACATGTACATACTGTTCCAACCATCAGAGTTAAAACAAGTGGTGGAAACTATTTAGACTGGCTATAAAAGATTTAGCAGCATGTTTATTAAGCCGCATGCCAGTAACACATGCGTCAGCTGTACTATCAGCCCTAGACTTTGGGCTAATTACAGGAGAGTGGGTACATCCATCCTTGCGGAGCTGTTATGGTTCAACACAGCAAACCAGCCGCAGGAGCAACATTACCCATTAAGGTGGCATTAGCTGCACCCACCCTACTTCACCAAGCACAGGTAGTCCATGCTGGCTGCGTCATAGCAGGAACGTCCCCTCCCCCGTCCCAATTTGCTGCAGTATTTTTGGCATAGGGCTCTGCGTTACTTTTGAATGCCACACCAAAACCACACACTATTCCTATGCCACCCTTTAGTAAACATGCCCCTTAGCTGTGATTCAAAACTGTACATTCAACAAGTATTACCGCACACCAGAGAAGACTGCTTATCGCGGAATTCCACATTATTTTCATCTTTTCAGTCTAAGATGTGTTAGATGCAAGTCTGGTTCTCGTTGAATTTTTTTGGGCAATTTTAACACTATTCCAAGAGAGATGGAAATACTGAATGGGGGGGAGGGGTGAGGCATCCAAGATTCATAGCACATTTATTTTCATTTGGCTCTTCCCTTTTCATTTATTGACCACAACAAAATACACAGTGCGCTGCAGAGTTAGCATGGGACCATGACAGCACAGGCTGATTTCCACACTAACTGACTCGGGTGTTCAGTGGGAGGAGCAGATAGTGGGCATGGGGAGCACCTTGCAGTCAGCGTGGGGGTAAAGACTGCATGCTGTCACTCTTGCATATGTGGAGGTAGATGCACCCACGGTAACAGCGCCCACCATTAGGATATAGTGTTGCACCGCACTACACCACACGTGCGCTACTGTGAACACGCTGTCCACACCCCCAACAGTCAATGCAGTGGCTCTTTGCATTATCCACATATTAAGTACAAAACCACACTGCATTTTAGTGATAGGGCCCCACTGAATTCTTTCAATTCTAGAAAAATTATTAAAGTATTGCAGTGGATCTATTACTGGTGGGAAGCGACCACTATATAATGGTTTATAATTGCCACTTAGGAGGCATACCTATATAAATCATCAGTTGCAGAAGACCAGTCAGTGCATATTTAATATTTTAGGGTTTTTCTTTAACCAATGAATGAACATAAAATCTTCATATGAATTTTATAAAAATTAATTGGTAAAAATACTAAACACATATTTAATATAGATGTATTGCACTGGGTCTGGTTCACCTACTGAGGAATAAGTTTGAAGATAAGTGCACTATTGCCCTCTCGTGTGCCTCAAACACAGTCCTAATTTACTGAACATATTAAATGTGCCCCTAAATCTATTATACTCGTATCCATTCTAAACAGTTTCCCTACTTGTTTTAACTAATGAGGATGATTGGAGCAGTATGGGCTTGTATCAGAACCTCAAGATGGGTTTAGGTGGCACCGGTTATTTGCTACATTTATGCGCTAATGATTTCTTGAATGGGAGAAAAAGCATAAATCAGGCCCCAAATCAGTTTAGAAAGTGCCATCCATCTACCGACACTGGAGCTGATATAATAAAATGTGTGTCAGAACTGTGCGCTAAGCTTCAGTGCAGTTTCCTGATGCATAGGCTAAAAAAAAAATAAAAAAAGATAGATTACTCCTGATGAACTAAACAAATGGCACATATGGCTGTGCAACTGTGGCTTTAAAAAAAAATGTGAGCAGAAAGATAGCACTGCACAGTATCACAATAATATGCTAAAAGGCTGTTAGTGTAGCTGGGTTTAAAAAAGGTTTGGACAAGTTCCTGGAGGAAAGGTCCATAAACCATTATTAAAAAGGGACCCAGGATATCAATGCTTGACCCAATACAAACATTGTGGAACCTGTGTCTTTTGGGGAAACTGCTAGGTACGTATGACCTAGATTGGCCATTGTTGGAAACAGGATACTGGGCTTGATGGACCTTGGTCTGACCCAGTATGGCATAGCTTATGTTCTTATGCCCTGGACAAAGTCTTTACTTTCTACTTTTCAATTCCCCACGGAGTATTTAATACCAAACACAGATTTATATGATACACCAACAGGAAAATTTGTAAATTCTGATGAACAGGGACACTCTATGGACCAAAACTACTTACTGGATGCCAGGAAAGCATCCAATAGAATCTTCTTCCGCTATCATCTAGGAAAATGGCAGTGCCAGAGGAAGGCGGAAATTGGCATCACACTTGTCTTCTCACTTAAAGGGGAGGGAGGTTTGGGGCCCACTGGAGACAACAAGTTTCTCTCTCATCAGGATCACTCGAGGTGAAATATTGCATATTACCTCAGATAACTTCTTAGCTCAGCAGTAAAATATTTATTATAGCTCAGGACTGTTGTCGAGATTCATCCTTAAGGTGAAAGAGGACACCAATTTTTTTTAAAACATAGATTAATTGCTCCCATTCTGCTGGTTCACATGCTATGTAGTAAAAGTCACTATACTAAAGGGTGGCAGAGTTTTTCACACTAAAATCCTTACTATATTATTAGATAGTAATATTAGCATAGCAGTTTACTCAGGATTGTTCAACACTAAAGGTTAGCGCTGCTTATTACATCAGCCCATTGTTTGCCATTACAGAAGAGAAGTTTTACAGTTGAGACAATATCCTGTTTTTCTTATGATACACAACTTCCTAGTAAAGGTCACAGAAACATGATGGCAGAAAAAGACCATATGGCCTATCTAGTCTGCCCCTCCAGATCAACTATTATGGTCCCTTTTTTTCCTTTAGAGATCTTCTGTGTTTGTCCCATGCTTTCTTGAATTCAGATACTGTCCTTGTCTCTACTGGGAGACTATTCCACCGATGTACCACTCTTTTTGTAAAGAAATATTTTCACATATTCTTCCCAAGTATATCCCCTTTCACCCTTATCATATGTCCCCTCATTGCAGAGCTTACTTTTAATTGAAAAGAGGCTCTCCTCCTGTGCATTTATGCCATGGAGATAAGCATCTTTATCATATCTCCTCTACAGCACTGTATGCATATTGAGATCATTAAGTCTGTCCCCATATGGATCACTAGTGTATATTAATTAGAATTTATGATTTAATTGTTTCAGAGTAGTACATAGTATGCATTGCAGAATTCCTGCCCAATGATGTTTTATAAAGCAACAGCTTATGAAAAATTAATTTCTTAAAAAAAAAAAACAACCACCTTTCCTATCAGAACATAGGAGTAGAGGAATAGCCTAATGGTTAGAACACTGGCTTGGTAATCAAGAGACCAGGGATTGAATCCCACTGGCACTCCTTGCATATTACCTCCGATAACTTCTTAGCTCAGCAGTAAAATATTTATGGGAATCGATCCCTGGCTTGGTAATCAAGAGACCAGGAATCGATTCCTACTGGCACTCCTTGTGGCCTTGGGCAAGTCACTTAGGCCTAGCAATCTACTTCCGGTCACACTGCCAAGAAAACCCGGGAGCTGCTGGGTTCGCCAGAGTCAGCCTCGATTCAAAGGCACACATTGCATCAGAACATAATGCATGGAGTTTCACAGATGCGACATGTCATTCCTTCTATTTTTGTTTACATTAAAACATGAACAAAATTAGTTTTCATTTTAACTGAGGGATTATGACCATGCACCAAAACCATAAATGCATTTCTAATTTTTTTAGATCATTACAGTGCCCCAAATCATACAGAAAGTACATTCAAATAATATGTAATTACATAATAATGGATGAGTAGGGGGGGGGTTCTCTTGCGACTAAAAGTATAATATTGATCATTAAAACCAAACACTAGACTAAATATATTAAGTGTCAAAATTAGGGGGGGGAAACCTTTAAGCACAGCTGACACACTGAATTTTTACCATGCTGGACAAAGCAAAATGTGCTGTTTCACTAAGGGGCATGTTTACTAAAGGATTTAACTTAACGCATTAAGTGCCTACAGCCTTTTATTTCTATGGGCACAGTGGCACTTAAGGTGTACTAAGCTTTAGTAAACATGCCTTTAACTGTAACTAGTTCACAAATCACACATAAATAATTGACACTTCACATAATAATAAATAAGAGCATGGGAGGAACAGGACAAGCACAAAAAGGAATCAGATAATTATGATACAAAAAAAGTACTGATTTTCTTTGGAAAAATAAAGGATAATTTGGGTTTGGTTGCTTCACACATTTGCAAAGCTCTGCTTGAGATGTAAGATAAATGTGCTCATTTCTTCGTTATGCATACAAACAATTCTTTGTGTTTTATCAACTGCGCTGTCTAATCATGATAAAATCTTTATCTGCTGCGAAGAGAACTAACCTTCTAAATGTAAAGGAACAAAAACACTATAGCCAAGAAAAAGTGGAAATAAACTAACAGCTAGTGGAGGTACCAACTTCCACCTCCTCCTCACGGTTTAGCGCATCAATTGACTGTTCTACAAATGTAAAAGAAATATGAGAGAATCAACAAGGCCACCTATTTCCTTAGCACTCCCTAATGTCACCAACTTAGAACAGCTAGCTCAAATAAGGATGATTTTATAAAAGTATGAATATGTAGAAACTAGACAACATATTTCTTTAAATGACTGTAGTAATGGAGAACAAAATCATCAAATAAGCCTTGTGTAACTATTTCAGTTTTCACCACTGAAGTCCTTCGTTCCACAATAGCCTCAGTACTTAGCAAAACCCATTTGCAACATAGTGGTATGATAGACAAATGGGTGCTAGAGGTGATGTCATAACAGTGCCTCACAATCTGATAGACTTTTCAGACTTGGAACAAAACTAGGATTGACAAAACAGTAAAACCTCATAAGACAAAAAAGTAAAACCTCATACTACAGATGAAGCTCATACAGCATCTACTCAAACTATCATCCCTGGTACTCTTGTCTTTGATTTCAAGAAACTCATTTGTACACAAAAAGCGCCAACATTGTCTGTCTTATCTAATGAGAACATAAAATGAACATACCATTCTGATGTATGGATTTTCTCCAAGGCATGTCTGACACAGAATAGGAAAATCCTGCACCAAAGTAAAGCCTCAGTTAGAACACAATGTTGACCAATATTTTATGCCTACAAGGTTTTTTCTAGATTTTAATCTTTATAAATTATAGGAAATTGTACAGCTGCTACTTTCAAAGGAAGGAGCAGAAAATATTAATGTGACTGCATAGACATACTAACACAGTAAGTAACAACAAATAAAAGGGCAAAATGCCCATCGAGCCTTTCATTCAAAGAAAGCTGCAATGCGCTACAAATATGTTATTTCAGAACCTCTGTATACATGCTTCAGAAACGTTAAAGTGGATCGGGGAAATCCATTGTTTACTCCTGAGACAAGCTGCACGCACTGAATCTGTATACCTTTTGGGAACCGGATAGGCACTTGTGACCCGGACTGACCACAGATAGTGTGTTTGATGGAACCTTTGGTCTGACCCAGTACAGCATATCTTATGTTTTAACTTAAAGTGGATGGTTCCTCACTATAACTTAGACACCATCAGTTACAAAAACTTCCAAATGGAGAAGTTAAGGTGGGAAGCCACAGTGGTCCACTTGCAGAGACATCCGAAGTGGTGTAATTTTGTAATCTAAACGTACATTCTTCTGCTCTCCCTCCTTCCACCTAACTCCGTGCTCCCTCCAAATGAGATAACTTGGAACAATCTTTATTCAAGGAGCTGATCACAAGTTTAGCGTCCACATAAACGTTTACAGCTTATTTCCATGCTCGGCGCCCTACAGCATGAGCCGGCTAAAGCCCGAAATAAATCCGTGAGATTGAACGTGTAAGACATTTCTACGGCTGCCAAAGCCCCCCGGCACCCTGCAAGACTCGGCCAATGAGACCAAGAATGTGAACCTCGCTCGATTACCAGAAACTCAATGAGCCGCGGCTCGCTATAAAGCAAGGCTGGTGCTTCCTAGCCACAGACTCTTCATTTCCCATTCTCCTCCCCCTCCCCAGCACCCTGCCGCATACCGCATCCTCCCAGTTCTGCCTGTTATAAGTGTTCGAGCCCAGCGACGTCGCCATCTTTCTAGCGCCACCGCGCCTGCGCCCTCTCTCACGCTTCGGACGACTAACGAGAGCTCGAAACAAGCGGAAGTGATTCAAGCACCCCCGCCCCCCTCCGATCCCATAATTCAACGAGACCTGCTTGACGTAACGTCTCTATAGCGCGAGACTATGACGTCAACGGAATGCGTCGCCATTACGCTCACGCGTCACGTTCACCTACATTTTGTTTCTTCGGGAACGTGCATTTATTTAGATCAGTCGCAGCAAGACGATTTTAAGTGTGATGTAAAAACAGTTTCCTTTTCCTATTTATGAACTATCTTTATGGATATATTGGATTGGAACAGCATAATGCGAGGCAGCTTTTAACTGCTTTGCAAAGGCAGTGGGAAAGGTTTGTGAAGGGTAATGACATGGATGCAGAGGAGCGTTCTATAAAGCAGTAACTCTAACTGTTGTAGTTTTTATATTTGTCAGAGCTATCCCCTACTCTTTGGGGTTTTTTTGGATGCATACTAAAGTTGATGATTGTTTTGTGTTTTGCACCTAGGGACAAACAAGCAAACTCCTCATATTATTTTCTGCAACATTGCGTAGGGTTGAAAGCATTAAAAAGTTTAATAAATATATTTAGGATATTATAAGGGACCTGAGCATATAGAACGTCACATATCTTTACATACTCTACAGCTGGCCATGCAGAAGGATAGAGAATAGCTGGAGAGGGGGTGAAATCACACCTACTCCGCCCACCGGCACTACCTGAAGTAACACAAAATTCAGCAGCCAAAAAAATAAATAAATAAAATGCTCACAACTTATATAAACATGCCCTGCTAAAACAGCACTTACAGCCAGTCCTCGAACAGCAATAATAGCTTCTAAAAAGACAGCATTGTAAATGTATATTAACGATATAGTACCATTATCCATCCTCTTGGGGAAATGGAATAGAAAATATAGAAATCCTTACCCACGAACTACACACCAGGGATGTGCATTCATGAGGACACGGTTTGTTTAGGCACCTAACATTTTCAAGTGCACACAAATCACTTGTACATACACATACAAAAAAATTAATGTATGTACCGTATTTTCCGCACCATAAGACGCACCTGACCATAAGACGCACCTGGTTTTTAGAGGAGAAAAATAGGAAAAAAAATATTCTGAACCAAATAGTGTAATAAAATATTTAATAAAGTATAACAGAATAATATTTGAACCATATAAACTGAACAGCAGTCAACAGTGGCATTAAGAACCATTATCACTGTCATTAACACATAAAGACAAAGGTTTGAGTACTCTAGTCTTCGGAAAACCCCAAGAACTCTTCTTCGCTAGAGTCAGAATTCATGAGGCTCATTTGGTCACAATCACTGACATCACTTTCTTCGCTGTCTTCGTATAAAATACAGTCTTCACTTCCATCTAAGGCATTGCTAATGCCACATTTTTTGAACGACTGTACAACAATCTCTTCCTTCACTGAGTCCCATGATCTTTTCACCCATTCGCAAACTTGAGTGATGGTGGGCCTCTTCATTCGTCCAGTGGGTGTCAAATCATGGTTACCAGCAGCCATCCACTTGTTCCACTCTTCTCTCATTAAGACCTTAAATGGCTTGTTTATGGAGACATCAAGAGGTTGCAACTGGCTGGTAAGACCTCCGGGAATGACAGCTAGATGGGTCTTTACTTCCTTGAAGCACTTTTTGGTTGGTTCACTAATATGTGCTCTAAATTGGTCAAGCACTAATAGGGCAGGTTTTTTCAGAAGTCCTCCAGAACGTTTGGACCACACCTTTTCAACCCATATTTTCATGCCATTGTCATTCATCCATCCTTTTTCATGGACGTGTACCACAACACCTCTTGGAATGGCATCTTTTGGAAATGTTTTCCTTTTAAAAATCAGCATGGGTGGCAATTTGGTGCCATCGGCACAGCAGGATAACACAGCTGTATAATGCGTCTTCTCGTGCCCTGAAGTTTTCACTGTGATGGTTTTGGCACCCTTCAGGTCGACAGTCCTATTAGAAGGCACATCAAATGTTAGCGGGACTTCATCCATGTTCCCAATCTGGCCAATTTCAAAGCTGTTTTTCTTTCTGGCTTTGATAACAAAACTGTGAAAGGACAGAATTTTAGCCTCATATTCTTTGGGCATTTTTTGGGCAATGCTGGTTTTGGTACGCATAGCAAGACCACATCTTCTCATGAATCTGTAGCACCATGATGGTGATCCTGTAAAGTCTTGAATGCCCCTCTCTTTAGCAATGCGTTTTGCTTCAAAAATGATCATTTTTGTTGAGACGGAGAAGCCATTATTGCGATGAAGCATGATCCATTCTTTCACGTCCACCTCCAACTCTGGCCACTTTGCAGCATGCCCACGGAAAGTGTGCTTGCTTTTGTCTTCTTTTTGCAGCTGATCCTCCTGTTTCCTCCACTCTCTAATCTGTTTTTCAGTTGGAGGCGGCCCAAAATGCCTCTCCGCTGCTCTGTTTCCATGCTCTTTAGCATATTTGATAACCTCCAGTTTGTATGAAATTTTATAGGCTATTCTTTTCTGCTTCAGCATCTTTGTAGAATGAGGTACAGTAGTACGGTACAATATTTTTCTGCAAGAAATGAAGGAACTTTCAGTATACCGGTACCATACCATAATTTCTTCAATGATTACTATTGAGCACTAACCATTCTTCTGGAGGTTAGTGTGTTGTAAAGACGCAGCACCATGCATGCTGGCATGTGGGTGCACTTAATGTCACCCACTGGAATGGCGTTAAGGGCACCCACGCTAAGGCAGCAAGTGCGGTTGGTGTGAGTTACCAACACCCGCATCAACCACGAATTGCCCTTAAGGCTTCTGTTCTGCCCCTGACCTCCCCAGTCCCCATCCCATCGCATGCTACTGTTTAGCATGACGCTCTTACCGCGCACTAAACTCCACACTACTGGGTAGCGCACTTTACTAAACATGTCCCTGGTGAGACATACCGGTAATCTAGATGTGTAATGGATGAATATTGCTGTCTACATGTATCCATTGTTTAAAGTTCATAGCTAGTACCCCTCCTCTCGCATGGCAAACCATAAAGATGCTGTTTGAAAATGCACGCCTGCTTTCCCACTAGGACCTCTGCCTATTACTGTATCTTTACTGAGCAAGCATAAAACCTCTTATAGATCTGAGACGGTCTTAGATGGTTTGCAGCACTACTCTTTAAAATTTAACCAGGCAAATCAATTTTTCTATAGCACTGCGCTAAACGTTTCCTTGCGCAGCTGCTGAGAGCACTGAGAGCACTGCCATTTCTTTACATAGACCGCACGCTGAGAGCACTGCCATTTCCTTACATAGAGCGCACGCTGAGAGCACTGCCATTTCTTTACATAGAGCGCACGCTGAGAGCACTGCCATTTCTTTACATAGAGCGCACGCTTGACAGCTGAAATCAGCATCAATTTCCATATTTAGACTTGGCTACAGAAAACCAGATCTCATTAGCAGTGAACTGCTTTGCACCGTTGAACGCACATCCTCTGTGGTTAAAAAACAAAATGTTTGTGTCTTGACTTTATAAAATTTGCTCTTATATTAGGTTGGAGTAATTGTTGGAGAATTTCAGAGGTTTTATTCAAACATTCTCTTTAAAAGGCAGAAACTGGAGTCTGCTAGAGCACAGCTATGCTGGCAGCAGTGGTGAGAAGTTGCTCCGAAACATTTGGAAAGTACCGGTAGCTGGTAGGATTCGAACAGTTTCTAGAAGGAGTGCCTTGCAGTTTTATTGCAAACCTTGTGTATACTGCTACATGTTAAAGTCACTTATTAACTTACCGGTAATTGTAAAAAGAGAAGGAAAGAACATGCAATTCCATAACCCTACGTTCTCTCCCCCTTACTACACCCGGATCTACAGAGCATCTGCTACACACTCTAGTTTTCTATCAATGCTTCCGCACTACAGGGATACCGGTAATGCTTGCACCCTGAGTATACTGGTCGAGAAACTGCAAGAGTCTGGCAGTGGTTTCAAATTTAAAGGAGAGTTGGGACAGTTAATTTTCATTTAAAAAAAAAAAGTCATAGCTTTGGACTAGCGCTTTTTATTAAAGTCATAGCAGAAAACATGAATAGACCGGACAGAAAACAAGTCAGCAGAGTTTCCCTAGTGGAGACATGCATACGCCGAAATGAAACCCACTTTCATTATGTTACATTTCTCTTATACAGGCAGAACTTTGACACCACATTTCCATTTGACTTAATAAATGAAGAATTAGAACAATGATTGTGGTAAACATTTTACCTCAGAAGCCGAGACTGGAGTGAGGGGCATGCGCACTGCTGTGTACTGTAACACCGCCTACTACATGCTATCCTCCAATAGCATACGGCGGTGACACAGCACAGCAGCAGCAGCATGCATCTCCTGCACAAATCGGCTTCCCGAGGACAAGGTAAGGTGAGGGGGGACCCGCTGCCGCTTTGCAACTTCTTGTATTCGCACCATAAGACGCAGGCACTTTTCCTCCCACTTTCTGGTGAAGAAAAAGTGCGTCTTATGGTCCGAAAAATACGGTATTTTATTTTTTATTTATTTATTTTTCTATACCGCACTCTTTGGTATCAGCGCGGTTTACAGATAACATCAGCTTTGTTCAGACACAGGTAAACAGCCGTGCTGGACTTACAGAAAACAAGAAACAAAGAAAGAAAGCGGCAGATTCACACCCAATAACTTATAACTTTATTTAACCAAAAGGGTGGCCAAAGCCCAACACAGGCCGTGTTTCGTAATCACTTCATCAGGGGCTATCCAGGCACACTGTGGGTGTGAAGTGCAAAGACTTCACCAGGCTCAATAGAGACAATGGAAGTCACTAATATCAGAATAGCTTCTTTAAACCGTCCGGTGGACTCCTTGTACCACGTTATTCACTCAGAGATTCAGACACATTGTCCGGGAAACCAAAAGACCATCTGTAGAAAGCCGTTTGAAGTTTCTCAAAGAATTGGTTAAATAAAGTTATAAGTTATTGGGTGTGAATCTGCCGCTTTCTGTCTTTGTTTCTGCTCGTTTGAGTGGCTAGTGTTGTTTTTTTGTGGACCCTTACAGAAAACAAGGTCATACAACTTGGATTAACTGGGGGGACTATATACAAGATCTGGGTTAAGGTATTTTACAGCTTTTAGGTAGTTATATACATTCTCTGGATGGGGTTTGAATGTCCTATCGTGGCATACAGGCTGCGTGCATAGTAGGGAGTTTGGTGTATGTGTCTTGGTGACTGCAGTTAGGTGGTTGTGTGATACCATAATGCTGCAGGAAGAGGTGATGTTTCAGTGCCTTCCTGAATTATGTAAGGTCCGTAATTGCCCAAATGTCAGGCAGTAGCGCATTCCAGTACGAAGGGGCATAGAGCATGAAGGCTCTCTTGTTGCTTGCAGGGATTTTGTAATCTTGCTAGAGATACATAGGGTATTGGCTGAGACCAGTCTTCTAGTTCTATTTGAGGGAGTGGGAATAATGAGATCTGAGATGGACGTAGAGGTGAGTCTGTTGATAGCCTTGAAGGTCATTAGTAGGATCTTGAAGATGAGTTTACAGTAGACTGGGAGCCAGTGTAGGTGCTTCAAGATTGGTGTTATGTGCTCCCTCATGGAAGCACTGTATAGTGTTCTGGCTGCAGCATTCATAGCCAGCTGAAGTGGGTACAGCATGTCTTTCGGTAGACCCTGTAGGATGACGTTGGCGAAGTCGAAGTGGGGGATGACTAAGGCCTGGAAGATTGTCCTAAAGTCATCAGGTTCCAGGAGGGGGCATAGGTGACGGATTGTCCAGATCTTGAGGTATACTGCCTTGATGGTGTTGCTTATATGTGTTTTCATATCCAACTGTTGATCGAGTGTTACGCCCAAGTAGCGGATTGTGTGCTTCGGCACCTCTTACTTTTAGTGTTGCTGGCGGAACAAATGACTGGTCCCTGGTAATGAATAGAGCCTCTGTTTTCTTGAAATTTATCCTGAGGTTTTGGGATTGAAGCCAGTTAGTTATGGCGACGAAGCAAGCGGTTAATGTTGAGAAATCTGGCTGGTTGGTTTTGTAAATGGCATGTATAGTAGCACGTCATCGGCGTATATAAGGCATGAGATACCGAAGGAACAGGCGAGTGTGCAGAGGGGCTGCATAGATATGTTGAAGAACAGCGCTGAGAGTGCAGAACCTTGTGGAACTCCCTGTTTCTGCTGGAATGGTTTAGAGGTCAAAAGCCCTGTCCTTACATGCTGCCATCTGTCTGAGAGATAAGATTTACACCATTCCAAGGCTGTGTCACGCCAAGAGCAGTTCATGGTCGACAGTCGAAGGCTGCTGCGATGTCTAAGAAGATTAGGGCATATCCTCTTTTTGCGTTGTCTATGTCGGTGATTAAGGTGTTGAAGAGTACAGTCAGGAGCGTCTCCACACCATGCACTTCTCTTAATCCATGTTGGCATGGGTCTGATGGGGCAGTGTCATCAATATGGTCCTGAATTTGCTGTTGGACGTACAATCTATTCATAGGGTGCAAAAATAAGTGTTAGCATGTATACAAAACATTACATTTAAAATAAATGTGGAGGAAAAAACACATGAACATCAGGAACATTCCCAGAAGCCAGAGAATATGAATACTGCTAAAAGAGTAGGCAAAATTATTTCCTCCTTTGCAAGTATTTTAGATTTGATAGGTTATCCTTTATTATTGTATGCAATTTTAAGTCTTTTTCCATGTTTTAAATTGAATGTTTATATGGTTGTCTTAACTTGCAGTACCTGTTAGTGCATTTGTTTATGTAACGTGGAGTATCTACTGGCACATAGACATACACAATTATACCTACCTTGGAGCAGGTGTAAATGTGTAGGCCTGTTTTTGTTAGCAGTTACCTTCTGCTCGGGTTAGAAGGCAACACTTCTTGGACACTCACCTAGTGACTCCAAAGTGTTAGGGATTTACCCAGGATAGCCTTCCCTTGTTATACCCTCCCCTACCCCCTCAGGCACACATACACATGTTAAAAGTATACAAAACCAATTATTGCAGTGCTTAAACAAGAAATCTTTATTATAGAAACACAAGTATATTATCTAATTACACCTAGCAAGCAGATAGCATAAGCTTACCTAGTAAGAAAGAGAGATGTCAGTAGTTCCCACTAACTCTCCCCTGTACAGTTCTTCTCCTACTTATTTTATAGGCCTTTCAGCACATACTCACGTGCAAACACACACATATTCTTATCTCATCGCTTTGTAGTTCATTTCCAGACTTCATGTCTCAGCTCTTTCTTCAATGTATGTTTCTTTTTCATTAACACATATCCTACCCGTGGTGTGTTACATTTAGTACTCCTGCACATTCCTGTACCCTTTCTTCTGTTGCACTTTGTTCTTCAGTGTCTGAATCTGTCTTTCAAGGTCAAAGACAACTGTGCTGAACTTATTCACACAGTTTTTATATTAACCCTTATGCTGATGTTATAGCAAACAGATTGTTAGGCCCTTACACTTTCCCTTCTGTAAATCTTCTAAAGATACAGAGGTATAACATATGCACCTTTGTGCCTTTCCTGTCTAAGTATCCTGTTATAAAATTACCCTCAAAATAACTAAACTGGAGTATTTAATTCATTAAGAACCAAAGACTAGGCCAATACCCATATATATTATCTTAAGTAAACAAAAATGTAAGAGAAGTACACTAGAACACACTGGTATATTTTAAGGAACTTTAAGCTAATTTGACAATTGAGCTTTCTCAAAAAGGACTTAACTTGATCATAATAATCAGATATTTAACTAGCAAAATCAGAAGAGATCCAGGGGGGAGAGGGAGGTGTTCAGATAAAAGACCACTTTCCTTTATTAAACCATAAAACCCTTCAATTGAAATAGCAAATTTCCAGTCAACTTGGTGTCTAAGGTAGTAAGTGCACAGCACTATCAGTTAAGTAGTTTTCACAGCCTGTGGTGGAAAACAGGAGGAAGGGAAAATAATCATGCTCTTTTTAAGAGTGACATCTAGTGGCTGGAGTCAGAGCTCATGATCGTCAAAATCCAGGAGGAGATTAGAGCACAGGAGTGGTGATACTGTGAGCAGTGCGATCGTATAGGACGCAAGTACAGAAAGGACACCAATATCATCGCTGAGCTTCCAGGAAGCTCAAAAAGAGCAAGTTACTGCATATGGCCCAAGAGGGGGTGGGGGCACCAGATTAATTAGTCGCACAGAGTGCATTTCTAGCTTGGCACGGTTCTGGGGGGGACTAGCTGTATGAGGGGAAGGGGGGTCTCTTATGACCATGGGAAGCATGAGTGTATTAGCATTGGACTGCACAGCAGAGCAGGGCTTCTCAACCCATGTGCCTTGGAGCTTACATTTGAAAATGTTTTAAGCATAGTTTTGAGAGTAGATATTTTTTTTTCTATAGAGACAGTCCACTGGACTGTGTCCCCAAAAACAAACTGCAAATTCTGGTTTTACTACTACTACAACTGGTAATCTTACCCGCCTTCCTTCCCACTGGCAGGAGAGCAGCACTGTCCATGCAAATGCCTCCGCTCCTGGCTTTGATCAGACATCAACGTGTAATCTTACAGGAGCTACTGGCCTCATGGTCAGGCATTAGCTTGGAATGAGGCAGAAAGACTTTAAAAAATGCTACTGTTCTTTAACCATTAGGAAGGAGTGGGGTGGAGGATCACACATAATTTGGTTCCATGTACCATGAGGACTGAATGAATTCAAAAGTTTGCCACAGAATAACAAAGGTTGAGAAGTCCTGCAGTAGAGGATCTCTTAGGGGCCCCTTCATGATTGTAGGCATTCATCTTCTTCCCTTGCTTGGTTTGTGGCTTATCATGCTGTGAGGGCTTGTGTGGATCAGTAATGCTGAGAACTAAATTAATCTGAAGCTTAACTAGTTGCAGGGCTCTTCCAATACTGACAAGGCTCAGCAGAGGTGCCAGACAAAAACAAACCACCTATCTGAGCAGCAGCAATATGGGATAGTATTGTCAATTGAGTATCACATTTCTGTGGCAATGGCAACATTGACACTACTTGTGCAGAAGAAAGGCCTGGCAATCTACCACCTTATCTTGGCCTGAAAACCCAGTGGATAGGCACAACAAAACAAATTGCAATATCGTGCAGAACATGAGAGCCCTCCAGATCAGAAGGCCCTCAACGGGCTACTGGAGAAGAGCTGAAGATGCTTCCGAGTAAAGCCAGCAATTAGTGGTTAGAACAAAGCCATAGGAATGTCCATCTGCTGATTTAGCTGCACATGAAATGAGTCAAAAGCGCAAAGATGTCTTACATATTGGGAAGTGGAACATACAAAGCATGAACCAAGGGAAGCTGGAGGTGGTCAAGAAAGCCTAGTTATTCACCTGTTAACAGGTGATCTCTGGGAACAGCAACAATCAGTCTTCACATATGGTTTACAACTTCCTTTGGAGGCGGGACAATGCTGCACGGAGCCTGTCGAGAGACAGAAAGGCTTCACAACAGCTTTACCGGCACAGCCGTGGTTCCCTAAGAGACAGGGAAGCATGGTTGCAGAAGAACAGGGCTGTATCAGGCAGACATAAGGAGAGGGGAGGAGGGGGCAGGGAACCTGCAACAGGGCTGACATGGACAAAGGGGAGAGACAGGGACATACTGGACAGATGGGATAAATGCTGGACAGAGGGGAGAAACAGTGCGGCTTAGGATTATAATGGGCTGATGGGGGGATAGCACTGGTAATGGGCTGATGGGGGGATAGCACTGGTAATGGGCAGATTGGGGGCTAGGACTGGGAATGGGTTGATTAGGGAAGGCTAGGACTGGGAATGGACTGATCAATGGGGGGGATGGGACTGGTAATGGACTCATAGGGGGGGTAGGACTGGAAATGGGCTGATGGGGGGCGGGGGTAGGACTAGTAATGGGCTGATTAGGGGAGCCTAGCACTGGTAATGGGGTTGAGGGGGGACTAGCACTGGAAGTGAGCTAATTGGGAGGACTTCAACTGGAAATGGGCTGATGGTGGGGAGGGGAGGATAGAGCTGCTGGCCTTGGAAGAAAACTGGGGCTAGGGCTAAAATTGGGCTGATGGGAGAATGGGACTGGAAGGGAGTGGATGCTGAGGGGCTGCCATGGTATTTGGACTAGAAGGAGTTGGACAGTGGGGAAGGAGGGGGACTGGAAGGGAATGGACACCAGTGGCAGTCATGGGAATACAAGTTGACATTGGAAGGTACCGGGAGGGAGGACTGGAAAGGGGCTGATACTGGGGAGGGTTACTGGGACTGGAAATAGGCTGATGGAAAGAAGTGAAGAAAACAAAAGAAGAGATAAGAAATGGCAGATGGACCATAGACCACAGAAAGAGAGCTAAGAGAAGACAGGAAAGCAGAAGCCTCAGATCGGGACCAGCATGATCAGAGAATAAATTGGTCAGACAACAAAGGTAGAAAAAATATTTTTTTCATATTAGTGATTTGACTACAAAATCATAATAATTTTGAAATCAAATATTGTTACTTGTTGTTGGGATTAATTACTGTGGTTTAAATAAGTACATTTTATAAATAAAAACATATTGCAAAGGCCTATAATATATTAATAATTCAACAAATGATTACAGCGACAATGCGTTAACGGTAAAGGAAGAGAAATGCATTTGATTTTATCATTGGGAGTCATCACAAGTTGACCAATGGTAAAAGGGGTACAAAAAAGATTGAGAACCACTGGTTTAGATGGAAGCTGGTGGGGAGTAAGGTTTTGAAGTGAAGCTAATAACCCTCTTGGACAATCTTAAGTGTCCACTGCTCTGATGTTATGAGGTGCCACCTGTGGGCATAATGACAGAGTCTGCTGGCTATGTGGAGGGATTGGGGACCCTCCAGGGGCAGACTGGAAATGCCCTCCAGGAAGGAGTCATAAAAACAGGTGCAGGTTGTGCCTGTGCAGCTGGTTGAAGCTTAGGAGCTTGCTGCCTCTGCTGAGGATGCTGAAGTTGATAGGAGGCAGAAGGCGGCTAAGAAGGATGATATCTCTTTTTTGGGGGGGGGATAGAAAGATTTCTTGGGAAGAGCCTTCCCCTTGGATGGGTCAGATGGGCACTTCAAGGTGAGATCGTCTAGTTCAATCTCCCCTGCTTTTTCCCTCCAACCCTTGCCGAACATGTTCTCTCCAGTACATGGGATGTTGGCCTGTAACCAGGCCAATCTATGAGCCCCAATGCAGGCTGCTGACGGTCTGCTGGTTGATTCAAAGGCATCAAAAGAGGTCCTAGTAAGAAACTTAGAAGTTTGATGGCTGGTGACAAATACTTCTAAGGACATTCTGCTAAGCAGATTTGCATCCAAGCCAGCAGCGTCTGGCAGTCCTTGGACTCCTGGCAGTGCCAGACTTTAGAGCGGGAGAAGCAGCTGCAGAAGCTACTCCTATCACCACTGCAACAGCCAACCAAAGATAGGCTCAGAGCTGACATGGGGGAGGGCTGGCTGACTCACACATGGCTCCACATTATTTTCTTTTTGTCACTCCCTAAACACCTTCCCTCATACCAACTTCATCTTACACCCCCTCTGGTTATTACCCTCTCTTTTCTCTTCCCCAGTCTTGTCTTCCTCCCTTGCCTCAGCTCTTGAACACCACCTTTTTCTTCCTTTCATTCATCCCTCTCCCTCCTCTTTTAAAATACCCCATCCTCATTTCCACCATTCTTTCACCTCTCTGCCTTGTATTCTTCTCCTTCTTTCTCTTGGTGACATTAATCCTAACCCTGCCCCCCTTAGACTATTCTCTCTCTCTCTCAACCAACCATTCTAATCTCATATATATTCCTCTCCTATTCCCCTCCCTTTCCTCATGTGCATTATGGAATGCACAATCCATTTCTAATAAACTCTTTACTCATGACCTTTTCATTTTTAACTTCTTCAGTCTTCCAGTGCTTACTGAACCTGGCTCCTCCCAGATGACACCGCTTCAGGAGCTGCCCTCTGTCATGGTGAATACTAATTTTTCCACACTCCTCATTCCAGTGGCCATAGTGGTGGTGTTGGGTTTCTGCTTTCTCTTTCCTGCCAATTCCAACCCCTCCTTCTACCACTGTCTCACTCATTTTCCTCCTTTGAAGTCCACTCCATCCACCTTTTTAATCCAATACCTCTCCGGATAGCTGCTATTTAGACCACCTGATAAGTTCATCTCTATCTTTCTCACCAACTTTGACACCTGGCTCTCCCTGTTCCTAGTTTCTTCTTCCCCCTTGCTCATTCATTGTGACTTCATTATTCATGTTGATAAGCCTTCTGCCCCTCTCTACTTCTAAACTCCTTTCCCTTACCCTCCTCTTTCAATCTCCAACTTTGCTCTTCTGCTCTTACTCATCAGCATGGTCACAGCCTTGACTTGGATTTGTTCTCCGTTTACCCTGCAAATTTCATACCTCAGTTCTTCCCTTATCTGATCACTGCTGCCTAAGTTTCATACTTTATCACTCCCCACCTAAACCCCGCTCTGACTCCTCCTACCTTTTTAGGACTCTTCATGCTATCAATCCATTGGTTCTTTCCACTATTGTCTCATCACCTCTTTCTTCCACTTTGTTTTCTAAATCTGTTGATAAGGCTGTAGTTCCCTATAATACTGCTCTCTCCTCTGCTCTAGATAATCTTGCTCCACTCTAAGATGCGCTACACCCCAGTCCTCAACTCCCTGCTATCTCTGCTCCTGTGCCCGCTCAGCTGAGCACATTTGGCTCAAATCTTGCTCCCTTTCTGACTTTTACTTCAATTTCATGTTTACCTCCTTCCAAGTCAGCCTTAGCACTTGCCAAGTAAACTACTATACCCACCCGACTACTTCTCTTGCCACTGACCAGCACCATCTTTTCTCTACTCTTAACTGTCCCCCTCCGATCCCTCTTCTCTTTCTGCCTAAACCCTAGCTGACTTTCCATAACACAATCCACAAGAGAACTCTCCAGTTCCCCACTAGAACAACTTCATCCCCTCTTCCTCCACCTCAATACCAGCTTTCCTTATCAATCTCTGTTTCCCTTTCATCCTTTCCCTCCTCCAAACTTATTACTTGCTCTTCTGATCCTATCCCTACTCATCTCCTTACCTCCATTTCACATATTCAACCTCTCCCTATCCACTGCTCTGTCCCTGCAGCCTTCAAGCATGCTGTTGTCACACCCCTACTCAAGAAACCTTCGCTTGATCCTAGCTCTCCTTCTAATTATTTATTTATTTTTATTTATTTAACATTTCTTATATACCGCCTTTCATGATATCAAGGCGGTTTACATTGAACAAACTGAAATTACATTGAACAGGGCATTATAACTTGGAGATAACTATTTTACAGGGAACATGGGCTATGGAGGGTTAAGTGACTTGCCCAAGACCACAAGGAACACCTGTGGGACTAGAAACCCCAGTCCTTCCGGCCCAAGGTTGCTGTCCTCTAGTGGGATTTGAACCCCCGACCTTCCGGCCTGAAGTACCTTGCCCCAACCACTAGGCCACTCCTCCACTCCTTATCAATCCATCTCCCTTCTTCCCTTTGTTTCCAAACTTCTTGAGTATGCAGACCTCGACCGTTGTCTTGAATTTCTTTACTTCCAAGGCCTTTTGGATCCTTTTCAGTCTGTCTTTCACCTTATACATTCTACTGAAACGGCACTTGCCAAAGTCTCCAATGACCTTTTCCTAGCTAAATCTAAAGGCCTCTATCCTTATCCTTCTTGACCTTTCTGCTGCTGTTGATACTGTTGACTACCACCTTCTCCTTGACACATTGTCCTCACTTGGTTTTAGGGGCTCTGTCCTGTCCTGGTTCTCTTCTTATCTCTCCCATTGCTCTTTCAGTGTTTGTTCTGGTAGTTCCTCCTCTACTTCTATCCCACTCTCAATTGGTGCACCCCAAGGGTCTTTTCTGGGCCTCTCCTTTTCTTTCTACACCCAGTCGCTTAGTACTCTCATCTCCTCCCATGGCTTTCAGTATCATTTTTATGCTGACAATTCTCAGATCTATCTTTCTACACCTGATATTTCTCTGACACTCCAGGCCCATATCTCTGCCTGTCTCTCTGACATTGCCACCTGGATGTCTCACCGCTGTTTGAAACTAAACATGGACAAAACTGAATGTCTAATTTTTCCATCTAAATCTTCCTCTCCCCTTCCTCTATCTCTGTTGATAACACTCTTCTACTTCTTGTTTTCTCAGCCCATAACCTTGGTGTCTTTTTTGACTCCTCCCTTCTCCTCACATATCCAACAGATAGCTAAAACTTGTAATTTCTTTCTCTATAACATTAACAAAATTCGCCCCTTCCTCTCTGAACACACTACTAAAACACTTATCCACTTTCTAACTACTTCCCATCTTGACTACTGCAACCTCCTTCTTGCTGGTCTCCCTTTGAGTCATCTCTCTCCCCTTCAATCTATTCAGAACTCTGCTGCGTAACTGATCTTTCGCCAGCCTCGATATACTCATATAACCCCTCTTCTCAAGTCACTTCATTGGCTTACCTTCCATTTCTGTATCCAATTCAAACTCCTCCTCCTTCTGACCTTTAAATGCTTTCAGTATTCTGCTCCTCACTACCTTTCCTCTCTCCTCTCCCCCTACACCCCTCCTTGTGAACTCCACTCTTCTACTGGCTTACTCCTCTCTTTGTCCTTTTCTTCCACTGCTAACTCCAGACTTCGGTCCTTTCACCTCGCTGCTCCTTATGCTTGGAACAAACTTCCCGAGTCTGTACTTCAGGCTTCATCTCTGCCCCTTCTCAAATCTGTGCTAATTGTTTACCTCTTTGAGGCTGCTTTTGGCTCCTGATCCCTTAAGTCCCGTCTTTCTCCTTACCTTTCCCTATTTTATCCTTATTCCTATCTTTTGTCTTATCTGTCTTGATTAGTTTGTAAGCTCTGATGAGTAGGGACTGTCTCTATCTTTGTTTTTACTGCACTCATGTCTTGTAGCGCTTTATAAATGTTTAATAGTAGTAGTAGTATTTTGCCCTTGTTTGATGAGTATCTGGTATGCACTTTGCTTATCATCAGGAAGCATGGGGGCAAAAGTCATAAGAACATTAAGATATGCCATACTGGGTCAGACCAAGGTCCATCAAAGCCCAGTATTCTGTTTCCAAACAGTAGCCAATTTAGGTCACAAGCATCTAGCAGTTTCCCCAAAAGACACATGTTCCACAATGCTTGTATTGGGGTGAGCAGTGGATATCCCGGGTCCCCTTTAATAATGGTTTATGGGCCTTTCCTCCAGGAACGAGTCCAGAGCTTTTTTAAAAGCTGTTAGTGTAGCCAGGTTTAACTAAATCCTCTGGTAACAAATTCCAGAGTTTGATTACACATTGAGTGAAAAAATATTTTCTCTTATTAGTCTTACATAGGTTACTCTGTAGCTTCATTGCATGTCCCCTAGTCTTTCTATATTTTGATGGCTTAAATAATCGATCTATGTTTACCCATTCCACCCCAACTTTATTCCTCCGTCCCATGTAAGGGTCAAGGAAGCTGACTTACAAACTAAAGAAACAATAAAATACCTTGGAGTCACCTTGGACCAACGTCTAGATATGAACCATCACATAAGCAATATAGTCAAAGCTGTATATTTCAAAATCCGTTCGCTCAGGCATCTGCACTCTCTATTGGACCCAGACGATTTCCGGACCATATATCAAGCGCTAATCCTACCACACTTTGACTTTGCAAATGCCATCTTACAAGGTCTCTCTCAATCTACACTGAGCCCTTTACAGCTGGCCATGAATGCTGCAGCAAGGGTCCTCTACGGAGCCTCCAGAGGTGACCACGTGACTCCTATTCTTAAGCAGCTGCACTGGCTCCCTATCCATGGAAGGATCATCTTTAAAACTCTTCTACTCTCATTCAAGACAATCAATGGTATTTCAGCGTCCTCACTCACAGATCTTATCCACAAAGTGCCCCCCAACAGATCTAGAAGAGCAACAGCTATAAACCTACTAATAACCCCAAAGGCATTGACAAAATGCAACATGACAACGGCAAATAGAGCTTTCAGTTTCTACGTCCCCAAATGCTGGAATGCGCTACCATCAGACATTCGGGCCATTGTAGACCTATCTCAGTTCAGGAAGGCACTCAAATACCACCTTTTCCTCCAATACTATTCAGTCAGCAACGAAATCTAGGTATCCCCACCTAAGAAATTACCACATATGTTCCTTATGTTAGTGCTACTCCAATCTTGTTCCGTGTAATTATTTCTTGTATATAGTTCTCCCCTGTTATCCAAGTTTGGACTCCTGTTCTATGTAAAACCAAACAGCTTGTTGTTATGGTCATTGTATTATGTAAACCGCGCTGATACCGAATAGTGCGGTATATAAGAAATTGTAACAAAATAAATAAATAAATAATTAATTTATAGATCTCTATCATATCGCCTCTCAGCCATCTCTTTTCCAGGTTGAAGGGGTATCCTTCCATACCCTTTACCATTTTGGTGGCTCTTCTCTGTACCTTTTCTAATAATGCTATATCCTTTTTAAGATACGGCAACCAGAATTGCACACAATATTCAAGGTGTGGTCGCACCATGGAACAATACAGAGGCATTATAATATCCTTTGTTTTATTTTCCATTCCTTTCATTATGATACCTAGCATTCTATTTGCTCTCTTGGCCGCTGCTGCACACTGGGCCGAGGGTTTTAACATGTTATCCACAATGACACCAAAATCTTTTTCCTGGGTGGTGGTTCCTAATGTGGAACCTTGCATCGTGTAACCATAGTTTGAGTTGTTCTTTCCTAGGTGCATAACTTTGCACTTGTCAATATTACATTTCCTCTGCCGTTTGGATGCCCAGTCTTCCAATTTATCAAGATCCTCTTGCAATGTTTCACAATCCTCTTGGGTTTTAACAACTTTGAATAATTTTGCATCATTTACAAATTTGATTACCTCACTCACTATTCCCATTTCCAGATCATTTACGAATATGTTAAAAAGCAGCGGACCCAGCACAGATCCCTGAGGTACACCACTATTCACCTTTCTCCAGTGGGAAAATTGGCCATTTAGCCTTACCCTCTGCTTTCTATCTTTTAACCAGTTCCTGATCCACAATAGTACACTGCCTCCTATCACATGACTTTTTAATTTCACCAAAAATCTCTCATGAGGGACCTTGTGAAAGGCTTTCTGAAAATCCAGATAAACTATAATCAACCAACTCACCTTTGTCTACCTGTTTATGCACACCTTCAAAAAAAACATTACAGATTAGGAAGACAAGACCTGCCTTGACTAAAGCTATGTTGGCTGTCTCCCATTAAGCCATGACTATCTACATGTTCAGTAATTTTGTTTTTTATAATAGTTTCTACCATTTTTCCCAGAACTGACATCAGGCTCACTGGTCTGTAGTTTCCCAGATCACCCCTGGAACCCTTAAAAAAAAAAAATTGGCCATCCTCCAATCTTCAGGTATTACAGATGATTTTAATGATAGTTCACGTATTACTAATAGTAGGTCTGCAGTCTTATATTTCAGTTCTTTCAACACCCTTGGGATGTATACCATCTGGTCCAAGTGATTTGCTACTCTTCAGCTTATCAAATAGTTGTAATACATCTTCCCGGTGTATCAATATTTGTTTGTTTGTTTTTATAGACCGCTTTGTCAAGGCACAGAGCAGTTTGAGAACATTTTAACTACCGGGTGAGGCAGTTTACAGGGAACAATTACAGAGAACAGTTATAACTATAACAATTAAATGCAATAACTATTTACATGAGAAATAATCATTCATGGTTGGAGGTGATATGGTACAAATATGAGAAGAGAGTGTATAACAACAGTTAGGATATGGAGAGTGCTGCTGGGATGTTGATCTATGATATATATGAAGTCTATGGTGGCTGATCGCATTGATAGTAGTCTGTAAAGATGAATGTTTTGAGATGTTTTCTAAATTGCATTAGGTCTTTAATTTCCCTTAGTGTGTTAGGTAGATTATTCCATAGGGCAGGGGCATAGAATGAGAATGCTCTACTGGTTGTTGATTGATTTGCTTTTCTTACATTCTTTGGAGTAAATAGTATGTTTTTTAAGTTGTCTCTTTTTGTTCTTGTGCATTGCTGCATGTTTATCAGTGTGCTGAGGTATGTTGGTGTTATGAACATTTTCAAAATAGTAAACATTAGTGCTTTGAATTTAATCCTTTGAAGTATTGGGAGCCAGTGGAGGTGGAACAGGATGGGTGTTATGTGATCGGATCTTTCAGCTCATAGTATGCACAACCATGTTTTGAGCAAGTTGTAAGGGCTTGGAAACATCCCTACATCTTCCTCAGTAAACATTGAAGCAAAGAATTCATTCAGTCTCTCCACTATGGCCTTGTCTCCTCTTAGTGGCCCTTTTATCCCTCTATCATCTAATGATCCAACTGACTGTCACAGTTTTTTTTTGCTACGAATGTATTTGAAAAAGTTTTTATTACGCATTTTTGCTTCCACAGCAAGCTGCTTCTCAAATTCTCTCTTTGCCGCCCTATCAATGCCTTGCATCTAACTTGCCAGTGCTTATATTTCCAGTTTTCATCATTTGGCTCTTTTTTCCATTTCCTGAAAGATGCTTTTTTGGCAACAGCAGCCTCTCTTACCTCACCTTTAAACCATGCTGGCAGTTTTT
Source organism: Ichthyophis bannanicus (assembly GCA_033557465.1). Lineage (NCBI taxonomy): Eukaryota > Metazoa > Chordata > Amphibia > Gymnophiona > Ichthyophiidae > Ichthyophis > Ichthyophis bannanicus. The sequence continues at coordinate 67,257,914 of CM066050.1, read as the reverse complement.
GGACTTCCTTCCACTTTTCTTAAAGCGTGGAATACAGGTGGTCTGGGCTTCAAAGATAGTATTTTTAACCACCACCCATGCTTGATGTAAATCTTTAAGCTTTGCAACTGCTGCTTTTAGTTTTTTTTCTTAACTATTTTCCTCATTTTATCATATCCTCCCTTTTGAAGGTTAAAAGGTAGTACTGTGGATTTCCTTACCATCCTTCCTCTATTTATTAAATCAAATGCGATCATGCTATGATCACTGTTGCCAAGTGACCCCCAATACCCTTATCTCTTGCACCAGATCTTGTGTTTAACATAACTTTTTCTGTGTTGTAACGTTTGTAAGCTTCCCTGATTTCTTTGAGCATTTCATCATCCATTTGTTCATCCTAGCCAGGTGGTTGAAAGTACACCCCAACTGCCATTACCTTACCCTTTTTACATGGAATTTCCATCCATAGAGATTGTACAATGAATTTTGTTTCCTGCAAAACTTTAATCCTTTGTGACTCCATGCTCTCTCTCTCTGAGTGCAATCCCTCCACCCAATTTGATCTTCTCTATCATTACGATAGAGAAGATAGAGACAACAGAGGTGTGAAGACTCATCAACAACCTTCGCTACAATATAGTATGTACCCAGGTATCACAATGTCCCACTTGTTGTCCTCCTCCTACTATGTCTCAGATACCAATCATATCTAACCTCTCAATCAGTGCTATATAATCTAACTCTCCCATCTTAGTTTTTAGACTTCTAACATTTGTGAGGCTGTATTTTATTCCTATTAATCTGGCTAATCAGTAGGCAGGGGTAATTTGGAATCCTTAAGCTCTGTATTCAAGGGCATTTGGGCTACTTTTATCTTTATTGGAACCTTTCTGCTGCTATGCCTTAACTTCAGTTTTTTGCTAATATCTTTCAAGGATACATTGTTCTGAACCATGAATGCTTGGGCGACTGTCAGCTTTCCCCTATTATCTAGATCCCTAGTGACATCTTTCAGAAACATGCCCACTATATAGCATGTAAGAGTTTTTTCTGGAGGCTAACATATATGCTGGGAAGCATCGATGCCCGAAGGCATCGAGTGTCCTCGAGTCTCTGCCAGGTGCATTGATGAATGGGTCGTTGTGCTCTTTATGCGGTGCATTGACAATTCCACCACCCGAATGGTGGGGGAGCTGAGGTTTCTGGAAGCCTGGGCACTCTGGTACATGGTATCAAGCCTTTTGCTGATAGACTGAACTGTGAGTGGGACTTCCCTGTAGGATTCTGTGCACCGGTAATGTAGCTGCCTCCTTGGGAATGGGAGGGCAATTCCTCTGCCCTCTTTTTTTTTTTCTGAGGCCATTATGATGGCAAGTCCTGCTGCCCTGTCCCATATGAAGTCCTGAAAGGAGATATCTTCCAATGGGGGCAGACACCGTTCTTGTGGCAGCAAGGGATCCAAAGAGATATCGAAGTTCCTGGGAATCTAGTGATCCCTCGACAGAATCTGAAGAGCTGGAATTAGATTCTGGCAAAAAAAATTCAACGTATTGGCAGTCTTGGGTTCAACTTCAATGTTTCATAGACTAAGATCAATGCTCAGAAGTATCAGAATTGAGAGCAGTGTTAGTTTAAGTCTGTTGAATACCAGTAGTTTCAGCCAATTTCAAAGGCAGTAACAGCCTCCAGGATTCCATCGATGCTAGTTCTAGGGCTAGCATCGGGGCTGATACACATGGCCATAGTCCCAGTGTCAAAGCCTGCACTTCTGGAGCTTTCAATGTTATCATACAGATGCTGCCAGGAGTGCAGACAAACTCCTTTTGAGAGCCAGTGTCTGGGTGGAATCACCAGTGGGGCTCTGGGCCACTGTCCCAGAACATTGAACTGGTAGCACTCAGAAATCAATGACTGGAGCCCCACTTGTGCTTTGGAGGACAGACCAGCTGTTTGGCTTGCTGGTCTGCATTGGAAGCACCTCTAGGGGAGTTATGATGCTTATGCTGGGACCAATGTTCCCTCTAATTTTCTGTAGGCTGTGTGCGCATAAAATATCAGCTGTGCAGCTTTTGAAGGAAGGTTAAATTTTTGTGCGTCACATAATGACACTCAGAGTTATATACTTTAAAATTTGACTACACGTCAGAATACAGTATGTACACCACATTGATTTTAATCAAATTAAATGAAAATAGGCAATTACTAAATGAAGCAGAAAATTTCTAGTAATTTCAATCACAACTTTTAAATTTTAAGACCAGTGTTTTCTATCAGAACCGTAATTTTTGTGCGCTCGCTTGGCGAGGTGTGTGCACGCGCACAGCTTAGAGGGAACAGTGGCTGGGACTTCTCTCTCATCTCAGTATGGGTCTTCGTTGCCGATGACTTTGGAGCCACCAGGGGTTTTGACTTACTTTTATATTAGGACTTTGAAGAAACCTGAGAGGAAGTCTATGCTCTCAAATAAGTGGAAGCTACTGCTAGAGTCCGAGGCAAACAATCTGTAGTGGCTGGCTCAGTTCTTTAGGCCTCTCTTTGGCATTTGTCGACACAGAGGACAAGAATTGGGATTATGGTCAGGTTCCAAACATCAGTCATGGTTATCAGTGACTGATATGGTACCACAGTACACTAGGTACATTTTTAAAACCACTAGTTGTTTTTTCCATGCCTGAAAAGTTATATTCAAGATTGAAGAGAAGGCTATGTAGGCCTAAAGGCCGAGTTAGCAGTAAATACCACATCAAAGAAAAAAAAAATCAAAAAATTAAAAATGAAAAGAAATAAATATCAGAACCACTATTGCCAGGAAGGCAGAACACAATGTTTCACACCAAAATGTTAAGGTTTTTCAGCAGTGACAGCACATCCTGCTGACTCCACAGAGAGGAGGAGTTGAGAAGGTGGCTGGCAGGTATAGTGGAGTGCTCCCAAAGGCCTTCCTATTGGATGCTGGGGAGTGTCCTACAGGGGCTCCATCAGTACCAAAGTCACCCATACATGAAGATTGCATTCCTGCTTGTTCCTGGAGATTAAAGGAACATGTACAACTCGATCTGTTGGGTGTTAAACTGAAATGGACTGGAATCAAACACTTTGATTATCACATGGTAGACTATGCTTGAAATGAAAGACAAAAAAATGGTATTGCATTTATAATTAAGAGATCTGCAAGAATGGTGATGAAATACAATGCACTCAGTGAATGCTTAATTTCTGTCTTCAAGGAAGACCCATCAAGAACTATTATTCAGGTATATGTGCCAAAACAGCAGAGGAAGAAGTTGATTGGTTCTATTGCCCAAATACAAGCTAAAATAGACAGAACATGCAGACAAGCTGTACTGAGAGTCATGGGTGACTAGAACACAAAAGTTAGGAGGCAAGGTGGTTGTAAAATATGGGCTTAGCAATAGAAATGAAGCTGGATAAAGACTGATTGAGATGAATAGACTGTCTTGCAGAATTCTAACAGTCTTTCAGCAACACAAGTAGCAACTCTACAATGTACTTCTCCCAGTGGCGTGTACAAAAATTAACTGCATCTGTGAAAGTCAGTGCTCAGTAACATTAACAAAGACAAAACCTAGAGCAGACTGTGCTACAGATCACCAGCAACTAGTATACAAGTTCACGATAAAACTGAAAAAGAGCAAGCCACTCATGAATGTAGCAAAATGTCCTTGAAAACATACCACTGAAATTTAAAAAAACTGTCCTGCAAAATTGATCCAGCAGCTTGTATGCAAATGACAGAGCACCAGAAAAATTGAGATAATCAAAAAAGTTGTTCTCAACAAAAGAGAAAGGTCTGCAAAAGGTGAAAAAGGCAGGAACAGCCAAAATGGATGACCGAAAGAGCTCTGAAAATCACTCAGAAATGCAGAGAAGCCAAATCCAGAGGAAAAAAGAAGTAATCACAGAACTCAGAGATTTCTAATGTACAGCAAGATGAGACAGAAAAGTGCTACACTAAAACATGCAAGGAAATTGATCTTGTTCTTCTAAGAGTTTGATTCTGATTTCCTAAAGCTATAAAAGTGAGAGGAAATTCCAGCCTCAAACTGGAATGCTAACAGATGCTCAAAGATCAAGAAGAGGTTTGAAGAATACAGTCATTATACCATAAAGATCAAGTAGACAAGCTGCCGTTTCAACATGTACCTTACAACCAGGAACCACTGGATGATGAAAAGTCAAAGCAGCACTGTCAAAGAACAAAGCACCAGGTGCTGATAGCATTCTGACTTAAGTATTACAGCAAATCAAATGCAGCTGTAACAATACAAGTCTCTGCCAAGAAATTTGGAAGAGATCATCATGGCCAACTGACCGGAACAGATCTGTGTTCATACCAATACTGAAGAAAGTGACTGTGGGAAAATTATCGCACAATTGCTCTGATCCTACAAAAATTCTACTCAAGATTATTCAATGAAGACTGCAACCATACCTGGAATGAGAGCTTCCTGAAATGCAAGCATGGGTCAGAAAAGGGCAAGGAACAAAAGACATCATTGTGGATCCTTAAAAAGATAATACCGAAAGGATATAGCGTAGTTACTCACCTGTAACAGGTGTTCTCCAGGAGCAGCAGGAATCAGTCCTCACTTATGGGTGACGTCGGCGCCGACGGACCCCTCGCGGAGCAATTTTCCCCAGCTTTCAAAGAAAGCCTTTGGGAATTGCAGCGCGCATGCGCGGTCGTCTTCCCGCCCGAAGGTGCCATCTTAGCCAGTCAGATGACATAGCTAAAAAAGACAGCATAAAAATTTGCAAGAAGAACATAAGCAGACGATTGCAACTCCAAGGGGAGGAGGGAGGGTAGTGAGGACTGATTCCTGCTGCTCCTGGAGAACACCTGTTACAGGTGAGTAACTACGCTTTCTCCAGGACCAAGCAGGAAGTCAGTCCTCACTTATGGGACTCCCAAGCTCAAGGCTACCGGAGACCCTAAGCACAAAAATGAGCTCCCTCTAGCTCAGCAGCACAGAAGGACAGAATCTTCGCTGAATTATCACCCACCGGTAGCCCACATCCGGGATGGAGGGTAGGAGTTGCTCAGACCTCAAAGAGATTACGGAGGACTGCCTGTCCGAAAGCACTGTCCCTACGGGACTCCCTCTCGAGACAGTAATGGACCGCAAAAGTCTGGCTCGAAGACCAAGTAGCGGCCCGGCAGATGTCTGCCAGCGGAACAGAGCGGAGGTAAGCCACTGACGTGGCCTTTGCCCGAACGCAATGAGCCGTGACTCGACTTTCTAAGGCGAGTCCGGCTGCCCCATAAGCCCAAGAGATACAGTCCGCAACCCAGGTGGACAGAGTACGCTTGGAGACCGGGAGTCCCAATTTATTGGGGTCAAAAGACACAAAAAGCTGAGCAGCTTTACGGTGCTCCCGCGTACGGTCAAGGTAGAAGTTCAATGCCCTTCTACAGTCCAGGGTATGGAGGACCGTCTCAGCTCGGCTGGAGTGTGGTCTGGGAAAGAAGGTTGGAAGTACCACCTCCTGATTCATGTGAAAAGGGGAGACCACTTTAGGCAGAAACTTTGGGTGAGTCCGTAGGACTACCCTATTCTTGTAGAACCGAGTGTAGGGGGGATCAGACACGAGGGCCTGCAATTCACTTACGCGCCTAGCGGAAGTGAGGGCTATCAAGAACAGTGTTTTCCAAGACAGAAAACGGAGGGAACAGGTAGCCATAGGTTCAAAAGGCGGACAGGTGATCCGCTGTAAAACCACATTCAGGTCCCAGTCAGGTGCTGGCGGGCGCAGAGGTGGTTTAAGTAGAAGGAGACCTCGGAGAAACCTCGCTACGAGAGGGTCGTTGGAGAGAGGTCTGCCATCCACCGGCACATGATGTGCTGAAAGAGCACTGAGGTGAACTTTGACGGAGTTGGACTTAAGTCCCAGATTAGAGAGGTGTAGCAAGTACTGTAAGATCACCGACACCGGGCAGGAGAAGGGATCCTGAGACTGTTGGGAACACCAGATTGCAAAGCGACGCCATTTAAGGGCGTAGCATTTGCGGGTAGAAGGCCGTCGCGAAGCCAAGACGACCTCCTCCACCTCCGCCGGCAAGAGAAGAGGAGCAAGGACTACCCTTTCAGCAGCCAGGCCATGAGGTTGAGAGACCTGAGGTTGGGGTGCAGTAGGGACCCCTGATCCTGAGTGAGGAGATCCGGTTGTACCCCCAGAGGGATTGGATCCTCCACCGCCAGTTGCAGCAGGAGCGGAAACCACGGCTGCCTGGGCCAGCGAGGGGCCACCAGGATCATGAAGGCTTTGTCTCGGAGAACCTTGAAAAGAGTCCGAGAGACTAACGGGATGGGAGGGAAAGCATACAGAAGGCTCCCCGACCATGAGATCAGAAAGGCGTCCGCCGCAACCCGAAGGGGGTGTGGCTGACAGCAGAAGCGAGGAAGCTGCCGGTTGTGAGGACTGGCAAAGAGATCCACCATGGGGAGGCCCCACCTGAGGAAGAGCTTCTGAACGATCAAGGGATCCAGACGCCACTCGTGCGGCTGGAGGACCCTGCTGAGTTTGTCCGCCAGGCAATTTTCTTGGCCCGGGAGATAAACTGCCTTGAGGAGAATGCCGTGACTGACGGCCCAAGAGCAGAGCTTCTGTGCCTCCCGGCAGAGGAGGAAGGAAGGAGCCCGTGCCCCCCTGCTTGTTCACGTAGAACATGGCAACTTGATTGTCCGTCTGGACAAGGACGGACTGTTGGGAGGTCAGGTGGGAGAAGGCCTTGAGAGCTAGGCGGATCGCCCTGAGCTCCAGGAAGTTGATCTGCTGAGCAGACTCCCACTTGGTCCAGAGGCCCTGAGTACGTGCCTCTTGGCAATGTGCTCCCCAGCCCAGGAGGGATGCATCGGTGGTCAGCACCCGGGTCGGCTGAGGTGACTGGAAAGGCATTCCTAATATCAGGTTCGGCTGCCGGAGCCACCACCGGATAGACGAGACCAGCGGCTCGGAGACGCGCACTAGGTCTGCTAGGCCGCCTGTGGCTTGTCGCCACTGCCGGCGGAAACACCATTGAGCAGACCGCATATTCAGGCGGGCATTGGGGGTCACATGGACGGTGGAAGCCATATGGCCGAGCAGTCTCAGGAAGCGCCTGGCGGAGACCAGGGGCTGGCTGCGAAAGTGGTCGGCTAGGTCCATGAGCCGCTGAGCCCTGTCGAGCGGTAGGTACGCTCGCGCCTGAGGAGTGTGCAGCCTTGCGCCGATGAACTCGAGATCCTGTGAGGGGAGCAAAGTGGACTTTGCGAAGTTTATGACAAAGCCCAAGTGCTGCAGGAGAGTCACCGTGCGGCACGTGGCGTTGGTGACCTCCTGAGCGGACGCTGCTCTGATGAGCCAGTCGTCGAGGTACGGAAAGACATAGAGGCCGTGAAGCCGGAGATGGGCCGCCACGACCGCGAGACATTTTGTGAAGACTCGCGGTGCGGAGGACAGGCCAAAGGGCAGTACTCTGTACTGGTAATGATTTCCTGCCACCACAAACCTTAGGTATTGGCGGTGGCTTGGGTGGATGAGGATGTGCGTGTAGGCATCCTTTAGATCCAAGGAGCATAGCCAATCTCCCTGCTGGAGGTAGGGCAGAAGGATTCCAAGGGTAAGCATTTTGAACTTCTCCCGCACAAGGAACTTGTTGAGGTTGCGCAAGTCCAGGATGGGTCGGAGGCCTCCTGTTCTCTTTGGTATCAGAAAATACCTTGAATAGAAGCCCTGACCTCTCAGGTGGTGTGGCACCGGTTCCACCGCCTGATCCTGCAGAAGACCTGCTAACTCCTGAAGGAGCAACTCCCTGTGCAGAGGGGGGCGCGGAGGCTCTCCCGGAAAATAGGAGGGAGGGACCTGATGGAAGTGGAGAAGGTAGCCCTCTCGCACGACCTGAAGCACCCAGGCATCTGCGGTGATGCTGGACCACCTGTGGGCGAAGTGAACCAGCCGGCCTCCGGTGCTGGGGGGAACCAGTGGGGGGGGGAGAGGCTATGCTGAGCGAGTCAAAAACCCCCACCCTGCTGAGCAGGGGCTGGTGGTGCAGGCTTGGGGGCTTGCTGCCTACGGGACCCGTTACCCCGTCCCTTGGCCTGCTGGCCCTGTTGGGGAGCTGCAGGGGCCTGATAATGGGGGTATTGTTTGTAGGCAGCTGCCTTCCTCGGGTAAAAGGACTTTTTTCCCGAGCCCTTCTTTTTCTGGGAAGGGGCGGAGGTCTTCCTAGAAAGCCTGGTCCTGGTGAGAGTCTCAGTCTCAATTTGTGCAGCCTTTTCCGCCATGGGCTTGCCAAAGAGGTTTTCGCCTCGGCAGGGGACATCGACCAACTTGTCCTGTACCCAGGGCTCAAGGTCGGACGACTGAAGCCAAGCCTGTCGGCGGGCACCGATGCCGGCTGCGGCTACTCGAGCCGAGGCTTCAAAGCCATCATAGGCTGCTCGGGACATGAACTTTGAGCATTCCCGAATACCCGTGGACAAGGCTAGGAACCTCCGCAAGGGCTCCTCGGAGAGACCAGCGGAGAATCCGGCTAGCTCTTTAGCCAGATCCCTGAGATACATGCCCATGTATAGCTGGTAAGTCTGGACACGACAGGCGAGCATAGAGCCCTGGAAGCACTTCTTGCCAAGGCCATCCAGGTTACGGGCCTCCCTTCCAGGAGGCACCGAGGAGTGCATCTTCTGGCTCTTAAGACGATGCATGGCCGATTCCACTACCATGGAATGGTGTGGCAACTGTGCCTTTTGAAAGCCAGGGCTCTTGCGGACTCGATAGATAGAATCGACCCGCTTGCTCAGGACCGGCGAGGAGGCCGGACTCTCCCACATGCGGAAGAGTAGTCGTTCCAGCATAGGAGGAACCGGCACAGTAAAGTGTTCCCTCGCGGGAGAGTCATACTGGAGGGCGTCGAGCTCTTCGGCTCGAGGCTCCTCCTCGGGATCCGCAGGGAAGGCCAAAGCCTTGGCCATATCCCTAACGAAGTCCGAGAACCGGGCATCCTCCGGGGGGGACTGCTTCCGAGGCTCGGACTCCGGAGAGTCCGATGGGACACACCGAGTCCGGAAAGAATCAGGTGACTCTTCCTCCTCAGACTCCCAGACCGACTCCGACGAGGACTCGGTGGGGTCGGCCCGGGCAGGGTGCGGCGCCAGCCGCCCCGACGCCGAGGGAGTCGGAGTCGGCGTCGGCGACCTCGGTCCCGAACGGGAGGCCGAGGGCGACCTCGACCTCGACCGAGGATCGACTCGAGTTCTCATCGACTCGAGGATCGGCTCGGTCTCCGGGGTCGACTTGGACGTCGACGTCCCGGCGGTCGGGGCAGCGACGCCAGCGAAGCCAGCGAGCAGTGCCCGCTGCTGGTCCATGAAGGCAGACAGTCTGCTCTCCAAGGCCGTCAACCTGAGTCCGAGCTCAGGTGACCCAGCAGCCCCCGACTCGGGCCCCGACGGCGTCGGGCCCGACGTCGGCTGTCGCGGAGGCGAGTCCAGAAGGACTCCAGGCGAGGTCGCTTCGGGAAGTGTTCCTTCTCCAAGGACCCGGGGCGGCTGTCGGGGCTATGCGACCTGGCCCTCGCGGGTTTTTCCTTCCGACGATGGTCCCCGGAGGGAGAACCCCGGTCGGAGGAGCTCCGGCGACGGTCCGAGCTGGAGCCCTTTGACACGGAGGCCTCCGACGAGGTCCGGGTGCGGCTGGGGTCAGCGAAGATTCTCTCGCGCTGATGCCGCCGACTTCTCAACGCCTTCGAGGACAGTTTGCTGCAGGGCCCACAGATCAGTTCCTCATGATCCGGGCCCAAGCAGCGGAGGCAAAAGTCGTGTGTGTCGGTTAGTGACATATTTCGGTCACACCGACCACACCGCTTAAAGCCACTGGCAGCCATCGGGGGAAAAAGGGCCCCTGCGAGGTCAAAGGACCGGGCTGCCAGGGAAAACGAAAACGAAAGCTGACTAAGTCAGAAAAACCGAAAAAACGTTAGAGGACTCGAGACCGGCGTCGCGAGTCCGGGCGGGAAAACGATCGGCGTCGAACCGAAAGAAAAAAGTATAAAATAAAGAGGAAAATCAACTTTTTCGCGGGGACAAGACGGGGACGTCTGCAGGGCTCCGCGGAAAAAAGAAGACTGGCTAAGATGGCACCTTCGGGCGGGAAGACGACCGCGCATGCGCGCTGCAATTCCCAAAGGCTTTCTTTGAAAGCTGGGGAAAATTGCTCCGCGAGGGCTCCGTCGGCGCCGACGTCACCCATAAGTGAGGACTGACTTCCTGCTTGGTCCTGGAGAACTATATGTGTTTCATTGAGGCCTTTGATTGTCTAAATCATGAAAAACTCTGGTTGACATAAAAAGCCAGAACACCTATCTAAATTCAAAAAAGCATGGGACAAACACAGAGGCTCTCTAGTATATAAAAAAAGGGTTTCCTTGTAGTGGGTGATATGGAAGGGCAGACTAGATAGAAACATGACGGCAGAAAAAGACCACATAGCCTATCTGATAGTTTTCATACACAACCTTTACACGGACCAAGGAGAAACAAAATCATTTTTAAACTGAAGTTACAGTACATGGGTGCTTCATACTTTTCCCATAACTGTTCAATTTATATGTAGAACAATTAAATAGAGAAGTGGGACTCTATGAAGAAAACAGAGGTATGAAGATTGATGGAAGACCCATCAACAACCTTCGCTATGCTGATATATTACTGACTGAAAATGAAGATGATCTGAAACATCTACTTATCAAGCCAAGGAACAGTTTCAAAATTGGTCTGCACTTAATGTGAGGAGCAAAAATCCTAACTACTGCCAAAATCAATTTCATCCTCGATGGGGAAGAAAATAGTGTACAACTTAAACATGTTTGTCATTTCATTGTATTATTGATTCAAACTAAAGAAATCAGACCACACACTGCTCTTGGCAGAATGGCTATGAAGGACATCAACAAGATTTTCAAGTGCAAAGATTCCACTTATCCAAGTCATGGTATTCTCAATGACATTACATGTATGCGAAAGTTGGACAAAAGCCACAAAACAGGGAAAAAAAAAATGTCGTTTGAATTATCATGTTGACAAAAAATACTGATTATACCATGGACTTCAGAAGCTTGAATGACAAGACTGACTTTCGTACTTTAGATACATTATGTAAAGACAAAGATCATTACAGAAAAACATCAAACTTGGCAAAAGTTGAAGGTCAACACAAAAGAGAAAGACCAGCAGTGCAATGAATTAATACAATACAGTTGTGGTCAACATTGGCACCATTGCATTTTAGGTATGTTGTGTACAATATCTTGAGAAATACTACTACTATTAATCATTTATATAGCACTGTACATGAACATGTAGAAAGATGGTCCCTGCTTATCGGAGTGTACAGTCTATAAGATGACAGACAAAGGTATAACACAAAAAAGTGTTTGTACAACTTAATATAGTAATTTCTGAGAAAACAAAATGTGTCCTGGACAAGATTAATAGCACCCTTCACTAAAATTTGATTGCACAAAACTTGGCAGCGATGACAGCCTCCAAATGTTTTTTGTAGCCATCTATAAGTTTTGTATATCTGTCTGCTGGTAGTTTCTCCCACTCTTCAAGCTGCGATTTGTTCCAGCTCATGAATGTTACCAGGATTCCTTTTACCAATGGCAGATTTCAGCTCTTTCCAAAGATTTTCGATTGGATTGAAATCAGGACTCATTGCTGGCCAGTTTAAAAAAAGTTCTTTTTTTTTCATTTTTAACCATACTTTTGGATGTAAGCTTTGGGTCATTGACCTGCTGGAGGACCCATGTACCCAGACTTAGCTTTCTAACACTAGGTAGCACATTTCACTCCAAAATACCTTTGGTCTTCTGACTTTGATTCCTTTAATACGTTCCAGGCCTCCGTTTCCTGAGATAGCAAGACAGCCCCACAGCATTATGGAACCTCCACCATATTTAACTGTAGGAAGACTGTTTTTTTCCTTGTAAGCTTCATTTCTTTGCCTGTAAATGTATGGCTGGTCTGCATTGCCAAAGAGCTCAAATTTGGTTTCATCTGTCCACAGAACATTTTCCCAGAAGGACTGTGTTTCTCGAAGTAGGTTTGGGCAAAGATCAGATGTGCCTTTTTATGTCTGTATGAGCAGTGGGGTCCTCCTTTGCCCTTGCCCATGAAGTTCTTCTTTGTTTAATGTGCTTCTATGGTGCGGGTTGAAACCTCCACTCCAGATTGCTCCAGGTCAGTTTTAAGCTGTTTGGATGTTGTGCAAGGTATTTTTCCAACAATTCGCACTAACCTTTGAAGACGTCTTGGATTAATTTTGCTCTTCCCACCACGTCCTGGGAGGTTGACAGTCTCATGAGCAGAAGACCTCTGAACACTGCAAACTGTAGACACAGGAATCCCAAGGTCTTTGGAGATGGCCTTGTACCCCTTTGACGTTTGATAATGGTTTTTCTGATGGTCTCAGACAGCTCTCATCTTCACCATTGTGAAAATGGAACAGGGAGTGACTGTGGATATTTTAAACATTAAAGCCATCATTCATTGGTTGATTCAAGTCATGCGAGTACTGACAATTGATCACAGGCGAGTCTAATTTTACTGCAATAGGAATGTGGTTCTTCAGTTCAAACTGATTTGAATTGTTTTATAAAGGTGCCAATAATCATGTCCTAGCAATGTTTTCAGTTTTATACTATTTCTTTTTTAATTGACCTTGTTTTATTTGATTCTTTTGTGTGTCAAATGTGTATGTGTGTGTATATATTAGTCCAAAGCCATTGCACTGGCCACTTTTCTTTTAAGGAGATATTGGACATTAAGAGGTTGAACTGCAAGGGTGCTATAATGTTGACCATTTAAAAGCCGCGATGCTGGCTGCCTGCAAAAAATGATAATTACACTTACCTGGTAATTGTAGTTCCTTTAGTGACGACAGTTCAGTCCTCTACCTCTGGGTTGTCAATCTCCTCCTGCAGCTAGGAGACTGGTATGTCAGAATGATGACATCACTGGATATAGCCTGCTGTACTCCCACTTGCATCCCAGTGTAAACTATAACAAAGCAGACTCAAAGGAGCAACAAATAAGTAGCTAAACATAATAAGGTGCACCCCCCACCCCACCCCACCGACAAGGCTTTCTTACAACCTGCCCCATCATCGAGAAGGCAACAAATCACAGAATGGAAAAAAATGTAGACTCACCTGTAAGCAGCTGGCGCCGGCCACCAATCAGGAACCCCCTGACATAGCCGGGCAGGAAGGAGGACTGAACTGTGGTCACTAAAGGAACTACAATTACCAGGTAAGTGTAATTATCATTTCCTTATCATTCCTCCAGTTCAGTCCTCTACCTCTGGGATGTACCAGAGCAGTGATTAATGGGAGGGACCCTTCCAGCCAGCAGACAAGACCACCGCACCGAAACGAGCATCCAAAGCCGCTGCCACATCTAGTCGGTAATGCTTGCTGAACGTGTGCAGCGACGACCAAGTCACAGCTCGACAAATGTCCTCTGGGGGAACCAAACCATGCTCCGCCCAAGACGCCGCCTGCACCCTTGTAGAATGCGCTCGCAGCCCCACCGGCGTAACACACCCACGAAGTAAGTAAGCGGACACAATCACCTCCCTAAGCCAGCGGGCGATGGAGGCCTTAGCCGCCGCCTCTCCTTTGCGTACACCGCCATAGAGAACAAACAACCGCTCAGACTTACGGAATGACTCCGTAACCCGCAAATACTGACGCAAGGTCCTCTTCATGTCAAGACGCCGAAGACTGCGACTCGAGGCATCGCCCTCCAAGGACCCCAGAACGGGCAAACAGACGGTCTGGTTCACATGAAAGGGAGACCCCACTTTGGGCAAAAAGGACGGGACCGGCCGCAAAACCACCTTTTCCCTGGAAAAAGACAAGAAAGGTTCTCGACACGACAAAGCTTGTAGATCAGAAACACGCCGTGCGGAACAAATAGCCACCAGGAAAACCGCCTTCAATGTCAAATCCTTCACAGACGCCCGATGCAAGGGCTCAAAGGGGGACTCGGCCAGTGCTGTGAGAACAAGATTCAGGTCCCACGGTGGAATAGACACCCGACGTGCCGGGCGCAACCGAGCGACCACCCACAGAAAACGACCCACGTCAGGATGAGCCCCCAACGGCACGCCATTGACCTTGCCCCGATAACAGGAGAGGGCCATCAGCTGTACGCGTAAGGAACTGGCCACTAGTCCTTTTCCATAGCCGCTCTGCAGAAACTCCAAGACCAGCGGAACCGAAGCCGAGCTCGGCCAAACCTGGCGCAGCGCACACCAATCCTCAAAGATACGCCAGACACGCACATAAGCCAGGGAAGTCGAATGCTTACACGCTCTCAGTAAAGTCGCAACCACCGCCGACGAGTAACATTTCTTCAGGAGCTTAGCCCTCTCAATGGCCAAACCGTAAGCAAGAACCGATCCACTTGCGGCATGAGCAGGGGCCCTTGTAGCAATAGATCCAACCTTGCCGGCAACCACCAAGGGGCTCCGTCCAGGAGACGTATGAGATCGGCGTACCAAGGACGCCTCGGCCAATCAGGTGCCACCACCAGCACCCTCCTGGCATGCGCTCCGATCTTTTGAATCACCCGGCCTATCAGCGCCCAGGGTGGGAAAACATACAGAAGGCCGCTTGATGGCCACAGATGAAGCAAAGCGTCGATGCCCTCCGACATTCGTTCCCGACGCCTGCTGAAGAAATGTCCGACCTTTGCCGACTGAAAGGTCGCCATGAGATCCATGACCAGAGTCCCCCAGCGCCAGATTATCTGTCGGAAAACTGCAGGATGCAGCTCCCACTCTCCGGCATCCACCTGCACTCTGCTGAGGAAGTCCGCAGTGACATTGTCTTTGCCGGCAATGTGCGCTGCCGAGATCGCGGCCAAGCGAGGCTCCACCCACGCGAACAACTTGTCGGCTTCCGCCTCCATTGCGGCACTCCCGGTGCTGCCCTGCCGGTTGATGTAGGCCACCGTTGCCGAGTTGTCTGACAGCACTCGCACCGGCTGAGCGCGCACCAACACCTCGAATGCCTGAAGTCCCCGGAACACCGCACGAAGCTGTAGGCGCTTTATCGCCCACGAGGCCTCCAGGGGAGTCCAAAGTCCTTGCGCAAACTGGCTCCCGCAGTGGGCTCCCCAGCCCACCAGACTGGCATCCGTCAGCAACGGAATCCATTCCGGCTGTTCCAGCGGCAGACCGGCCGTCAGTGATGATGGGCGAAGCCACCAGCGAAGGGACTGCCGAACCTTGCTCGGGCAAGAGAGACGCTTGGCTAAGGATTCCCGCTGAGGCGACCAACGACGAAGCAATGCCCTCTGGAGAGGACGCATATGAAATCGTGCCCAAGGCACAGCCTTCAAAGTCACTGCCATGGTGCCCAGCACCCGGAGATAATCCCGCGCCAACACCGACAGGAACCGTCGCACCAGGGACCGCAAACCCTCGGCCCATTTGTGCGGGAGAAACACTCGTCCCTCCTTCGTATCGAAGCGGACCCCCAAGTATTCGAGGTCCTGAGTAGGCTGTAACCGGCTCTTGGTCATGTTGACCACCCAACCCAGCCCTTGTAGGAAACTGTACTACCCGGTCCGTCACCCGGAGGACTTTCCTCCGCAGACTTGGCCCGAATCAACCAGTCGTCTAGATAAGGGTGGACCAGGATCCCTTCTTTGCGCAACGCCGCCACCACCACCATAATTTTGGTGGTCCTCTGTGCAGTCGCCAGGCCAAACGGCAACGCCTGAAACTGATAGTGGCCCCAAGGGAGGGCAAACCGCAGGAAGCGCTGGTGAGCCTCCCGAATAGGAATGTGCAAATACGCTTCTGACAGGTCTAAAGACGTCAAGAATTCTCCGCGTCGCACCGCAACTGACGGAGCGCAACGTTTCCATTCGAATGTGCGGCACCCTTAAACACCGATTCACCCCCTTCAGGTTGAGGATGGGTCTCATTTGGCCGCCCTTCTTGGGCACCACGAAATAAATGGAGTAGCGACCCATGCCGTAATCGGCTCTTGGAACTTCCACCACGGCGCCCAACCGAATTAGCCTTCGCGAATTGCCACGGTCTTCTTGGGACCTCTGCAAGGAGACAAGACAAAGGAGTCTTGCATGGGCCGCGCCAATTCCCAATGCATAGCCGTGTTGAATGATCTCCAACACCCATTGATCGGATGTTATGAGGGTCCAGGCCGGAAGAAACTCCCGAAGCCTCCCGCCTATGGGAGTTTCCCCCGCCGGTACCCGCCTCGCTTCATTGGGCTTTGCGCGTAGCGGACCCAGGGTTGGCCGAGAAGCCTCTATTCGCTCCCTGAAACCCACGAAAACCCTGGCCCCTAGAGGAGAACCGGCCTCTCTGGAAGGCACCGGGACGTGTCGAGCAAAATCTCTGAAAATCTCGAAACTGACCCCGACTGCCCAGGCCGGGCTTGGCCGGCTTCGGCTTGTCCTCGGGCAGCCGACCCGCCTTGGACTCCCCCCAGATCCTTCACCAACTTCTCCAAGTCCTCACCAAACCACCCTTAAAGGGAAGCTTGCTGAGACGGGACTTAGAAGACCCGTCCGCCGCCCAATTGCGGAGCCACAACGATCTGCGGGCCGCCACTACAGATCCTGTGCTGTTGGCCAGTGCTCTAATCAAATCATAGTGCACATCGGCGAGGAAGGCCGCACCGGACTCCAAGCGATCCAACTCCTTCATCTCCTCAGGATCGACATGCGACGATTGGCGCAGCCGCTGAGCCCAGCTTAAACACGCTCTGGCCACCCAAGCTCCGCAGATGGAGGCCTGAAGCGAAACAGAATCCGCCTCAAAAGCCTGCTTTAACAGGCCATCAACTTTATGGTCCTGGGCATCCTTCAAGGCCGCACTGCCTTCAACCGGAATAGTAGTTTTCTTCGTAACAGCGGAGACCACCGCGTCAATCTGTGGCGCTCGGAACCTCTCTTTAGCAGAATCCGACAGGGGATACAACCTATTCAGCGTCCCCGCAGCCCAGCTTCCGGTTATCCCATTCATCCTGAATCATCTTCTCCACCACGCGGTGTAAAGGAAACACCACCTGGGGTCTGTCAAACCGCTTGGATGACCAGATCCTCCACGTCGTCCTCCACCGCTGCCGGCGGCGCAAGATTCAATATCTGCAACGTTTCCGCAATCAAAGCAGTCAACTCCTCTCTGCGGAACACTCTGATTTTAGCTTGATCCTCGGGCTGCGGAATCTCACCCTCCTCCAGGTCCTGCGATCCTTCTTCAGGATCCCAGTCTGGATCTTCAGCCTCCTGCCAGGAACCTTCCACCGGCTCGGAAAGCTTCGCCCACTTCGGGGCCGGCGAGGCAGCGCCTAGCTCTCCCTCCGCCACTAATAGCGGAGGCTGGGACACCGGCGAGTCCGAGCGCGGTCGCTTGCCCTGCTGCCGCAGGCAAAACGCTTGATGCATAAGTAGGACAAACTCCAGACTAAAGACACCGAGACAGGCCTCCGGAGCGGGCAAGGAAACCCCAGAGGGCCCTGCCAGCTCCTCCGACTCTGCCTCTGGCGCCAAGAGGCGTGCGGAAGCAGGCTCCACCGCCACCGGCGGACCCTGCGCCTCAGGGGCCTCCATTTGCAGTTCCACAGCCGAAGAAAGGGCAGCACAGCCCCTGCACACCCCGGTGTCACCGACTGTGCCCCTCCTAGTGCCACACACGAGGCACTGAGGCCGGGCAGCCATAAGTAGGGAAGCAAGCGACTGAGCCCGCGGATAGAAAGGCCCTGGCTTGATCTATGCTGCCCGGAGCACTCTGAACTGCACTGCCTGTTTGATTTCTTTATATTTTGAAAGGAAGAGAGATCTAATCAAAGTACTCCCCTCAGCCTCCCCTCCCCCCCGATCCAGAAGGGGCTGACTGAAGAAACGGAACCACAAAAAAAATAAAAGAAATTCAAAGGAAAACAAAAGAAATCAAAGAAATGAAACTGCGAAACAGAAACCTAAAGAATTGGCAGTCACGCAGCTCCCAAAATGGCCGCCGTGAGCAAATGCAAAAAGGCACCAAAAACAACGAGGAGTAGCACGGCCTGGCAAAAAGGAGCAGCCGGGAGCTGGCAAAACACTTACCGCTCCGATCATGAAGACAGCTGTTCACGTTGCAAGTGCCACGAATCCCGGGCCCAGAAGAGCTTGTGCTATGCTGCCACTCAGCCGTGGCACCCAGAAAATGCAGTCCCGTGGTGCACAGTGTCATAGAAGGACTCACCCCCGTAATGTCAGGGAGGTGAGGCTTCGGGGCCAAGCGGGAGAGGGGAGAGGACTCGAATAGCCTGAGTCAGAACCCCCCAGGAAGAAACACAGCACCAACACAGGCAAGGTGCAAGAAAGCCTTTCTTCCTTCCCCTGTTTGCTGCAAAGAAGCAGCCGGGTCTAAAGTTTCTCTTGTCCTGTTAATATTTTTTTTTTTTTTAAAGAAACAGTAGCATAAAGACAATTTTAACCCACTGAACTATCCTAACACCCTTTTGGCTCCTTATCCATTCCTCCAAAGAGCCTCTCCCTAAGGCTCGTCAAGTCCTGCTGCAAGGAGACTGGTTACACTGGGATGCAAGTGGGAGTGCAGCAGGCTATATCCAGTGATGTAATCATTCTGACATACCAGTCTCCTAGCTGCAGGAGGAGATTGACAACCCAGAGGTAGAGGACTAAACTGGAGGAACGATAAGGAAGTGTTTATTCCCGACAGCCTGACCCCTGATCTGGCATCCTACGGCTAGAGTTGGGCTGCGGGGAATGTTCCCTGGCCCTCCCCCCAGCATGTTAAAAAACACACATCCAGGGAAGTTATTCCACCTCAGAGGTGGAATAACTTCCCTGCAGATGTCACCAGCCCTGTATGTACAGAGCAGATATTAGAATCGGCCCTGGACATCCAGAGCCAGTGACTGCCCATTGCCTGCCCAGACTCCGCACCTGGGCTGCCCATTCTCCGCCCCCGTCTAACTTCCCCACACAACCAGCAGGGAAGTTATTCACAGGCAGGGGAAGGCATGAATAGCAGGGATGGACATCCCATTGGGACATCTATCCCCACTATTTGTGGCTCAGAATAACCCCCTTAATGTTTAAACATACCAAATTCTTCACTTTCTTCCACCATATAACATATCCTTTCCCACCTCAAAATTCCATTCACGCAAAATAAAAATCCAGATCAATCAGTCTGTAGGAGAGGAACTGTCTCCATCTCCATACACCCCCTCAACACCCTTTTTTGAAAATGCATATTGCTCTTCAGTATATCTATATTTTCTTAGGTGGGATACTTAATTTCATGCCCTTTGTCCTGCAGTAAAATCTGCTCATATAATCTGTATGATATTGCTCTTTTTTTCTATCCTATATTTAATTTGCTATTCCTTTCCTATTTTGTTTTTATTGTAACCACTTTGTAAACCTGAAAAGGTGGTATAGTAGACAAAATAAACCATCATTCCTTTTCTCCCTTCTCTTTTTTTGAGTAGTGTCAAAACTGTACATTCTCAGAAGAGTATTTTCTTCAGGATGTCCCATTTGACTGCTTCTCAACACCCCATTCTGAGCCTCTCTGGGGGCAGATATTGCAGGAAGATACAGCTCTCTAATTAGATTCAATTTGGGCTTACAATACTGTGAAGAGCATGCATTTTCCTGATAAAAAAAAACAGGCCACAAATATGAAAACATTTTTCATTAAAATGAAAATTCTACAAAGATCAGTCTGATGGCTTAATGGCAAGTGCTGTACATTGCCACACGGATGAGCTGGGTTAAATTTGTGCTCCAGGCTTCTGCTCCCCATGCCAGCCAAAGCTGGGATTCTACAGAAGAATTCATAGTCCCTTGAGAAAAGGCATCAAGATGACCACCAGTTACACACTGGCCAGCTATGTTTAACAGTTTCTTTTATACCGCTTTATCATTTAGTCAGAGGTTTACATTGTAACAAACTTAGTAATTAGGGACATTGCCTCAGAAGAATCCAAGTTATCAATGGAGGGTTAAGTGACTTGCTCAGGCCACAAGGAGTGCTAGTGAGAATCAAACCCTGGTCTCTTGGTTCCCAAGCCAGTGCTCTAACCATTAGATGAGTCCCCCATTTCAGCTTTGTCCATATTGGCTAACTTCCCCTTTTCAAGGGCTAATCACTGTGATGGCTAAGCTGAATTGTAAGGAACACAGAAAACAAAGATGAACAGAATTGTGGGAGATCATGAATGGATACTTGCAGTGCAATGGGCCTAGTAGAGGCTGGTTCCAATTCAGCTGGAAGACCAGAGAAGAAAAATTGCAAAGCCATAAAAAAAGGTCTGAGCCATCAATACACATAATCTACCCCATGGCATTTCAAGTTCACCCAATTTAGTAAGCCAGAAAAGATATAATGTTTTTAAAAATATTTTTGACAAGAAATACATTACAAATGATTACTGTTACCAGGAACACAATCAAGCACACTTGACAATTTCAATCCCTTTTGCAAAAAAAGAAAATGAAGGCTGTATGGGTTCTTGTTTTATTAACATTGAATTCATTACAAGGCAACACTAATAAGTCATTAAAGCATCCATGTAAGTCAGGAAAAGGCAGCAGCACATTTTTGTTACCCTTAGTTTAGACCAAACTCAATAGTGCTGCTTAATGCACGGATTCCAGCTTAAGTAGCCTCATGCTGTAGGTCTTCAAGATACAACACAAGCTGACGACAATTCATTTTATTTACGTTCCTGCCTTTCATTTCGACAAACTGAAGATGCAGTTCATGACAATTTTATACTTTTATTTTCATTCTCGCAACATCTTACCAACAGAAGTCAATGTACTGACCCTTTTCATGGGTTGAAGGACAACATTAAAACTTGATATTCTTCTACATCTAACTAATAAATTACAATTCTTTAATAAAATGTCAGTGGCATTTTTCATGCATGAAATACAGTTGGTACTACTGAAGAGATTAGGTAGTTGCCACATTAGCTCACTTCCATATACTGAGATAAAGACATCACTAAACTTATTTGACCTTTATTAGTATGATTAATAGTTTTGAAATGACTGAAGTTCAGAATGAGCATATAGCACTTCAGGTGCTTAGTGTGCAACTGGGCAACCCATCTCCAAGCATTCGTAAAGAAAGCCATCTCAATGTTGCTGAACTGACTCCTGCTCTACATCACTCCCAAAAGCAATACATAGTAAAACACATCAAGAATGCTGAAGATTTAAAATATTTTTTTAAAAAATTGGGTTCCATTCTAAAAAGGTCCTGGGCCCAATTTTTTTTTTTTTTTTTTTTAAAGAAAAAAAAAAGAAAAAGATGTCTCTGTTTAAAGAGAGATATGGTTAAAAATCAGTTGTGTGATTAGACTGCGCTCACTGTGCATGGCTTTTGAAACATAAGTTGGGTTCTCCCCAAAATGGTGATATTATGGCTTACCTGCTAATTTTCTTTCCTTGAGTCCTTCCAGTCCAGTCCAGACACATGGGGGTTATGTCCTATCACCAGCAGATGGAGACTGAGAACTACTAGTTTTGATTATGTCACTCTAAAGGATTTGTGCAGATCTGTCCAAAACCAGTACACGGATTAGCCAAGCAGACTCCACAAAACGCTGAAGTACTTCTAAGCAAACCAACTATTTACAGTAAAATAGAAGAGAACCAAAGGTTGAGATACTGCCCCCTAAGGAGCGGAAAGTATATCTCTCTCTGAGACTGTAGAACAGGCTCCCCCATCCCCAAACGGTACCGGGGAACCCCTGGCCGAAATGCATACCAAACAGGTGCGACAGTGAAAATCAAACACTTCCACGTCTGGGCTCACCAGGCCACACTGAAAGGATGGGGACTGGACTGAAGAGACTCAAGGAAAGAAAATTAGCAGGTAAGGTCTAATTTCACCTTCCTCATCATCTTCCAGTCCAGTCGTGATGCATGGGATGTGCCACAGCAGTACTTAACTGGCAGGAGACACGAGACTGGACTTCAACACTCGCACCTCGAACCATGCATCACTTTGCACCTGAACATCCAGACAGTAATGCCATACAAAGGAATGGAGTGATGACATGTTGCCACTTTATATATGTCAGAGGAACAAGCCCAAACTCCGCCCACAAAGCCACCTACGCTCTAGTTTAATGGGCCCGTAACCCTCCGGTACAGGCTGACACTTAAGCAGATAAGCTGAAATAATAGCCTCCTTCAGCTACCGTGCAATCGAGGTCTTTGACTCCGCCTTCCCTTTGCATAGCCTTCTAAAAAGGTAATCTGATCTCCTAAACTCCAGGGTCCGCTTCAGATAACGTCGAAGGGTCTGATGAATATCCAACAGCCAAAGCTTACCAGATTCGGAATCCAGTCCAGAAGCAGAAAACGCTGGCAATGTAATGGTTTGATTAAGATGAAAGGATGACACCACTTTGAGAAGAAAGGACAGAACCGGTCTAAGGATGACCTTCTCCTTAGTGATCAGTAAGAAGGGCGCTCTACATGACAGAGCTTGCAGCTCCAAAATCCTACACGCTGAGCAAATGGCCACCAGGAAAACTGCTTTCAGCGTAAGGTCCTTGTCCTTCAAAGACAACATTTGAAGTGGTTTGAATAGAGCTTCCACCAACGTTGACAGGACTAGGTTTACATCTCACAACAGAACTGGCTGCCGCTACAGCAGCAGACAAACATGCTCAACACCTTTCAAGAAACACACCACATCTGGATGAGAAGCCAAGACGACTCTGAATCCAGCCTCAAAAACAGGCTAAGGCTGCCTCCTGGACCCACAAAGAGTTTAAACCAAGTCCTTTATCCAGACCTGCCTGCAAAAAAGGCCAGAATCTCTGGCAGGGAGGAAGAGAGAGCCAGGAAACCTCTTTCCTCACACCAGCTTTCCAAACACTCACCAGACCTTAATATATATGCCAATGAAGTCAACCGCTTTGTAGCCCGTGGCAAAGTCAAAATAACCTGAATAGAGTAACCTCTCTTCTTCAGCCTAGCCCTCTCAAGAGCCATACCGTAAGTGAAAATGGAGTCACATCCAGCATAAGGACTGGACCCTGCAATAGCAGGTTGACTACACTGGAAGATACCACTGCCTGTCCACCTTGAGATACACTACATACTAGGGCCTCCGAGATCACTAGATCCCGATGAGATTCTATCTGCTGAAGTAGATGACCTATCAGCAGCCATGGGGGAAACAGAGTGGGAGAGTGACTGCTCAGCCACTTTTACGCCAGAGCATCCAGACCTTCTCTCATCCTTTCGTGCCTGCAGTTGAAGAAACCGGCCACCTTGGCATTGCTCGCAGATGCCATCAAATCCATGATCTATATACCCCATCAACCCACTATTTGCTGGAACACAGACCTCCAAGGACCACTCGTCGGGGTCCAACTGATGCCAGCTGAGATCATCCGCTTGCACATTCTTTTCTCACTACATGAACTGGCACAGCGTCAGAAGAGGATCCTCCACCCACTGAGCAGTGGAACAATCTCTGCCACACTTCCCATACTGTCCTGCCAACTGATGTAAGCTACTATGGTCACACTGTTAGAGAAGACCCTCTTCACCTTGTTGTGAACCATTGGAAGAAAGACCTGTAGAGATAAAAGCACTGCTCTCATTTCCAATTGACTGATGACCAAAACCTCTCCCGAGATCACTACCCCTATGACACGCAGGCCTGGCAGTGCACCCTCCAGCCATAAAGACTAGCATCGGTGGCCACCACCACCCAGTCAGGTGGGTTCCAGCAACATCCCCGTCACCAACTTGGCAGGGTCCTTCCACCACAGCAAGCTCTTCTTCATATCCTCCGGACACTGCAATCTCTCACCCAAGGAATGCTTTTGGGGAGACCACTGCAATAACCGTGCGCTCTGAAGAGGGCACATGTGCGCTCTGGCTCAGAGCCAGGTCCAGTGTCTCAGCCATAAAATGCGCGCTCTGGCTCATAGAGCCAGGTCCAGTGTCTCAGCCATAAACCTCAGACGCTACAAGTAGTCCCATGCTTGAGGACGCCACAGGCTGTGGAAATTCCACACCTGATCCTGCACCTTCTAGCTGCTATAGGGACACAAGACCCATCTGGTGTTGAAACGAGCCCCTAAATAAACCAGATCCCGCGTCAGCTGTATGCAGCTCTTGGGAAAACTGATGACTTAACTTAGATTCCAGAGAAATGACACCATTCTGTCACCTCCTGACTCTCCTGCATTGAACCTTGCCCTTATCAGCCAGTCATCCAGATGGGGATGCACCAGCATTCCCTCTTGATGAAGAGCCACCGTCACAACCACCATCAGCTTCGTGAATGTCTGAGGTGCTGGGGCAAGGCTAAAAGCCAGGGCTTGGAACTGGAAAATGCCATATCATAACAGCAACGTGCAAACACCAATAGTCTGGCCAAATGGAAATGTGCAGATATGCCTCCGAAAGATCTAGGGAAGTTAAGAACTCACCCTTCCATACTGTCACTGTAACCAAACACAAAGTCTCCATGCAGAAATGTGGCACATGCAAGGCCCGATTGACCTGTTTGAGATCCAGAATGGGTCGAAAAGTCCTTTCTATCTTGGGGGACCACAAAATAAATCGAATACCAACTGAGTTTGCATTCCTTGGGAGGGACATTGACCAATGTTTCAATTTGAAGCAACCTCTCAAGTGTGTCTGCCACTGCCCACTCTTTGGCCGGAGCCTTGCAGGGCAACAGCATAAAAGCATCTGAGAGGGGTTGCGCCAATTCGAGTGCATAGCCCTCGTGAATAATTTCCAGCACCCATTGGTCAATTGTAATCTGGATCCAGGCCTGTCAGGCCTTTGACCTTCCCTTTCCCCCGGCTCCCCCCAGTTAGTTCATCATACCTCCCACCAGTGTGCCCCTGTCTCACACTTTCCATCATTCGCTCCCCATCCCTTTTTACCTTACTTTCTTCCCTCCCCCCCCCCATCCCACCGTACACTAGGTCGTTTTGTCTTGTCCTGTTGTCTGATTTACCGTTTATCATCTGTTGTCCTGCTTGACCCTTTCTCTCTATCTCTTTTCTTTTTCCTTAAGCAGTATTATTTTGTTTTTATTATACACCGCCTTAACATCCCGGTATTAGGCGGTATATCAAATCTGTTGAATAAAGATAAAGATAAAGCGGAGTAAAATGTTTGTAGTCGAATGCCTACCAGGATGAACTTCGCTTGGGCCAACACCTCCTCACTGACTACTTGGGGCCTACTGGAGCCCCGGCAGAATAGTCCCTGCCTTCACCATGACCCCTTCAAAGGGGCTGACCCCTTTGAGGATAATGTGAGCGTGAGTACATACCATAATGCAACCCTTTAGATCTGCAAGCATCCTTAAAATGCCCCTTCGACAGGGCTGTAGACTTAGCTCTACAAAGTTTATCCTCCTGCAACTGAGGTACCTTGGATTCCTCCAAATCCTTGACTAGTTTAAGTGCTTCACCAAAAAGCAGCTTTCCCTTGAAGGGATGCTTAGTGAGCTATGTTTTGGAGACCACATCTGCTGTCCAATTCTGGAGCCACAGAAGACGCATTGCATTAACCAATAAAGCCAAATTCTTGGCTGAAGCTCTCACCAAATTAAACTGTGTGTCTGCCAGATAAGCAGACCCAAACTCTAACTTGGCCACTTCTGAAAGCGCCTCAGAGGACTCTTGAGAGGACCCGGGCAACCCTTGTGCACATCACAAGCATGCTTTCACCACATAGGTCCAACTGAGGCCTGTAATGCCAGAGCAGAGACCTCAAAGGATTGTTTCAGCACCATTACCAGCTTCCAGTCCTGGGCATTCTTCAATGCTGCCCCCCCCAGAATCATCATCATAACCACAGAAACCACGGCATCCACTTTCGGGAACTGTAAAAGGTCCTTTTTCTATGGTGGAAAGGGGTACAAATGCACCATGGAATGGCAGACATGTAAACCGGCCTCTGGGGCATCCTATTCTGTCAAAATCAAATCCTTAATGATACTATGGAATGAAAAAACATTGAGGGCTTGTGAATACCCTGCAACAATGCATCACCACCTCTGCAGGGCCGACATGGAATGGGAGATAAGGAACACTAATTTCTCTCACCTAAACACTCTAATAACCCTTGGATCCTCTCCCAGAGGGAGCTTGCCCTCCTCAAGCTCCTCCCTGGAGATATCCCAGCACCCCGATAGTCCCTCTAAGGGGTCCTCAGAATCCCCAATAGAACCAATCCATGGTCAACCCAGGTCTCTCCTCCTCCACCCACCTACCCACCCAACCACTGGCAGCTCTACAGGGTCCTTACCACCAGGCCTGGAGATCTCATCTCCACATCTTCCCCCTGCACTGCTGGAGGAAGTTTGCACCAGGCCCTGCTTCATGCAGGCCTGGTGCAAAAGCAGAACTCTGGGGAAAAAGGAACCCCTCGTACCAAAAATCACTCCCCTGACCACTTGTTGAAGGAATCTGGTTCCCGGAGGGGTCCCCTGATTCTGACCTGGTTACCTGCCTCATAGCTGCAGTTCCCGCAAAAAACACAAGATCTTGTAACTGAGGAGAGGCAGACCGAAGCGCTCTCTCATTGCCTAGCTGGGGAATCTGAAGTTTCAACCTGCCTCCATCTCTGCAGTAAGTCCTCCGTGGCACAGCCCTCTGCCTTGCAGTGTGGTAAAACTCAAGTGTTGATAAAGACCCACAGAGGCTCCTGCAGGTTGCACAGCCCAACAGTATTCTAATTACTGGGCCATGCTCTACCACTCCGCTTGCAGCTGAAGTCTCTCTCACCTCACTTGGCACGACCTGGCTGATCACACCAGTTTTACACCTGAAGTCTGGGATCCCTGGTCGCTGTGGAGAAGGAAGGAGCCTGCCAGATTTCTCTGTTTGGTTTTTTTAAATGAGATTTTAAGGGCTAGGCCCCACCATGGGAATGTACCCCGGGCCCCCTCCCAAAAGTTGAGAAAAGGGAACGGAGTACCACCCCAAGGGAGATTCGCTGGGGTTGAGGTAGAGAACTTGAGAGAGGGACCTGGACCATTGGATTCTACATCCAGCACGGGGTCCTCTGTGGAGCAGTACATCTTCTCTATGTAATTAAATCTTTTCCCCTGTAGTGGAGTCCAGACTGGACAGATGCTCATCACCATCTGCTGGAGAATGGGAAGTATTGATTTGGCCAGATCTATACAGATCTTTTATAGAGTGACATCATCAAAACTAGTGATGCTCAGTCTCCATCTGCTGGTGATAGGACATAAACCCACGCATCTGGACTGGTCCAGAGGGACAGTTTGTTGTTCATTCACTCATATTGTCAGGCACAGGGATAACATATGTTGAGACTGTCCAAATTTCACCCTTTTGGTCTAATAACTATTCCTCCATAAAGATGACACAGGTAAACTGGAAAAGCAACATCTGATCCAGGCTCCATACTAGTTAAAATACCCTTTTCATGCCTTCTCTGAAGTACATCAGTGTCCTGGAACTTACATAATGGTACAGCTGCTTGTCCTCTAACAATCTCTCTTGGATGTCGACAGATATGCCACTGAAGAACCTGTGTGTTCTACTTTAGCCTAGGCTTGATAGAAACCCTTTCTCATGAGCTACAGCATTATTTAAATAGTAGAAAGATTAGAGCAAGAACCCCTAACTACAATATTTCAGGTGAACCGTAAGTTGAAGCCAACTTCAGTACTTATTTAGGCTATGGCAAAAAACATGACCAGACAGAAGCAAACCCCGTGTTCTCATTTTAATACTATACATTTTAAAATAAATATGGAATACATCTCTAACTCATGCACTGTATAACCCACACAAAGTTGTAAACATACAGGTTGTCTCTGCTTTGAGGCTTATCACGTATCCCAGTGACCAAAGTGTAACTTCCTCCTGATTATAGAAGGAAATAGTGAACGATTTTCCTATGGAATAGTAAACAAGTCTAAATCAAAGATGAGTAAGATCACCTCTAATATAGGGAATGAGGTTGGTGTGCTCTTTTGAAAAGAGGTTTCCATCCTGTCTGTGACTTCTTTGAAACAGTTTCCCCAGATAGTTGGCTCTGACTCCTGCATCCATCCCTTTAAGGAATCATCCGAGTGATCGTTCATTATCATCATCAGTAAGGCAGAATGAATCTCTTATCCCTTCAGACATTCCTGCCTTTCTTCTCAGCATTGAGAGATCCAGCCTGAACAGTACAAGGCACCACCTCCTCAGGTTCATAAATCATGACACAACAAAATTAAATTATGTACTGTCAAGTGCTGCTGCCACACAACAGACACCTGCATTTAGTAACAGTCTAAAAGAATATGATTACCATGGTCGTGACGAGGAATGTTATAAAACACAACTGCACAATCTGGATCTGCTGTGGTACTGAAGCTCGTAAGAAATGCATTTTTCTGCGTGCTATGAATGAGCAAGTGGCGTGTACTCTACAATCTGGCTGTACCCTATTCTCTGCAGTTGATTCAGACGCCAAGGAATGTATGTCTGGGTTAAAAATAGACAGCAAAGGCTCTGCAGTACATCTTAGGTAGGATCACAGTTCTTCAGAAGGAGCACACCACTTCTTAAAATACTATTTTTAGACTGCTCTTAATGCCGTCAAC
Source organism: Ichthyophis bannanicus (assembly GCA_033557465.1). NCBI lineage: Eukaryota > Metazoa > Chordata > Amphibia > Gymnophiona > Ichthyophiidae > Ichthyophis > Ichthyophis bannanicus. The sequence goes on along the minus strand of CM066050.1, from coordinate 67,229,249 downwards.
TGAATTTGGCCCTATCCTAATCCATACCTTACTTTCCGGGTGCTAGAACTAGTCGCTAAGCTTCTTTTTCACTTTGACTGAGCCTCCATGGGTGAAGTTTACTAAATTAATTTATTTCAAAGAGGAGATGCCTATAGTACTAGCAGAAAAAGGCGGTTTAAAATGGCATTCCAATGAAAGTGCAAGGGGGAAACGCAGACAGTCAAGTTGTTGCAGGAAAGGGAAGAGCCCACTCGCCTCTGGTATCCGCTTCTCTCACGTGTGAAAGGAGTGCTGCGACTATAACTGGCTGAGAGATATTCAATCGGAGCTGCTGGCAGTGTTTGGTGCTTAAAAGGAAGAAAGAGCAGCAAGGGTGAAGCACTGCGGTGGTGGTGTGGGGGGAGGGTCCTTTTCATGAATAAGAAAATCAAGCACTGCAACTCTGGCTATCACTTAGGCAACAGACGCTAGCGAGTACTGAATAAGCATAAACGGCACATTCTCAAGGGATGTAACGCCACAGAAGCTGTGGGAATAAATAGAGCCTCAGGCTGCTTAATACAGATTGAGCCTCTGCCATCTTTGACTGTACATTACATGCAGCTGTGCACAGGAGCCCTTCTAGTCACACAGCATCAAGTGCAAGATTAAGAGGAATCAGCAAAAGGCAGATGTTTACCAGCTCACCCCAGTATCCCACAGCTTGGTACATTCCCCCAACATCATTACTTCCTCAGCCCTCACTGGAGGTGCTAGTTTTCATACGGAACAAAATAAAGGTTTATAAAGCAGCACCTTCAGAACCTCCCCATTCGCCATTCTTCTAGTGCCACCATCTTGGATTCTCATAGGACCAGTGGGCCGAGACTGAGCTCCACATGTTGGGTAAGCCAAGTCACCTCTGAGCTGGCATCGCCTTCGTCGATGGAACGGATGGAAGTGGCCAGGTTTTTAAACTCGTGCTTCAGCTTGAAGCTCACTATCATCTCCCCTTCTTCAAGCTGCGGGATCACCTTGATGAAAAACCCCACCTTGTTGGCTTTTCTGAAGGCCACAATACTGCAAGAAAAAGAAATCAAAGAAACACAAAGGATTACAAATCCATCTGTATGAAAACGTCAAAAGCAAATCATTCTAGCAGGCTTATGCAGATGAGTTATTTAAGCACTGCAATGAAGACCATGAAGCAGCAGAGGATTCTTTAAGCAGCTGCGGTACTTTAGAAGTGTCCTTGATCCACTTTGAAATCATGCTACATGAGGAAACAAGGGGGTGCCTGGTGAATGAGGCGTCAGGAACCAGAAGAACTGGGTTTCACTGCCACTCTCTATATCCCACAACCACTTAGATGAAAAAGTCTTTGGGAGAGGATTTTGTTGTACCTCCATGAAATCTGCGATTTCTATTAGCAAACTACCCTAAATGTAAGGTTGGCAAAAGTAGGTTTGCCAAGGGCACATGTGCCTTATGTACTAGTTGATATATTTGAATTTCATCATTAAACTTACTCTGGGTCATCCTGGAAATCCTGTGGTTCTGCTAGTTCATCATATTCTGCCGCGGCATCCTTACCAGCCAGAACCAGCTCTTTGGAAGGTACCATAACCTGAAATATCAGACAATATGGCACAGAAGAATGTGAAAATAGAAATTACACATACCTGGTAATTGTAGTTCCTGGAGGGTCCAGTTTAGTCCTCCACATTCGGGTAGTGCACCTCCTCCTGCAGCCTGGAGACTGGACCAATCACAAACTTTCTGTATAATGTATGCAGACGGAGCTCCCAGAAGCCCCCAGTGAACTAGTAACAAAGCAGACTTAAAGAAGCAACACATGAGATTGTTATAAATACAAATTCTGAACAAAATGTAAAAACGATGCCCTTCATAACATGGACCCCCTCCCCAAACGAGGAAGCCAGAACGCTGCACAGCGCCGCTACCGACGCACCGCCAGAGAAAAAGAGTCAGAAAAAGACCCAAAGCTCTAGGCGAGAGACTGAAGAGTAGACCAAAGAGAAAAGAGAAGAATATGCCGCTCCCAGACCGATTTGTCCGGAACAGCGCACCGCAGTAGAAAACCTGATAACCGGGAGGGAAGGAGGACTAAACTGGACCCTCCAGGAACTACAATTACCAGGTATGTGTAATTTCTATTTCCTGAGCGGTCCTCCAGTTTAGTCCTCCACATTCGGGATGTAACAGAGCAGTTAACACCGGGCGGGACCTTGCCAACCGGCACGCAGGACAGCCGAACCAAAACAAGAATCTCGAGCGGCCAACACATCCAAGCGATAGTGCTTACTGAAGGCATGTAACGTGGACCAAGTGGCCGCCTTACAAATCTCTACGGGCGGCACCAGGCAATGCTCCGCCCAGGACATAGCCTGTGCCCTAGTGGAGTGGGCCCGCAGCCCCTCCGGAACGGGACGATGGTGCAACAAATACGCGGACGCGATCGCATCCTTGATCCAACGAGCAATAGAGGCCTTAGCCGCCGCCTCCCCTTTTCGAACACCGCCAAACAGGACGAACAAGCGGTCAGTCTTACGGAACTCCGCCGACACCTTTAAGTAACGCCGAAGCACACGACGCACATCAAGGCAGTGAAGCCCCTCGTCGGCCGGGTTCTCAGGAACGCTAGGCAGAATCGGAAGAAAAACCGCCTGATTTAAATGAAAGGGCGAAACCACTTTAGGCAAAAAGGAAGGAACGGGCCGAAGGACCACGCGATCCGGAGTAAAAGACAAAAACGGTTCCCGGCATGAAAGCACCTGGAGCTCGGAAATGCGCCGCGCAGAACAAATAGCAACAAGAAAAACCGTCTTTAGCGTGAGATCCTTAAGCGTCGCTCGACGAAGAGGCTCGAAAGGTTTGCGAGTCAAGGCACGCAACACAAGATTCAAATCCCACAAAGGAACGGCCACCCTCCGAGACGGCCGCAAGCGGAAAACTGCCTTGAGAAAACGCTGCATGTCCGGATGAGACCCCAGCGTACGACCCAGCACTTTACCTCTATAACAGGAGAGAGCCGCCAGCTGAACCTTCAGAGAACTGGCCGCCAGGCCCTTGTCAAAACCATCTTGTAGAAAACTCAAAACCACCGGCACGGATACGGTCGCCGCTCGAACACCCCGCCGGGAACACCAGTCCTCAAAGATTCTCCATACCCGTACGTACGTGAGGGAGGTGGAAGTTTTCCGCGCCTTGAGAAGAGTAGCAACCACCGCAGGGGAATAACCCCTCTTTCTCAACCGAGCTCTTTCAATGGCCATACCGTAAGCGAGAACCGACCCACCTGGGGCATCCGTAGCGGACCCTGAAGAAGCAGGTCCGGAAGCGAGGGCAGAGGCCAAGGATCGCCGTCGCGCAACCGAACCAGATCGGCATACCACGGGCGCCTGGGCCAATCCGGAGCAACCAACACCCGTCCCCAGTGACCCTCGATGCGCTGGACGACCCAACCGATGAGCGCCCACGGAGGAAAGACATAAAGGAGCTGCGACTCCGGCCACGGCTGGATGAGAGCGTCGAGGCCCTCGGACATGCGTTCCCTCCTCCTGCTGAAGAAACGTCCCGTTTTTGCAGACTGGAAGGTCGCCATGAGATCCATGACAGGCGGGCCTCACCGCCGAACAATCTGAGCGTACACCTGCGGGTTCAGCTCCCACTCTGCTGAGAAAGTCCGCCATGACGTTTTCCTTTCCCGCTATATGCGCTGCCGAGATTTCCGGGAGACGGGTCTGTACCCAAGTGAACAAGGCTGTCGCCTCCGCTTCCAAGGCCACACTGCCGGTGCCCCCCTGCCGATTGATGTAGGCTACCGTCGTTGCATTGTCTGAGAGAACGCGAACCGGCCGCCCCATCACCAATCCCTCGAGGGCTAAGAGAGCGAACCACACCGCTCGCAGCTCGAGACGGTTGATCGACCAAGAAGCCTCCAGGGGAGACCAGGTTCCCTGAGTGAACCGGTTTTCGCAGTGAGCTCCCCAGCCCGCCAGACTGGCATCCGTCGTGAAAGGTACCCAACGGGGCAGTTCCAGGGGAAGACCCCTCCGCAGGTTTCTGGAACACATCCACCAACGAAGAGACCGACGAACCGGTTGCGGGCAAGGCAAGCGCATGTTTAACGAGTCGAACTGGTTCGACCAGCGACGTAACAGAGCACTCTGGAGCGGACGCATATGGAACCTCGCCCAAGGCACCACCTCCAGGGTCGCCACCATTGTGCCTAGAAGCCGGAGGTACCACCAAGCCGAGGGCGCAGGCATCCCCAGGAACAGACGAATGAGACCCTTCAAGGCCAGAATACGGCGCTCCGGCAAGCACACCAGTCCTCTTGCCGTGTCGAACCGAACCCCCAGATATTCGAGGTCTTGAGACGGCACCAGACGGCTCTTCTGATCGTTGACCACCCAGCCGAGGGAACGCAAGAGAGAAACCACTCAGGCCGTGACGTGTACACTCTCGTCATTGGATTTCGCTCGAATCAACCAATCGTCGAGATAAGGATGAACGAGAATGCCTTCCTTTCGCAAGGCTGCCGCAACCACTACCATGACTTTTGTGAAGGTCCGAGGCGCCGTGGCTAGGCCAAACGGCAGGGCCCGAAATTGATAGTGCCCCCACGGGAATGCGAAACGGAGGAACTTCTGATGAGACTCCCGGATGGGAATGTGCAAATACGCCTCCGAAAGGTCGAGAGAAGTGAGAAATTCTCCTTGACGCACCGCCACGATAACTGATTTTAAAGTTTCCATCCGAAAGTGCGGAACCTTGAGGGCCCGGTTTACGCCCTTGAGATCCAGAATTGGACGAAGGGACCCGTCCTTCTTTGGCACGACAAAATAGATGGAGTAGCAACCGACGCCGCGCTCGGAAGGAGGGACGGGAATCACCGCCCCCAGAGACAAGAGGCGGCGCAAGGTCAAGCGGATGGCCTGGGCGCCCTTGCTGGGAGACAGAACAAAAGAATCTCGGAGAGGAAAGGCGAACTCCAGGGCATAACCCTCCTCGATAATCTCTAGCACCCACTGATCTGACGTGATTTGGGCCCAAGAAGGAAGAAAATCGCGTAAGCGACCCCCGATGACTAGACGTCCCTCTGGGGCCCGCCTCGCTTCATTGCGGCTTGCGACTAAAGGAGGAAGTCGACGAAGAGGAGGTGCCAGAAAAACTTCGGCCGGCTCCTCGGAAGCCACGAAAACCTTGGGAACAGGAGCTAAAGCGACCACGCTGGGTCCCCCACAGACGGGAAGAACGAAATCTGTGAAAGTCCTGAAAGCCGCGGGAGGGAGGCAAGGTTCTATTCAGCTTAGGCTTATCTTCCGGAAGCCTACCCCCTTTAGATTCTCCAAGGTCTTTCACCAATTTATCTAGCGCCTCCCCAAACAATAATTTGCCCTTGAAGGGCAACTTACTGAGACGAGACTTAGACGAACCATCAGCCGCCCAGTTACGCAACCAGATGGATCGGCGCGCCGACACCAAAGAAGCCATACTATTAGCCAAGGATCTAATTAAATCGTAATGAGCATCCGCCAAGTACGCCGAGCCCGATTCCAGCCGGGTCACCTCTAAGAGACCCTGCTCATCCAAACCCGAAGCTGAACGCAGGTGCTGAGCCCAACGCAAGCAGGCCCGGGCCACCCAAGCGCCACAAATAGAGGCTTGCAGCGACAAAGCATTGGTGTCAAAAGCTTGCTTCAACAAATTGTCCACTTTCTTATCTTGCGTGTCCTTCAAGGCCGCAGCGCAGCGCCTTCGACGGGTATGGTGGTCTTCTTAGTCACAGCAGACACCGCCGCATCCACCCGTGGCGATTTGAACAGCTCCTTGTCTTTATCGGCCAAAGGATAGAGGCGGTTCATAGTTCGAATTCCCTTCAAACCTGAATCCGGTTGATCCCATTCAGTTTGAATCATTTGCTCGACCACGCGGTGCACGGGAAATACCATCTGGGACTCCCGCACCGCCTGTATGAGAGGATCCTCCAAGGCGTCGTCCTCCGCTGGACGCGCAGCCGCTAGATTAAGGGCCTGAAAAGACTCTGTGATTAAGGGCACCAACTCCTCCCTGCGAAACACACGAATAATCCGTGCTTGATCCTCCGGCTCAGGGATCTCCCCATCTTCTAATTCCTCCGCCTCAACTTCCTGATCAACATCCGCTTCCAAATCTGTGCAACTCAGGGCGTCCTGCTCAGGGTCACAGGACCTAAAACGTTTGGAAGCAGGCTGAGAAACGCGCCGGGGCTCCCTCGACACAACGGAGGGAAGAGGCACTGGCCAAGTCTCTGGAGGCTGGCCGGAGCGGCTCAAGCGAAAGGCCTGATGCATTAGAAGCACAAAGTCTGGGGAAAAGTCTATAGGAGAGTCAACCACCGTAGCAGACAATACACCAGAATGACCAGTGGCATGGGGCGTAGGACCAGGCGGCCGAGAGCTCGGTGAGAGATCTCCCTCCGCCAGAACCGAAGGCCCTTCCGTTCCAGGAAGCTCCTTCAAGTCCATTTCAGGAGCTAAGCTAGGAGAGACCGAGTCACAGCCCCGACAGAGGCCAGACGCCGCCCCCGCGGCCCTGCGCGAACCACAGATTACACACTGCGGTTTAGTAGGCATGCTCACCTGCAATCTGTGCCAGAAAGGCGCCCAGCGCAAAACCTTATGTCCAAAGGAAACGCCGAAGGAAGGAGGCCTGTGACAAAAGTGACAAAAAAAACAACAAAAAAACAGTTTTGGCTAAGAAATAAAACACAGCCTAGGACCCTGAGGGTATCCCGAGTAAAATCGCCAGTGCCAGAAGCGGAAAAAATGCAAAGGGAAGCCGTGCACTACAGTTGAAACCGGCGGGAAAAACCGGCACCGAGAAGCACAAAATGGCCGCCTACAGAATGCCCCCGTGCTGAAAAAAAAAGGCGCAAAAATTAAAAACAAAGAAAGAAAAAGAAGTTGAATAAAGGAAATAAACACAGGCAAGAGCAGAAGCCCCGAAAAAGAGGCACTCACCCCCGAGGCCAAAAACGTGGGCAGTCAACTCACCGCGGGAAGGAAATCGGGAGCGCGCTGGCAGGGCACAGTGAGGATGAAAGACTGAAAACAGCAGCAGTAAAAGAGCTGTCCGTGAAGGTAGGACTCTTCCCCGTGCAGTCTAGGGGAGAGTGCAAACCTAACCGGCAAGCAGACAACCTCGGCAGGGAAGGCAGGAGCCCAATGCAGGACTGGCTTCTCAAACCGGGAACAAGGCTGGATCAGCTGAGCCCCCTTTTTTTTTTTTTTAAAGTTAAATTTAAAGGAACAGCTACTGAATTAAAGAAAAAGAAATAGACCCCCAAATGAAAAAGAATCTAGTGTTGCTCCTCCAGTAGTCACCGAGTGTGCCCAGCAGGCACACACGTCCTCAAGCTGCAAGGAGACTGGACACACTGGGGGCTTCTGGGAGCTCCGTCTGCATACATTATACAGAAAGTTTGTGATTGGTCCAGTCTCCAGGCTGCAGGAGGAGGTGCACTACCCAAATGTGGAGGACTAAACTGGAGGACCGCTCAGGAAATTTATTTAGCTGGTGGACACTGGAAAATGGGACGCTATTTTATCATGTTTGATTTCAAAGGCACATTGGTGTGGAGGAGTGGCCTAGTGGTTGGGGCAAGGTACTTCAGGCCGGAAGGTCGGGGGTTCAAATCCCACTAGAGGACAGCAACCTTGGGCCAGAAGGACTGGGGTTTCTAGTCCCACAGGTGCTCCTTGTGGTCTTGGGCAAGCCACTTAACCCTCCATAGCCCATGTTCTCTGTAAAATAGTTATCTCCAAGTTATAATGACCTGTTCAATGTAATTTCAGTTTGTTCAATGTAAACCGCACTGATGCAGAATAGAGCGGTATATAAGAGAATGTAAATAAATAAATAAATAAAAGGATGGCCCCACCTGCCTCCCAAATTTCTTTCCCCCTGAAGATCTTCGTTTTGCTATTTCTCTGTAGCTGGCTGTGACAGGTTTCCCTTGGCATTACTGTTCTATTGATTGGCCAGTAAATGGCACTATTAGATATGATAATCCATAGTAATCCTTTATCTCACCATTGCTAACCACATCTGCTTTATTGGTTTGCAGAAGTGGATTTTGCATTATTTGCATATCATGCATGCTTTATTAAGTGAATTATTAAAGATGGCTATATACAATATGCTTAGTCGTAGCCAATGTTCTGTCCAAGTTTTTAAACCATGGGTGAATTAAAAATATAAAAACTGAAATTCTTTGAAATGCCTATATAGAAAATATAAAACATAGCAACATGACGACAGAAAAAGGACTACATGGCCTATCTAGTCTGTCCTTCCATATCAACCACTACAACAGTCCCCTTTTTTCCTTTAGAGATCCTCTGTGTTTGATCCATGCTGCTTTGAATTCAGATACCGTCCTCATCTCTACCACCTCCACTGGGAGACTATTCCACGGATCCACCACTCTTTCTGTAAAGAAATATTTTTTGCATATTACTCCTGAGTCTATTCCCTATGTCCCCTCATAGCAGAGCTTGCTTTCAATCCAAAGAGGCTCTCCTATTGAGCATTTATTCCACAGAGGTATTTAAACATCTCAATCATATCATCTCTATCCCACCTTTCCTTTAAGGTGTACATATTAAGATCCTTAAGTCTGTCCTCATATGCTTTATAACAAAGACCACTAACCATTTTAGTAGCCACCCTCTGTACTGACTCCAGCCTGTTTATATCCTTTTGACGGTGCGGTCTCCAGAATTGCACACAATACTCCAAATTAGGTCGCACCAAAGATTTATAGAGAGGCATTATCACCTCCTTTTTTCTGCTGGCCTCCAGGATGCACCCAAGCATCCTTCTACTGTAGCTTTCACCATTGCCTTTTCTACCTGTTCAACTACTTTAAGATCAGACAAAATCACACCTAGATTCCACTTTTCTTTTGTGGACAGAAGTACTTCACCCCCTATGCTATATTGCTCCCTTGGATTGCTGCAGCCCAAATGTATGACCTTGCATTTTTTTTTCTTTAATATTAAATCTCAGCTGCCAAATTCTAGACCATTCTTCAAGCTTAGCTAGATCCCTCCCTCATGTTATCTACACCTTCCTGGGTGTCTACTCTATTGCAGATTTTGGTATCATCCGCAAAGAGGCAAACCTTACCCAACAGCCCTTCTGCTATATCACTAACAAAGATGTTAAAAAGAATCGGACCAAGGACAGATCCCTGGGGCACACCACTGGTAACATCCTTCTCCTCAGAGAGAGCTCCATTTACCTGTATCTTTGTCACCTCCCACTCAACCAATTTCTAACCCAAGCAGTAACTTTAGGGTCCATCCCTAAGATGGTCAGTTTGTTTATAAGTCACCTGTGCAGAACAGTGTCAAAGGCTTTACTGTCCCTTGAATTAATAAATTCTTCCGTTTTATTCTAGATGTCCTTTTTCAAATATTCCCATCTTTTTGCATTTTTTTTACAGGCTTGTTGGATTAAATAAAATGGTATGCATCTTTAATTCTGGCTTCTATTTTTAAGTATATTGTTGACTGTGTTCACCTTTCAGATGTTCCTGCTTTATAGGTGTCAATGTGATAACCACATGGCCTTCTGATCAGCTTCTGTAAAGCAGTACCCAAGATTTCGTTAACATTCATAATGGTATTACTTTAAATTTCGTGAGATTTCCTTCTATGGACAGAGTTATGATGTTCCCCAATATGGACAAGGCCAAACAAGCTAGGAGGAAACTTTTGGGAACTATAGGGGAATCTCTTTATTTAAGATGCTTCTGTGGCTTGTCCTATACTTTCTTTAATTGAGGTCAGCTTGAGATCGGTCTCCTGAGTGAAGATTCAGTTTGAATGGGGTTTTCTTCTTTTTTGAACTCCGTTTGAGTTTTAGGAGGTGTATTTGTTTTGTGTGACAGTTCGCCGTCATCATTGATGGGTATTTCTCGTTATAATTTGTTGCTTTTAAATAGACTCCTTCTCTCCTCTAACTTTGGATTATACGACATTTTTTGCGATTGTTACCATTTAGTTTTTTCCTTCAAGTGCCGTATCAACATTTTCTTTTCGTTTTGATTATGAGAATTGAATAATTAGAAATTGGTAATAAATTATTCATAATGATTATAGTGATTACACTGGCAGAAGTCTGAAGACTAACACTAATCTCTTGAAGTATAAAATACAAATTACAGCAAAACAAGGAATCTTAAGAATTCTGGTTGCTCAAATTGGCAGTTTATTTTATATTGCTCTTCTAAAAAGCTACATATTTCCCTTCATATCACCAAAAATACTGCTCTAATGTTCCCACAAATCATCAGCATAGAAGGAACAAGAATCTGGTGCAACTGCTGAGGCAAGACAACAAAGGCATCTTGGATGAATCTCTTCATAACTGCAGTTAATAGAACCAAAATCAACCAACCATTCACTATAAAGATCTAAGACGGGCCAGATAAAAAAGCACAACAATCCAGCAATGAAATAAAAATCACCTGTATGAGAACAGTGGACAGAGATCAATGGTGGCCCAGGATGGCCTAGGTAAAGGCCAGTGCAAGCATCTCCCTGGATACCAAGTTCTCAGTTTAGGTTTCACCTCCAAAAGCCAAGTATTCAAGGAGGGAAGAAGGAAGATGTGAAGTCAGACAAGGGCAATAGCAGCAATACCTTGGCAGTGCTGTTGATATCGTCGGGGTCATCCTCTTCGCACGCGCTCAGTGTCACATGAGTGATGCTGTCCACTGGATTGGTCAGAGTCAGAAGGACCTGACTTTCCTGGTAAAGGATACAAAGCAAAATGAGGATCCAAATGGACTCTGGCATAATACCTCAGAATTAAAAAGCATGGACCAAGTCACAGATATTTGTACAAAAAAGTGTCCATCTATGTACGGCACTTGAATCCTCAAATTACAATCCATACTTCCCCTCAGCAGACGTGCCCCGCGGGATCAGAATCGCGATCTCCTTTGTACGTCCGAGTCAGCCCAGAGGTACAAAGATGTATGTCGGGATCAGAATTGGGCCCAATGTGTTTTTCCCTTGTTTACCCCCCAGGCCAAATTTGGTCCAGTTAGGTTTTTGGAGAATTAACATATCGCCACATGGACAAACATTCTGAAGACCTTATGCATATTTCTTTACAATATTCTGTTGAGATGGAAAGAAAGATGAAGAATAATTCAAGGGTGAAAAAGGGACTACAGAATTTGCAGAGTGACTGGACGACGTCTTTTTTCTGCATTTGGATTCATAACAGCTGGTTAACTGAGGTCTCTCACCATTCAGTGAAGTGATTTGTTTGTGATAATTACAGAACTTGTAGGCCTGTCCAGCTTTTAGAAGTATATTTATGTCTTCCAAAAGCTTTCTAAAGGGAGTGCCAAGTATTATGGAATGTATTCCCACTTTTGTGTCCATCTAATCTGTTAACCTCACTATAGAAGCATGTTCCTACCTTGTTTAATCAAATGAGTGTTATGTCAACATTTGCTGCTGCTGCTGCCGCTGCCACCACCACCCCAGCTGCCACTAATAGATGATTTCGTAATTTTACATTTATATTAAATGGTAGATCTACCAATAGAAATACCTTCAGACATCCAGTGGATTATGGATCAACATTATGTTTTTGCATAGGATGGTCTCCCAAAGGAAATAGTGGTGACAAACAGTTAATAAAATTCAAAAAGGCTTGGAACAAAACCACAAAAGAGCCCTTGACTGGCAAGACGATGGTAAAGCAATAGGATAACCTGTACAGAATAGAGGTTCAGCCCAAAGCCGCAGTAAAATCATTATCCTGTGCTTGCACAGAAGTAACTTACAGCCATGAACAGATGGCCGAGAAGATGGATGAAACATTTACTATGTTTAACCAAATCATACCATGTTCAAAAACCTTGAGATTACTGGGTAGTATCACCACTCCTCCAGTATCGTATTGCATGATCAAATCTCAGCATATTAGCCCTTGCAAGGGGTGAGAAGAATCTCACTATAATTTTGGAACCATTCTCCAGAAGTGTTACTGTAGCTGCTAATTTGTTTTGCTGTCCCTGGAACAGTGTCTCATTAAGACTCCCCAATCTGTATTACCAGGTCCAGGTTCAGAGAAAGGCAACATACAAGGCCGGCCCAAGGATTTCTGCTGCCTCAGGCAGAAGCCCTGGCCATGCCGCGCCCTCCCTCCCAACGCATGCTACTGCTCCCCTCCCACTGCAGCAGATTCCATCGAGGAAGGGGGGGACACGGCTTAGCTTGGCACGGTGGTGGCCATCCCTATGTTTTAACCTACATGGCCTACCGCAGGTGCCATGCTGCCCATGGCGGCCACCTTGCCTGCCTAGTGGACAGGCCAGCCTTGGCGACAGACAAGAGAGGTCCGCTCCCCTTTGCTTTAGGGATATGCACTTCAAAAGAAGTAGTGCTTTGACATTTTGACCTCTTCTACTTCAGCTCTTTCCAATCTTGCCTATGGGCGCCAGAATCTTTAATGTTGCCTTAGTCTGGACTCCTTCAGTTTCTCTATCAAAACATATTATAGAGGAAACCCCCCCTTTAATGGGTTTCCTACTGCTTAAATATCCTAAGTAAGCCTGCCTATTTTTAGGACAATTTATTTGCATAAAAGTGCAACACCTGTAAATGTACATTTTGCTTTCTAATGTATCAGAGAAGGGAATCTCCCTCCCTCCTTGTGATAGTTCCATTAGCTTTAATCTTCTCTCTTTTGAACCACTATCCAGAAAGAAGGGCCAATTTCCCATTACTGCAGCTAGAGGGAGAATCTTTCCAAAAGCCTTACATCTTCCCATAGGTCTCAGAGTTCAACCATATGACTAAGTACACGGGGGTTTTTTTCTTTTGCCTCCAGTGAATGCTTTATTCCCAACCCTGTAGTTCTTGGCCTCAAGGTTAACTGCAAATGGCCTAAAATTAGGTGACAGGGTAAACGTCCCTGTGTGACTTCAAGCTCTTTTTCAAAGAGAAGCTTCTTGGGGAGTTTCCATTTGAAAATGTAGCTGCCTTATGAGAGATGGTTTGACTTTTGTTAAATCTTCACTTGCTGAGGTCTCCCATGAGCAGGAGTTACAAGCCAGGAGAGTCGTTAATTTGGAAAGTCAAGTGGGAGAGTTACAGGCAACGTGTGCAATGCAAGCTAAGGATAAGATCATTTCAGCCAAGAAACTAGAGTGAGTGGCTCAACATAACTTGAGACTTTTAAAACTTCCTCAAATCTCCCTTCCTTTCTCCTATAGTGATGACGAGGAAGATTTCTCCAGATAATTTGCCTCCCCTTTTGCAAGCACAATACATATCAAAGAGTGTTTCTTCACGACACCTCAGGGTTGATCAGGGTGGGAGACATCTTGGGGACTTGGATTTGATAGAGTTCCTGGAGAGCTTGTTGATCATCACTGACCAAACCACCCTGATCGTGACTTCTGTTCTGGAATCAGACCTTAATATCCTACTGTTTATCTTACAGGAATATCAATATGGAGTTTTTGGGTTCAAAAGTTCAGGTTTTTCCAGATTTTTCTAGGATAGCCAGAAATGGAGAAAGGACTTCTTGGCTTTGTTGCCTAGGGCCCTTGGGGCTTATTTTCTCCTTAAATTTCCTTTTATATGTTTTATTGTTTGTTTTTTCAGTTTTTAAACTTATAATTACTCTTAGAATTTATCTATCTGTTCTAAGGAAGAGACAATGAAGCCTCGATGTCCTCGGCCAGCTGCAGCTGCCTGTCTTTTCTTTTTTGTCCCCATGTGTGACTAAAAATTATTTACATTTAATTCCTTTATATATTTTCTTGTTTGTTGTGATATTCCGGGATCATTCTAAATCACCTACACAGTTTTGAGGCAAATGAAAAACCCCAGCCACAGCACGCAAATTTGCTGGCCTGGCCCTCTGACTCACAAATCCTTGACCTTTAGTATTTTTTTTTTTATATTAAAATCATCCTTTCAGTGGAGTTCACCACACAAAAGCTCTTCACTCAGCTGCTGAGGACAGAGACTGGATTCTGGAGCTGAAGAGGAGCTCTTGTATTGTGACATCATAATTCTGACATGCTCAGTTCTCAGCGGCTGGTGGGCAGTGAAAATCCATACGTACTAGACTGGCCTAGAGGGACGATTAGACATGAATAAATAAAAAAATGAACAAAAAAAATGTAGCTGCCAAGTGCTCACATATTTATGCCCCTGCATAGAAATACCAACGCTAAAAAGACCCCAGAAACAGTCCCATTACATTTCTTTTTGTCATGAGTGATTGGTGTTCTCGATGAATGACATTTTCTATCTGCCTATCATGAAGTTCTTGGTACTATTTTACAGTTTAACCATTGGTGTGGAGGCAAAGCTATTTGCAGAAGGACGCCTGACAACGCCGCACGGGAGCACTTGATACAGGGGTTTTGTTACCCCAAAACGTATACGTTGTGCTGTACTGGAGTGCTATATTGGACTGTGCCATATTGCAACATGAGATAAGTGATGTTGTTCAATTGATTTAAGATACGTTATAATATTTAGTTTATCACTACAACAAGGAACTTGTTTGAATAAAAGGGATTCCATCTATTGGGGGTTAAAGTTATAACCTTTCCTCCCCTTTGATGTGGTCCAACAAAAAAATGAAAACAATTTAATGGGACTGTTTCTAGGGTCTTTTTAGCTTTGGTATTTAGATAGACTCTGTTGGGATTTTCTTTGTATGGCCTGCATAGACATAGGCATAAAGACATGCTTTGGAAAGGACTATGGCGATTATGGGATCTTTTTCCCTTGATCTGACTCTACCCACTTTTCTGTATGGGCGAAAGTATGTGCTGTGTCAGCATGGAAGGTGGGAGAAGGGAAAATAATGAGCCCATCAGTTTACGCAGGTAAACTGCACCAACATTATTCCCCTTGTCAAACTGTTTTCCAGCTTCCATTATTAGTGCTGTACTCAGACTCTGCACTGCCCAATTACTGAACTGGAAAAAAGTGCACTCACCTTCATGTGGCGCAGGTTGGGGATAGACATAATCCTAACTTCTGGGATGTAATTCCTACACATTAAAAAAAAAAAAAACACAAACACACATGTGATCAGACATGAGGTCCTCAAACAGCTGTATCCTAGGGAGGACCGAAGGGTTCTCAGCACTGGCAGTGCCTTGGTGGGCGGTATTCACAGGATATCATAGCAGTTTACAACACAACTGGAGAATTAATAGCAGGAGAGCACCCCCCCCCCAAAAAAAAATCACAATACAAAATTGGTAGAAGTTAATGGGACAATACAATCCAAAAATTAAATATGACCAAGATCAATCCAATTGTAGGGGTCCATGGGCCACAGATTGGGACCACTGTAATAACAAAGGGTGAACAGTCCTGCAACTAAGTGAACAACTCTGTGGTGCAGTAAAATTTCAACATTATTAATATGTATTTACAGGAGGACAATGTCAAAAGAGAAAGAAACTAGAGATGGCCTCCAACGCTCAGATACCTTGCTCCCTGGTTCTGGTAAAACAACTTGAGGTAACTGGGCATTCGAGTGCTCCTGAAGAATAGTCTACTCAAATCTGCTGATGGGTTGGAAATTCATTATCTAAAAGAGTAATGGGATGGCATGAAGGCCACATCAGAACGTTAAATAGTAATATTTTGTCCACAGAGGTTAACATCATACGGTCTGCCGATGCCATCATGGCTCTGACATGCCCCACCAATGTCAGCTTGGGTTTAAGTGAAGGATATGCAAGCTGCTAGCCAAATAGATTGTGTTCTTTAGGAACAATCAATCCCAAGTTTCCAGAGGCAAAAACAAAAAAAAAAAGCTGGGAGGACTGTCTAAGAAGTTTATTCTGCTCTAGACCGAAGACAATACCCTTTGTTACAATCTGGAGTGTCCAGGAATGCTCACCTTTGTTGACATGTGGCTTTGAGAAAGTTTTTTGAAAGGCTTTTGACTTTAAGCAGAAACTCAGAATTTGTGAAAAGCACCATCCTGGGATAATGGAATTTAATATGGGGTAGACAAGTTACTAGGACCCAAAGCTCTTACTGTGCAGGCTGAAGTCACCACCACAGGAGGAAACGCAACCTTCCAAAACCAGCATTTTAGCCCCCTGTGAACCTCTGGCCTCTTGGGGGTTTTCATCAACTTGAGTTAAAACCACGGTGAGGTCCCGTGACACTATGGATGGCTTGAGAAGATCAAGAAAATAAAGCCAACCTGCAAGAATTTTACAACTAAAGGTTTTAGACACATGCCATCAAGAGGCAGACCCCTCAGCTGCATCACCATTGGCAGAAAAGCACCAATTTTCATGCCCCACATTTGGAATTGGTACTTTGGTGATTCAGCTGCTCTCTGCAGTTGGAAACATTACCTTATGAAGAAGTTTACTCGGTAAACTCTTCCTGCAGAGTTTTGTTGCAAGCTGAACCAGAGGACACTGATCAAACCCAGTTAAATGCTGAATTAAAGTTTCACAAGTCTGAATGCTTATACCCCTGATGCAGTCTTTTTTTGATGTACCCGAGTATTACGATTTTGAGGAACTGTACATACACTATGATCCCTACGTTATAAGTACTCCTCATCTCTAAAAAAGTTTTTCTTGATTTTAAAAGATCACTGCTATCAGTGGATGTGCTGAGTTAATAACTAATTATATAGGCCCATATTTACCAATGTGTAACAAGTGATAATGCGGTTATTGCACACTAAGCATCAGTAAATAGGGACCTACGTTGCTATGCAGTTTGTCTCACTCAGCGAGAATGAGGGCGGTATGATTGCTACAAGAATTTATATGAATATATTTATGGTTTTAAAAATGACATTACTTTATATTTCACGTGAGATTATGTCAGTTATAATGTGCTGAATGCTATAGCTCTTTATTTCTCTGGCTCCATCGGGGGGGGGGGGGGGGGACTTAACCCACTCATCTGGGCTGGTCAGGTGGACATAAAGAAAGATACAGATTTCCCCAAGCATTCAATGCTTTTATACATAAAGGGGGTTATTTTAGAAACCGTATTCGAGCTTTGGACATCTGGAAACAGGCACACAGATGTTCAAATTACAAGGATATCCTTGGTCCTGTTTAAAAATAGAGTATATGGACATTCCCAGTGCGAGGGGGGGGGGGTGCTGGAGACATGGCTTGGGCGGAGCAACGAAGATGAATGTCACTGTGTGATTTCAGAAAGGCATAAGCACATCTGGTCTTGATGGCCTTATAACTGCAGAAGTGTGCTTCCAGGGGGTACAGCCAATGTTCCTTCTACGCTGCGCTGGGTCCGCCGCCAACATTCCTGTTGGCAGGGGGGGGGGGGGGGGTGCAGTGCAATCGAGCACTCCACCACTCCCTCCACCGGCAGAGGACCCGGCGCAGATGAAAGGGTACATTGCGAGGGTGCTGCGGCGTGTTCCCTTTCATCTGCGCCGAGTCCTCCCCCGGCGGGGAGAGGCGCGGCACGATCAATCGCACTGCACCCCCCCCTTCCCCGCTGGCAGGAATGTTGGCAGCAGACTCAGCGCAGCTTAGAGGGGACATTGGGTACAGCAATATGTGCTGTCACTGTCACAGTTAATATCTTCTGGCATGTAAGTACACGCTCCAAACATATTAAGGAGACCCCACCACATGTTCGAGTGTCTGAAATGGCCAGCCAGAATGTATAGGTCACTCACCATGAATGCCCCCTTTCTGAAATACGCCCGGGCAGGACGTCCAAGAACCAGTTTCTGTAGCTGTCCAATTTGGGGACATCCACATTTCTAAAATGGCCTACAGCCGGGCATGTATCCAGCCTTGCTAGCTGTACAGGTCCATTGCCAGAACCAGCTGCTGGAACATCCATCTTCCGTGGCAGGAATGAAACGATTTCAGACGGCGCTGATTATGTATGTCATGTGACAAGTTGCTCGTCACAATTCGTTGTTCCCCAGTATTCCGTCTCCCTCCCAGACTAGGTTGCTCTGTACAGTTGGTTCCAAGCTCTTAAGTAATTTTATTCTAGAAGGGGTGGAATGGAGACAAAGCTGCAGAGCAGTAACAAGCAGGCGTACATTTAAGAACTTGTTCCCCTTTGCTGTGCACTGCTGTTGCTAAGGCAATAAGAGCAAAATAAGCAAAGTAAAAGGAAGTTGAAATTAGGCCTTACCTGATAAATTTTCTTTCCTTATTATCCCTCCAGTCCAGTCCAGACGCAGAGTGGGGATCCCGTTCCCCTCTCTTCAAATGCTGAGGGAAGGCACAGGTCTAGGGTCAGTAGTGGCCTGGCCCTTTAATTGAATTTAACAAAAAGAGCATCAATGGGTGGCAAGCGTGTGGCCAGCTCCGCAGGGGGCTCCCAATCAGCATTTCAAGTAAGCTGGGGGGATTTTGAGGTTCTGGTGACCCTGTTTCCTTGCGGTTCGTGGGTTTACCATGCTGGCAGGGAAAGCGCTGTATATGGAGTGTGGTAGCTAGCGGGGGACCTTGTCTGCCGCAGGTTTCTGCCTTGTTTGCATAGCAGAGGGCCGAGCCGTGGAGGACGTATTTGATGGTGGGGGGATTCCCAGGCAGCGACAAACACGCTTTTTTTCAGGGCACTCAGTCTCCACAGCCGTGGGTGCCCGCACGTTTTGCGAGAACTGTGGCCATCTTGAATGCAGAGCAGGAAGGAGAGGATGATTCCTCAGCAGGGCAGAAGCCATTTTCCGCATCTGCGGAGAGACTCCATTTCTTTCTTTCCGTCATCTTACTTTACTTTGCCAGGAAATGAGCCATCTTACTTTAATTTGTTTTAATTACTGCATACAAACCACCTTCCCTAATTCCTTTTAACTTTCTTCTAAATAGATTGGTGAATTTCCATCTAGAAAGATTTAGGCTTCCTTTACGGCACCAGTACTTATGGAGTTGGGCTGCATGTGTGCTTTCACTCCTACAGAGACAGAGGTATACGCAAGTGTTTGGCCTTTTGGAATTCGTTACATCTCACATCGTGTGATCATTTCATTGCGCTTCTTCTAAACGGTTTCAGATGCCGGTGGTATCAGGAGAGGGTTCATGAGGATTATATATACTGTGTAATAATGAAACACGACATTCCTTGATCACGAGATGGAACCAACCTCAACGCCTAGGTAATGTGCACATATCTGCATTTTCGGAAAGAAGGGGCTTTTTCTTTTAACACAGAATCTGGTTAGTTTTGTTCCTTGAATCTGACAAGTAACTTTCTGCCGGAAATGTTCTAATGTCCCCAATTTTTTGTTGGCTCAAGCTTGAAGATCTTAATCTAGTGCAAAATGAAAGCTACCAAGCACTTACTTACGTAAGTTAACTGT
Source organism: Ichthyophis bannanicus (assembly GCA_033557465.1). Taxonomy (NCBI): domain Eukaryota; kingdom Metazoa; phylum Chordata; class Amphibia; order Gymnophiona; family Ichthyophiidae; genus Ichthyophis; species Ichthyophis bannanicus. Next base: position 67,209,884 of record CM066050.1, on the reverse strand, counting down.
CAGTTCCTTCCAAGAAAAATTTATTGCCTGAATTCCATCTCAAGTTACGCATGAATGCTAAATTCAAAAACAAGGACACAGCCAGGACTAGATGTCCTACACCTTTTTTTTTTGTTTGTTTGTTTTAAATAGGATGTTAATATTTTAAAAAAAAAGGGCAGGCAGGACAGTGTCACTGAGAATACAATTAATGGCCCAGAATACTCACACTGCAACTAGCTGGATTTTAAACTTGATAGATGTTGGATTGAATTCAGGTTTACTCAAATTATGTTCACATTTCTGGGAAAAAAAATACACAGAAAGGCAAATTTATTTTTAAGTATTATGAAAGAATCAGTTTGTTCATGAGCCCAAAAAAAGACCTGCCTTCAGCCCTGATCTTATCATGTACTCTCCACTCGGGTATCTCTTGCAGTAGTAGTTTTGGATTTGGATGTTAGATTATTTGCGTTTTTCCAAATTTGATCTCAAGATAAACATTTATTTCAGGCAGAGCAGGGCATTTTGCTGCGCCAGAGTACTTAATTTAAGCTCGTTACCGAGGCAACAAATAGTGGCGTGACTTTACCAAGGTCACACACTTAACACCAGGCCAACTCCTCCATCTACAGCTTTTTAGGTTTTAGAAAATAGGAACATTTAAAACCAGTCTAAAAAGATATACTCCTAGTGGCTGTAGAAACGCGGATGTGGTTTTCATTTGTCCAGGAAGCACTGCCTTTGGAATCTCCTAGATCACTTTCCCATCTACTGATATACGTTAATGCACACCAAAATGGAAGCATACGCATTAAAGCCTAGCAGTGCGCTTGAAACTAAAGTAAGCCAAATGTGAAGCAAAACAATTTCCCAAAAATGAACATTTACAAAATGTCAGATTTAACTACACTAGCTCCCCGTTCTTGTAAGCTCTAATGGCAGGTACGTCTGTTCTCCGACATGACCAAGGTCATGGACAGACACCATCTGCCCAGTTCTCGTCTTTTACTTTGTAAGCCAGAGGTTCCCAACTCCAGTCCTGGAGGGCCAAACACCATTCAGATTTTCAGGCCGCCCCTAATGAATATGCATGAGATGCATTTGAATACACTGGGGGCAGTGCATGCAAATACATCTCATGCATATTTATTAGGGACAGCCTGAAAACCTGAATGGTGTTTGGCCCTCCAGGACTGCAGCTGAGAACCTCTGTAAAATGTAAGCCAATGGCTATCAATATAGAACCGCTGCCTAACTGAAATGGCTCACTTCGCCTCAACATCCTTTTTCTAGCACCATTTGAAGGCTTTTGGAACTGGAATGTGAAAGCAAATATCTACTACAATACACTCGCAAAATCTGTACACTGTATATCAAGAGGGCTCTCTTACGGACGTTCTGCAGTCACTATAGCAGCTAGCCACTAGCTGCTATTATAAGCAATTGAAAAAAAAAGAAGAAATATATCACCCAAGAATAGACAACTATGTTTTCTGCAAGTTCACAATGTCTTTTTCCCCGGTAATTATAGCACTGTTAGATGCTGTTGCAGAAGCGACCGGCCAGCAGTGTGTGAACACATTTACTAAAGTGTGCTAAAGGTTCGGCACCTTAACACACATAAGTACCGACAATTAGTACAGGAGGTAAAACTGGTCTGTGCCTAGGAGTCCCCCTTCTGCAAGCCCCAGCAATACCGTCAGCCCCCTCCCCTTCTCCAAATACCTCTTCTTCTAGACCCTACATCATTAGCCTCATTTCCTACTCCCCCCCCCCCCCACACCCTTCCCAGTGCCAGCATAGCTGGCACTTTTATATTTGCTCCCACTGCTCTCTGCTGCTTCCCAGGTACTTCCTGTTCACATTTAAAACCCTCGAGAGCCAGCAAGACCCAGGTTCCCACTGCTTGAAGGTTATTCCATACAGTTTCCTTGCGCCCCCCCCCCTCTATGGAATGGAGAGTTCTGTTAATGTCAAAAGGAATCAGAGTGGCTTTTCCTTGGGTAGGAGGTTGAGCTATTGGTCCTCAGCAATTTTTTTTTTGTTTTATAGTTTAGGCATTTGATATACCGCCCTTTACTTACGCATCAGAGCGGTTTACATGTATGCTAACAGGTACTTTTTATTCCCTTGTCCCTGCAGGGCTCACAATCTAAGTGTACCTGAGGCAATGGAGGGTTAAGTGGCTTGCCCAAGGCCATAAGGAGCAGCCATGGGACTAGAGACCCCAGTCCCTCCAGCCTGAGGTTACTTGTCCCCATGCGGGAATTGAACCCCCGGCCCTAGGTTACTATGAACCCCCCTTATGTTCCCTTTCTTGCTGTAGTTTGGTAGATACTGTTGTCTTAATTATGATGTATTGTTTTTAGCGGGGTGTTTTTCTTTTTAAATCTCAGCTGTATTTATTATGGACTGTAAACTGCTCTGATGGTCCAAGGTTAAAGAATTAATAAATCAAATCACTGCGATAGCCGCAGCTCACTCTGATGGTGTCATATTGCAAAAGCAGCTGCCAGATGATATTACTGGAGCCCTGTGTGTGAAGGCAAGTTTGGGGATTTTTCATTTATAACTGGAAAACCCAATTTCCCCATCCAAAAGGGGTTTAGACCCAAAAATCAGAAACCTCTCTTTAGAATTCCCTTTAAAATTTTAATGCCGACACACCATGTGTTTTACCCACCCGGTCTACTCATTCCTTATATTCCTATGCAAGCTTTCTGCTCTCACAACGGAATTTGATTTTCATTCCACCATGTGATTCATTTTGAAGCCACCAGACATAGTACATTCAGACTTACAGCCCGTTCTCCAGAATTCATTGTTCCCAATTATCAGAATACAATCTTCTCTAAATAATTTGAGATAGGCCTGAAAAACATTTTTTTATTTTTAGGCTACATTTACTATTTAAACTGGCCTTTATCTTGATGACATTCCAAGGGTCCTGCTGGTTTCTGCCACATCTCCCCCTCCCTATTTTCTCTCTTTTTAAAGATATACTTTCATGTAATTGCTATTCTACTTTTTTTGCTTTAAAATTGCATACTACATAGATATTTGTTTGATATGTGGTATATCACAATACACATTAGGAGTGAATTATGTTTTTGCTAGCAGGTGGCAAACACAACTAACTGATCTGTATATCTGCAGCCGTTATACTCATTAAACAGCCAGATTTTAACCGTATAAAGAGCGAGTGTTGCTGCCATCATACTATCATCATATTTTTTAGACACTAAAACAAATGTTATGCATCTAGATTTAGGCATGCTGAATAGCAAGCTTAAATCTAAACAGATAATCATTAAATGCGGGTCAGCATTCATATGTATATTCAGTAGCACTAAACAGACAGCACGGCCACATATACCACTAGGGGTTATGGGCACCACGAGGAGCAGGAGTGACTGGGGGATTGTTCCTGCTCCTGATAGACACCAGGAAGGCTGGTAAGACTGAGGGATGGGGGGCACTGGAAGGCTTTGGGAGGCCATAGAATGGCTTATGTTTGGGAACTGCTATTAGAGGAGTGGAGTGATTGGGGGAGGGGGGTGACGGGGATAGACTTGTACTGCTGCATCAGATGTTCATCTAAAATGGGAGCAGCACTTTTAAAAAGCTGTTCCTGTGCACATGTTGGGGAGGGGGACTCATGCAAATTCTTTTTACCCACATGCAGCTTTTCAAATTCACTGCACCTACTGGGATTAGGATATATGTGCAATCCTGACAGAGCCTCTTATAAACTGCTATAGGAATTCCCCCCTCTCCACCTTGGCAGCAGCACTGATCACATCATCAACCAGGGCAGCGGAACAAGCTTCTTGGTTGGAAGGGCCTAAGAAATCAATCTCAGGTCCTGCTCCCAAGCTCTCTAGTTGCTGATGCTGTGTTGGGCAAAATATTGATGGGGTCATAGCCCTTGTGGTCCACAAACACCACCCCAACTTTGTCACAAAATATTTGGCATGAGATGCAAAGTGAAATCTTGCCTCACTCATACATCCTTTCATTCTACAAATCTTTGTCAACACTTGTGCAGCAATTTGAGTAAAGGTGTAACATTTCCCTCCGTCTTTCGATACAATACACAGCAGCACTTCGGTTTACTGTCTTGAGAATTAAGCTAGTTCTTAAAAGGTTTGCTCTATAGCAAGAAACATCCAGGTGTGGCAAGAGTGAAAAAATACTGGCACACCTTTTTTCTGTAAGATTACTGGTACAGTATTTCCCTTCCAGCAGCGTTTTACCTGGATAGAATACTTTATTTTCATTCCAGAAGAGCTTAAGTAGCTCAGCCTTTGGCTGTGAACCTCACAACACACCCTGGGTGTGGTACAAATTCACAGATTCAGCACACCCTGCTGTGTCATCTCTTGTGTGCATACCATATTGCTACTCTAGGAACTGGTTTTAGCTCATCATGCATGACCTACCCGGCAGCGCAGGGACCGTTTGATCAGAAGGTGTTTGTGGCGTGGGTACAGCTGAGATGCACAGATTGGCTGGAAGTCTGGCTGGAGCAGACGCTGTTGCAGGGTAGTTACTAAGCAATAAAACACATTTTTAAAAAATATACACAACACACCACACACAGAGTTCAACTTACATTTTTGCAAAATTGAAAAGGTTTGAACAAGCAGTGAAAGAAAATACTAGATATCCAAACAATTCACAGTGTAGGTTTGCCTAAATACTGGCGCTATGATGTTCCGACTTCCTTGGGCAGATGTCAGATCAGTGGTACTCCGTCTCTATTGAGCATCTTGTATTTATAATTATCACGTATTTGTTCTTTGCTTTCCGAGAACAGTTGCTAGCTCATTCTTACACCGTCAGTTGCCTTCTGATACAGATACATATTTTGCAGAAAGGCATTCAAATGTATTTACTTCTATAAGGATTCGCAAAACCTGATCACATTTGGTCACATATACATACTTAGAATCTCACCAACTTTCACCCAGAAAGGAAGGAGTTTTATTTAAATTATGTCTCCAGATACTGGCTGAACTGGGCCATGTGGAAGTGATATGACATCTACTGGCCCAAAGAACAGAAAGGGTGTTATATTGGCCCGTGGGGCTTAAGGGAGTTTCACTGGTGGGGAAGGAAGAGTGTGGGTGCGAGTGGGAAGAAACATTTACACCACCAATCTGAGGCTTTGGAAAAGGAAGAAAATTTGGTGGAGAGGGAGGGACGGCCAGCCACAATTAAGATAACTAGAGCTCATAAGAGCTGCCACACTGGGTCAGAACAAAAAGGTCCATCAAGCCTAGGATACGGTTTCCAAGAGTGGCCATAAGTCCCCACAGGACCCCAAAACATAGCCAGATTTCATGCTGCTTTCCTCCAGGGTTAAGAAGTGGCTTTTCCCAAGTCTACCTCACTATGCGTACAGGTAACATTCCTAGACAATGGGACCATGGTCACAATTAGTGATACACGTTTCTACTTCTATCAAACCAAAGATATTAGGACAAAAAAGGAAAAGGATGCCTAGGAAATAAGACCAAGGCAGGAAGCTGCAAAGCACATAAGCTAGAAAAATGGTCTTTTGAAGAATTTGCATTTCTATTTTTTTTTTTTAAAGGTCTCATTTTACAGTGCGCCCAATATCTCCAAAACCTTACTTTAGGTGGTACTTTTGACAACTAAAATAATTTGGATCATCAAGAGAAGATAAATCAGCATTACTGCATCAGAACCAATGATGACACATCTGCTTTAAAGAATTTTAAATATATATATCAAAAGAGATAAACCCCTACGTGTCCCGGTATTTATCCTACTATTTTTGTCGGAATATTTACCATGAGCAGGAAAACCCATTTGTAGTAAACTGTCCTTTTATTCATTTAAAGAAGGGAACTCCCCCTCTCAACTTAAAATCCAAGAGATAATACCATCAATTATCCTTAAGATTTACTTATCTTTTCCCAAAACCTTCCAGTGTATCCTGGTTGTACATAAGCGTTAAATTCGGCGGCACCCACCGCCATTCACTCCATTTTTCAACCGTCACTGGTCACAACAAGCAATGACGTTTAAAGTCCTTGTACACCACGTTGTGTTTTGAGCCGGCAGGGAGTATCAGGGCTCGAAACACGACATAGTGTACAAGGACTTTAAACATCATTGCTTGTTCTGACCAGTGACGGTTGAAAAATGGAGTGGATGGTGTTGGTGGGCGCCGCCGAATTTAACGCTTATGTACAACTTGGATACGCTGGAAGGTTTTGGCCAAAGATAAGTAAATCTTAAGGATAACTGATGGTATTATCTCTTGGATTTTAAGTTTAGAGGGGGAGTTCTCTTCTTTAAATGAATAAAAGGACGATTTACTATGAGACTGGGTTTTCCTGCTCATGGTAAATACTCCAACAAAAATAGTAGGATAAATACCGGGACACGTAGGGGTTTATCTCTTTTGATATTATATATACTTATGTGGGATGAACGGTGGTCTTCTTTAAATACAACATTTATATTAAAAGAATTTTAAAGCATCAAAAGGAGAAGTAGCCTAGTGGTTAGTTAGAGCAGTGGGCTGTGAACCAGAGATGCGAAGATTCAAATCCCACTGCTGCTCCTTGCGATTCTGGACAAGTCACTTAACCCTCCACTGCCTCAGATACAATCTCAGTTTGAAAGCCCTCCAGGAACATTGAAATACCTACTGCACTAGAATGTAACTCACCGTGAGTTACTACTAGAAAGGTGTGAGCTAGATACAAAATACAATTTTTTAATAATAAAAACCCAACTCTTTAAAAATATAAAAATTGTTGTTTGTAATATAGGGGTTTATTTTGGTTAGTTGCCTGCTTATTTGTTATGAAGTCACTAAGGGGACTAGTTACTAAGGTGCGCTAATTTTAACACACCTATTAGTAAACCAGGACCTACTGAACAACATGGGACCTGCACTAAAACAAGACACGTTAACATTAGCACACCTTAGTAACTAGCCCCTAAGTCTTCCAATAAGAAAGCTGGAGCTATGTACATAGTTATAAAATAACACCGCAAAAGCACAAGTCACGCTGAACACAGAAAAACAGTCACAGGCGTGAGAAAAACGGAAAGACAGAGTCCTTTATTAACCAAACGGCCGCCCGACACAGGCCGTGTTTCGTACCCTTCGTCAGGGGCTAGCCAGGCGTGAACTCTGTTGCAATTCGTAAAAAGATTATAACTTCACACTTGTAGTGCTTACGTATAAATTATATGCTAATGCTCCGAAAATCTGTCGTCTAAGCACAGTCGACGTGCTCTGACGACAGATTTTCGGAGCATTAGCATATAATTTATACGTAAGCACTACAAGTGTGAAGTTATAATCTTTTTACGAATTGCAACAGAGTTCACGCCTGGCTAGCCCCTGACGAAGGGTACGAAACACGGCCTGTGTCGGGCGGCCGTTTGGTTAATAAAGGACTCTGTCTTTCCGTTTTTCTCACGCCTGTTACTGTGTTTTTCATAGTTATAAAATATAAAGTACAGTAGTGGCCAAAAAATTAAGGCAGAGTCCAAAATATCAGAATTTTATTAGAAAAGTACGTGTTGTCGTCACTTTCATGGTCAAAAGCTTTAAGAACCAAAGATATGTCATTTTCAAAGTTTAATTCAGGAAACAATGTACGTGTCAATATCTGATAGGGTTTCTATGATTTTTCAGCACAGCCTGGATTCTTGTAGGCATACTGTTAACTAGCGTTTTACAGTATGCCGGAGTGATTTTGTTGACCCATACATGCTTGAGTATGTCCTTTAAATCTGCTTCTGAAGTTGGACGGTGTGCTGCCACCTTTTTCTTCATAAGATTCCAACAGTTTTCAATTACATTGAGATCCGGAGAGTTTGATGGCCAACTTGGTAGCAGTTCGATCTTGTTCACGAACCCTTTTTTTTTTTTTTTTTTTTTTTCTGTTTTTGCAGTGTGGCACGGTGCCGAGTCCTGCTGAAATGTAGTTGTGCCAGAAACATTCATGTGTATTTTAACTTTACTATTCAGCATGGATATGTATTTTGCAGCATTTACTCTTTCACCTTTCTCAAAATTGTGCAGGCTACATCGTCCATTTGCCAAGATACCACCCCATACCATGACCGGTGGTGGGTGTTTAACAGTCTTGATCGTGTACTTCGGATTTAGTCTCTCGCCTGCTGGTCGACGGACATAGTTGTAACCACTCCCACATACTTGTTGAAATGTACTTTCATCTGTGAACATTACCCTCTCCCACCATTCAGCAGATTTGTCTTTCATCTTGCTAGAAAACTGTATGCAGGCAGCAATTTGTTTCCTGGTCATCATAGGCTTCTTGGCGGGTCTTTTGGCCACGAGTTTGAATTCATCCACAAGCCATCGTCAGACAGATCTGGCACTTATCTTTATTCCACGATCATTAGCTAACTGAGCCACACGTTGAGATGAAGTATGTGGACTAGATGTAATAATGCTTTTGAGGAATCAGTCATCTTGTCCAGTAGTTATCCATATGCACCCACATTTCGAACAACGTGATTTCAGAACATTCTGAACTGCACACCTTGATATATGCAAATGTTTTGCAATAGCACATTGCAAATATCTTTCAGCATGAAGTGTGATAACTTGTCCCCTTAACAAAGTCATTAATGTCGCACTTTCTACCCATCTTGATTGTATATTTTACATGTAACTTTCTTTTCCTATTTGTAAAAATTCAAAACTTCATCCAAGAAACCTACTACAGAGTGTAAGTAAACTAACATGGATGCCAGACGCCTGGTGTGACTAATCACCATCCTGAATAAATAAGTAAGCACGTGTGACATCTCCACAGTACATTAAACAATAAACTGTAGAAAAAGATACCTGCCTTAAGTTTTTGGCCACTGCTGTAACACAAATTTTTTTTATTAAGTTTTCAATATAACACCAACCCCTGAAGGGGTAATCTCAAACATATCAATTAACACCCCGATATCAATTATGACAAACCCAAAATTACAAACAACCAATGTCACGAAACAGCAGTTTAAACCTTAGGAATTAAGCCATAATCATCAAAAGAACCGCCAGGCCCCGGAGTCTTCATGGCCAAGCCAGGCACAAATCCTAACCCTCGCTAAACTTATCAAGATTTTCAAGCCCCTCCAGCGCCTTCTTCCCAACCGTCTAAAAGATGTGCCCCTCAACTAACCCTGTCCTCCCCTCCTCCCTCCCACCCCCAGTTACCAGGGGATATTTGGACTGAAAGTGCAGTCAAAGCTGTTTAGAATGTACTCATTTAAATGAGAGGAGTGTATCATATATTCATCTTTTGGCCCCCGCCATTAGGTGCATCACAGATATCCCAGTGGGAAAAGGAGGGAGCTGCCTCCCCCACCCAGCACTGTGGAATTAGTTCTTAACCACCCAAATCCCAATCATGATAAATTTTCCTTCCACCTGCCTAAGTCTTTGTTCCTGTAGGGGGCTCTCATCCCCTAATAGTAGCATACTAAATATGTCCATTGCACTTGCTATTTAACCACTTGAGTCAGACACTGTAAAATGGGACCCCATAAATCAGTCAGCATAGGGCACTCTAAGAAGGCTTACTAAAACGTGTCAGTCTTGCTCTTACACTTGGTGCAAAGGTCCTGTGCCCACAGCACCAACCGTGTCCTCTGTTCTTGCGTTAGGTATCCTTGATGTAATTTCTGAAACTGAATCTCCTGCTACCGTGCCTAAAAGGAGCGCCCCTCAGTTTTGCCTTCATGCTGGACTCTTAGCGCGAATCTCACTCCACAATGAGCCATACCACCACAGACAGGTGCAAAGTCCCGGTGCTTAGCCGCCACTCTACCAGAGTAATCATTAAAGAGCAGTAGTTTCTGGTTCTGATACTCCAGGGTTTGCATTTTTTGGAATTCCCATAGGATTTGTTCTCTCTGTCCAGATAAGGTAGCGTCCTATGATTGCATGCGGACGGCGTTGCTCTGCCATTTTGGGCCCTATCCTATGTACTTGTTCACATCCCCAGGCCCCCTCCACGTTCGGGAGTCCTAGCTCAGCAGCCAATCTTGAAAGATTTGACAGAGTTCAGAATCAGCAAGTCTCTGAACGTCCCACTATCTGAAGATTATTTTTCTGGGACAGATTCTCATACTCCAATTTGTCCAATATTTGTGTCTGGTCCCGTGTGAATTGAGTGACTGTTGCGTTTAGCCAGCCCATAGATTACTCCCATTATTCTTGTATCTATCTCTGCAAAGCCACTTCAACTGCCCTTCAAAACACTCTTTTATATCAACTGTGGACTGTAATTTGTTCAAGCGGCCTTCTAGCACAGTGGCCACTACTCAGGAGATCTCGGCTGCAAGGTCTCCTGTCCCCGGCTGTAATGGCTTATGATGGTCGGCGGCCATCTTATGTTCCCCTCACGCTTGTCCATTTCTACTTTTCCACACCAGTTTTTGGGGCATGCTCTGCCTTACTGCACTGCTGTTGGTCCCCACCGTCTCTGAAAACCAGGGCCTGTTGATTTGCATTAAAATTGGGACGTGTCTCAAGTCTCTTTACCAGGTAATTTTGTCGTTGAATGAAGCCTGAGGTGGGAGTGTGAGCTTCACACATCCTCTTCCCAGCCGCACATTGCTGGAAAATCTTAAAAATAATTTTAAAATTAAAAGAGCAGACAAAATCCAAGTTTGTATTACTTTCCTAAAAGACTGGCAATTGATACCTAGATAATTCTGAAGTAAGCTAAAACTAAATTCCTTAAGTTGAGGCATAACGACTAAAAAAAGCCCACACACCTATCTTGATTTCTAATCCTGGCGATGGAGACACGGCTTCCTGACATGGCTACCTCAAGAGGGGGAGGAGAGAGAACTCCCAGTGTGCGCCAGTTTCATGGACAAAGCAATGTTTTGTTAGTGTGTTATTCTCTCCTATAATTTAAATTACATGAAGCGTTTTAACTTGTCAGCAAACTTGAAAGGTCGATTTAAAAACAAACAAACAAAAAGAATTGGTGGAAATTGAAACAATGAGCAAATACCCTCAGTTAGATTGATAGGTCTTGTGTAATAGTCGTCAGGTAACGGTTCTGCTTCATCCACTGCCTGTGCAGGCTCGATCTTTATTTCCTTCTGGTCCTCGCCTTCTTTCAAACTGAAACAATGAAATGTCAGAAAGACTTAAGTAAATGTACGATTTGACTCAGCACCTATTCATTCTTGTCTTTAGAATCTTACTACTTAGCAGCTGAAAGATGTCAGCATTCGTTTCTGAACATTACATGACAAAAATTAAAATGGCTGTCCACTGGTGCCACTGTGCAATCATCTTAGGAACACGTAACTAAGGATTTTGTTATCTACCTTCCATCCTGTGGTCATTCTTAGTACAGTGGAACCTCGGTTTTCGTGATTAATCCGTTCGAAAAAGTCTGACTAAAACCAAATGTATGAAAACTGAAGCAATATTTCCCATAAGAAATAATGTAAATTCAATTAATCTGTTCCAGACACCCAAAAATATTAAAAAATACATTTTATAGATAACTATATTTTTACATACAGAAAAAAATGAGAAATAAATATAAATGACTAATGAAATGGATAAATGAACATTTAACATCACTTTTACCTTTATTGAAGACTTGTTGGCATATGGAAGACAGTCAATCAGCAAGAGAATCAAAATAAAGAAAATCCCACTTCTGGCCACAAGATGGTGCTCCATTTTCAACTGTATGAAAATCGAGACAATGTACGAAAACTGGGATAAAATCTTGATGAAAAAAAGTCAACGAAAAACGAATCATACAAAAACTAGGGCATACGAAAACCGAGGTTTGACTGTATGGGCTGACCAACCTGAAAGCAACAACTTGTAATCAATTATGGCCAATATATTAAAAAATTATACACAAAAATATTGCTAAATTACTTAAAATGCTGTGAGAAAAAAAACCCACAACGAACATGGAAATGAAGAAAAACCAAGCCATGTACAAGGGGCAATCTTCAAAGAGATTCTATGCAGATAAACTAATATTTGCAGGAAAGGCTACTATGACAAGCATCTGCTACTCCACCTTGAGACAAAAGGGGGCAGCATAGCAGAATGGAGCCAAACCAGGATGATATTCATGAGGAGGTCATTCTTAAACTTCCCAGTGGGGAGTCTGCACCTACAAACTCTGCAGTACTTCAATTCCATGGTCCCTGCAAGGAGCGTGATTTTCCCTTTAAAAACTGGCTTCCAGGCACTCTCTCAAAATTAGTTTCTCCTGATTTTATCTAGGAATCACATGCTCCAAGTGGAGAAGCAGCCTAAATGGATTAGAGCACTGGCTTGGTAACCAAGAAACCAGAGTTCGATTCTCAGTGAAACCAAAGCACAAAACCACCACCCCCCCCACCCCATACACAAAAATCCCCATAGACAAAGGCTGCTACTATTACTCTTCATCGTTTATATAGTGCTATAAGGCAAACACAGCGCTGTACAGATACATATAAAAGATAGTCCCTACTCATTGGGGCTTACAATCTAGTTAAGACAGACAATACAATAGCTGAGAACCAGGGTACAAATTATTTATTTATTTATTTAATAGTATTTCTATTCCGCCTTATCTTACAATCAAAGCGGTATAACAGCAAAACAAACAAAAGAGGTGATGGTGATGGTGTAATCATGCAGTGAGGGTTATATCATAGTTTGAGAATATGATGTGTTGTGTATTAGAATAGATTGAGCTATGTACATTGTGCGCTATTATACAAAATGTGGGGTTGCCAACTGGCCGGTATCCAGCCGGACTGGCCAGTTTTTACATGGCCAGGGTGGCTGCCGGCAGAGATCTAAGATAGGCCGTTGAAAAGCCATCTTTTTGCTCTGGCCGAAACAGGGAGCGGCCAGAGCAGCAAACTGGCTTTTCATCTCCTGGAGTCCTTGTCCCCCTCCCCCTCCAGCACAGCCTCACACCCTCTTCTCCACTCCAGCTGCAGCGCCTGCTTCTTACAGAGCCGAGGCTGCAATAGCACTAATAATTTTAAATCAAAATTAAACCAGTGCAGAGCCTTCTGGCCTGATGGGACCCCCCCCTGCTGTGTCCTGCCCCCTCTACCGTAACTTCCTTTTGAGGGTGGGATGCAGCAGCAAGGATTCCATAGGGCCGGAAGGCTCTGCACCGGTTTTGGTTTTATTTTAAAATTATCGCTATTGCAGCCACGGCTCTGTAAGCACCAGGAGCTGTGGCTAAGAGGGGAAGGCAATGGCAGGAAGGGAGCTGACACGGAGTGGGGGGAAGCTGGGGGATGGGAGCTGACATGGGGGGGGGAGGTGGGGGACTAGAAGGCAGCTCACACGGGGGGGGGGGGGGGGGGCGTGGCAAAAAGGGAGCTTATACAGGGGAAGGTGGGGACCAGAAGGGAGCCGACATGGGGGGGGAAAGGTGGGGGCCAGAAGGGAGCTGACACCTGGGGATGGGACTGGTAGGTGGCTGGGTAATGAGGAGGTTGGAAGGGTGTGGGCACTGGGACTGGCAGGGAAAGGACACTACTGGCTGTCCTGGGAACACAAGGGGGTTGGCAATGGAAGGTAATGGGAGGGGCGGACTGGAAAGGGGGCTGATACTGGGGAGGGTTACTGGGACTGGAAATAGGCTGACGGAAGGAAGTGAACAAAAGGAGACAAGAAATGGCAGATGGATTATAGACCATAGAAAGAGAGCTAAGAGAAGACAGGAAAGCAGAAGCTTCAGATCAGGACCAGCATGATCAGAGAACAACATGGCAGACAACAAAAGGTAGAAAAAATAATTTTATTTTCAATTTAGTGATTGGACTTTGTGCTATCTTTATATTTTACACATTATGGGGAACTGCATCTCTTATATATCTGATGTTGCACTGCATACAGAGTCTGGCTTCTTGGGGTTTGTTTCATTTTGTCTACATATTTTTATTTTTTTTTACTTTAGGTTATGGTCACTTATTCTGTACTTGGTGAGGGTCTGTGTTCTCAGTGTGTGACCGAGGCTAGGTGTTCTGTTAACATATTTGTACATAGGGATCTATACTGTACTGTAATAATTTGTTCAGCTTCTCAAATAGGTGTATGGATGTTCTAGGGGCCCCTGTACTATTTATAGTGCTTCTTTATTCTGGGAATTCTCCTTGTAGGAGTTTTGGAAGTTTATGCTGGTATGGTATGGTAGATTTGGCCTTTTAGATCTTCAGTGACTTTTGTCGGGTTTTATATGCCTGGTACTGGAGAATGTTTATGTTGTTACTGAGATGACCAGAATCAGATTTTTTTTTTGGACTTTTTTGGAGTTTGAATGATGCCAAGTATTTACTGCTAAGTAGTTATTTTTATTCTGGCTATGCATTTGCTCTCGCACTGTAATTTTCTTACAACATTGGATTTGAAGGAGAAATACTAGCATCACGTGAAGAGAGTTCACAAAGGAGTTTTGGGGTAAAGTAGAGTGGGGTGTAACCAACATTAATAATGGAGGGGCGCCAATTTATAGGGAGTGCCAGAAACCCTAGCACAGACCTGCATGCAGTAGGACAGCTTCGGGCTGTGATCGAGGTCATCAGGGGCTACAGTAGGCCCGAATCAGCCCTAGGCAGTGGCAGCAAATTGAAAAAGGAAGAAGTGAAGCTGCGGGGCTGGGCTTAGGCAGCATATGTGGTCATGCAGGCATTGGGGAGAGCCATGATCACTGTGGCTGCTCCTGTTTAAGGCACGTGATGCTTGTATCTACTCCCAGACACTGCCGCAGCAATCCTCACTGCAGTCCAGCACTCTAGAGAGCTGCAAGCACCACGGAAGGCAGCCGATGCTGGGAGGGGCTGGAGCTAAAGTAGCCTAGTGGTTAGAGCACTGACTTGGTAACCAAGAGACCAGGGTTCAATTCCCATTAGCATTCCTTGTAGCTTTGGGTAAGTCACTTAACTCTCCACTGCCTCAGAAGAAACGCCTGGCAATCTACTTCCGGTGACACTGCCAAGAAAACCCAGGAACTGATGGGTCGCCAGACGTGGGCACCGACTCAAAGGCATACATTGCATTGCCTAAAGCCCACTAGCAAGCTGTGCCTTTTTCCATCTCTGACAGATCTGAGGCCCTCTCTGGCTTGTGGGTCCAGGGCAATTGCCAGATTGCATCCCTCTCAATGCCAATCCTGACATCTGCTGTCTTTTATTTTGTACGATACGGGGGAAATGCATTTCTGTTCTCTGGTGTTACACTACATGAAGCGTCTGGCTTTGAGGTTTTAGTTTAATTTTTGTCTATATTTCCCTTTTCGTTTTGTGCTCATTTATTGATGAAGGCCTGTCTGTATTGTGTGTGTGCGCGTGTACAACCAATGCTGGGTTTTCCGTTAGTATGGAATCTCTGTTTAAACAAGCAAGATTGCTACACATTCTTAGTTTGCACATTGCCCTCTCTGCAATTATTTTTTGAGAACAGCTGCGGGGCGGGGCAGAGAAAGGGTAGGTCAGGGTTGGCCAAGCTGCACTCACTCAAGGTGAAATCATGATATTTAAACAGTACTTAGGTTTTGCATGTTGGAAATTCCTGGGTATCACATTACCCAGGCACCTAAAAAAATTGGTACTTGCAGCCAACTTGGGCCCAAGAACCACCACCATTGCTACAGTAGGACTGCCAGGACTTGCTACAGCTGTGGTCTGAGATTGCTTCCTGCTCATATAGAAAGAAACTGCAGGGAAGGAAGAGAAAAAACACAAAAGAAAATGTAAAAAAGAGTAAAGAAAAGCAAATATCAGATCAAACAAAAGAAAAAACAAAGAGCTAAGAAAACACTAAACAAAAAGAACAAAAATTAAAATACATATGAGAAATAAATATAATAGCAAAAATGGAAAAAAAAGTCTAGACAAAATAAAAACCCTTAGCTTAAAAAGAAACCCTCCCCAATCCCATACACAGACAAGTGGCAAGGAAAAATAAATTTATCATCTGCCTTTTAAAATTTTGGCTAGCCCTCAAGCTTTCTAAATATTATGCTGCAAATGGAGGCACTTCGATACTGCTGTTTAGTGTCAAATGCTGCAAAATTTGTATCTATTTTTGTGCCAATATTTATGTGTCTGAGTTTGCAGAACAAGATGCTCAGATTAAACTACAAAGTGCTTGGAAAAAAAAAAAACTCTGACCTTGAATCAAAGCCACAAAAGTGTTAAATCTCTGCACACAGTATAGTTAGTTTTACTAGTTTCCCAGTCTTTTTTTTACACATTTCCTTCATTGCTCATTCCCCTTCATTTAGTATCTAGGCTTGGAAACTTACGAGAGCCCAGCTAGGATACTGATGGGGGCTCCGGATCTTTGACGCTGGAGACGTGTCCCACGTCCGTACTTATCCTATGGACAAGAGACAGAACTTGGTCAAACTGGAATTTTCTTGCCATCAAATTCTATTTTGTTAAGGTTTACAACAGTGAAGACTACATTCCTGGGTCAATGGAAAGCCACATCTATGCCCACTACCACCACAAAGGCATGAATTAATAGAGTTAGATTACAAGGAAAATGTGTCTCAAAGCTATTAACTTAGAGCTTCAGTAACTGAAGTACTAAGCAAAAGTGTGCTCAATATGAAAGTAGTCCAAAACACCTAAAGTTTCACATGTATGCATTTTGCACTAATTTTCATGCGAGTTACACTTTTGCAAAGTCACTGCGCAAAAGCACATGAAGTCTGCTTCATACAAAAATTTATTTCAGTTTGTCATTAATGAGCTACTGTGATGCAAAATCATGCAAAGCAGCTCATTAAATGGCAAAAGAGTAGTGATGGCTAGATTTAAAATGGCCAACATAGATGCCCCCTCCCTTATGGAGCTTCTGATCCCTGGTGACTGGTGCGCTCCTCCCATCCCAATGCAGAGCATGGAAATCTGACACCCCCTGCCCCACCCCAGGACCCCAATTCTTCCAAAAGGGTTAGGGGGTGATGGGGGCATGAGCAGTCTTCATACTCTCCTGCCCCATTTGTTGCCTTTGAAAATATGATGCCACTCAATCCCTAGGGAGACTGAGGCAAGTGTGAATCATTTCTGCCTCCATTGTTCCCTGGATCCCTTAGAGCAAGTCAGGATCCAAGGGAGGAGAGAGGGGGCTGGGGCAGGTTGACCCTCTAAGAAAGGGTTTATCTTGAAAGGGAAGGGGCATCAGACTTCTATATGCTCCGCTGGCCACCAGGTATTACAGGCCTTCTGGGAAAGGGTATCTGAGAGGCACCCCCCCCCCCTCCCATGTCAGCCCCCATGCTACCATGAATTTGCTATTTATTGCATTGCCACCACTGGCAATGTGAACAAAATTTAGCAGAGGGTGTGCAAATAAACCAAAAGCTCACTTGCATCTCACAGCTTAAAAAAAAAAAAAAAAAGGAGAAAAGATCAACCATTTTCAAAGGCCCTTTGGGAGTTAGGCAGACAAAAGAGTAAATTAGACTTACCTGCTAATTGTTGTTCCTTAAGGAACTCTAGTCCAGTCCCGGAACCATAGAGTTGTCAACCTCCACCAGCAGATTTGGAGACTGAAAGATGTCATCGTTCTGATGTCACTGGTACAAATAGGCAAGATCCGCCCCCTTTCACCAGCACCTATTGACAAAGCAGACTCAGCAGAGCAACAAATAAGTAGATAATGGGAAATGTTACTATATGAATATACATACGGGAAGGCAGCGCCAAAAAACAAGAACCCGCACTGCCCCCCCCCCCCACACGCGTCCCCCCTTTTTCATTTATTTATTTAGATTTTTTTTTTTTTTTTTTTTTTAATGAAACCCGCAGAATAGAAAAAAGAACCGCCTGAAAAAAACGCGGCCTGCTGCAGAAACCAAAAATAGAGGACTATTTCCATCTCATCTTCTGACAGTGGACAAACGGAGTGAAAGGATGCTACAAATATTTCTTCCCTCACCTGTGCACCTTCCCTGTTCTCCTTTCTCATGAAACTTCAGGCTGCGTGCCACAATCGGGAGGGATCCGGGACTGGACTAGAGTTCCTTAAGGAACAACAATTAGCAGGTAAGTCTAATTTACTATTCCTTTGCGTCCCCTCTAGTCCAGTCCCGGAACCATAGAGGATGTAACAGAGCAGTGAATATCAACGGGAGGGACCAGAAAGCCCAGCCTGAAGAACCGCTGAACCAAAACGGCCATCACCCCGCGCCTGCACATCCAGGCGATAGTGCCGGGCAAACGAATGCAACGAGGACCACGTCGCCGCTCTACAAATATCCGCAACTGGCACTAAACTAACTTCCGCCCACGACGCCACCTGCGCTCTAGTGGAATGTGCCCTCAGGCCCACCAGAACCTCTTTACCCTTTAGCAGATAGGCCGAAGCAATAGCCTCCTTCAGCCATCGAGAAATAGAGGACTTTGCCGCCGCCTCGCCTTTCTGCGGACCGCCAAAGGCGACAAAGAGCCTGTCGGACTTAGGGAAGGAAGCGGTCTTACGGAGATACTTCTTGAGCGCCCGCCGCACATCCAACCGATGCAAACGACCACCCGACTGAGCCTTCTGCTCCACGGAAAACACCGGAAGCGACACCACCTGATTCACGTGAAAATCAGAGACCACCTTGGGCAAAAACGCCGGAAACGTACGCAAAACCACCCTGTCCCCCGAAAAGGACAGGAAGGGTTCCCGACACGACAACGCCTGCAACTCAAATTCTTCTGGCAGAACAAATAGCCACCAGGAAAACGGTCTTCAGGGTCAAGTCCTTCAGCGAAGCCCTACCTAAGGGCTCAAATGGATCACCTACCAAGGCTTCTAAGACCACATTGAGGTCCCACGAAGGGATCACCGGCCGCCTGGGCGGCCTTAGCAATAGCACTGCTCACAGGAAACGCCGAATATCACTATGCGCCGCAAGCACCTGACCGTGAACCTTCCCTCGATAACAGGAAAGAGCTGCAAGCTGCACGTGTAAGGAACTGGCCGCGAGCCCCTTCTCCACCCCAGCCTGTAAAAAGGACAGGATATGAGGCTTTCAATGGAGAGACAGCCCGCTCTGAACACCAGGCTTCGAAGACCCGCCAGACGCGGACATACGCCAAGGACGTAGACAGTCTGCGTGCACGTAAAAGGGTAGAGATGACCGCCACCGAATAACCCCTGGCCGTCAACCGCGCCCGCTCAATAGCCAAGCCGTAAGCGAGAATCGACCCACCTGCGGCATTCGTAGCGGCCCCTGTAGCAACAGATCCTCGCGAAGCGGAAGCCGCAGTGGGGCATCCGCTAACAGTCGAACCAAGTCCGCATACCACGGCCTCCTTGGCCAATCCGGTGCTACCAGCACCACTAGGCCCCGATGCCGTTCTATGCGCTGAACCACCCTGCCGATGAGCGCCCAGGGAGGAAACACATAAAGCAGACCCTCTACCGGCCAACGCTGTGCCAAGGCATCCAGGCCTTCCGCCATCCACTCTCTTCGTCTGCTGAAGAAACGCTCCACCTTCACGGACTCCAAGGTCGCCATGAGATCCATCACCGGGACCCCCCAACGGCTGACAATCAGCGCGAAGACCTCCGGGTGCAGAGCCCACTCCCCTGGGTCCACCCTGCGACGGCTGAGAAAATCCGCCTCGACATTGTCTATGCCGGCGACATGCTGGGCTGACAGCACCTGCAAGTTCTGCTCCGCCCAGGCCAGCAGGACCCTGGCCTCCGCCTCCAGAGGCGCACTCCCCGTGCCTCCCTGCCGATTGATATAGGCAACTGTCATTGCGTTGTCGGACAGCACGCGAACCGCCTCTCGCCGCAACACCTCCTGGAACTCCAGAAGAGCCCGATACACCGCTCGCATCTCCAACCTGTTGATGGACCATTGTCGTTCCTCCAGCGACCAAATCCCTTGGGCAAAGGCCCCGTCGAGATGCGCCCCCCATCCTGTCAGACTTGCATTGGTCGTGACCAGCCTCCAGGATGGAGGCTCCAGCGGCACTCCTTTCACCAGACTGTCTGGCCGCAACCACCAGAGGAGATCCCGCCACACCTCCGGCAGACACGGCAGCCGTTGCGACAGCGCATCCCACTGATGAGACCAACGCCAGAGGAGAGCACTCTGCAATGACCTCATGTGCGCCCTGGCCCAGCGCACCAAGTCGATCGCAGCCGCCATGGTTCCCAGCAACTGTAAATACTGCCAGGCCGTCGGCCCCTTGCATCTCAGAAAACGTAGTACAAGCTCCCGCAAAGCCTGCGTTCTTTTGCTGGGAAGAAACACCTCTCCTTGCTGTGTTTTGAAGCGCACTCCCAAGTACTCCAGCGTCTGGGAGGGGGTTAGCCTGCTCTTCGCCATGTTGACCACCCAACCGAGACTTTCCAACAAGGCGACCACTCGAGCGGTGGCTGTTATGCTCTCTTCCCTCGACTTCGCCCGAATCAACCAATCGCCCAAGTAAGGGTGCACCAGAATCCCATCCTTGCGAAGCGCGGCCGCCACCACTACCATCACCTTGGTGAACGTCCGTGGAGCCGTCGCCAGACCGAAAGGCAACGCCTGGAATTGAAAATGCCCCATCGGTACCGCAAAACGCAGGAACTTTTGATGCTCTTTCCGGACGGGGATATGCAGATAAGCTTCCGTAAGATCCAACGAAGTCAGAAATTCCCCGGACCGAACCACCGCAATGACGGAACGCAAAGTCTCCATTCGAAAATGTGTCACGCGGAGACAGCGATTTACGCGCTTGAGGTCCAGAATCGGCCGAAACGTGCCCTCCTTTTTGGGCACCACAAAATAGATGGAGTATCGACCCAAACCGCACTGGTCCTCCGGAACGGGCACCACCGCACCTAGTTGCTGCAGACGCTGCAGAGTGACGGCTACCACCCGGAGCTTTCGAGGTGCCCTGCACTGGGAAAGAACAAAGGAATCTAAGACGGGGCGCTGGAACTCCAGAGCATAGCCGTCCCGAATAACCTCCAGCACCCACTGGTCCGAAGTGATTTGGACCCAGGCAGGGGAGAACTCCCATAACCTTCCGCCCACGGGACCCCCCACCACCTGAGTCCGCCTTATCTCGTTGCAGCTTCTTGGCACCGGAGGACTGAAAGGGGCCAAAACCTCTGCCCGCCCCTCTGAATCCCCGAAAGGGTTGGCCACGAACTGGAAACCTGCCCCTCTGCGATTGAGTAAACCGAGAGGTCCGAAACCTACGAAAATCCCTCGGGAGGCCCCTGGACCCCGAAGCTCCACGACCCTGCTTCGGCTTATCCTCCGGGAGGCGACCCCCCTTGGACTCCCCGAGGTCCTTAACCAACTTCTCCAAATCTTCCCCAAAGAGCAGTTTCCCCTTAAACGGGAGCTTACTAAGCCTCGCTTTGGACGAGGCATCCGCTGACCAGTTACGCAGCAACATATCGGCGAGCCGCCACTACCGAGGCCATACTTTTGGCCATACCGCAGATTAAATCGTAGTGAATATCAGACAAGTAGGCCGTGCCTGACTCTAACCGAGTCACATCCTCCCTCTGCTCTTCCAAGGAGGATCCCTGAAGGCGCTGGGACCACCGTAAACAGCCTCGGGCCACCCAAGCCCCTGCAATGGAGGCCTGCAGAGATAGAGCACACATATCAAACACCTGCTTCAGCAAGGTATCCAATTTCCTGTCCTGCCCGTCTTTCAACGCTGCGGCCCCCTCAACCGGGATGGTGGTCTTCTTGGTGACCGCCGACACCGCCGCATCCACCCTGGGCGAACAAAAAATCTCCCTATCCTGCTCGGACAGAGGGTATAACCTGGCCAAGGTCCTGGTTCCACGCAACGACGACTCCGGAGAGTCCCATTCCTCCTGAATCATATTGCGAAACACCCTATGCACCGGGAATACTCTCTGTGAGGTTCGTACAGCCTGCAAGAGCGGATCCTCCAACACCTCCTCCGAGGAGGTGGACCCCGCGGGCATATTCAAAGCCTTAAGTGTTTCCGAAATCAAAGCTGGCAGTTCCTCTCTCCAGAACACACGGACCAATAGACTTTGCTGCTCCGCGTCCAGCAATTCACCTTCCTCCAAGTCGTCCTCGGAAGCGTCTTCCACCTCCAAGTCTTGGGGGCCCCCCTCATCCTCCAACCCCACATCCGAGGAGGGGCCCAGGCTCTCTCTACGTCTCTTAGGTGGGGGAATCTCCCCTTCCTGAAGACCCCCCGACCCTAATCTTTTCCGGCCGGCGGAACTCTGGGACCAAGCTCCCAACCCCGGTTGAAGTAAGGCAAAGGCCTTCTGCATCAGAGTAAAGAAATCTGAAGGAATCCCAGCCCCTCCAGGCCCCTGAGACTCCCCCTCTGACAAAGAAGCGCTCCAAGCCGTGGACGGACCTGCCACCGGCTCCGAAGCCTCCAAGGAGGAAGGCCCTGATCCCCTGCCGTCTAAGGAAGCCTCCGGCTGACTACCCGAGCCCTCCCCCAAGGATTTCTCCATGTCAACTGCCTCTACGGAGCAGGCCTTGCACACATCCGCTTCCAGCAGTTCCCCGCGCCTCACACCACACACAAGGCAGCGGGGCTTAGCAGGCATGCTTGTTAGCACTGTAGTCCAGGAAACTAAGCCTGCAAGGGACTCCCTTATAGCCCTATGCGCTATACAATGCCCTGTGTCAAATCTCTTCGATTTTTTTTTTTTTTTTTTTTTTTTACTGATTCACAACATGGAAGTCCCAACTAGCTGCCCCCTGGCAGTCCCAATCAAAAACGAAGCTTCTAAGCCATAGAAAAAGGCAAAAGAAACTGGCACTGAAAAAACAGCATCCAAGATGGCCGCCGCAACGTTCGCGCCGCCAAAAACCACGCGGTCAGCTTCCTCGCCCAACTCCGAGCTGTCAAAAAACCTCCCTTAGCTGAATTACATTACCCCCAGCGATCCCCGAAGTCCGGGGGTACTCACCACGCTTCTGAAAGGAGAGGAAGGAAGGGCAGCGCTAGGCACTTCTGGAGCACAGCCTTTTTCACGGCATCAGCTCCAGGCACAGACTGTCAGCAGGAAGCCTCTGCTGCTGAGGTGACAGTCACTTCTGCCTTCTACCTGCTCCTCACCCTTTCAAATCGGGAGCAGGGAGGCTATTTCACCCTCCTGTGCTCGTTTAAATGCTGGGGCACTCTGAGACCACGTTAGGGAAAGGGAAGGAAGGGAGGGAGGGAGAGGGAGTTTGCACTAGATGAGAGAAAAACGGCCCCCAGCAACACAGGATCTCTGCAATCATCCACAGGGTACCCCTAAGGACAAAGAGAAAAAATAACACTCAAAAACCAACCCAACTAGGGGGTAACTAAACCCAGTAAGCTCTGCTTATTTGCTCCTGAGCCCAGTCCCGGGCTCAGAACCTCCAAGCTGCTTGGAGACAAAGTACTGGTGAAAGGGGGCGGATCTTGCCTATTTGTACCAGTGACATCAAAACGATGACATCTTTCAGTCTCCAAAGCTGCTGGTGGAGGTTGACAACTCTATGGTTCCGGGACTGGACTAGAGGGACGCAAAGGAACCCCTATTTTAAAAATCCCTGCCCCATCAGGTCACTTAAATTCTGTCCAACCAATTTCACAGCCAGACAAAATTTATCCAGCCATCTGGAGATATCTTGTGGGGTGTTCTCGGACCATGGCTTTAGTTTAGCTGCATACTGCTAAAAGCGCTGTCTAGTTTAACTTAACCATGTAAGAAAATCTGCACAAAGAGCTGATCTAAATGTTATTCAGGTAAGTATATCTGGATAACTTTAACTGATTATATTCTTCAATCTCATTTATCTGATTACATCCACTAATTATCCAGTTAAAGTAATTTAGATAAACTAACCCAGTTGCTGGTCCATTAAATAACTGGCCCCCATTTTCAAGAATAATTCAAAATTGGTCACTCTATAAAACATAACATTTAGAAATTGTCTATAACCTTCTAGAATTTGAGCTGATGCAGCCATACCACAATCTGTATTTCAAGAATAGAGATTTTTAGTCAAGTAGCAGGATTTTAAGATCATTCGTACTTGTGCAGATTAAATTTCATTCTTCTAGAGACCTTATCAAGCAAGAGAATGTACAAGCTTCCAATAAAATTATTCCACAAACTCAGATGCACTAAATATTTATGGTTTTAAAAAAACAAACAGATTTTTTACTTCAATGCTAAGTGCTGATGACAGCACTGAATCCTTGATTGCATTTTCAGAGTAATCCTCAAATGATTGGCATGCCAAGCTTTATTTGATTTTATCTGATGCTTATTTTGGATACTGGGGTCAATTTTCAAAAAACATGCTTAGTGGCTTAATTACGTACTAAGATTTTAGGTGCCTAAATTTAAGCAGATAGTTGTTTTTAAGAATTTAAGTGTTCAGCTGAAAGTTTTCCTACAGTGAAATTCATTTTCCTGAAAACCTATTTTGTGTTTGGAGCTTACATTTTTCCTCACCCTGTAGGTTCCCAGATACAGGTATTTAAACCTAGTCAAGTCTCCAAAGGGATTTAAACTTATGTACCAATTTCTTATAAAACAATGGGGGGGGGGGCATTCCAAGGCATTACACAGTTTGCAGATCTGCAAATTGTGTAAATGCCACTTAGTAGGACATTCAGTGGCACTAGCACGTGGTTTGCAGCTTGTCGTCTGAGGACTTGTGTACATCAGTGATGCTGAGAGCTAAGCTTAACTACTGGCAGGGTCTCCCAAGATAGACAGCTCTCAACTGATGTGCCAGACCAGACAAATCACCCATCTGGGCAGCAGCAGTATGGGACAGTGTTGGCAGCAGAGGATCACATTTCTGTGACGGCAGCAGAGGATCACATTTCTGTGACGGCAGCAGAGGATCACATTTCTGTGACAACAGCAACGACACTAGAATTACCTGCGCAGAAGAAAGGTCTGGCAATCTACTTCCGTATCTTGCCACAAAAACACAATGAATAGTCACAACAAAAGAAAAATGCACTATAGTGCTGGAAGATGAAACCCCCAGGTCAGAGTAAAGCCATCCTTTATAATGTGGTTGGATCAAAACCTTGGGACGTCTGACTGCTGATGTAGCTGTGCATGAACCAAGGGAAGATGGAGGTGGTCAAGAATGAAATGGAACGTGTACAACTTGATCTGATGGGGGTCAGCAACTGAAATGGATTGGCATCGGGCACTTTGCATCTGATGATCACATGGTCTACCATGCTGGAAATGAAAGACAAAGAAGAAATGGTGTTGCATTTATAATAAAGAAGAAACTTGCAAGAACTGTAATACAATGGAGTCAGTGAACGCTTAATTTCTGTTCGTCTACAAGGAATGCCCATCAACACAACTATAAGTAATTCAGATATATAACAATAGCTGCAGAAAAGGATGAAGAGTTCTACGAACAAGTTGAAAATGACAGAACATGCAAACAGGATATCCAGATAGTCATAAGTGAATGGACTGCAAATGTTGGCAACAAAGAAGAAAGCAAAGTGCTTGGAAAACATGGAGTTGGCAACAGAAATAATGCTGGAGAAAGACTGATAGAATTCTGCAAGACATACAATGATCTTCTAGCAACACAAGTGGCAACTATACACCTGGACTTCACCCAATGGATTGTACAAAAATCAAACTGACTACATCTGTGGAAGTCAACGATGGAAAAGCTCTATAACAAAGACAAAACCTGGAGCTGACTGGTATAGATCACCAGCTACTAGTATGCTAACTCAAGCTACTGTAAAGTTGAAAAAGAGCAAGCCACTCATGAATGTAGCAAAATATGACCTTGAGCATATACCACCTGAATTTAAAAAGGCTGCTTGCAAAATCAATTTGCTGCTTTAGATTCAAACGACAGAGCTTCAGAAGAGTTATGGGATGACATTAAGAAGGTTATGTTGGAAGAAAGCGAGAAGTCTCTACAAAAGATGAAAAAGCAAAAACGGCCAAAATGGATGACTGAAGAAACTCTGAAAATTGCCCAGAAATGCAGAGAAGCTAAAGCCAGAGGAGAAAAAGGCAATCACAGAACTCAGATTTCCAACGTGTAGCAAGACAAGACAAGGAGAAGTACTACATTGATGCATGCAAATAGGATCAGAAAATATTAGAGGAAGAAGAAAACTATCTTTCCTAAAGCTACGAGAGTGTTAAAGCGAATTCGTCTCAAAATGGAATGCTACAAGATGTACAAGGATCCATGTTGAATGATGCCGAGAAGATCAAGAAAAGGGTGAAAGAATATACAGAGTCATTATACCATAAAGATCAAGTGGACCAATAGCCGTTTAAATCTGTACCCTATGATCAGGGACCATTGGCGATGAAAGAAGTCGAAGCAGCATTGAAAGCCTTATTCAGATGCAGCTGTTACTATACTTACAAGGCTCTGCCAGGAAATTTGGAAGACAACATCAGTGCCAACTGACTGGAAAAGATCTGTATTTATACCAATACTAAAGAAAGGTGATCCAACTGACTGTGGAAATTATCACAGAATCACTCTGATCCCACATTTTAATTTATATTCAGGACAAATCATCAGAGAAGCAGGACTGTATGAAGACAACTGAGATGTGAAGACTGGTGGAAGACTCATTAACAACCTTTGCTATGCTGATGATACCACATTACTGGCTGAAGGTGAAGACTATCTGAAATATTTGCTTCTCAAGATCAAGGAACAGTCTTAAAATGGGCCTACACCTTAATGTAAAGAAGACAAAGATCCTGACAACTGGAGAAAAAAGCCCCTAATAAGTTCGTTGATGGAGAAGAAATTGAAATAGTTGACAACTTTAATCAACTATCAAAGAAAATGACAGGCAGTCAAGAAAGCAGACGACGCACTGCTCTTGGCAGAACGGCTATGAAGAAACTAGACAAGATTCTCAAGAGCAGAGATGTCTCTCTCCATATAAAGATTAGACTTATTCAAGCCATGGCATTTTCAATAACGTCATCTGGATGCAAAAGTTGGACAGTGAATAAGACAGACAGGAAGAAAAATCGATGCCTTTGAATTATGGTGCTGGCAACGAATACTGTGTACACCATGGACTGCCCAAAGAACAAACCAGTCATTACTAGAGGAGATCAAACTTAAGCTTTCTTTAGAAGCTCAGATGACAAAACTTCAACTTTCATACTTTGGACACATGCAAAGAGATCATTAGAGAAAGACATCATACTGGGCAAGGTAGAAGGTCAACACAAAAGAGGAAGACCGACAATGAGGTATCTTGATACAATAACAGCAGCTATGGATGCTACTCTATTAACATCGAGCCACCTGACTGAAGACCAAACACAGTTCAGAACTATCCAGAGGGTTGCCATGAGTCGACACAGGACTCGACAGCACTTAACAACATGGTTAATGCTGCTGGATATCCACAGGTGCCACCGCTACACGGTTAGCAATGGGGTGTTTTGGGGTGGAGCAGAGGTGGCACCCGTTGTTAACCAGTCAGCAGCAATACTGAGCTGCTGCCTGATTAGCAACCTGCAAGTAAAGATAGGCTCGGCAAAAGCTGACCTATCTTTACCCATGGGAGCTAACCAGGCAGTGGCTGAATATCATCGCTGCCCAGTTAGCCTCCATGCTGACACCCCAGATATTCATTGCCAGCACTGAATATCCGGAGATAGTATTCAGTGGCGACAGCTATGTGCTTTATAAGCACATAGCCGTCGTCACTGAATATCCCCCACCAATGTGGTTAACAAAATTATAAAATGAGGCTAAGCAACATGTATACAAACACATTTAAGGCCCAATATTAAGTAGCAGGCAAACTGTATACCATAAATGGATAAAACGTATCCATGTGAAGAACAATTTCATAAACAGGCAGACTAAGTGTCAAGAACAAGTATGCACCTATTTAAACAGGCACATAAGACACCTGCGTCTATAAAATACTAGGGCAAAAATCACCATCTAGATTAAAGCTGCAGACATTTATGCCTTCTTGGGAGCAACTGTAAAGGTACATAGCTGATGTATGTGAACACGTGTATGCTATAAATGACATGCGTAAATCAAGACTGCCTACACTTTATCCATGCGCCAACTCAGAAGGCGCCTACATGCATGTTATGTAAAGCATGCGCTATCTTGGCACCATGCATACCCAAAACCCCCTGAGGTAATTTTATACAAAGTCTTAAGTGCAAAAAATCTTGTATAAAAAACTCCCACCTTAAAAGTTATATATACATTAAGTGGCAGTGAACAGATAATGTTGCCGCTGAATTGAAATAGATTTATCCATTTCGAATTACACTTGCTATAGAACAGAAAATGGCTTCTCTTGATCCGTTAGTATAATGGGGCTGAAAAATATAATCCTTCTGTCACATTGCCTTTAAGCATAAAAAATGCATATTTTCTGGACTTTTCAAAGGTGCTCTACTATAACACTTCATTTATATAAGCATTTAAAGAAAGAATACTTTGCGTACTCCTAAAGGAGCAGCACCTTTAGGATAGATCAGACAGAAGACCTTTAATCACAGCAGGCCCGTTAAAAAAAAAAAACAAAAAAAACTTACCGCTACATGAATAGTGTGTTGCTGGAGAGTATCCCCAAATTAATTAGCACATGGCAGCAGTAAGACAGAGCAGATAAGTTATACAAACCATATGCCTTGCACAATGCAGAATAAAAACATTTCATGGTGAATGCTTTCTTTCAGTGTGACCTCATCTTGTTTAATAGTTTACTTGCTACTTATGCAGAAAACAGGTATGATCACCCACCAAAGCACAGAACAGTGTAGAAAGCACCTTTTGAGGGGTACTCTCACTTTTGTGGTATATCTCATAATAAATGTACCAGCCAGCTCAGAAACGTAACTAGAGGGTATGAAAACTATTTTTGCAGATGCTCAATAAATCGAGTCACCGACAGAAATGCAAACAAGAACAGCATATCCTAAGATGGAAATTAGCACAGGGTGTTCTAAGGAAGAAGGGTATTTAATAAGGAGAAATTAGGAAATTATCAGTAAGATCTTTCTCAAGTCCCTCCAGACCAGTCCAGACACCTGGGTTTACAGTCTCCCCGACAGCAGATGGAGACTAAAAAAAACAATGGTTTGATGATGTCACACTATAAGGGTCTAGTGTTGCCCATAACCAATCAATATTTCTATAAATAAGCAGAACAAAACAATAACCCCTCCCCCCAAACCAGATGAGGGAACAACCAAGAGTTAGCAAAAAGAATAACCTCTGTGACCCTCAACAGAAGAGGCAACCACACTTGAGAGGAAGCAGCACAGGAACCAAGAGACAATATATGACCAACTTACTCCTGATGCAGGTAACAAAAAGGCTATTGAAAGACCAAGTGGGTCCTGGACTGATCTAGAGGGACACAAGGAAAGAAAATTAGCAGGTAAACCTATCATCATCTTTCCTCCCCTAAACTTTACTACCTGTTCCTCTGATCCTATCCTCTCCTATCTCCTTAATTCCATCTCCTCCTCAGTCATCCCTTCCATCACATACACTCTCAGCCTAATCGCTTTCCATTGCTACTTTCCCTGCAGCCTTCAAGCATGCTCTGGTCACACTTCTCAAGAAACCTTCACTTGACCCTACTTGTCCCTGTAATTAAATTGACCCATCTCCCTTCTTACCTTCATTTTCAAAATTCTTGAACGTGTAGTTCTCTGACATTGCCTTGAATTTGTCTCCTCTCATGCCCTCCTTAATCCACTTATGTCTGGCTTTCATCCCTTCCATTCTACCAAAATGGCCCTTGCCAAAGTCCCCAGTGACTTGTTCCTGGCTAAATCCAAAGGCCTTTACTCAGTCCTCATTCTTCTTGAGCTTTCTGCTACATCTGGCACTGTTGATCACCACCTTCTCCTCGATACATTGTCCTCACTTGGCCCACTTGTCTTTTGGCGCGGTTTCACAGCGTTTACTAAAAGCCCGTTCTGTCTGCCATTTAGTTTTTTTTACACTGAACAAGATACTTCGTCGCGTATATTGGGAGACATTTTGTCAGGTAAGCATATCGCCACGGATATCCACTATACACTTTAAAACATGCACTTCATATAGATCTTTTTCACTTTGTTTTTTAGATGCCGTTGATGGCAGTTTTACCGTTTTGCAAGATCAGAACAAGCGGTTGGTGGTGTTGTGCAAGTTTATATTTGAGCATAGTTGATTATGCTAGCTAAGCACGGTCTCTTAAGTAAACCCTCATCCTCTTAGGATAAGAAATATTGCTAATATGGAACATTTTATTAGTAAACATGTGTTAACAGTGTATTAGAATGGCTGTACCACATACGGTTTATCAACTGCTTTATTTTTAGTATGAACCTAGTGTTTCACTAGCATAATTATATAAGAATTTCTCAGTACACCACCATTCCACCTCAGTTCTTTTTAGTACCCCTCACTGAATATTCAGGATATATGCCGTTTTTAGCCTCCAGTTCGTCCAGAGCAACACCATTAATTTTTAACTTAAGAATTGATAGATTGAAGTTTTGCCATGTGTTAAATGTATATTTGTTGTTTAGTTTTTAAATTCTCCTTTGTTAGCCCAACCACAATAAGAACAAGGCAAGCGACCATCTTACATGTGCAACGCACCTACGGTGCATGATTGTAAGTAGGCTTACACAGTTTAATATTTGAAGATTAATTTAAGTCCTCTCTGATTAATATCTATACAAGTAGACAAAACTTCATATTGCCCTGCGTCTATTTTAGCTAAACACAATGTCGGCATGATATTATATTATATTACATATTGTGTATATTATATATATGGTATTATTTGTTTGGGTGTTATTTATTGTACATTGGGTTTTAGTTGTTTTTATAATTTACATATCTCCATGTTCATGCCCCTTTCAATTATGCATTTTAATCATGTTTAATTATGCTTTTTAATTATGTTTAATTATGTTTTTTCAATATGTTTACTAATTGTTGTTTTATTTATTTTCTTTGTTGTAAGTTATTATTTCCCCCCGAGGAAGGCGTTCGCTGAAACGCATTGGGGTACATTATTAAAGCACCTTGTGATCATCACCTGCTCTTGCTCTCTGTGTGTCCTTGGTTGATTTTGCAAGAACGTTCTGCTCTTCCTTGTGCCTAAAATCCTGAAAGGACATATCCTCTGGTGGAGACATCCTACGCTGAGAAGAGGAATCCTCAGGAAGAAGTACTTTGGTATCAGCAGAGCTTTCAGAGTCTTCAGACTCATCTGAGGATTCGAAGTATCTCCGATCCGGGTGACCGTGCAAGGCACGGTACCGATCGAAGTCGGCATCGGAGTGGTCCGGTACCGACTTGTCGATGCCGGATAGACACGCATGACTCGGTCCCGGTAGAATACCTGCCGATGTCGATGCAGTCGGTGCTGGTACCGGTTGAATTGTCTGAAGCAGTTTCAGGGACATCGAGGCCATGAGAAGAGCCGCCAGACTGCGTTCAATAGCCAAGAATCTCTGGTCTATCGACGCTGCCGATGCTTGGGTATCGGTACCAGATGAAGCGGCTGGTACCCCAGAGCATGGCACCAGTAGTTCTGCCGAGGTTGAAGCCTCGAGAACATCCTGGAGCCCTGTTAGTGCTTTGGAAGCCGAAGCCTCCCGCCGGGGCAATTTTTCCGGTGAAAGTCCCTCAAGGGCAACGCCAGAGGCATCTCGATATCTAGGAGGAGATCTACCGTTTGAGGACAGGCTAGATTTATGTTTAGTTACCTGAGATCCATGGGAGGAAGACGAAGCCCTGGAAGACGTCAATGCCACGGAAGCTGCATCAGAGGGAAAAAGGGTGCTAGGTTTAGCAGCTCGGTTTTGCCGGCCCCTTTTTGACATCATCCCATAGGCAACACACTCAGAAATAGAGTGGTCAGGACCTAAACATTTGAGGCACCACTCATGGGTGTTGGTGACAGATGGTACCGCCACACTTAGAACACCTTTTAAAACCCGAAGCGGGTTTTTCCATTTTGAAGGAAAAAGTTGGGCCTTGTGCCCAAAATGGCACCTGAAGAGAAATTACTGGAAAGACTCCAGAAGAAAGTTGGTTTCTTTTGTTGGTTTTTTTTGTTTGTTTTTTTTAAGGAGAAAAGAAAAAAGAACCGGCGGTACCGGTGTAGTGTCAAGGGAAGGCAAACGCGACCACAAAAAGAATAGAAGGGATTTTTTTCTGCGATGACAGGATGTGCAACCTGTCGGCTCCGCGGAAAACAAAGAAGTGGAGAGGGACATTTGGGGAAGGCAGCACACAAGTGCTGGGGATGCTCCCAAAAGCTTTTCTATTGGACGCTGGGGAGCATTCCCGCGCAGGCTCCGTCGGTACCGACGATACCCATATGTGAAGAGTACATTCCTGCTTGTTCCTGGAGATTATGCAAGTACTCATTCATTAGCATGAAGTCGATAACTGGGCAAAATGTTCTCCCTTCTTTTGAAACCATGAAGCAGATGGAATATCTTCCCTATGATGTTCCTTAGAAGGAGCCAGTACTACTGCTCTCAAGCCACAAGCCTGTCCAGCATCGCCTGTACCATCCCCATCTTCTGCAAGGACCTGCATGGGATTCCATAAATGCTTTGGGAAGTGGTCAAAATAATTTAAAGACTATAACCCTTGTGGATCACATCCAAAATCTACTGGTCCATAGGGATTTGGACCCACCTTCGGTAGAACTGCTGCAGTCAAATGCCTACCGGCAGCATCAAAGGATGGGCCTAGACACATTCATTGTGAGTTATAGGAGCCTAAGCACCTGTGCCGGTCCCATCACAGTCTCTATGGGGCACCTCAAAAGGAATGACTCTTGGAGAGGAATCTACTTCTCTGGAAATCCAATGACCTCCCTAAGTGGAATCTACAGGTCTCCCAGAAGCAACCTCTAGCTACTGAAAAACAGCCAGGCCTCCTAGGCCTTTCCTCTGGAAATTTCAGCACCTTGTATTCCCCTAGTTCTTTCACCTGCTTCAAATGTCCTCTCCAAAGAGAAGCTTACCCTTAAATGGCAACTTGCTAAGATGAGTCTTTGAGGCACATCTGCTGATCAATTTCGGAGCCACAAAAGCAGACATGCAGTCATTACCATGGCCATATTCTTTGCCACTGCTCACATCAAATTATAAAGGGTATGAGCCAAAAAGGTCAAACCTACTTCCAAAGACCTGCTGATAATGTCACTGTAGTCTCCTCCAACAGCTGACGTGTCCACTGCAAACAGGCTCGTCACATTTTCTACAGATCGCTGCCTGCAAAGTCAAATGCCGATGCCACGAAAGACTGTTTTGGCAGAGTCTTCATCTGACAATTCTGGGATCCTTCAGAGCCATGCCACCTCCAGTGGGTTAGTGGTTTTCTTGGTTACCGCAGCCACCAGAGCATGGCCATAGATGGAGCTACCTTAAGACTAGAATCAGGAGCGTCCCACACAACTACAATCATTTCTCTGATGGTCCAGCAAACCAGATAAGCCTGAGATGACTTCTTAATACTCTCTAAAAAGGAGGATCATCTATTGTTGCTGTCTCCACTAGCTGTTCCTCTGCCATTTTAATGGTTGAAATAACTTGTGAAATTAGGGAGGGGAGCTCCCCCTTCCTAAAGCGCCTCATGACAGATGCATCCTCCCCTGAAGATAACTCTCCCTCCTCTAAAGCTCTCCAAACAGAAGGTCCCTGGCTCATCCTCCAGCTCTAAGAATGACCTTTTTAAAAAGGGTATCTGCCTACCAGTAGACCAGCGGTTCTCAACCTGTGGGTCGCCACAGGATTTAGCCGGGGGGGGGGGGGGGGGGTCGCCTCACGCCGCCGTTAAAAAAAAAAAAAAAAAAAAAATCGCGCACAAGTTGCTGCCGCTGCCGAGTCCACTTCTCGGCAGCAGCAAACTCACAGACTCCAATCTTCTGCAGCCGCGGCTCCCTGTCTCTTAGGGAACTGTGGCTATGCCTGTAAAACCGTTGCGGAGCTTTCCTGCCTCTCTCTTTATGGGCTCCATGCAGCATTGTCCTGCCTCCAAAGGAAGTTGTTTAACACTTCCTTTGGAGGTAGGACAATGCTGCACGGAGCCCGTTTAGAGACAGAAAGGCTCTGCAACAGTTTTACAGGCATAGCTGCGGTTCCCTAAGACAGGGAGCCGCGGCTGCAGAAGGAGGCAGACATGGGGAGAGAGGAGCAGGGAACCTGCAACAGGGCTGACATGGAGGGGGGGGAGGGATGGAGGTGGAGGGATGGGGGCTGACATGGACAAAAGGAAGAGACAGGGACGTACTGGTCACTGGACAGATGGGGATAAATGCTGAACAGAGGGGAGAGACAGTGCGGGTTAGGATTATAATGGGCAGATGGGGGGGGGCTAGGACTGGTAATGGGTTGATTAGGGAAGGCTAGGACTGGGAATGGACTGATCAAGGGGGGTTGGGACTGGTAATGGACTTATGGGGGGCTAGCATTGGAAATGAGCTGATCGGGGAGGTTAGGACTGGAAATGGGCTGATGGGGGGGTAGGACTGGTAATGGGCTGATTAGGGGAGCAAGCTGATTGGGGGCTTTGACTGGGAATGGGCTGATTGTGGGGAGGGGAGGATAGAGCTGCTGGCCAAGAATACAAATGGGCTGATACAAGGGGATGGGAGAATGGAACTGGAAGGGAGTGGATCTGAGAGGGGCTGCCATGGTATTTGTACTAGAAGGGACTGGTCAGTGGGGAAGGAGGGGGACTGGAAGGGACTGGACACCAGTGGCAGTCATGGGAATGCAAGTTGACAATGGAAGGTACTAAGAGCGAGGACTGGAAAGGGGCCGATACTGGGGAGGGTTACTGGGATTGGAAATAGGCTGATGGAAAGAAGTGAAGAAAACGAAAGAAGAGATAAGAAATGGCAGATGGACCATAGACCACAGAAAGAGAGCTAAGAGAAGACAGGAAAGCAGAAGCCTCAGATCGGGACCAGCATGATCAGAGAATAAATTGGTCCGATAAAGGTAGAAAAAATAATTTTATTTCATATTAGTGATTTGACTACAAAATCATCATAATTTTGAAATCAAATATTGTTACTTGTTATTTAAACCACAAAAATTAATCACAATAAGTAAATTTTATAAATAAAAACATATTGCAAAGGCCTATAATATATTAATAATTCAACAAATGATTACAGCGACAATGCGTTAACGGTAAAGGAAGAGAGACGCATTTGATTTTATCATTGGGGGTAAAAGGGGTCACAGTACAAAAAAGGTTGAGAACCACTGCAGTAGACAATCCACCACTGCGCTGAGGGATCTTCAGACCCTTCAAATAGAAGGCCTGATGAAGGAGCAGAACAAACTTGGGAGAAAACTCCCCCAAAGCCTTTAACCTCTCAGCAGCAAAGTCCTGCCTTCACTAAAGACAGACCATGGTCGGGCTCAACTAAGGAAGCAGAGGAGCTGCTTTTCCTTGCAGTCCTAAAATGGTGGCCATTCCCAAAGCTTGCGACTCCACCACAGCGCCCTCAGTCTGAACAGCCAAAGACCTCTCTAAGCCTCTGCCACAACTGAGCTCCTCAGGCCCACCATTTCCTGCACAAAGATCCTCCAGGACCGCTGATTTGCCTCCTCGCATAGCCTACAGCCCCCCCTCCCCGATTAAGATGAATGATGGACACTGCAGGAGAGACACACTACTTTCTGTGCTCTGAATGCACCACTGGACATGGCACCAGCCACCAAGTCAGTATCCCCCCCCCTTCCCACCAAACTACTTTGTCTCTAGCCAGTTCCTGAACTATTTCTGGAGAGCCTCAGCCTGCCTTCATCTTTTCTGGTACTATATCAATGAGAGATTCTCATTTCACTTTTTTTCCCCTTTTTTCTTTTTAAACTTTATGCAGAAACACCCAGCTGCCTCTTCCTCCCCTCCAGAAGGAGAGAACAACAAAAAGCACTGCGGGTGAGCTTCCATGACAGCCAAGCAGAAAGAGGAGGGAGAAGGAAGAGGAAGGATCCAGATCCCCCAAGTTCTACATCTCCAGGCATCTGATGCAAGCTATAGCTGGTCATAGTCGTCTGGTCTGAGCGGAACCATGCAAGGGCTGAGACAGTGAAGCCAAGCCTAGAGAAAACATCCTTTAATCTCTGGATTCAAAAGGAATCCTCTTAAGCTAGCACCCCATGAATTCTTCCCCCTTTTGTTCCCTTTTTTTTTATATCAGGTAAATCCAGGCTGCACAGACTTACCTTGCCTACCATCTGCTGGAAATTGAGAAATATTTGTTAGCTATGAACCATGACATCATCAAACCAGTGGTTCTCAGTCTCATCTGCTGGCAGGAGAGCATAAAAATCACACATCCAGACTAGTCTAGAGGAACAAAGCATAGTTACTTACCTGTAACAGGTGTTCTCCAGGGACAGCAGGAATCAGTCCTCACATATGGGCAACGCCATCGATGATAGAGCCCTCGTGGAAGCATCTCCACAGCCAACACGCATGCGTGGTCCCCTTCCCGCCCAAGGGTGCCATCTTGCTCAGTCAGATAACATAGCTAGAGCCGACAAAAGATGGTAAAATATAGCAACTCCACGGGGAGGAGGGAGGGTTCTGATGACTGATTCCTGCTGTCCCTGGAGAACACCTGTTACAGGTGAGTAACTACACTTTCTCCAGGAACAAGCAGGAAGTCAGTCCTCATATATGGGACTCCCTAGCTACAGGTTACCAGAAACCTGTAGGAAAAAAACCCCACAGCGCCAAGCTGTGAGCAGCCGCAAGTGAATGAGGAGATACTCTAAGGACCCCAGAGTCCAGAGAGAACCATCACTCCGGTAGCCTGAACACGGATGGATCGGCGGGTAGGAGTTGCCTAGATCCCAAAGAGATTACGTAGTACGGCCTGGCCAAAGGCGCTGTCCCATGAGGACTCCCTTGCCAGACAGTAGTGAGCTGCGAAGGTGTGGACTGAGGACCAGGTGGCAGCCCGGCAGATGTCTGCCGTAGGGACGGAACGCAAGCTCACAACAGGAGGTCACCGTAGCCCTGACGTTGTGTGTCATGACCTGGCACTCCAACGAGAGCACAATCTGATTGTGGTCTAAGGTGATGCAGTCTGCTTGACAACTGCCTTCCCCAGAAAACAAAAAGCTGTGAGGCTTTGCAGTGGCCCTAGGTACATTACAGGCAGGACAGGACCCTCTTACAATCCAGAGTATGGAGAACGGCTGCCACCTTGTCAGCATGGGACTGTGGGAAGAAGATGGGGAGCAACACCTCCTGATTGAGGTGGAACACGGATACCACCTTTGGAAGGAATTTAGGGTGGGTGCAAAGCACGACCCTGTTCTTATAGAACCTGGTGTAGGGTGGAGCTCAGCCACCAAGGCCTGAAGCTCGCTGACTCTGCGGGCAGAGGTGAGCGCCACCAGGAAGACGATCTTCCATGAAAGATAACACATATGGCAGGTAGCCAGAGGCTCAAATGGCAGCTTGGTGAGCTGCGTCAAGACCACACTGAAGGCAGGCAGATGGAAGGCTTAGAGTGCAGAAGGCCCTGCAAGAACAGCGTAATGAGGGGCTGAGCAGAGAAAGGTTTACCCTCCATAGAATGAAATGATGATGTGCCGAGGGCACACTCTGGTGCACCCTGATGGAGTTGGACTGGAGTCCATCTTGCAAGAGGTGAAGTACTGCAGCACCATGTGCACATGGCAAGAGAATGGTTCAATCTGCTGCTCTGCACACCACACTGAGAATCTGTGCCACTTGAAGGCATAGGTCCGTCTTCTGGAGTTCTTATGAGAGGCTAGGAGAACTTCCTCCACCTTCCTTGGGAGGATGAAGGGGGCTAAGGCTACCCATTCAGCAGCCATGCTGTTATCGTTAGGGACCCCAGATTGGGGCGAAGAAGGGAGCCCTCCTCCTGAGTAAGTAGCCCGGAGTGTTCTCCAGAGGGACCAGGGGCTCCATCAAGAGGCAGAGCAACAAGGGGAACCAAGTCTGCTTGGGTCATTGTGGGCCCACCAGGATTATGGAAGCCTTGACCCGCAGAACCATGAAGAGGATCCGGGCGATTAGTGGTGTGGGAGGGAAGGTGTACAGAAGGCCCTCTGACCACGAGATGAGGAAAGTGTTTGTCACTACATGGGATGGGTGCGGCTGGCAACAGCAGAAGCAGGGCAACTGAGCACTGGTTGGGCTGGCAAAGAGGTCCAGACTTGGGTTGCCCCAGAGTTGGAAGAGCCGCTGTGCCACCCTGGTGTCTAGTCTCCATTCGTGTGGCTGGGTGAACCTGCTCAGGCTGTAGGACATTGTCCTGGCCCGAAAGGTACACCGCTCTGAGGAGCATTCCTTGACTGATTGCTTATGAGCAGAGGGCTACTGCCTCCTGGCAGAGGCGGTAAGACCTTGTGCCCCCTTGCTTGTTCAGGTAGATCATCATGACCTGGTCGTCCATTTGGATCAGCACCGACTGGTGCTACAGGCAGTGGTGAAAAGCCCTGAACTCCAACATGTTGATCTGTTGTTGGCTTTCTGCTAGGGTCTGACTGTCCTGCGTGCGGAGTTCCTCGCAATAGGCACCCCAGCCCAGTAAGGAGGCATCTGTGGTATGGACCCTCTAGGGATTTAAGGACTGGAAGAGCATGCTCCTACAGGTCCTGTGTGGCCTGCCACCAGGCGAGTGACTCCGCCAGCTTGTGGGTCACTAAGCTTTTGTCCCAGAGGCACCACTGGGCTGCCCAGATATGAAGGTGGGCGTTGGGAACCACATGTATTGTAGATGCCATGTGGCCCAGCAGGTGGAGCATGGATCGCGCCAACACTGTGCAGCAGTGTTGCACCTCAGTGGCTAGAGCCATGAGGTGATCTGTGCTGTCCAAGGGGAGAAAGGGCTTGAGTTCATAGGGGCTTGACTGGACACTCTCTTTGGGCCAAGGCCTGTGTCGGAGTGAGGTGGGACTTGTGGTGGTTTATCATGAACCCCAGATACTATACGACACTGATGGTGCAGGCCTTTTTACAGAGGAGTAGACCTCCGGGTCATGGTCGGCCCCCAGACACCTGAGGCAGCAATCGCGTGTATTGTTAAGTGACATGTTTTTTTGCACACAGATAACACTTTTTGAACCCATTGGCTACTGAGGGAAAAAGTACCCTCAGAGCTGCCAACGGATGGAAAAAAGGCACAAGTCGCACTGGGGAAAAAACCTAGTACAATTCCACGACGCAATGCTGGGGCAAGCGTGCTCAGAGGCGGGAAGGGACCATTCACAACCGGATAAGGAAAAGGCGCTTTTTCACACAAATTAATACATTTTTTCCAGGGAAAAAAAAGACATGTCTGTTGGGCTCTGTGGAAAAAAGGAGAATAAGCAAGATGGCACCCTTGGGCGAGAAGGGGACCATGCATGTGTAGTGGCGTCTCCCATATGTGAGGGCTGACTTCCTGCTTGTTTCTGGAGAATGAGGAAATTTATTTTATGGAGATTGGTTCATCTGTCAACAAGATTCAACAACAGTATTTAGAGACTTCAGCTTTCCAACAGTTTTAAGCTCATGGAGGACAATTTTCAAAACAATTTATGGAGGTTAACAGTGTTTTACCCATACTAATCGATACCTGAAAACTGGCCTCCCTTAACACAGATAAAAGCCAGCACATTCTCTCTCAGCAGACTGAAAGGAGGAATTCCAGGGGGCATATTTTGGTCAGGGGCGGAAAAGTACATTGGGCCTGATATTCAGCCAGTTCAGACAACACAGATTCATATATTCAGCAGCACTGTTTAACTAGCACCACTGACTATATCAGACCAGCAAATGTCCTGCTATTTAGGAGGCTTATGTGTGTGGAAAGTAATTATCAATAAGAAGACCCCACGTTAAGCCCATTTTATAAAGGCAAGTACTAGTATAAATTCTCTAACACACACATACACTGCAGGCAGGAAACTTACACCAGTTCTACAGCTGGAGGAAAATGTCTACACTTAGGTTTTTCAATTACTTTCAATCTATGCCATAATTGTATGTTTCACCCAAACTCCACCCCATTTGCAAAATATACTTCTTGATGTACTTTTAAACCAGCTATTTAATGTGCATGTGCGTACATACATGCGGGAATGACTGATAAAATTACCTCCTTAAAAGCCAAATTTCACTGCTCAAATATGTAAACTGCCAGCACTATCTTTGCCCCATCCCACTGCTAGCCCATTTTTATCTTGGTAAAACCGAGCCATTTAACACGTTTAAAAAAGGCCCAACTTTATCTGTATAAATGCCACAATTCTAAGCAAGTTTGTTTGCTGCGCTCCAGCAAATGTGTAATACTGAGCCCATTTTCAAAATCTTCACTAATTATTTTCCAGCAACATTCTACCAGCACAAAAAGGTAGGTACAAGTGACCAAGGAAAACCTGTACCCACACAAAGTTTCAAAGCTACAGCGCATGTGGACTTTGAAAACTGGTGCAGAGTTTTTGAAAATTTGAGTCAGTGAGGAAAGGCATTTGCTTTCAAGCAGCTACAAAGTACACATGTAAAAAATGCATCTGGGGATGTCAAAGTAACCTAACCAGCTTATTTTTCCCCTTCACTGGTCAAAGAAAATGAATGCGAGTATCAGAGACTTTTACTCACACTGGGGGAGGGGCAATTTCCATAATGACTTTTTATGCAAATAAAACGCCTGTTTATCTTTGTAAGGTATTTGAAAATTATGCTCATGAGCACTGATTTCTAGAGGCAGAAGTCTGAGGCAAGCAATTATTTTCAACTTTTACCTAGCGTTTGAGCCCTAAATCCCAGGGTTATTGCATTATGGGGCATCCTGACACAAGAGTAACTACCAAAAGAGCTAAGAAAGAAAGCATTCAATCTTTAAAAGCAGGCATAAGAACCAATAATACATTCCTACCAGAAGCTAGGCGAGTCATGCAAAATGAAAGCCTGTTTACCAAGGGTAATAGACAAGGTGTGACAAAAAAGAAAAACGAGACTGTGGCAGCCACACCCATGACTCAATGCCAATTGGCTAACTGCTTATATCACTGTGTTGTGCAACATCTCGCCACTATTCTGCTATAATGTTTTTCATCTCTCTCATTCTGTTTTTCTTTTTCAGGTCTTTTTGTAGCATATTGTTCCATCGCTTTGTCATGCAACTGAAGGTGGCAGAAATATGGAGTAAAGAATCAACTTGAAATTTATTTATTTCATACCTCCCAATCAGCAGCCCAGAGCAACACTGAAACCGCCGCCTCAGGGGCACGCCCGCGCCTTGCGGGCCCACACCTGAGGGCCTCACAAGATGGCCCTTTGGCGTAGCCCTTAGGTGCGGCATGATAGCGAGGTTCACACAAAGGACGCCGTTGCGCTGGGCTACTGGGTAACCATTCTCTATTTGCCTGTATGTATGGTAACCCTGATGTGATGTAATGTTTGTTATCCTGTGTGTATTTCTGTTGTCTTGATTAGATTGTAAGCTGATGAGCAGGGACTGTCATATTTGTTTGTCTGTACAGCGCTGCGTATGTTGTAGTGCTTAATAAAATGTTAAATAGAACTAGAAGGGCCCAACTAAGTGTCTCCAACTTCTCCAAAAGGCTTATGGAGAAGATGCAATATCAAGGCCGAGTCTTCGAGTGGTACAAACGCTTCAAGACTGGCTGCGAGGAGGTGGAGGATGATCCCAAGTCAGGACGGCCTTCCACGACAAAGATGGCTGAGAACATTGACAGAGTGAACCAGCTGGTGCAGAGTGATCGCAGATTGACGGTGTGGATGATAACTAAGGAGCTCGCCCTGAACAGGAAGTCAGTGCAGACCATCTTGGTGCAGGAGCTGGGGGTGCAGAAGGTGTGCGCCAATATGGTGCCCAAGCTTTTACTGGACGACCAGAAGGAGCACCGGGTCAATGTTTGTCGAGACTTGCTAGAGAAGATTGGAGAAGATCCAGAGTTTGTTGGCCAAGTCATCACAGGAGACGAGACTTGGGTCTTCCAGTACGACCCTGAAAGCAAGAGACAGAGCCTGCAGTGGAAGACTCGACTGTCACCCAGACCCAAAAAGGCATGCATGTCCAAATCAAGGATCAAGGTCATGCTGATCGCATTCTTTCAACCAGAAGGGAGTGGTCCATCATGAGTTTGTGCCTGAGAGTCAGACAGTCAACCAGCACTTCTACCAGCAGGTCCTCAATCGTCTCCATGACCGGGTTCAGTGCAGCAAGCGGGCTCTGTGAAGAGACAAGTCGTGGCTGCTCTACCACGACAACGCGCCCGTGCACACCGCGATCAGTGTGAGGTAGTTCTTGGCCAACAAACAGATCACAGCTCTCGACCACCCTCCTTATTCCCCATATCTCGCACTGTGCAACTTCTGGCTCTTCCCCAGGTTGAAGACTGTGCTCAAAGGAACTCATTTTGCCTCTGTAGAAGAGATCAAGGCCACTGTGACAAGGGAGCTGAGGGACCTCAAGGAGGAGGGCTTTACCGAGTGCTTCCGTATGTGGCAGAAACGAATGCAGACGTGCATTAACTCTGGGGGGGATTACTTTGAAGGGGACAATGCGTAATTTCTCTGTAGATTTTGTAATAAAACATTTATGGGACAGTCTTGTTTCTTTTTTGTCACACTTCGTATATTCCACGTTACCATCATGCGAGAATTCACATTATGACTGGGGCTGGGAATTCATGCGTTTACAGCTTCCTACATAGAGTACATTGTTTTTAAAAAGCAACTCAAATGTAATTCAATTGATAAAGTGAATATAATTTATTAATAATGCTTTGCTCTCTTTCTTATTTCTAACTTGCACACAATTCAATGTTACATCACTGCAGTGTCTAGCAAAGTAAATCAGTGTCACATGGTGGACGATGACTGTCAAAGTCCGAGCATAGATAAGGTACAAATTACCATCAGCACCTACTTAATATTACAGAATTCATCAGGTCTCTGGTCTCTCTACTTTGGTATCCTATTCCCTGATCCATCATTTTAAAAATACCAGAAGCAATGGTGTACCTTTTGGTATCTGGGGGTCAGTCTCCCTCATCTCTCCCAAGAGGCTTTCACACTTTACCCAACTGCTTTTCCCTCTTCCCTCCCTCGGGCCTTCACATTTCCTACCCTTCCTGCAGCTGCCTCTTCATCTTGTACACATTGAAGCGGTCCTGGGCCTGGCAACAGTAGCAGTCAGTGAGCAGGGCTTGAGTAAATACACACTCACAGGTTCTGCTTTCTCTTCACTCATGGGTTTTAAGATTGGAAAGGAGTCCTGTGTTTGGGGGAGGAGGAGCCTGCGAGCACACACTAGCCGACGGTCCTGTACTCATTGACTGCCATTGTTGTTGCAAGGTCTATGACCACACCAGAAGTCTTAACTGCTCTAAGGACAAGGTAAGAGGCAGTTGCTGGGGTAAGAATGATTCAGCAGCTCTGTGCTCCCTCCTGGGCTGTTTCCAATCCAACTACCCCATTTCTCCCCCATTCAAGTTCTACCAATTGCAAAAGTACTCTCTCACCGAAAAGGCCAGAGGCATATAGTTTCGACGTCGTGCCAATTTTTTGCGGTCTCTCTCAATCTTCTCTTTCTGAGCCAGCTGCTGATAATACTCCACTAGTTTGTTAACCTACAAAGACATAAAACATAAGAAAAAATGCCAGTCCTGCTACAGAATTAATGGAGTTGCTGTATTTTGTCTTTAAGTTGCAACACACACTCTCCTTTTAAATATCATTGTTTAATAATGCAAAATGCACAGAAAAAAGGAAGAACAGAAGAAATGCCATACTGGGTCAGACCAAGCCCAGTGTCCCGTTTCCTACAGTGGACAATCCAGGTCACAAGTACCTTGCAGATTCCCAAAAAGACACACAGGTTCCACAATGCTTATTCTGGGGTAAGCAGTGGATTTCCTTGGTCCTCTTTAATAATGGTTTATGGACTTTTCCTCCAGGAAGAACTATCCAAATCTTTTTTAAACCCAGATACCAGAGGATGTAGTAAAAGCTGTTAGTGTAACGAATTCCAGAATTTGCTTAATGTTGGAGTGAAAAAATGTTTTCCCTTATTAGGTCTTAAACGGGTTACACTGTAGCTTCATTGCGTGTCCCCTAGTCTTTATACTTTTTGATGGAGTAAACAGCCAATCTCCGTTTACCCGTTCCACTCCACTCATTCATTTATAGACCTCTATCATATCTCCCCTCAGCTGTCTTTTTTCCAAGCTGAAGATCCCTAACCTTTTAAGCCTTTCTTCATAGGGGTATTCTTCCATCCCCTTTACCATTTTGGTGAC
Organism: Ichthyophis bannanicus; assembly: GCA_033557465.1. Lineage (NCBI taxonomy): Eukaryota > Metazoa > Chordata > Amphibia > Gymnophiona > Ichthyophiidae > Ichthyophis > Ichthyophis bannanicus. The sequence continues at coordinate 67,165,591 of CM066050.1, read as the reverse complement.
TCTTCTCTGTACCTTTTCTAATTCTAAAAGGATTCATTCTTATTGTCTATTGCTCAAGAAGGATTTTACAGTTTTTATTTCTCTGTAAGTCGATGGTGACGTCCCTTCTTCCTACACATCTAAATTCAGGATCAAGAAGGCAGTTTCCTCCTGCTCCTTAGGATTACCGGCTCGGTGGGAACAAGGGCTGTTATCTGGCACTATGAACCTTCATTCATAACTATCTGAGGATATTTCCCTTAATTTTATGTCCCCTTCCATTTCACCTTTAAGGTAGGCACTGTTGTGACAGTGTTCCGCTGAGAGCCATGCACAGTACCCATTCCAGAACCCTGGAAGTGAAACCGTGTGCTGATCAAGTGAAAGGCCATAAAGAGGAAGAGGAATGGGGTGGCCTGATGGCTCAGACAGGAAGTGCTTACACTTCCAAGAGGAAGATTCCTAGTTCAATTCCCAGGTCAGAACTTCTGCTCCCCAGATCAGCCAGTCATAGCCCCCAGGACCAAGGCAAATAGGTAAGAGTTGCGCAAGCCTTAAAACCCGAGGAGGAAATTCTTCAGCAATTGCTAGGGCAGCAGAATTATGACAAAACAGGGCTGCAGGGTCAAGAGACATCACTCCTGCAGGCAGAATATGAATATATATAAATAATTATTTCAAAACAGTTGGCACCAAAAGAAAATGGAGGAAAAAGTCACAGCATGGGTGCTCATCACTTAACAAGGAGCACTGTGCTCATAATTTGCGACATCTGAAAATCAGGTCTGGCATCTATCTATATTAAAATATTTGTATTTTGTTGAACTACTCAATCACCAGTGGTTTGGATCCCATAAGGACCTTGCATAGAATCATCATTGTTGAAAGCATGATGTGAGTTGTTATGGAGTACGTTAATAAATATTAAGTGCTGTTACAGTCAATTTCTGCTAGCGTCTGAACTCATTGAACCACTTGAAGACATGCAAAGGCATCGCCAAATGATTACTATATACCATTTAACTGTGTTAATAATGCTGCCTTATAAGGAAAAGGGGGGGAGGGGAAGAGTACCCGAGAGAATTAAACAGACACCCTAGCGAACCAGATCTGACCAAGATAAAGAGCATGTGCTCTCAGAGCATACTAGTAGCTGCATGAAGCCAAAAGTCTCATACTTCCCCAGTCCCATGTTTAAGTCTCAGCTTCTCGCATGCTCCCTATCATCTGTCTCTTACCCACAGACTTACCCTTTGTGTATATGGATTCTCAGGCTCCTGCCAACCACCACTGGCTGTAAGACAAAACATATTCCTTAAAACATGTCCTGTACAATTTGCTTAAACATTTATCTTGCAGCCCTAATGCTGCATAGTCAACTACATCAGTCCTTTATATTATTACTAATTGTGCAACCAAGCCTGTTCACCAATACTCCAATTATCAAGCAAAGTCATTTCCCCAAGTCATTTAGGTTATTTCAGATTAGAAGTAACACAAAAAAATCTGGCTACTGGTGGAATTATTATTGCAGCTGTTGCTCTGTGTGTCCAGAAAGCTAAACAGCTCAGTCATCTTCGTTTTGTGATTTTCAATCTCTAAAACACACAACTTTTCTCAAACATCCCCAGGTATATCTTCTGTTTATCAAGGCAGGGAAAGCTATATAGTGTTTCAACCAATGTTATATTTTTGTCTCACAGAAATTACAATGTTGATCTATATGCACATTGAATGAATGAAAATAATCAAGTAACATTACAGCATTACACAATGATCATACGTGAGGATCTCAGGAAAACTAACTTTGATGTACTCCCCATAGCTCAACAAATCTATAGGAAGCAGAAGAGCAATGAGCAAAACAAAGGAGAAATTGTAACGATAACAAAACTTTTTTTATTTAACAGGTAACAGAAAAGTGTTCCTCATACTCCACCTGCTGGTTGGCGTGCATTACCCATATGTCTGAACTGGATTGGAGGGATGCCCTGGAACAGACCTTTCCTTGTACAGCAAATGACCTGTACAAAAAGTCAAAGAAGCAGTACAAATATCCTCCCACCTAACAAATATCCTGTGCACAAAAGGTCTTACATGCAACCCTTTAACCTAACTTCACACATACAATCCCTCACCCACCCACTTGCTCTTCCCGTCATTTCCAATATTTCCCCAAAACACAATCATATAATTCTAGTTTTCTCCGTAGCAAATAAGATGGTCTTTCCAACTGGGCAATCTTCGGAACCTGCTGAAGCCAAACAAATGGAAGAACCTCCTTCCAATGAGCTGCAATTGTAAAATCGGACAGCCAACAACAGCTGGCTAACCAAAGCTTGCTCCTTCTGGGACAAAGCAACATCCAGCCAATAGCCAACCACACACACCAAAGACGTCAACACTACTCGTTGCCCAACATCGTATCGGCAGTTCCTTGCATCCTCTGCCAAAAAGGCATCATAAAAAGACAAGTCAACCACATGTGAAAAAAGCCTGCAGAGGAGGAAGTGATATCATTGAGTAGAATGGCAGTGTGAACTGTGAGCTTCTCCAAGCCCTCCGATTATAAAGCAGTTTAACGCCTCATCTACGATTATGAGCAAGAGACACATTTCAGAGTGATGCAGTTCTATGGCTGGCAAAAAGAAACCAGATCTCAAAGAATTTGCCTACAAAGGAACTCTTACTCGGAAGAAGGTGGCCAAAATGGCACAGGTGGAATCCACACGTCAGCGCATGCAGGCAGAATCCAAAGGATGTAAGAGTGACTTGGCTGGCGAGAAAGGAGAGGCGATGGGCACCAGAGAGCTCCGCAGTTGGTTGCTGGATACAAAGGCGGAAATGCAGAACTTGCATGATGACCTCGACACAATGACAGCTGACTTGAGAGCCCAAGTTGCCTGATGTGGGGGGTTGCATCAAATCGGTGGAGGAAGACTATTAAAGTCCTGCACATCAAGATACAGGAACTGGAAGGTGCCCAGAGCAATCTGGTCGATAAAACTAAGATAAGGTGAAATTAGACTTACCTGCTAATTGTTGTTCCTTGAGGAACTCCAGTCTAGTCCGGAAACCTCTGGGTTTTGCTCCTCCTACAGCAGCTTGGAGACTGAGAAATGTCATCCTTTTCTGATGACACTGGTATATCCTCACCGGATCCACCTCCTCACTCCAGTAACCTATTGACAAAGTAGACTCACCAGAGCAACAATTAAGTAGTTAAAGCACTATTAACCAAACTAAACTACTAAACCATGACTTTGCAAGGAAGAAGATTAGCTGCCTACCAATCTCCCCCCTATTCTATACTAACTGTATGAGAGAACCCTCAGGCCTGACCTCCCCCTGAATAGAGGATAATGACCCAAGAAAATCCCCCCCCCCCCAAAGCCTAGAAGTTTTTCATGCTTACATGCTTACCTGTTATCTCTCCTGTGCTTCAGGCACTAGCTCACAGACATCAGGGAGGGATACCAGACTAGACTGGAGTTCAAGGAACAACAATTAGCAGGTAAGTCTAATTTCACCTTCCTTATCGTCCCTCCAGTCTAGTCCGGAAATCTCTGGGTATGTAACAGAGCAGTGAAATCAGCGATAGGGACCTGCTAGATCCGCCTGAAGCACTGCCTATCCAAAACTGGTGTCCCTTTCCGCCTGAATATCCAATCGGTAATGCTTAAATGACTTCAAGGAAGACCGGGTGGCAGCTTTACAAATATCCACCACTGGTACTAGCTGAAACTCAGCCCAAGACACCGCTTGCGCTCTGGTGGAATGTGCTCTCAGCCCTTCCGGTACCGCCTTACTCTTTAAAACATAAGTGGATGCTATGGCCTCCTTAATCTACCTGGCAATGGAAGCTTTTGATGCTGCCTCCCCTTTCTTTGGTCCCCCAAACAAGATGAACAACCTATCTGACCTGTGGAAATCCACTGTCCTATGGCTATACTTCAACGCTCTCCGAACATCCAGAAGTTGACTCTGGTCCGCAAAAGAAGCCCCCATCTTTTTGCTGAAAACCGATAATGTCACGACCTGATTCACGTGAAAAACAGATACGCCCTTAGGCAAAAAAAAAACAACCCCACAGACTGCACAGGTCTCAAAACCACCTTTGAATCATAAAATGTTAAGGCAGGCTTCTTACAGGATAGTGCTTGTAACTCAGAAACTCAGAGATTCTCCTAGCCGAGCAAATAGCTACCTTCAGAGTGAGGTCCTTTAACAATGCTCTCGACAGAGGCTCAAACGGTTCTCTCCGCAACGCCTCTAACACGAAAGGGAGATTCCACTTTGGCACCACCTGCCTACGCGGTGGTCGCAACAGTGATACCACCCTTAAAAACCTTTTGACACCTGGGTGACTACCGAGACTCTCACCTCTATAACAGGACAATGCTGCTACTTGCACCCGCAAGGAAGCTGCCACTAAACCTTTATCCAAACCATCTTGCAAGAAAGCCAACACTAGCGGAATCGACGCTCTTAATGCCTCGACCTGCCTGTCTGCACACCATGCCTCAAATACTCGCCACACCTGCATATATGCTAACGACGTAGATCTCTTCCTCACTTTCAACAACGTAGCAATCACCGAAGCGGAGTATCCCTTCTTCAACCTAGCCCTCTCAAAAGCCAAGCCGTAAGGGAGAACCGATCCACCTGGTGCATAAGTAGATCTGCCCGAGCTAGAAATTGCCACGGCTTCCCCACCAGGAGCCGCCTCAGATCCGCATATCATGGTCGTCTGGGCCAATCCGGCACTATCAGAATTACTTGACCATTGTGCTGCTCTATACGCTGCAGTACCCTTCCTATTAGCACCCAAGGTGGAAACACGTACAGGAGCTGCTGTTTCGGCCACACCTGTATGAGCGCATCCAGGCCCTCCGACATCCTCTCTCTTCTTCTGCTGAAGAAATGATTTGCTTTTGCTGAGTGAAACGTTGCCATGAAAACAGCGGGGGAACGAGAGAGAGGGGGGGGGGGGAGGAGGAGAAAGAGGGGGTGGGCAGGGATCGAATGTGGACCGAAGAGTCTGAATTTTGTTGGAGAAGAAGGTATAGCAGCCTCTCCACCGTCTCTCTCACCGTGGCACACTTGGATGGCGCTTTGCACGGCGACCAAACGAAAGAATCTGTTACCAGTCATTGTACCTCCAAGGCGTAACCTTCCCGAATGACCTCCAGCACCCAGACGTAATCTGGACCCAGGCAGGGTAAAAATCCCATAGCCGACCTCCAACGGGCACCCGATCTACCTAGGTCCTCCTGCCTTCATTGCGACTTTCACGGATTCATGGAGGAGGAAGAGGCTCCAAACCCCCTGCCTGCTCCGCAAAAGCCACGAAACCCTGGTTCCTATTGGCAAAACAACCCCTCTGCGTTTGATTGAACCGTGGGAAGCGAAAGCGCCGGAACTCCCTCTGTTGCCCCTTGCCTGTGGGAGCCGAACGACCCTGCTTTTGTTTGTCTTCTGGAAGTCTACCACCCTTGGACTACCCGAGATCCTTTACCAACTTGTCCAAATCTTCTCTGAACAGGAGTTTCCCCCTGAACGGAAGCTTACTGAGCCGGGACTTAGAGGAGCCATCCGCTGCCCAATTGCACAGCCAAAAGGTACCGTCGAGCCGCTACCACCAATGCCATACTCTTTGCCAACCCTTGAATAAGGTCATAATGGACATCCGCCAGGTACGCTGTTCCGGATTCCAGCCTGACTGGCCCTCTGGCCGTGTCTTCTCCCTGGTTGTCCTTAAGTCTTTGTGACCAGCGGGGACAGCCTCTCGCTACCCATGCTCCACAAATAGAGCATTAACGTCAAAAACCTGCTTCAACAAGGCATCCAGCTTCCTGTCACGGGTGTCCTTAAGCGCCACACTGCCCTCTACTGGAATAGTAATCTTCTTAGTAACCGCCGAGATGGCGGCATCTACCTTAAGAGGCCTAAACAATTCCTTATCCTGGTCCAGCAGCGGGAACAGACGTCCCATAACTCTGGAGCCCTTCAAAGCTGCCTCTGGCATGTCCCACTCCTCCTGGATCATCTCATGCAGCACTCTATGCACCGGAAAGGCTCTCTGATTTTTCCAAAACACTCACAGCAAAGGATCTTCTAGAGTAGTATCCTCTGCTGGACCAGGAGCAGGCATATTAAGCACCTTCAATGTCTCCGCAATAAGCCCCGGCAACTCGTCTCTCTGGAAGAGGCGGACCACTCTGGCCTGGTCTTCCTTGTCTGATCTCACCTTCTTCCACTTCGTCATCCAATTCCTCCTCGGGATCTCCCTCGTCGGACAGAAGTCCTTCCGAGACTACCGACTGATCATTCTGGTCCTGCTCTACCCTGGCGCTCTCTGCCAGGCTTCCTGCAGCCCTTACACTGAGTGGGGTTCAAGGCCTTTTCTCTCCATGCTCCCCGTCTTTAGCTCTAGCGGACAGGCTATCCTGCCGTCCTCCGAATGCTTGCTGAATCAGTGCCACAAACTCCGGAGAGAATATTGCTGCCAGCCCTCCTGGCAAGGCCACCTGTGGCACAGGGAGATCTGGAACCGAAGGCGGCCCTGCTACCGGCTCCCGAAGCGGCCCCTCTTGAGAAACTGGATCTTGTCACGCTATTAGAGCTCCCTGCGTCTCAGTTCCCCCCTTCAAGGTATGCTCCATTGCTTCCGCATCTTGGACGCACCGTTTACATACACCTGTCTCCGAGACTGTCCCTCTTCTGGCTCTGCAGACTACACACTGCGGTCTAGCAGGCATCCATCCTGAGCGGGTGCCGTGGAACTCCCCCTGGTTGACACCTGACAGGCAAAGGTCTTGCACTCCTTTATTTTTTTTTATTTTCCCCCCCAAAGTGACCACGCAGGCCAAGTGTTCTGAACCAGAAAATCTAATTTAAATGAAAAACCGAAGCTGCCCGCCGAAGCTACGTGTTCCCAAGGGTCCCGAGGCAGTACTGAATGATTCCCACTCTGCTGCCACGTGGCTAGGCCCACTGCAGCTAACGCAGTTTGTGCTCTTCCCCCCCCCCCCCCCCCCGCTCATGTTTGTCAACCGGCGGCTGTCCGTGCCCTGCTCCACCATTGCTCTGCTTACCGCGTTTTGCGTTGGCTTCCTCCTGCTCCACCGAGCTGTCTGTTATGCAACGTCGGGGGGGCTATTAGAGACAGGAACAGAGGGGAAAACAAATCAGTTGCTGTCAGCCAGTCACACCGAGGCATGCTTACAGCACTACCAGGCACCACTTCTGTCTGCGCTCGATGACGAGATCCCGCTCTGGTTCCTCACCCTTCCAAATGGATTCGGGATCTGGAGCCTTGCTTCCACTGTGAAGGAGCTGTGGCCAAAAGCCTCTACTGCCCCACCAGTCAGTCAAGAGGAGGTGAGGGAGCGAAGGGGGGGAGGGGGAGGAGGAGGGAAGGCCTCAGTTCAGCCTTAAAGGCAGACACCCCTGTTAAATTAAAACTCTCTCTCCTTCTTTCAGTATAAACATTTTCCTTCTCCTTTCCTTACTTCTCTACAACTAAAGCCTATTCCTTAATTGTTCCTCCACACTGAGCCTGGACCTCCAGGCTCACCAATCCTCCAGCTGCTTGGAGACTGAGGTAACTGGAGTGAGGAGGCGGATCCAGTGAGGATATACCAATGTCATCAGAAAAAGGATGACGTTTCTCAGTCTCCAAGTTGCTGTAGGAGGAGCAAAACCCAGAGGTTTCTGGACTAGACTGGAGAACGATAAGAAATAGGCATTACCGCTGTAACCTCTGTTTCCGAGGAGTCTGCCTACCAGGACTGCGAATCGGTGGTGAAAGGGATAGTGACAATTATAGCCAGAGGGAGACTGTTCTACAATTGAACTTGAGAGGGATCACTGGTCTCTAGGGATCACCTTGGCCTAAATCAACCCCTGAACATTTTGGTCTGTTTCCACAGGTAAGTGATTAAGGAGCAAGTAATGTCTTGGACTGTGGGAAGGCCATAAAATTGAACAGTATGTGGACTCCTCGCCAACCCCCGCAGGAAGATAAGGGATTTCACTTTTAAGCCGAGTAATGCTCAGATCCGGTATAGATAGCATTTTCCATTTGCTCTGGGCATCACAAAGGAGGGGTGCACGTTAAGAGGTCAAACCCAAGCTGAGGTGCTGGTGAATTTGAAGCAGCTGGACATTGAGGGTGCTGACAAGTTTCCAAGTGAGAGCTCCCCTATGAAGAGGAAGGTGGTTTCTTGGCAGATGTAGAAACCATCTGCGGAGACATTTGGGTCAGCAGCCCAACCACAACACTATGGACATGATTGAGCGGACACTGGGGGGCTGGTTTAGCACCGAGGGGATTGGTGCATTGCGTGATTAATAGCTTACGTGTGTTTTTGCTGTGGATTCACCAGAGATAGTGCAAGATGTTTGGGGCTCTAGAATGAGTGTTGGAAGGGGGAGAATAAGGATTCAAGCGTGGGAGGTGTCTGTATGGAGGTGCAGGGTGTGTGCAAGGGAGGAGTATGATAGAAACGAAGATTTAGGTGCTTGGTTCAATGGGATGGATGCTTGTTAGGTGAGGGGGTGGACTGTGCACAAAGGGTGGGGGGGGTGTTGGAGGAGATAAATATCACTTTCTCAATTGGGAGGTGCTGCTGGGAAAGGGTAGGCAGGCTGGCTGGTTGGGGGATGGGAGGGAGGATGAGATGCAGGGGGTTGGTGACCCAGGGAGGGTCACAGTGCGGTTTTGGGAAAAAAGGAGGGATGAGAGGCCTTAAGGTGGGGACTATAAATGTCAATGGTCTTAAAAACGCACCATGGAAATACCAATTATTCCATAAAGAGCTTAGCCTCTACAACTGGAGGTTGTATGTGTTCAAGAAACACATTTAAGAAAGATCATAGGCTGCTGGGAGATGATAATTTTCAGCGGTGCTACTGTGCATCCCAAAAGGGAGGGGGAAAGGTGTGTGGGGGGGGGGGGGGTACTGCCATCCTTATACATAGCACTGTCTCTTGAGGAATTGGATGTGCTTACAGATTTCGTAGGAAGGTATGTAGCAGTGAAAGGGTGGATACAGGGTAAATGCTGTACTTTGGTGAGCATATGCACTCCGAATAAGAACCAAAGGGCTTTTGTTGGTCACATCCTTACTGAGCTATCTGATTTCATAGAGGGACCTATGCTATTAAAGTCCCCTGAAACTACTGTTCTCTCACTGGGAGTGGAAAGCATGGGGGGAGGAAGAGGAGATAGGGCAGTGACCACACAGGCAGTGCCTGAAAGAACTAATAAGCACCTGACAACTTTTAGATGCATGGCGGGAAAGTTATCCCGAGAGTATGGTGTACTCCCATTATTTGGTTCCACATAAGTCCCATTCCCGGATTGATATGGTTTTACTGCATTCTTTCTCATGGCTTGTGTAGGCCAAGCTGATTATGAACCGGTATTGTGGTTGGAGCTGCTCAGATGGGGGGCCCTAAATAGGAGGGAGTTTTTGGCGTATGAATGATAGCCTTTTAAGGGATCCGAAAGTATTGCTACAGACATTGATGAATATTTTAAACTAAATGCACAAGGGGAAGTCGCAGTAGTAGTTTGGGACACTTTTAAGGCCTATATATCAGGGGGCATTTCATTCGGTGGGAGGGCCCAGAAAGAGAGACAAAGAGGGCAGGAGATGGAACAGGCCATAGCATACTTTAAGGATAGCGAGCGAAAACATGTGACAAAGGGTGACCCGGAGCTGGTGTGGGAACTTGAGGTGGCTAGGATAAGATGCAGAATCTCCATTCTGAGAACTTAGCATTTCAGTTGAATGTGCTTGCCAAAGATTTTATGAATATGCAGACAAGCCAGGACATTTATTGGCCCATAGTCTGAAGGTGCAACAAGCTCAATTATCCATGGCCAATCTTAGGAAGGCTGGGTGTATGGTAATGTAGCGATTCAAGATTCATTTAGAGAGTTTTATAAGGGGCTATATAGTGTGCAGGGCAGACAAAGTGAGGTTGATATTTGGAATTATTTGGCAGAAATAGCCCTACCTAGGTTGTTCATGGAGGAGCAGGAATATTTGGATCGCTCCATAAGCATGGAGGAGGTTGATCAGGTGATAGGGGCTCTTGTGAATGATAAAGCGCCTGGCTTAGATGGTTTAATGGCACTGGTCTATAAGAGATATAGGGAACAGTTTGTATCATACGCTTGACCCAAGTGATTAATAGTGTGTGCCTGGGTGAGCGACAATGGGACAGGCCGGGATTAGTGTTTTTCTAGAACCTGGAAAGGAGGCAACTCAGTGTGCATCTTACCAATCGATCTCGCTTCTCAATCTGGACGCAAAGGTGCTTGCATGCATACTGGTGTTCCAATTGAGCATTTACATTCCTAAATTGTTGATCCTGATCAGATGGGATTCATAGATGGGCAATTAGCAGCAGATAATGTGAAGCACATGGTCAGCTTGTGTTGGCTTGTAAAGCAGGAGGCTCTACCTCCTGGTGCAGTAGCTATTGACGCTGAAAAGGTGTTTGACAGGGTGTGCTGGGCATTCCTATGGGCATCATTATATAAATTTGGAGTAGGGGAGATCTCTTAAATAGGTACAAGCTTTGTATGCTAAGCACGTGGCGACGGCAAGTGTGAATGAACTTACTCTGATTTTTTTTTTTTTTTTTTAACTTTGCATCATGGAACTAGGCAGGGGTGCCCCCTTGCCCCTTTAATTTTCGCTTTCTCGGTTGAACCCTTAGCAGCTTGGGTGTGAAATAGGTGGGATATAGTGAGAATTTGGGTGAAGGAGCAGAAGTATAAGATCTCACTGTTCGCTGACGACATATTGCTGACTCTTATGGAACCGGAAGCATCACAGAAAGCTACAGGAAGAGTTGGAGCAATATTAGACAGAGTATCCAGTTTCAAAGTAAACTTCGATAAAACCAAAGTCCTTAATCTCACTTTAAATGATGGTGCAGTCAGAGAGCTGAAGTCATTGTTTCCCTTCCGGTGGACGGAGGGGCCGTTACGGTATCTAGGGATTCAGCTGTGTGTGGACACATCTCAGCTTTATCAGGTTAATTATGGACTCCTTTGGTGCTAAATGTTTCCAGACTTGGAACGATGGCGCCACCACCCTTTGTCCTGGATGGGGCAGATTGCTAGTGTTAAGATGGAAGTATTGCCCCGGGTGCTGTACTTCTTCCAGACGCTACCGATTCAGGTGCCCAGGCAGACCCTCTTGCTTGCACAGTGCAAACTCTTTCATTATATTTGAGGGTAGCGAGGAAGGTCCTGTATAGGCCCCGCGGAATGGGTGGTCTAGCTGTGCCAAACCTATGGTGATACTACATTGCAGCCCAAATCTCCAGTATTTTAAAGCTGGCAGAAGGAGTCCCACAGGAAGTAGGTTCGGCTAACTCAGGTTAATACAGTGGTTGGAGAAATCAGGTGAAACTTTATCAAACCCCTTTGTACAACAAATGGTTGGACTGTGGGGGGCAGGCTCATTAGGGCAGGAAAATCTATGTTACAGTCCATATGTTATAACCCTACATTCCCACCAGGATTACAAGACCCCCTCTAAGAGATGGGAAAAACTGAGCTTGCACACAGTATACTAACTATACTTGGAGGCGGGGACAGATTAGTTCCTTTTATGGAATGCCAGGAAAAATATGGCTTGGCACAGAGGGAGTTTTATGGCTATCTCCAGATTAGACAATGGCTTAGGGGAGAAGTGTGGGCTAAGGCGATTTCTCAAGGCTTAACAGATTTTGAGACGTTATGTTGGTACTCCCTGGTCAGGCGGAAGGCCATGACGAAATTAGACTTACCTGCTAATTGTTGTTCCTTAAGGAACTCTAGTCCAGTCCCGGAATTTAGAATCTCCTCCAGCAGCTTTGGAGACTGACACCTGTCATCACTTTGATGATCTCAGCCTATATATACAGTAGGACCGCCCCTTCACCTTCAGTACCTATTGACAAAGCAAACTCAGCAGAGCAACAAATAAGTAGTTAAACATGGTAATATATATAATTCAGAACAAAAAACTCCATACTGTCTTCGCAGTGCTGCCCTTTATGTTTCCACTTCCTGTCTTGGTTTTTTTTTTGTTGTTGTTTTTGGGTTTACCTTCATGTTCCCCAGGAACCAGGGATGAAACAGTGCTGCAACCGGAACTCAGCCGGCCAGGACCATACAGAAGAAACAGCAGAAGGAATCTGAGAAGGAATCTTAGAAGGCAGTGCAGACTGGATCCCCAACCTTAAATAATCTCGGGCGGGCTCCGGGACTGGACTAGAGTTCCTTAAGGAACAACAATTAGCAGGTAAGTCTAATTTCGTCTTGTCGTCCCTCTAGTCCAGTCCCGGAACCAGTGAGGATATATCAGAGCAGTAAATTACCTAACGGGAGGGACCAGCCAAACCAGCCTGAAGCACTGTCGCCCCAAAACGGCCATCACCCGCTGCCTGAACAGCGAGCCTATAATGCTTAGTGAACGAATGCAACGACGACCACGTCGCCACTCTACAAAATGTCCACCGCCAGCACCAAACTGAACTCCGCCCAGGAAGTAGCCTGCGCTCTAGTCGAATGAGCCCTGAGCCCAGCTGGCACTAATCTACCCTTTAACAGATAGGCCCCTGCAATGGCCTCTTTCAACCACCTGGAAATGGACGACTTAGCTGCCGCCTCTCCCTTTCGTGGACCTCCGAAGGAGATAAATAAACCTGTCCGATTTACGGAAAGGCTCCGTACCACGAAGGTAATACCACAGCATCCGACGGACATCCAAAAGCCGTAAATGACGATCCGACTTAACCTCCGGACTGCCCTCAAACACCGGAAGAGACACCACCTGGTTCACATGAAACACCGAAACCACCTTAGGCAAAAACGCCGGAACCGTACGCAGCACCACCTTGTGCTCATAAAAGGATAGATAAGGCTCCTTACAAGAGAGGGCCTGAAGCTCCTAAATGCGGCGAGCGGAACATATAGCTACTAGAAACACCGTCTTTAAGGTCAGATCCTTTACAGAGGCTTTCCCCAACGGCTCAAAGGCTGACGCAGCAGCGCCTTCAACACCAAGTTCAGATCCCATGTCGGAACCGAACATCTACGAGGAGGCCGCATTAGCAGAACTGCCCGCAAAAACCGGCGGATGTCACCATGCGACCCCAACACCTGGCCCTGAACCTTACCCCGAAAGCAAGAAATGGCTGCCAGCTGAACCCGCAAGGAGCTTGCCGCCAAACCTCTCTCAACCCCATCCTGCAAGAAGGAAAGAATCTGGGGCACTGACGTCCGCAAAGGCCGCAAGTGCCGTGCTTCGCACCAGCCCTCAAAGATACGCCAGACCCTAACATAAGCCAGCGACGTAGAACGCCTCTGTGCCTTCAACAAGGTCGAAATGACTGCCAGGGAATATCCACAAGCTCTTAGCCTCGCCCGCTCAAGAGCCATGCCGTAAGTGAGAATCGAGCCACGTCCGGCATCCGTAATGGCCCCTGACGCAAGAGATCCGGTCGTAGAGGCAGTTTCCAGAGGCCCGCCACCAATAGACGAATCAGATCCGCATACCACGGTCTTCTGGGCCAGTCGGGCGCAATCAAGATCACTCGGCCCGGATGCCACTCTATGCGCTGCACCACTCGACCGATCAGAGCCCACGGGGGGGGAACACATAAAGCAGACCCCCCCCGGGGCCAATCCTGCGCTAGGGCATCCAGCCCTTCCGCCATCCGTTCTCTCCTCCGGCTGTAAAACATGTCTACCTGCGCCGAGTCGAACGTTGCCATCAGATCCATGATCGGACGACCCCAACGCCAGACAAGCAGGGAAAACACCTCCGGATGGAGCACCCACTCCCCTGGATCTACTCTGCGACGACTGAGGAAATCAGCCTCGACATTGTGTACCCTGGCCACGTGTTGCGCAGACAATCCTAGCAGATGCCGCTCTGCCCAATTCATCAGCTGGCTTGCCTCTTCCTCGAGAGCCGCGCTGCCTGTGCCTCCCTGGCGATTGATATAGGCCACCGCCGCTGCGTTGGTCGGACAGCACCCTTACCGCCGTCCATTGCAAACCGTCCTGAAACTGTAGGAGAGCCAGAAACACCGCCCTCAGTTCCAATCTGTTTATGGAGAAACTCCGCCGGAGACCATTGTCCTTGTGCGAACCAACCCTCGCAATGCGCCCCCCAGCCGAGCAGGCTGGCATCTGTCGTCACCAATCTCCAAGAAGGAGGTTCTAACGGGACCCCGGAGTCCAACGATGGCTTCTGTAACCACCAATGGAGCTCCCGGCGCACCTCCGCCGAACACACTAGACGGCGGGATAAAGGATCCGCTTGATGAGACCAATGCCGAAGAAGGGACCTCTGCAGCGGCCACATATGAGCCCGCGCCCAAGGTACCACCTCTATCGCCGCCGCCATCGTACCGAGCAGCTGGAGATACTGCCACGCCAGGAATCTTCTCACCAGGACTCTCAACACACGCGCCCGACGGTCCGGCCAAAACACCTTGCCCAAGCCCATTTCGAAACGCGCTCCCAAGTACTCCAGAGACTGAGAGGGAACCAGATTGCTCTTTGCTCGATTGACCACCCAGCCCAGGTTTTCCAACGTTTGCACCACCCAGGCCGTGGCCTTCACAATGTCCTCTTTTGACTTCGCTCAAATCAACCAATCGTCCAAATACGGATGGACTAATATTCCCTCCTTTCGCAGCGCCGCTGCCACCACAGCCATTATCTTGGTAAAAACCCGCGGCGCCGTTGCCAGCCCAAACAGCATCGCCTGAAACTGGTAATGCCCCATGGGAAGTGCGAAGCGAAGGTACCGCTGATCACTGTTCCCTCTAAGCTGTGCATGTGTACGCGCGCACATACTTTACAACAGAGCGCACAAAAATTATGGTTCTGATTCTGATAGAAAAACACAGACGTCTTAAAATTTAAAAGTTGTGATTGTAGTTACTAGAAATTTTCTGCTTCATTTAGTAATTGTCTATTTTCATTTAATTTGATTAAAATCAATGTGGTGTACATACTGTATTCTGACGTGTAGTCAAATTTTAAAGTATATAACTCAGAGTGTCGTTATGTGGCGCACAAAAAGCTGCACAGCTGATATTTTATGCGCACATAGCCTACAGAAAATTAGAGGGAACATTGCCGCTGATGCTCGGGCTGAATTAGAATATGCAAATAAGCTTCCGTGAGGTCTAACATGAGAAACTCCCCTTCTCGTACCGCCGCGATCACCGACCGCAAAGTCTCCATCTGGAAATGCGTGACCCGGAGACACCGATTTACCCTCTTTAAGTCTAAGATCGGCCGAAAGGAGCCCTCTTTCTTGGGAACCACAAAGTAAATGGAGTAACAACCGGACCCGCACTGTTCGAGGGAACGGGAACCACTGCCCGGAACTGAAGCAACCTTTGCAACGTCTCCGCCACCGTGCACACCTTGAGCGGAGACTTGCAGGGAGAGAGCACAAAGGAATCTACGACGGGTCGATGGAGCTCGAGAGCATAGCCCTCTCAAATAACCTCGAGAACCCATCGATCCGTGGTAAGTTGGACCCAGGCAGGGTAAAACTCCCGTAACCGACCTCCGACGGGCAGCACCTCCACCTGAGCCTGCCTCATCTCATTGTGCCTTCTTAACGGCAGGGGACTGATAGGAGGCAAAACCCCTACCTGCCCCTCAAAACCCCCGAAATCCGTGCCCCCGCAGGGAAACCTGCTCCATTGCGTCTGGCCAAACCGAGAGGACCAAAACCTACGAAACTCCCTTTGACCACCTTTGGAACCCGCGGGCGCCTTCCCTTGCTTAGGTTTATCCTCCGGCAAACGACCGCCCTTGGATTCCCCAAGATCCTTCACTAACTTCTCCAAATCTTCGCCAAACAAAAGCTTTCCCCTAAAGGGAAGTTTACTGAGGCGGGCCTTGGAAGAAGAATCCGCCACCCAATTCCTCAACCATAAATATCGTCGCGCCGCCACAACCGAGGCCATAGCCTTCACCAGGCCCCGAATAAGGTCATAATGAATGTCCGCAAGATTAGCGGATCCGGACTCTAGACGCGCTATTTTGTTGTCCTACGCTCCCAACCAATCCCCCTGCAGTGCTTGGGACCACCGGAGACAGGCTCTAGCAACCCACGTCCCCGCTACCGAGGCTTGCATGGATAGAGCACTAATATCAAAAACCTGCTTTAATAAGGTATCCAATCTCCTGTCCTGAACATCTTTTAAGGCCGCAGACCCCTCAACCGGAATTGTAGTCTTCTTAGTGACTGTCGAAACCGCTGCATCCACCTTTGGAGAGCGAAAGAGATCCTTATCCTGGTCCGACAGAGGGTACAACCTAGCGATCGCCCTAGACCCCCTTAGGGCCGACTCGGACATGTCCCATTCTTCCTGGATCATCTTCCTAAATACCCTATGCAGGGGGAAGACGCGCTGGGGGGTGCGCACAGCCTGCAACAAAGGGTCTTCCAGAACCTCTTCCGAAGCCGGCTCCACCGAGGGCATATTCAACGCCTTAAGAGTCTCTGCAATCAGAGCCGGAAGCTCTTCCTTCCTAAATACCCTGACCACTCTACTGCGCTGCTCCTCATCGGACAACTCACCCTCTTCGAGCTCCTCCTCCGAGAACCCCGGTAGTTCACCGTCCGCTGACGCAAAGTCCTCCCAAAGAGAAGGGACAGGTTCTACTAAGCTGTCCGCCCTACACCGCTTGTGCGGAACTGGCTGCCCCCCCCGCAGGCGCCGACCGCTTCTGACCCCGAGGATTCGGAGGGGCTGCCCCTAAAGCTGGTTGCAACAGCGCAAACGCTTGCTGCATCAGAGCAAAAAAGTCAGGCGGAATGTTCACCGCCGACCTAGGCTGGCTTGCTGATAATGGAGGAACCACCCCCTCTCCATCCGCGGGATCCGGGAGCTGTTCCCCTGAACCATCAAGGGAAGGTGGGGGGCCAGCATCGGAATCTGTATGATCCCTGCTTGTGCCCTCAAGCAGATTCTCCATGAGGGCTGCCTCACACGTGCAGGGCTTGCACACCCCCACCTCCAACAATTCACTGCGCCTCGTTCCACACACGAGACAGCGCGGCTTAGGTGACATACTCCCCCCCTAACCAGGCCTGCTTCTAACAAAAAGTATGGTCAGAGCTTGTGTCTTTCGTTTTTGTCCTTGGTTTTCTAATTGTTTTTTTTTTTTTTTTTTTATGCTCTAACACCACAGCCTGTTAGCCATCAACCAGCCTTGCTTAATTAACCGTGAAAAAGGCAGCCCGAAATTCCCCAACGGAGAAAAAGGCCGTGCAGCAACACCTCAAAGCAGCCGCAGCTGAGAAAATGGCCGCCGCTCAGATTTTCCCGCCAAAGTCGGGTGAGCGGCCTGCACCCACGGAGCGCTCCCGACTCTGACCCGCTCCAAAAAACGTGATGTCCCCTGCAGAACTCACCTCCTTGGGCCGCAGCCGGACAGTGGGGGCTCACAGCGTGCCAGAGCTCAGCCGAACCGTGGCTTCAGCTTCCGGCGGCAACGGCTGGTGCGCCACGAGTGTTGAGCCTGCAACCTGCTCCTCACCCGTAACCGCGGGTTCGGGAGCAGGGAGGCAGGGGGCCAAGGTGCTGGGCTGTACCACCCCCCAAAAGCACAGTTACTTACTTGTAACAGGTGATCTCTGGGAACAGCAGGAATAAGTCTTCACATATGGGTACGTCGGTACCGACGGAGCCTGCGCGGGAATGCTCCCCAGCTTCCCAAAAAAGGAAAGCTTTTGGGAGCATCCCACAGCGCCTGCGCGCTGCCTTCCCGCCTTTCCTAACCGCCTCTCCTCAGTTCGAGTTTTAAAGCTGACAAAGAGAGAGAGAGAGAGGAAGGAGATAGAGAGATACAACTCCTAGGGGAGGTGGGTGGGTTGTGAAGACTTATTCCTGCTGTTCCCAGAGATCACCTGTTACAGGTAAGTAACTGTGCTATCTCCAGGAACAAGCAGGAATGAGTCTTCACATATGGGGACTCCCTAGCTAAAGATGCCTGGGAGATCCCCAAGGATATGAGACCCTGGGAAGGGTTCTACCTCCTCCTATGGATCTCGGGCATCCATCCAGGGAAGGAGGGCAGGAGTTGATTAAGCATGGAACAGGTGTTTGAGAACAGCCTGACCAAACAAGGCATCCTGGCGGGAGTCCTTGTCCAAGCAGTAATGGGCTGTGAAGGTATGAACCGAGGCCCAGGTGGCCGCTCGACAGATCTGGTCGATGGACACAGAATTTAGATGAGCCATAGAGATGGCCATGGCCCTCACATTATGAGCTGTGACATGGCCTTCCAGAGAAAGGTTCTTACTCTGGTAGGCGAAAGAAACACACTGAGCAATCCAATTGGACAGTGTCCTCTTGGAGACTGGAAGTCCCAAATGAGAGGGATCAAAGGCAACAAAGAGTTGAGAAGACTTTCTATGTTGCTGTGTCCTTTGTAAGTAAAAGGCAAGAGCTCTCTTACAATCCAGGGTATGAAGATTCCTCTCTGCACTTGATGCATGAGGACCTGGAAAAAAGACAGGTAAATACACCTCTTGATTAAGATGAAAAGGTGAAACCACTTTAGGCATAAAGTGTGGATTGGTCCTAAGGACTACCTTATGATGGAACCTTGTATAAGGTGGATTAGCCACTAAGGCCTGCAGTTCACTGATGCGGCGAGCTGAGGTGACTGCAATGAGGAAAATAACCTTCTAGGAAAGAAATTTCAAGGAGGTGGCGGCTAAGGGTTCAAAAGGTGGCTTCATAAGCTGACCAAGAACCAGATTTAAGTCCCATGCCACCGGAGGAGGCCTAATGGGAGGTTTAGTTAAAGTTAGGCCTCTCATGAATCTTGCAATAAGAGGATGAGAGGAAATAGGCTGTCCATTAATAGGTTTAAGGGATGCTGCAATAGCACTCAAATGGACCCTTACTGAATTCGTCTTAAGGCCTGCATTGGAGAGATGCAGGAGATATTCCAATAGAGAATTCAAAGGTAGTGCTAGAGGGTCAAGACCCCTCTCAGCACACCAAATGGAAAACCTTTTCCATTTAAAAGCATAGGAACGTCTAGTAGAAGGTTTTCTGGAAGCATGGAGGATATCCTTCACCTGCTGAGAAAGATTCCAATCTTGAAGGTTTAGGCCTTCAGCAACCAAGCTCTGAGGTGAAGGGACTTGGGGTTTGGGTGCCACAAAGTCCCCTCCTCCTGAGACAGAAGGTCTGGAGCAGCTCCCAAGTCTAGGGAGGGAGCTTGAGAGAGATGTAGAAGTAGAGGGTACCACACTTGGCGTGGCCAGCGTGGAGCTATGATGATCATAGATCCTTGATCCCTCTGGAGCTTGACCAGAGTCTTGGGAATTAAAGGAATGGGTGGAAAGGCATACAGGAAGTCTTGACCCCAGTGAAGGAGGAAGGCATCCTTGGCCTGAACTCCCTGACACGGAATTCTGGAACAGAACCGGGGAAGTTTGGCATTCCACGGACTTGCAAAGAGTTCTATGTCCGGGGTTCCCCACTCTTGAAAGATTCTGAGTACTTGGTCCATGTGCAGGGACCATTCGTGTGGAAGCAGAACTCGACTGAGTCTGTCTGCCCAAGAGATTTGGATTCCTGGGAGGTATACGGCCAGGAGATGGATTTGATGCTCTCTGGCGAAGGCCCACAATCTTAAAGCTTCGTTGCAAAGCGACAGAGAGCCAGTTCCTCCTTGATTGTTTATGTAAAACATGGCTACTTGATTGTCCGTATGAATGAGGACTGTCTTGTAGCTGAGCAGGGTATGGAAGACCTTGAGAGCTAGAAAAACTGCTCGGAGCTCCAAGTGGTTGATATGGAGATAGGTCTCCTGTGGAGACCAAGTGCCTTGAGTGGAGAGGTCTTGCAGATGAGCTCCCCAACCTGTTTGGGAGGCATCTGTTGTGAGGGTTGCCTGGGGCAACAACTGTTGGAAAGGGGACCCCAGCAACAGATTTTGGGTGGACTTCCACCACTGGAGAGACCAGAAGAGGCGCCTGGAGGTTGCTATTTTGTCTGACAGAGCCCCTGATGCTTGAGTCCACTGGGTGGACAAAGTCCATTGAGCTGCTCTCATGTGAAGGCGAGCATAGGGGACCACATGCACTGTGGATGCCATGTGGCCTAGCAGTTGCAGCATCTCCCGGGCAGTTAAATGGCTCTTTGACTGAATCTGGGAGGCTAACTGCACTAGGCATAGGCAACAGGCCTGAGGAAGATAGGCCCTTGCAGTGGTAGTATCTAACCAGGCCCCTATGAACTCTAGAGACTGAGTAGGGGTGAGCTGGGACTTTGGGAGATTTACCACAAGTCCCAGATACTGCAGAATGCACCTTGTGCAGTCCAGGGAAGTCTGGGCCTCTGACTGGGATGGAGCTCGGATGAGCCAGTCGTCCAGGTATGGGAATACAAATATTCCCAGAGTGCGTAGAAATGCAGCTACTACTGCCATGTATTTGGTGAACACTCTGGGAGCAGAGGCCAGACCGAAAGGAAGCACCCTGTATTGGTAATGCTTTCCTTGGAAAAGAAAACGGAGGAACCTTCTGTGAGAAGGATGGATGAGGACATGTGTGTACGCATCCTTGAGATCTAGAGAACAAAGCCAATCCTGACTCTGAAGGTATGGAAGGAGAGTACCCAGAGAAAGCATCTTGAATTTCTCCGTGTATAGGAATTTGTTCAATTCTCTGAGATCTAATATGGGTCTGTAGCCCCCCGTTTTCTTTGGGATGAGAAAATAGGGGGAGTAAAACCCTGACCCTTGTTGAAGAAGAGGTACTTCTTCTATTGCCCCTTGGGCAAGAAGGGTAGCCACCTCCTGACCTAGAAGGTCGAGAAGAGATGTTGGAGAATTGAAGTGTCTCACCATGGTGTGAGGAGGAAGGTTTGAGAAATGAAGTTTGTAGCCCTCCCTTATGATGGAGAGGGTCCACTGCTGTGTTGTAATTTGCTTCCATCTGGAAGCAAAATGAGCTAACCTTCCTGGAATGGTAAGAGGCTCTGGCTGTTTTAGAGCCAGAAAGGCTAAGTTCTCTAGCATCAAGTCAAAAACCCTGAGGAGGTTGGGACTGCTGAGTTGCAGCAGCCCCTGTAGACTTAGGCCTGGTCTGTTTAGGTTGCTGACGCTTAGTAGCAAAGCGACCTGTAGATGATTGTTGGCCAGAAGTAGAAGGGAATCTGCCCTTTTTGAAAAAAAGACTTCTTGAAAGGTTTTTCTTGGCAGGAATGGAGGTTGACTTTGAAAGTCTATCCAGAGCAGAATTTTCTGCATCCATTTGAGTGGCTTTTATTTGCCATTCTTTGCCAAACAGGTTTTCACCTGTACAGGGAAGATTTCCTAAGCCATCCTGGACCCAAGGTTCTAAATCAGAAGCTTGGAGCCAAGCAATTCTGCGAGCAGCTATGGCAATGGCCGAAGCTCTGCTGGCACCTTCAAAGGAGTCAAAAGCTGCACGGTTGGAAAACTTTGAAATGTCTTGAGTATGCTTAAGTCAAATAAGGAATTCTTCCCTTTTATCCTCTGGAAGAAAAGGGAGGAAAGTGTGCAGCTTATCCGCAACTTCTTTTAGAAACATACCCATGTAAAGACTATAGGAGTTGATTCTGGCAATGAGCATACTGGCTTGGAAGATTTTCCTACCAAAAGCATACAAGGTCCTGCATGCTCTTCCTGGAGGGGCAGAGGAGTGTCTTTTTGCACTCTTTATCCTTTTCATAGCTGACTGCACCACAATGGAATGGTGAGGAAGCTGCGTTTTATGAAAACGAGGACAAGGAGGGACACGGTATATAGTGTCCAATCTTCGAGAATGAGGAGAGATAGTGAGAGGAGTCTCCCATAAGTCAATCATGTGCTCATAAAGAATCTCATGAATTGGCAAGGTGACTGCCTCCTTAGGAGCCTTAGAATAACCTAAAATATCCAATTTTTTAGCTCTAGGCTCTGATTCAGAGGTTACTGAAATAGAAAGTCCTTTAGCCACTTCTCTTATGAAGTCTTGAAAGGACAAGTCCTCTGGAGGAGACATCCTTTTTGGAGAAGAAGGCTCTTCAGGAAGGGCTATGGATACTTCAGGAGACTCCTCCGATGTATCAGAATCTTCAGAGGAATCAAAGTATCGCCTGTCAGGGTGTTCTTCCAAAGCTCGATATGCGTATCGAGCGGTATCGACATCGGGCGTCATCGGTACCGGTTCGGTACCGATGAGCATCCCTGGACAGGGAACCGCTGCAGTCGGCATCCTGGTTGATGTCGATGCAGTCGGTACCGGAGCCGATACCGACAACGGGGTCTGTTGTGGTATCAGCGGCGTCGCAGCTTGAATGAAGGCCGAGATAGCCTGCTGCATGGATAGAACATTCTGATCCATCGACGCCATGAATGCCTGGAATTCGGTACCGGAAGGTTGTGCCGGTACCCCAGAGCATTCTAACAGGTGATCGGTCGAGGCCGTGCCATCGATGTCAACCTGTAACCCCATAGGAAGAGCTTTGGAAGCCGGAGCTTCCCGCCGGGGTTGTTTTGCCGGTGCGGAATCCTCGAGGGCAAGCCCGGAGGCATCTCGATGCTTGGAAGGAGATCTACCCTTCGAGGACCGGCTGGATTTATGTTTGGTTACCTGAGATCCATGGGAGGAAGTAGAGGCCCTGGAAGATGTCGATGCCACTGAAGCTGCATCAGAGGGAAACAGCACATGGAGCTTAGCTGCTCGGTTCTGTAAACCTCGTTTAGACATCAAGGAGCAGGACGGACAGTCCAAAATGGAGTGGTCAGGACCCAAACATTTAAGACACCATTCATGGGTGTCGGTGACAGAAATAGTACCGCTACACTTAGTGCATTTTTTAAACCCGGAGGCTGGTTTTTCCATGAGGAAAATTTCTCGTGAGGCCTAAGGCCCAAAGAGGAAAAAACACACTAAGTGAGGGAAAAATATGTGGGGTTTTTTTTTGTTTGTTTTTTTTTAAAGAAAAGAAAGAAAGACCGGCGGTACCGGTCCGACGTCGGGGAAGGCAGACGCGCGACCAAAGAAATAAAATAAAGAACTTCTTCAGTGGTGACAGGAACACGACCTGCTGGCTCCGCAGAAAAGAAGAACTGAGGAGAGGCGGTTAGGAAAGGCGGGAAGGCAGCGCGCAGGCGCTGTGGGATGCTCCCAAAAAGCTTTCCTTTTTTGGGAAGCTGGGGAGCATTCCCGCGCAGGCTCCATTGGTACCGACGTACCCATATGTGAAGACTCATTCCTGCTTGTTCCTGGAGATTGCTCGTTTTCACAATGGGGAGTACAACAGGCCTCAAAAAATAAAGAAAGGAAAAGGAAGAAAAGGCAAGAGAAAGGGGGGGGGGGGAGGCGGGAGCCAGAAGAGAGAGAAAAGAAGAACCGGTCTAACCAGCCGGTCTGTCTTCCAGCCGCAGCACCACCTGAAAATAGAGAGGAAACCCCCAGTAAACAATTCTGGTAAGCAAAGAAAGTCAAAAAGAACTAAGCTACTCTGCTTATTTGTGCTGAGCGAGCCTAGAGCTCAGAAGCCTCTTCAGCTGCTTGGAGACTGACATACTGAAGGTGAAGGGGCGGTCCTACTGTATATATAGGCTGAGATCATCAAAGTGATGACAGGTGTCAGTCTCCAAAGCTGCTGGAGGAGATTCTAAACTCACTGGACTAGAGGGACGACAAGGAACTCAAAAATTTACCACCTGATACTGGAGGCACAGGAGGGTGGGAAACTGCCCTTTCAGAGATCTTGGGAATAGGATCTAGATAAGGACCTGGATGAGGCTAAGTGGACAACGATATTTAAGGGATTAGCACAGGGTCATGTGGTGGCCCGTCATGTGGAAAATAGTTATAAATTAGTATATAGTTGATATCTTACCCTGCTACGCCTGCATAAAATAATGCGTGGCTTTTCTGATAAATGCTGGCGAAGGTGTCCAGAAGTGGGAGATTTGTTGTCACATGTAGTGGGGATGCTCTAAGTTACGACCCTTTTGAGATAGGATTTACGAAGAGGTGAGGGGGCTAGTGAGCAGAGATGTTTGGGATGAGGAACACACACTTCTGAGGTTATATGGGGGGGGGGGGGGCAGGGTGTGTTTATACGACATTGCGTGGTAGCTGCCCGATGTGAGATTGCGGCAAGATGGAAAACAGATAACCCCCCTGACTGCAGGTTGGTATGCCCAAATCCATGCAACTTATGGCATGGAATGCTCGACAGCCCTATTCAAGGATAAATTGGGGGGGGGGGAACAGTTTGAAAAGGTCTGGTAGCCCTTTATGTTTACATTTCAGATTTGAGGGTCTTTATGCTGGACAATGGAAGTGATGCAACTTCTTCCTCTTGTTTATAATCTTATAATTATTACAATTATTATAGGTATTACTTTCTTATGATTCTAGCAGGGTCAGGGACGGGTAGATGGTGGAAGGGACTCCAGTGGTTTCAAGGCTTTGTGGTTTGTTACTGTTATGTGATATATTGCCAAAATCTTTAATAAAAATAAAGTCTGCAGAAAGCCCACATCCCTGCCAACAGCTTCCCAACTCAGCTCCTGCCCTGCGCAAATAAAAAACACCTCATGGGAATGGTAAGCCTAATACAGCAACTACACCATAAGTTCCCATCCATCTACCGGACATGGACACAGAGTGGACATTCACCCAGATCACATCCCAATCAAATTCCTCCAACACCTCTCCCAAATATGCAGTTCAATGCTCGTAAATCTGCCGCAGCTGCTGTGGAGGAGAATCTGAGTCCGTAAACACACGGTACAATATAGATATCCATTTGAGACCTTCATCAACAGCATACAGAAAAGTCTCCAGGGGAGTCAGTGAAAGCATGGCATCGCCATCCCCGATCTCAAAAATCGATCCACAGATAAAATAAAAAGGTTTGTTAACAAAAAGGTTAAGAAATTATAAAAGCGCTAGCATTTCATAAAAACTACAAGAAATCACAGAAAAAGGAGGACAGGCAGCAATATCTGTAAAAGCTAACAGAAGCTGGGAAAGTAGTCAGGACAATAAATATGCAAATAGAAGGGAAAAATAGCTAATAAGGTAAAACGCAGAAACAAGACCCTTTTTGTCTTTAAATAAGTTAGTAATTGAATCACAAAATATATATAGAGGCTAATGAGGGAAAAGTGAATTTGCAACCCCATCCAAGTTTAGACTTGCTCCAGGCACGAATAGGCATTGGGAAAGTGCTTGTTTTGGACATAAAACATCCAGAGGGTGTAAAGAAAACAGCACTCCACCATCCCCAATACTTTCCACAGTCACAATGATAGCAGCAGTGGGACTTGAACCCTGGCTTCCCTGGTCTTGAATATTATTCCAGAGATGTTTATATAAATGCTCCGCAGGGCATGTTCACATTTGCGAAATCATGCCTGAACTTGGATGTTATTTGCAAGATGTGCCTTAAAGCTTCATAAACATTTTATGAAGTTTCAACAAATTTATAGCATAAAGCCCTATCAAAGGTTTTCTCCCACTCTGTATCTATGGGAAGCACCGCTGAAAAGAAAAGGCAAATTTTATCAGGTAAACAATTATAGAGCACAAAGATACACTATCATCTTGGTTATTCCTGTGACAGTCAATGGCAAGACTCTGGATGAGGGAGCTGTATGATCATACTCAACTAAACCGTTGTCCAGCCATGTGCTGCACAGTTACCAACCCTTCAAGACACTTGGACAGACTCATACTGCAAAGGTTCAACAAGATCAGGAAATAAAAAACAACCCCCACCTCCACTGCAAAAAATGATGTGGAGGAAAGAAAGTTGCATGAAACCAGGAACATTCTGCTCCAATCTACTTTGTAGATAAGAGTATAGAAGTGCTAAGTGCCTTGAGCTATATGTCTGCTGTTCAAACATTCCACAAAATAAATGAGACATCACCCAGGGAATGGATTTTTCTAATTACTGGCTATTACTAGAATGTTTCTCCAGTCATTAACAATTCTTCTTAATTAAGATTACATTTTTCACTATGTTTTCTTCTGGCACATCTCTTTAAGGCTATTCTTTCCTGGTATTACCTCGGACAAAAACAGGTTGTATTTAATTTTAACTTTAAATACGTCCTGCCATCCCATAGATTTGAACTGGAAATGTTTTAAAAATCTAGAACTCAGAAGAAAAAAAAACCACACACTACACTAGAACAAGAACTGGGAAAAGGGACTTAGTTTTTCTACAGCTCTGGCTTGTGGGGTTCTGCCTGAGGTATTATATGTTATGAGCTTTTCATGTCTATTTATACACATGAAAAATAAAAATAAATAGTTACATAGTTAGCTTTAGAGTGCAGAGTTCCAAGAGTTGTATTGGCATTGAAGAAAAACCTTGATAGGACTGTTTATCCAATAAGAGATGTGTAGTGTTGAAAGATCAACATCATTCCCATGTTCCCTGTAAAATAGTTATCTCCAAGTTATAATGCCCTGTTCAATGTAATTTCAGTTTGTTCAATGTAAACCGCACTGATGCAGAATAGCGCGGTATATAAGAGAATGTAAAATAAAATTTCATCAGGGCAATTGCCTGGGTCACCATACTGTCTGCGACTACACAAACCTGTCAGGAAAGAGGGGCACTGAAAGCCACCTTTGCCCTGGGTACTGTTTTGGCCAGTGATTGCCCCGTCACAGGTCTCTTCTTTAGAGATTTTAGAAAGCTAACATACTCCAACATCTTTTATCTCTTGTATTGGTCCAGTAAGTATCACAAGATACTAAAATAATCATTTAGCTTTGGTAAAGTTTACTTAACTAATTTTTAACATTTGGAGAAAATCCAAGTTGTCCTTCTGTTGCTTTCTATCCCTTCTAGCTCTATTTTTCTGAATGCTTTGCATGGTTGTCCTTTCTCTTAGCTTTTTATTGATCACCTTAATGGCTAAAGCCATTTGTCATAGCTTCGTATATGCTTTGAGGCTCAGTCATTTACTGTAGTTCTGATAACAAGGCTTACCAACAGATTTGTCAGCCATACCCACATCCCTAGAGGTCCAGCGACAAAACCCACAAGCAAGGTAATATGCTTTCTTCATAGTGGTCTTGGCTGGGTCATCTGGAAGAGGAGCTGGGATTGTTGTAGCCCGAGTTGACAGGGTGTGCATACAGCAGGGACAGTCAAAACAGTTAGCACATCTGTTATTGAAAAACAAGAGACGCATTAAAGCAGGACGTCAATCACCACACCAACATAAATGGTTTGCAATAATCATGCAGCTGATGTTTCAGTCAGCCCCACTGAAGTCTTGCTCTCTCCCTTTAAAACAGGATATCCATTGTCCTTAGTTGAAGGAAACTCAGCTGTTCAGAGATATGTGGGGATTTTGTTGTTGTTGTTTTGCTTTTAGTACTTATATTTTTTGGCACACTAAGAGAAAAGCTTCTTCCAGTTACTGTAAAGTACCAGGAAATTAATCCAACACATTTGCTCACACACAAAGAATGATTTGAGTTAAAAGTTTCCCTAACTGTGAAATATTGACAAATACCAGGATGGGCAGATGTAATTACACTTCGCAGCCCTGGAGATGTTCCTAGCTGGTTGCTGCATGTTCAGTATTTTTGTGATCAGTACAATATAATCTGAACAATTTTACATAGTAACATAGTATATGATGGCAGATAAAAACCAGTATGGTCCAGCTAGTCTGCCCAGCAAGGCGGAAAGAGTAGGTGCACCTGCCGCTCCATGCAGGTCACCCCTCCCCATGCCTTTGTTTAGGGGTGTACTCACCATTCCGTGCAGGTCACCCTATTTGTTGAGATATAAGAGAGAAGTTTATTTTGATTTTATCCTGCTGCTATAAAAGGGATCCACTGTGTCTGTCCCATGCCATTTTGAATTCTGTCACTCCATTTGCCCCTACCACTTCCATCGGGAGGGCATTCCAAACATCCACCACCCTTTCAGTGAAAAAGTATTTCCTGACGTTGCCTTTCAGTTTACCGCCTTGAAAAACTGAATTTCTAGTTCCTTATCATCCCCTCCAGTCTAGACATGAGGCTGCTCCTGCCCCTCCCCAATAGTTTAAGTATTGGGGGGGGGGATATCAAGTTGCTACCAGTGGTTTGGGAGGGGGTGGAATTAGGGGTCAGAGAGCCACCAGTGAATGTCCTTTTGGAGGTTCAGAAGGGGTGACAAGTAGGTGCTACTGAGCCACCCGTGATCAGTGGTGTCAGGGAGAACCATGATCAGCAGGTCTTGCACTGATCAGAAGTAAAAGCATCAAACCTCATCTCTTTTTTTTTCAAGCAATCCACTACATGCACAGAAGTGCCAGATTGAAAAGGCAGAATCTTGTGTGCATGTCTGGACCTCCCTTATTTTTTGCATCAAGCTCATTTGTATGCTGTCTGTCTATTTACCCCAAAATTCTTTGATTTCCCTAACCTGCCTTAACTACAGGAACTAACCCCATATGCTATCTACCTTATTTTTGTCAGATCACTCACTCACCGTGAAAAGAAACTTTTCTTCTCTCGAAGAGAGCCCTCCTTTTTAATCAATTTAAATGGACCGGAACCCGGTCATAAGCCCGACTAAACAACACTTGTTGCTGTCATCAGCTTTTTTTTGTTAATAGAATTAAATTCCAAAAACGTTTTAACAAAAAAAGCTGATGACAGCAACAAGTGTTGTTTAGTCGGGCTTATGACCGGGTTCCGGTCCATTTAAATTGATTAAAAAGGAGGGCTCACTTCGAGAGAAAAAAAGTTTCTTTTCACGGTGAGTGATCCGACAAAAATAAGGTAGATAGCATATGGGGTTAGTTCCTGTAGTTAAGGCAGGTTAGGGAAATCAAAGAATTCTGGAGTTTATGTGGTTCATTTCCGAGGGTGTATGACAGTAAGAGTCTGTCTATTTACAGCATTGCTGTGCAAAACGTCTTCACTAAACCTGCATTATGAAACCTTGCATAGAAGCTTTAGTACTGGACTCTAACGCAGGGTTTCTGAATCAAGCTGGCTGTGTGCACGTGAGAAAAAGGTTCCTTCGTCTTTTGGTCTCAAATGTTAAAACGTAGAAACATGACCGAAAGAGACCACATGGCCTATCTAGTCTGCCCTTCCATATCAACCACTACAACGGTCCCCTTTTTCCCCCCCTTTAGAGATCCTCTGTTTGTCCCATGCCTTTTTGAATTCAGATACTGTCCTCATCTCTACCACCTCCACTGGGAGACTATTCCATGGATCCACTACTCTTTCTGTAAAGAAATATTTCTGCATATCACTCCTGAATCTATCTCCCTTCACCCTCATCCCATGTCCCCTCCTAGCAGAACTTGCTTTCAATTGAAAGACTCTCCCCCTGGGCATTTATGCCATGGAGGTATTTAAACATCTCAATCATATCACCTCTATCCCACCTTTCCTCTAAAGGTGTACATATTAAGATCCTTAAGTCTGTCCTCATATGCTTTATAATGAAGACCACTAACCATTTTAGTAGCCACCCTCTGTACCGACTCCAGACTGTTTATATCCTTTTGAAGGCGCGGTCTCCAGAATCGCACACAACAGCTAGATCCTAACTTTTTAGGCTGGCTCCTGGGTTCTAAGAAAATCTGACAAGGCCAAGACTAAGCAAAATATATGCTACTTAAGAAAAACATTGTACAGGAAAAAAAACAAATCTAAAATTATACACTCCAGGAAACATATCCCACAAGGAAATCAGAGGGGAAGGTCTTAATTAGCAAATGCAGAACTGATATTAAACAAGAAACAAAGAGAAAAAAATAAGACCTCATTGGGCAGGAACTCTATAAATAGCCGCCAAGGCCACAATATTCCAAGATCTTCAACAGTGGCCCATTTATCCCACAGCATTCTCTGGGGTATTCTCATATCCAAAATAATTCATGCAACTTTAATACATCCTGGTTTTAATTAGGACTGCCATTTTTCAAGAATGTAACTTTCGGTGCAGTTAAAGTTCAAGATGCAACCTCCTGTTGTGGATTCAGATTTGATATTGTTGTGCAGTCATAGCCACAAATAGCAAGAGGAGATGGACACTACCAGTAGGCTCGGAGTCCTTGCTGGGCTCTATGGCTCACAAAATTAAAATCCCTGGAAAAAACATCCTTTCCAATTTTCAATCCTTTGATATTGCAGGGTCAATTCTTTAGGGTGAAATCTCCCTCTAAAGAAAAACAGTGTTCCTTTGCCTTCCCAAGCGTTATGGCCATGGGTCATAGAAATGACTTGTACCATGAGGTATTTTACAGTCATTCCATAACAAAAGAAAATAGAACAAGACTATCATAAATGGTATTATAAATCACATACAGATAATTAAGGGGGGTTATTTAAGAAGCCCTATTTATGCTTTAGATGCCCGAAAACAGGTATGCAGACATCCAAATCACAGGACCATTTTAGAAGACAGTTCTACAGACGTCCCCAGAGTGAGGACATCCAAGTCGTGAAGGGGAGTGATGGAGGGGCAACTGGGGACATTCCATGCAAGCTGGATGTGCACACCCCATTTCAGAGTGAGCACGTGCTCACCCACTACTGGGACCATCCATGTTTATTTCTGCTCCAGGACATGATTAAGCATCAGAAAAGCTCGCGTGCTTCCATCCCAATACTTTGAGGTCACAGAAAGGAAGGTACTCTGATGTCCCCTAAGCTTTCATTAATGATAACAAAAACTGTAGGGAAACGAGGACAATTTTTTCGGCATGGCATGCTGATTCACATCCCCACATGCATGGACAGATGTTCCCAACCCAAGTGTTTATAGCAGGGATGTCTACATGGTAGTCCATGTGGCCATCCATGGCAGGGATGTCCAAGTTGCTAAAAAACGTGTCAAAACCATCATCTTTGGCATTTCTTTTTAATGTTCTGTCCTGGATGCCTCCGATTTCACCTGGACGTCCTTTCTAAAATGCCACTTCACACATGCACAGACACGAGAAAAAGCAACAGAAGAGCTGCATACATACTACATCCAATAAAAAAATTAAGAACATTTTTAGAAAGCAAAAGTTCCTAGCAGCGTAATGTCAATACCTGTTTTTCTTCACTTTTGCTTCTGCAGATGGCATATTTTCCAGACAGCTGGGACAGTAGTGTGAATCAACCTAGAAAACAAAAAATATCCAATACACCAACAACAAAAGATAAAGTTAGGAAGACATGTGAGTGAATCCGGCGTTCCTGCTCAAACTGATTTATATATGGTGGTATAACTATCAATGATGGAGTGGAGGAGTAGCCTTATGGTTAGAGCACTGGTTTGGTAGCCAAGAGACCAAGGTTTGATTCCCGCTAGCATTCCTTGTGCTCTTGGGCAAGTCACAATCCTCCACTGCCTTGGAAGAAAGGTCTGGCAATCTACTGCCAAGAAAACCCAGGAGCTGTTGGGGTCGCCAAGAGTCAATATTGAGTCAAAGGCATACATTACATTGCATTGCACTGCATGACTATCAATGTACATCAGATCTATTACTATCAAAAGAAACGTTTATCCATTGAAGCGCAAATACAAATAACAAAAGATCAGACGAGACATGTCGAGTCAGACCAAAAAGTCCATCAAGCGCAGCATCCTGTCCATGACAGAAGCCAGTTCAGCTTACAAGTATCTGGCAGATCCCTAAAGATTAATTTCTCATAACGCCTTTCCAGCAATAAACAAGGGTTTCCCCCAGTTTACCTACATAAGGATTCTTTATGGACTTTTCTTCCATAAATTTGTCCAAACTTCTGAGCTTACTATGCTGATCACCTCGACAGCATCTTCCAACAACTCGAGAGCTATGTGAAAAAAAAAATATACTATGACTTGCTTTGCAATCAGTGGTTGTTTGGTTTCTGTGTCCTCTTTTTAGCATTGTTTAAAAAACAGTCATCCCCTATTCAAGTGTTCCATCACACTCAAAACTATCATATCCCTTCTCAGTCATATGGTTTCCAAACTCGAACCACAAACAGTACTGTGCTAGTAGGTTTCACCAGCAGTGCCCGGAATCTCTAGAATGTGCTTGTGTACCCACGCACAAAAGTAGGTATCAGAATACCCTTGAACCTTCTAATATGTACTGAAAATCTGGTGAGAACAGGACACTGAAGACAAGAGTTATTATTAGGTGGGATCCTAAAGCCACACAAAACACAGCAATCTGATAATGCCCCCCCCCCCTCTGAAAAGTGGGCTAGAAAGGATGCCAAACAGTGAAACACTCAAAGCCAGTGGCGAAAATATTAGATGCCCAAAGCAAACTTTCAACTTTATGTGCGCCTTCAATAATTACCTTTCAGGCCTCTAGGAGTCTCCCCAATGAGAATTTTATAATTAAACTCAAATCATGAAAACCTCAATATCAACTGTCCCAAAACAATCCTCTAAAACTGCACCAAATTAGCCATCACACTTTTTAACTTTTACACACACACACACACACCAGGGTAATTTTATAGAGCTTTTTCCATGGGTGAAATACCTATTTAACACACAGAAAAGGGCTTTTATAAAACTGTGGGACCATATACAGTTGTGGTCAGCATTATTGGCACCCTTGCAGTTTAGGTATGTTCTGTGCAATATCTTGAGAAATAATTGAAAATAATCCAACTTTTAAGTCATCGTAATATTTTAATAGCATGTTTTGTTTTTGGTTCTATACCTTTGATGACTGTGCAACGTAAACATAGCAATTTAAGAAAAAAAAATATGACCTGGGCAGGGTAGACACAGGAATCCCAAGGTCTTTGGAGATGGTCTTGTACCTCTTTGAAGACTGATGTATGGCGATAATCGCTTTTTTGATGGTCTATGGCAGCTCTCGTCTTCACCATTGTGAAAATGGAACAAAGAATGAATGTGGCCACTTTAAACATTAAAGCCATCATGCATGGCTTGATTCAAGTCATGCGAGTTCTGACAATTGATCACAGGTGCGTCTAATTTTACTGCAACGGGAATGTGATTCTTCTGTTCAAACTGATTTGAAATGTTTATAAGGCTGCCAATAATCATGTCTTGGCAATGTCCCAGTTTCTGCACTAATTTCTTTTTTTAATTGGTGTTATTTTGATTCTTTTGTGTGTCAAATGTATGTGCATATATAGTCCAAGCCCATTTCACTGGCCACTTTTGTTTAGGAGATAGTGGATATTAAGGGGTTGAAATGCAAGGGTGCCAATAATGTTGACCACTACTGTATGCACAGAGTAAAACGCATGGAAGGAGACCTGCTGTACGAAATGAATTCTTTGCTTTGTTCTTTACTGAGGATGATGTAGGGATGTTACCCATGACTGAAATGGTATTTAAAGGTGATGCCGCAGAAGAATTGAAAGAAATATTGATACAACAGGAAGATGTATTATAAACTGAAGAGTAGCAAATCATCTGGATCAGATGGTATACATCTGAGGGTATTGAAAGAACTGAAATATGAGATTGCAGAACTATCATTAAAATCATCTGTAATACCTGAAGATTGGAGGATGACCATTGTAACGCCAATTTTTAAAAAGAGTTCCACAGGTGATCTGAGAAACTACAGACCAGCGAGTCTGACATCAGTTCCAGGAAAAATGGCAGAAACCATTATAAAGAACAAAATTACTGAAGATGTAGATAGTCATGGCTTAATGGGAGATAGCCAACATGGCTTTAACCAAGGAAGGTCTTGTCTTACTAATCGGTTATGTTTTTTTGAAGGTGTGAATAAACAGGTAGACAAAGGTGAATCGGTAGATATAGTGTACCTGGATTTTCAGAAAGCCTTAGACAAGGTCCCTCAGGAGAGACTTTTGGCGAAATTAAAGAGTCTTGAGATAGGAGGCAGTGTACTATTGTGAATCAGGAACTGGTTAAAATATAGAAAGCAGAGGGTAGGGCTAAATGACCAATTTTCCACAATGGAGAAGGGTGAATAGTGGAGTACTCCAGGGATCTGTGCTGGGTCCACTGCTTTTTAACATATTCGTAAATGACCTGGAAATGAGAACAACGAGTAAGGTAATCAAATTTGCAGATGACACAAGTATTCAAAAGTTAAAAACTATAAGGATTGTGGAAAATTGCAAGAGGACCTTGATAAATTGGAAGACTGGGCATCCAAATGGCAAATGAAATTTCATATGGACAAGTGCAAAGTTATGCACCTAGGAAAGATTAACCCAAAACTATGTTTACACAATGCAAGGTTCCACATTAGGAACCACCATCCAGGAAAAAGATGTAGGCGTCATCGTAACATACATAGTAACATAGTAAATGACGGCAGATAAAGACCAGTATGGTCCATTTAGTCTGCCCAGCTATATGGCAGGAGTAGGTGCACCCCTTCCCATGTCTTTGCTTAGTGGTGCACCCACCAGGAGATAACGTAGCTAACATGTTGAAACCCTCCGACAAGTGTGCAGCGGTGGCCAAGAGAGTAAACAGAATGGTAGGTATCATAAGGAAAGGATATTATAAATGCCTCTGTATCACTCCATGGTGCGACCGCACCTTGAATATTGTGTGCAATCCTGGTCGCCGTATCTTAAAAAGGCTATAGCATTATTAGAAAAGGTACAGCCACCAAAATGGTAAAGGGGATGGAAGGATACTCCTATGAAGAGAGGCTAAAAAGGTTAGGGCTCTTTAACCTGGAAAAGAGACGGCTGAGGGGAGATATGATAGAAGTCTATAAATTGATTAACGGAGTGGAATGGGTAAACGTAGATCTATTGTTTACGTTATCAGACTATAGAAAGACTAGGGGACATGCAATGAAGCTACAGGGTAGTCAATGTAAGACTCAAGAGAAAATATTTTTTCACTCAACGTTTAATAAAACTCTGGAATTCGTTAGCGGAGGATGTAGTAAAAGCTGTTAGTGTAGCCGGGTTTAAAAAAAGGTTTGGACAAGTTCCTGGAGGAAAGGTCCATAAAACATTATTAAAAGGGGACCCGGGAAATGCACTGTTTGATCCAATACAAGCATTATGGAACCTGTGTCTTTTGGGAAAACTGCTAGATACTTGTGACCTAGATTGGCCACTGTTGGAAACAGGATACTGGGCTTGATGGACCTTGGTCTGACCCAGTATGGCATATCTTATGTTCTTATCTGTTCCTCGGGGGTATAATTTCATCTACATATTCGTAAAAGGGTAATTTTATAAACAGGCCACCTATGTGTGAAGAGGAAGTAAGCGCCTGTTTCTAGCATATTTCTTAAAGGTACATAGGCAACTGTGTGTCTTTAATATTGCAAACTTTGGAATAATCGTGGATTTTCAAGTTGTCAACGGTTGCCCCCTAGGAGCCTTAATCAAGAACTTGGTTGGTGGAGTATGTTGTCATTTCCTACGCCTCACATAAATTTTCTTCTAGTTTCTGATTTGTCCTTAGAGGTCTTGTGATTCAAAATATTGATGTTACATGCTGACATTTAAACACAAGAGTTCTATAAGAACATAAGATATGCCATACTGGGTCAGACCAAGGTCCATCAAGCCCAGTATTCTGTTTCCAACAGTGGCCAATCTAGGTCATATGTACCTAGTTCCCCCATAGTGCTATACTTGGTTCTGTTTTTCTGATTCATTCATGATTTCATGCTGTGAAGATGAGACGAGCCTAGCAGAGCGTTGGTACACAGCTCGGATATCCTGAAAAGGAGCGTGAACCACAATATTGTGTCCGCTGTTCTTTGGTTGACAGTTTCCCACAGCTGCTTTGGATTCAATCAACAAATTTGTTATAAGCTAAGTGCAATGATTTTATCATTTTTGTGTATGACACAGGTATGTTGTGTTTGGCACACTTTAGGGTGTTTGGTATACCACTTTAAAAACTACTAAGGAAAAGGTTGGTTACTCATGGATTTTTTCTTCACAAGAAACATTCAGACATATACATAAATTGCATGTAGGGCTCTTGTTTTCAATTTTTAGTCTGACCTTATTTGTTTGATACCACCACGAAAAGGCAAATAATCACGTGAAGCAACAAACCCAGTACAGAGCGTGATTATGAAAGCGGAGTTTATTAATTTATTCTTACTGCCAACCCGACACAGGCCGTGTTTCGCACACTTCGTCAGGGATTGATCAGGCAGATAAAAGCTAAAAACAAACATATAAAACAATTGGCAATAAATAAAAAATTTTCAATACGTAAAAGAACAGATGATATCAAACATAAATATGAATGCATAAAAATAGTAATGCATAATAATAAACACATCAAACATGAACAAAAACTTTAACAAATTCTAAACCATATAGTATAAATAAGAGTAAGAAAGTGTGGGTAAAATTAATAAATAAATTAGTAAAAGACATAATACACCACATGTTTCTCAAAACATTAGAAAAATACCTCTTATATACAATAATATCAGAACATAGAGGAGAAGAGCTGTGGAGCGTGACAAACAACCATTAAATGATAAATACCTCTGCGTGCATACGAAGGAACTACTTCATGAATGACCTTCTTACAGTGGGAATCCAGCTAGAAATTAAAATTAATACAAACACAATGTTGTGTTCATTTAAAACACTAAAGGAACACATTAATTAAAAAACTAAAGCTAAAAAACGTTGTACATATACTTTCATAAATAAATAAATAAATAAAAGAAAATAAAATAAAACAGCAGACCGGAAGAGACCAAAACGTGAAAAAGGAGGAAGGCAGGAGCGTCTGGTGAAAGAAAATCCATCTCTTTAATTTCTAGCTGGATTCCCACTGTAAGAAGGTCATTCATGAAGTAGTTCCTTCGTATGCACGCAGAGGTATTTATCATTTAATGGTTGTTTGTCACGCTCCACAGCTCTTCTCCTCTATGTTCTGATATTATTGTATATAAGAGGTATTTTTCTAATGTTTTGAGAAACATGTGGTGTATTATGTCTTTTACTAATTTATTTATTAATTTTACCCACACTTTCTTACTCTTATTTATACTATATGGTTTAGGATTTGTTAAAGTTTTTGTTCATGTTTGATGTGTTTATTATTATGCATTACTATTTTTATGCATTCATATTTATGTTTATGATATCATCTGTTCTTTTACGTATTGAAAATTTTTTATTTATTGCCAATTGTTTTATATGTTTATGTTTTTAGCTTTTATCTGCCTGATCAATCCCTGACGAAGTGTGCGAAACACGGCCTGTGTCGGGTTGGCAGTAAGAATAAATTAATAAACTCCGCTTTCATAATCACGCTCTGTACTGGGCTTATTTGTTTGATAACCACTGTGGTGGACCTAGTGTTTTTTCTAATTTTGATAATAAAAAAAAAATACTAGCACAAATCCTGCAGAAATTGTGGCTAGACTGCACCTGAATAGATTTCCATCTGCTCAAGAACAGGAGCAAATATCTACCCAAATTCCACCCCAGAACATGCCTACACACGGATCGCACAAAAGTATGCACCTTCTTGACATTGTACCTATTTTTACATAGCAACCTGCAGGCTTTTTATAAAAATAAATTTTAGAGAGACTTCCGGTGGCATGGTGAGCTGAGTAGACGCGTCTGTCTCGGCTCCGGAGCCCGCGCCCTCCCCCCTACCGAGTACATGCGCTAATTCTTTTACTTTTGTGCCATTGCGGGGGAGACGTTGTGTGGAAACTCGGAGGACCCATTAAATCTCTTCTCTGCTCTGAATCTGGTGTATGGCCACGAGAATCCCCCGCAGAACCAGGGCACGCGGTGGGGAAGACAAAATGGCGGAAGGTGGCCAAGAACCCCCAAGAGCTTTAGAAGCTCCGGCGCTGGTGGCGGAAGTATCAAGAGCGGTGGTGGGAGCCCTGGAGGAGAGATTGGGGGGCCTATCTACCCAGATGAAAGAGGTGATCCAGGCAGTAGCTGATTTCACGAAGCGAATCGAACATACCGAGAGTCGGATAGGCTCCCTGGAGGATCAGCATGTACAGGACGTTGCCCGAATTCACTGCCTGGAGGAGACAATAGCCCAACATCAATAAAAACTGGAGGATCTTGAAAACCGCAGTCGCAGAAACAATCTGCGGTTTATTGGAGTCGAGGAATCCATTGCGGAACGGGACTTGAGAAGGCACCTGGAGCACTGGATTAGTACCACCCTGTCCTTACCGGACGATATCGGGCGCATAGTGCTGGAGCGCGCCCATAGACTGGGACCCTCCCGAGCAGGTGATCGTCGGCCGCGGGCTGTGATTGCCCGATTTCTAAACTCTATGCAAAAAGACGAGGTGCTGCGGGCCTCTCAGCAGTTGAGGAGAAAGGAAGCCTCTGCCACTTCGGTCCTGGTCTTCCAGGATTATTCCACCGGCGTCTCTTAGGCGTAAAGCCTACAAGGACATATGCAGCAAACTTATAGAACGAGGGGTTCGCTTTGTGCTAGCCTACCCAGCGGTCCTGCGCGTTTTCAGTGATAAAGGGAACCGCGTGTTTAACTCCCCCGACGAAGCCCGGGACTTTTGCAATAGTCTGGGATGAAGGTCCGGTGAGACTACAATAATCTTATGAATACTACAGCTACAGTATGCTTTCACTTTAAGTACTGCATGGATAATTTAATTCACTTACTGGTTTGTCTGGGCCTGGGGCCCGCGCCCTGTTGACTTAGCTGGAGGGCGAGGAGCATCGCACTAAGGCCTCCCGGGAGTTTCCTAATTTCTATCACTCTGCCGTACAACCGACTTTGATGCCTTCTTGGTGCCCGGGAGTGTGGAGGAGGTCGAATTTGCTCCATTAACTTGCCCAGGACATACCGTGTTACCTTGTACCCAGGCCCTGCTACTTCCATGTCTACTTCGAGCTGGATACAATTGGATACAATTGACTACAAATTGCCACAAGTTGCTATTGTTCATTGCTTTACACTGTTTTCAATTAAT
Organism: Ichthyophis bannanicus; assembly: GCA_033557465.1. Classification (NCBI taxonomy): domain Eukaryota; kingdom Metazoa; phylum Chordata; class Amphibia; order Gymnophiona; family Ichthyophiidae; genus Ichthyophis; species Ichthyophis bannanicus. The sequence continues at coordinate 67,126,662 of CM066050.1, read as the reverse complement.
GGTGAGGCTGGGGACCCTTTCTGAATGTTTGGACATGTTGGGAATTAGGGGAAGTTTGGTATATTCGCAGCGGAAGAAGGGGCCTGATCTTTCAATCAGCTCTGGAAAACTGTAATCTGTCACAGGTCAAGGGGAGAAGAGGGAAGGGATTTTCTGGTATTTGGCACTCGGCAGGGGAGCTCGTGGGAGATGGGCGGGGGGGATGGTGGTGCCGCCACGGTAAGTGGAGGGTGTTGGCGGATCACTGACCCACCCTGTTACTATTACCGATATTGCTATTGATGTTGCTAATGCTATTGATCTTGATATCGGTACCCCCCTGATATTATTATTACTATTTATCTGCTTATTGTTCTCATATATGGCTATTACTTCTTGGTTGTCTGTACCTGTTGGAGTGTATAGGCTAAGCATGTAATAATGTGGAGAGTGTGTGGAAGAGATCTTTAAATGCTCTGTTTTGTGTTTTGACCATGTTAAGGCATACATGAGCCCCTAGGAATGTACCACTGCATGTGGAAGTACGCTGGTGGGTGAGCCTGGGGGACCAGTCTGTTGTCACCCCATAGATGGGGGCGTTGGGTGGCGAGGGGGACACTATATGGATCTCTCGGTACCCAACGCTGCTCATTCCTCATAATTGCCGGGTAAGTGGAGGGAGGAGGTGAGGGGGCGGGTGGGGAAGATGCTTATTTTCAATGTGCAGGCTGCCCCACGGCCTGACTTTCGGGCTCTCCCATTCTTTCTACACGATTTGTGTATTCTACTTTCTGTCCGGTGTTTGAGACAGCAGGACATGGGATGGTGCTTTGAATGGATGGCTCCGCACATCCTGACTCCCCGCTGGGAAGGAATAAATACTTTGCCCTATGTAAGTGGCAATGGGGTGGAGGATGAGTAGGGGGAATAGGGATGGCACCGAATAGGTGGGGAGGGGCGGGGGACCAACATGCTAAAGAAGTCTCGGTGGGACCAGTCCAGGCTGGTGAAAGGTTGAAAGGTGGGATTATGGGGTGGGGGGGAGAGGGTTGGTGGGGGGGGGGGTTAAGGGGTGGTGCTAGGGGAGGGGGGAGGGGGGAATTTGGATCAGCCGAAGGGGGAGGAACTCAGTGTGCACATTTAGGCTATATAAGATGGAGAGTGAAGAGGGAGTGGAATCTACAGGGGGGGGCTCTTGGCTGGGGGGGCCCCTTCTTTATAAGTTGTTGGATGAATACGTATAGGCTTTCTGACCTTTCAAACTCTTATGGCTGACATTACTCGAATAATTTCGTGGAATGTCTGTGGGCTGGGCTCTCCGGTGAAGCGTTCCAAGGTCTTGCAGCATTTGAGGCGCCATCGTGCGGATATTAGCTTACTGCAGGAGACGCATCAAACCGGGGCGGAGCACCACAAGCTGGGCTTAGGACTTAAGGCTCATGTTTATGGGGCTCCAGCAGTGGGGAAGAAACGGGGTGTGGTTGTTCTTGTAGCCAAGTCCCTTCCCTGGGAGGAAGAAAAGTCTGTTACTGACCCGCAGGGTAGGTATGTCGGTTTGTGGGGACGTTTAGCTGGGAAGAAGGTGTTTCTTTGCTCTGCATATGGCCCCAATGCTTATGAGGCCTCCTTTTTTCAAGGCCTCTCTCAATTGGTGGCGGACTCTACTGGATATGAGGCCATCGTAGGCGGTGATTTTAATGTTACCATGGAAAGCGATCTCGACAGATCCAATCCCTTGGCATATGGGAACCCGCGGGCGCGACGTAGACTTCGGGGCCTCTGTGACGCGTATGACCTTCTCGACATTTGGAGGGTGCTGCACCCTGGCGATAAGGATTACACCCATCTGTCTCGAGCGCATGGCACCTGGTCGCGGATTGATTTTTTTTTAATGGCAGAATCCCTTTTCGGGCGGGTCTCCCAGGCCACTATTGGCCCTCTCGCTATTTCAGATCATGCTATGGTGATACTGGATCTCCGAGGGAATCGCCCCCCTGCTGGTAAGGTGTGGCGATACCCCCTGGAGCTTTGCGGTGACGCGCGCTTTGAATCCTTCTTGAGGGAGCGCTGGAAGGAGTATGAAATGTTAAATGCCTCATCGGAAATCTCTCCCGCACTTTTCTGGGAGGCCGGCAAAGCGGTACTTCGGGGAGATATTATTAGTTATCAGAGCCACCGACGCCGGCAAATGAATCAACGAATCATTGGGTTGGAAAGGGAATTGGGCTGTCTGCGCCGGGCGGCAGCGGGCTCTCATAGGGGGGCGCACACACAAAGATTGAAAGACGTACAAGCAGAATTGGAGGCGCTACTTTATCAGCGAGCGTATAAATCCTTGTTATACTACCGTTATAAACTTTACCGATTTGGTAACAAGGCCGGTAAGCTGATGTCATCACTGTTGAAACCCCCTGGTGGCTCTCGGCAAATAGGGGCCATAAGACAACCTGATGGAAATGTTACCCGTGATTCTGCCAAAATTGAAAAGGTTTTCATTAATTTCTTTCAGCAATTATACGCCCATGAGGAGGCTGATGTCTCGGTGGGGCGCTCCTTCCTCGAGGGTTGTGGGCTTCCTAAGTTGACAGAAGAGCATTTGGGGGCTCTCAATTTGCCCCTGTCGGGCCAGGAGGTTCAAACAGCCATCCGACACCTTAAGAATGGGCGAGCCCCGGGGGTCGACGGTTTTCGGAGTGAATTTTATAAAACCTTGAGTGATGCTATCATTGTGCCTCTTATTGGCTACTTTGAAGATCTTGTGAGCCACGGGAAGTTCCCGTTCGAACCCAATAAAGCCTTGATTACTATACTGCCCAAACCAGGGCGGGATCCACTTTTGCCGGGGTCTTATCGCCCCATTTCTTTATTGAACATTGACATCAAACTTTTGGCCAAGATTATGGCGGACCGACTATCGCCCATACTACCCTCCCTCGTACATAAAGATCAGGCCGGGTTTGTCAGGGGGCGACAGGTAGCCTATAATTTACAGCGGATTCTACTATCCATCAGTGCCGGCCGATTGGCTGGGGAGGCATCGTTACTTATTAGTTTCGACGCCGAGAAGGCGTTCGACCGTGTCAACTGGGTCTTTATGCATCAGACCTTAGAGTTGATGGGATTCGCTGGCCTCTTCGTCGACGTGGTAAAACTGTTATATGCAGAACCTTTAGGGGCCATTATGGTCAATGGAGTTATGTCCCCTACCTTTGCCATTCAAAAAGGGACCCGATAGGGCTGCCCGCTGTCGCCTTTGCTTTTCGTGCTCTCGCTGGAGCCCCTGCTTTTGCGTATTCGAGCTGCCCCCCCCAATTTAGGGGCATCCGAGTTGGAAATGCTGAATTTAGGATCGCCGCTTTTGCGGACGACTTACTTGTGCATCTGGGGGACCCGCACAGGGGCTTGCCTCATCTGTTGCGGCTTATTCAGGAATACGGGATACCCTCCGGCTTGCGCCTCAACTTAGACAAGTCCGAGGCATTATATTTATCACCTGAAGGGCAAGCAGGCTGGCGGGGACCGTTTCCTCTACGATGGGCGGCCGGCCATTTTAAATACCTGGGCGTCTACTTACCGGCGCGACTGGAGGATCTCTATCAGTTAAATGTTAACAAAATCTTAGGTGAAATATCCATTTGTGTAGACCGCTGGAAGGATTTACCTTTGTCGTTGGGGGGCAGGGCTGCCTTATGCAAGATGTCCCTCCTTCCTAAAATCCTCTATCCCCTTCAGACCCTCCCACTGCTTATTAGACGGGTGGACCTTCGGCAACTGGAACGGTATCTCAACCGATTCTTATGGCGGGGCCGCAGACCCCGGGTTCGCTTGGCAATATTACAACAACCTAGATCCTTAGGGGGAATGGGTTTTCCCGATGTTCGGCGGTACAATATTGCTTGTCTATTACGATATGTTCGAGATTGGCTGTGGGACCTATCTGATTGGACCCCGAGGGAGCAGTTCGTAACACTGCTAGCGCCTCTTCATCCTCGGTATCTTCTGCATGCCCGTGCCCTTCGAGAGGTTGCACCGATTCTTCGTGACATTTTTTTGGTCCCATTTCGGAGGGCGTGGCAGTTCTTTTGTGCGGGGCGTCGGATTTCGGCCTCCTACACGCCGTACCTTCCTCTGCGGGGCAACGCGGATTTTGCAGCTGGCATCGGACGGACCCATTTCCAAACCTGGGAAGACTTGGGCTTGGTGAATCTCGAGCATGTGTTAACTCCGGAGGGTTCGCTGGTGCCGTTTGACGAACTTCGGCGCCGGTGCCCACTGGGACTCTGGGATGTGTTCCAGTATACGCAACTCCGCAGTTACCTTCGCACAATCCCGGAAGACGCATTGCGAGGAACAATCAGCTCAGAACTTGAGTTGGCTCTTCTGGGGGGGGCCTTGAAAACCCGCGTGTCGGTACTCTATCAAGTGTTGTGGGAAGGGGTACTGCCTGATGCTCTTGACACACTGGCGGCGGCCTGGACGGAGGATTTAGGTGAACATATTGGAGAAGAACCATTGCTGGCAGGACTGGCGGCCATTCCGACGGTGAGTACACAGGTTCTGCATCGGGACACCCAATATCGTCTTATGCGTCGCCTGTACTTTGCCCCAGTTCGGGCATGGAAAGCCAAACTTACGGTGAGCCATTGCTGCCCCAGGTGTGGGGCCGCTAAGGCGACGCTGGGACACATGTTCTGGCGCTGCCCCAAGGTCCAGGCGTTTTGGGAGAGGGTGGTATCACATCTCGGTCGTTGCGTGCCGCATATGGATCCTCTTGCCGCATGCCACTTGGTATTGGATCTATGGGAAGATACCCGGGGGACTTCTATAGGGGGCTGGGTACTGCGTTGGCTGCGTCTGGTGTTGATGGCTGCACGAATGACTATTTTGCAGCAATGGTTAGATGTCAGGGGTCCACTATATGGGATGTGGCGAGTTCGACTTCATAGGATCCTTCTTATGGAACGATTAGCGGCGGCTGGCAACGAGCGCCATTGGGCCCGTTTCCTCCGGGGTTGGGGGCCCCACCTACAGCTATTACCAGCTGGCACCCGACGCCGAGTCTTGGGGGGTTCCTGAGTCAGCAGTTTCTACAGGCGGCCACTCTAATCCTCCATTCTAATTTTCCACTTTGCAGTTGGGGGGGAGGGGACTAGACCTGGGATGCCTCATACGGGGGGGTTGCTCTAGTATTTATTCTACTCTCTCTTTCTACTTGGGCCCAGCCAGACTGCCCGACGACTGGAGGTCTTGAAACTGAGGGGCTTTCCGCTTTTGGTTCCTCCCCCTTCTCTTCTCTTTTTTGTTCTCTTCTTGTCCGTTCTTTTTTGTCCGTCTTTCTTTCTCTCATTTGCCCTCTTTTTATTGCTTCCTGTGCACACTAGATAGTGTTCACGTTGGGAGGGGTGTGGTAAAGCATTAGGATGGGGGTCATTGCTAGTTTACTATGAAAGGAGACGGATCTGGGAGAGGAGCACACCCTGGATCTGTCCACCGTATTTTGTGATTGTTATAGGGATGGGGTAGGGGGGGGGGGGGAGAGAGCAGTATGTTTAGCAATAGTAGTAACAATTTTTTTTCTTTCTTTTTCCGGTATTATTTGTACTTATGGCACCCTTCTGGCTCATTAATACGTTGCATTCATTTGCACCTTTATGGTTGACTTGTGATGCGAATGTCTACTGTTTCACTGTTTCTGTATGCCAAGTTGTTGGTGCTGATTGTTTTGTTTTATTTTTATTGTTCCAATGTTTTATTGGATGGCCACTGTTTTGGTCTTTGTATTGCTTTTGCTGATAATAATAAAAAAAAGATTTGAACATAAAAATAAATTTTACATGTGGAAAGTTTATAAAAATTACCCTCTAACAGGGTGGCAGAATAATGAATGGTTTACACAGGGTTACCACTGCTAAAAGTTGTTCTCAATGCCTCCAGGGTCTCACACACACACACGGGCGTGAATTCCCTTAAATTCAGGAGAACTACCTAGCTTACTAGGCAGTGGAAATTATTATTAGGAATATAAATGTCTAAGTCAGATCAAGGAGGCTTAGTACCATCTTATCTTATCTTGTTCAGTTTTTAGTCCACATATTCTGCATAAAAAGCCAATGTATGAAATTGGACTTCTTGGGACTACAAAGATAGAATGCAACAATGTGTTTTAGAATAAAATTGAACAAGTAAATTAGCAGTGCCAAAAATACTGAAGAGAAACTGGCCAGTGATGACATAGCCAGATTAATTTCTTTCTACAGCAATGACATGACAACATGCAAAAACCTTATTGGCATTTGTAAGTCTTGCAAAGTTGGTCACCATGTAGCCCAGAAGTGGATGCAGGTGCAACAAAAACTTGCTGGTCATTCCAAACATTAAAGCAAAAAGCAACGTGCAACAGAACTTTCTCCCTATATGAGCCATCACTATAGAACTCCCCCCAGAAAACCTAAAATCCATGGAGGACGTCCATGACTTCAGAAAGACTAAAAACATTCCTATTTATAGAACATTTTAATCCAATACATGATGCAACATCAATATGACAGGATCCACCTTTAATTAAATATCACCATAACTTGAAAAATTACAATGAACAGGTTCACTATCCCTGTTTTAATGTATGTTATCCAGTTTAAAGTTGCAATGTAAACCACTTTGACTATATGATAAAGCGAAATAAAAGCCTGTTAAATAAATAAATAAATAGCTGCCTCCATGGATACAAGGTGTGTTTTTGGCATAATTCCACAAATGTTTTTTTTCTTGAATTTCACAAGTGTCTTCAAAATACTAATAAATGATGAAGAGTCATTTAGATATCAAATAGTATTCTAGGATACAAGCAATCAAAAAACACATCTCTAACTTCTGAATATTCTTCAGAAATCTAATAAACCAAAGATGGATACCTCAGACCATTCCAACATCACAAGCCATTACTGTGCAACACAACTTCAAAATTACTCTGCGCAGGGCTGCTGCAATGGTATAAGATACCCTATGAACCATCAGCCTGCCGGCCCCCTCCCCCCAATAAGCTTTCAGGCCACAAGACCCCTTCGCTTGAGATTCTGATGATTACTGCATTTAGTTAGGACTGCCCCAACACCATCCCCTCCCCGAACAATCCTGTAAAAATGCGTAACTGCACATCATGCATCTACCCGGGTAACAGGCTATGTGAAAACCGCCCAACCTCCCTGGGAGTAAAACGGCATACTACTGGTTCTTGCCGTTGTGGTCGCCAAGACCTATTGTTTTGCTTTGAGTGAAGCTGCTGCCCTAAGCAACCACCTAGTCTTGTCTGATGGTTACACCGGTCATGCATCTGCACAGGTACAAGCATCATGTTTAGACAGGCTAGCTGTCAAAGATGTGCAAGCTGGACTTCTCAGCAGATTAAATATAATTTTATCATCACAGCATATAGTATGCTGTAAAAGATTTATGACAAAGAATGCCACCAACTTCACACAACACATTCCAGTAGCCCCAGGGCATTACAGAAAGATTAGTAAGGGAGGAAGCTAATGTGTTATGACAAAGATTGCAATTTTTGGCCTTAGCAGTGTTTTGAAATACAATTCAACAATGTTCCATTCATTGCCGTGGTAAATGAGAGATTAGCAGACTTTTCAGTGGCAGAGCCCCCCCCTCCCAACCACCATTCTAAGATGCCCTTTAGTGGGCTGCCTGCCTGCTAATCAAGCATGGCTAGGGATACACATGGCTTCAAAATCAAGAGGGGGTAGTTTCGAGTTGCACAGAGCAGCAAGCCTTCTTGTGCTTTTTAAAGCCACGCTAATGGGTGTTGAATTGCAGCTATAAAATAATCTACCATTACACTGTACTCAAATATCAACAGATGAAGAATGAAATGGACTCATAACACTGTTGCCATAGTATCCCGTGAAATGAACCAGATATAGTGAATAAGTTACTTAAAACTGATAATGGAACAAGACAGACTTTCCATTACATGCTCAGTCAACTCTGACTGGCTAATAAGTGACTCTGCTTTAACGGTCCTCGACTGCCTGTTTGCTAAGCTGATGTTAACCCCCCACCGTCTTAATTTGCTAAATATTCTGATTGTGAAAAAGAGAAACAGAAATATATCCCAGGCGCCTAAAAGTTTTTAGCTGGTGCAAAGTTTCCGACCACTGTACACACACTAATATGAACTTACACATTTTTATGTACAGAAAGGCTTATGAGTAATCTGGACATTTTCACCAGACACCCTTTTGAGGGGTGGGGGAGAGGCACTGTGACCGAGATTTTGGTGGCTGGCTCTGAGATTCCAAGAAAGTTTGTCAAGGCCTGGCTTATGCCGTTCCCTGTTTTGTTCATTCAGATCCTTTTTTCCATTTTTTGAAAGATATACTTTTGGCTGTAATAGTTTCTTTCATTTCACCTAACAACCATGCAGACTGTCTTTCTGGCCTTCCTTCCTCACTTGTTTTTAAACTAATATTTATTTATGTAAAATACATCTGGTTTGGGCCTCTAAGATGGCATTTTTGAATAATATCTATGCCTGATGTAAACTTTTACCTTCTCACAGCCGTGGGGTTTTTTTTCCTTTTAACCATTTTCCTCCATTTTATCAGTCTCCCTTTTGAAAGTAAGTGACAATTTGGAGGAACTGAACAAATCTCAGTGAATCTGGAAGAAATAATAGGCTAAATCAACAAACTAAAAAACAACAAATCACCTAGACCAGATATACTATTAGTAGTCAGCATTCTGCAGTATATCTGCAATTTGATTTTTGAGTTATCTATACAATGCAATGCATGTGTGCTTTTGAGTCAATACTGACTCCTGGCAACCAAGCAATCTATCATTAAAATCATCTAGAGTACCTGAGGATTGGAGGGTGGCTAACTTCATGCCAATTTTAAAAAGGGTTCTAGGAGTAATCTGGGAAAGTACAGGTCAGTGGGTCAGTATCAAGCAAAGTGGTTGAAACTATTGTAAAGAACAAAATTATTGAATGCACTGATAGACATAGTTTAATGGGACCAAGTTGAAATGGATTTAGCCAAAGTAAATCTTGCTTCGCCAATCTGCTAATCAGGGGTGGCCAACTCCAGTCCTGGTGCACCACAATCCAGCCTGGTTTTCAGGATGCCCCTTATGCCTATTCATGAGATATATTTGCATACAATGGAAATCACTGGATGCAAATCTCTCTCATGAATATTCATAAGGAACATCCTGAAAACCAGGCTGGATTGTGGTGCACCAGGACTGGAGTTGGTCACCCCTGTGCTACATTTTATAGAAAGTGTGAATAAAGATGTGGATTAAAGCGAGTCAGTTGATATAGTGTTATCTGAATTTTCAGGACGTGTTTGAAGTACCTCATGAAAGACTCCTAAGGAAATTGTAAAAATCATGGGATAAGGAGGCATTGTCCTATTATAGATCGGGAACTGGTTAAAAGACAGAAACTAGAGTAGACTTAAATGGCCGATTGTCTGAATGGAGGAAGGTGAATAGTGGAATACCCCAGGAAGCTGCACTGGGTTTGGTGTTTAACATTTATAAATGATCTGGAAATGGGAATGATCAAAATCATTACACTAACACAGTAACATAGTATATGACAGCAGATAAAGACCAGCATGCTCCGTCTAGTCAGCCCAGCAAGGCGGCAAGAGTAGGTGTACTTGCCGCTCCGTGCAGATCACCCTTCCCTATATCTTTGTTTAGGGGTGTACCCACTACTCTGTGTAGGTCACCCCTATTTGTTGAAATATAAGAGATAGTTATGTTTATTTGTATTGCATTGCATCCTGTTGCTATAAAAGGGATCCACTGTGTCTGTCCCATGCCATTCTGAATTCTGTCACTGTATTTGCCCCCACCACTTCCATTGGGAGGGCATTTCAAGCATCCACCACCCTTTCAGTGAAAAAGTATTTCCTGACGTTGCCTTTCAGTTTACCCCTTGCTGCTTTAAAACTAGAGGGCGTAACATGAAGCTGCAAGGGGTAAATTGAAAGGCAACATCAGGAAATACTTTTTGCAGAGGACATCAAATTATTCAAACTTCTTAAATACATGCGGATCGATTGAAATTGCAGGAGGACCTTGTGAGACTGGGCATCGAAATGGTAGATGAAATTTAAATGTGGGCAAATGCAAAGTTGTGCATCTAGAGAAGAATAACCTAAAATTATAGTTATATGGTGGAAGGTTCTACATTGGAAGTCACCATATAAGACAAGTATCAAGGCACCACTGTGAATAATACACTGAAATCTTCTGCTCAGAGTGTGGCAGTGGCGGTCAAAGAAGCAAACGGAATGTTGGGCATTAGGCAAGGAATCACGAACAAAACAAAAGTATTGTAATGCCTCTGTATCACTCTGTAGCATGTACTGTGTGCAATTCCGGTTGCCACATCCCAAAGAAAGATGTAACAGAATTAGAAAAGATACAGAAGAGGAGGAAAGGCTAGGAGATTAGGGCTCTTCAGCTTGGAGAAGAAATAGCCAAGGAGAGATGACAGAGGTCTATAAAATCTTCAATGGAGTGGAACACACACAAATCAACCCTTTACTCTTTCAAAACCGTGCAAAGACAATGGCACATGACATGAAGTTACAATATAGCACATTTAAAACAAACAGAATAAAATAATTTCGACCCAATACGTTGTTATGCTTTGGAACTTATTTGGCAGACAATACGGTGAAAGCAGTTAGCATATGTGGATTTAAAAATGATTTGGACAAATTCCTTGAGAAAAATTCAATAAACTGCTATTAATGTAGACCTGGGGAAAGCTACTGCTTATCTCGGGGGGGGGGGGGGGGGGGGAATAGGGGGCAGGCAAACAGCATGGAATCTAGCTACTTTCTGGGAGCCTATCAAGTATTGTGATCTGAATTGGCCACGGTTGGCTTGATGGACCTTTAGTCTGACCCCTTATGGCATATATCTTATGTTCAGGTGCTAAAAACTGATCATACGCTAAACTATAATACAAAATGAAAAAAACCCATTCTTTGTAGTCTAACAGGCACACATTTCAGGCCAATTATAGATATAGGTGCTTTGCCAAATCTAACATTGCTTTCTGATAGGAGGAGAAAGTACAATTGTTTGTACAGTAATTTACCAGGTACACAAACTGGTCCCAACTATCTAGCTGCCTCTTGGAGCTTAACCCAGGAGCAAATACTGAATCCCACAGCTGAGCCTATGAAAAACGAATGTGAAGACTTCCAATTGCTAGTAGCTGAATAGGTCCTGGACAATACTAAATATTTGTAGGTTGTGATACCTTTTGCAAGGATCAATGCTAAAACTAACAAATCAATTTTATCTCATCATCTGTTAATCCAAAAATATATTTAGCCAAAAGTAAAATTATAGTCAACATGCAAAAACTGAATGACACACATCATAGAAGACATTTAAACACAACCTAAAACAGACCACCAGAATAAGCAAATAAGCTTTAAAATTTTGAAGAAACATTAAAATAACCCCACTATTCTGGCTGCATTTCTAACAAATTCCACAAGCGTTTCCTGTCCCTCATGGGGGGCTTTTTGTAAACTTTAACAGCGAAGAGGGAGAGAGAGAGAGCATATGGGGAATATAGGTGGACAAGAAGGCATCAAAAGGAGGAAAGGAAAAAACTGCCAGCACTCACTACTGCCACGTCGTCGCCTCTGAAGGCCAAGATAGAGGCACACTGAGGAGTCTATTGATCACTTCAAAGCAGCCACATCAAGACAAGGCCCACAGGACAGGCTTGGGACACCGAAGGGAAAAACTTCCACATGGCAAAGATCTACAAACCGACTCAGACACTCAACCAAAGGACCAAAGCCTGTGCCCTAGCGAGACAGTCAACAACAACAAAAAAAAAAAAAAAACACAACTGCTGCACCTGACCATCCACTGAAGGCAGAGAATACTGGAAAGTTCTAGAGCTGCACCACTACATATGCAGGTGATGACATCCCCAAAGCTTGAAATTGACTGCTTCCATTTACTGGTTGAGGAGCATAGCCCATTCATCTGGAATGGTCTAGCAGGATAATATCTGTATTTCTGTCTAAAGATGCTGCAGTATAGGAACACTGGCATAGGTCTCATGAGACTTGAGAACACAAAACCAATGCAAGAGACAATGCAAGGGAGCGGGGGGACACGAGGAGGTCATAAATACTTGTTCGTAAAATTTTGGCCTGGCTCCTAAATCCACACAAAATTTGAAGAGGCCTGTAACAGATGCACAGCATATTTGGAATTTTGGCACCTATCACTGCACAAATAAAGCCCTGTCACTACTGCACCACTCTGCTAGCTGCTAATTTTTTATTTGTTGAGCAGTAACATGGGGCACAGTTCTCTCCGATTCCAAATGCAGGCATGACTGCCTCTGAGCAAAAGGCACTATGATTGATGGAGGAAGACGACTGTGGGGAGAGATTTGCCACATGTATGTGGGATCCAAGAAGCCTGTGCATCTCATACAACTGCTCAGCAAAGGCAAGGTAAAGTGTCGCCCATTGTGCTGCATTGCAGAGAGCCTGGCTTGTTGGTATTTCAGTTTACTTTTGTCCACATATTTCTACTTTGAATTTGTTATAATTTATCTGTACTTGATGAGGGTCTGTGTGAATGAGACCAAGTGTTCTCTTAGCATGGTGTTTCCCAGGGCAGTTTCTCCAAATGGGTTAGTTCTGCGCATATCATGACAGTCATGAACCTCACTTTTAAGCCAGGGTATGTGGAGTATGATCTCAGTCTCTCAAATGTAATATTTGGCATGGTACTTACAAACTCCAAAAGTAAGCTCTTTGATACGATGCAAGTGACAAAATTACCCACGTATGTTACAAGATGTGTTTAGAAATTCTTATTAAACTTGTGGCTCCCAATATGATGGGAAATATTTCTCGGTCTCCGGCAGCATGTCTCAGTACTTCAGGATCTTCTGCCTCTCCATGCAATTCACAGACTGAACTTGGAACAGACACCCATGGTGTTTCTATGTAGGATCTGTAGTAATCTGGCTTGTTCAATTTTCCGAATAGGTGAAAGGATGTTTTAAGGCCCACCCCAATATTTATGATGCTGCTCTTTTCTGAGTAGGCTCCTTATTGCATTAATTTTAGAAGCTGGTTTCATCATGGTATGGTAAATTTGCATTATAGGTCCTCAGCGACTTTTGTAGGGTTTTGTGTTAGTTCACAGTCTGTCTGGTACCGGATAGGCTGTTAGAGATGACACCAGAATTCTATTTTTTTTCTTGTGTTGGGTTCTATGATGAAGCGTCCTAGCTCTGCTCTGCACCTACTGTTGGAGGAGGGGTTTCGCTCATGCTCACCTGTTTGATATACCGGCTTCCTAGCTAATATTTTTTCTTCAGATAACCATAATGACTATGCAAATGTGACTTTCCCTTTGCCCCACCCCCACCACGAAGCAGCTCAACTACGCCCATGGACTTTATGTTATTTAGGAGCTGTTGTTAGGTGCATCAAGTCATTTGATCGTGTCATCTGGCTAAAGAAAGGAGCGTGGCCTTCCCCCTGGTGGAATGATACCGAGCTGTTTATTAAGACTAATGGCGGGGACGCTGCTGGCATCTCTCTAGCTATGAATAAGAGCGGCGCAGTAACCTCGGGGCTTCTGCCCTGTTCCCTGAGCTCCGAGCGTCTTGTCATGCCTGTTTAGAAACTGAGATCACCAGGCCTACGAGATAGTCAAGTTCCAGTGGAGATTTCCTGGCCCGTTCCGACTCTAGCTAATCAACTGAGGCCTAGTACAGGACATAGCTACATTCTACCAATTAACGTCCCAAAGAGCGACTGCTGAAGACTACCAGCCAACCCGTGCGCAAGATGCTTTAAACCGACAGATTAAGCAGCCAATCGACATTGAAAAGGCGTGGCTACTAGTCCTCCGGCCCACCAATCAGATAACCGAATTTTAACTTAGATAAAATTAAGCCGCCTCTCACCTCGTGCGACACACACTCCAGCGACCGCAGCTCACTGCAGTAACGGCAGAAGTAGAGCTGGGAAAGAGGAGCTCTGATTTTCTTTTCGCCATTGACAAGGTACAAGACCTTCTCCGATTGAAGCAGCGCCGCCATATTGGCCGGGGAGCGCTCGCTCGCCCTCTGACCCGGCGTACATGTTTTCACGCCCTCACGTGACCAAAGTTCTCCACCTCCTCCCCTTGACGTTTAGACACGCGACTGCCGCAAGTCCCACCCACCCTTCGATGACGTGAGGGACAGGGGCGGAGTCGGCTTTTTGCTGTCTTGAGGTGCCAAGGAGGGTCGCTGTTGACGCCAGTGAGAGGGGTGCGGCAGGCTGTGCAGGAGAAGGGCGCTGTTACAATGTGATTACACGCCCTGTCTGCTGCTGTGCTAGAGGGATGTTGCATTTTTTTATTCTATGCCGCAAAACAAAGACTTCCATTGATAGTTTATGCGGGGGCATAGGCTAAGGCTCTCTTTGTTCTAGCTAGGTGATGTATTTAGTCCCACGTTCTGAAGGCAAGATAACCTACCTACGAGAAACTTGGCGCTGCCAGATGGCTTCGGGAAGAAGCCGAGCCGGGTCTGGGGTTGCCCTATGACATGCATGGAGTTCAGGGCACAGACGACTTGATCGGTGTTTGGTATGACAGGCTTTACACAGGCTGCCAGAATATTGCATAAAGCGGCTAAAGGGAGAACATTACAAAATAATGCTAATAAAACTAGAGTACAGAAAGGACCAAGAACCATTCTCAGCTTCTGGAGCTGAGATTGCGTCCTTGGTCAGATTATGTTCTGGCCTAGTGGCAGGATACAACATATTTTGATGCTATAACTGCTGTTTCCCCCAAGACTTGCCAGAGATTTTTCTGCACCTCTCTTTTTGCGGGAAGTCTGCACTCGCGGTCCTTTAAAAAATAATCCAAGTAATTGTATAGTGAACCAATCGGGTACTAACTTTAAGGCTCAGATACTAACCGGTGGAGATCTTTGTAAATGTGTTTGCAAGCATCAAACATGCTGTTAACACGTCATCAGTACGGTATATGTCACAGTGTATTTAACACATTATTTTGTGTTTGAGAATAGCTGTGCATAATCTATGGCAGAGAGGTAATGAACTGCATTATTATATGCATTCATAAATTATATGTGCAATACGTTTAGTGGACTCAAAATCACAAAGGTTAATTACAACATAGAGGTGTAAATTTTTGCAATAGTCTATACCAAAAAAAGGGACTATAATATTTGATATGGAACAGCAGACTAGATAGGCCATATGGTCTTTTTCTGCTGACATGTTTCTATTTTTCTAAGATAAGTGCATTTTCTTTTGAGCTCATTTGCATATCTTCCAAATAAACTTGTGCTAAATATGAATTACTATGCTATTCTGCAAAGAGCTGTGTGGGTCAGTATGTAGGTCTCTGTGTGAAGACCAATCATGGTTCTAGTATTAATCCTGTTGAGTTCATCAGAAGCTGATCATTTTAGAATTTACAAAGCTTTGTATAAAGCGCCTCATTTGATACCTCTTCTTCCTGGTCTTGTATTAAGATTTTGTGTGTTTTTCAATATAAATTTATTACTGTTCTGATTTTCATAGGTCTTGAAAGATGCTGTAAATAATACACTTTTCTGCACGGAACTGTGCATCTAGTCATGGGTGTAGTTTGACTGTTTCCTTTGGGGGGTGAGGCAACATATTTGTATATTCATGATGTTATCTTAAAAAAAAAATACTAGATGGATAGGAAAGCCGGTATAACAAACAGGCAAAGGCTGAGCTGGTGCCCCCGAGATACTCAGAGGGGGCCAGAGGCTCTCATTCAGTGGCTTGGCCAAAAAAAAAAGGGAAGACAACATATTTTCAGGCTATATAATTAAAATGCAACAACAATTGTAGCTCTTTAGTTATTAAGCCTGGCACTGTAAGATTAAAAAAACTACAGATATCTGTAAATATATATTCAGCAAACAACAATGGAGATGGAAGGAGCTCTCATGCTAAGGGACAAGAAGAAAAAGAGAACCACTGTGCAGTTTCTAACACCTAAAGAAATTATAATTTATTTTGGCATTAAAAACTGTGCTATGGTTCTCGTTTTTTCTTTTTGAACATGTATTTTGAGTCCAATGAAACCCATTCTCTAACAGTAAGTGAAGAGCAGAACTAGGACATTTCACCATAGAACCCAGCATACAAGGAAAAAAAATTGATCCCGGTGTCATCTCATTAACAGTCTATCCGAAACCAGACAGACTGTGAACTAACACAAAACCCTACAAAAGTCACTGAAGATCTATACTGCAAATCTACCATACCATAATGACACCATCTTCTAAAATTAACGCAATAAGGAGCCTACTCAGAAAAGAGCAGCACCATAAATATTGCAGTGGGCCTTAAAACATCCTTTCTTCTATTCGGAAAACTGAACAAGCCAGATTACTACAGATCGTATATAGAAGCTCCATGCTAACAGAACGCTTGGGAGTATGTTTACAAAGCAGCAGTAGCGGCCTCCATGCGATGCTCCAATATCACACAGAGGCCACTACCGCTGCTTTGTAAACATACCCCTTGATCTCAGTCACACAGGCAAAATGCAGTTAGACCCTTACCAAGCACAGAAGAAATTATAATAAACGTAAAATAGATGTATGTAGATAAAATGAAACCCCAACAATCCAGGCTCTGTATGCCATGCAATACAAGAAATATAAGAGGCAAGTGATACTTTACCTCACCTTTTCTGAGCAGTAGCATGAGATGCACAGGTCTCTCTAATCCCACATGCAAGTGGCGCAGCTTCTACCCATAGTTTCCCCTCCGTCAATCTTGGTCCACTTGCTCAGAGCTGGCAGTGTTGCCGATTAGGTGCAGTACTGGCTCTTCCCACAGCCCATCTCTGAACAAGAATTGCTGGAATTGAGGGAGGGGATAGACCATGGGGAGAGGCAGTGTTGTCTGCATGTAGGTTCAGAAAGAACTCTGCCTCATGTTACTGCTCAGCAAAAGTAAAAGCAGAAGCTAGCAGAGAGCTACACATGGTGATGGGTCTTTATTTGTGCAGCTGTGCAGCCTATAGCTGGTGCCAAAATTTCAAATGTGCTGTGCCTCTGCTGCAGGACCTGACAAATTTTGTGTGGATTTAGGAGCCAGGCCAAAATCTTGAGCCATTGCTTCTGAACTATTCACACCCACCTCCCATTGTCTCTCACAATGGTCTCATATTCTCAAGTCTCATGAGACCAGCGCCAGAGTTCCTATCCTGCCTGGCATCTTTACACAGATAACAACAATTATAACTTCAGCTATTAAGTGTCTGTACATGTGTGTAGTGCAACTATGGTGTGCCTGTCTGTGCATGGAAGGAGATGTGGTAGGTGCCTTTGTATGGGTGGGTAACGGGGCATCTGTGTGTGTGGTGCAGAAGTGGGGTGTCTGTATGTGTGTGTGGTATGAAGGTGAGGTGCCTTTGTATGGTGCGAAAGTGAGGTGCCTATGTGTGGGGGTGTGTGTGTGCGCGTGTCTGTCATGCGGAGGTGGTGTGTCTGTTGTGCAGGGGTGGGGTGCCTGATTGTGTGCGTGTCTGTCATATGGAGGAGAGGTGCCTGTGTGTGTGGTGTGGAGGTGTCTGTGTGATGTGGAGGTGAGGTGCTCGTGTGTGTTTGTTTGTGCTTGTCTGTCATGTGGAGATGAGATGCTTGTGTGGGGAAGGGGAATGCACCTTTTGGCAACACCTTGCACTCTTCCCTCCAACCTTTCTACTACTGGCTCCACTCCTCTGTTACCCTTCGAGACTCCCCCCTTCATACCCCCCCCCCCCACACACACACTCCATCCTCTGCCCTAAAATCCCTCCATCCTCCTTTTTTAAATAGGCCCCTGCCCCTTTAAATTGTCCCTGCCTTCTCTACCTCACTTGAACCCCTCCCCTCCATACAACCTATTTGCTGCAGGCCACCGAGCCTCCCTCTTATCTTCTGCCTGCGGTGATTGGATCCCTACAGACAGTCTGCTTGTCTCTTGGATGCCCCTTCTCTTCTGCCCACAAGGGATCTGATCTCTTGCAGGCAGAAGAGAAGGGGACTTTGTCACGATCCCCTTCTGCCCAGAGGCATTGCCCCACCCCCTGCGAGTTGCCGCGACAATGGCCGTGAAACCTGTCAGCCCTTGGGGATCCAATCTCCTGCAAGCAGAAGAGAAGGAAGGGGATGGCCATGATCTCAGCAAAGTCCCCCTCTATGTGCCTGCGGGATCCCCGTGGGCAGACAAGCATTATGGTCATTGTCGGGGCAACTCGTTTGGGAGGGGGTAATGCCCCCTCACCTCCCCAAACTACATCCATGCATCTAGTTCTTTTTTTTCAGTACCTCTTTTTGTTGTGCAGTTTATGCTACTTAGTTATAGCTCATTGCTTTCCCTGGCTCTTAGCCTTGTATTTCTTGTTGGCCGTCATAAGGTGCTGGCTACATCCAAGTTTGCACAGGGAGCACGACAATAAAACTCATTCAAATGCTAACAACATAAGAAATGCCATACGGGGTCAGACCAAGGTCCATCAAGCCCAGTGTCCTGTTTCCAACCATGGCCAATCCTGGTCACAAGTACCTGACAGGTTCCCAAAAGGCACACAGGGTCCACAATGCTTTTTCTGGGGTAGACAGTGAATTTCCTGAATCCTCTTTAATAATAGTTTATGGCCCTTTCCTCCAGGAACTAGTCCAAACCTTTTTTTAAACCCAGCTTTTACTATATACCCTGGTAATGAATTAGAGTTTGATTATGCTTTGAGTGAAAAACTATTTTCTCTTATTACTCTTAAATGGGTTACATTGTAGCTTCATTGTGTGTCTCCTAGTCTTCTACTTTTTGATGGAGTAAACAATTGATCTATTTTCACCTGTTCCACTCTATTCATTCATTTATAGACCTCTATCATATCTCCCCTCAGCTGTGTTTTTTCCAAGTTGAAGAGCCCTAACCTTTTAAGCCTTTCCTCATAGGGGTAACTTTCCATCTCCTTTACTGTTTTGGTGGCTCTTCTCTGTATCTTTTCTAATTCTGCACTTGTATATCCTTTTTAAGATATGACAACCAGAAATGCACACAATATTCAAGGTGCGGTCGCAATATGGAATGATACAGAGGTATTATAATATCCTTGGTTTTATTCTCCATTCCTTTCCTTATCATACCTAGCATTCTATGTGCTCTCTTGGCCGCCGCTGCACACTGGGCGGAGGGTTTTAACATGTTATCCATGATGATGCCTAGATCCTTTTCTCGAGTAGTGGTTCCTAATGTGAAACCTTACATCGTGGAACCATAGTTTGGGTGTTCTTTTCTAGGTGCAGGACTTTGCACTTGTCCACATTAAATTTCATCTACCATTTGGACATCCAGTCTTCCAGTTTATCAAGTTCCTCTTGCAATTGTTCACAATCCTCTTGTGTTTTAACAACTTTGAATAATTTTGTGTCACCTGCAAATTTGACCACCTCATTTTTTATTCCTATTTTCATGTCATTTATGAATATGTTAAAAAGCAGTGGGCCCAACACAGATCCGTGGGGTACTCCACTATTCATCTTTCTCCATTGAGAAAATTGGCCATTTAACCCTACTCTCTGCTTTCTTGATCCACAATAGCACGCTGACTTCTATCCAATGACTTTTTAATTTTGCCAAGAGTCTCTCATGAGGGACCTTGTCAAAGGCTTTCTGAAAATTTAGATACACTATATCAACCTGCTCACCTTTGTCTACCTGTTTATTTACACCTTCAAAAAAATATAACAGATCAGTAAGACAAGACATTCCTTGGCTAAATCCATGTTAGTTTTCTCTCATTCAATCATGATTGTCTACATGTTCAATAATTTTATTCTTTATAATGGTTTCTACCCAGGGGTGTCTCTATAATGAGGCCGAGTGAGGCAGTGGCCTCAGGTGGCAACTTTTTGGGGGTGGCAAAAATTTCCAGTTTCCCATCAGTGCCGGTGGGCTTAGCAGAGCCACAGGAAAGGGAAACTCCCTTCGTGGCTCTGTAAAGCCGGCGCTGAGGGAGAGAAGAGGGCTCTGCAGGGGCAGCTGCGGAGCACTTACTTCTGCCGCTGCTGTGGTGGCAGCGGCAGTGGCTTCAGCAGCCAGTTTAAGTGGGCTGATGGGGGGGGGGTTAGGACTGGAAATGGGCTGATCGGGAGGGGAGGCTAGGGCTGGTCATGGGCTGATCGGGAGGGGGGATAGGACTGGTAATGGGCTGATTGGTGGGTTTAGGCTTAGAAATGGTCTGATTAGGGGGGCTAGGACAGGAAATGGGCTGATTGGGGAGCTAGAATTGGAAATGGACTTTTTGGGGGTTAGGCCTGGTAATGGGTAAATGGGGGGCTAGCACTGGAAATGAGCTAGGACTGATAATGGACTGATTGGGGGGCTAGGACTAGAGTGGGCTGATAAGAGGGATAGGACTGGAAATGGGCTAATGGGGGATGGGAGGAGAGCGCTGCTGGCCCTGGAAGAAAACTAGGGGCTAGGACTCCAAATGGGCTGATGCGGGAGGACGGTAGATAGGACTGAAAGGGAGCAGATAATGAGAGGGTCTGCCAGGGGAAGGAGGGGACAGGAAAGGAGCTGACACCTGGGATGTACTGAAGGGGGAATGGAAGGGAGCTGACACTTGGGGATGGGAGTGGTAGGTAGTTGGGTAATGGGGAGGAGGCTGGAAGGGAGCTGACATGCAAATGGCACTGGAAGGGGGATGGACAGAGGGTAGGGCGATTGGAAGGGAGCTGACGGGGGAGGGGGTATGGCATTGACAATAGATGTAAGCTGATATCTGGGATGGTATTTGAACTAGAAGGGGCTGGACAGTGGGGAAGGAGGGGAACTGGAAGGGAATGGACACCAGTGGCAGTCGTGGGAATGCAAGGTGGTTTACTTTGGAAGGTACTGGGAGGGGAGGACTGGAAAGGGGGCTGATACTGGGAAGGGTTACTGGAACTGGAAATGGGTTGATGGGAGGAAGTGAAGAAAACAAAAGAAGAGATAAGAAATGGCAGATGGACCATAGACCATAGAAAGAGAGCTAAGAGAAGGCAGGAAAGCAGAAGCCTCAGATCGGGACCAGCATGATCCAGAGAATAAAATGGTCAGACAAGAAAGGTAGAAAAAATAATTTTATTTCATTTTAGTGATTGGACTTTGTGCTCTTTTTATATTTTACACAGTATTGGGGAACTTCATCTCTTATTTATCTGATGTTGCACTGCATGTGGACTGTGGACTCTGGCTTCTTGGGGTTTCAATTTAATTTTAGTCTACATATTTTTATTTTTACTTTAGATTGTGGTTAATTATTCTGTACTTGGTGAGGGTCGATGTTACGAGTGTGTGACTGAAGTCAGGTGTTCTGTTAACATGGAGTTTGTACATAAAGCTCTATACTGTACTGTAGTAATTTGACGTTCAGCTTTTCAAATAGGTGTATGGATGTTCCAGGGCCCACTGTAGTATTTACAGTGATGCTTTTTTTGGATAGGCTCCTTATGTGAGTTTTGGAAGTTTGTGCTGATATGGTATGGTATGGTATGGTATGGTAGGTTTGCTCTTTGTTGTAGGGTTTTGTATTAGTTCACATTATGCCTGGTACTGGAGAATACTGGTTGTTGTTGTTAGTGAGATGATCAGAATCAGATTTTTTTTTTTTTTTATTGAGTTCTTTGGTGAATGTCCTGGTTCTGCTCTGCATATACTGTGGATGCAAAATATATGTTGAAAAAGAAAAAGCAAGAACCATAATGCAGTTTATAACAAAATAAAAATGAGTTATAATTTAGTTTTATAATCTGTGCTGTTGGTTCTTGCTGTCTTTTAGTTCCTTGGTGTGCAAACGGGGCCGTACCTAGCCCTGTGCAAGTGGTGCAGCCGCACAGGGCGGAAAGGCTTGGGGGGGGGGCGCATTTCGGCTGTCTGCTGTTGCCCTGCAGGAAAATAGCAGGCAGCCGAAATGCGCTTCCCAAGCCTTTTCGCAGCACTTTAAGCAGGTCTGGTCCCTCCCTCCTCTGACGCGATGTCAGAGTAGGGAGGAACAGATCTGCTTAAAGTGCCAGTGCCTTTCAGATCGAGCGCATGCCCCCTTCTCCTCCCCATACCTCCGTCCAGCGCTGCCTGCTCTTTCCCTGCTGCCGGCACCTCCGTGAAAAAAAACAGAGGGTGGCAGCAGCAAGGAAAGAGCAGGCAGTGCTGGACGGAGGTATGGGGGGAGAGGGGAGATGATTGCAGCTTGATATGGCTCTGTGTGCAAACATCTTGCATTTCCTTCATATAATCTAATTAGCTTTTTGGTTTGGTTCAGTCTCTGATTGGATTTCTGAAAAAGCCCCGCCCACTCTAAGGTGGGGGGGGGGCGCCTTTTCATACTTCGCCTCAGGCAGCAGATTGCCTTGAGCCGCCCCTGTGTGGACGTACCTGATATGGACATTGTTGGGGACAGTTACATACTGTAGATGTTCCTGTACCAGTATTCCAGACAGGGGATATGTCCCAGCCTGCCATTTTGCTAGCAGAGACATTCAGTAGTGCAATAACCACAATCAGGTTTCCCTAATAACTATCAATTATCATCACAATTGTGGATGGTACTGTGGATATTAGAGTACCATCTCTTCTAGGCCCTCCGGTTCACCGGTAAACCAAGCACTTTTCAGCTGCCTATTCATGCCTTGGAGCAAGTATAGACTTGGATGAAGACAGAGACATGCTGGCCATTTCTGAAATCAGGTGTGCACATCTAATTTCAGAGTAGGGAGGGACAGATCTGCTTAAAGTGCCGGTGCCTTTCAGATTAGGCGCATGCCCCCTCCTCCTCCCCATACCTCCGTCCAGCGCTGCCTGCTCTTTCCCTGCTGCTGGCGCCGCCATGAAAAAAACAGAGGGCGGCAGCAGCAGGGAAAGAGCAGGCAGCGCTGGACGGAGGTATGGGGGGAGAGGGGGGCGTGCACCCGAGCTGCAAGTTGCACAGGGTGCGATTGCAGCTCAGTATGGCCCTGTGTGCAAACATCTTGCATTTCCTCCATATAATCTAATCGGCTTTTTGGTTTGGTTCAGTCTCTAATTGGATTTCTGAAAAAGCCCTGCCCCCTCTAAGGTGTGTGTGTGGGGGGGCGCCATTTCATACTTCGCCTCAGGCAGCAGATTGCCTTGAGCCGCCCCTGTTTCTACCATTTTGCCTGGTACTGTATCAGGTTCACAGGTCTGTAGTTTCCCGGATCACCCCTGGAACCCTTTTTAAAAATTGGTGTTACATTGGCCATTCAACAATCTTCAGGTGCTACAGATGTTTTTAATGATAGTTCACACATTACTAATAGTAAATCTGCTCCCTTCCTTTGTTTGCTGTCCGGAAAGAAAATAATTTACGGGAATTTTGCAAGCAAAATCCAAATTTCCAGTTCATTTTTCCTAGAAAAAAAGATGCTGTACGTACTCCATATGCATGTTCTTTCATTAATACACGAGGACCAGTGGTCAATTTTAGTAGGCAATGAAAAAGGTGCCGGTATTCGATACTACCACATACCCCCTCAAAAATCCCTGCAAACATCTGTGCAAAAAGGTCTGACTTATGCAAAATTCTGCATGTTTTGTTTGTTAAAATAACAAAGCATATTATTTTTGAGTGATACTGAATTTAAAATAGAGAAAAAATTACAAAAGAATTGCAAATTTGTAGTAGACACTTTTTATCTGTTTCTTTATATAATTACAACGTAGCTAATCAAAAGTAGGTTTTGTTATAGAATACATGTACAAAACAACAAGAAAAACCTGAATAAGTGTATTTATAGCAGGGACAGGGCAGTGCTTCATACTACCATATGGTAGATCTGGGTTAGATTCCTGAACCTAATTTCTGCTTTTTAGCCCAAGGGAGACTGGACATGCTGTGGTTCTCAACCACCAGTGGGAGGAAGTCTCAGCTCATGTAAAAGCAGTATTCCATGGACAGACCCAGGATGTAGGTACACCAGGTTCCAGAGGGAGCCAAGGTCTGTAACCCTGACTGAAGACAGGATGGCTGGGCTGAAAGGGAGAGAGTTAAAAATTAGCTTTCATAACTATCTAATTGTGGTCTCCATGAGACTATAACATCATAGAGCCCGATTCTGAAGTCCAGCCAAGGAGGAAGAAACTGCTAGGCCATAACCCCTCCCCTGAACACCGGAAAAAAATGCATATAAAAGGTTTTCTGATCAGAATAAGACCAAATACAAACTCATGAATTATCTGGCAGTCTTACTTACTGTTGGAGGAAAATTCTTCGATAACACTGCCATTGCCAATCCTTTAATTCTTGAACTATTACAAATTCTGTTGAATTTGTATCATTTCAGTGTCACAAGAAATGTAGTATTATCTCAGTCAGTCCTCATTACTTTTTCAAAATGTGTAGATGCCTCAAGTCAAAACTGAAAAGATAACTACAATTTGCTGAGGAAAGAGAAGACGGTTTCAATATGAAGGAAACGCAAGTGCAACATGAGCACTTCAACTTCTAATAGATGCATACACTGATGTCTGTTTTCTACAAAATCTGGATTAATTGTGGGATATCTCAAGTGCAGTGAGATTTTGCATTTATAGTGCATTAGGAGCAAAAATTAACATATGGTAATGTCATGGCAAAGGCTGTGTGCTGTCAGTAGTGTGGTTGGCCAGTGCCCTGCGGTTAGCACACAGGGTACACTCAGAGCACACAGATTCGCATGAAATGCATCGGCAAATTGTGTGGATGCACCAATGCTATCTTCTGGTCCCAGCTCTGCCTAAACATATATAGAAAATACAAATTGCAGCCCATTGTTAAATACTGTACTAATTGCTTTAATGATTAAAAAAAAACAAGAATTTAAGGTAATACCTTTTCAGTGGACTACATATATTTTTGCCCAGGTTTCGAAAGCTATAACCTTCAGGTGAGGACAGTAACACCTCCTCTCTATTTCATATACTATTTAGTTAGCAATATTTATTAAAGCCTATTCATCCAAATTGCTAAAGAAGCTAGTCTAGGTATAGTTTTGTAAATTCTATGAATACATCATCTAATCATTTAGAATAATTTAATGAAAGCTCTAAGTGCTTTGCCTTACAGAGGATGTAAGAAAATTGATGGATTGAAACTGTTATTCTAACAGAAGTTTATAGGCCTGGTTCTTCCTTACATCTGCTTGGGCTCTGACTCCCCTCCAAAATTCATAGCAACTGGGTTCAAACTATTCTGGGGGGGAGGGGGGGGGTGAGCTTTTCAACAGGTCTGAAAATGTTTATGCAGTGGTTCAGTCCGTTGAAAGACATGATAGCTTGTTAAAGTGGACCGATCACATCCAAACGTCATATGAAGGGAATTACGGTCCTGGAATTTATCAAAACTCACGAAAGCTTGACAGTGACCATTGCAAAACATGCAGAGCTTTGCCTGGGGAATGTTATTGACAGACGAGATAGGCCATATGATCATTTTCTGCTTTCATGTTTCTACCTTTCCTGCCCTATAATGTGTTAAAAGACAAATGTGAGGATCTGAAAAGGGCTACAAATTTTGCACATACATGATACTGACTTCCTTGTGTTTCTGAGAGAGAAATATAGCCGATCAAGATTCTACTGCAGTTATCTCACTGATTTGTGGAACACAGATCACCAGATTTTCATGGGAACAGGCACAAACAGGATCATCTGCATCTCACGATTTCCACATTAGATAAGATCTGCCGAATCATCTGGTTTTGTTTTGACTGCACAGATGGTTTGTAGATAGTAGTTAGTAATTACTAACTACTATTTTATTATTAAATATTGATATTAAATGTTTTGTATTATTGCTTTATGATGTGTGTATACCACGTTGAACCAGTACATTAGCTAGGCAGAATATAAGTATTAAATTGACCTGAATCGAATTTCACTGATTGGACGGCCCCATCTGAAGATTTAAAAATTCATAAACAAACCGATAATCTTAATTATTTGGGATGTAGATTGGATCCGTCAGATTTGTCTCATTGTTTGCATTGCCACAACTCTTCCCTCCAAAGAGCTCTGGGTCCATCAGATCTGACTTCGGCAACAGAAACCTGCCGGCGACTGCACAAGAAGCTTTTCCAGCAGGGAGATGCGCTGCCTTTGTATGGTTCATTCCCTTCCTCCATTGATACCATCCAGAGGCTCTGGTGGATCTAGAGATATGTACTGGATCAGACTTGACTATTACATGTCTGCCAACAGCTGCACCTTAGGAGCGTTCAGGCTTTCGGCCAAATCAGCAGTAGAAGCCTGAAGGAGGCGCCAGTATCGGCCCATGCAGGCTAAAGGAAGTGGTGATAGAAACATAGAAACAAGACGACAGAAAAAGACCACAAGGCCCATCTAGTCTGTCCTTCCATAACAACAACTACAACAGTCCACTTTTTACCTTTAGAGATCCTCTGTGTTGGTCCCATGCTTTTTTGAATTCAGTTACTGTCCTCATCTCTACCACCTCCACCAGGAGACTATTCCATGGATCCACTACTCTTTCCGTAAAGAAATATTTCTGCATATCACTCCTGAATCTATCTCCCTTCACCCTCATCCCATGTCCCCTCGTAGCAGAACTTGCTTTCAATTGAAAGAGGCTCTCTCCCTGAACATTTATGCCACGGAGGTATTTAAACATCTCAATCATATCACCTCTATCCCGCCTTTCCTCTAAGGTGTACATATTAAGATCCTTAAGTCTGTCCTCATATGCTTTATAATGAAGCCCATTAATCATTTTAGTAGCAACCCTCTGCACCGACTCCATCCTGTTCACATCCTTTTGAAGGTGCGGTCTCCAGAATTGCACACCATACTCCAAATGAGGTTGCACCAAAGACTTATACAGAGGCATTATCACCTCCTTTTTTCTGCTAGCCATTCCTCTCTGTATGCACGCAAGCATCCTTCTAGCTTTTGCCGTTGCCTTTTCTACCTGTTTAGCTACTTTAAGATCATCAGACACAACCACGCCTAGGTCCCGCTCTTCTTT
This sequence comes from Ichthyophis bannanicus, assembly GCA_033557465.1. Taxonomy (NCBI): domain Eukaryota; kingdom Metazoa; phylum Chordata; class Amphibia; order Gymnophiona; family Ichthyophiidae; genus Ichthyophis; species Ichthyophis bannanicus. Next base: position 67,099,575 of record CM066050.1, on the reverse strand, counting down.
AGTGGACAAAAGTACTTCACCTCCTATACTGTATTGCTCCCTTGGATTGTTGCAGCCCAAATGCATGACCTTGCATCTTTTAACATTAAATCCCAGCTGCCAAATTCTAGACCATTCTTCAAGCTTAGCTAGATCTCTCCTCATGTTATCTACACCTTCCTGGGTGTCTACTCTATTGCAGATTTTGGTATCATCCGCAAAGAGGCAAACCTTACCCGACAGCCCTTCCTCTGGCTGAATGATGGCTGCATCTGCCTATGCAAGTCAAAGGGAAGAGGAAGTGGCTGCTGCAGACAAATTGATCTGGGTCAGCTCCTCCTTCAAAAGCAGGAACAGGAAGCGTGGTGAAGAGCAGCCTGGAAAGGGAGAGAATGCTAGGGTACTCCTTAAAGGGCAGAGAGTGAAGTTCCCTAGGCCAGAAGTAGGGAAACAGAAAGCCCCTGTATACCCTCTTCACTGTCCCCATCCCCTTCCTTTTTAATTCACATCAATCTCGGAATGACCAGAGCTCAAAAGGTCCCTGGTGTGATCACTTGGACATGTCCAGCATATCCAAATTAGGAGATCTATTGCCTGTTGCTTGCTCCCAGAAGCACCTGACTAACAACTGTCCTCCACAAACTTGTCCAAACTCCTTCTTAAACTCAGCTAGACCATTAACTTTGACTAACATCCTCCAGCAACAAATTTCATAGCCTAATAGGGTTGACTGAAATATACCTTCTTAAATTAGTTTTCAGTTTTATGGAGTTCTATGCCCTATCTCGGGTATGATCTGAATAAGGAGCATCCTAATGGTTAGAGCAGCAGGTGGAGAATCCAGCTCCTTGTCAGCTTGAGCAAGTCATTTAAACCTCTTATCGCCTCAGGTACAAACTTAGAGTATAAGCCCTTGGGGGACAGGAATGTACCTGAATGTAACTCACCTTGAGTTACTATTCAGAAAGGCCTAAACTAATCCCAACTTGATCCACACCACTCATGATTTTAGAAATCTCTACAGGGGTGTCAATGGCCTCAAACAGTCCCACAGTGTTTATCTTAAACCTCTGATGCCCGATGCCAACTTCCTTTTGTATGGGGGTGAAAGGGCTTAGCTGCATCCGCCGCCATGCAAACAGGAAGTCAAACAGCCTTGCAGTGCCAGAGGTTTAAGCTAAGGACTGAGAGGCTGCTTGAGGCCACTGCTGCAGGTCCCGGACAGGGACAGCAGCAGCAATGGGTTGACCTGGACTGTTGGTGCTCTAGACAGAAGAAGAAGCCACTGGAAAGCATGCTGCAGCCTGCCCATGGGCGACCACAGGGAGAAGAGAAGAGGAAAGCAAGGCAGGTTAGACACCTGCTTGAGGGAGATGCAGAGAAGGCAGGAGACATTTAAAGGGACAGTGGGCTTGCAAAAGGAAGAACGTGAGGGGAATTGAGGGCAGGGAAGGGGAACAGAGAGTAGGGGGCAGGGAAAGGTGCAAGGCGTTGGAGGTTGGGGACAAAAAGCCACAATGTGTACATGTAACCCCCCCCCTTCTGCAGAAGACCCCCCCCCAACACACACACAAACCTCACCACACCTCTGCATCACACACACACTCTTTCTGAAGAGAGAGACAAATGTATAGAGAGCACCAGTTATAAAGATGCCTCATATAACCCCTTCTACCTATCACCTTTCTTGAACTCTAGCCCCACAGACATGCATGAGTTTGCAAATGGAGGAAGGGGAAACACCCAGTTTTGTCACACTGTAAATGTGCTCTTTTCAACTTCTTGCTCCTCTCCATACCATTTCTAGTTCTAGATCTTTTTTGAAATGGGAGTGACCACACAAAAATTAAGGTGTGGTTGTACCATGGGACTATGCAGTCAATTTTCAAAGAAAGCTGAACACTGAACTAGGCAGGTAGAGCAGTCCATCTGCCTCGCCCCTAGTAGTCACATGAAGTATGGACAAAATCAGGCAACTCAATTGCTGTGGATCATATGGTCGCAGCTTTATTAATATCAAGCAAGTGCAATAACAAACGGAGGGAGCGGAGATCCAACCAAGTCACCCAAGCTAATGTGTAATGACTTGCATATGTTTTGTCATCTACGAGGGGGTACAGTATGCTGGGCCCGTCATGCCTGTCCTCATACCCAATGCCTTGTCATCTCATCTTGTGGGGCCACCCCTGCTGGGGTGACCATCACCCAAGCAGGACTGGCCCAAAGGCTCATTGTGGGGCATCATTTGCATAAATATCTGCATAGTGTTAACATGCACTAACTTTTAGTAAGCATGCCTCTTAATGAGTGTCTGGATAAAGAAAGACTACCAGATCTATACATTACTATACTCCAGTGCCAACCGCCAGCACATTAGGAAGTACTACAAACACTGCCCATTAAGAACCCATAGCAAACCTGCCGTATCATAACAGCACTACCAGGACTCACAAAGCACCAAACCCGATCAATCAAAAGGCAACACTGAAAATATTAAACCAATACATCTCAGAAAATACCAATACATGACCTACTGGGGAAAGAAAACAAGTGGCACTGTCAAATAGAAACTACATAAACAGAATACCTCAGCTTGGTTACACATGCAGAACACAGACCATCACCACACAAAGAACAAGGGATCACAATTTAGAAATAGGAAGACAATAATTAAACTGGGAACCCCAAAAGCCAAACTTGGAATGTACAACAACGCTGCAGAAATTAAACTATGAATTAATTTCCTCTTGTACTAAACAAAAATGCAAAGACGTTAACGATGCACATTTCCCAGAGCTGACATATTCCAGCTAATTCAAAATGAAAAAAATATTTTTTTACTTTTTGTTTGGGCATTTTATTTTTCAGTTGCAATTGCTCCAGTCACTTTCTTCTGGTTCCTTCGTGTCTTCTGCTAACTCTCCATTGTCTGCTGTCCATTTGTCCTTTCTCCTCTCTTCTAGATTTTTTCCACTCTCTCTGCTTTAACATACTGATCTTTCTCCCTTTGCTCTTTCCTCCACTTCTTTCTTTATTCCTTTATCATCTACTCAAATTCCACCCTTCCATTCTCAAGCCCCACTTACTCTCCCAATACCCGGCCAATCGTATATTTTTCTTCCCTCACACACAAAATATCTTTTCCCCTCTCTGACGTTATTCCCCCAGCACCATCCCCTTCTACTCCTCCCCCAACATCAGCTCCCTTCTAGTTCCAGCCCCACCCAACCTTCTAGTTCCATTCTCCCATGCCACCGCATCGGCCCATCCAGTCCTAGCCCCCCCCCCATCAGCTCATTTCCAGTCCTAGCCCCCCAATCAACTCATTTCCAGTCCTATTCCAGCCCCCATCAGGCCATTTGCAATCCTAGCCCCCTCCCCATCAGCCATTTCCAATCCTATTCCAGCCCCCCATCAGCCCATTTCCAATACTAGCCCCCCAAAAGCTGTCAGACGGCTGCCTGGGTGAGAATCTTCACAGTCTTGGCAAGTGCATATCTCTATATGATTTGCAAGGGATTGTGGGCAATGTAGTTCATTCACACCAGACACAGCTGCTGACAATAATTTAGTTGTGCTTAAGTGGTAAAGCCAATAAGATATTTATTTATTTATGGGGTTATTTCTCTCCCAACACAGATATGCTTGGTAGCACATAAATCAGGTAACTTGCTTTCAGTGTTAACTTGGAAAAACAAAGTCAAAATCAAAATCAGAAAAACAACAAATGAAAAGCCACAAAGCAAGAAACAAACTGTTCTTTTCAGGTTAACTTCTGATTATTTCCCACATAGATACATAAGTGATTCTCTCCTAGCTCACAAGCAATTAGGTAAGGCTTAATTGCTAGCAGTTACCAGCTGAAACCCCTTAGCTGGCTTGCCTTCCACTGTGTGGGTCAAATCCTGCTTCAGGAGCTTTTCTGAGTAGATTAAAGAACAAATTTGTATTTCTTTGTGATGGTTGCTGTACTTTATAACAGAAAGTTACCAACGGAGTTTAGATAGAGAGCAGTCCATATAAACAGGATCCTCATCTGCTATTATTCCCCCTTGTTCAACAAGCATGGGTTCAATATCATGGATTGGCACAGATGAATCTCTCAATGGAGCATTTTCAGGAGAATACTTGTTTCCCTGCTGTCTTTCAAGGTTATAGCTAGGGCATAGATCAGTGTTCATACCTGAGCTTCCATTGCTGCTAGAGTTCCTCTCTATATAGCCTGGCCAGTATGTAGTCCAGTTCTTATGTCCAGCCTTCCAATCCAGATCCCTGGACACTGGATCTCTCTTCACATACCTTCTGGCACAGGTCTTAGGGTCCCTTCCACGTGCAGCCGTCTCCCTCACAGGTAGCCTCTGGTGATTCCTAGCTCTGCAGCACCATTCCTCTGGCTTTCCCCAGTCCAATGGTGTATGCTGGCCCTTGGAATACCTCACAGTATACGTACTGCTTTGGACTCTTCTAGACCTCTCAAAGGCTTTTCTCCTCTTTCTTCCAGAGGGTCTCTTTCCCTCTCTGTCCGTCCGGTTTGGCTTCTGCTTCTGATGATCCTTCAGATGAAACTGATGATCCTTCTCTGGATATCCAAGGTGATCATGAAGATGGTCATCTGTAGAATAAACTCTACTTTTATTCTGCTTGGATGAGTGCTCCTCCCTAACACAGCGCAGCTGTGCTGAATCAGGCCCTGCCCTTTGAGATGAGTGCTTAAGGATTACCTCATAGCCCTCCTGATTGAACACACGTTTCCCCACTTCAGCTCCTCTCATGGCTGTTGGAAACCTGGTGCATTCTGGGACTGGTAGTCTTTTATGGCAAAATTCTGTTTTCTCATTTCTACCAGCACTGACAGGTTGCTTGTTCAGAGACACTTCACCTTTTCTATAGCCCCTTCCTGAGCTATGATAAGCTTCCTTATCACAAAGCCCATTTCCAGTCCTAGCCCTCCCCATCAGCTCATTTGCAGTCCAAGCTCCACCATCAGCCTATTTCCAATCCTAGCCTCCCCAATCAACCCATTTCCAGTCCTAGTTCCCCCATCAGTCCGTTTCCAGTCCTAGCCCCCCACCACTCAGCCCATTTTCAGTCCTAGCCCCATCAGCCCTTCCCAGTCCTATCCTATTCCACCCATCAGCCCATTTCCAGTCTTGCCACCCCCCCCCCCACTGAGCCCATTTCCAATCTTAGCCCCCCCCCCTCCCCAAAGAGCCCTGCGGATGGCTTTAGAAGCCCTGGCTCACCTCCCTACACCGGCTCCCAGGAGGCTCAGAAACAGCTCCCTACAGCCACCGAAGTGAAGAGCGCCGTTTTTCTTCACTTTGGCAGCTGTTTTGTAATGTAGGTCGCTGGCACACTGAGTGCCGGGACATAGGAAATGTGTTCTAACTAGATTGTAAGCAGCGATGAGCTTGACTCTGACGGGCAGGGACTGTCTCTTGTATGCTGACTACCTCTTGTTAGGTCAGCTGTGCAGCGCTGTGTGCGTGGTGCTTTACAAGTGCTGAATAGTAGTAGACCTCCGGCGCGCCAGCAACCTACATTACAACACAGCTGCCGAAGTGAAGAAAAACAGCGCTCTTGGCTTCGGCAGCTGTAGGGATCCGAACAGCATGTGCAGGATGTTATTGGCGTGGGGTCCCCTGAAGCGCGGGGCCCTGTGCAAACAGCATTCTCGCACAACGGACGGGCCAGCCCTGCACCCAAGGAAACTTACTGGAGTGCTCCACCTTGTTGCCAGCTGGGAGCCCTGCCCCTTGGCTTGGGTTTGCTATACGTCTGCAGTTTGGCTCAGGTAACCGCTGACAAGCTGTGACAGGTGGGAAAGGAGACCGCCTATGCCACCAGGGTTACCACTAATACACAATAGCCTGCCTGCTGTTGTGGGGAGAGTGGGTCAGGGTTGCAACTGTAACAGGCAGACCGCACTGTTCCTGCTCCCTTTTATTGGGCCACGCTCCTGCCGAGCCCCACATCATCCCATCGCGACTGCTGCTTTTTTTTTTTTGGTGGAGGTGCTTGGCTGGGTGTGAAACCCAAGCTGGAGGGGGCTCGCAATGGGTCCACCGCCAGGTTAAGCAGTAGGCCCATTGCATTCACTTTGCTCTTCCATAAAGTGAGGTGAATTTTCAGACAGACTTAGGTACCTGAGGTGGTTGAAAAGCTCCGTAACTTTAGGTGTCTAAATGTAGGTATGTTATTTGCCCATATGTAGGTGCCTAGGTTAGGCATCCTAGCAGGGAACGGCAGTACTAGGTGCCAAACACACATCTGACCCTACTTGCTTAAGTTTAGATACTCAGCAGAGAAATTAGGCGCACAGTTCCAATCAGCTACATAGATCTTTTGAATATGGGCTCTATGAAAGTATTCTCAGATTTAACTTATGATGCATGTTTCTCCATTTAGAATGTTATCTCCATATGAAATTAAGGATTTCTGCTTATAAGAAACTACATATCTACCATGCACGAATCCACCAGCACTTTACTTTCAAGTACTGTGGTTTCTATCGTGGTGGAGTTTTTTTCAAGTATTATTTTTGAGAGAAAACCTACCACGCATGCAAATAAAAGATCCATGCCGCTCTTGCCCGATGGGTATCCAGATATCAGCATCCGACAGTCCCACTTTCTCACAAAGTATGACAACTCACTGACTTTCACCCTGTAAAGGAAAGGAAACCAAAGCGTCATCCACTCGGGGATTTCTTTTGGTGCAAAGGCGCCTCGATTTGCATACTGTTCACCGAACCGTGGCCGTGTAAATAGCATTACGGAAGAAGCGTGTGCTGCCTGGCGCGGGCACTTCTGCGTACAGTAGGCGTCTTCAGGCCAGACAGGAAGACGGAGAGAACTGCCGAGAAAGCGCCTCATTCCTCCCTTCTGGGGCGAGCGAGTGACACATCGCCACAAGGCGTAGGGAAAGAGCGCGAGACGATGCCGAGCCCCTGCCGGAGCTCCTAGAATGTCAGAAGGAGCCCGCGCGCGCAGAGAAGCCAGACGCACTTTCTCTAGGGTGCGCGAAAGCCACTTTCCCCTTGCAGCGCGCGAAAGCCACTTTCCCCTTGCAGCGCGCTATCTGCTCGCCAGCTCCTTTTCGGGAACGGCGAAGACGGAGTCGCTTCGGAGGAAGTGTAACCATGGGGCATTTTTAAACCATCACTTTCAAGAATTTGCAAGGTATTCTATCCTGTCTTTTTGTCTAAATATTAACAAAGTAATGGGGGGGGGGGGGGGGAGAGGCGCGGGTTTATGGTCCATTATTAGCATGAAGTGTAATGCAGTTACTACTCTCTCTTTTGGGGTCTCTTTTCTATTATTATGTGCAGTTTTGATAGATGTATTTCAAGGCTTGAAATGTGACCTAAAACAAAGTGAATGGTAAGGCTGTGAATATATCCAAAGGGGCATGTAACTAATGTGTCTCCTTTTAGCTTTTCTTTCTTTTAAAAATGCATTCTACCCACAAAATAATACTTATCATGTTTATAGCAATGAGGATGTGCACAGCATTGTACATAGGTGATATGTATCCAGCTGGGATACAGTATGTACCTGTCCGAAAGAACTTCCAATCTAAGTGGGTACCTGAGGCAATGGGAAATAGTGACCTGCCCAAAGTCACAAGGAGTGGTAGTGGCAGAAATAGGATTTGAACCCTGACTTCCCTGCCCATTGGTTTAGCTACTAAACCACTCATCACCACTGAAATAAGCGCTTATAAACTTGCCAGGGAGTATAGGGATATAGAAGTATGTGTTATTGATCCGTAGTGCATACTTTTACCTCCAGTGAGTATAGGTGACTCCAAGGGATGGAGTCATGAGAATATATATATATTCTAAAATACACCCATAGCCACACAAATTTAGGTGGATCATTTGTGCTTGTCTCAGCACAGTTATGAATATCTGTGTCTACTTTCCAAGGCGGGGGGCACCAGCCCTGCTCTCATGCCCTCTGGAAAGTAGGAAACTGAGAGTTTGCCTAGGACAGCAGATACCCTTGGGCCTCCCTGCACACGGGAGCCATTTCATCCCTGGAATCATTTTCATCGCTCCACTCTGTACCATTTTTAGTTCTATATCTTTTTTTGAAATGGAGGTGACCAAACTGCGCAGAAAAATTAAGGTGTGGTTGCAAAGGTATGTCAAGTGGAAAATACGCATACATACATACACCATGAATCTATGTGGTGAATTTTCAAAGAAAGCTGAGCACTGAACTAGATTCCTAAAGCGAGGTAAAATTCCAGTCAAACTTAGGTGCCTGAGTGTTGGCTGAAACTTTTCCTAACTTTAGTTTCCTAAATTTGCATCTGTTATTTATTCGCCTGTTTTTGGGAGGTCATTTTAGAAAGACATTTCCGCACCTAAAGCCTCTTTTACATATAGAAAAAGGACTTTTCTAAGATCACATGGCTATATATATGTGCATAAGTGCGTGTGCTGACAGTTACTTGTGTACTTATGCACATAGGCATTCTTGGGGGACAGAATTGCAATGTACAAGCCTGCTTTATAAATTAGCTGCATACGCATGTAGAATATGCAGGTATAAATTTGTGTGTTTGCATTTACGCACATTCTGGTTGCTTATTTTATTAAGGTACATAGGCACCTTGGTTACAAGCATAAGCATAAAATATACATGCTATTAACGATTACACAGGTACACTACCAAAAAACTGCCTCCAGTTTTGCAACTGATTCCTATAGATTTTGGGGTGCTGAATCCAGGAAAAATAGCCAAAATGTTCCATCACGTCACGTTTTCTTGCAAAATTAGATTTCTTACCCATATAAGGAATATTCACATAATTTCTTTTTAGCTGACTGCAGTTTATTTTCTTGGCCCAAAATAGAGGTTGTAATGGTTAACTAACTAGAAACACTCCCTCATGATATTTTAGAGTGTTTTGTATTCATTTTATACATTAACAGGACAATTGGGAGGCGGGGGGCTAAATCCAGTACTCGCGCTGGCGCATGTTCTTTCCTGTTCGCCTCGCCTCGTTCGCTCGCTCAAACACGGTGGTTGCGACATGAACGTTCCTGTCAAATTTCAGTTTCTTGCAAGTTCATTATTACCTTTTGTTTGCTCAGTCGTAATCCAGCTTTATTCCTTAGTGGTTCACTACAGTTGTAGTTTGCAGTGCTGTGTATTTGTGATGGCTCACAGAGCCAGAGGTTGCGTCAACTCTCCGGACAGTTTTTGTTTTATTTGTGGGAAATATACCGTGAAAAAGCGGCAGAGGAACATTTCTGCATTTATTAAAAAAGTATATTTCGCCTATTTTGGTTTGAAGTTAGGCGATCAAGACAAACCGTGGGCTCCTCACAAAGTGTGCAAGACATGTGAGGAAGATCTACGCTTATGGATGAAAGGTAAAAAACAAGCATTTCGTTTCGGAATACCTATGATGTGGCGTGAACAAAGAGACCACAGCAGTGACTGCTATTTTTGCTCTTGCATTGTGAAGGGATACAACTTAAAAAATAAGAACGTAATAAGTTACCCCTCAGCAATTAGGCCTATGCCTCATAGCAACGAAGTACCTGTGCCTGAACCACCAAAATCTTTGGATCATATTTGTGTGGACGGTTCTGATCATGATGAGACTCATCAGATGGCTTTTCCCGATGAGTCCAGTACTTCCGAGTTTGAAACTGAACCAGATCCGAAACCTGAACTTTTCTCTCAAGCTGAATTGAATGATTTAGTCCGGGATTTAGGACTCCCAAAAGATGCTGCCCAACTGCTAGGTTCTCGGCTTAAACAGAAATATCTATTGTCACCAGGAACAACTTTTTATTGGTACCGCAACCGCGAGACACAAGTTTTGAAGTATTTCAGCAAAGAGGAAGATTTGGTATTTTGCAACGATATATGGAGTGATGGAAAAGTTTAAACTCAAGTATGATCCTGCTGAATGGCGGCTGTTCATTGATTCGTCAAAAGACAGCATAAAAGGTGTTGTTCTTCATAATGGCAACACATTCGCTTCAGTTCCTATTGCTCACTCTGTTATTCTCCAAGAAAAATACGAGAATTTGGCCCTGATTCTTCAGAAGATTCGTGATGATGAGCATAAGTGGATGATTTGTGGAGACTTTAAAATTCTATCCATGCTATTAGGGCAGCAATCCGGTTTCAGCAAATATCCCTGCTTCCTTTGCTTGTGGGATAGCCGGGCCCGCAACCTACACTGGGGGAAAAAAGACTGGCCAATTCGGGAGTATTTGAGACCCGGTGAGAAAAATGTTCTTCATGAGAGCTTGGTACCACGTGATAAAATTCTATTACCACCTCTCCACATTAAGTTGGGTATCATTAAGCAATTCATCAAGTCCCTTCCAAAAGATGGTGAGTGCTTTCGGTACCTTTGCTCAAAGTTCCCCCGACTTTCTGAAGCAAAGCTAAAGGAAGGAGTGTTTGTTGGCCCTGATATAAGGAAACTCATTTCAGATGGAGCATTCGCTGAAACGATGTCTGAGAAGGAAAAAGAAGCCTGGGATTCCTTCAAGGATGTTGTTCTCAAATTCTTGGGGAACAGGCGGGATGAGAACTATAAGGATATTGTTGCCAGGATGCTCAATGCCTTCAAAGAACAAGGCTGTAACATGAGCCTGAAAGTCCATTTCTTGCACTCCCATGTGAACTACTTTCCCGAAAACTTGGGGGCGTACAGTGAAGAACAAGGTGAAAGGTTTCACCAGGACATCAAGGACGCAGAGAGAAGGTACCAAGGAAGATGGAACACCACTATGATGGCTGATTTCTGCTGGTTGCTGCTGCGGGAAACCCCAGATGAAAAATACGCCAAGCAGCGCACCAAGAGAAGCATTCGGGGGAAGAAGAAACGGGCCCACCAGGAGATTGATTGACCCAAGAATGACTTTAAAATCTAAACTGTGTTGACAAATATCGTGTTTTTACTAAACTTTGAAATAAAAATTTGCTAGTTATTACCACAGTGTCGGATCTCATTTATTAGAATTTTATTTTCACACCATCGGGTGTTTGTCTTCATGTATTGCAATGGTGCGGTTTGCGTTTTCTATTCTTACATACATACCTGTACAACATTTTTTGCACATTTCTTTGCTTTGCTTTGCTTTGTGTCTAACCTCGCTCTTATATGCTCAATGTTTGTGCACATGTATGTGGCTGTTTTAAGTGCAGACAATTTTGCTACCATCACAGTGTGTTTTGTTGACATTACTCTATTCTTATGTGCTGCCTTGTTACAATTTTCTTTATTCTTATTTGAATAACTACTAAACAATTAGTATAAAGAATTCATCCAAGAAACTTTTATCTCGATCGCACGCAATCTGAAACGTTCACCTCAAACTGCTAACCCAATGTAGCAAAAAATCTGTACGTGATGGAGCAAATTGGTTACCAGATTTGGATTCAGTGCACCAAAAAACGTAAAAATCAATCGAAACATTAGAGGCAGTTTAAAAAAAATTTTTTTTAGTGTACCTGTGTTATTTTAGGCTCCTTGTTATAAAATGTCCCTTTTGGGCTCTGAAGTTAGCCACCTAGCAGTAAAAGTCAGTGCCAGGAGCCTAGCTTATATCCTCTGACTTAACCCTGCTCACTTTTCAGGGGCCTAAAATTAGGTGCTCAGCAGGGAGAAGGGTCCATTTGATAGATCTGGAGTTTGTTGCAAAGAACTTCAACATTTACACTCCCTGAAACAAGTAGTCAAGAACACCATCCACAACCTCTTAAAAACTATCCAAAGAATTAGATGTGCACTTTGAAATTTAGCTGTGAGTGAAAGTAGGAACAATGAATTAAATGTATTGTAAATCAAATAAATGGGATAATAAAAGCATGTACATGTTTACATTCCCTATGTTGAAACCCCCGTTCCTTACCCCTGGAAACTTTCCTTAGCAGTGCATTGTTACATCATGCGTCTACTTTCCCCATACATAGATGAGCACGTCCTGAGTTCATTGTTACATCATGCGTCTACTTTCCCCATACAAGAGATGGGCACGTCTGGAGTGCATTGTTACATCACGCATCTACTTTCCCCATACAATAGATGGGCACATCCTGAGTGCACAGTTCTCCCAGAAGCAATATGCATATGTTTACATGCATGGAAGCACAAACTTGGATAGCATGCAGCAAATTGCCGTCTTTGGATTCCTTGAGAAAATCTTTTCTTTTTAAATTTATTCTTACTGAATTATATCAGACCTATATACACAATATATTGAAGCCTTTGACAGACAATGTTCTCCTCAGCCAGATACTACCACTCCACTTTAAACTCTTCAGCTACCCAAGAACAAACAGAAAAGAAGGAGGCGTCCTCATCATGGCAAAAGAGTACTTGAACCTCACCACACTCCACTCCCATTCCACAGGAACACTTCACCGCCTCACAATCTCCAACAGCGACTTCACAAGCTGCCTCACATATCAGATGCCATCCTCGAAGATGGATGACCTCACAGACCTTCTCGACGAGGCTTGTACATAGTATTCTACCAACAAACATTTCCTCCTCCTTGGAGACATCAACCTTGCATCCAACTCATAAAAATAAGCCATGACCTTCACCAATGCCATGGAAGCACTTCATTTGCACCAGCTCATCAAGGAACCCACACATTAGAAAGGAGCAACCTTAGACCTTATATTCACACTCAGCCACATCTCAACAACCCAATTCAACATTCAAACCAACCCAGTTCCTTGGTCCAACCATGCAGTGATATCCTTTATCCTACCAGCAGGATTCCTCATTCCGAACCCCCCACAGCAACACCCAAGCGCACGTCGCTTCAAATCATTCAACAAGCAAATCTTCTTAGAAGATGTCTCTCTCCTGGATCCAGACACCCAAGACCTGGACAGCATAATTCACTCTTGGACACCATGATATCCAGCATCACCACCTACACATCACGACAACCAATGGTCCACCCAAACCACCCACAACACCATGGTACTCCCAAAAAATGAGAGCAATCAGACGACAATTCAGGACCATCAAACGAAAATGGAAAAAACCACAGGACAGACAAATCAAGGATCACTACAGCTTAAAACTGACTGAATATTGTAACCTCATCCAAAGCAGTAAAAAGGAATAGAATTAATATAATTAAGAAATCCCTCAACCTACCCAGAGAACTATTCTCCATAGTCTCCACTTTTACAAAAGATCCCACTGCAATGAACACCAAACCACAACTCGATCCACAGACCATAGCAAACTTCTTACACAACAAAACACTCCTCCCTAACTCCAACTCCCCACCCCTCTGCCTCTCCACACCCATACAACGAGCCAACTTATGCCCACAGCTGGGACATCTTCAAACTCATCTCAACCCGCAAACTCACAGACACCATCAAAGACATCAATACCACCACCTCGCTGCTTGACCCATGTCCAGTCTCCTGAATAAAATCACTTTGAGCAGAGCTATCCACAACAATACAAAAGATCGTCCACACCTCTCTCCAACAAGGATACCTACCCCCTGCTCTTAAACAAACCTTTGTCAGACCCATCCTCAAAAAAAACATTTTTTGACCAATCAAACCCAAGCTCATATTACCCAATAGCAAGCATCCCCTTCCTAACAAGGGTAATAGAGAAAACAGTGCAATGCCAACTCCAGGACTATGTTGATACCCACATACCCCTTGACCCTCCAACAAAATGGCTTCTGCCCCCAGCATGGTGTAGATACCCTCCTCACTGCACTCTTTGGCAGACTAATCAAAGGCCTTGACAAACCACATCAAGGCTTCGCAATGATTTTCCTTGACATCAACACAGCTTTTGATTCAATTTCACACAACACACTACTCACCAGACTGAAGAATATGGGCCTCCACAACAGCACCCTAATCTGGTTCTCCTCATACCTCACTGACAGGCAACTTCAAGTAAAATCGGATCCCTCAAATCCAACCAGTTCAGCATATACCAAGGCGTACCCCAAGGATCAGCTTTCAACACTTCTTTTCTACATCTACATACAACCCATCTGTGACCTGCTCAGAAGATTCAACATGCACTTCCACCTCTATGCAGATGACATCATGTTCTACACACCCTTTCACACCCTAGCTACAGATTTCTCCAACATCTCAGACTGCTTCACACCCATTACCAACCTCCTTAGAAGTCTAAACCTAAAAGTGAACAGCAACAAGATAGACCATGTGGTCTTTTTCTGTCACCATTTTTTAATGTTTCTATGTAAGACCAAGGCTCTACTGGTCACAAGAGACACCTCCTTCTCCCCACCAGCAAAGTTAACACTCCAAAACACTGAAATCATGCTAAAATCAAATACCTAGGCATAACCCTTGACAGGAACCTCAACATGCACTCCCTCATCAAGAAAGCAGTCAACACAGTATACCTCAAGATGAAATCACTACAACCCCTATGACTGCTACTACACCACAATGATTACAGAACTGTTTTCCAAGCCATCATAGCACCCTACTTAGACTATGGCAACATCATATACCAAGGGCTCCCAAAACACATTCTCCAAGTAGCTCATAATATCGCAGCCAGAATACTAACAAGCATGTTAAGACTCCAGCACATCACTCCCATCCTCAAGAGCCTACACTGGCTACCAATAGTACAGAGGATAAAGCACAAAGTGATAATGACCATCCACAAAATCACACACAATTTATCAGCACCCTGCCTCAACCCACTATCAGAAGAGCTCCCACAACAAGATAAAGATCAACCACCAAAAATGTACTAGTGATCCCTCTGCTCAAGACAAAATGCACTCAGCCAACAAACAATAGACTCTTCACCCTCTTTGCCTTCTCAATCTAGAACTCCCTTCCAGCTCTAATATGCTCTGCTCAGACAACCCAAGACCTCAAGAAGCCACTAAAGACATACTTCTTCATTGAGTACTATGGCACCAATGAAACAGCATAACACCCTAGAAAATAATCTTCCCCATCTCTCCATATGTTACCATGTTTTTGTTGACTCCAAGTTATATCCCCTTATGTTCTATGTAACTGTTTCTCAATTGAGATTGTTAATTATTCTCTGTAAACTGCCTTAGAGCCAAGGTGGTATATAAAACCTGTTAAATAAATAAATACAAGCAAAAGTTTACTAAAAAGCCAGCCCAAGTTGCAATATTTTATTGCACAACATAGTTCTTGCAATAAAATGCACAAAAATGCCAGAATGTTTGGAGTTTTGCTGAGTCAACAGTAATCCTGCAGCTTTCATCATGCAAAGTCTTTTTTTGTGATAAAATATCACAGTTTAGTACATCAGCATCTGTCTCTGTACATTGACCTCTGCAGCCCACGGTTAATAATACTATTTTATGGTATTTAATTCTGAAAGCAAGTCTTTGCAGGTCATTGACTAAAATTATCACGTGCAAATATGAGCAATTGTTGTAGAAGGCAGAATTGTGCAAAATGACTGCACACTAAACTCTGACATCTACACGTACTTAGCGCTGTGCCACAATGCAGAGAGGGGATTGGCATGAACGCTGCCTGCCACAAATGGCTGTGCAGATAACACAGTGCTTATTAAAATGGCATTATAATAAGCTGTGCAGATTCCAATGACCTGGGGAGGTCATTAGCTATTCCACCCAGATGCAAAGAAGTGCACAGAAGCCAGGGAGGCTGAGCGCAAAGTTCCATAGTGCCATTGTTCGAACGTCTTGTTGGAGGTGAACTTTGGTTTGTGTAGAAGAACAAAACTCTTTGGCATGTGAAACGTCTTCATCCTTCTATGCTCCCGCCTCTGCCTCCACTGCTTTCTGGCCAGGGAATTTGCTTTACCACAATGAGGTCACATTCCTTATTGTGCCTACAAAATGCATAGGCAGCCTTCACAAACCACGGCTTCAGGCACTACACTTTAAGTGCACTGCTTTCCTCATCATCATGCCAGTAATTATTACTCTGGTTATTTTCATGTTTGTGCTGACACGTGCACTGGTTTTATGTCATTTCCATGCGTACTACAGACATGTTGCTGTTCGCATTTCCGCTTTCTGCACATGCAGCTCGCTCCTGCTGCACATTTAGTGCTGAGGGTTTGTGCATCTCATTTGCATACATTTTGCTTATTGCATTCCAGTGCACAACTTTGGCTTTGCGCACGTGGTTATATTGCTGGCTTTGTGAATTGGACCCTCCGTCCTTTTCCCCTGTTCTAGAAGTCTACGAGTTTCAGCTAATGCAAACAATAGTTCAACATCCTGTGTTCAGCCCATTCCTGCTTGTTTGTTTGCTATGGTTCATGTTATTTATTTATTTTGTATTGGATTTAGTTGCTAAAATGGCGAAAACCTTATGACCATTCTGTTTCCCATCTATGGGCATTTCTCCAAAGACCTTACTCAGAAAGTATCTTTAGAGTTGACTTTGTTTCTCTGAATAAAATAGCGTGGAAGTACTGTCAATGCAGACAGGCATTCCGAGAAGTCTTCAGTCTTGTTTCCCTCCTTCCCCCCAGGCTAACATGTGCAGACTGTCTTCCAGAAATGCAAACAGACGTTTCTCAGCATTGAGATGCTAGTTCAGGCTGAACCTCCAGCCTGATTTCTTAGCCTATGATTACAGAAAACACCATGCTCAAATCACAGACGATCAAAACACATTCAAAAACGAATGCTGTTTTCCATTTTAAGACAAATCAGACAAACTTGATTTAGAGTGCTCCCTACTGCTTTCTTGTAATTTCTCGTATTTCTTTATTGTCATGCACTAAGCAAAACCAACTGAAGTAGGTGCAGGACGGAGTAGTTAATGCTAATCATAGAAAGCTTTTAACTTTATGACATACACAAATCTGTACAATGCATAATACTCCATGACTGAAAAGAGAACAGAAAAATATGTGCCAGACCAGTAGCTCAGTGGCAGTGCCGCAGTCCCTGGAGATGAGTGAAAGGGGGAGAGGAAGATGTAGTATTCATCCGTAAGGGTGACACCTAGTGGCCAGCTGTAGATCCCATACTACAGAGTCTTAGAAGGAATCCTGGTACATGGCCCCTGATCTCAGCACTACTGCTGGAATGACAAGACTACTGCTACTACTAAATCATTTTTATAGCGCTACAAGGCGTACATAGTGCTGTATATATATATAGATGTAAGACACAGTCCCTGCTCATCAAAGCTTACAATCGAATCAAGATAAAAAATATCACAAAACTGGTAAAATACACAGAAGTAGTGAATAAGAGAGTGAGGAGCATCAGGATCCAAAAGCAGCCTCGGAGAGGTGCATTTTTAGGAATGAGGCTGAGGAGGGGGTCTATTAAAAATAAGGAGAATATTGGTGCCAGAAACTCAACACTGTCTCTGACTACACTGGAAGAAAAAGGAGAAAGAAGAAACTATAGGGTAATAAACCAGCCACAGAAAAGTATACAGCATTTCAGTTCAGTAACTTCTGAAATTAGAGTCTGGATGGGATTTTGTTACTTATGCCTCAGATCTAGTCTGATCTTTACGACTCCATTGGACAGGATATATACCCAATCGATGGTCAGAGTTTAGTGTTGCATGACCGTGAAGTGGCTGCACTCAGCGCCACCTATGGAGATGGTGGTGACTGTTCCTGTGCTACTAGCCCGCCATGAAGGTAGTGTGGGTGTGCTGCCTGTGCAATGCTTGCCCCAACTACTCTCCGTCCCTAACCCTCCCACTTGCAGTCCTAAAGCGTCATGCACAGTGCTGTCATAGTCCCATGCTGGCTATCAGCATGTTCTCCTAGGACAAGCAGGATGAGTCAGCCACACCTGGTGACGTCATCCGACGGCGCCGAGACGGAAGTACTCTCCATAGCTCAGAAGGGCTTTCGCCCTTCTGAGCATGGGCCAACTGGCCCTGCCCCCCGGCCCGCCCCTAGCTAGCCAGTTTCAGTTCTTCCGCCTTGCCAGCAAGACGGATTTTGTTACTCTCCACCACAAAACGATCAAACCAACTTTAAAATCATCCGGAGAATATTCTCTTCTACACCGTTTGTATTGTAGATTAAAAATTACCTTATCTCTCTTCTCCTTCTCTGCAGGCTCTTCAGCCAGCCAGAATCTCACGCTGCTAACCGGAGCAGAGGAGCAACCTAAGGGTTACAGCAATGGCTAGGAACCGAAGGGGCAGGGTTCAATCCTCCTGTACTCCCCTGGGGCTTGAGCTAAGACGGTGGTCAACGGACACAGCCAATGCTTTTGTCGCCAGTGCTTTTTGTCAGGAAGCACGGCCAGCGCGGCAGCCCAGGAGGTGCCTGGCACCCGTCCACGGCTAGCCCTCTTGAATGCCTCCTTGCTCCAGACCTGCATCTGAGCACTTCTAGTGCGGGAAGTCATTGTCGCCGCTTCTCTCCCTGCAGCCGGGATGTGCCTCTGAGGCCTCCATCCCCAGCTGCTCTCACCCGATGGACAGCCCTACTCTGGGTCCCCCGCGGTGCTCCTCTGCATCCCTTCGGCTGAGATGGGAGGGACAGGCATCTCTCAAGAACTCCGGTGGCTCCTGCTCCCTACGCTTCGCTCTCCTCCGATCCTACATCTTCCGGGAGATGCCTTGCTGCGCCCCGATCTGGCCTGCCACGAGGCTCCCATGGCGGCGGCCATCTTCTCTATGACCTCACGGGCCAGGCTCCTCCCCCTATGGCGCCATTGGTCGGTGCCGACGCAATCACCAAGGGAGGAGGAACTGCTCACACAGCACGCTTGGCTTCTGCGCCTAGGACTCCAACCCTATGGCTCCTTCAGCATCGGCGCCATTCCAAGGGGAATTCCCTGATTGCCGGCGCAGATCCAACAGGCGCTCCTCCATCGGCGCCGGTGATTTGTTCGGCGCGGATGCGTTCCCCGGCCCGATCCAAGGGTGAAAGTGAAGCATTTCAGGCAAACGCACTTTTAAACCTTGACAACCCTACCAGGCAAATAGCTGTCAAGTTACCCAGTTTCACGAGGGAAACTGCGCCTTCTGCGCCGGGAGTCCGCTTCTAAATGCCCTCCTCCCATCCCGTTGTGATCTCTGAACAGAGGAACTTCGGCGCGGAGAACCGCGGGCACTAGAACCCTTCGCCTGAACCTCTTCTGTCTTGAGGATGCAGAAGGCTCCAGATCCTTCTCTCCTTCTCCATTACACCAGGTGACAAGTGTGTCTCTTCAACCCGAACCGTTGCACCCCCTCCTGGCCGCGGATCGCCGCAGAGACAAGGGGAGGGGCAGCCCACTGCAATGCCCAACAGACCTCAAGTCTGCAACACTGACCACAGTGCCTCTCTAAAGCACTCAAGCCTGCCATCGTCCCCTCTCGAGCACCTCTGTGACACTAAACCCAGGGTCACAGTGTGCAAAAGGCAGGTTTAAGCACACCAGGCTATCCATCGCTTCCTCTCTGGCAAAGACAGTGGCCACAGTGTGGTGCAACAGACACATCCAGTGCCTGTAAGACCAGAGGGTCACAGGTTCAAATCCCAGCCGGGGCTCCTGCCAACCCAGTCCCCATAGCCAGTCTTCCTATTGCTACAGGGCCCACCGGGGCCATATGGGGGCCCCCTCATGGAAGACAGGTCCTTTGTATGACCGGCAGCCACAACTCAGACCACAGCGACCACTGCCATCTATGAAAGGTACTGTACAGGGGATGCTGAGAAGGAACAAGGGGTTCCTTCTCAATCTTCGGAGAAGGTAGCCAGCTCGCCTGCAGCTATCTGATCCCAGGAATCATGCCATCCGGCAAAGTGCACTCCATCCTTAATAGCGGTACATGGGCCTAGCCCTCCATGCCCTCTACCTAGCCCTGACAAGCGGTCGCCTATAACAGCAACCTCTGGCAGGCGACAAGCACAGCTTGCGTAGGCCATTCGAGGCTAATAACCACATGGCTACGTCGCTAGTGGCAACACAGTGGTGCAATGCACACATGATTTCATTCATACCTGAACCGGTTTGTTTTCAAGAGAGATGCACCTTACAAACCAAAGTGGAAGTCAGTTCTCTATTGCCCTTCAACGTCCACTCTATTCTTCAGTGGCAACACGGTGGTACAGTGCACACAACCAGTGTGTTTAGAGACAGAAGGTCACAGGTTCAATGCACAGCTGGGGCTCCTGCCAACCCAGTCCCCTTATCCATACCTTACACTCACAGGCTTCATAAGACCCATTTAGGGACGCCCTACCGTGGCACTGGGAATCCATTCGTTCAGTCTAATCAAGCTTCTACCACCAACAGGAGGCAGAAAAGTGGCAGCCTACTTTGCATACAACAGCCATGCATGGATCTCTGCACCATGGCAGCTAGCTGCTCCCGACATCCCTTCGGTGCCAGTGTGGCCACCAGACCTTGAACCGGTAGGGAGGGCACAGTCCACTCCACCATGGACTCCATGAGGGCGCAGATGCCACCCATACAGGGACTCCAGGATGGTTCACTCGCCGCTAGGCACAGTTCTCTCGGAGGGCCCTCTGCAAAGCAGAACAGCATATTCCGGGTCTACTACCTCTTTCCAGGTCTACTACCTCTAGGCACAATGCCATAGCACTGGCCACGAAGTTCAAGGTCTCGAGGGTACGGAGACCATGTAGCCATGGCAGCAGTCCCAGGATTAACAATATGCTTTAGGGCTCAGCGGTTGTATTGCTTATATTGCCACTACGATACAACCCCCTTTCGCAAGGGGATAAACAGAGTCCATACCTGGTAAGCCCACGCCATGCCTCTCTGGATAGCTCCTCAATCCTCTCGGTCCTCAAGAGCCAATCAGGGTCAAGTAATGATAAGCCATGCTGCATTACCCTATGCGACATCAGACCAATGATCCATCAGTACCTCGTCTAGGGCAGTGCCCAATCAAGACCCTAAGTACCGTTCAAATACCTAAGGTTAAAGCGCTGGTAAGCAACTAAAGCCAGTCCTAATCCCACTGCTGCTCGCTAGACACTAGTCACCGCCATGTCTCAATGCAGGACTCCTTTTCAGACCTACACCTCTGTCTCCCATTGGGGATCCTGGCACTGCAGGCTACATTCTCCCAGGCTCCTGCTAACCTGGATTGGATTGTACAAACATAGAAGAAGTTCTCTCCAATCCCAATGATTGAACCATCCAGTGCCATATATTGGCCCTTCTTCTAGTAACACGGTACCATGCCAACCTGCCCGTGTTTGGTCCAGGATCCTCTCATATGTTGGCACCCCATCAGGTCCTCAAGCCTTAGGCCTCGGGTTGCCAGAGAGTATGGTATAGCCGGACGTCGTATGTTCAGCTCGGGCCGCACCCATCCTAACATACAGGCCTTAAGCTCTCTCTGCCATCTTACCTTGGTAACATTGTCGAACTCGGTAATCAATGCCTTTGTACCTTACTGCTTGCCAAGGGCTGTCAGTCACGATATTAGCTTGTTTCCAGCTTCCCTGGTCTGCAGAGACTCTGTTCCCATAACAGAGAATCAACTACAGGATTGGGAATAGTCCACTAGGAACATGTCACCAGCCCACAGGCTACCAACACGAGAAGTCCCACTGATGCATGAGAAGGACCCACTGACCCCTTGGATCAGCCCATTCGGTGGTAGGTGAGAGAGGGGCTCCCCCCACTCCCCGGACAGCTCCCACTCAGAACATATTCTACAGAGATTATTCAACTATCACACCATCTCTATACAGTGCATATAAGGCCTATCTCCCTACCTGCTCACATCCCAAGGATATAGACAGGAGGTCATATCTTCCGAAGTGTGTAGCCAGGTCCACACGTAACAAAGCCTACACCGCTGGTCCAGTGCCCAGAGCCCTGCTCATATGACCTCTTTGCACCCAAGGCTAAGGGCCCCCTTGTACTCACAGTTCCTGCCCATGTCTCTCGAGCAGGGTTCATCACTCGGGGCCAGCTGCATGCCTTCAGGCACTCTCGCGACTTGAACAAGTCCAGGGATGAGCTCTCTACCCATCTCTACGGATGGTGCAAGACACGTTTGTTTCACATACCCCACAGGGCTGAACAGGTGAAATGTCCAAGCCCAGTGTGCAACTCGAGGCTCCCTCATCACTCACCAGTGTTTGCCAATCAGCTGGCTCTACAACACATAACTCGAGCCTGATCCTCGACAGCTTCAGGAATATAGCTGTAGTACAATGGCTTAGACACTGACCGACGATGCAGGAGCCATGCGCCCAATGAAGAAGGCTGGCTGAGGCATTCCCGCCCCAGCATCAGTCCGTACCCGTCCTCAGTGCCTCCCTTAGCCTGGACATCCGGCCAACTCATCCATCACTCCAGCCAAACAGTTTAATAATGATTTGGGGGACCACGCGCATCAGCTGGAGATCTCATCCATGACTCTCCGTCTTCCATGACTCTTGTGACCGCAGGCATGCTCCGCCGTCATCCCTGATTCTTGCGACCACAGGCATGCTCCACCATCATCCATGATTCTTCTGACCACAGGCATGCTCCCGTCGGTCCAGCCATGGGCGCAGACAGAGCCGCAAGTCAAGCCGGCAGCTCTGTGCTCTAGTGCTGCCGAAGCATCCATCGCCTGCCTGCCAAAGGTTCCATCGTCAACCCGTGGTGGCCCCTTATGGGGCAGGGACACCCGCTCACACTACATGCGACACAACACATGCAACAGAATCAGACATTCTACGTGTAACCAAACTCTGTGATTTGTTACCGGAAGATATACTAAGAGCGGTAGTGTAGCTGAATTAAAGGTCCATAAACCTTATTGTATCAATGTTCAACCAATTCAAGCTGGTGGAACCTGTGTCTCTCGGGGATACTGCCAGGTGCATATGACCTAGATTTGACCACGGTCTGTCCCAGTATGACATCACTTATCCTTATATTCTAGAGGTCTCATGGACACATCTGACCAAGCCATGAAATGGCTCAGGTCCTTGCGATATTAACACTCCAATTGCATCCTTCTTGTAGCACTGTCAATATTGTTGCTGGTCCACTGTAGATATTGCACCGATCTTGCACCACTCTTGCAATGTTTTTCAACACAGCATTTAACTCTACGCTACTGCCGAGCGGGAAAGGGGACTCCCTCCGCGGTTGCGTCGTCTCTGGCCACCCTCTGGACTTCCTCTGCTGTGCATCAGCTATGCTGCCCTCTGAGACCACTATTCTGCCACTATCCATTGAGACCTTTTACTCTCACAATAGCGGCCACGTGGAACGGCATGTCTGCACAACGGGGCCGCACACAGCGCTACATTCTGCAAATTCCTCAGTGTGCGGTGGCACACCATACATTGCACGTTGTCACTGCCACCAGTTTTCCAAGGTACATCTTAACCGAGGTACACCTTACCCAGGGCGCACCTTAAAAGCAGGGCCCTGATAAAAAGTCTCCTGTACCTGATCTCGGCCTCCCCCCTTCCACCACAACACATGCCAGCTTGGGAGGCACCAGGTGTGGCTGACTCATCCTGCTTGTCCTAGGAGAAAACGGAGTTACTTACCTGTAACATGAGTTCTCCGTGGACAGCAGGATAAGTCAGCCACACATACCCGCCCACCTCCCCTTGGAAGGGGCTCGGCCTATGACCAGTACCCGCCTCCTAGCGGCTAAGGCTCAGCTAGTGACGAACTGGCTAGCTAGGGGCGGGCCGGGGGGCAGGGCCAGTTGGCCCATGCTCAGAAGGGCGAAAGCCCTTCTGAGCTATGGAGAGTACTTCCGTCTCGGCGCCGTCGGATGACGTCACCAGGTGTGGCTGACTTATCCTGCTGTCCACGGAGAACTCATGTTACAGGTAAGTAACTCCGTTTATCCATCGCACTAGACTAATGCTGACAGCCCGTAAAAGCATTGTTATGTGCCTATGCTGGGCTGCTATCTCCCGTATGTTTTTCTGTATGCAAGATAGAGTTGCTGCTAGCAAAGACCCTGTGCACACGAGTCCTTGATGCTTTCCTTGTTTAGTGAAGACTTTCTGTGCACAACTTATTTGCATGCTACTTGGTTAGAGCATTGGAGAGCAACATTTTTGCATTACACTTAAGTCAGAACATGACAAATCCCAGGCGCCAGGTTGCCATGGCAACCAGAAAGTTGCATCTGGGGTTTTCAACACCCCCTCCTGTCCCTTTTTGAAAAAAATGAGATCTGTTAGCAGACCCCTTCTGTCTGCTTGCGAGGATCCCATCCCCCACAGGCAGAAGAGGAGAAAAGAGCTGCCGTCATGGCAAAGGCCCCAGCTGTCTGCCTGCAGGAAATCAGATTGCCGCAGACAGAGCAGTAGGGGAAGGCCCTGATCGCTAGCTTGCAAGGCAGCAGTCTCCACGAGGATCTGATCTCCTGTGGGCAGAAGAGGGCAGCTTGCCCATGGACCCTGCAGAAACAATAAAAATAGACAGGGGAGTGAAGTTACAAAAAAAAGGAAGGAAGATGGGGGGGGGGGGGATGGAGGGCAGGGGTGGGGGAGGGAGAAGGGATGAGAACCTCGAAGGTGAAGAGAGTGGGGAGGGGTTGAAGGGGGGAGGAAAGAGTGCAAGATGTTTGTGGACAAAAGGTGCTTTTCCCCCCTCAGAATACACGCAAGCACCCCATCCCCATACTACCTGCACACTCACAGTCATCCCACCTCCACATGACCGACACACACAAGGCACCACACCAATTTCCGTTCACATAGGCACTTCACCTCCACACCACATAAAACACATACACACACGCATGCATCTCTCCTCTGCACCAGATACGTATATAGGCTCCCTAGACACACACACACTGCATCCCACTCACGCAAAGGCACCCACCACCACATCCCCAATGCAGAGATAGGCAGACCACCATTGCCTCACACACACAACCTACACTTGCTGTCTATAGATTTCTAAAGATGCTCCATAAAGCTCCTGCTACCATCATCTCTCTTCAAACTCTTCCACCCTCCCCAGACATGTATGAGTTTGCAAATGAAGGGACATCAGTGAGAATGGAGGTAAAGGAGGAGTGTGAAAGGGTCACAGCCACTGGCTCCTAAGATTTTGGCCTGGCTCCTAATTCCAAACAAAATTTGTGAAGACCTGACTTAAGTGATGCTTTGTTTTGACTTTGTAGTTTGAGATTTTTATTATGCCAGATACATTAAAAGAATCCAGAACTAGGAAAACCAGGAACATATAAGAACATAAGATATGCCTTACAGGGTCAGACCAAGGTCCATCAAGCCCAGTATCCTGTTTCCAACAGTGGCCAATCTAGGTCACAAGTACCTAGCAGTTTCCTCAGAGGACACAGGTTCCACAATGCTTGTACTGGATCCAAGCAATAGCAAGCGTACAACAGAGATATGACGTCTCTCTCCCTGAGGGCTATTTGAGGCACATGTCAGTTAGCGCTATTAATGACATTAATCGTAGGGTCAAGTCAACTTCAAGAAAATGAAAAGTGAAAGAGCAGACTAAAGAAAGAAAAGTGAAGGGAGAAAAAGGAGGCAAGGGGAAGAAATTTGCATCACGCATAGAGTTCTTGGACCTTCACTCTGGAACACCTTGCCATCTTCCCTCAAGTTGGAATCCTCATACCATAATTTCAAAAACTTATTGAAAACATACCTGTTCCAACAGGCTTATGACCTCCCTCCTAGTAGTTCTATTTAGTCATTGCTCCTCTGTCTGCTTCTAAGTGACCCCTTTGATCAATCTTTCCTCTTACTTTATAGTGGAGTTCCTTTCTTCCTTTGGCGCTAGCATATATTTTTATTGTAAACCGCTCTCACGTTCCGACAAGGGCAGTATATAAAGTGTTAAATAAAGATAAAGATAAAAAGATAAAGTTATGGAAAGTCAAACTCAGGTGAAACAATTTGCCATTAGCTTGGACGGGGCTACATTTTATGCAGATTTTTTGAAACATTTGTATTAAGAGATGGTTTTCTGAGCTTTGTTGCATACATTAAGTTGCATTTCTTGTTTATTTGATTTTATTTGCGTCACTTTCATTTCTCTATTGCAATTCTTTCCCCTGTTCCTCCGGCTCTCCCGGACGTTTCTTCCTTTAACATTTCCATGCATTTTTTTCTGGTCTGTCATCTTTCCTCTTTATTCCATCTCAAACGTTTGGTTCGTGCTTGTTTAAAATAAATGTTTTCCAGTTTTCAGGCATGTTTTTTTCTTCTTCGTTTGACTAATTCAGTTTTTAAAAGCACAAATTGTATGTGCCTAAGACCCTAAAAATATGTGCAAATAATTGTACATGTTATTCATAGGTATGCACACGTACAAGTGATTTGTATGCACTTTAAACTTTTAGGAGACCAAGCAAACCAATTGCATGCTCATAAATGCATATCCCAATCCCACGTTTCCCTTTTTCTATCACCTGTCCTTGCCCTCCTCCCTTAGACTGCAGGCTCCTAGACCATCATATAACTTGAGCCAAAGAATATATAGAACACCTGCCCTATGGTTTTGCTGTGTCTAGAAATATATTTATTGAAATTAATATGTTCTGTCATGATTACTGGGGGAGAGGAGGCAGAATTGGCCCTTCTGTACAAAAATGCATATTGTTGAGATAAACACTGTGCATGCGTGCTAGTTGGTGTGCTGTTCAACGAGGCCTGTACCTGTAAGAATTATTTCTCTTTGACAATACGGTACTAACACTCGTTGATGCTTGTTCACATGCATGCCACAACCTGTTGCCGAATGCAGAGACCCAGCATCAAAGAGAATATCACCTACAGCACACTAATCTCCACTCCGGGGGGGGGGGGGGGGGTAACTAATTTCACTGGCTCCGAAGGGCACATTAGGGGCAGAAACAGAGTTACAAGCAGAAAAATAATGGTTTTCCCCATGCCTTACAAGTCTAGCATTTGTGTAATATGTATGAAACTCATGCATGGAAAAGTAACATGAAGCAGAGTTGCCAAGTTAGCCAGTCCCAGGAGTGAGATTTTTTTGCCAGTTCTGGTTTTAAATTTTCAGTGCAATGCAGAATGGTAATTGTAGTCCCTGATTTCATCCATTGGAATTAGTGCTGCAGGTCCCATAATGCATTAGGATGAGATTGTCAGAAATCCAGGATTGGCTTAAAAGCTTACTCCTGGAACCGGGTAAATTGGCATATCTGAATGACGTGATGAAGTACATGTTGCATTGCTTTCAAAACATGCAGATTCTAGCACAGGTATGATATTTTGACATGAGATCTAAGAATGCCTAGTGTGAAAACTTTCATCACTGACCCTTCTCTGTCTACCTGACAAGTATAAGAGAATGACACTGTGAATTTGTCAGTTATGTGAAGAGGGAAGTAATTCAACCTAAATACTGGATGATCTAGCTGCTTTTGGTAAATATCTTCCAATTATTAATTGCTGTTCCTATAGTCGATAGAGTTTATTTGAAGATATCAGATGTATGTCAGCAGTTGGTTGAGTTTTTCCAATGATATAGGACATGACTGTGGACTGGACATTTTCTTCTTAAGTAAGCAGTACCTTGCTTTAGAGATGTGTTGAAAATATTATTTACTTTTTTGTGGATTTAGGTTGCGTTTATTGTATTGAGGGTAATGTTTATAAGTGTAATGATCAAAATTTGATTTTTAAAATATATATTTTTTGATATGCTACTTTATTGTACTACTGAATTTGTTGGTTTGTTTTTCAGTGTATATATTTGCCTGGTTGTACACATACGTTTATGCATAGACTGCTCTATCATGGGCAATAGGCATAAAACTTGTGTGAATACCAGGAGACGGGATTAGAGGCAGGCTAGTGATACGTAGAGTTTCTGCATATAACATATATGTATGTTAGCCCAGGGAATAAGCAGACTAATGTGTGCCTGTGTGTGGCAACATGGCTGCTGCTCAGATACATTCACTGGCTCTATTATATGACTGGTACAGAATGTTTAATGCTGGCTCTGGAGCTTAAGATTATGAGTTAGGCAGACAAATTCAATATCGGGCCAAATGTTTGTGATTTTCTTATCCTGCCCCTAGAATGTCTCTCCCTTCAATCTGGCTAAAGGTTCACATGCACACATGCTTTGAGGGAGGGCAGTTCTCAGACAACCAGCTTGCCAGGCTAAATGGCTTTGAAAATGGTCACATATGATCAGAACTATTACCTTTTGAGGACAGGCAAACCCAAGAGTAGCAGCCAAGGATTCGAGCAGAGGAAGAATAGCTAACGTCAATCAGTCTGCCTGATCTCCTGTTCTCGTTCTGTTGTAGGAGAGAGTGAAAGCAGTCTGGAGAACATGACTGACACAATGACATCACTTGTGGGTATCCTCCCCAAGCACATCCTGGATATCTGGGTCATTGTCCTCATCATCTTCGCCACCATCATCGTCATGACCTCACTGCTGCTCTGCCCAGCCACTGTTGTCATCATTTACAGGGTGCGGACTTACCCCCTTCGGAGCAGTGATGTGTGAAACTGGAAGGCTTGGTGACACTTGTTGAACAGGGTTGGTGGTATGCAACAAAACCTAAAAGCTGATTTGTTTTCCGAACCTCAGCTACTGCAAGGCATTGGTAGAGTCTGAAGGCTTGTAGCAGCACCAGTTAAATCTCATAGGGGATGAAGCAGATTTTACTCTGGTCCTTTCCTTTTTCACCAGTGTTGGTTTACAGTTTACACTCAATATATTTATAGTCTTGCTATCTAGAACCTTCCCCTCCTTCCCACTCACTTACCAAATCAAAATAAAATGTTTCTGCTATGAAACAAACAATTAACTCACAGCGTAAATGGCCTTTCCACAGTCTCCCAGACTAAAAGTAGAGAGATCTCATCAGTGAAACTATAATTAGGCTGGTGAAAAATCTACTGTCTTTTAAAACACAACTGAACACTTTCATATGTAGCTGTAACTTTGAAGTAAGCTTACCAGATTCTCCGATTTTTGGGGATTGTCCCTGATTTTGAATTAATGTCCCTGGCACCGTGGACTAAAACCACCTTCTGTCCCTGATTTCGGTGCAGACTGAGGCACAGGATATTTCTTCTTCCATAAGCCCTTCCAATGGAGTGTGAATAGAGTTCCCAATGGGCTCCACATTTATTTTATTTTATTCATTTATTTTTTATACCATGCTCTTTAGAATCAGTGTGGTTTACATGTATACTAACAGGTACTTTTTATTCCCTTGTCCCTGAAGGGCTCACAATCTAAGTGTATCTGAAGCAATGGAGGGTTAAGTGGCTTGCCTAAGGCCACAAGGAGTGGCCATGGGACTAGAGACCCCAGTCCCTCCGGCCTGAAGTTGCTTGTCCCCATGTGGGAATTGAACCCCCGGCCTTCCGGCCTGAGGTAACCACTGAGCCACTCCTCCTTCAGTCCTGGCTTTATCCCATTGCATGCAAGGACATGTATTCTAATTTCTCTATTGCACTCCATAAGAAAAGCAAGACTGCAAGTCCTTGCATGCAATGGAGTAAAACCAGGACTGAATCAGGCCTGTTGGGCGCATCTGGAGCTAGTTGGCAACCCTGAGTGTGAGTGGCCAATCAAGTCTCCTAGATTTCTCCCTCTACATTGGCAGCTGGAACGATGCTCAACAGCACATCAGATTCCTGTGCCAGGCAGAGCCGGTTTCGTCTGTAAATCTTGGAGACTCCTTACCCCTCCTGCTCCTCAGTCCCAACACTCCAGGTGTCCCAGATTTGCCCTCCAAAAATCTCATAAGCTTACTTTGAAGAGAGCCTTCCCTCATAAGGAAGACACGCCACTCCAGTGCTTACCAAACTTTGTGCAGTCAGGACAGGGCCAGATTTAAGATTTTGGTGCCCCTAATCAAAGACCAGACAGCAGATCCCAGAAAGCATGGGGGAGAGGTGCTAGAGATCTCAACATCTGGAGAGCCAGAAGAGAAGAGTAAGGTCGTGGCACTACAAGGACCCCCTCTGAAACACCCTATGCATATGACTGTAAAGGAAGCTGAATCAGATTCCTCTGACACATTCAAAACTGTGGTGTTTATGCCTAAATTGGGACCTGGGTCAGGTCCCCCCCCCTTTTAGAGGAGCAAACAAGCACACAGCCTTAGCCCTACTTTGCTGCTCCTCCAGGCCACAGACAGCATTGGCTGTGACCCTGCTGTAGACCCCGCCTCCCTTTGAGCTCATGCAAGCCGAGCTACTGGGCATCCTAGGTGAATCTTTAAAGCTACATTGCGTCCTCATCTCTCAAGATCTTTGTCACACCAGCCATCCCACCGCAATTCTGTCAAAATGCATTACTGGACCTCATGAGGGAGGATGTTTAGCATCAGCAGCCAATATAATGTGGTTAACAGTCGCTGCCGAACTCTAAACCCAGATATGCAATACCAGGGCTATATATGGGCATTGAATATCCAGGTTGGCCAGATTGCCAGGAAGCTAACCGGGCAATGGCGAAAGCAAGGTCGATCTTTGCCCCAATATTCTCTGTATAGTAGCTGAAATTCTATGGGTAGGTATGTTTATGTGTGCACCGGCAGCTGCTGAACTTGTAACTTGCTTTGAATATTGACTCTCTAAACAAACCCATCTCCAAACCTACAAGATCTTTCCAAGCCGTACATGTGATTCTCACACCAGTGCTTCTGAAGAAGAGAGATATGTACTGGGAAGTTCATCTCTCACATCCTCTGGCTAATTCTTTCACTGGATCAATGCACGATGTCAGAGGCCACGCAGAAACGTCTGCCCAGCAAGTGATCTCTGCCACAGTTTTAGCTCTGCCAAATTACTTGGAAAGGAAATAAGACATCATGCGGCTGTTCTTTATTTATTCTAGAGGATATTGCTAGCAGCAGGGTTCCACTTAAGTTGTTCTTCCATCTTCAGTTCTAGCATCACATTTTCCAGATATTAAACATGGCAAATTAATTTCCCTCCTCCACTCCACCATTCCGAAAACTAAAGCATGGAGCCAGGCTGCTATCAAATGCAGTCCTACTGGAACTCCTCTGAGCCTCTTTATGAAGGAAACTAATCTTTCAGAATTCACTGCAGTTCACAAGAGAACAGTTTTTCTCACATATGTCTGAAACCTTGCAAAAACATGTAGTATGTGTGGCATCAAATAAGGATCATATGCAGCCGCTCAGTATGGACAAAGCTTCTGTAGTTTCATGTTCTTTTTCCATTTTATTTGACTGTGAAATAGCCTTCGAGAGAGCATCCACAGCTATGACCCCTTGGGATCAACATGCCACCTCAAGATTATTCACTGTCCAGGGAACAGCAGTGGGGCTGGGTCAGCCATTAGGCACAACTAGGCAGTTGTCTAGGGCAGCAGCAGTCAAAGCAAAACAATAGATTTTGACAGTGACAGAAATTCAAGGAGCCATCAGCAGGTTCCTTAAAGTGCAGGAAGAGCGGGCACACACACATACTGTTTTATGATATCTAATAGTACATTTTTACAGGATTGATCGCTGAGTGTAATTACCAGAACCTTGGGGAGTGGGGAGGGGGAGTAAAATAAAAGATTTGCCTAGGACACCCAATACCCTTGTATCTGCCCTATATTGCAGAGCTTTTGCTTCACTGAAGCACTGAATGTCAGGAAACGAAGATCACAGAGATTCACTATGTCAGAGATTCATCAGAAGCCTGCCTAATTTTGTCAATGACTACCCAACAGACGATTAGAGCAGGGCTGGTGTTAGTGAGGTGCAAGCAGCGCAATTGCCCTGGGCTACCAGGCCACCGAGGGCCCTACGTCTGCTGAAGCTGAAGAAGGAATAGCCTGCCAGTGGACTTTGGGACCCTCTTCCAAATAATTACTGTGTGCCCCAGTACTGGAGACAGGGCCAGCATTAGACAGGGCATAAATTAAGGAGTGGACCCAACCACTGGCAGGCACCCTGAAGGCTCTGCCTCTCTCATCTTTTCCAAGAAGGCCCCTTGTGGCCCCAGGCAATTGCCCTGTCTGCCCTGCCTTAAATCTGACTTTGGACAGTGGTGAGACTTATGCTCGATTCCTTCACAGCAAATTCTTTCCTTCTGAAGTGAATTCTGGAGGACATGCAGGCCGAGCTTGGGATCACGATTGTGTGGCATTTTACTGCCTGTGATCAGCTTCCAGCATCCCTACTGTGCAGAGGGTGACTAATCATAACATAATATAATATAATGACCAGCATATAATGTCCGTAAGTAGACAGTCCATGGACTACATAATACAACCTTTTTGTTGAAATAAATAGTAAATACTGTGTGTGCAAGTGCACCATTGCGAATCGTGTAATAAAGGATTTTTACAGAAAGTTTCCGTATATTTTGTTTCTGATGCCATGAGCCTCAGTTAATTTCAGATCATTAACTTAATTCTGCTGCTAGCAGCAGTGAGCCTTGCTATTTTGACCCTGTTTGCGTCACCCTTACCAGATAAAGCTTCCCTTCCTGGTTCATCTGCTTCTTGTTTTTTTGTTGGCTGCTTCTTTCCCCTCCCCCTTCATCTGTGGCTTAGCAGTGACTTTGAGAAAATGACCACACAGGAAAGAGCAGATAAATATTTCGAAGGAGCTGAGGAGAGCTGCAGTGAGACTCCTGGTGGCAGGGGCCCTAGGGGTTGTGCTCATCTGTCCAGCAAGGTAGGAACCAACAGAGCTGATCAGCCTGGAAAGAGCCTGCGGTCATCCAGCCAGTCAAGCTTCTGCAGCTGACCACTGGAATATATTCTTCAGTGCAGTGTATAGACCCATACAGCCAGGAAAACTGGGTGAGCCCAGAAGTCTTCAGCTGCTGTCATCTACTAAACAGCCTTTCTCTTTTCACAGTCACAAGCGTGCAGCCCCTCCCTCCAGCTTTTCCTGTCATTGTGCTGTTTTGTATTTTCTTAATTTTGTTTTCATTTCTTTTGCTTTGTTTCCAAATTCAGCTTTTAGGTGTACAAGTTAATTTGATATGTGTTAAAACCACATTTATTCAAATAAACTTGAATTTATGAGTGTAAAATATTTCTGAACCTAATTAAAATTACATGAAATGAAACAAAGCAAAAGAATGCATGTCCCTTCTGAGTACCTGACCTAGGGTAGGGCCAGCTCAAGGGGTTGTAGCACCTCAGACAAATTCTGCCTTTGCACCCCCTTCCCCTCCCCTCCCAGGTCCAATCTTGCAGTGCAAGTTGCACAAACTGGTACATTTTTTAGCTCACTGGCTTGTTACATGCCACCCTCCCATTTAACTTAATCTGTGTATTGTGTGTCACTATCCATATAGATAGTGCACTGAATATACAGTGTGGTCAGTGTGTTATCTGTTTAGGCTAGACCTGATATTCCGCAGACCTCAACTAAACATTTAACTTATCTGAATAGGGGCTGAATATTGCCACTATCTGGATAATTTTCTGGCCTACTCTTGTCCCTCCCCTAACATGCCCCACAAGTATGCAGATAATATCTGGTCATTCTGGTAAGGTGGGCTACCTGGGCATGCTCAGAAAGGTCACCTTTCTGAACTCGAGAGCACTTCCGTACCTATGGCGCCGCCCGGGGGACGCAATCCTGCTAGTCCATGGAGAACACAATAATCTGGTTAAGGTCTCACCAGGGAATGGTAAAGAAGAATTGCCATTTCCTTTATCCTAGAAATAGATATTTAATTAATGTTAGAAAATACGTAGAACTTGTCTTTAATTAATCCTCAGGCTCAATGCAATTATAACGGATGTGGACAGCTAAGAATCAAAACACCGTATTGCAGAAGCAAAAAATATAGGACATTGAAAATCATAATAGCAAGGAAGAGTAGCCTAATGGCGAAAACAGTGAACAAGAACCAGGGAAACCAATGTTCACAGCCCACGGATACCCCTTGTGATATCAGGCAAGTCACTTAACCCTTAAATACAAATTTACACGGCAATATTTAGGGGGCTTTTTACTAAAGTGTGCGCTTACCCGGTAAGCAGATGATTCAAGCAGGATAAATGCCGTTAAATGTAACTTTGCTTGCGTTATTTATTATTGAAAATGTATAAGCTAAATAAATCCAAATCCCTCCCTCCACTGCAGTTATTAAGTATAATCACTAGGCTCTATTTCCTCTGTTATGCACTGCAGCATCCAAAAATGACATATATTTACCAAAACGTATGTATGAAATTGTGGAAATAATTAAGAACCTCCAAGGTGGCATCTTCTGAATGGGAAAATCGTGATACTGCATTGATGGCCAGCGTGGTGGAAATGTCTCCACCGATATATTTCAAGTCTGCATGTACATGAAAGTATTTTTTATAATTGCTGCTTGTACTCGTATGCCCCACCCATGTGCACACCTGTCAGAAAAGTACACATCTTGCTGCTAAAGCACGTACTGTACTCTTATGCCAGGTCATTTACACCTATATGTGATCACCTAGGCAAAGGAATAGCTATAAAATTCCTTCCCAAAGGTGCAAAATACATACAGTGATATCTGAAAATGAATCTCTACGTATAGTTCCTTTCCCCTGATCTAGCTCCATCCACTTTTATTATCAGTAAAAGAATGCAAATTAAGGGGCGTGTTTACTAAAGAATATTAACATGCGCTTTGGCGTGCACTACACAGTAAGCACAGGGCAAAGGGGAGGGAACTAAGCAGGTTAGGGGCAGAGAGTGGGCAATGACTGTGCATTGCAGTTAGCGCAAGGGTGCTTAATGTACGCTAATGTTGCAGTCAGTGTGGGTGCACTTAACACCATCCCAGTGGGAGTTATTAGGTGCACCCACATTAATTGTGCTTGAAGTTTTAGCATGGTGAGATGCTTCTCAACATGACAACTATAGGGAGACATGTTGGACCCTCCCCCTACAGTTAGCATGGAGCTGTTGCATTTTCCCTGCTAATTTTTGACACTCAACGCACACTAACGTGCATTACTTTACCACACTTTAGTCAACATGCCCCTATGTGTGTTTCACCAAAAAATTAAACCCCTAATAGTCAATGACTACAAAATAATAGAACAAAAAACTGAAAGTCATTGGGAAAGCCACAAGGATACCCCCAATACTTGAAATCAGCTTGTGAAACAAGATGTTTTTTGTCGGGACCTGACTGGCAGGAGGGGGGAGGAGGAAAAACTCCCGCCTCGACGCCAGAAGGGCCCGTTTTATTCAAACAAGCAAACAAGCCTTAATAGTAAAAATAGTGTAGACACACTTATCTGTGAAGCAAGGCGCAGAAACTTCAAATTGGTTCAAAAAGCACGACATGCATGTTTCGGGCGTCAGCAGCCCTGTATCAAGTGCCCCATAGTGAACTGAAAAGTCGCCTTCAAAAGAAGACCAAAATCCCCGGCATATTTAAACATGGCAAAATGACAGCTGATTGGACACATAAGTCACGTGTGAGGAAATCCCAAATGATGATGCCACAGATGTCAGAGAACACTCCACCAATCACATTCCAAATTAAGACCCGAGGGCTCCACAGTATGTAGTCGGAAGATCCATCGCTGCTCTCGCAATTGAAGCCGATGTTCCCGATCACCCCCCCCCCCCCCGCAAATGAACTGGCGCGGAATCAATAATTCGCCAGCGTAAATCAGAAAAAACATGGCCCGTAGCCAGGCAATGCGTCACAATCGGTGCTGAAAGAACTTGGTTGCGTAATCTGGAGGCATGCTCACTCAGTCGGATGCGGACTGGTCGGACAGTACGGCCGATGTAGGAAAGACCACAGGGGCAGGAGATCATGTAAACAACATAGGATGATTGGCACGTGAAACTCCCTAAAATTGTATAGGTTCTACCAGTTAAGGGAAAAGTCCATTGAGTCCCCTCCATAGTAATAGAGCAGTACTTGCAATTATGACAAGCCCAATGCCCCTGTCTCCTGTCCTGCGAAGGAGGTACAGTGGGAAGAAGAGGGGGGCATAAAGAATGGACCAACCGGTCCCGAAGATTAGACCCCCTGGTGTAAGCCAAACGTAAAGGCTTTTTAAAGCATGAATGTAATTGCAAGATATGCCAATGCTTCCTCAGCAGGCTAGTGACCTGAGCAGCGTCAGTCATGAAAGGTAGTACTCCAGTAATAACTGGTGAATCCTATGTGTGTTTGGCCTTTATTGAGAAAAATAAAGGTTTTATTTATCCTGTCTGCACTCAAGTGACCTGGAAGCCAGACACCAACTCCTCAGTGTTGTTCAGCTGTCTCTTTTCCTGACAAACCATATCTGTTATTGTGGCATAGTCAAATTCCAACTCCTTTCAATTTTTAATACTAACACTGAAAACAGATTCTAAAATGCAAAATAAAAGCCCTGAAGACTAAACTAAATTTAAGCCAATAAATACCACTGGCCTAAAACAGTTTCTGTTTCAGAAGTTCATTTTTAATCTTAACAACCTTGTCGGCTGCATAATTTCATAGACTGAAAGACTAGAGGTTTATCAAGTCCAAATGAGTTGTCTCTTACTCTCCTTAAGCTCAAAAAACTCATGCCATTAGCACAGGAAAATGAGAGAAGTTTGATATTTGTCACACAGGGGAAGACCACAAAGATGGCCTCTGAATAATATTTTTATTTTTTATTCAAACATATCCTTACCCTATGGTGGTCATTCTAAAAGCTCTATTTCTGCTTTGTATGACTGAAAATGAGCACGTGGACATCCAAATCACGAAGATGTCCTCAAGCCGTTTCACAAGACATCCCTGGCTCGTTCAGGCTTCTCATTAGTTCAGGTCATTGTCCCTAAGACCGTGGCTATTATGCGCTCCAGATGGCAACAGAAACAAAGTTCATGCAAGTGCATCTACCGGGCTGTGGGCACAAATATGTGTCTATGTGCCTTGACAGAATTACCCCCCTGAAAGCGCCTGCACAAAGTTGCATTTGCCACAAGGCAGGTGTAACGTGGTGTCAGTAAATATCAATACCAATGTGTATACTTTATGAGATCCATGCAGTGACGTGGATCCCACCCCTATCCTGCCCATTCTCTTATCTCATAAAAGTAGGCGCTACGTTTTCTTAGCGTTTACTTTTCCATGTATGTACTGGGGCAATTTTCTAAGCAATTATCTGAATGCATAAAATGCTGTTATATGCATTGCACTCAACTTGCTTATAAAATGATTCCCTAAATTGTTACATATTTGCAAATAATTCCATTGACCCTTATTTAAAAAGATACTAGACTTATAACTAATATCTCTAGTAACTTTCTATGGCAGGAAAAGAGAGCACAGCTCCTATTATGGAAACAAATGACACCCAGAAAGAAAGGCAGTATGCGGTGTCCCAGTTTCAGATTTTATAGTGTATCTGTTAAGATCTTTTGGAAGTTGGTTGCTAGATACGAACTATATTGATATGCAGTTGGGAGCCCAATCGGTTGGTCCATATTGACAGAGACAAACTGCCTTTTAAGGTTTCTTAGTCTGCACTGGTGAGAAATGTGATAGTGGTGTGGAAGAACTGAAGGAATTAAACAAACCCCCGCATAGGCCCATCCCCCAGCTTACTGATCTCCTGACCTCTTACTGATTTTTTAAGTCTTCGTGGGACAGGACAGTTCTTGGTTGCTCTTGCTTCACCACGGCTACACTTGCAAGGAACTTGGCTGGTGGATCCAGGCTGGCACCATTCTTAATCCTTTCGGTACAAAATGGTGCTACTGGGTCTGACCCTGACATGGAGGCGTAGCCTTGTGCTTAGAGAAACAGGTACAAAATGAGGGAGGTCAGGACTGAAATCCTGTTGCTACTCTTTGACCTTGGATGAGTCACTTCACTCTCAATTGCTTGACTGTGAGTTACTGCGGGGTCCCAATGCAAAGATACGAGCTATGTCTAAAGAAATAATGTAACATTATCAGCAAAATAATTTTTTCACTCTGTGAATGTACTATAATTTATTATATTTATTATAGATTCTGTATCAAAATACATTTAGAATTGCATTGCAAAAGCACCACAAAGGGAAGACAATAGCAGAGGTCTTGGTGCAAGATTGAATTACATTATAGATATACCAGCTGGAAAGCAAGTCGTAATAATTATTTCCTGGAAATTAGCACAAATACAGAAACATCTGTGGAATCTGTGGAAGACACATGCTGTGACTGTAAACATCACTTTTTGTCACGAGACTCAAAATCAGGAGAAGACTTGCAGCATAATGTAACAAGCAAAAAATAAACTTCTAGCCAACAGCAGAGTACTGGGTTTAAGGCAAACAGATCTCCCTGATCTCTTGGCTAGGCAGTAGCCTGTGTGTTGTAAGTCTGAAAGCCAAGATTTGTGTTTCTTTTCTTTGGGGACAGATGGATGGGGGAGTTACATAGGTCATGTTCCTTGGCCAACAGAGGCTGACTTTGCAGTGAGATGAGCGATCCTAGCATTACCAGCTGGATTAATGTTTCTCCGGGAACAAACAGGAAGTCAGTCCTCACATATGGGTGATGTCGGCACTGACAGAGACCGCGCGGTAACCTCTCCCCAGCTTTCAAAGAGATCTACCATGCATGAGTGTTCCCCTTCCCGCCTAAGGGTGCATCTTGCCTCAGTCTCCTTTATTCCACAGAGCCCATCGGACGTCTGTTCCCACTGGAAAAACTTGATTTTTTGCTCTGTATTTTATTTTTTTTTGGATCAATTCCCTTTCTCCAGTTTGCATACCGGTTCCCTTCTCACCTCCCAGGGTTCGCTCACCTTCAGCATCACAGTTTTCCTTGGGTTCTTCTTTTTTTCCCTTGGGCTTTTCTCCTTATATGTGGGTTTTTGCACCCTTTCTGGCTGAGCCAGTAGAGTTTGACCTCACGGGGGTTGTATTTCCCGCAATGGTCTCAGTCAGTGGCTTCAAGCCCTGCAACCATTGTGCTCAGTACTCAGCCTTCCCAGTTCCCCAATAGGGACAGCAGGCCAAAGGACAACAGCACAGCCCTCATAAGCCTAAGGCCTCCAAGCCCCAGACCTGGAGGGGGCTCCTTGAGGTGGTGTATCTCCTGGGCCAGGACAATGTCCTGGCTGGACCCCCAGGTGGCCAGCTGGCTTTTTCATCTCTTGGGGCTCCAGCAGATGGGCCTCTTTGCCTGCCCAGCGAATGCTCAGCTGCCTCACTTCTGCTTCAGGGAGCCACATCCCTCTCATGTGGCGGTGGATGTATTTTTTATCCAATGGATGGGGGGCTTCCTTTATACCTTCCAGCCCATGCCACTGATCACCAAGACCCTGTTAAAGGTCCAGCTCGATAGAGCCACCTTGATACTGGTGGCACCCCGGTGGCCCCAGCAGCTGTGGTTCCCCCTGCTCCTCCACTTGTCTTAGGTGCCTCTGCTTCCTCTGGGGTGCACCCCAGGCCTGCTCTTGCATAAGGACAGCTCTCTCCTGCACCCTAATCCAGGGTCTCTGACTTGGATGGCCTGGCTGCTGAAAGGGTAGCCTTGGCCCTCTTCAATCTGTTGAACAAGGTGGAGGAGGTCCTCTTGGCCTCCCACAAGGCTTCCACCCATTGGGCCTATGCCTTCAAGTGGCGGAGATGTGTGGTGCATAGAGAAGGGAATCAATCTCTTCTCCTGTTCTCTCTAGCTGGTGCTGCAGTACCTCCTTCACCTGTCCCAAGCAGGGCTGAAGTCTAACTCGGTTAGAGTATACCTTAGCGCACTCTTGACACGCCACTATCTTGTCAAGGGTAAGTCCTTCTCCACTCAGCCTCTCGTGACTGGCTTACTGCTATCACAGACCCTTGTCTGTCCTCCAGTGGCAGAGTGGGATCTCAATGTAGTTCTCTCAAAGCTTACCGCGCCACTCTTCAAGCCTCTCAGCTCTTGCCACCCTAAGTATTTCTCCTGGAATGTGGTCTTCCTCGTGGCGCTCACCTCTGCTCACAGGGTTAGCAATCTGCAGGCTCTGGTTACCCATCCACCTTATATGAGGTTCCACAAGAACATGGTCATGCTCCAGATGCACCCCAAGTTTCTGTCTAAGGTGGTGTCCCCATTCCACCTCAATTGAGAGGTGGTGCTCCCCACCTTCTTCTCACGGCCTCATGCGAACAGAATTCAGGCCAGTGCCCACGTCACTCCTTGCAGCTTTTAATCTATGACCCAAATCGGCAGGGGGCAGCGGTCTCCAAACATACCCTGTCCATTTAGCTGGTGGACTGTATTGCCTTCTTGTGTGAGCATGCTGCTCTGTCACTGGAGCTCCACATCATGGCGCACAGGTCTGGGCCATGGTGACGTCTGTGGCAAACCTGTGCTCTGTCCCTTGCCGGAGATCTGCCGGGCTGCCACCTGGTCCTTGGTCCATACCTTCACAGCTCATAACTGCCTGGAGAGGGAGTCCCTCCAGGATAGTGCCTTCGACCAGGCAGTATTCTGTCATCAGTTTGTGGTGTAAGGCAACTCCTGCCATCCAGCCCTTCAATGTGTTCAGGCTACCAGAGAATTGGTTCATTGCTTGACACTCCGGGCCACTTGTGGCTCTTGCTGTTCCTTTCTTGCTGCTTCTCACGGTTCACCTTTTTGGTCACCCATGGCTCTTACAGGTTTTTTCAGTAGCCTGTAGTTGTGGAGTCCCATATGTAAGGACTGATTTGTTTGTTTCTGGAGAAAGCATAATTACTCAACTGTAACAGATGTTCTCCAGGGACAGCAGGAATCAGTCCTCACAACTCTCCCTCCTCCCTGTGGCATTGCTTTTTGTCATTTTTGCCTTCTTGAGCTATGTGATCATACTGAGGCAAGATGGCATCCTTAGGCAGGAAGTGGAGTTGTGGAGTATGTACAAGTTTGATTATGCTTATTTAAAGAGACCATTACTGCATATGTAGCAGTTTCTTCTGTGGACAAATTCTAGCAACACCTTGTGTCATTTTGTGTTTATGATTTTGGCTGTGTAACTTCCTCAAATTCCCCATTAAAGACCGTGCTTGGAGGAAAGTTCTCTGAATCATCCAGGAAGAAGGTATGTATGTTCATGGCCACTGGTCGTTTTCCATATGAAGCTCCAGATTAATTTTGAAGCTCTTTGTCATGTCTCTCTCTTTTCCCCACTGTATGGAGAACCAGGTTTAAAGAATTGAGGAGACCTTGCCCTCACTTGAAGGGGTTAAAACAGTTTGTGCCATGACTCGGATCTGTCCTTCAAACAGTTTGCAAAAAAACAGACAGCGTGAGTAAAAATATCATGGGAAATCTTTTGTAAGCAGAGTACTAAATTCTATGAATGGAACAAAAAAAGACTGTAAAGATTGGGCAAAAGAAAGGAAGCACTAATTATGAAATGTGTTGTAAATATAATATTGTTTGTATAAGAAGAGAAAGTGTATAATGATTCATTTGTTTGTTTAGGTCGTATTTAAAAAGGATAAACATTTTCTGGTTGTAAAAGATTTAAACAGCCTGACTTAAATTAGTAGTTGTGTGCTGTTTTTTTTTTTTCCTGTGGTGAGTCAGAGCTGATTTTGTCATACTTGCAAGTTGATTTCTATATTTGTGTTATGTGTTTTGGCTTTCAGATAGGAAGCGCACTGTGTTTTGAAAGCTTCCTCATCTTAGTTAAAAAAATAGAAAAACAGAAATATATTGTAGTTCTGTTGAGTTTTGTACATGCCGATTTTTGTTTTGGTTTTAATAATCCTTAAGTAATCATTCCAGAGGGACAATTTATCCAAATGGAGTTCCAGTATTATGATTTTTCTCATGTAGCAGATTCAAACTGGTTTCTTTCCAGCTCAGGTACTTTTTCTGAAGTTATTTTATTTATTTATTTATTTATTTATTTAGCTAGCTGTATTTATATACCATCTTTCTCCAGGTCAAAGCGGTTTACATAGAACTGAAAATGTAACTTACATTGAAACATTTGTATTAACTATTTGCAGCATGCAATCAAAAAGTGTTGGCTCTTGACTATATACAGGTTTCTTTATATACAACAATTGGTGACAGGCGGTTGTGCATTGATCTTCTGGTGGGGGGTTAATCACTGCAGTGGAAGTGTTCAGTAAAGAGATGAGTCTTTAATTTTTTGTGGAAGATCTTGAGGTCCGTGATGTTCCTGAGTTGGTCCAGCAGTCTGTTCCATATGGAAGGTGCATAGAGCTGGAAGGCTCTTTTATGGAAAATGTTCCTTTATCTGATATTACTAGTGCCCAATTTGTGTGCTTATTGCCCTTTCTGAGCCATTAGTTAGTATACAGACTCTAGTTAAGCCTGGAGGATGAGTGTTATAAAATGTTTTGAAAGATTACTTTACATGTCATTTAGTTTTATTGATGTTTAATGCTAATTAGGACATACATACAGGCCGATGCAGAAAGCTGGTGCTAGACCCCCACTGAAGCGATTTTTTTATGTTCTTGACAACGCACACATTTTAACGTGTGATGCAGGAAAGACAGGGTATGCAAATGACTCCCACATTAACCGTGCGCTTGCAAATGAGCCACTGTAGTGTTAAACTGGGACAGCAAGCCAAACACATGCGCACAAGAAGCCTGTGCTAGTTTGGCTTACTCTCCGGATACCACATGGCTAATTTGCTTAGCCCAGGTAGGAGGGGCTGAATTTAGGTACCACTAGACCACCAGGTTATTTTTTTGTATTTAATGGGGGGTTGTAGGGTACAGGGGCCATTAGACTACCAGGGATTCTTTAATTGTTGGGGCACCAGCCCCCAACAGTGTTTTGATGGCATCGGGGGCTTTTTCCGATGCCATCAAAATATTGTTGGGGGGAGGGAACAGGGCTGCTGGGCCACTAGGGATTCTTTTTGGTGGAGCATGGCCCCTGACAGTTTTGATGGCATTGGGGACTTTGCCCGATGCCTGATCATCTGAGAAGGAGATGATCTAGGCATCAGGGAAAGCACCCGGTGCCATTAAAATACTGTCAGGGGCACATGGTAGAGGTTTAAGTCACCTCAGACCCTGAATTAGAAGTTTTGGCACTATGGTTGGTTGCAAAATCATCTATGCCTGTTTCTACATCAGGCGTACCATGATTTGCTTATCATGCAGCTGATTAAAATACATTCAAATGCATTTAAATACGCATTAGTTTTTCTGTGGGGGTTTACGTCTGTTTTCTGCATTCAAAAAGTTGTAAAGTGTGCTTCAATGTGGCGCTATGTGTGCTTAAAGACTGCGCTAGCTTTTTGCATTGGCCTGATAGAGAGTTGTCATTTGGAACAAACAGAAATACATTTATGTCACCTCCCTATAATTTCCTTAAAAGTAGCAGTAAATTTTAGTAGTTGTTTGAAGGTCTATGCATTTATGTAGTGGGTATGGTGCAAGTGAATGGAAGGCATGGCGAGAAATGAGATATAATTCAAAAGAAGGATTTTTGATAGCAAACTGGTAAAGATGGTCTAATGATGTGAAGTGATGTGTCAGGTTAATGAATATGTAAAGATTCTATGGTTGATTTACAGCGGTAATTTGCTTCTATAGTGGTTTTCCTCCTGTTGTCTATGTGGCTTAACTGTAGTATGAAATGGATTCTCTGATTCAGTGGATTGCTGTACACTGCAGTAATAACTTAGAGGTTTCTGGCACAGATAACAGCTTGGTATGATTGTATGTTTAGAGCAGAGAGAAAGACTGCCACAGTGGCTCAAGATTTTCTTATTAGATTAACTGCAAGCCTCATTAGGGAAGTAACTTTTTTTAAAGGGTTTTCAGGAAGAGCAGAACATAGTTGAAGTATATATAAAAATAACAACTTCTGAGTTCAATTGGCAGCAGTATTATTGAGAAATAAATATACATGATCATGATTTTATTAAGAGATTATTTTACAGAGATCCTGGATTTCACAACTCTGATGGAAGAGGAAAAACAAAAAACAATTAACCATTCCTTTACTTGTGTTTGTGTAGTAAATACATTTTGTGCAAGTTTTGTTTTCTAGGTCAGGGGTCTGAACTTATCCCGTTAAGAAAATTTGTCTGCTGATTTCATTCTACATGTAAGAATACAAATACAGAAAAAGATTGTTGTAAACAGTGCTTCCCAGAGCTTCTTATAACTGCAGATAAGAACCTCTTGAAGAGTGATTAAGCACATAGAGCCCCATTCTGGGAGGGGGACGTCCAGGCCATCCGGATGTCCCCACTGAAAATGGGGCCATTAGGACCCAATTCTGATCCGTGGGAACAAAATGTTCCCGCAGGAGCCAGAATCGGGCCCAAGGACAGCCCGGCCAGTTGGCCCATGTTCAGAAGGGTGAAAGCCCTTCTGAGTTATGGAGAGTACTTCCGTCTCAGCGCCGTCGGATGATGTCACCAGGTGTGGCTGACTTATCCTGCTGTCCACGGAGAACTCCTGTTACAGGTAAGTAACTCCGTTGACTATGCAGATTGGTTTGAATATCATGCTGCACTAAATAAAGTTTTAACTTTCAGAGCATGTAATTTTAATAAAGATCGCCTGACTACCTGCTTAACATAGGGTTTGAACAACATCTAAGGATCCAAATCCACACCAAGTTAATGA
Source organism: Ichthyophis bannanicus (assembly GCA_033557465.1). NCBI lineage: Eukaryota > Metazoa > Chordata > Amphibia > Gymnophiona > Ichthyophiidae > Ichthyophis > Ichthyophis bannanicus. The sequence goes on along the minus strand of CM066050.1, from coordinate 67,055,156 downwards.
TCGTCACTAAATAGAAACATTGTTGGATTTGCAACATGGACTTAAAGGGGAACATCAGTAGCAACATTCCTAGTGATTATCATTAATTTGGTTCTGCTCCGATTTCAGCTCAGACAATTAGCTCCCAGCCATGTCATTACCTTCCTCATTTCCCCAGTCAGCACCGCTTATCACCTGCACATATGCAGTATGAAATGCCCAAATTCCTTATCACATCACAAATGGACGTAAATATAAGTTGAACAATGATATCAATGAAGGCCGAACTTTGTGTCGCCCCCTAGGCATCTCAAACCAGGATCACATCCCCTATTCTTACCTGTTACTGTCGACTCTATATGATTCGAACCATTTGACAATTGTAGAACCAAACCCAAAGCTCTTTAACCTTTGTATTAATGTGGGATGTTTAACAGCATCAAACACTGATGAATATCAATATTTATTTATTTATTTTTTTATTTATTTACATTCTCTTATATACCGCACTATTCGGCATCAGCGCGGTTCACATAGAACAAAAAGTCTCAGTACAATAACATGCATGAGTTTACAGATAACAAGGGAAGGAACTTGGATAACAGGGGAAACTATTTACAGATATAATACTACAGCATGGCTACAAGTTATTAGGAACAATATGCGCAACTACAGCATCCAGGTATCTATAGCTGAGACCAACAAAGATTTGGTGCTCTATCCTACTCTGAAACTGTGGTGGAAACTAGGAAAAGTGGTATTGGAAACCTGCCCTGCCCCCCACCCCCCCAAATCCAATCCAATCCAGCCCAGCCCAGCCTTTCCCTTCTTGCCAGGGCCAGGGCCAGCCTTTCCCTTCTTGCCAGGGCCAGGGCCAGGGCCAGGACCCGCCCCCGCCCTCCCTTGCTTCAGGTACTGAACCCACAGAAGCTGATAGCGTCGACAGCACTGGCCAATTAAAGGGCCTCTGGCCCCTTTAAGATCAGCTCCGCCCCCATGAAGGCCTCACGCCGAAGACTAGCTGTGGTGTAGCCCGCCCCCGCGGAGCTCACCACTGTAGCGGATACACGGCACTCGTCCTCTCCAGCCCTTAGCAACCCTGGCTCAGACCCGATCCCGGTTTTTCTTTTAATGTATTTAATTCCAATTCTGGCACTGCTGCTCTGAAGACAGCCGCGGGACCGCTTTTAATTAGTTATTTCTTTAGTTTAAAAGTGGCCACAACAGCCCGCGTAGCTCGAACTTCTTTATTTTATTTAACCCTCCTCCCCACGCTGCAAAACATTGCAGCCACTTCAGCCAGCACCACCAACCGGCCAGACATCGGCGGAGCCCAGGTAAATAAAAATAAAAACTGTATTTGAACTTCTAGTTGCAGCATCATCATCGGTGTTTACGCGCAAATGCTGTAAGACTGCTCAAAACGTCTTTAGTAGCAAGGGCAAGGACGATCCTGGAACATGTTTAAACTCCTTTCGGTTCAGTGGCAGCTTAAGAACTGAACAAATTTAAGCTTGTTTAAATAGCAAAGGAAGTTTAATCGTTTCCTTGTGGAAGTTAAGTTCTTGGATGAGAGCATCTGCTACTGGGGAATTCAAGGCTTTAAAGACACGTCAGGTAAGGATTCAGTGCGCATGTGTAGCTGGACAATCTATTTAGGGATTTCCTCACTGTACTCCATATTATCTGAAGCACATGTGTTTAGGAGGCTAAGAAATTCTTCAGATCTGCTTCACCTATGAGCAAAGAGGTACTTGATTATATTTCCATCTTTCCTCTAAAATTGTTTCTCAAGCCAGTCCTGGTGTATTCCCCAGCCAGTCTGGTTTTTTGGACAGCCACAATGAATAGGCATGAAGCAGATTTGCGTGCAAATCATCTCATGCATATTCATTGTGAGTATCCTGAAAACTTGACTGGTCAGGTGGTACACCAGCATTGGCTTGAGAAATACTGCTCTAAAATGATTTCAAGCTGGTCCTGGTGTACCCCTTAGCCAGCCTGGTTTTTAGGCCATCGTGCAATGGAGGTCATCTTTGATCTAAGATGCTATTCAGTATCGTTTCCTCTTTTGGCTAGATTCTCATAAGATATGCCATACTGGGTCAGACCAATGTCCATCAAGCCCAGTATCCTGTTTTCCAACAATGACCAATCCAGGCTGCAAGTACCTAGCAGTTTGCCAAAAAGTCACACAGGTTCCACAGTGATTGTATTGGGGTAAGCAGTGGATTTCCTGGGTCCTCTTTAATAATGGTTTATGGACCATTTCCTCCAGGAACTTGTCCAAGCCTTTTTTAAACCCAGCTACACTAACAGCTTTTACTACATCCTCTGGCAACACATTCCAGAGTTTGATTATGTATTGAGTGAAATTTCTCTTATTAGTCTTAAAATGGGTTACACTATAGCTTCATTGCACATCCCCTAGTTTTTCCACTTTTTGATGACATTAACAATTGATCTACGTTTATCCATTACACTCCATTCATTAATTCATAGACCTCTATCATATCTCCCCTCAGCCGTCTCTTTTCCAAGTTGAAGAGCCCTAATCTTTTAAGCCTCTCCACATAGGGGTATCCTTCCCTCCCCTTTACCATTTTGGCAGCTCTTCTCTGTACCTCTTCTGATTCCACCTTATCCTTGTTAAGATATGGCAACCAGAATTGCACACATATTGAAGGTGCGGTCACACTATGGAATGATATAGAGGTATTATAATTTTTTTTTTTTAAGACTGTCAAGTTAGTGCTGACTCCTGGTGACCCAGCAGCCTCGGGGTTTTCTTGGCAATGCACCGGAAGTAGATTGCCAGACCTTTTCTTCCAAAGCAACAGAGGGTAAAGTGACTTGCCCAAGGTCACGAGGAGTGCCAGTGGGAATTGAACCCTTGATTTTTTTGGGTACTAGGCAGTTGCTCTAATCACTAGGCTACTTCTCCATGGCATTGTGATATCCTCTGTTATATTCTCCATTCCTTTCCTTAAGATTCCTAGCATTCTATTTGCCGTCTTGGCTGCCACTGCACACTGGGTGGAGGGTTTCAGTGTGTTATCCATGATGATGCCTAAGTCTTTGTTCCCATTTCCAGGTCATTTACAAATTTGTTAAAAAGCAATGGACCCAGCCCAGATCCCTGGGGAACTCCATTATTCACCCTTCTCCATTGGGAAAATTGGTCTTTTAGCCCTACCCTCTGCTTTCTATCTTTTTAACGCGTTCCTAATCTACGATAGTACATTGCCTCCTATCCCATGACTTTTTAATTTTGCCAAGAGTCTCTCATGAGGGACCTTGTCAAAGGCTTTCTGAAAATTCAGATACACTGATCTCTTTTTAACAAAGTTCTTTTTGTTTTACCCAGTTGCAAAAAGGAAGGGGAAACCCGTCAAATCTACCCTTTCTTTTGAATCGGGAAATCGAACAAGCACTCCAGGGGTTTGCTTCTGCTGTGGCATCTCCACACCCCCCCTCCCCCCTCCCAAGTTCAGTTTGTTTACTAAGCAGCGAGGCCGCAGCTCTGATTTCATATGGAAGCCGCTAGCACCACTTAGTAAACAGACCCCTTAGTGCAGCCTTCCAAATGTACTAGGTGGGAATCCAGAAATGATTTCATTTATCTGAGTATGGCAGTGAGACTTCTGCAATGCCTCCACTCCACCTGGGTTCCAACTCTCGTGAATAGATTCAGAATTTGGGCATTTGAGGATCCCAGGGAGGAAAGCTCTGTGGCTGTCCCTATGCTGGTGCATCTGTTAAGGTCACCTGCCAGTGCGAGCTGGGCCTTGCAGGAAGTTTCAGTACAGGAACAAGATGCCAAATGTGTCAGGAGCTCTGCAATTTCTGCGGATTCCCTTACTTTGAAGAAAGCTGCAGATATGCAGGTACGATTTCAATATTGTGAATTATATAAGAAGACTTTAGATGAGTATTGAACTGATTCAGACTCCTTTGAATTCATCGGTATCAGTGCTAAGAGATTCCACTCGGATTTGTGCAGACAGACCTTTTAAAGTCTCATCTATTAAAAATTATTTTAATTTGACTAAACATTCAGATAAGGAAACCTTTTGGTCTTGGAAATGCCCATTTCTTTGGGGTGTTTACACCTGCAACAAGGTGACTTATTAAATATATTGTTGAAAGCCTTCTGTCAGTAGATATTGCAAAACTGAAATTGTAACAGAGTGTTGTGATAAAGGTCTGAAGAACAAAAGTTGACAAAAAATTTCTTATATGGCTTCTGTTCAAGATTTGTTCTAAGCCAAGGAGGGGTTGCTGGGAGTCTGCATTGATTCAATAGCACACATTGCATTACATACTAAGGATGATTCTTACACGGAAACTGTAAAATGTAGAGAATTCTTTGAAACACAAGAATTTAAGAATTCCTAATTTTCCTAAAAACTCTACAATTACTCCAAAGGGCATGTTTTTAATCTATATGAAGGAGGCTTTGGAAATACCAGAGGCATCTTTGCCACTGTTAGTGACTGCCTACTATTTGTCTTCCAAAGCCAGTTCTTACTCACCAAATGTATTGGGTCAGCTTAAACCTGGAATTAAGGAACAAGTAAACTCGGCGGATGCTAATCTGAATATATCTGCTAGCTTGAATCCTAAGAATATGGAATTTGTCACACCATTGGTAACTTTTTTTTCTATTAGATTCTGACCGGGACTGGTTGTTTAAAATGTTTTTGCTAAGCGTAATAAGAAATGTCTTGGACAGAGGATAATGAGCATTTTCCTAGATGTGACTTGGGGAAAGCAACCCTGTAGGAAGAGGTTTCTGGGGTTAAAAATTAGAGCCATTGCTATGGGAGCTCAGTTCACACTTAACATGGATAAAACAAGTTAGTGAATTATAGAGAAATGGTATAGCTGCCCTTTGAAACAGAGCAATTGTTGTCTGATCATATGCAGGAAGAAAACTGGTTTGATTCCATGCTGTCCTTGGAAAGTGAATTTAGGTTTTGGTGAGTTTGGCATGGAGCTGTTTAGCATATTATAATTTGAGGTGATTGATTATGATACCATCTTGAATCTTTATGATGGATTTATCTTTAACTTATTTAGTTTGTCATGTATGCTAAATGGTTTTCTATGTGTCATATATCAGCATTGAATTTTATGTAATAAATGAATACCTGCACTGGAATTAAATAAAATGTTATAATGTAAAAACAAGATATCCACAATAAATATGCATGAAATGGATTTGCATGCAACAAAAGCAATGCATGAAGAGCTGTGTCCTGCATACTCATTGTGGGTATCCTGAAAACCTGACCAGGTAGGTAGAACCTCTGATCTAAAATGATGTGCCAAGATTTCATAAGAAACCAGAGTGGCTGAGCAAAGAGACTTCTTATCAATGGTCAACTTAACTGTGCGATTAATCGGCTCTTTAACACTATCTGAATGGTAAAATCTGTTCTGGGTTTTTTATTTTGCATTGCTTCTGTATCTGCTTCTGTTTTTATAATTACACAATAATGCCTTGAATGACTCAAGGTGATGGTGGCTAGGGATTTCCTCCAAACTGGGCCAAGAATGTACTTTGGCTCATCTCTCATCAGAAGTCCAAGATGCAAAATAGAACAGTTTTTTGCAGGAGCTACTGTCTTAATAATTTTAGATAATACTCTGTTCCGGTCCTCTATCAAGGTAGCGGAGAAGTCATCTTCTTGCCACAGGTTGTGTTTAACTTTTTCAGTATCCGACCTACATTGGTTCTTTTGGGTTTGCCGTTCAGAAACTCATTTTCAAGCACTACTGGTGGACTGAACTGGGAGCTAACCAAGTAATGATCGCATCATGGTATTCTAATAAGTAGACTTAACTACGCAAAAGTGCACTTCAGGTATTTTTAGGAACAGAAATGTTTGTTTTAGCTTTTCATGTTAACCTATGGAGAATTTGAACTAATCAAGTCAGCTAAAGATGTACTCAAAATCTAATCTGAGACTTTCTCAACTTCTGCTATAACTGTATAGGATTAAGGGATCTATTTACTAAGGTGCACTAATGTCATCAACATGTGTTAAATTCACCGTTTAATGTGTGTTATTAGTAACTACTGTAGGTCCCATTGTATTTTAGCACAGGTTCCATGTTCCACATATTACATTGAATTAAGGCATGTTAATGTGAGGGCACCTTATTTACTATCCCCCATACCTTAACATGTCTGAGATACTGCGATACGGAAACCCTTAGAAAAAAGGACAGACAAACATGTTCAGGAAGAACATATGACCCTGGCATTGAATATCCAGGGTTAAAGTTCTGCAGTGACGGCTATATGCCTTAGCAGCACATAGCTGTCCCAAAACAATATTGGGTCCTAAGTCTCTATCAACTCACATTTCACTCCTCCTCACTATCCATTCCTCAATATCTATCCTTTTGCTCTGCATGCTACTTTTCAACCCTTAATGTAGCCCTCCTATTCCCCATTCTTTAAGTCTCTCCTTCTGTGTTCAGGATCTCCCATCTTTCTCTCCTGTACCCTCTACTCCGATGTCTAGCATCTGTCCTCCATCTGCTTATCACATGCCCATCTGCCCTCTGCCCTCCATACCCCATCTACTCACCCTGTGTGTTTGCCCTAACCCATGTTCACCGTCTTCTGTCTCATTACTCCCTCTGGGAACCTTCTGCTGCCACCACATCTCCCAAGTGGTGGTGGCAGTGGCAATTAAAATATAAAAGTGCAGAAGTCTTTACTGCCACCACCACTGCAGATTTTGGGAGATGTGTTGGCAGCAGTAGACTCTGGAGGGGAGTAATGAGACAAGATGGTTTGATCCCTGCTATGTGCACTAATGAGATCATCCAGAGGTTGAGCTCTATCCAGCAAAACAGCAGCTGCATCTCCTTCACCACCATCAAACTCCTGATGCCCTCCCTGCTTGTTGACCCATGCCACCACTATTGGATTTGTTCTAGAGCATCTTCACCTCCCATGCTTGCCTCAGTGAAGGGCTAACTGGATGGCTCCCACCTCCAGCCTGTTGCTTGTCCCTGTCACTTTCTGTGGAGTCCAGTGGTCCAACCCAGACAAATGAGAAGACAGCCCCCTCTGTTCAACAGACTTGTCCAATGTCAACAAAACCCACTGAGGAGATTTCATCTCCATCCCCTTCAGCAGATTCTCACAAAGAGTCCACCAACTGAAATTCCTCGATACAACCAGAAGCAAATGGTGGTCAGTTGAAATCTTGTGATAGAGAATACTGAAATGGCTGCACATGAGAACCTTGCCCAGGGCACAAGATCCAGTGTGGCTGCCATGGAGCTTAACTGTAGGAAATACCAAATTTGGGGCGACCTCTGAGCCTGAAAGAGGTGAATCTGGGAGAAAATCTTTGTAAATGTGTCCTCGGCAAAAAGACTTTGCCCACTTGAATGTTGAAGCATGCATGCAGGTATTCTAAGGATTAGGAGGGAACAAACATGCTCTTTGCAAAATTTATTACCCAGCCCAGGCTCTCTAGAATATGCATCACCCAGGTCAGCGCCACTGGAATATCGTGTTCTGACTTGGCCTGAATAAACCAAGATGGACAAACACCTTCCCAACAGAAGGCTGCTGCTGCAACTGTATCTTGGTGAAGATTCCAGACGCAGTAGTGAGAGAGGCCTTGCCTGAAACTGAACATGCCTCCCCCAAATAACAAACATTAGGAACCATAGGCAAGCCTCCCTGATGGGAATATGAAGCTATGCTTCAGCCATTTCCAGTAAGATAAGATATTCCCCTTTCCTTACTGCCTATATCACTGACTGACTGCAAAGCTTCCAGTCAAAGAAGACTCCTGCAGGCACTTGAGAAAATGGGCAAAAGGAACTGTCCTCCCTTGGCACCATTGAAATAGATACCCAGCCTGTGCTGGAGATGTCTTTCCAGCATGGCCTTCATGGACCTTGGCTTTAGGAGAGAACCACATGGGGAAGGCACAAAGCCTTCCAAGAGGAATGACACCTTACATAATAACATAAGAAATGCCATACTGGGTCAGACCAAGGTCCATCAAGTGCAGTATCCTGTTTCCAACAGTGGCCAATCTAGGTCATAAGTACCTAGCAGTTTCCCCAAAAGACACAGGTTCCTCAATGCTTGTATTGGGTCAAGCAGTGATATCCCGGGTCCCTTTTTAATAATGGTTTATGGACCTTTCCTCCAGGAACTTGTCCAAACCTTTTTTTAAACCCAGCTACACTAACACATAATCAGGCTGAACAATGTCCAAGACCCAGTGGTCCATTGTGATATGGGCCCACTGTGAGGCAAGGAGCTGGAGCCACCCTCCTTCCAAAGTCACCTCAGGATGGGTCCACTGCCCACCTGCCAGGCTCTGACACAGAAAAAGCCTCCTTGGAATTTCTGGCTCCTTGAAAGGGCTGCAACTTCCTCAGCTTCCACAACCGTGAGAGAGAGTGGTCTATCACTGGGATTCCCAAGCAAAAAATAGACCATAACCTCTTCGACAAGCCCCTAGGATTATCCTCGGGAAGCTGTTCCTCAAACAGGTGTTGGCATTGAGAGGACAACTTGGTGTAATGGGCTTTGGAAGCAATATCCACCATCACCACTGGGCTGCAGTAGCTGAGACTCCTCTGTACCAACAAAAATGAGATCATAAAACACACGTACCAAAAAGGCTGTGATTTTAATGCGAAGAAGCTGAATCTGTGTCCACCAAGAGCTGCACCTAATGAAGAAGGGCCCAGGCTACAAGCCCCTCCCCTTCCTCCCTCCCCCCCCCAACAGATCCTTGCACTTCCAAGGAGGAGAAAACATCAATGCAGTTTGCCTTCTTATTTGGGGGAGGGGAGGGCAAAAGGTTTGGAAGTCGTACTGATCACCCTTAGTACCTGCAACACTTGGCGGGGGGGGGGGGAGGCTACCTCAGTCTTCTTAATCTGCTTATCTGGTAGGGCCACTCCATCTTCATATCAGAACAGTGATATGCTAGGTCACTGCCGAGACCAGGGAGTGCACTTTAGGGAAAAGCAATTGCCCCAAAACATATTCCAAAGAAGGGCATATAGTTTACCCATAAACTTTCTTTCCCTTGAGGACACTGTCCAGTGCAGTCCATTCCACTAGGATCATGCAACAAACTGTCTTGGAGGATAAACACCTTGGGAAACCTTTTGGATGACCTTCCATCCACTGGCACCCCCAAGATGTGTGAGACAGAGGTGACATGTGTGGTCAGGGAAGCCAATCCTTCACACCTGAAAGGCTGAATTGCTGAAGACTGCCCATTTTCAGGCTCTCTCCTTAAAGGTCCTTTTTAAAGATAAGATCATGGCATCTAGGCCCTCCAGAGCATCCTCCTCCTCCCTGGAAAGTCTCTGTGCTTCTGGACCAGAGCTTCCTCAACACCTGATTCCCAAGAGAAGGTCCATGAGACTGACAGCAGGAAGGCCTATGGCCATTATCGATTCAACCCTGCAGGACTTTGCTCTCCAGGCCTCTGCAAGGTGTAGAAAGCCTGCTGCAGGGCCATCAGGAAGTTTGACAAAAAATTTCACAGGTGAAGGAAGAGCTTCTTGGAGAAGCTGAGGCTGCTGTCACAAGGTCCCTCCCCCTACTCTGGAAGTAATACACAGGAGCCTCCCAGTAACCTGGGTCAGCCAAAGCAGATGCTCTTCAGCTAAAATAGCAGCTTTTCCCAGCACTGCACTGCTTTCTGCCATCACAGGAGCCATATACGCCAAGTATCTTGTCGCTCTCTGGGTTACCCATGTCTCTCCCCACTGATCTGCTGCACCAGAGGAGCACAGTGAGCCAGAAGCATTGCTCAACCACCAGTTCCCCAGGCAAGATGGCAGCAGCTGTGGTCAGCCATAGTCATGGCAGCCACTGAGAGCAGGCTGTGGTGAAGCTTATGGAACAGCAAATCTTCCCCATTCCTGATGGCTGTTCGCTCCCCTCTGGTGTGATCTTCCAGCAGCAGCCACGCAAAGGCTACAAGAGTCACACTGCCTCTTGTTCTCCTGCACTCTTCCCCTGATTCTTTTTTTTTTTTTTTTTTTTAACTTTACTTAGCTGGCTCATTATTACTTGCTCTAAGGCCCCTAAAGATAAAGGAAGGGGAAGCAAGGGAGGGGTAAATGAAGACACCAACTGGCCCACCAAGGAAGATCTCATCTGCACTGGGGAGCCCTCTACCAAGAAACTGTAGGCACCCTAGGAGGAAAAAGCCAACACAAGCCCATTCAACCAAAGGGGCAGCTGGAGCTGTGTCCTGCAAGATAGTGTGGAATTAGCTCAACCAGGGATGGCATTCTCTGAAATGCTTCCTGTTCCATGCGCAGGACCCAAAAGGCAGGCAGAGCTCTGGAATCCCAATGCATGGATGAGACGATGGTGCAAGGAAGAGGGTTTTGGATTGCTAGGACCTGGACAATGTTCTGGGGAAGGGGTGGGGAGCTTAAACTAGATAATAGGGGAAAAACCAACAGTTGCCCAAGAGAGCATGGTTCAGAAGAATGTATCTTTGAAGGATACTAGCAAATGAGAGAAGAATCTCAAAGAAAACCACTCACAATCCTAGGTGACTTGAACCTCCCTTCTCTAAACCATTCCCAAACAGAAAACTTCATGGACTCTATGATGCAAATGGGATATGTTCAGATAATCCATGCCACCACACACATAAAGGGCAACTCATTAGATCTCATCTTCCTCCCAACCCCCTTTAACAACCACCAACTATACACCCCCCCAATTGTAACGGAAGTACCATGGTCTGACCATCACTTGATAACATTCCACCTCCTGGTACAAACATCCTCAAAATCTACTAACATAAGACCACATTACTCACGTTTAACTCTCTTTGATAAAAATACATTCCTCGACAAAGTATTACCCAAACTCACTACAAACTTACCAGACATCAACTCAACTATAAATCATTGGAACCTAACAATCCAGGAAGCAGCCGCCCCCACAAAACTCACACATAAGCAAATGAAAAAGTCTGAAAAATGGTTCATGAAAGACCTTGCTAAGTTAAAAAAAAAAAAAAAACAACTGACGAAACAAGAAAAAAGATGGAGAAAAACAAAATCAAATGAAAACAAATCCCAATACACAAGCATACTCGATGAATATAAAAATGCAATTAACAAATCAAAGAGACTACCATTCTAAAGTAATAAATACAGCCATCAACCGACCTAGAGAACTATTTGCGATTGTAAAAACATTGACAAAAACACAGAACTCAGAGCCAAAACAATCCACAATAAGTGTTCAAACATTAGCAACACATTTTGCCGAGAAACTAAAGAGAAAACCCCTTATCCCAACAACAATATTACAATCAAATCCAAAACCCGACAATGAATGGACAACTTTTTACATGGTCGAACAAAAACACCTCCTTAAAATCATAACTATGATCAATACCACAACCTCCCCGCTTGACCCATGCCCAGTGTCATGGATCAAGTCCACAAAAGATGATCTTGCTGAAAACATTCAATACAGTGTTAACCAATCTCTTTCACAAGGCGGCATGCCTGACGCCTTAAAGCTCACTTCGATTCGTCCCATCATAAAAAACAGTAAACCCGACCCAAAAGACCCAAATTCATACAGACCCATAGCCAGCATACCATTCATTGCCAAAATAATAGAAAAAACTATACAACTACAATTACAGGAGCACATTGAGCACAATCCCCTTGATTCACACCAGTTCAGATTCCGCCCCTTCCATGGAGTTGAAACTCTCCTAATTACCCTGATGGATTTTCTCATCAAAGGTACAGATGACAACAGCCAAGGCTTCCTACTCCTTTTTATAGATATATCTGCTGCATTTGACAACATCAACCACAACACACTGATCAATAGACTAGAAAATCTAGGAATAGGAGGGACAGTTCTCAAATGGTTCAAGTCATACATCTCACACAGATTAATACGTGTTCAAATAGGCCATGACACATCAGAAACATTCCCCCAAGGAAAGGGAATCCCTCAAGGCTCAGCCCTCTCCGCCCTCCTCTTCAACCTGTACCTGCAACCCATTACAGGCATATTTAGAAAACACAAAATGAACCATTTTATCTACGCTGACGACATCATGCTCGCTATCCCCATAAACACTAACAGCCCCACATATGACAACCTGTCCGAATGCATGAATGAAACCACCTCTTGGCTAGAAACCAACTATCTCAGCATCAACCTTTAAAAAAACGGAAGCAGTGTTTGTATCAAGAAAATCTGTTGCTGATGACACCCAACAATCACAATAAACAAAACAACCATACCTGTTAAAGAAGTAAAGTACCTTGGAGTAATAATAGACCACACGCTCACCATGCTTCCTCACATAAAACAGACTGTAAGAACAATATTCTACAAACTCAAGACTACACAACACCTAAGACCCCTCCTTGACAAACATGATTTTAGATCAGTAGTCAGTACACTCATCACCCCCCACTTCAACTATTGCAATAGTCTCTAATCGGCCTCCCACTAAAAAACACATATCTGTTACAAAGAGCCCAGAACATATGTGCCAAGGTAATTTCAAAAGCTCGTCTAACTGACCATGTGACCCCAATACTGTTGGAATTACATTGGCTCCCTATAAACAGCTGAATAAAATATAAAATTCTACTAACAACCTTCAAACTCCTTAACGACATTTCCCCCTCACACCTGTCCACCCTAATACACGCCCCATCAAAAACAAGAATACGCAGACAAAACGCAACTCACTCCCTTAACGTACAAAAAACCATCAACAAAGAAAACCACAAGCTCTAGAGCTTTCTCATTTGCTGCCCCCACTCTCTGGAATGAACTCCCAATAACTCTTCGCCTGATTAAAGACCTTCATCAATTTAGGAAAGAACTCAAAACCTACCTCTTCTCTGAACATTTTGAAACCCCCTACCTCCAGAGAGCCACCCCCCAGCAATCACAGAAACATTCCCACAAAATTCATGAAATCACACATGACTAACTCAGACCGACCCTCTGCTATTTATACAAACGTCTTTATAATGGAAAAAGAAAAAAATTGAAATATATGTTTAATGTCTATTGTCCTCTGTAACATACTGTTTATTGTTCTTTGTAAATAGTTCCTTGTAAATAGTTCTGAAACTGTTCCATGCAATGTTACCTGTACATAGTTGCAAATACCGTTCAATGTAAAGTATACAGAAGTATACAAAAATGTTAACTGTTCCATGTAAACCGCCCTTGATTTCTGGAAGGGCGGTATAGAAGAAATAGATAAATAAATAAATAAAAGAAATAAATAAAAGTTGGGATATCCCAATAGAGAGATTCCAATAAAGATTAATGTAACTCAGATGTCCTTCAGAACAAAACTGATTACAAATTACCCTTGTCAACTAATAACCATATTGTTAATATGTACAAAATACAACCTATAAAATGCCTGTATGCAAATACAATGTGTGCCTTTGAGTCAGTCCTGACTCCTGGTGACCCAGAAACTCCTGGGTTTTCTTGGCAGTGTCACCGGAAGTAGATTGCCAGGCCTTTCTTCCGAGGCAATGGAGGATTAAGTCACTTGCCCAAGGCCACAAGGAGTGCTAGTGGGAATCAAACCTTGGTTACCAAGCCAGTGTTCTAACCACTAGGCTACTCCTCCACTCCCTGTATGCAAATACTAGACGTCTAAGAAAAAAAAAGATGGGAGAGTTAGAATATATAGCACTTAATGAAAGGTTAGGTAGATATAATTGGCACCTCAGAGACCTGGTGGAAGGAGGACAACCAATGGGATATTGTGATACTTGGGTACAAACTATATCACAATGATAGAGTAGACCAAATTGGTGGAGAGGTTGTGCTCTTAGAGTCATATAGGATAAAAGTTTTTAGCAGGAAATTAAAAAAAAAAGAAAAAAAATACTGTAGAATCTCTATGGATAGAAATTCCACGCAGAAAGGGGAAGGCAATGGCAGAGGAGGTGTACTACCATCTGCCTAGCTAGGATGAACACATGGATGATGTAACTTTTTTTATTAGCTTCCCTGATTTCTTTTAGCATTTCAACACCATAATAGGTAATTTCAGTTACCCCAGTATCGATTGCGTCATGGTTTTAATAAGAGAAAAGCTAACATGGATTTAGCCAAGGACGGTCTTGTCTTAATCTGTTTTTAAGGTGTGAATAAACAGGTAGATATAGTTGATAAAGATCTGGATTTTCAGAAAGCCTTTGACAAGGTCCCTCATGAGACTCTTGGTAAAATTAAAAAAACATGGTAAAGGAGGGTAGTATATTGTTGTGGATCAGGAACGGGTTAAGAGATAGAAAGCAGAGAGTAGGGCTAAATAGCCAATTTTTATCGATGGAAAAAGGTGAATAGTGGAGGACCCCAGAGATCTGTGCTGGGCCCCTGCTTTTTAACATATTCGTAAATGACCTGGAAATGGGAATAAAAAGTGAGATGACGAAATTTGCAGATGAGACAAAATTATTCAAGGTTATTAACACAAGAGGATTGTAAAGAATGGCAAGAGGACCTTGATAAATTGGAAGACTGAAAGTTCACATGGCAGATGACATTTAATGTTAACAAATGCAAATTTATGCACTTGTGTAACTGTAATTTGGGGTGGTTGTTCCATGATGCAAGATTCTACATTAGGAACCACCGCTCAGGAAAAGGGATTTAGGCATCATCATGGATAATGCGTTGAAATCCTCCATCCAGTGTGCAGTGGCGGCCAAGAAAGCAAATAGAATGCTAAGAATCATAAGGAAAGAAATGGAGAATAAAACTAAGGATGTTATGATGCCTCCGTATCATTTCATGGTGAGACTGCACCTTGAATTTTGTGTGCAATTCTGGTCACCATATCTTAAAAAAGATGATATAGCAGAATTAGAAAAGCCACCAAAATTGTAATGGGATGGAAGGATACCCCTATGAGGAAAGGCTTTAAAAGGTTAGGGCTCTTCAACTTGGGCAAAAGATGATGGCTGAGGGGAGATATGATAGAGGTCTATAAATTTAATGAATTGAGTGGAACGGGTAAAGGTACGTAGATGTTTACTCCATCAAAGTAGAAAGACTAGGGGACAATGAATGGGGGCAATGAAGCTACAATGCAACCCATTTAAGACTTAATATAACTTTTTTTCACGCAACGCATAATCAAACTCTGGAATTTGTTAACGGAGTAAAAGCTGCTAGTGTAGCTGGCCTTTAAAGGTTTGGACAAGTTCCTGAAGGAAAAGTCCATAACCCATTATTAAAGAGGACCAGGAAAAGCCACTGTTTGCCTCAGGATAAGTATTGTGGAATCTGTGTGTGTGCCTTTTCGGGAGCTTGCTAGGTACTTGTGACCTGGATTGGCCACTGTTGGAAACAGGATACTGGGCTTGATGGACCTTGGTCTGACCCAGTTTGGCATTTATGTTCTTATGCCAATCCACAGACTGGCACACCAGAACACACCACCATGAATCCTGCTGCACCAGTCTATCAACCATCATCTACTGGAGATGAATACTGTATAAATATCAAAAACCCTCACAAGGAGCCAAATATATGTCCAAACTCAACTTCAAACTCCTTACAAAACACTACTTAGCTTAAACACAAACATACACCAGCATACACTGCTAAGGCAGCATCCTAAAAATTCCCCATACAAGAAGAAAAAAGACCTAGCCCTCCGGGCTCAACCATGATCCAAATATCTTTGAGGGCGAGTCTGAACAGAGAAAAAACCAACTCTAGCTGATCCAGACATGATACATCAAAGGTCAAAAAACCCTCTAATATGTACAGCAGTGAAATGCTTCCGCACAGTTTCTAAAACCAAACACTTCTGCACAAAGTCACATTCCTTTCTTTTGCAGCCCGAATCGTTACAAACTTACAAGGCTTCATATTCCCAAAGAGGCATGGTTGCAAACTGTGTCCAATAAAACTTATGGTGCTGTTACAAACTACAACCCATTGTCAACGGAGGACACTGTATGAACTTGTCCAAAGGTCAATGTGTATCAAAACGTTGTCACAGCAGTCCTGCAAAATTATCCTTTGTACTCAGATTGTATGTACACAGTTTATAGTTCATACCTTGACGTTAATAGATAGATGTAGCATACAGTTTGCTCTATACGGGTGGGGAATTTTTTTTTTAAGATATTGTAACCCCAATAAATCAGGAGATGCAAAAATCGAAAAAGAAAACTATAAAACTGTCATTAGCACTCCAGTGGCAGAGCTGACTCACACATTCATGCACGCACAGAGCTACAGATAATAAATCTTGCTTATAGATTTGCAAAACTAAATGAATACTGACCCTTGTCCTAGCTGCAGCACTCCTTATACCAATGATGTGGTCACTGGAAGGTTCTATCATCTGCTGGTAGGGGGCGCATAACCCATTTGCCTGGACTGAACTAGCAGGACAAGATAGTAAAATTTTAAACATCTCCTGGATCTTAACCTATAACTACTAGGTCACCCATAATGTCTTCTAGAGCATAGATGGAAGACTAGGTGGACTCTAAAATCAACAAGCCCAATTTAAAGCCAAGAAGAGGAGACTGTGGCACGCTTTTATTTATAGTGCTCTATTACCACCCTCCAACTATTCTACAAGCATCTCACTGACAAGATTTTATAGGGCCCATAGCCTCAATAGCTCTTTCTCAGATTTTGTGAAATGTTAGAAGTTCCATAGAGCTGAGCTTGACCACTATCTGGATAGGATATTTCCAGTGAACACTGGATGCTGGAAGAAGTGGCAGAGTTGCCAAGGTGCCCAGTTCTGCTTTTAAATTTGCATTACAATGCAGTATGGTATTTATAGTATTTTGATTTTACCCATTGAAATCGGTGCTGCAGGTCCAATAATGCGTCAGAAGTCCAGGGCTGGCTTAAAATCTCACTCCTGGAACTAACTTGGCAACTTCTTAAGTGATATTGGTGGCTCAGTAGGGCTTTTTGAGTCAATGCTTTACGGTTGCTTTAATGATGTATGAAGGCTTGCTGCTGCTATGTGTATGGGGGGGGGGGTTTATGTTTCCCCCCCCCCCCCCTTTTAAATCATCCTTAAGATGAGTGGTTGATCAGATCTTCCACACAATAATAGTGTTAGGTCTCTTGCTTGGTGGTGGCACACTTGACCTTTTCAATGCTTTTTTAGAGACTGGCGTAGCCCAGAGGACTGGAGAAAGGCGCATGTAGTCCCTTTACACAGAAGCAGAACTAAGTATGAGGTTGGGAACTAAAGGTCCCCTTATCTTGCCCTGTTTTGTATCCTTGTTCTCAGCTGTTGTATTGTCTGACTTGAAAGTCCCTGCTCATTAAAGCTTAGTCTTTTTTACATGTTTCTGTACAGGGCTACATACGCCTTGTAGCGCTATATATAATCAATAGTAGTAGTTTGACCTTTTGTGGTGAGTAAACTAATGGAAAGGCTGCTAAAACAGAGGATAGTGAGGTTTCTGGAAGCCACTGGATTGCAGGATTCAAGGGAGCATGGTCTTATGAGAGGCAGGTTTTTCTCAGAAAAATCTCATTAATTTCTTTGACTGAGTGCCCAGAGTTGGACCGAGGGAGAGCGCTAGATGTGATGTACTTAGATTTCAGTAAAGCCTTTAACACTGTTCCACACAGGTGATTTATAAATAAATTGAATGCCCTAGGGATGAACCTTAAAGTGACTGACTGGTTTAGAAATTCATTGAATGGGACGTGACAAAGGGAACAGATAATTGGTGCTTACTCTGAGGAGAAGGATGTTACTAGTGGTGTGCAACAGGGATCTGTCCTCTCCTCTCCAACATTTTTGTAAATGATATTGTGGAAGGGTTATAAGGTAAGGCTTGCCACTTTGCAGATGAAACCAGAATCTGCAATAGAGCAGGCCCCCCCCCCCCCCCACTTTTTAACTTCCATCCAGAATTCTCCCTGCTATCCATTTGGGGCATAAACTCAGACTATGGTGACCACCTCCTCACCCATTTTACCTCACCCCTACCACCCTCCCTTTCTGATCCCTAAAACTATTTTGTACTTGTAGCTCACTATCCTGACTTATCAGAATAGCTACCCCTCCTCTTCATCCCTTGTCCTTACTCCCTGAATAATACTGGAGGGGAAACTTTTTTTTTATTTCGCATTCACTTTACATCTTGATATTGGAGGTGCGTTTTCTGCACCAAGATCTCCCATTTGCCCCTCTCGGCCTCCCAAAAGAGCTTCTAAGGGGTTAAATTCTATAATGAAGAACCAGCATTTAGTGTTCCAATCCGGGTCATGGATCTAATTCCTCTACCTTCCCCCTGCTATATTCCCTGTGCTCACCCTGCCCTCCTTCCTATTCCCTCGCCTCCATCCTCCCCCCGGACCAACCACTCTGGTGCATCAGACACCTACCCTCTCTGCCATTCCCTGCTTCCCCCACCCCTGCCTTTACCACCTTCCACTCTCACACCCTTCATTACCCACTACCCTCCCTTTTCACATTTCCCTACATCCCCTTTCCCTTCCCCCTTTGTACACCCTATTAGTCCATTGTCCAACTACCAGAGGTAGTATGAGTTGTTCCATTACTCCTCTCCGAGCTGTCCAGGGTCCCTGCTCATTCAGTTTCTTTGTCTGCTGTTGCTTCCTTGACGTTCTTGCCACCCACTGCCACTGGGATGACCATTGTTTGTAGCACAGTGGCTTGCTTGTCTGCCTCCTTCCGCTCCATCGCTTGTGATTTAGTGAGCCCCTCTCATCCCATCTCCTGTAGGGCTTTCCACGCCTCCTGCTTAGTTTTCACCCTCCTCGAGGCCCCATTCACTGCAATAAGCAGCCCAAATGGATACATCCATCTATAGCATAACTCCCTTTTGCTTCAAGAAGGCCATCACCTTCCTCAGGAACCTTCTCCATGCCAATGTGCCTCTGGCAATGTCATTGTATATTTCAGTTTCACAGTTCTCCCATACTATCCTACCATATTTCTGTGCTATGCTGAGGATGCACTCTTAAAGTGGGAATGAGCTGAGGCATACAATTATGTCCCTTGGTGTTCATCCTGCTTGTGCGCCCTTTCCAGCCCCACCGGGCCTGGAGATTCACCACCTCCTTGCTCCATCTCAGTTATATGTTGGAACAGATGCTTTGCTACTGAGAAACAGTCCTTAAGATGTCTTCCTCTCTCACCCCGTTATTTAGAGGACAGGGCACAGCGATGCAACCTCCATCTCCTGCTGGGCCTTTAAGATTCTTGAAGGCCTCTGCCATCTCCTGCTGCCCTGACGCTTGCTTCTCCACACTCTCTCCTCCACCTCTTCTACATGGTGTCCCAATGCAGAAAAATCCTGCTGTATATTAATCAGCTTTGCTTTTATATCATTCCTCATTGCGTTCAGGTCCACTTTTCATCCTTTTTGAATTCATGCAGGCAGCCCCGCAATGCATCTCCCTTCTCTGCCGTGTATGTGTCAGGCCTCTCCTCCTCCCAGCTGTCTGAGCCTCTCCACTCCCACTGTGCCTCGGCGCTCTATGCTGTCTCAATCTCCCGTCTTGCATATTTAGACTGGAAAGAATCTCTAGTTTATTCCAGACTGATGCGCTATTATTTATTATTATTGTTGTTGTTTGGAATTTACCATTTAAAGGTATGTGATATGGAATTTTTCTTGCTGCATGTGGGTTTTTGGCTGGAGTTTAATCAAGCTGCGACCATCAAGCTCCTCGTCACTGGAAGAAGTTTCTGATGATCTTAAGATGGTTAAACAGGTAGAAAAGGTGACTGCAAAAGCCAGAAGGATGCTTGGGTACATAGGGAGAGGAATCGCCAGCAGGAAGGAGGTGATAGGTCTCATCGAACTTATACAGAGGCACTGATTTATAGTATTGTGTGCAATTCTGGAGGCCACACCTTCAAAAGGATGTAAAGAGGATGGAATCGGTGCAGAAAATGGCTAGTGGACTTTGCCATAAGGCATATGGAGAAATGCATATTTAGATTTTAAGTCTACTTTGGAGGAAAGATGGGAGAGGGGAGATATGATACGTTTAAATACCTCCATGTCATAAATGCACAGGAGAACCTCTTTCAATTGAAAGAAAGCTCTGCAATGAGGGAGTATTGTCTGTCTGTCTCTACTGTCTCCAAATTACTCCTGAGTCTAACAGTATCTGAATTCAAGAAAGCACGGGACAAACAGAGGATCTCTAAAGGAAAAGGACTGTAGAGGTTAGTGGTTCACATGGAAGGGCAGACTGGATAAGCATATGGTTTTTATCTACTGTTATGTTTCTATGTTTGATTCCTAAGGCTAGTTTTGGCTTTTTGGGCCAGCTGGCAATGATTACAACCTTTTCCCATGAGGAAGTTGGCTTAGTAATTTAAAGGCAATACCCAAGGGCCTTTTGCATGAAACAGCGTGCTTGCTAAGCTCATTATGTGTGCACAAAGTAGCTTGTAATGTACAAAGAGCGAGCTAGGCATTATAAAAGTAATTCTGTTACTGATAACGTGAGTCATCTGGGAACTTTGCACAAGAACAGCTCAGATGCTGTCCTTTACCCTCATCTAGTGTTTCTTTAATTATAGATCATAAGATAAAACCTTTTCTGGCTCTGGGCCAAGTTTATTACATAGGAGAAAACATGAGAAGATTCTGGGCTTCATTAATGTTTCAGTAGGTCAAGCATCTAGGAAAAGCAAATGAATCAGCCTTCACTTTTCCTGTCTACAGTGGTAGATTTAAGGACATGATTTATTGAAGTTATTTTCTCACTATGGGAAAAACTTAGCAATTGATCCCTCTTAAAGCCAGTCTCATCTTTTTTCCAAAAATCAGTACATCTGGCATAGAAACAAACTGAAATATGTTACAGGTAAACTGCCTGAAAAGTGTGAAGCTTTCTATGTTTTATCGGACTACACACACACATTTTCGTGCATCAGCAGCATACAGAGACACAGGACTCCAGTGTCTGAGATACTGAGTGGGGGGATGATGACAATTTTCAGTCTTCCCACTCTGGAGCAAAGTCTGGGTACTTCTTCCTCACGGACATTGCACCACGTTTCCAAGCGAAATTGTGCTGTGTGTGAACTTTTACTTGAAAGTTTGCCATAGGTACAAACTACCTGTGGACGTTTTGTACCCATTTTGTGTGGTTGATTTTTCCCATAGAAAATAACCCATTTAGGAACGGGAATGCAGTATATGTGGTAATTTTTAATGTTGCCATTAACATCCTACTAGATTTGCTCTTCAGTGAGCATCTATCCTTGGTGTCTGTCAACTAGAGACTGTACAGTGCTGCATACTCTTTGTAGTGATATATACTGAAGAGACATCATTAGAGAGAGACATCATGCTTGGCAAGATAGGCCAGCTCAAAAGAGGAAGGCCGGCAATGAGATGGCTCGATTCAATAACAGCAGCTACGGGTACCAGTCTGTCAACAATGAGCCGCCTGACTGAAGACCGAACACAATTTAGGATAGCTATCCAGAGGGTCGTCATGAGTCGACACTGACTCAACGTCATTTAACAACGTGTGTGTGTGTATATATATTAGTGCATTAACTGTAGAAACAGGAAGGAGGTTTTTTTTACTTCTGACCTAAAACAGGCCCCCAGAAGTGCCCCCTCTAAATGCAGTTAGAAATGAAGCATGCTCCATAACGTTGCACATACCTTTTAGATGCATTGCAAGATTTAAAGTTTCTGCCACCCACATTCCTACAGTACAGCCAAAGGTGCTGCTGTGTCATGCAGTTTCAGTTGTATGGGACAAGTGAGTTCTGTAGGACCCCCAGGGGACCTGCCTGCCCCACGTGATTGAAACTGTGAGATTGCAGCACCAACCCCCAAAGGATATAGCAGAACTAGAAAAGGTACAGAGAAGAGCCACTAAACTGGTAAAGCGGATGGAAGGATACCCCTATGAGGAGATGCTTTACAATGTTAGGACTTTTCAACATGGAAAAGAGACGGCTGAGGGGAGATATGACAGAGATCTATAAATTAATGAATGGAGTAGAATGGGTAAACATAGATGGGTTGTTTTACGCCATCAACATGCCAAGACTAGAGGACACACAATGAAGCTATAAAAAAACCATTTTAAGACTAATAAGTGATTTTTTTTTCCTCTCAACGTTTAATAGAAGTCTGGACTTCATTACCGGGGGATGTAGTGTAGGCTGTTAGTGTAGCTGAACACTAAAGCCCAAGGAACAAAGGGGTGAGGTATTTTTTTTTTCTAACACATCCTGTACCACAACTGACTGCTGAATTTGAGTAAGAACATAAGATATGCCATACTGGGTCAGACCAAGGTCCATCAAGCCCAGTATTCTGTTTCCAACAGTGGCCAATCTAGGTCATACGTACCTAGCAGCTTCCCCAAAAGACACAGGTTCCACAATGCTTGTACTGGGTCAAGCACTGATATCCTGGGTACCTTCTTAATAATGGTTTATGGACCTTCTCTCCAGGAACTTGTCCAAACCTTTTTTAACCCTCGGATACACTCGGTAAATCGACTGACACGTATACACTACCCCCGGGTCACCCCTGACCCATATGTAGAAATATGGTAAAACATCTACTTTTGTTTGTAAAACATGGTTAAATTGTGAAGAAAAAGACATAATTTTATTTATTTTTTATAATACTTGTTATTAATTCACCCTTTCAAGTGAATAATGTGCAATGCTAGCCAAGATCAGGCAGGACAAGTTGTACAAGGTCAGATATATGCTGCATAATGTCAATACCTGTTAACTATTCAGTTGCAAGCTTAAAAATGGTGTGCAGCACTGCACGCTTTGCAAACTACAATAGTTCTATATTTATTCGCTAGGTGGACAGCAACAGTCAAAGTATGGTGCCATTATGTCAAGTAATGGCATGATGCAAATTGTGACAAAAAAATTACCGTGTTATAACAAATTGACAACGGTGCATTGTAAACAACAGAAAACTAGTAAGCAATACATGAAGTACATTGACTGTTTTTTTCAACAACAGTTTATGCACAATGTGCTAGTAGTTGTTCTGAATGTTCAGGACACACTCGCTTCAGACAGATTTCACATTCGGTAAATACTTTTCGATCTCTGTCACTTGGACAAAAGGAGCATCTTTTTCTTTTCTTTGCTGATGCCCATGTGGTCAACGGTCTTGGTGGCTTAGGCATTTCAAGGCAAGGATAGCCAACATTGGCCATGGATTGACGTGTATGGCTTGTCAGACCTTCTGGATGGCTTTGACGATTTTGTAGCTGAGGCTTCATGAGATTCAAAGCGAGTTCCTCCAGAAAAAACCTTCTCTTGCAGTTTTCCTTGTGATGAAACATAGGATTGTTGTACATAAATATTATGAATGAATTTACAGCCGCGATATCAAGCAGTCCATAAAACACGCAAAGTGGCCATCGACGAGTTGATCTTTTCACACTGCATGTGTGGCACAACTGATCTACTGTGTCAACACCCCCTTTCGTTCTGTTGTAGTCAAGTATTATTTCTGGCTTCTTTGATGTTTCATCAATTTTATTATCATGGTGAAGTGTTGACAGCAGCATAACTGATTTGTTTCGTTTTGGGACGAATGACACCAAGGTCTTGTCTCCACTGAAGCCAAATATTGAGGATCCCACAATTCTTGAGCTATTTGCCTGGAATTCTGAAGGTATGTCACGGTTGCAACGTCTTACAGTGCCCAGTAGTGTCAAATTCTTGCTAAGAAGAACATCAGCCAGTTGTACGTTAGTAAAGAAATTGTCGCAAGTAATGTTCCTGCCAGACCGTTCCAGAGGTTCAATAAGCTTCAAAACAACATCAGCTCCTAGAGATACTGTTTTGTCACGAGTAACTGACTCTTCACGCCCTAGGTATGGCTTCATGTTAAATACATAATACGTTTCGGCATCTGCACACACCCATAACTTTATACCGTATCGGTCTGGTTTAGACTTGATGTATTGACGAAACGGACACTTGCCTCTGAACCCCAACAATTGTTCATCAACAGTCAAGTATGCAGATGGTGTGTACATTTTCATGCACTGAGAAATGAATAAATTCCAAACATCTCTGACTGGAGTAAATTTGTCATTGGCCCTTCGTGATTCACGGGTTTGTTTGTCATCAAATCGAAGTAAACTCAATATTTCTGCAAACCTTTTACCTGACATAACAGCTGGAAATATAGGATTCTGGATTGGACTTTTAGCCCAAGTTCTGCGTACAGATACTTTGTTCAACCTGAAAACACCACTCATGTATAGAAGACCCAATGTTGCTTGGAGCTCTTCCATTGTTACCTGCTTCCAGTCAGTACATGGTGGCTGCATTGCTTCAGCTCTACGTATGCCTTCAGAATTTGTGAAATCTAACACTGCTGACAATATATCTGGAGTTACAAACATGTCAAAAATATCCTTAGCATTAGTTATACCTCTGATCAGAGCAATTGGTCCAGAAGATTCTCTGACTATATTTGCTTCCCTTGTTCTTGATGTTGGCGGTACAGTTTTATTCCAATGCATGCCAGAACGAGCTGTGTAATGACTGTCAGTAACTTCCTCATTTTCAGAATGTGATTCAGAAGTTTCAGAATTGCTGTATGAACTGCTATCATCATCACTTGTTTTATTTTCTTCGACAGCATCTTCCGCTTCACTGCCGCTATCATCAAGATCAAGCTGATCGGACTGGGCGGGAATGACTGCACTATCCGTATCAGCACCTTCAGTATCATTACTCAAACTATCATTACTGTCACTTTCTTCATTCAACCAACGTCTAATTTTTTCAGTTGCTGCACAGCTGCTGAAGCGTTTCGGGAGTGGCATTGTTTACCTTTGTCGTAAAAAGTTTTAATCCACAGAAACAAACAAGGAACTGACGTCAGGTGACGTCATAAATGTAAGCAAGACGTTAGAAAACACAGGATTGTAATGTGGACTTGGAGTGGTGACTTTCTTTGCTGCTATAAAACAAAGGAGAGTGTTATTGTGCGAGTGTCGAAAATCACCCCTTGTTTGTTCAGCAGCATGCAGTACTGTATAAAAACGTTATTTTTGCAAACCATATGTATGAAAATACTTAAAAATGGTTCGTTGAGGAATACCTAGAGTACCAAAATACAATTCCTTACCATTTTGAAGAAAAAACACAAAAACCGACACCTGGGTCACCCCTGACCCGGGGGTAGTGTATCCGAGGGTTAAACCCAGCTACACTAACAGCTCTTACTACATCCTCCGGTAACAAATTCCAGAGTTTGATTACACGTTGAGTGAAAAAATATTTTCTTTTATTAGTCTTAAATAGTTTACCCTGTAGCTTCATTGCATGTCCCCTAGTCTTTCTATATTCTGTTGTGCTCTGTACAGCAGCTGACTGCTAAATATGGATTGTGCCCTGTGATGAGAATCAGAGATTTACTTAGGTGATGTGGGTTTTTTAATGGACAGTACGTTGTATGGAGATTTATTTTAACAGGTCTCTTATACCGCTTTTTATCATGTCGATCAAAGCAGTTTACATTGTACCCTAAACTTGGTAATGTACATTAAATAGGGACATAGATCACTTGGAGCTTTCCTGAGGCAATGGAGGGTTAAGTGACTTGCACAAGGCCACAATGTGTGCTAGTGGAAACTGAACCCTGGTCTCTCTGTTCTCAAGCCAGAGCTCTAACCACTAGGCGACTATCATTGCACAGGTTGGGGGAGTCTTTAGCCTGAAGCCAATCCAGATGGTGTCCTCCCACTTGTAGTGGAAGTGGGAGTCAAATGCAGAAAATATTCCTTTTAAAAAAATATATATTTTTGATCATCTCTAGAACAGAAGAGCTGTCTCATTTGCTGAATGCCTTGGTAGCCTCTGAAATTATGCTTACAGGTAGGCTAGAACAGTGAGGAAGAGCAAGTTGATCTCATTTCCTCTGGATTAAGAGCAGATTGGAAGCATTTAAATGTTTGTCTTTATCCAAACAAAGCCTCATTAGCTTTCGGTTATGTAGCTGTCCTGCTTGCAGATACTTGGCAGACAGGCAGTATTAGCTCCCCCCCCCCCCCTCTTGTGGAAACGAGTCCATAGACTCCCGGTGTGTTCCCTGGTTGCACAAAGTGGTAGCATATAACTTCTTAGTCCTAGCTGAGGTGAGACGCACTCTGGGAGAGCAGGCTCTACTCTGCTGTGAATGCCTACAGTCAACCTGCCCAGTGAGATCTTCTTTTTATTCTTTAAGTCCATGTAAACAGGCTTCATGTGAAATTAGGCATGCCGCAAAACAAAATTAGACCCAATAAAGTCAACCAATCGAAAACTCAGCAACAGAATGTGAGACTTTTTTCTATGAAAAAAACAGAGCTCCTAACCTAATACTACTTTTTGTCGGAATGTTTGTAACAAACTTTCCTTTTAATCATTTTTAAATAGTGTACCAAACACTACTAAATGTATCCAAACACAAATTTTTGTGTGTGTGAAACACTATAAAAACACCTAAAAGTATTTGTTATGCAAACTTGCGATTTGATTCTGCTAATGTCCAATCCTGGCAAAGATAGGGACCATATAGCTTCAACTTCTGACGGGGAAAGTAGAACTTCCTATTCTGTGTATATAGAATTATTGTGACTTCCCATGATGAACACAGCACTGCATTTAGAGCTCGCTAAATCTTCCGAGCTCTGTTTCAACACTCAGAGATGCCTCGTGTCCACAAAAATGCCCAAATGCAACACTGAACTGGCTCTAAATTAATAAACTCAAGGGTATTGAAGATTAAAGGTGTGACATAATCCACTCCAGATCCTGAGAACACACCAACAGCATAATTCTGGTATTCTCAATCATGTATGCTGTCCTCCTTATAAGCTGGTGGGTTGGAAGATTGCTTTTTAAACAAAAAACATCCACTGTTGAAGGTTTATGTATGAGAAGTAAAGCTATGTGTTTTAACATCAGTCCATAGGGACTTGAACAATTGCTGATGAAGCTATGGGTGTGATGGACAATGTGCTTGGAGTATAGCAAAATGTATAGGATCAAGGGGTCTTAATGGATGTAGAGCCTTTCTAAACTTTACCACACCAGAGTTGCTTAGCTGATTTCCAGATACTTGCATAAGATTCCTGCCTATTGGTGGAGTGCGAGGTTGGGGTATTATACCTAAATTAGTGGTTGAACATTTCATGAGCTGAAAATCTCTCTGTAAATCTATTTTTATCCCTGAAGGGGTAAGCCATTTTTGTACAGATTCTGCCACAAACTCTTGTTGGAGGAGAGAGAAGCAGAGGCAGGACACTTAACTCGGTGGTTTAATACCTCTGGATCAGAATTTCTCTATTTTTAAAGCAGTCCAAATCTAGAGGCGTAGGCCATCTATTTTGTTGGTGCCATATGTGGACCATGTTTCTTAAAATAGCAGGAGATTGTGCCAAGAGACTAGGAAATCACCTTAGTCTGTATGGCTGTGATGTAAAAAGATCTGACTTTGCCTGGTGAGGTCGGCATTCTTTATTCCGGAATGGTAACTGTTAGCGCAGTGGGAGCTCCTGGAGATTACACAACCAGGTCCTAATTGCATTGCGTGGAGTAGTGATGCTCTTCTCTGCCACCTACCCATTGCAAGGACCTTGCCAAACGTGCAGAGTTCAACCTCCTTCTCCCCCCCCCTCAACATGAGAGCAGTTCAAGGGAAGATCAGAAATTGTAGAGGAAGGCAAAGTGTGATTTGGATTGTGTTTGGTTTTTTTTATTGATATTTCTAGATTTTACAACCATTACACAAATACATAATTAATAATTAACAAAGCAATGAAGTACACCACCAAACGGAACCTATTGACCACCTCTCCTTCCCCGACACCTTGCTAGCCCAGCCAGAGCAAAGTACCCATCAATTTGTAGCAGTATTTGCTTAAAGATCTAGAGCAGACCACTTGTTCGATTCCACAACTTTACCTCTGAGGCTAGAAATTTTGTCCTGAGATTTTTCATATTTACTATAAAGGCACACTTGATTCCACCATAATTGCCAGTTTAACTTCATAGGATCTTTCCAATTGGATAAAATTGCTTTTATGGCTATCGTTCTCATGAAGTTTAGTATGAAAATTTGCCTTTTTGCCAACATAGGAATCTCTGTTAGTGATCTGAATACTATTATGCGCCATGACAGAGGAAAAGAAAAACAATACTTGTATTCTAGTCCAGACAGGAGCCCAAAAAACTTGAATGTAAGGGCAATCCAGAAACATGTGTCTCATGGTGCCTAGCTCTTTCTGACAAGTCCAGCAATGAGTGGTCACCTCTTTGTTCCATTTAGCCAACTTAATCGGGGTAATAAATGCCGTGTGTGTGAAGAAGAACATCGATTGTGTAAGCGCGGCTGATCTTGAAGTACGGATTAGGGGACCCCAAAGGAAATTCCAAGTCTGCTGATTGATAGGAAAGGCTACCTATTTTGTCCAGTTGACTTTGTATCCTGAAAGCCGAGAGTAGTTGTCGATCAGCTGCAGTAGAGGGGAGATTGATGCTGGACAGAGAGAGAGCAGAAGGTCATCCGCATACGCTGACAGCTTGACTTGAAGATCTGCTACTGTGATTCCTTTTATCTCGACCGACTGCCGAATAAGCAGCACCAACGGTTCCAATGCCAGATTGAACAAAAGTGGTGACATCGGACAGCCTTGACGTGCGCCTCTATGTAAGGAAAAAGGCAATGAGAGCTCTCCATTGGCCAGAATCCTTGCCATGGGGTTGGCATTCAGAACCTGAATGATGATCACATATTTCTTTGGAAAGCCAAACCATTCCAGCACTTGAAATAAAAAAGGCCAACAAATGGTGTGTCAAGGTGTTCTGCTACTTCTAGCAGATTACACAGTAGTCAAGAGTTATCCGCCATAGACCTGCCTGTAACGAAACAGCATTGGTCTGGATGTATTAGTAAGTGGAGAACCTTGTTAAGATGGTTAGCCAGGACAGTCGAGTACAGTTTGTAGTCTGCATTCAAAAGTGAAATTGGTCTATAATTGCTCACCAGTTCCGGGTCTTTACCTGGTTTTTCTAGCACAACTATTGTTGCATTGGCGAAAGCTCCAGTATTGCTGACTTGTTCCTGTAGTTGCTGGTAGTAGATGATCATGTAGGGAAGAAGGTCCTTTGCAAAGATCTGGTAGAATTGTATCGGTACTCCATCAGGTCCCGCTGCTTTCTCGCTTTTCATTCCTGAGAGGGCATCCTTCAGCTCCTTATGAGCAATAGCTCTGCAGAGAAAAGTTACTTGATCAGGACCCAATTTAGGATGATCAATCTGTTCCAGAAAATTTCTCATAGCGGGTTCGTCGCAGGCCACTTCCGATTTGTACAACTGTGTATAAAATTTACAAAAGGCCTCTGTTTTGTTTTTACTCAAGGGACCACGCTGCTTGTCCTTTATAGTCACTATATGAGATTTAATGCGTTGTGACTTTAAACTTGAAGCCAGTAATTTACCAGCCTTATTCATCTCTGTGTGGTATCGTGCTTGTTGTTGTACAAACATACTTTGTTCCACCTCCCTGCTAAGTATCGTATTATATTGATATCTTAGCTTTTGTAAATGCATTAATGCCATGGAGTTAAATTGTCTCTGCAGAATTCTTTCTCCAGCCCTAATCTGCTGATCCAGAGCCTTGAGCATTACTTTCGCCTTTCTGTTAGCAGCAATGGAGAAGCTAGTTATCTTTGCTCTTATTGAGGCCTTAACCTTCCAGAAGACACATCTATTTGGGCATGGTGGGAAGCGTTTAACATCAAAGAAATCTCTAATGGCCTGCTGAACATATAGTTTTAGAAGGTTCCTCTGCAAGCAACGATCTTGAGAAGGACCAGGCGCGGTTCTTGGTATGGTCCTCCGGAGGACCAAGTTCCAGCACTATCACTGCATGGTCTGAGACGTGAGTACTTACAGTAAGATGTCTGCACGTCTAACTTCTTGAACTAGTGTTCTGGACACCAGAAGAAAGTCTATCCGCAAGTATGAACCATGCGGATGGGAGAAAAAAGGTAAAAATATTTTCTGATGGGTGCAGTAACCTCCATATATCTACCATACCTATATCCACCATAATGGAATCCAGCACCACCAACGCTCTGCCTCTTATTCACCCTGCTAGGTTTGCAATCAATTAGCGGGTCCAGGACCATGTTAAAGTCACTACCGATAATAATTGGAAGGGAGGAAACGTCTTGAATCGTTTCCGCTAGGGACTCAAAAAATTTTGGGCAATCACAGTTTGGTGCATATACATTGATTAATACTAGTTGTCTTTTCTCCAGTGCCACATGAACACTAGCCCACCTGCCTTCATGATCAGCTCTAGAAGAAAGAAGCTGAGCCTTGAGCGATTTGCATACCAGTATTGCCACCCCATTTTTCTTCCCACTAGCGGGAGCTTGGGCCGCTAGGCAAAATTTTCCCAGAGCTAGTTTCTTTGTCTCCTTAGTAAATAGATGAGTTTCTTGAAGCATTATTACATCTGCTTTTTGCTTCTGACAATATGTGAGTATCTTCTTTTGCTTAGCAGGATGATTTATGCCCTTTACATTCAAGGACAATATTTTAAGGGGGTTCAGGATAATTCTGCATTTTAGGACTTGGATAGCTTTCTGAGGTCTGCCCTAGATTACCCAATTGATATGTACCAGTTACACTTATCCTAACTGGGCGAGGCTTACAAGGCACCAATTTCACCCCCGCGAGGAGGTGGTAATTAAATGGGTGAGGCAGCGTGCTTTGCAACATGGCCGCTCTGCATCCCGTTTGGCGTGCAGAAAACTAGAGAAACAAAGAACCCTGTTTACTTCACATATCACAACACTGCCATTATTCTTGCTTCCAATATTTATGAGTATCTTGCACTCCCCGCTATGACTAGGTAAAAAGAAAAACATATCAAGTTGCTAATCTGCTTTCCATTATTTTCTTAAGCCAGGAAGTAATATTACAAGAGCAGCAATCCCCCATCACATATATTCATTCGGTTCATTTTAATTAACTGTATCCTCTTCCCTTGCTCATCCGAGGACCAACATTGTGAACAGTAATTGTGTGCTACTAATGCTCCCCTATTAATTATATCTTGCTCACTCGCTTCCTGTTAATTTAAGAATATTTGTTTTGCATGTAATTTACTTCAGCCACCTAGGAGAGTCTCCATCCCCGGCAAGGTCCACAACCAAGGCTATCCACCAGCTATGATGTCCCGGGGGACCTTACAGCAGAGAAATATTTTATGGGCTTTAGCACGGTATTGCCCCCTCTGTGCTCAACATCTCCCTTCATTTAAAATACCCACACAGGAAAAAACAATATTTTCATTGCACCTTTAAAGCCTCTTGTTCTTCAATAAACTGTAGTACGGCAGCAGGATCTTCAAAGGATTTAGTGTGGTTGTCTAGCATTATTTTGAACCGAGCAGGGTAGAAAAGCCCATATCGAGCCTGCAGGTGTTGTAGTCGGGTTCTCAACGCCAAGAATCGTTTCCTTTTTTCAACTGTTGCTTTACAAAAGTCAGGAAAGAAGGAGATGTTATATCCTTCGCATGATATTGAGGTTTGCGCTCTTGCTGCTGCCGTTATCTGTATTGCTTGTTTGTCTTAACAGACAGAAAATTATTGGCCTCAGCCTCCGGTTGTGTGGGCCCGTCTGAGCCGGGACTCTGAGCTCTTTCGATTTCAATTGGCCCAGTGAGATTCAACCGCAGCAGTTTGGGTATCGTCTTTCCCAGAAATGAAATTATATCAGAGCCTTCGGCACCCTCTAGCATACCCACTACTCTTATATTGTTTCTCCTATTTCTGTTGTTAAGATCTCCAATATTGAGCTCCATGCGCTCTATCTTTTTGAAGGCCTTGTTAAGCTGGCTTAGCTGCTGTTCATGCATTACTAAAGCAGCGTCCACTTTATCCATGCGGCCTGTGAGTCCCTTCATTTGCGTCTTCATATAAGTCTGCTTGCATCTGCACCAGAGCGTCGCCGTTCGCTACGACCATGTCTCTCACTGATCAGATTTCCCCCAGTAGCTCTTTTATTACCTCCTCTGATTCCCGTGTGGCAGCCATCTTATGGGGGGAAAGTGGATCAGACTTTGCTCTTTTGGAACCCGAATTAGTACTTGCCGTGAAGTCTAGTTTCGTGGGCTTGCCGCTTGACATGTCCCTTCCTCTGTCAGGAGATCAGGATAAGTTTCGGATGCAGTATGGCATCGAAAGTAACGGGGTAAATCGCAGTATTCTTGACAGGGATCACCAGAGCAAAGCTCCTAAGCAGTCATCTTGCTTCACTGCTGGCTCTGCCTCCTTTGTATTGGTTTTAAATTATGAGATGGAGCAATGTTCGGGCCTACATTTTTTTATGATGGCATGCAGTATGTGGGATTAATTAGTGGCTCTACATGGCCTGCAGATAGCGCAGGCATCAGGTACTTTTTGCCATCAGTCATGTGATGGATGGCACCTAAGGAATAAAACTGCCAAAGCCTCTTAACGGCAAGATCAAGATGCTTAAAAAAATCCAGAATAGACCAGGCAGATAAATATGTCGCATGGTGAGTGTCTCCAAACCCTACAATGTTCTTGGAGCAGTTCTCACCTTTTGTAGTAATAGGATGTATGAAGTGCCTTGAAATGAGGGTCCAATTGCTATGTCACCAACCACAAGGCTCTGTGAGGAAGGTCCAGATGTCAGGCCAATGATACAAACAACTAAGTGTGGTCCTTGGAGGGTGGTATAGTACTTCCCATTGGTGCCTCAGAGCAGCCCTTGGGTAAATTCCTTCCCATGAGCTCTTTTTAACTAGCAGCTGTTGCAGGCTTGGCAGTACTTAGTCTGTTAAACAAATCGTAGTTTCAGTGCTTTTATTGCTGTACCCAACTGAGGCCCATGGGTACTGAATTTGGTCCCTTGCTTATGTAAGCTGTGGTGTGTGGTGGTATTTTTTTTTTTTTACCCCACAAGCACCAGCCTGGGCCTCTTGGGTAGTGCAGACATGCTAAGTCATAAGAACATAAGAGATACCATACTGGGTCAGACCAAGGGTCCATGAAGCCCAGTATCCTGTTTCAAATAGGCGGCCAATCCAGGTCACACATGTACTGGTAAGATTCCCAAAAAGCTACACAGATTCTGTGCTGCTTATCAGTGGATTTCCCCACTCCTCCTTAATGGTTTGTGGACTTTTCCTCCAGGAACTAGTTCAAACCTCTTTTAAACCCAGCTACACTAACAGCTTTTACTACATCCTCTGGTAATGAATTCCAGAGTTTGATTACATGTTGAGTGAAAAAATATATTCTCCTATTAGTCTTTAAATGGGCTACATTGTAGCTTCATTACATGTCCCCTACTTTCTACTCTCTGAAGCAGCAAACAATGGATCCATGTCCACCCATTCCATTCCATAGACCTCCATCATATCAACCCCTGCCAAGTCAAAGAGCACCAACCCTCCAAGCCTTTCCCAACAGGGGAATCCTTCCATCCATCACTCCGGTGGCTCTTCTTTGCACCCCCTCCAGTTCTGCCATATCCTTTTTTAAGATATGGTAATCAGAATTGCACACAATATTCAAGGTGCAGTTGCACCATGGAAAGACAGAGGCATCACAATATCCTCTGTTTCACTCTCCATTCCTTTCCCCATGACCTGCCTCCCTGGCCATGGCCGCACACTGGGCAGAGCATCCAAATGCACCATCCATGATGCCCAAACCCCCCTCCCTGATGGCAGCTCCCAACGTGGAACCCTGCACTGTGCAACCACAGTCCAGGCTGCTCCTCCAAGTGCACAACTCAGCACTTGTCCTCACTAAATGCCATCTGCCATTTGGACGCCCAATCCCCCAACCTTTTGAAGTCCTCCTGCAGTCCTTCATAATCCTCCTGTGCTCCAACAATCTCAATTTTGTGCCATCTGCAAACTCGACCATCTCACTCGCTATTCCCATCTCCAGGTCATCCACGAACATGCTAAAAGCAGTGGGCCCAGCACTGATCCCTGGGGCACCCCACCCCTCTCCACTAGAACTGCCCATCCAGCCCAATTTTGTCTTCCTTCAACCACTTCTCCATCCACAACAGCGCATTGCCTCTCATCCCTCTCATCAAATAGGGGTGACCTGCACAGAGCAGTGGGTACACCCCTAAACAAATGCATGGGGAGGGGTGGCCTGCACAGAGCGGCAGGTGCACCTACTCTTGCCGCCTTGCTGGGCAGACTAGACAAACCATATTGGTCTTTATCTGCCGTCATATACTATGTTACTATGTTACTATCCTGTGACCTCCCAACTTCCCCAAGAGCCTCCCATGAGGGACCCTGCCAAAAGCCCCCAGAAAATCCAGACACACCACACCAACTGGCCCAGACCCATCCACCTGCTGATTCACACCCCCCAAAAAATGTAGGAGACCAGCAAGACAACTCTTCCCCCCCCCCTGCCAAAATCCACGTTGGTCCCCTGCCACCAAGTTATGACCACCTACATGCTCGGTAACCCTGCTCTCCACAATGGCTTCCTCCATCCTGCCTGGCAGCCTCCGAGAATACTCTCAAACTGGCACTACATTGGCCACCCTCCAATCCCCAGGCACCACAGATGACTCCACAGACAGTTGTCACCAGCAACCTCCCCAGAGCCAGGGGCATGTAGGTTAGGTCAGCCTGGGCTATCCAAACTTAGGAAGCAGGGTAGTGCAGTTGGCCCTGCACTGCCTTCTGGGAGTAGTGGTCCCTCTTACTCTCTAAGCCAGGAATAATTGTAGTCGAGTGGGTTAGGCAAAAATGACAAGGTTTTATTTCCCCTTCCGGGTGGATTAATTGCAAATGAAATTAAGGACAAAAATGACCATACTTCTGGCATAAAGAAAAACAATTCAGGAACATAAACAGCTTCTTTGGCTTTCAGCTTTCAACATACAGTGTTCAGAACAAACGTAAAATGCAGCAGTCCCTTTTCAAACAAAGGCAAACACTCTTGCTTTTTCCACTGCTGTTCTAACAGCCTTGTTAACAGCTAGTTCAGCAAAGTGATATGACGTGATCAGCTAGGGAAAGCGTGCAATCCATCTGCTCATCTGATGTCTGTTCGGTAACAAACTCTGTCTGCATTTCCTCAAAGTCACTTTCAGATAGGTAAGTTTGTGGATAGTTATACGGTGTTTCAAAATGCAGTCCCTCTCTGTTTCCCCGAGACCTCTCTTCACCGGGTTCTAAAGAGCAGGGTGGAGCATTACCGTATTTATGGGATTTAGCATAGGGAGAGTCCAGCAAATCTTGTCAATCACAAGGAAAACTTTCAAACCTAGTTTCCTTTCTATATGGTTTATACAGCCTACCTTTTTGGCTTCTTCCCAGAAGGATTTCTTAGCACAGCTGGGTCGGCAAGGATTTCACACACCGGCTGTGTTTTCCTGCCTTTTAGCCTTTCCTTTTTCTCAGTCATACAAATGTCCTCTGGCCAGCACGTCTCTCTCTCAGGAGATTCTGTGTGCTCCCAAACCAGCCTTTCAGGTAGTCTCTCTGACTGGCTGCCTTCACAGTAAGTCCTCAGTCTAGGATTGCTCCCACCTGGCTTTTGGGCACGGGCTCTTTGAGACTTTGTTACTCTGGCTTCCTGTGCTGAGTCTCCCGTCCTCGTCTCTCTCTCTCTGGACCTGAAGCTCTCCGTTCTGGAACTCTCTCTTCTGGTCTCCTTCTCCAACTCCAGCTGGTTCCCCTTCTCCAACTGCAGCTCTTTTCTGGTGAGTACTTTTTATATCCCTGTGTCTTATGGCTTAACTGCGCCCCTCCCCCAACCAGGTGCTTCTCCTTAATCCCTGAGCTCGGGGCTACGTTGCAGTTTGGGTGTGTTTTCTCCCCTCGTGACTCACTCTGTTTATGTTGTCCATGGCAACCCTGGGCCATGTGCTCTGCCTGGCTGTCAGATTCTGAAGCAATCTCTTCTGCTTCACCCAGTTCCATAGCCTCGGAAGGATCCTCTACATGACACAGTTTGCAGACCTACTTTTGGTAATTTGTAATCTCAATACTCCAGTTCTCTCAGCACCCTGGGACCCAGGATGCACACCTCCTGGTCCAGCTGGATTGCCATTCCTTAGTCTATCAAATAACCATACTACATCTTCCTGATCCACCGATTTTTGTATTAGGTGTGTGACATACTTTCAGCCTCATGCTTTGCCCCCCTTCTCCCATGCATTCTGCCATCAGGCTCTACTCGCCACCAGGGCCAGCAGGTCTGAGGGGGGACAACAAGGGAAGGGGCAACTCTATTGGGGGGAAAAAAACATTGTCAAGAATCGTCTTTCTCCCCCCCTCCTCTCCCCACACTTCCTGATGCTGATGGTTTTGCTGTGCCTGCAGCAGTGGCAGGCCTCCAACTTCAATGAGAAAACAAAAACCATAGGGTCTTTAATTCCTGCACTGAGAAAGCTGGTCTGGTCCCACCCATCTCTGATGAATGCTTCATGTCAGGGGGGGGGGGGCAGGATCAGACCAGCTTTCCTAGCACAGAGTCACAAAGACCCATACTTTTTGTTTTTTAAAGTTGGGGGCCCACTGCTGCAGGCACAAGAAAAGTGTCAGTGGGGAGGGGACAGATATTAGACATGGGGGAGTGCAGAGGGTAGATGCTGGACGCAAAGTGGAAGGGGTGGAACCTGAGGGAAGATTTTCTACATAGGGTGAAGAGGTAGAGAGCAGACGCAGGGTGGGGGACATAAGAGGATAGGGGGTAGATGGTGGATATGATGTGGGGGTAAAATAAGTTGACATGGGAAATATGGACATAGAGGGAGATGCTGGATATAAAGGAATAGGGATAGAGGGAGATGGCTGTACATGGGAGGGAGTGGGAAGACAGAGTGATTCTGGAGGGTAGGAAGACAGATGGGAGAAGCTAGATGGGGAGGGGATGAATAGAGAATTGGCTGGGAGAGACTGGAGAATAAGGGGATTGGGAATGGGAAGGCCAGGGTGAGGGAAAGAGATGGATAGTAGTAAAAAAGGAGATTGAAGACTGGATAGAGAAACAAAGCTGAAAGAGATGCATGTCGGGGAGGTTGTTAAGAATACAGGAGGAAAGGCATGTGCAAATGGATTGGAGATCCTGGAGAGAGAAATAGAGAAAAGCAGAAACCAGAGATTGGAACCAACACAATTAGAAAAATGACTTGGCCAGACAAATCATAACCAGGAATCTCAATTTTAACCCACCTCAAGCCATCAGCATCCTGAACCGAACAATACCAATAAAGGACGAGGTGAAATACTTAGGTGTCACCCTGGAATTTAAGCCTTCAATCGCATATAAGCAAAACCACTGCAAAGGCATCACAAGGATTAAAGCTCATCCGGAGACTCAAACTGATCCTCAGCCAGGACCATTTCCGCACCGTATGCCTGGCAGTCATCACCCCAATACTGGACTACGGAAATTCCTTATTTCAAGGACTGCCTAAGCAGGCTACCCATCCACTCCAACTAGTACAGAACACTGCAGCCCACATCAGAACACTGCAGCCCATCCACTCCAACTAGTACAGAACACTACAGCCCGCATCATAACAGCCAAGCACGAGCACATTACACCTATACTTCGGCAACTGCACTGGCTACCAATATCTGCACGGGCAAGATACAAAACTACTATAAACATATTCAAGATCATACACCTATACACAGCAGATGTCCTCCAAAGTTTGATAACCAGGGACACAATGAACCGGCCAAGATGAACTAACAGCAGCAATAGACTCCGCACACCCGCTGGATACCATAAAACAAAACAAGTTACTTCCAACAGAGCCATATCCCTCTCAGCACTGGCCCTCTGGAATTCCCTCCCGGATGAACTGTGGGCGATAAATGACCTCAAGAACTTCCGTAAATCCCTCAAAACCTTTCTATTCATGGAATTTTATAACCAAGCATCCTAAAGACTCCCTTACTCATGCTTGAATGTAAAGACACTCCCATCCACTATAGTTTATATGTACGTCGTCTCGCTCTTGTTTAATGTAGACCCAAATTGTGTAACCAACCACTTTGATTGAAGGAAAAAGTGGTATACAAATCTGGATAGATAGATAAATACATTTTAAAAAAGTAGAGAAACAATCTTTATTTTTCATTTAGTGATTGAACTATGTTTAATTTTTTAAAAATCTTTATCTGCTAGCCTAATGTTTTGGCATAGTACGAGGGTAAATGCATTTCTTTTTTTCTGTTTCTCTGGTGTTGCACTGCATGTGCAGGCTGGCTTGGGGTTTCAGTTCACCTTTAGTCTACATATTTCTACATATTTTAGTCTGTGGTAAATTGCTCTGTCCTTGGTGAGGGTCTATATATATTTAGTATATGTGACTGAGGCTAGGTATTCTGTTTTAGCAATGAGTGTCTTCTTAGGGATCTGTAATTATTAGATATTTATCCTATCCTTTCAAATTGCTCAGGGCAGGTTACTTTTTATTATGGGGGACTATTGTAGTGGTTGATATGGAAGGGCAGACTAGATAAGCCATGTGGGGTTTTTTTCTGTCGTCATGTTTCTATGTAATTTGTAACATAGCACTCAATGACAGTAATAATCAGGCTTGCTCAATTTTCTGACTAGGTGGTATTGATTTTATTGGGTTGGCTGCAGTATTTACAGTGTTTTTCCTAGATATGTCCTCCCTCAGTGGTGCTGTTATGGAATTGGTGGGATTTGTTCTGTCCTGAGCGACTCTTCTAGGGTTTTATATTGTGCTGCAATATCCTTCTACTAGAGATGGTTTGTTACTGAGATGAAACCAGAATCCGTTGGGGGTTTGTCTTTTTTTTTTGGGGGGGGGGTACAGCAAGTCCTACAAGGAAATGTCCTAGTTCTCATTAGCCTCAATTTCAACCCCTCACTCATTAGCCTTCAATTTCACTCACAAAGATGGGTCACACTTGGCATCTCTGGTAGTGCCTTAGGAAAAGTCCTCTCCCCTCCCCCCCCCCCCAAAGGAAAACCATCTGTGGGTACCAGCCTTTGAGTGTGCTTTTGTGCTTTTTTTCCCCTCTCAAACAACCCATAGGTGCCATGCCTATGCCCCTTGGGAGTTTTGTCTCTATTCCATTATAATAGAAGATCTCAAACATTTTTGTAATTGCTCTTGTTGCTTTCAGAACCCCCCCCCCCCCCACCACCTATGGGTACTGGGTCTAGACCTTTTGGGAGTTACAGCTTTTGTATCATAATGTGATGACTTCAGGCTTGTTTTTACAAAGATGTAACTGTTTACCACCTTGAATTGCATAAGAGAGATCTGTTCTAACTCTGCTTTGGGTGGATGAAGACAACTGAGGCAGAGGAGCAGTGGTTACGCAAGAGGGAGCAGTCTCATATGCCCAGAGTCTTTCTAGACTGGAGAATGGATCACACCTCTGGTGCCATCAGGAATGTCACCCATGTGTGGCTGATTTATATCCTGCTTGTCCATGAAGAAAGTATTGCAACAGCTAGGAAGTCTACACATTCTTTGTCAGAGCTCATTGGGAAAGGCGGAATGGGCATGTTCAGATCGGTTTCATCAGGCGTAACTAGGCTTTCCATCGTGTCCTCGCAGGCTGACCATGCCGATAGGGGGTGGAATATTTGCTGAAGCCTACCCAGCCCTGCAGTGCCCTGCCTCCACCATTCATTTTTGTCAGTCTGTTTATAGACTCCAAAAGACTTGATACTTAACTTTTCCATGACATATAAGTTGTTGTAACCTCTGTAAGCACAATCTGTATCAGTGGTGCTTTTATACATGTCCAAAAGTAATAACCAGGACACATAAGAACATAAGATATGCCATACTGGGTCAGACCAAGGTCCATCAAGCCCAGTATTCTGTTTCCAACAGTGGCCAATCTAGGTCATATGTACCTAGCAGTTTCCCCAAGAGACACAAGTTCCACAATGCTTGTACTGGGTCAAGCATTGATATCTTCGGTCACTTCTTAATAATGGTTTATGGACCTTTCCTCCAGGAACTTGTCCAAACCTTTTTTAAACCCAGCTACACTAACAGCCTTTACTACATCCTCCGGTAACAAATTCGAGTTTGATTACACGTTGAGTGAAAAAATATTTTCTTTTATTAGTCTTAAATAGTTTACCCTGTAGCTTCATTGCATGTCCCCTAGTCTTTCTATATTCTGATAAGGTAAACAATCGATCTACGTTTACCCGTTCCACTCCGTTCATTAATTTATAGACTTCTATCATATCTCCCCTCAGCCGTCTCTTTTCCAGGTTAAAGAGCCCTAACCTTTTTAGCCTTTCTTCATAGGAGTATCCTTCCATCCCCTTTACCATTTTGGTGGCTCTTCTCTGTACCTTTTCTAAAATCGCTATATCCTTTTTAAGATACGGCGACCAGAATTGCACACAATATTCAAGGTGCGGTCTCACCATGGAACGATATAGAGGCATTATAATATCTTTTGTTTTATTTTCCATTCCTTTCCTTATCATACCTAGCATTCTATTTGCTCTCTTGGCCGCCGCTGCACACTGGGCCGAGGGTTTTAACATGGTATCCACAATGACGCCTAAATCTTTTTCCTGGGTGGTGGCTCCTAATGTGGAACCTTGCATCGTGTAACCATAGTTTGGGTTGTTCTTCCCTAGGTGCATAACCTTGCACTTGTCCACATTAAATTTCATCTGCCATTTTGATGCCCAGTCTTCCAATTTATCAAGATCCTCTTGCAATTTTTTCACAATCCTCTTGGGTTTTAACAACTTTAAATAGTTTTGTGTCATCTGCAAATTTGATAACCTCACTCGTTATTCCACTTTCCAGGTCATTTATGAATATGTCAAAAAGCAGCGGACCCAGCACAGATCCCTGGGGTACACCACTATTCACCTTTCTCCATTGGGAAAATTGGCCATTTAGCCCTACCCTCTGCTTTCTATCTTTTAACCAGTTCCTGATCCACAATAGTACACTGCCTCCTATCCCATGACTCTTTAGTTTTGCCAAAAGTCTCTGATGAGGGACCTTGTCAAAGGCTTTCTGAAAGTCCAGATACACAATATCAACCGACTCACCTTTGTCCACCTGTTTATTCACTCCTTCAAAAAAACATAACAGATTAGTAAGACAAGATCTTCCTTGTCTAAAGCCATGTTGGCTGTCTCCCATTAGGTTGTGACTATCTACATGCTGAGTAATTTTATTCTTTATGATGGTTTCTACCATTTTTCCCGGTACTGACACCAAACTAATAATTTCAAATAAAACCTCAAGGAGACTTTGGGCTTTTTACCAGCTCGCCATTGTCATCACTTTGTCTTCCAGGCTATATTTACTTTTCCATTTTTCAAAACTGTTAATCATGTGTTAATTACTTTAATTTACTTGTATATCACTGGTACTTCAATAAATTTAAAATAGCAGTTTACAATAAAAAGTAGACCACGCCAGATCAGAATTCATGCCAAGAATCTATGGTCTTCATATGGTAAAGCCAAAACTTTATCAACATTA
Source organism: Ichthyophis bannanicus (assembly GCA_033557465.1). Taxonomy (NCBI): domain Eukaryota; kingdom Metazoa; phylum Chordata; class Amphibia; order Gymnophiona; family Ichthyophiidae; genus Ichthyophis; species Ichthyophis bannanicus. The sequence continues at coordinate 67,013,582 of CM066050.1, read as the reverse complement.
CTATCGTTCAGTAGAAAAAAATTATGAAATGGCTCTTCTCTCTACCTTCCAGATCCATCTGTGATCCTGTTCCACTTTAAACAAGAAAGCAAATTATTGGTGTATCATTTTTAAACATTTGTCATAGACTTTAGGCAACTATAAATGCCAACACACATTTTTGCTCTGCTTAAAATTTAAAGCAGTCAGAAGAGGGGAAGGAACAACATAGTTGTTCTGGCATTAGCTGGGTGACTGTATCCTACAAGGGTTACATTTCTTCATTGACAGTTGTATTGAGGAATCAGAGGGAGGGAACTGACTCGAAGATTACAAATTTAATTTTACATTTTTGTGTCCCATGATCTAATTTTTTGAAGGATAAACCAAAACAAAAGTGAAAGTGAGAATTCTATTAGTAGGCTACCAATGTTGTCCCTTTCAAAATACAGAAAAAAGGAAGGAATTAGCAAATATATGAACATAAGAACATGAAGATATGCCATACTGGGTCAGACCAAGGTCCATCAAGCCCAGTATCCTGTTTCCAACAATGGCCAGTCTAGATCACAAGTACCTAGCAGTTTCCCCAAGGGACACAGGTTCCACAATGCTTGTATTGGGGTAAGCAGTGGATTTCCTAGGTCCCCTTTTAATAATGGTTTACGGACCTTTCCTCCAGGAACTTGTCCAAACCTTTTTTTAAACCCGGCTACATTAACTGCTTTTACTACATCCTCTGGTAATGAATTCCAGAGTTTAATTACAAGTTGAGTGAAAAAATATTTTCTCTTATTAGTCTTAAATAGGTTACCCTGTAGCTTCATTGCATGTCCCCTAGTCTTTCTATATTTTGATGGCATAAACAATCGATTTGCGTTTTACCTGTTCCACTCATTCATTAATTTATAGACCTCTATCATATCTCCTCTCAGCCATCTCTCTTCCAGGTTGAAAAGCCCTAACATTTTTAGCCTCTCCTCATAACTGTATCCTTCCATCCCCTTTACCATTTTGCTGGCTCTTCTCTGTACCTTTTCTAATAACGCTATATCCTTTTTCAGATACGGCGACCAGAATTGCACACAATATTCAAGATGTGGTTGCACCATGGAACGATAGAGAGGCATTATAATATCTTTTGTTCTATTTTCCATTCCTTTCCTTATGATTCCTAGCATTCTATTTGCTCTCTTGGCTGCCACTGCACACTGGACGGAGGGTTTTAACATGCTGTCCACGATGACGCCTACATTTTTTTTTCCTGGGTGGTGGTTCCTAATGTGGAACCTTGCATCATGTAACCATAGTTTGGGTTGTCCTTTCATAACTTTACACTTGTCCACATTAAATTTCATCTACCATTTGAATGCCCAGTCTTACAATTTATCAAGGTCCTCTTGTAATTTTTCACAATCTAAATCGTGATAGAAATATATTGTCATTACATTTCAGCCCATGACTGACCTCCCAAACATCGTCCTTTCTAAGATTTTAGTATCACACGGGGCCACCATCTTGAATTATCCTAGCTATAACTCAGTGTAGAATGAGTAATGTTTAACAGAATCAAAGTTAATAGCTTAGGAAGCTGTTTGAGGTGTCTAGACAAGAAGAATTTTCCCTAAACCAAGGTAAAAACCAGGAATTCAATCCAGCTTTGCCAAGGAAAGATGCAGGAAGAAGTGTGATGGAACAGCAATCAGAAACAGTGGGGAACCAAGATGTCAGCAACCCTTTCCCAGCTCTGTGTATCACTGAGAGATGGTGAACGGGAAAGCCGGGAAAGCCCACCTTACCTTCGGTGTTCCATCAGGGGCTGATGAATATCTGCTTTGAGCGGCAACCGTATACTTTAAGGAGGTGCCTGGCAATATCAACACGAGTCATTTGAACTTGGCATCCTTATTGGGTGATGAGATTATTCTTTTTCCTCTTGAATTACTGCTATCTTCAGTCTTGCCGAAGTTTGACACACTCCCAAGACTTTCCGGGGGCTACAGCAGAGAAAGGCAATCCAGCTATGTTGCATCCATGAGGGGAAGACTCCAAGCATCAGCATTCAACAATACTCAGCAGTTGCCATGGAAACAGCTTCTGGGGTATCAGCTGAGAACAAGAAGGGGTTGAAGAAAGCAATAGAGATCATGGTTCAAGAAACCTTGATAGCTCCCTAACTTCTCATATTTCTTCTGAGGGTTTGGCTGATGGGAGTTCACCCCATTTTAATCATACTTTGACCCTGCCTGAATTTTTCTTGTTGAGATGCCATATTACAACTTGGAAAAGCTTTAACTCCTCAGATGGCATAATTGCATCCTAAGACTCAGAAGAACAATAAGATGTGGAAATTCTTTGGTTATTACTGGTTTAACAACCAATATTCAAGTTTTGATTTTTAGACAAGGCAGCTGGTCTAAATGAAGCTCTTATATTTTCCTTCAAGCTAAGATGAAGGCAAAGATGTCTTACATATTGGGATATGGAACATATGAAGCATGAACCAAGGGAAGTTGGAGGTGGTCAAGAATAAAATGAAATGTGTAGAATTTGATCTGTTATAGACTGGCATTGGGCACTTTGCATCCGATGATCATGTGGTACACTATGCTGGAAATGAGAGACAAAAGAAATGGTGTTGCATTGATTAAGAAAAAACTTGCAAGAACTATAATGAAATACAATGCAATCACTGAACACATAATTTCTATTAGTCTATGGGGAATGCCCATCAACACAACTATTATTGAGGTATATTTTTCCAACAGCTGCAGAAAATGAGTTCTATGAACAAGTACAAGCTGAAATTGATGGAATATGCAAACTGGATATCCTGATAGTCATGGTGACCAGAACGCAAAAGTTGGCAACAAAGAAGGCAAAGTGGTTGGAGAATATGGACTTGGTAACAGAAATGAAGCTGGAGAAAAGACTGAGAGTTCTGCAAGACCAACAATCTATTCATCTCAAACACCTTCTTCCAGCAATACAAGTGGTGACACTACACGTCATACAATGGATTTGTACAAAAATCAAATTGACTACATCTGTGGAAGTCAACATTTTGACAAGCTCAATAATATCAACAAAGACAAACCCCGAAGCAGACTGTGGTACAGATTACCAATTATTAGTATGCATACTCAAGCTAAAGATGAAAAAGAGCAAGCCACTCATGAATGTGGCAAAAATATGATCTTGAGAATATACCACCAAAATTTAAAGACTGCCTGTAAAATTATTTGCTGCTTTGGATACAAATGATAGAGCACTAGAAGAATTATTGGATGACATCAAGAAAATTTGTTCTCGAAGAAAGTGAGAAGTCTCTACAAAAAGTGAAAAAGCAAAAACAGCCAGAATGGATGACCAAAAACTCTGAAAATTGCCTTAAAATGTAGAGAAGCTAAAGCCAGAGGAAAAAAAGGCAGTCATAGAGCTCAACAGATTTCCAACGTGCAGCAAGACAAGACAAGTACTAGAATGACACATGAAAGGAAATAGACTCTTGTTCTTCCTCTAATAGTTTGTTAGAGAATTCAAATCTTGATTGGAATGCTACTAGATGCTCAAGGATCCATGTTGAATGATGCTGAGAAGATCAAGAAAAGGTGGAAAGAATATTGTACCATAAAGAACAAATGGACCAACAGCCATTATTTCAACCCATACCTTATGATCAGGAACCATTCGTGATTGAAAGAAGTTGAAGCACCAGGTATTGATGGCATTCCCATTGAAGTCTTACAGCAATTTGATGCGGCTGTTGCCATACTTACAAGGCACTGCTTGGAAATTTGGAAGACAACATGGCCAACTGACTAGAAAAGATCTGTGTGTTATACGAATACTGAAGAAAGGCGATCTGATTGTGGAAATGTATCAGTCACTCTGATCCATATGCCAGCAAGATTCTATTCTATCATCCAGCAGAGACTACAACCATACCTAGAATGAGAACTACCTGAAGTGCAAGCAGTGTTCAGGAAAGAGCGAGGAATGAGAGACATCACCGATGTGAGATGGGGCCTTGAAAAGACAAGACCAAAAGGATATCGGAGTTTTAATAACTACAGCAAGGCTTTTGATTGTGTAAACCATGAGAAACTCTGGGGCACATTAAGAAGCATGGGTACACCAGAACACCTGATAGTTCTCTTGCACAACCTTTACATTGATCAAGAAGCAACAGTACGAACAGAACAAGGAGAAATAGAATGGTTTGGTTTAAAATCGGCAAAGGTGTATGACAAGGCTGCATACTTCCCCATACCTATTTAATTTATATGCAGAAGAAATCATCAGAAGCAGGACTGTATGAAGACAGTTGAGGTGTGAAGATTGGTGGAAGATTCAACAACCTTTGCTATGCTGATGAGACATTACTGGCTGAAAGTGAAGATCTGAAACATTTGTTTCTCAAGATCAAGATACAAAGTCTTAAAATAGGTGTGCACCTTAACGTAAAGAAGACAAAGATCTTGACAACTGGCAAAATCAATAAGTTCATCGTTGATGGAGAAGAAATAGTGGACAACTTCTTCTTTTTAACCTGCTTGGATCAATCGATAAAGAATGACAAGTGGTCAGATGTGGCAACATATTGCTCTTGGCAGAATTGGCTATGAAGGAACTAGACAAGATTCTCAAAAGCAGCAATGTCTTTCTCCCTACAAAAATTTAGATTTGTCCAAGCCATGGTATTTTCAATAACTGAGCAAACCAGTCGGTGCTAGAGGAGATCAAGCCAAAGCTTTCTTTAGAAGCTCAGATGACAAGACTTCGACTTTCATACTTTGGACACATGCAAAGAGAGGAGAAAAGGAGAGACTACATGCTCAGCAAGATTAAAGGTCAACGGAAAGGCCAGCAATGAGATGGACAGAGTGGCATCCATAGCTGCTGTTTGTTGTATCTATCAACAATGAGCTGCCTGCCTGAAGACCGAAAAGTCCAGTCCTTTGGTGGTCCTTACAATTTCCAAGTTCTTTGGGAGCTTAATTGCCAGCTAAGCAATTTTTTAGATTTTTACGTGCATTTAAAAATGTTAAAATTGTGGTTGTGAGTTTGGAACAATGAGTGAGATTTAAGTGGGGAGTTGTACTCACTGTGTTGAATTACATATATGCTGTGAGTCTCCTTCACCAAGATCCTTATCCCAAAGTAACAATGTTAATTGTTTGTTGTGTAAGGGTAACCATTGTTTAACTTTTGATAGTGTTTCCTTGTTGGTTATATTAGATATGAAGTTGTTGCATATTCATTGTTTTGCATGTGATCCCCAAACTTGACTATTGTAATTTGTCAGACGGCTGCCTGGGTGAGAATCTTCACAGTCTTGGCAAGTGCATATATCTATATGATTTGCAAGGGATTGTGGGCAATGCAGTTCATTCACACCAGACACAGCTGCTCACAATAATTAGTTGTGCTTTTGGGTAAAGCCAAAAAAGATATTTATGGGGTTATTTCTCCCAACACAGATATGCTTGGTAGCACATAAATCAGGTTACTTGCTTTCAGTGTTAAACTTGAAAAAACAAAATAAGGAAAACAACATTTTAACTTATCAGGCAATCAAAGCAAAAGAAATAAGACCTGGTTGGTACAAACTGGTCTTTTCTGTAGGCTTTAGCTAATGTTTTCTTAGCATATATCAAACAACAAACCAAAAGCCACAAAGAAAGAAAAAAACTGTTCTTTTCAGATAAACTTCTTATATCTTCCCACATAGATTCAGAAGTGATTCTCTCCTAGCTCACAAGCAATTAGGTAAGGCTCAATTGCTAGCAGTTATCCAGCTGAAACCCCTTAGCTGGCTTGCTTTCTACTGCGTGGCTAAAAATCCTACCCAGGAGCTTTTCTGAGTAGATTAAAGAACAAGTTTGTATTTCTTTGTGATGGTTGCTGTACTTTATAACAGAAAATCACCAAAGGAGTTTAGACAGAGAGCAGTCCATGTAAACAGATTCTTCATCTGCTATCACCCCCTCTTCTTCAACAAGCATGGGTTCAATATCATGGATTGGCACAGATGAATCTCCCATTGGAGCACTTTCAGGAGAATACTTGTTTCCCTGCTGTCTTTCAAGGTTATAGCTAGGGCATAGATCAGTGTTCATACCTGAGCTTCCATTGCTGTTAGAGTTCCTCTCTATATAGCCTGGCCAGTATGTAGTCCAGTTCTTATGTCCAGCCTTCCAATCCAGATCCCTGGACACTGGATCTCTCTTCACATACCTTCTGGCACGGGTCTTAGGGTCCCTTCCACGTGCAGCCGTCTCCCTCACAGGTACCGTCTGGAGATTCCTAGCTCTGCAGCACCATTCCTCTGGCTTTCCCCAGTCCAATGGTGTATGCTGGCCCTTGGAATGCCTCCCAGTATACGTACTGCTCTGGACTCTTCTAGACCTCTCAAAGGCTTTTCTCCTCTTTCTTCCAAAGGGTTTCTTTCCCTCTCTGTCCATCCAATTTGGCTTCTGCTTCTGATGATGATGATCCTCAGGATAATTCTCTGTAGAATAAACTCTACCTTTATTCTGCTTAGATGAGTGCTCCTCCCTAACACAGCGCAGCTGTGCTGAATCAGGCCCTGCCCTTTGAGATGAGTGCTTAGGGATTACCTCATAGCCCTCCTGATTGAGCACACGTTTCCCCACTTCAGCTCCTCTAATGGCAGTTGGAAACCTGGTGCATTCTGGGACTGGTAGTCTTTTATGGGAAAATTCTGTTTTCTTATTTCTACCAGAACTGATAGGTTGCTTGTTCAGAGTCACTTCACCTTTCCTATAGCTCCTTCCTGAGCTATGATAAGCTTCCTTATCACAAATTCTTTATGCTATGTCTTGAAGCAAGCTCAGCTATGAAGGCTACAGATAATCCAGAATATCTCCATTAAATTACTACTAGGTTTCGAAAATGAGTGTCTAATCCTCTCCTTAGAACACTGGTCCCATTATTCTATAAAATTCCTTTTAAGATTCTTACTATCATGCACGAAGTCTTCTACTCGGTTCTACTTTTGTTTGGCTTTGCTTTTAATCCCCCCTACACTTCTGAACAGATGCTTTGTTCATCTTTAACATAGTTTATCTGGCTTGATGGTACTTAAGACTTGATTTGGTGTAGTGACCTACACTTTGGTAGACTTGAATCTTCCTTCAGGATATGTAAAACCTTATTAAAGCATACTAGCTTCATGTGGCCTTCCCTGATTCCTAAAGTTACTCTTCTAAAACTGCTTAATGCATCACCTCGCTTACCTGTTTGCAGCATAGTCAGCATCTATTTATTCTTTCCTTCCCTGTGTATCAGTTATAAGCAGGGCTTAATAGGTAGACAAAGGAAGTGGAGCTGGGAGAGGGAATGGGCAGGCCCACCAGCTGGGGAAGGAGCAATGGCAGAAAAGGAAATAGATTAGGGAGTAAAATGACAATTCTCTGCTCTTCTCCAGGCTCACCCCCTCCCATCCTCCTCCCTTCAAGCATCCTGAAAGGTTAAGGGTGGATGCAAAACACTCCTGCTTCTCTGGAATCCTGAAAAGAAGTGGTGGAACTGTGTTTCAGACCATCGCCCTCCTTCTCCTCCAGAAATTAAACCCTGGTTATAAAATATCCACTATATCCACTTGTTTACTTGCTTTTGAATTTGCAATCATTTTTTCCCTTTTAATTTTGCTTGTAAACCCTGTAGGTCTTACTGTTGATGTACAGTCTATCAAATAAAACTGAAATATGTAATATTTTCCTTTTAATAAAAGGCATGTTTGAGAGCATACTGAATGGTGCCCTTCAGGGTTTCTCACACAACAGCAGCGACGTGGGACCCAGCCATTTACTTTCTTCTCTGACTGCAGCAAAACGATGAGCTGCTTCGGGGACACTTCCTGCTGCAAGATTAACAGCTGGGAAATGACAGCTGCGGGATCTGGGGCTGTTCAAAGTCTGTGCTTGCAGAGAAGTGGTGGGGAAGGGGCGGAGTCTGGCCACACTTCATTCTCTGCCCCAAACTGGTGGCCTTTGACATGTCTGCCGCAGCTCCACGCCAAACCCCTGTCCACATTACCCAGCCCTCTTCTCTCACAGCAGTTTTCTGCTTTATCCAGTCCTTCCCATAAACATGTCTCCTCTGTTAGTAGGCATTAAATAAATATGCCAATGCTAGGATGTTTCAACTTTTTCGTCCTCCTGCAGTCATTTGTCAGACATTGCCAGCCACTAGACCATAGGGGTCAACGGGAGTAGTCGAGAAACCAAAGCCTGCCTTCCTGCCTTCCTCTGCAGCACTGTTGCCCAGCACTTTCACGTCCCACTCTACAGAAGAGCAAAAGAGAATATTGGGGGTGCTGAAGCACCAACACAGTTAGTGCTGGACTCTCTTAAAATGGCGAAACAATGAGACAAGGCAGTGGCCAAAGTCGGAAGGATGCTAAGCTGTATAGAGGGGGATAAGCCAGCAGAAAGGAAATAATGACTTGTACGGGATACTTGGAATACTCTGCTCCATTTTGGAGGCTGTATCACATTAAGGACATATTGTAAGGCTGCAGTTTTTGTATAGAGGGAAAATGTCCAAAATGGTAAAGAGGTCTCCATCAGAAGAATCAAAATAAGCGTCACACAATATTTCTTCATGGAAAGGGTAGCAGATGCTTAGCATGCCCGCCCAAAGGTGGAAGCAAAAATTATGCTAGAATTCAAAAAGGAGTGCATGAGGATGGGAACCAAGGATGTAGTGCCTCTGCTCGAAACAGCTGCTCCTCTTCTGAGAAACCATTGGGAAACTACTTTCCCCAGGCCCCTTTGGGTGGTGTACCTGCCCCGCAATGCAAGTTAAGCTTCACTTCACTTTAGAGTTGCCACGGCAATACCTACTGTACTTAGCAGAACGGATGAGCCACATGCAGCCTTTGCTGCCATCCATGCTCTCCCCCTTGGTTTTTTTCATCACACTGCTGCTCACCCCCCCTCCATCTCCACTACTTATCTGGAAGTCTGACCCATAGCAGCAGTACCACAGGGGTCAGCCAGCACCATTTTTGCAGCGGCTGCTGCCAGGACAAGAGCAGGTGCAGATCGCTTCTGCCCTCACAATTCCCAGATCCCTGGGACTGAGTCAGGCTAAACTCCAGGGGATGGACTTACCCGCAGAATTACACATATATGGGGCAGGACTTCAGCAAAGGGTCAGGTCCACTGAGGACTGGAGGCTGGAAATCCTTGCATTTAGGCCAGTGGGCTCCTCAGTGTTCACCTGGTACTGCAAAGGGGCAATCTTCCTCCTGATGCCAATGGAGCAGTATATATATAACTGCCTGTGATTTCAAAATCCATAAGCAGCAGTGTCTGAAGGGGAGGCCAAGAAAGGTTCCCTGATGGAACGGAAAGGGGGTGGGGCAATCGGATGGGAAATAGGAGTGAGAGTACATGCTTGAGGTACTATGAAGTAGTCGCAGGAGACAATAGAAGCACATCCCAACAAGCCCCCAAAAGTCCTACACTTCAGTCAAACGAGTGAATGTGGCATCTCCTAGAAAAAAAAAGTAAAAATTAGATCAACCAGCACTGATTTAACCGTTCGTGTTTTGTGAGGTTTGATTGTGAAATATTAAAGAGAAACTACTTTGCGTCAGCTTAATTTTGGTCAATGAAGTATGATTATTCCTTTTTTTTTTGTTACTTTAAAATAAAAATAGAGATCCAATTAAATATTAACAGTGAGAGCATGAAGCAATTCACCATTTTCAGAGGAAGCACAAAACAGGTGAGAGAGGGCAAAGTGTGTAAATCATCTCGTGCAGTGGTTCTCAAATTTTGGGAGTCAAAATTCTCATTCCATATTGTCCTGCTCGACCAGTTCAGAAAAGTAGGTTGTGTTCTCCTACCAGCAGATTGGTGAAGATAAAGAACCAATGAAAAGCCCTGCTTTCAATGACATCACTCCCATGCCTCTATCCGCCTCAGCCACCAGAGATCCATTCAGTATTTCTTTGTCTCCAGCAGATGGTGGATGGATTTTCTCCTCTCAAGAAAAGTTGAAGAATCAAGAGGAAAAGATTTGATAATGCTCGTGAGCGAACACTTTGAGGCTGACTCTCTCTCACTTCAGCACAATGTGGGAGAGACTACTAGGCATTGGTCTTTTGGTAGCCATAGGAGGAGGGAAAATTGGTTCAGCTCCACGCTCTTATGATACAAGCCTGTTGAGCAGCCACAAAATTAGTAGGAACTGAAAAAGTGCAGCAGCAGCAGCCTCACACAATCTCAGCACCCCTCCCCCCTCCTTTGGCCTCCCTGCTTCCTCCCAAAGATTGCAGAAGACTCTGAGGGATCTACCTGCCAACCACCTTCAAAGCAGTGCTGCAAAAGCCAGTGAAGCAGTTTCATGGGAGTAGAGCTGAGCCCAGCATGGATCCTCTTCCTGTGGCTCTCCAGGGGGTGAGTACCAAGGCTTGACCTTGTCATTGTCCTTGTTGGGGGCTCCCAATTTAGTCTGAATCGGGAGCCCCCGACAAGTTGGCACAGTGTGGGGGTTTCCCACTGTTTTCTACTCATGTTAATAGCCTTTACCCCCAGATAGTAAACAAAGTCAAATTGGAAAAAAAGTTTGGAAAATTCCACTTTAGGGCCAATATCTCGGGGAGTGTTTTATATATACCAACAGGTGACCACAGAGGAAGAACACCCTAACTAAAAGTGGTTAATATTATATCTTGGACTCTCACATCTTCGGTTTAAACTAAACTAGTTAATTATAACTAAAACACTCTTTGAGTTTGTTTAAAGTGCCTTACCCCCTGAATGAAGGCTAACCGGAATCCCAACTCCACCAAACGTCACCAGTCAAGTCACAGGACTTCAAGAAAAGGATGATGATTTAGTTTTACAATTCTGAAAATAAACACAGCTTAGAAGATGCTACACCATGCTATGTACATATGTCTTGGGGTATAATCAGCAACTCAATATTAAGGCAGACGGAGCCACCTCCCCAAACATCTTGTGGATAGCTTAATGAAGTAGTGCTACAGCCCAGCTATGGAGGCTTAGGAATCTTCAGTTTTATTATAATGGGTAAAACGTATTACAGTAGTCGCGAGTGGATTTCATAAATGCCTTTTCGTTTTAAGGCTTTGCATGGTGTGAGACCACGCCGGTCCTAGGCGGTTGCCTAGACCCAGGTATAGCCTTGAGTTGTGGAAATAAGGACACTGTAGTCGTGACCAGAGTGAAATTAAGGTTGGGTTTTATTCCCTTTCCCTTGAGGATGTCATAGAATAAGGACAACATAAAAGAACGGTTGCTTCACTGGTGTAGAGGATGCTTAACAAATAATAATTATGCTTCTTTCCAGCAAACAATAGTCCATCACATTTCCAATGTGAAAATACACTTTCTTTCTTGCTCCTTTACTTAACAGAGAGACTCTGTTATCAGCCACACATAAAGCACATTCCAAGGGCTCAGGGATGTTTTCTGTGCTATAGGTCTCCCACTGCATAGGGCCAGGACCTGGTCCTGTGTAGGGACACTGAGCCCCCTGTGAAACTGCTCTCCGAGTCTTGCCCTGGGGAAACCTCAGTTGCTGCAAGTTGGAGCTGCTTTTGGGTGTCCCAGATAGCAGGAGCTGTGCTGGGTATTTCTTCCCACGGCTTAGGCCAATAAGAGTTCACTAGCTTGTTGTAAGCCTGGCTTTTCCCACGGAGACCCCCTTCTCTCCCTTCAACAAAGATAGGGTACTTATCTCTTCTTGTGGAGAAGATGCTTTCAAACTCCTCTGCTTCTAGCCAAGGCTTTCTCTCTGCCCTGCAGCCTGCTCTTCTTTGGGAACCTCGGTTACTGTGCTTGGCTGAAGGAAACTCACTTCCTGCCTTCAGTGAGCTTCCCTGGACGTGACCTCTGCCTTCTGTTGGCTGGGCTGTTTGCCTCGGTATGAGGACCCCTCTGGCTGGGAAGACTTTGCTACTGTCTTTCTTAGCTCTCCTGGGTTTATCAGCCTGCCTTTCTTCAGCCCTGGTTCTCCAAGGCAACGTGTCTTTCTGTAACTGCTTGGGAGTTCTGTTCTCACCCTCTCTCCAAGCCTGCCTGGAACTGCAGTCAGACTTCCTTTGGTCTCTGCTTTCCTCCTCACAATCAAACTCCTGCTCCAGCCCTAATCCAGGCTCCAGCTTCCCTTCTCTCTCCTTCTCCTTCCACTTCTGTCTCTGTGGGATTTCCCACCTGTTTTTATCTCTCTGCTCAACTAATGTAGAACGTGAGTCTGGGTCCAGGTGAGCCTGATTGGAACCCTCAATTCTTACTGCCTCACTAAAACCATGTGGAAAGTTTGTTTTTTCCTTTTCCCTGCCTCTCTGCACTGTGAATGCTGCAACTGCACCTGTGGCTGCAAGGTAAGCTCTTCTTTCTTTTTACTTTCTAATATCTCAGGGTCTGTGTTATCTACCTCATTACAGGTAAGCTCTTCCTTTGCATTGTTCTTTAATGTTTCAAGCTTAGTGCTGTCTAGCTCATGACAAGTAAGCTCTTCCTCTGCACTACTCTTTAATATTCCCAGTTTTGTGCTGTCTACCTCATGACAATGGATGGGTTAGTCTCTATCTACACAAAGCGCACATCTCTCGCCTCAGGGACTAGACCCGAACCAGAACACCATGACTGCTCTTTCCCATGTGACATTGCAAGCCTGCCTACTCCACCCCAGATGCCCCGCCTCTAAAGCATGTCACTCGACATCTGTCGAAGCTAGGGCCTGGACTGATAGTGTCCTGAGGGGAGGTCAGGGTTCCATGCTCTCCGTTTATGCTGCTTAAAAAAAAGAGCATGAAAAAACACACCTATTTTAATTTTTTAAATAGACTCTTCACCACCCATCTGCTGGCAGCTGGTTGGCCCGTGAACTGGATTGGCTGCGCCCATGTTCTAAACTGAATCTGCAGTTATGGATGGAGTAGTTGGCTAGAGGGTTTTTTTTGTCAATGTGGCTAGATGTGGTTTTCACTTTACACTATGATTACCAGATGCCCCCGGTTTTTGAAATAGTGTCCTGACTTCATGGACTAGAACCACCCCCTGTCGCTGATTTCAGAAGGGACCGAGGCGAAAGATATTGCTTCTTGGACATTCTGCTCTGTTGCAGTCTTCTCAATCCTGATAGGAGAAGATGTAAATAATTTTTTCTGAAAAAAATGTGTAGAATATTTTATCTATATGTATAAAATAAAGTTTAAGCATGTATGTATGCTTGTGCACTTATAATTTGACAAGGGCTGCTACTGGTTTGTGTTTTAAACTTTTGAAACTGCTGAATGCTACCTAGATTCCTCATTTTGAAATACCTGAGGAAAAGTTGCCCAAGAAAGGAGGCCCCCTGCCCTGTTCAGGTGTTCTGGATTTGCTCTCCAAAAAATCTTGTAACCTTACTCTACAGCAAATGGAAATTGGAAACTAGTAACTGAAAATAAAAGGGGTACTGAAATAATTTTAGATGTGAATAACTATTTTTGTCTGAGTAGCCTAGTGGTTAGAGCACTGGCTTGGTAACCAAGAGACCAATAGTTCGATTCCCGCTGGTGCTCATTGTGGCCTTGGGCAGGTGACTTAACCCTCCATTGCCTCGTAAGAAAGACCTGGCGATCTACTTCCGGTCACACTTTCTTTGCCATTCTGCTGTTCTAGTCTGCTCCTGCTGCCCCTAGTATTCTTTCCCTCTCCCACCTGACTGTAGAGAAGTTACACAGAGGGGAGGGAAAGGCTTCTAGAAGAGTTTAGTTAGGCCAGGGTGGAGGGGGTGGAAGAATAGCATTACTTGGGATGTTTGAACAGGGAGAACGCTACACGTAGGAGGAGAGAGACTATTTCAAGCAGCAAACCAATGAGGAGGACCCATGAGGAAGAGCTGAACTCCTGCATGGGGAAGCATTTATAGAGCTGCAGGCATTCACACTAATACTATTGACTGACTTTTGTAGGATTTTCTTTTCGGTCCTTTGAAACATTTTGTGGTGCTCATCCATTATGGCAAGGGGCAGAGTTTTACCTGACATTTGGAAGAGAAAGTTAGAGGCCTCCTTATGGGAGGAAGAAAGATCCCCACACTTTAGGGAAACACACAATTTTGGCAACTTTATTTTTGAGGGGGGGGAGAGGGGAGAGAGGGTGAGCATGAAGCAAAACTGAGAACAGTCTCATTAATTGAGCTCTCTTCCCCCCCCACCCCCCCACCCCTGACCTGCCTCCTTCTGGGCTCCACAGTTGCACTTTCATTATGTCTACAAATCGAGCCCTAGTGAATGCAGAGTATATGTCTAAATTTAATACCATATCAGGGAGATTGAGGAGGGGACTGTGTTCTCAATGGGGAAGCTCACTTTCCCTCTACATATTTATTTATCGATGAGTTTTATACTACTTAGATTAATCCAAACTAGCTTCAACAGCCAGACAACTTTCATATGGTTTCTGGTTTGTCTAACCCCTCTCCCTCTCAGCCGGCAATCTGTCACATACACCTGATGACCTTGTTCAATTCTTAAAAGCAAACAGTACAAAAACGTAGGCAGGTGTGAACTCTCACCAATACTTTATTGATCCATATATGTAAAAGGGAGACCTGACCCCTTAAAGACGTAATAGGGATACGTCACTAAGATTAATTTGTTGCACTGAAAGTTAAACAACCTTCTGCCGCCTTGCCCAGAAGTACTGGCGGTTCACAAATTTTCAGAAGGTTGTTTAACTTTCAGTGCAACAAATTAATCTTAGTGACGTATCCCTATTACGTCTTTAAGGGGTCAGGTCTCCCTTTTACATATATGGATCAATAAAGTATTGGTGAGAGTTCACACCTGCCTACGTTTTTGTACTGTTTGCTGATTGCCTGTGTGGCAGTGTGCTGCTTTGTCTTGGTGTCTTGTTCAATTTTTAGCCAGAGTAACTAAACTTGGAAATTATCCTAAGTTCTTTTAGTTTCCATGGTTTTATCTCCATCCAACTCCCTCCATCTAACACTGTAGCCTTGGGATCTCCAGAGATCCCTAACCAAGACACTAACTACCATGTGTGCAGTCGCATCTACTCTTTGCCCTCTCATAACCCTTTTTTATCTCTCGTTCCACTTGCTACCACTATGGCTAATAAAGGTCTGTACTCTGGTACCCTTCCTATTTTGTGGAAACATGCTATTGTTTGCCCCATTCTAAAGAGACTTCAATGCAATACAATGCAGTCAGCGAACACTTAATCTCTATTCGTCTACGAGAAATGCCTATCAACACAACTATAATTCAAGTATATGCCCCAACAACAGCTGCAGAAGAGAATGAAATTGAAGAGTTCTATGAACAAGTACAAGCTGAAATTGACAGAACATACAAACAGGATATCCTGATAGTCATGGGTGATTGGAACGCAAAGGTTGGCAACAAAGAAGATGACAAAGTAGTTGGAAAATATGGACTTGGCAACAGAAATGAAGCTGGAGAAAGACTGATAGAATTCTGCAAGACCAATGATCTATTCATCTCGAACACCTTCTTCCAGCAACACAAGCGGCGACTGTACACATGGACTTCACCCAATGGATTGTATAAAAATCAAATTGACTACGTCTGTGGAAGTCAATGATGGAAAAGCTCTATAACATCAACAAAGACAAAACCTGGAGCTGACTGTGGTACAGATCATCAACTACTAGTATGCAAACTCAAGCTAAAGCTGAAAAAGAGCAAACCACTCATGAATGCAGCAAAATATGACCTTGAGAATATACCACTGGAATTTAAAGACTGCCTGCAAAATCGATTTTCTGCTTTAGATACAAATGATAGAGTTCCAGAAGAGTTATGGAATGACATCAAGAAGGTTGTGTTGGAAGAAAGCGAGAAGTCTCTACAAAAGGTAAAAAAGAAAAACGGCCAAAATGGATGACGGAAGAAACTCTGAAAATTGCCCAGAAACGCAGAGAAGCTAAAGCCAGAGGAGAAAGAAAGACAATCACAGAACTCAACAGAGATTTCCAAAGTGCAGCAAGACAGGACAAGGAAAAGTACTACAATGATGCATGCAAGGAAATAGAAGCAGAAACTATTAGAGGAAGAACAAGATCAGCTTTCCTAAAGCTATGAGAGTTAAAGAAAAAATTCCAGCCTCGAATTGGAATGTTACAAGATGCTCAAGGTTCTATGTTGAATGATGCTGAGAAGATCAAGAAAAGATGGAAGGAATATACAGAGTTTTTATATGATAAAGATCAAGTGAACCAACAGCCGTTTCAACCTGTACCTTATGATCTGGAACCATTGGTGATAAAAGAAGAAGTTGAAGCAGCATTGAAAGCCTTATCAAAGAACAAAGCACCAGGCATTGATTGCATTCCCATAGAAGTATTACAGCAATCTGATGCAGCTGTTACCATACTTACAAGGCTCTGCCAAGAAATATGGAAGACAGCATCATGGCCAACTGACTGGAAAAGATCTGTGTTTATACCAATACTAAAGAAAGGTGATCCAACTGACTGTGGAAATTATCGCACAATCGCTCTGATCCCACATGCCAGCAAGATTCTACTGAAGATTATTCAAAAGAGACTACAATCATACCTGGAACAAGAACTACCTGAAGTGCAAGCAGGGTTCAGAAAAGGGCGAGGAACGAGAGACGACATTGCAGATGTGAGATGGATCCTTGAAAAGACTAAAGAATACCAAAAGGATATCTATTTGTGTTTTATCGACTATAGCAAAGCTTTTGACTGTGTAAACCATGAAAAACTCTGGGCCACATTAAGAAGCATGGGTATACCAGAACACTTGATCGTTCTCTTGCAGAATCTGTACATTGATCAAGAAGCAACAGTTCGAACAGAACAAGGAGAAACAGAATGGTTTAAAATAAGCAAAGGTGTAAGACAAGGCTGCATACTTTCCCCCTACCTGTTTAATTTATATGCAGAACAAATCATCAGAGAAGCAGGATTGTATGAAGACAACAGAGGTGTGAAGATTGGTGGAAGACTCATCAACAACCTTCGCTATGCTGATGATACCACATTACTGGCGGAAAGTGAAGATGATCTGAAACATTTGCTTCTCACAATCAAAGAACATAGTCTCAAAATGGGCCTGCACCTTAATGTAAAGAAGACAAAGATCATGACAACTGGCATAATCAACAGGTTCATCGTCGAAGGAGAAGAAATTGAAATTGTGAATAACTTTAACCTACTTGGATCAACTATCAATAAAGAAGCAACAAGCAGTCAAGAAATCAGACGACGCATTGCTGTTGGCAGAATGGCTATGAAAGACCTAGATAAGATTCTCAAGAGCAGAGATGTCTCTCTCCATACAAAGATTCGACTTGTTCAAGCCATGGTATTTTCAATAACATCATATGGATGTGAAAGCTGGACAGTGAAAAAGATAGACAGGAAGAAAATTGATGCCTTTGAATTATGGTGCTGGCGGCGAATACTGTGTATACCATGGACTGTCCGAAGAACAAACCAGTCTGTACTAGAGGAGATCAAACCTAAGCTTTCTTTAGAAGCTCAGATTACAAAACTTTGACTTTCATACTTTGGACACATCATGCGGAGAGAGAGAGATCATTAGAGAAAGACATCATGCTTGGCAAGATAGAAGGTCAACGCAAAAGAGGAAGGCCAGCAATGAGATGGATCGATACAATAACAGCAGCTACAGGTACCAGTCTGTCAACAATAAGCCGCCTGACTGAAGACCGAACACAATTTAGGATAGCTATCCAGAGGGTCGCCATGAGTCAACTCCGACTCGACGGCACTTAATATATAATAAAGAGACTTCAGGCTGATCCACTGATTTATCTAATTTCCATCGGGTCCCATTCATCTCGAGGATCACACAGAAAGTTGTTCAGTCAGCTTTGAAAGTTTCCAGAAAACGCCAATGTCCTACATCCTTAGCCATCCAGTTTTCCTCTAGGCCACAGTGCTCTAGCCAATGAAATCAGATGTGCTCTGGAAGCAGTGAACATGGCTAGTCTTGTCTCCCTAGCCCAGCGATGGCGAACCTATGGCACGCGTGCCAGCTGTGGCACGCGAAGGCCTTGCAGCTGGCACGCGGGAAGGTCGCACATTAAAAAAAAAAAAAAAGCTGCCCGCTGCCGCCGCGGCGGCATGGAGTGTCCCGCGGGGCTCCCTCGGCCCGGCGGGACTCTCCCGGCGCTGCTCAGCCCCTCTCTGCCGGCTTGCAGAGACGCGAAGGGAGAGTCTCCCTCGAGTCTCTGTTAAGCCCGCAGGGGCTGATGGGAAATTTCCCATCTGCCCCTGCGGGCTTAAGAGAGACGTGAGGGAGACTCTCTCTCCCTTCGCGTCTCTGCAAGCCGGCAGAGAGGGGCTGAGCAGCGCCGGGAGAGTCCCGCCGGGCAGAGGGAGCCCCGCGGGACACTCCATGCCGCAGCGGCGGCAGCGGGCAGCTTTTTTTTTTTTTTATTGCCATGAGCCGAGGGAGGGGGTTAAGACTGGCAATGGGCTAGGGAGGGAGGGAGGGGGGTTAAGACTGGCAATGGGCTAGGGAGGGAGGGAGGTTAAGACTGGCAATGGGCTAGGGAGGGAGGGGGTTGAGAAGGGCAATGGGCGAGGGGGGGAGGGAGGGAGGGAGGTTAAGACTGGCAATGGGCTAGGGAGGGAGGGAGGGGGGTTAAGACTGGCAATGGGCTAGGGAGGGAGGGAGGGGGGTTAAGACTGGCAATGGGCTAGGGAGGGAGGGAGGGGGGTTAAGACTGGCAGTGGGCTAGGGAGGGAGGGGGGTTGAGACTGGCAATGGGCTAGGGAGGGAGGGGGGTTGAGACTGGCAATGGGCTAGGGAGGGAGGGAGGGAGGGGGTTGAGACTGGCAATGGGCTAGGGAGGGGGGGAGGGGGGTTGAGACTGGCAATGGGCTAGGGAGGGAGGGGGGTTGAGACTGGCAATGGGCTAGGGAGGGGGGGTTAAGACTGGCAGTGGGCTGGGGAGGGGGGTTAAGACGCAGTGGGCTATGGGGGGGAGTT
The DNA here is from genome assembly GCA_033557465.1 of Ichthyophis bannanicus. Taxonomy (NCBI): domain Eukaryota; kingdom Metazoa; phylum Chordata; class Amphibia; order Gymnophiona; family Ichthyophiidae; genus Ichthyophis; species Ichthyophis bannanicus. The sequence goes on along the minus strand of CM066050.1, from coordinate 66,994,576 downwards.
AAGACTAGCAATGGGCTGTGGGCTGATGAGGGCTGGCAATGGGCTATGAGCTGATGAGGGCTGTCTGGAAATGGGGTGATGGGGGGGTTAGGACTGGTAATGGGCTATGGGGGGGGTTAAGACTGGTAGTGGGCTGATGGGGGGGGGGGTTAGGACTGGTAATGGGCTATGGGGGGGTTAAGACTGGTAGTGGGCTGATGGGGGTGTAGGACTGATAATGGGTTATGGGGGGGGGCTAGGACAGGAACTGGGCTGATGGGGAGGGGTTAGGACTTGAGGTGGGCTGATGTGGTTAGGACTGGTAATGGGCTGTGGGCTGATGGGGGGGTTTAGGACTGGCAATGGGCTATGGGCTGATGGGGGGGGGGTTTAGGACTGGCAATGGGCTATGGGGGGCTGACTGGAAATCGGCTGATGGGGGGTTAGGACTGGTAAAGGGTTATAGGGGGGGGCTTAAACTGAAAATGGGGTGATGGGGGTTAGGACTGGAAGTTGATTGACGGGGGGCTAGGACTGGTAATGGGTTGGGGTGTTGCTAGGACTGGAAATGGGCTGAGTGGAAGGGGAGGCTTGAACTGCAAATAGCTGATGGGGAGGGGGCTTGGAATGGAAATGGGCTGTGAGGGAAGGGAGCTAGGACTGAAAATGGGCTGATGGAACAGCTAGGATAGGACTGGAAATGGGCTGTTGGGGGAGCTAAGATTGGAAATGGGCTGTGGTGGGGGCTTGAATTGAAATGGACTCATGGAGGGGCTAGAACTGGAAGTAGGCTCATGGGGGGCTTGGACTGGAATTGGGCTGAGTGGAGGGGAGCTATGATTTGACATGGGCTGATGGTGGGGCTAGGATTGAAAATGAGCTGATGAAGGGACTTGGACTGGAAATGGGCTGATGCAGGGACTAGAAGGGAATGGATGCTGGGTGAGACTGGAACTAGAAGGGAGCTGATGTTGGGGGAGGATTAGAATGGGATGGGGCTGGGAGAGTAAAATGGAGAGGGGAAAAATATTTTGTGTAGGAGGGATGAAAAATCTACAATTGGCCAGGTATTGGGAGAGTAATTGGGGATTGAGGATGGAGGGGTAAAATTTGTGTGGATGAAATAGGAATGAGGAAAGAGCAAAAGGAGAAAGATTAGTTTAATGTTAAAGCAGATGTAGAGAGAGAGAGAGAATGGAAAAAAAACTAGAAGAGAGAAGAAAGGACAAATGGACAGCAGACGATGGAGAGTTAGCAGAAAACATGAAGAAACCAGAAGAAGGTGGCTGGACCAATTGCAACTGAAAAAAAAATGCACAAAAGGTAGAAAGATATCTCTTTATTTTGAATTTATTAACTGGAATATGTCAGCTCTGGGAAATGTGCATCATTAACATCTGCGCTTTGTTTGGTACAAGAGGAAATTCCTATTTGACGTTGCCACTTGTTCTCTTTCCCCAGTATTCTCTGAAATGTATTGGTTTAATATTTGCAGTGTTGCCTTTTGATAGGTAGGGTATGGTGCTTTGTGAGTCCTGGTAATGCTGTCAGGATACGGCGGGTTTGCTATGGGTTCTAAATGGGCAGCGTTTGTAGTAGTTCCTAATGTGCCTGGCGGTTGGCACTGGATTATAGTAATGTAGAAATCTTTTAGTCTTTCTTTATCCATACACTCATTAAGAGACATGTTTACTAAAAGTTAGTGTATGGTAACATTATGCAAATATTTATGCAAATAAGACCACTTATGCAAATGACGTGCTGGCACTTTGAGGAAATTCTTTGGTTTTGTGCGGCAGTTTGGGCACTCGGGCTCAAAAAGGTTAGCCATCACTGCCCTAGCCGATCATCACCACCTGGTTACTAGGTTGCCACCTACTGGTCTACAACAAGTTCTACGTTGATTCAAAAGCTCAGATTTAAATGTATCTTTGGCTAACTATGTTCAGAAAGGAAAAACAATTAGTGTGTGACTCTGAAATTATACCCACATCTTCTCTGCACTGTTACTGACCTCTGGACACTGTTTGGTGTTTGTGGGGTGTTTTGGTTTTAAATTTTCTTTTTCTCCTTTTGTTCTTGCAGTTCAGTTTAAAACCAGGGCTGAGATGGCGCCATAAGCCACCTTTTGCAGCTACCTAGACTTTCCTAGTTTATATTTCTAAGTCTCCACCCCCACCCCCCCCCAATGGCTGGATATAAAATGTTGGTGCCCATAGGCAGGACAGAAGAGTAATGGGAAAAGAGGGTTCTCCTCCAGAAACCAGAGAGCATGGTGCTAAAGCAAATAAAATTAGAATCACGTTTAGCTCCGTTATTTGGTGCATTAAACATTGGTACCCTAGGTGGATGTCTTATCTAGGACTGAGATCAGGCATCAGACTTCCTTCCCCCAACGCAGTCTTTCTGACTTCTGAAATTTGTTTTTGCTCCAATTGCCTCCTTCAGGAGGGCATTCCAGGCATCCACTACCCTTTCCGTGGGAAAAGTATGATGATTTAAATTTATCTCCTTGCAGCTTCATTTCCTGTCCTCTAGTCCTATAGTTTTCCCATCTTTTTGAAAGGTTTACTCATTCACCTTTTTTAGTGCTGTCAAGTCAGTGGTGGCTCAGCTGCCTCTGGAATTTTTGGCAATGTACTGTATCATGAAGTAGATTACCAGGCCTTTTCTTCCGAGTCAGTATAGGGTAAAGTGACTTGCCCAAGGTCATAAGGAGCGCCAGTGAGACTTGAACCCTTGATCATCTGAGTATGAGACAGTTTCTCTAACCACTAGGCTGCTACTCCTCCTTGTTTACCCTTTAAGTTTGTGGGGTTTTTTTTATAATCTCCTTGGTCTCTCTTCTCTAAGGTATAAATATTTAAGTCTTCAAGTCTCTTCTCATATGTCTTCTGGTGCAGGCCCCATATCATCTTGATTGTCTGTCTCCCTGTGAACCATTTCAGTTTTTTTTTTTTTTTTTTGTGTTTTTAATATCCTTTGCAAGGTACAGTCTTCCAAACTGAACACAATACTCCAAGTGAGGCCCACCAACAACCTGCTCAGGGGCACAAATACCTCCTTCATGATGGTTACTTCTCTCTGTGTGCAGCCGAACATAGTAACATAGCATATGATGGCAGATAGACCAGTATGGTCCGTCTAGTCTGCCCAGCAAGGCGGCAAGAGTAGGTGCACTTGCCGCTCTGTGCAGGTCACCCCTCCCCATGCCTTTTGTTTAGGGGTGTACCCACTGCTCTGTGTAGGTCACCCCTATTTTTTCAGATATAAGAGATAGTTATGCTTATTTTGATTTTATCCTGTAGCTGTAAAGGGATCCACTGTGTCTGTCCCATGCCATTTTGAATTCTGTCACTGTATTTGCCCCCACCACTTCCATCGGGAGGGCATTCCAAGCATCCACCACCCTTTCAGTGAAAAAGTATTTCCTGACATTGCCTTTCAGTTTACCGCCTTGCAGCTTCATGTTATGCCCTCTAGTTTTACAGCTTCCCCGTCTTTGGAAGAGGTTTGTTTGTTCATTAATACTCTAAGTATTAAAGGTCTGAAATCATATCTCCCCTGTCCCTCCTCTCCTGCAGAGTGTCCATATTTATGTCTTCAAGTCTCTTCTCATAAGGCTTCTGATGCAGGCTCAATCATTTTGGTCACCTTCCTCTGAACCGCTTCCAGCCTCTTTATATCCTTTGTGAGATATGGTCTCCAGAACTGAATATAATAATCCAAGTTAAGCCTCTCTTTCTGCCTTTGGCCACTGCCTTGTCACACTTTTTCATCACCTTGAGATCCTCGGACACACTCACTGTAAGGTCCCTTTCTTGGTCTTTACACACCAGACTCTCGTCCCCTATCGTGTTCAGCTCCTTTGGGTTTATGCATCCCAAGTGCAGCACTCGACACTTCTTGGCATTAAATCTCAATTGTCGAGCGTTGGGACTATTTTTCTAATTTTTGTAGATCTTTTCTCATGCTAACTCCAGACTTCGCCCCTTTCCCTTTGCTGCTCCTTCTGCCTGGAACAAACGACATCTGTACATAAGGCTTCATCTCTGGCCCTTTTCATATCCAAGCTGAAAACTCACCTCTTCGCTGTCACTTTCGGATCTTGATTCACCTAATCTCCTTGGTGTTTCATTACCATTCCCTCTAGATGTATCCCATGTCTTCAGCTATTGTATTGTCTGCCTTGATTAGGTTGTAAACTCTGATGAGCAGGGACAGTCTTTTACATGTGTCTGTGCAGCGCTGCATTGTGCTATGAAAATGTTCAGTAGTAGTAGTAGTCATGTTGTCTACTCCCTCCAAAGTGTCCACTCTGTTGCAAATCATGGTATCATCTGCAGAAAGGCAAACTCCCCCCCCCCCTTTTTTTTTTTTTAACCCTTCAGCAGTATCGCCTATAAAGGTATGAACAGTTGTGGTCACAGGACCGATCACTGAGGCATTCCACTACTTGCCCTCCTTTTTTCAGAGTGAGTTCCATTCACCAGTACCCTCCTGTAGTCGGTCACTCAATCAGTTCTCGATCCTTCCTCGGGTCACCCAGTTTATTCACAAGCCTCCTATGAGGAACAGTAGCAACGACTTTGCTGAAATCTAAGTAGACCACATCCATCATATGTCCATGATCCAGTTCTCGGATCACCCAGTCAAAGAACTTGATCAGATTTGTTTGGCATGATCTTCCCTTGCTAAATCCATGTTGCCTCAGATCTCACAACCTGTTGACTTCCAGGAAAAAAAAAAGTATCCTTTCTTTCAGCAGCGTCTCTATTACTTTTCCCACCACCAAGGTAAGGTTTACTGGCCTATAGTTTGCCACCTCTTCTCTGTTGTCACATTTGTGAAGAGGGACTAGGTCAGCCCTTCTTAAATCCTGCAGTAACTCCCAGTCTCCAGAGATCTATTAAACACATCTTTTAGAGGTCCTGCCAAAACCTTCCTGAGTTCCTTCAGTATCCTAGGATGTATCTGGTCCAGTCCCATGGCCTTGTCCACTTTCAGTTTTGCAAGCTGTTCAAAAATACCTTCTAACATGACTGGTATTGCATCTATTTTGTTCCCCTTGTTACCTTTGTCAGTCAATTAGTTAGTTTTCAAATATTTCTAAACTACTTCCTCAAACAAGCCAATCCAAACAGGTTTAGAGCATAAAACACAATAACACGATTGGTTTATTTTTTTTAATTTTATCAGTTTTTTATTTTTTAGAATATAATTTTGGCAATCTACAATAAATAAGTCACAAAAAGTAAAATAACCAGCAACATAACCCACTAAACCAGCCCATCGTACTTACTCTAATTGCAAAAAATACTCATCCCTGTTGTCTGATATGTTCTTGGCTTTGGGTCAGTGGGTAATTATATCAGTTAGTGCTGTGAAAGCAAGCACCAGCAGATTAAAAAGGTCCACTTCCTTTGCTGACATTTAATTTTGATGGGTTTATGAAAGGCCTTACCATTAAAAGGAACAGGATGTGCAGTGTTTAATGTCTCTTTTAATGAGTCTTCTGTGTCCAGATTAATGGCTTTACTTAGCCAGACAAAGATGTCTGTTTATCATTATGCATATCGCAGTGAAGAAAAGATAACATTTCAGTAAGATTAAGGGAACCCTCACAGCCAAAAAGAACATAAAGCTGTAACACCGTTATTTCCACTGATGGTCATTTTTAAAAGCTCTTTTCATGATTTGCATGTCTGAAAATGGCCATTCAGACGTACAAGTCGCCTAAACCATGCCAACAGCCATTTTAAAAGCTGGGGATATACACATTCCTGGCATGATCATGTCCATGTTGCCTGGGGGCATGGTGGAGGCATGGCTTGGACAGCCTGAAAGATGCACGTGTCTGCGCATCTCAGAATTCCTCACATGTCTGGACTCAACTGCTGATATGTCCATGCCTTTACTTGCTCCATGGCATGAATAGGTAGGTATCAAAAAAGTGTTTGTTCTGCAAAAGCAACACTTGTAGAGAAGAGGACAATGTGCTCTTACTTCCTGACTAATTTTCTCCAGGTCAAAGGAACATCCAGTAAATAAGCACCTTTCATTTTACCGCTGCGTATCTGCACTTCTAAAATGGCAGGCCAGGATGTGTAAGCGACGATGGATGCTTGTGTGCATTCTGGAACAGCATCGTGGGCATGTCTATGTAGCTGAAAACTGGCACATCCATAATTTGACACGTGCAAGTTTCTGATGCAGCTTGGAAACTTGCATATGTCTGGGGTCTTAGTCTGCGCTCCCCCGTTTTTGCATTTATTTTGGTGGGGATGTGTACGTCCACCTTCATTGCTGCCCCGCCCACAGAATTTCAGATGTTCTCACAGGAACGTCCCAAATCCAAGCCAGATGTCCTTTCTAAAATGTGCCTTTGATATATTTCATTAAAGACACCTACAGAAGAGAACTCGTTCACTCTACTAGCCCTGTGTATTTCTAGGGCCCTCTTTTTCCTACTATTAGGGGAACCAGCCTCCAAAAGTATATACAGTCATCCCTCAGTTATCGCGGTTAATAGGGACCAGAACCGGTCACGATAAGTGAAAAACCGCGACGTAGTGTCTCATTTTTAACATACGTACATTTTTGAATTGTGTGGGCACTCCCTGCCTTCTGCTGGCGTGTGGGCAACCTTCGCGCCATAATTCCTCAATTTTGAATTTTTGAACAATCCGCGATGTACTGAGGCCGCGATAAATGAACCGCGAAGTAGCGAGGGATGACTGTGATTAGTTTGATTGAATATCAGCACATGCTTGCCAAAAATAAGAGCTGTGTCATGAAAATGATGCTACAATTTGAAGTAGGACCGTCTTCAGCTCACTGCCAAAAGTAATTTTGAAGGTAAGGGGAAATTAAAAAAAAAAAAAAAAAGCCCCCACACATTTTCATTATTTTTACAAGGCAGATTTAAACCTAAAATCAAAATTCAAGTTAAGCTTCAAGACAGTGCAATCGGTAGCCACTTTCTAATAGTCTCTCCACATTTAGACAGAGACAGACCACAAACTCAGCATTACCAAGACCTTCCCAATGTTCTGAGGGAGCAGGTGATACCATTCGTGGCCAGTGTCATTGGTTGCTTAATTGGAAAGTCTCCTTCATTTATTTTCCTTCATGCCAAGGGGCTGATGCAGAATCCTTGCATTAGATCTGTGTGCTGAACTCGGTGTACGACTTCCTGATGTAAGTGTAATGCAAAGGTTTGGGGGATTTTTCTCTCTCCAATACTGCAAGTAAAAGCATGTAAAGAAGATGTGCACAGAAAATCTGTGCTAAAGGAGAGCATGCCCAGCGCATACATACATGGGTCTGCGCATGTGCTGGAATGCTATATCTCATAAACGTCTATGTGTGCAAAGTACTGTAGCTTTCCAGCACACCATCTCCTTAGCTCCTCACCCCTGCACCATTCCCCTTCAGCAAAGCCAGAAAAAAATGTGTGGATCCTATATAGTGCAGGTAAAAAGAACAAAAACGGGCATAAATTCCTCACTTGTGCTGCCTGCAGAACAGGCAGCTAACTTTTGTGCCGTCTCGGTCCTAGCATTAATACCCCAGCATTGCACTCGGCCTTCCAGTTATCTGAACGTTTCATGCATCTGTGCCAAATAGCTATTTGCTTCATTAATATGGACTTACGTGTGCTGTGCACGGCTGTCTGCTCAAGATTGTGCGTAAAATTCCTTTCGGCATTGATAGAGCGCAATATTGTGCGCAAACGGCAAGCTAACCTGAAAAGCCTCACACACTTGACTGTATCAGCCCATAAATGCTTAATAAATTGGCCAGGACAATTGTTTCTGCTTTCTCAGGGCCCCTTGTCTTTTTCAAGTAATACAAATTCAATTTTGGACAGCTCGAGAACCTGACCTTGTCATGACATTTTTGAGATTTGAAAAGCATTAAACGCAGAGTTGGAAAGGCTGACGGGATCCTAAAATAAGTTTTTTGTGTTTATTCCCACCCAGCTCTTTGCTTATTCCTAAATCCAAACAATTACCTAGGTTTATAATTTTTCTAAACAATTTAAAGCAATCCCCTATAAATCTTATTTGAATGAATTTTCCAGTGTCAGTTGGATGGTCTGTCTCAAACCCTCGACTGCATTAAAATGTGCTCTCCCCAGAAACAGTCAACATCTGGCTCTCCTTTATTTAAAACATGCCCTAATATGGTTTGTCTTGTCAAATGGGGTTGTGTTTTTTTTTGTGTTAGCGAGCAGGACAAGGAGCACTTAATGCAGAATATCTGATAAATACTGGCCTGTCACGTATAATGTGCTTATCTCCTCTCCCACCTCTAACCATGAGCAAAGCTACATTGGGATTTCTGCTTTTACCTTTGTGCCTCTGAGTGTCTTAAGTTTGCTTTGATAAGCTGCTCGGAGTACCTGTTGGTTTACCTGTTCATATCACCCATCATTCAAACAAGGCAGCTTGATAAAGTAGCAGTCTAAGCTATTGCAGTGTAACAAAGCAGCCGGGAAATAGGACCAGGAAAGTAATATTTGTTTGACAGCAGAGATGCCTTCAAGCAGAAGGACTGCCAGAGTGAGTCTCGGGGCTCGATGCACAAACCCTGCGTAGGGTCAGTGCAGAGGTTTTATTCAATTATGTTGTAAGCAAACAGCAGGCAAAAGAGGTCAGCGCTAGACGAGGAGAAGCAGCCGGGCACACGTGCACCAGTTTCTACATTAGCAGCTCCTGTATCCTGCACACAACTACACAGGTGCTGGAATCCGCTAAGCTGCCCATAAGAGCAATCCTATGCTGCTCAGACTAATAGTGGCATTCCTAGATACTGTGGTTTTGTGCGGCATAGCAGACCAGTACACATGCACACATTGTTCCGGCATGTTTCCACTATCCATGTTCTCCAGCACTCTTCAGCAGAGGCAGGATAAAGGTTATGGGGTCCTGTGATCAAGAAACGGGCATCGGTTCCTCACAGACAAGAGGTGATGTCGGAGGGGACCGGAGCAGCACACCAGGAGTGCATGCATGTTTACGTGCTTTAAGGCCTGCTGTGGTGCTGAAGGGGCAGCTTTCTCCTGCCACTTTAAAGAAGAGAGAGAGGATCGATGCTGGTGCACATGGGGGGAGGGGGGGGTACGTAGGGTCTGCCTAGAAACATAGACCATATGGTCTTTTTCTGCCGTCATGTTTCTATCTAGTCTGTCCTTCCATATCACCCACTACAAGAGTCCCATATTTTCCTTTAGAGACCCTCTGTGTTTGTCCCATGCTTTTTTGAATTTAGATACTGTCCTCGTCTCTACTGCCTCCACTGTGAGATTATTCCACACATCTACCACTCTTTCCATAAAGAAATATTTCTGCATATTACTCTTGAATCTATCCCCTTCCACCCTCGTCCTATGTCCCTGAATAACAGAACTTGCTTTCAATCGAAAGAGGCTCTCCTCCTGTGCATTTATGCCACAGAAGTATTTAAGCATCTCAACCATATCACCTCTGTCCCGCCTTTCCTCTAAAGTATACATATTAAGGTCCTTAAGTCTGTCCTCATATGCTTTATAACGAAGACCATTAACCATTTTAGTAGCCACCCTCTTCACCGACTCCAACCTGTTTATATCTTTTTCTGAAGGTGTGATCTCCAGAATTACACACAATACTCCAAATGAGGTCGCACCAAAGACTTATTACAGTCTTTGTTCTGCTGGTCATTCCTCTCCCTATGCACCCAAGAATCCTTCTAGCTTTTGCCATCGCCTTTTCTACCTGTTTTGCTCCTTTGAGATAGACACAATCACGCCTAGGTCCCGTTCTTCTTTCATGGACAGAAGAATGTCACCCCCCTATACTATATCGCTCCCTTGGATTGTTGCAGCCCAAACGTAAGACCCTATATTTTTTTTTAACATTAAATCTCAGCTGCCAAATTATAGACCATTCTTCAAGCTTAGCTAGATCCTTCATGTTATTTATACCTTCCTGGGTGTCTACTGTTGCAGATTTTGGTATCATCCGCAAAGAGGCAAACCTTACCTGACAGCCCTTCTGCAATATAACTAACAAAGATGTTAAGAATCGGACCAAGGACAGATCCCTGGCGCACTCCACTGGTAACCACCACCTCCCCAGAGTGAACTCCATTTACCTGTACCCTTTGTCGCCTCCCACTCAATTTCTATCCCAAGCAATAACTTTAGGGTCCAACCCAAGGGTGCGTTAGTTTGTTTAAGTTGCCTGTGCGGAACAGTGTCAAATGCTTTACTGAAATCTAAATACACCACATCTAGGGCTCTCCCTCAGTACAGCTGCCTGGTCATCCAGTCAAAGAAATCAATCATATTTGTCTGACAAGACCTGCCCCTGGTGAATCCATGCTGCCTTGGATCCTGCAATGCGTTGGACTCCAGAAACCTCACTATTTTTCTCTTTCAGCAGCGTTTTCCAATAATTTACTCACTACCGAGGTTAAACTAACTGGCCTGTAGTTTTCAACCACATCCTTACTTCCACTTTTGTGTAAAGGGACCGCAATGTGCCTTTCTCCAGTCCTTTGGCACTACTCCTGACGCTGAGACATTGAAAGATCAATCAGTGGAGCTGCTAGAACATCCCCAAGTTCCCTCAGTATTCTAGGGTGTATCCCATTGGGTCCCATTGCTTTGTACACTTTTAGTTTAGTTACATAGTCCTCTGAAAATTGTTTGAGATGCTCCTCACTTTTGTTCCTGTTTGTGGGTGTTGTCTGAGGTCCTGCTCCCAGCCCTTCATCTATGAATTCAGAACAAAAATATCTGTTAAGCAATTCCACTTTATACTCATTAACGTCTACATATTCCTCCCCTTCACCCTTGAGTCTGACAATATCACTTTTGCCCTTCCTCCTCTCACTAACACATCTGAAAAATGTCTTATCTCTCCCCCCCCCCTCATTTTGTTGCATTGGCTATTTCTTCTTCTTTTTGTACCTTTTGCTTTCTCGACTACTTTGCCAGCCTCTATACGTTTTTCTAAATATAGATGCATGTCTTCTTCTGATCTCTTGTGCTTCATGAAGGCCTCCCTCTTTTTCTTCATCTTTTCAGCTACATCTTTTTTGAGAATAGTAGCCTCCTTTTCCTTTTTATTTGGAGTATAGTGTGCAATTCTGGAGACCGCACCTTCAAAAGGATGTGAACAGGATGGAGTCTGTGCAGAAGGTGGCTACTAAAATGATTAATGGACTTCATTATAAAGCATATGAGGACAGACTTAAGGATCTTAATATGTACACATTAGAGGAAAGGCGGGATAGAGGTGATATGATTGAGATGTTTAAATACCTCCGTGGCATAAATGTTCAGGGAGAGAGCCTCTTTCAATTGAAAGCAAGTTCTGCTACGAGGGGACATGGCATGAGGGTGAAGGGAGATAGATTCAGGAGTGATATGCGGAAATATTTCTTTACGGAAAGAGTAGTGGATCCGTGGAATAGTCTCCCAGTGGAGGTGGTAGAGATGAGGACAGTAACTGAATTCAAAAAAGCATGGGACCAACACAGAGGATCTCTAAAGGTAAAAAGTGGACTGTTGTAGTTGTTGATATGGAAGGACAGACTAGATAGGCCATGTGGTCTTTTTCTGTCATCATGTTTCTATGTTTCTATGTTTACCATTCTAACAAAAAGGTTGGTTGCCCTTAAAATATCTCCTTTCAGTTTTGCCCACTTTGGGTTTTCTACATTCCCCAGCTGTTCCCATCCCACTAATGACTCCTTGAGGTATTGGCCCATCTTGGCAAAGAGTTTTCCTAAAGTAAGACCCTCGCTTTTGAATGGATCTTATCAGCCCTGGTCCTAATAGTGAACCACACTGGAGATGAGATGGTTTCCCACTAGAACATCAGAAACACTTTCCCCATTGGTAAGCACCAAGTCCAGTATGGCCCCTTCACATGTGGGTTCTGTTACCAGTTGCCTGAATACTACTTCCTGTAAAGAATCCAGGATCTCCTTGCTTCGAGATGACACTGCAGCACGGATGCGTCAATCAACATCAGACATATTGAAATCCCCTATCAGTAGCGCTTCCCCTTTCCTGGCAATGCTGCGTATGTCTTCCATTAAATCTCTGTCCATGTCTTCTCCCTGCGAGGGAGGTCTGTATATCACACCAATGCAAATAGATTTCTCTTTCCCTCTTTCTAGTTTAACCTACAGTGCCTCCTCGCTCCCTTTTAAGCCCTGTATTTCTATAGCTTTTTTTTTTTTAAATTCTTTATTTTGCATTTTCTTGAGATACAGTAATCAAAATTAAGAAAAATAAGTACACCACGATAACATTCATACTTCAAGAATAAATCCATCACATAACATGAGAACACATTAAGGGAAGGAGACTAACCCTCAATATCACAAATATAATACAAAGTAATAAGGGGTCTAAAAAAAGACCCCACAAAAGGGAGCACTAAATAAGCATCCCACCTAATCAATTTCCACAGTTTCCTTACTAATCAAAAATTTCTGGAGCTGAATCACCTCTGTAAAGACATAATTCTGCTCTTCAAGCGTAATGAGACAACGACAGGGAAATTTAAGGAAAAAAGAAGCCCCCAACGCAAGTACCCTAGGTTTCAGATCCAAAAATTGTTTGCGACGACACTGAGTAGTCCGTCCTATATCAGGAAACACCTGGAGTTTAAACCCACAAAACAATTCATCCTTGTGCTTAAAATAAGCACGCAATACCCTTAATTTATCAGACTCCGAGGAAAAGGTTACCACCAATGTACAACGCTTGGGGATAACATCCAAGGAGTCCTCCAGAAACGCTGTCAAATTTTGGGCAACCGAATTCTGAGGAAGAGGTAAATCTCCCTCAGCAGTCGGCACCGTCCGAAGGGCATTTGAAAAGGAAAACATTTGGACAACTTCAATAGTTTCTTTCAGTTGAAGTATCTCAGTAAAATACTTTTTTAACAACACATCAAAAGAAAGAAGATGGGTAGTAGGAAAGTTAAGGAAACGGAGGTTCCGAGCCCGTGACTGATTCTCCATAAGCTCCAGACGATAAGAAACAGCTGAAAGCTCTTTAACCAAAGCCACATTATTATCAATACACGTCTGGACCTGGGAGTCAGTACGGGCTGTCGACCCTGTTAAAGAGTAAAGATGTTGATCAACCATTTTCATTTTACCGACAACATCATGAGAAAAAGAACAAAGCGAAGAAACAGTGCCAGATAAACGTACATCAATTTTCTTAATGGCAGTCCAAATATCCATAAGGGTGACATCCCCAGAAGGAGAAACAAGAGGGTCCTCGGACACAATTGGATCCACTGGGCAAAGGGCGGGAACTTCAACTAATGCAGGAATGTCCACAAGAGTAGACGAAAGTGGAAACTGGGGGAGAGGAGGTGGTAACCGGGTTTCTGGGCTTAGAGAAGCCCCTTCCGGTGACCGCATAGCTGGCTGCAGAGAAGTTACATGTTTGTCACCTTACCTCCATGTGCGCCACCACGAGTTGTTGTTGAAGCGGCAGGTTTTGCTTTCCGTTTCCCCATGAGCAGACACGATCCACTTCCAGCGGCTCAGAAGCGTCAAAGGGGCGTCAAAGGGGCGTGTCCTGCCCCTTGTGCCACGCCCCTTAGGACACGACCACGCCGGCTGCGAACACGCAGCCGCGTATAGCACCCGCCGGGCTTTGTAGGGATCTGGGGGGTCCTCCACAGCTGTGCCGTCCACCTCGCGCCTGCAGTTGACCCAGCAGGTTACCAGCTCCGACCTGCAGCACAGCTCCGCGGTAAGTTGGAAACACCGCATCAGCTCCCAGGCAAGATTGTACTCCTCCCGTATTTCTATAGCTTTAATATTTAATATTTAATACCAGAACACCTGATCTCTTGCGCAATCTGTACATTGATCAAGAAGCAACAGTTCGAACGGAACAAGGAGAAACAGAATGGTTTAAAATAAGCAAAGGTGTAAGACAAGGCTGCATACTTTCCCCCTACCTGTTTAATTTATATGCAGAACAAATCATCAGAGAAGCAGGATTGTATGAAGACAACAGAGGTGTGAAGATTGGTGGAAGAATCATCAACAACCTTCGCTATGCTGATGATACCACATTACTGGCTGAAAGTGAAGATGATCTGAAACATTTGCTTCTCACAATCAAAGAACATAGTCTCAAAATGGGCCTGCACCTTTATGTAAAGAAGACAAAGATCATGACAACTGGCATAATCAACAGGTTCATCGTTGAAGGAGAAGAAATTGAAATTGTGAACAACTTTAACCTACTTGGATCAACTATCAATAAAGAAGCAACAAGCAGTCAAGAAATCAGACGACGCATGGCTCTTGGCAGAATGGCTATGAAAGACCTAGATAAGATTCTCAAGAGCAGAGATGTCTCTCTCCATACAAAGATTTGACTTGTTCAAGCCATGGTATTTTCAATAACATCATATGGATGTGAAAGCTGGACAGTGAAAAAGATAGACAGGAAGAAAATTGATGCCTTTGAATTATGGTGCTGGCAGCGAATACTGTGTATACCATGGACTGCCCGAAGAACAAACCAGTCGGTACTAGAGGAGATCAAACCTAAGCTTTCTTTAGAAGCTCAGATGACAAGACTTCAACTTTCATACTTTGGACACATCATGCGAAGAGAGAGATTATTAGAGAAAGACATTATGCTTGGCAAGATAGAAGGTCAACGCAAAAGAGGAAGGCCAGCAATGAGGTGGATCGATACAATAACAGCATCTATGGGTACCAGTCTGTCAACAATGAGCCGCCTGACTGAAGACCGAACACAATTTAGGATAGCTATCCAGAGGGTCGCCATGAGTCGACTCTGACTCGACGGCACTTAACAACAACAACAGTGCCATTCCTCCTCCCCTTCTTCATACCCTGTCCTTTCTAAATAAAGTATAGCCTGGTATAGTTATATCCCAGTCATGGTTGTCCGTGAAGCACGTCTCTGTAGCTGCCACTAAATCCAAGTCAGCCTCAAAATCTGGGATCTTATTTCCCATACTACAGGCATTTATAGAAACTGCTTTCCAGATGTTGCCCCTTTTACCCATTTCCATAAAGGTATTTAATGTTTCACTTAACCTGAGTGGCAGAAACCCTTGGCTGGCCTTACATAGACTTATGAGCTAACTCTTGATGCCTCCTTAGATCTAGTATTAAAATCCTGGTGTTGAGTTGAGCGTTTTGCTCTTTTGTTCACTTCTCTGCATCTGCATCGCAAAGCGAATCGCTTCCTTAGTATCCATTTTAATAGATTTGAATGTGCCGTGTGCTCCCGTGAGTGCACTGATCACACTCTAGATCCCTTGGTATGTTCTGTGCTCACACTAACACAGAAAATGTATAGAAATACTGCACCATTGCCTGCACTAAGGGCTGCCTTAGTTTATTTTTTAATGTACTTTTACAAAGCATCCTGGTGTTTGTAGGTCTGCTTCCTTAGTTATCCTGTTTTTGGCTGAATAAAAAGTAGAGGTAGGTATTCAGACCATGGTGGTTAGCAGTGCTAAAGCATCTGGCCGCTGTGGCAAAATATAAAACGTGCTCTGACACTGAATATCTATCTGGCGTCCAGTGCTAAATATCCAATTTTGCTGGCAATCGGTGATATCCATCCAGTCTCTAACTGGATAGCAAGATCTGCATAAAGTTAGAAGAGCCGTTGACCAGTCCTAATTTTATGCAGATTACCAGTCCAGATAGCAGCTGAATACCGCTACTAACTGAACCGCCCCAAAACGAACCAGAGGTTTCTAGGATGGTCTGTGGAGGTATTCGGTGACACTGTTAATGTCACTGAATATCGGGCAGGGCGGAGTTTATGCGATATTTGCAGGTCCTACAAACTGCATAAACCCTTTGAATATCGAAACCCCCCCCCCCCCAAAGCTTTTACTATGCGATTACTCAACAACAGACAAAAACTGGTTCACGTCACAGAAGTGGTTATTAATACAAAAATGTTTGAAGACCCTCTGGTTCTCTTTTCTTGAAACCCAGGTGCTTTTCTCTTCTTTCGGACACTGGGGCTTCTGCTCCTATAGCACACTCCTGATCAGGGCACAGGGGCTTTCACGCCTGCGTCATTGGCCTCCCTTCCAGATGTTCTAGTTTTGCAACCTGCAAGTCACTCATATCGGTTCTATGGTTACCAAAACACAGCAGGAGGGAAACCCCATATTTTCTGTACAAAAATGTATTTAACACTGAGCTGCTCCTGCAAACGGTGTTGCAAGTAATTTCTTAAAATAAAAGTAAAACATTGGCTAAAATTAAATGCACCCTGCAGAGATAGTTGCTGAAGGACTAGGAAGTGCAGTGATTTTTAGAGTGATTCCCTTGATGGTGAATCTAGCTATAGGATGTCATTTGTGCATCTTGATCACACATATTCAGGAGACTGACTGACTGAACTTATATAACTTCTGACTTGATGGGAGTGACATTCCCTTGTGGGTTTTTTTTTTTGAAATGCAAAACCTAATTGCACATAAGATCATTGAGAAATGCATCACTGGAGAAGTAACTAGGAGTTTTATGGAAGTCTCTTAACATCTTCAGACTGGATTAAGGGAAACTGTTCAAGAATGAGGGATGGAATTAGTGCAGGGTGACTGGGGTATTTTTTTCAGGGTGCTTCTAGTGGTGATCTGTGGAGAGGAGAATCATACTACTGCATTTCGTATGGTGTGCACTGGATATCTCAACAGCTCGCTCTAGCACTGACCAGAATACACGATCCATGGCTACGTTTCAGTGGTATCTGATTCTCAAACTACCTTCAAGGCTATAACTCTAAGAGGTCAGCAGGGCTCAGAGTTTGTCGAAGCCGCTACCTGATACTGATGAATAGGGGAGTATGGGCCATATAAGCAACTGCAACATCTATCCAATGCTCAAGAAAATGAAGTGTCAGAAGCTCAGCTATCCCAGGACACACGACTCTCCGAAACAAAGGGCTCATGGTGGTTACCCTGATTTTTTTTGCTGGCCCTAGATTACCTACTATCAAAGTGTTTTTCCCTTTGTCTTTTCCTCACCCCCATCCTCAAGAGCTCTCACTTGCAATATGTCAGGTCTGCTCTTGTCTCGCCCCCAAGTTATATCTGAGCCTGAACTTCTTCAGAAAAGGAATTCCACCACTCTCCATAAACTAGGTAACTCCTAGATCTACAAAAAGCCCCCACTCTCACAACTTTCTGTTCTTTATATTACTGACATTTTTCATGGTCCTCCACTCAGATTGTAAGTTCTTTAAGGCAAGAAATGTCTTAACTTTTAACCTGTATAGCCTATGCCGTCCTATCTGTACTTACAGACTGCAATGCTGTGTTTAATGATGCTTCCTTGCCCAGTCCTAGAGGCATGCCTAACCAGTCTGGGTTACAGGATTATCTTTATTTGGGTCAAGCTCATGCCTTGTCCTTGGTAGCGTAAGGTAATTTATATTCACATTCAGTAGATATTTCCCTGTCCCCAGAGGCCTTGCAATCTAAGGGACTTCTATATTAAAATGTTCTAAAGTTTTGCACTTAATAGGGACACGTATTTTCCAGAAAGTGACTCAAAGTCCCATATACTACAGCATAGCCCTCTTCTTGATCAGTACTTTTTTGTCAGGCTAGTTTCGATAAAGGCCATTTTATTCTTATTAGTGATCATGCTAAATACTGCATTTTAAAATATCCGTGTAAACCACCAACTCGACTGTCGTGTTTCCAACCAGATATATACTAGACTCTGCTTCAGGGTAGACCTTGATAATAAAAAAGGGGACTTCTAAAGGAAAAAAAGGGACTGTTGTAGTTGTCAATATGGAAGGACAGACTAGATAGGCCATGTGGTCTTTTTCTGTCGTCCTTTTTCTATGTTTCTATCTCAAGAAGAGTCTTCTCTTTATATCCTTAGACCTTCCAAGAGTTTCACATTTTTACTCCAGCGCTTCTCAAGTTGTCCACAGCATTATTGAACTGAGAAGTGCTTTTTTTATAGCAGCCTTTATTGAAAATTAAATAATATTGACAAAATATAATTTATCAAGAAGAGGGCTGTGGTGTATATGGGACTTTTTAGAGTCACTTTGTGGAACATTTTGCACTTGGCTCTATTCATGATTTGTACGTCTGAAAATGCCCATTCAGACATGCTGATCACATCCACGTCCCAAACATCCTTTTAGAAAAACCCAAATTTACTTGTGTGTGGTGCAACAATACAGGGCTTGATAAACCCCAAGGCCCAGGTCGTCATGGTGACTAAAAAAAATCGGACCTGGTGTCTTGGGCTTGGAACACCTGCAGCGTGACCATCCCCAGCTGCCCATGGGGATCCAATCGGTGTGATAATGGTGGGGATCCAATATCCCACAGGCAGAAGAGAAGTATAGCCGTGATTGTGATCTGTGGGAGATGGATCCCTGTGGGCAGGCAGCTTGCATCCGGGCTACGATAGCAGCCCTCCCCTTCTCTTTTGCCTGCAGAAGATCGGATCCCTGCAGGCAGAACAGGAAGGAAAGCAGGCTGCTCGCGGGATCTGAGCCAGTTGGGGCCTGCAATTAAAAAAAAAAAAAAAAAAGTTTAGATGGGAGGTTGTGGGGTGGGGAGTGAATTTAAATCTTAAAGGGCCAGAAACTTACAAAATAAAAAGGGAAAGAGAATGGAGGGAGTACAAGGAGGGAAGAGGGGAGAGAGGTTAAAGGGATGAATGCATGGGGACAAAAGGGCACAATGCCTGTTTACCTAAAGGCACAGAAGTGTACCCCACCTCCGTAGAGAGACATGTACCCCAGTTCCTCACTACATACACAGGAACCACACCTCTGCACCGCACACACACAAGCTCCTCAGCTCTGCGGCACAAAGACATGCACCACAGTCCTGCACACCACCCACCCAAAGGCTCCCACTCGCACACCACCGATGCATGACACACCCACACCGAAAGACACTTGCTAGCTGTTATCTAAAGATGACACATGGTGTATGAACTCTGGCATTGGTCTCATGAGCAGGGCCGGATTTACCTATATGCCAACTACGCCGTGGCGTAGGGCCCACAGCTGACAAGGGCCCACAAAAATTGGAAAAATTGTTAGGGTTCTTAAAATTAAATTTAAAAAAAAAACGCTGGCTGCTGCCGCGGCAGCATGGACTGTCCCGCGGGGCCCCCTCTGCTGCCGCAGCAGCATGGACTGTCCCGCAGGGGCCCCCTCCGCCCGGCTGAATCCCTCCCTCCCTCTGTGCCGGCTTTGAGAGGCGCGAGGGAGACACTCTCCCTTTGTGCCTCTCAAAGCCGGCACGGAGGGAGGGAGGGACGGATTCAGTCGGGCGGAGGGGGCCCCGTGGGAGCGGGACAGTCCATGCTGCTGTTGCCGCGACTGCAGCGGCAGCAGCCAGCGTTTAATTTTATTAAATTTTACTTGAGCCGATGGGGGGTAGGACTGGTAATGGGCTGGGGGGGTTAAGACTGGAGGTGGGCTGCTGGGGTTAGGACTGGTAATGGGCTGTGAGCTGGGGGGGGGGTTAGAACTGGTAATGGGCTATGGGGGGGTTAAGACTGGTAATGGGCTGTGGGCTGATGGGGGCTGTCTGGTAATAGGCTATAGGGGGGGCTAGGACTGGAAATGGGCTGGGGGGGTTAAGACTGGAGGTGGGCTGATGGGGTTAAGACTGGTAATGGGCTGTGAGCTGTTGGGAGGGGGTTTGGACTGGTAATGGGCTATGGGGGCGGGCTAGGACTGGAAATGGGCTGATGGGGGGGCTAACATTGGAGGTGGGCTGATGGGGTTAGGACTGGTAATGGGCTGTGGGCTGATGGGGGGTTAGGACTGGTAATGGGCTATGGGGGGGTTAGGACTGATAATGGGCTATGGGGGGGCTAGGACAGGAAATGGGCTGATGGGGAGGGGTTAGGACTTGAGGTGGGCTGATGGAGTTAGGACTGGTAATGGGCTGTGGGCTGATGGGGGGGGGTTAGGACTGGCTATGGGGGGCTGACTGGAAATGGGTTGATGGGGTTAGGACTGGAAGTGGGCTGATGGGTGGTTAGGACTGGTAATGGGTTATAGGGGGGGCTTAAACTGAAAATGGGATGATGGGGGGTTAGGACTGGAAGTGGGTTGATGGGGGGGCTAGGACTGGTATTGGGTTGGGGGGTTGCTAGGACTGGAAATGGGCTGATGCAGGGACTAGAAGGGAATGGATGCTGGGTGAGGCTGGAACTAGAAGGGAGCTGATGTTGGGGGAGGATTAGAATGGGATGGGGCTGGAAGAGTAAAATGGAGAAGGGAAAAATATTTTGTGTGGGAGGGATAAATATCTACAATTGGCCGGGTATTGGGAGAGTAAGTGGGGATTGAGGATGGAGGGGTAAAATTTGAGTGGATGAAATAGGAATGAGGAAAGAGCAAAAGGAGAAAGATTAGTATGTTAAAGCAGATGTAGAGAGAGAATGGAAAAAAACTAGAAGAGAGAAGAAAGGACAAATGGACAGCAGACGATGGAGAGTTAGCAGAAGACACAAAGAAACCAGAAGAAAGTAGCTGGAGCAATTGCAGCTGAAAAAAAATGCACAAAAGGTAGAAAAATCTCTCTTTATTTTGAATTTATTAATTGGAATATGTCAGCTCTGGTAAATGTGCATCATTAATGTCTGCGCTTTGTTTAGTACAAGAGCAAATTAATGTATAGTTTTATTTCTACAGTGTTGTACTTTCCAAGTTTGGCTTTTGGGATTCCCAGTTTAATTATGATGTCAGAGCCAACAGCGCGCAGCTGATCCGGCGTGCTCGTTTTTATCTTTTCTGGGGGCCCACAATTTTTGTTGGCGTAGGGCCTCACTCAAGGTAAATACGGCCCTGCTCATGAGTCTTAAGAACATGAGACCAATGTGAGTGAACAAAGGGGGGAGGTGGGGGGCATGAGCGCTGTCTCCTAAGATTTAGCCTGACTCCTTAATTGGCACAAAATTTAAGGCCTGCAATAATATCAGTGTTGCATGGGATTTGCTGTGGGTGTGTCTGTGGTAGGGTTGCCAACTGGCTCCAAATGCGCCCAATAAGCTTAATCCAGTCCTGGGTTTACCTCATTGCATGCAGTGACTTGTAGTTTTCCTTTTCTTATGGAGTGCAATAGAGAAATCAGAACTACATATCCCTGCATGCAATGAGGTAAACCCAGGGCTGGATAAAACCTGTTGGGCGCATCTGGAGCCAGTTGGCAACCCTAGTCTGTGGCAGTCTGCAAAAGCTACTCATGTATGGTCATGTTTAGAATGGTGGCACACGTCTGTGCCCACTGGCAGAAATGTCCATGTCTATACTGCTGCTGGGCACGAATAGACATTTGAAAAATGCTCATTTCTCCCAGCAACCAACAGTAGAAGAGGGGAATGCTCTCTGATGCTCTCGCACATGCTCCGAAAAGCATTAAGGGTAATTTCGGAGGCCTTTTGGTGAACATCGTGCTGCTGCATGTCTGCAAAATGGCAGGTGGGGAGGTGGATGTAGCAGCGGGTATAGGGGTGCCTTCTGGAATACTACTGAGCGGCACGTCTATGCTGCCAATATTGTAGACCTGCAGGTTTTGCATGTGCACATTGCGAAATGGCCTGTTCGCCTGCACTTCCCTATCCCCTTTCCCTTTTGGCAGACATGCTTATCTTTGGTTTTAGAAGACATTTACATGCGCTCACCTCCTCTGCTGCCCTTCTCATGCAATTTCAGAGGTTCTGACTTGGGCCATCTGGGATGTCTTTCTGAAATGCCACTTATAGTTAACGGTTCTGTTACCTGCCAGTTTTGCAATTGACATGTCTTATGCTAATATGTTAACTGCAGTGACCACTCTCCACCCCTTTCCCACCCTGTCATAAAATGCATCGTTAGGGGTTTAACGCGCATTAGTGGTTTGATCTGCACATTAAGTGGCTTTAAACATGCTAAGACCCACATGAGTGCATTGCCCCATAAACAGCTAATTGTATAACAGGGCATCTAGGTTAAGTGAACAGGGAGGCAACTATTTGAAGTGCTTATGTGTCTTTACGCAAAGCACTATGTGACTTCCAGAACTGTAGCACAAAGCCAAGCAGTGGAATGGGATCTGAACCCTGGCTTGCCTGTGCTCAGTCTGCTGCACAAACTACTAAGCTAATTGAAAACACACCAGAGACCTTTGCATATCAGGCCTTTTGCAAAACTAGACAAATAGTAGAATGGACATTTTTCAAATGTCTATTCGTGTCTATTAGTGGTTACAGCAAGAATCACATTTCACTTTCACTGATGATCCTTATTTACCTTTTGATTTTTTTGCTTTCGCTTGATACATTTGTAGTGTGGTGTTCCTTGTATTTATGTTCTTAAATTTTTTGGTTTGTTTGATTTTGGCATTTACTTGGCATCCTAAACTTAGAGGCCTGATCCTACAAGTCACGCATAGGTGCAAGTGTCTTCCTTAAAGACTTTATAGTTTAGGAGGCTAATTACTAAGCTATGGTAAAATATCATATTACTGCAGCTTGGTTTACCGCCAGAGTCACTATCCTGCAGTAACTCCCATGATAAAAGAAAATTGCAGCTTGCAGTCAATCGCGCAAGCTTTGTTTTTTTTTTTTTTTTTTTTTGAAACTTTATTTAGTAATCATCAGAACCATAACATTCAGTACAGTGCAGACAATAAGCCCCAACGGAGTGTACTCTTATCTCCGCGCAGGGGCAGATACAACATACAATTCGGTATCAACAGCAAACAAAAAAGGCACACCATAGACAATTACATGATTTTATGTAAATGGTAGCCCACCCCCCGCCACCCTCCCCCCCCTGCGTCGCAACCAGCAAGTAGCATAAACATAAGTAGGCCTAATCCATCCCCAAGCGGCTCTCAGCCAGGCACGACATTGGTGCCCTAAGAGTACCTTAATAGCCCACATTGACTATTTCATTGCGGCAGCGGGGGCCAAGGCTTTGAATATAAGGCTCCCAAATAAGCATGAATGTGGACCACTTTTTTACCTTACCCCGGGCACCCCAGTGCTCCGCCAGCATCAACTGGTGAAATCTGTTGCGCCACTCCAAAAATGTGGGCGGGTTCTGGTCTCGCCAAAGATGCAAAATAGGACCTTTACCCACCAGACATGCCTTGCGCACCAGAAGCCGCTCCCACCGTCCCACTGGAAGAGCCGGATGTAACAAATCGAGGGTGACCAGAACTCCAGTCCAAGGAAAGCGCTGCTGCAATAATCCCATAAGGTACTTATGAATACTGGACCAGTATGGGAGGATGCACCTGCACTGCCACCACATGTGGGTTAGGGTAGCCAAGGGCGTGGAGCATCTAGGACAAGACCCATCCTGAGTGATACGACTCCGCAGAGCACGACGTGGGGAGAAATGCACCCGCGTCAAAGCTTTATATTGCACCTCCCGCCATCTAGCACCCTCCACAAGCCCCGCGATGCGCCCCAAAGCCTGTCGTATAACGTCCGGCAATACCTCACGCCCCAGTTCTGTCCCCCAAGCCAGCTCAGCCTTCCTAAAATCCGGCGGAGACCGGAAACACTCCAATCTAGTTTTCAACCCCGCTATCTTCGGGGGGGTCTCCCCGCCAATCTCGAAAAAGTCAAGAATTTGCGCCGATCTATCAACACCCAACTCTTCCTTGGGCAGCGTAGCCACATAGTGAGCGAGCTGCAGAAACGCAAAGTATTGAGAGGGAGGCAAACTGAACTCGGCACACAGCTCCTGAAATGATTTGCAGTGTCCTGTAAGTCCCACTACATGGCCCACATAGTCGATACCCTGGGCTTGCCACAGCTGAAAGGCCCGGGATTCAGAACCTGGCAGAAAATGCACATTACCACGAATAGGCAACCAGCTCGACACCTGCCAGTTCCGGTGCCAAAAACTGTTTAGCTGTCGCCAGGTACGTCTCATAGAGGTGAACAGACCACTATGTAGAATGCGCCTTGGCAAATGCACCCCCTCCACATGTAGAACTCCCATCAGAGAGACCGGGGCCGCCACCGCCGCCGCCTCCAAGTCCCTAGGTGTGTAGGTATTCGTCCCGCCCAACCAGTCCCCGAGATGCCGCGCCTGGCAGGCTAAGGCGTAGGTCCCCAGATCCGGGAGCCCCAACCCGCCCGTCTTCCATTTACCCACCATACGAGACAAAGGAATACGCGCCCTGGCTCCCTTCCATAGGAAGCCTTGAATCGCCTTTTCTAAGCTAAGCAAATCCCGGCGCAACAGCCACACTGGGAGGGTCTGCAGCCAGTATAAGATACGGGGCAGAACCACCATCTGAATCGCCGCTACCCGTCCCAGAAGCGACAGCGGCAGGGGGTTCCAGGCTCGCAGCTGGGCCCGCAACCCCGACAAAACCTTCTCGAAATTAGTCCGATATAAGTCTTGAGGTAATCGAGTTAAGACAATACCCAGATATTTAAATTGATGTGCCGCCCATTTCAGAGGGAAATCCCCCCCCCAATGACCCTGCAAGAGTCCAGACACATCCAGGGCCTCCGATTTATCCTCATTTATCCGAAGCCCAGCGAACCTGCCAAACCGCCGGAAGGCCTCCATCAATCGAGGAAGGGACTCCCGAGGAGCCAGCAGGTGCACCAGCATGTCGTCGGCGAAGGCCGACACCTTAAATCCCTGTGTACCTATCGTAACCCCGCGGATTCGGCTATCGGCTTCTATACTCCGTATCAGCGGGTCTAGCGACAAGACGAACAATAAAGGGGAAAGTGGACACCCCTGTCGAGTACCACGGTACAGGGAAAAGGAATCGGACAGGGCTCCATTACACAACACCCGGGCAGTCGGGTTAACATACAGACTATGTACCATGTCACAAAATGATTGCCCCAGGCCATATAGGGGAAGCAGATGATGCAAATACTCCCAATTCACCCTATCAAACGCTTTTTCAGCATCAAAACTCACCAAGAGAGATGGCAACTTCTGGTGGTGGACCCATTCCAGCGACGCCAGGATTTTACGCAAATTGCGTACCGCATAGCGGCCCCGCACGAATCCTACCTGTGACTCATGCACTACGTCTCCTAAGACACCCGCCAAGCGCTCAGCCAAGACCTTCGCTAACACCTTCATATCAAAATTTAATAAAGAAATCGGTCTGTAGGAAGCTGCTAGTAAAGGATCCTTGCCAGGCTTAGGGATAAGCGTGATGTAAGCCTGGTTATCCCCCCAGCGTCGACCCTCTCCCACCCCTCTACAGCGGTACGTCTCCACAAGGAGGGGGCTCACCCAGTCAGACAGAAGCTTGTAGAATTCCGCCCCATAACCGTCCGGTCCAGGGGCCTTATAACAGCTGGCTGTAGAGATGACCCGCTGCACCTCCTGTAAAGTAATAGGTTGTCCCAGGTTGCTACGTTGTTCCTCAGACACCTTTGGCAGTGGCAAGCCCTGAAAAAACTGTTCCATAGTCGTGGGGGAGGTCTCTCCCGCCGCATAGAGTTTCCGAAAGAAATCCCCAAAAATTGCGCTAATTACCCCCCGGTTCTGCTGGAGGCGCCCATGGTCATCGCGGAGTGCCGCCACGGACTGTGCCCCTCTCTGACCTTTGAGACATCTCCCCAATAAGCGACCCGGTTTATCCCCGAAGCGATATAGCCTATATTTATAGTACAATAACGATTTTTTTGCTCTCTGATGAAGCAATTCATTCAGAGCAACCTGCAATTCCCACAACCGTTTCCTATTAGTCACCGTAGGGGCCCGGCCATTAAGCAGCCGTGCTTGTTTCACTTGTTGTTCAAGTCGGATAATCTGCGCAGCAGCCATAATCCGCCGCTTCCTAGCCACGTATCCTATGATATCTCCTCGTAACACAACTTTGGCGGTTTCCCATACCAGCTCCGGGTCATCAGTATGGGACTGGTGGTTAAATTCAAATTCGCGCCAGCGTTGAACGAGAAATTGCTGGAAATGACTATCCCTATAGAGATCGATGGGGAACCGCCAAATGCGAGATCGGCCCTCCCCTCTCCCCCAGTGCAACTCTATCCAAACCATGGCATGGTCAGAAATCTCAAGGGGGCCTATCTGTGCGTCTCCCGCATAGGTAAATAAGGGAGCCGAGAGCAAGAGATAATCAATGCGGGCGCTGGTACCGTGGGCCCGCGATACGTGAGTGAAGTCCTTCTCGGTAGGGTGCAATAATCGCCAAGGGTCCACCAGATCTAATCTCGTTTTAAATCTTTGCAGCAGCCGAGAAGTAAGGATTCTCTCTCGGGTTCCCGTGCCACTCGAAGTATCAAGCCCGATCTCGAAGACCCCATTGAAGTCCCCCCCCAATAGCAAAGGCTCTTCGGGTAGTTGCTCCACGCCGGCCGCGAGACGATCAAAGAGACCGTGGTCTAACTGGTTGGGGCCATACACGTTTCCCAGAATAAGCTCCCGTTCTTCTAATGACCCATGCAATAGCAAAAGCCTCCCTGTTGGGTCCGCCACCTGCCGGCGCAGCGTAAAACGCACTCTTTTGTGAATAAGAATGGCTACGCCTCCTTTTTTCCTCCCCAGTGCAGGTGCTCCCCACACCTGGCCCACCCAGTCCCGGCATAGTTTGGCATGTTCCTCGGCTGTCTGGTGGGTCTCTTGCAATAGCGCAACATCGCACCTCTGTCTAGCTAGCGCTTTTAAAACTTTATATCTCTTTATCGGGCTGCCAAGGCCACACACATTCCAGGAGATTACTCGCAAAGAAAAATCAGCCTCCAAGGCCCCCGCTGCCAACAGTGCATGAGAAAGGAAACCCCCCCAGCCTGGGGTCTCCCCTTAAAGTACCATAGAGAGATTGCCTGGGAAATATGTTCCCACACTTGGTTGCGTCGCCCCATCCCCCTCCCAACATGCCCTCCCCCTTCCCCACTCCCCCACTCACTCTCCCCTCCCAAACCCCCAACCCCCAACCCCAACCCCCTTCCCACATCCTACCCCCCCACCCCCCCTTCTCTTCAACCCATCCTCCCCCACTCATGGCCGCCTGAACCTCCTGACCCCCCGTTATATGTGTCCAGGCTTCCCATCCCCCGACAGAAAGGCTGCCCCCCCCCTCCGCCCACACCCTCCCCAACCCGGTATCCCCTCCCGCCCCCCACGGTGAGCAACATCGCAAGCCTGGCTATGAACAGACAAAGCAATCCTGCCCCCCCAGTTAAGTGAAGACTATAAGACTATATTCTCCCCTCAACCATTTAGGTTAGCCACACATCACAGAAAAATACCCAGCACAAATTGAAAAGATAACTTCCCCAGTGCAGATAAACACAGCCAAAAAAAAAAAAAAAAAAAAGGGGAGGGGGGGGGGGGAACATGGGGTTATTAATCAAATATCATATAAGGCCTGAGGGCACTCAGTAAGGCCCCGTGCAGTTCAACACTTCTCCGAAGAGCAGTCCCCATGTCTCTGGAATGGTGATATGACTCTCCTACTTATAGGAAGGCCAAAAAACTTAAATTTGGTGCCCCAGACCCTTTCGGCCCGCCCTTACGGCGCAAGCTGCAATATTGGGGATCGCTCTGCGCTGATCCTCCTACAGGATTTCAGCTTGCCGGGCTCCCGGCTCAACACGTACTAACAAGAACTTTCCGCAGCCATCTCGCTCCATTCAGGGCTGTCCCGACACTGTTCGTTCTACCTGCTGCAGGTATGCCTCCACAGCTCCCGGGGAATCAAAAACGCTGTGCTGGCCCTGATGCACCACGTGCAGCCGTGCTGGATACTGCATGGTAAATTTGATTCGGGCGGTTATCAGCTGCTGGCAAACGACCGCAAAGGCCTTGCGCCGCTGACTAAGAGCTGCTGAGTAATCTTGAGCAATCCGAATCTTGCTATTATCCACCTCAAGGGTTCCAACTTTACGAGCCTCCTTAAGGACTGCGTCTTTATGTTGGTATTGTAAAAATTTTACCAACACAATTCGGGGTCGCATGTCCCGTGTGGGCTTGGGGCCTATTCTGTGAGCCCTCTCAAGGATGATCCGGTCTGTTCCCGCTTCTCCTCTCCCCTCCAATAGCCTCTTGCATAGGGCTTCTACATAAGGCAGCAAAGCAGCGTCGCCTACCGACTCAGGGATCCCCAAGAATCGGAGGTTACTCCTCCGCGAGCGGTTCTCCAGGTCGTCGATCTTATCGCCCTGGGTCCGGAGCAAGGCCTTCGCCTGAGACAGTTCCCGCTTCACCTCCTCTATGGCCTCTTCCGCCTGCCCGATCCGCTCTTCAGCCTGTTGCATGCGGGCTCCAAAGGTATCCACCGACAGTTGAACGGCATCCAGCTTACCCTTTACTATCTCAAATTGGGCTGCTAGCGCGGATGAGACCGCCGCCGAAACCTCCTCCGACGACAGCCCAGTGACCGCCGGCGGGGGTAAGCTGCTCTTCGGGGGCGAGTCGACCATTTTCTGCGGCCCCAGGCCTCGCTCTTTTTCGCGCCGGTTAGCTTTGGCGGCGGCTGCCATGCCGGTGTTCCCACGGCGATGGTGAAGCGGGAGCAGACACAGATTCGTCTGGGCGGGAGTGAACGTGTGGCGGGGTTAATAAAACGGCTCAGTTGCCCGGCATGGGATGGGAAGCCCGGAGCTCAGACAGACGCGTCCACCCAAGCTCACCACATCACGTGGTCCTCCGCAAGCTTTGTTTTTTATTCTGTTCCCCTAGAGCAGTGGTTCTCAACCTTTTTTGTACCGTGACCCCTTTTACCGTTGGTCAACTTGTGGTGACCCCCAATGATAAAATCAAATGCGTCTCTCTTCCTTTACCGTTAACGCATTGTCGCTGTAATCATTTGTTGAATTATTAATATATTATAGGCCTTTGCAATATGTTTTTATTTATAAAATACTTATTTAAACCACAATAATTAATCAAAACAACAAGTAACAATATTTGATTTCAAAATTATGATGATTTTGTAGTCAAATCACTAATATGAAATAAAATTACTTTTTCTACCTTTGTTGTCTGACCAATTTATTCTCTGATCATGCTGGTCCCGATCTGAGGCTTCTGCTTTCCTGTCTTCTCTTAGCTCTCTTTCTGTGGTCTATGGTCCATCTGCCAGTTCTTATCTCTTTTGTTTTCTTCACTTCTTTCCATCAGCCTATTTCCAGTCCCAGTAACCCTCCCCAGTATCAGCCCCTTTCCAGTCCTCACTCCCAGTACCTTCCAATGTCAACTTGCATTCCCATGACTGCCACTGGTGTCCATTCCCTTCCAGTCCCCCTCCTTCCCCACTGATCAGTCCCTTCTAGTACAAATACCATGGCAGCCCCTCTCAGATCCACTCCCTTTCAGTTCCATTCTCCCATCCCCTTGTATCAGCCCACTTGTAGCCTTAGCCCCCAGTTTTCTTCCAGGGCCAGCAGCTCTATCCTCCCCTCCCCACAATCAGCCCATTCCCAGTCAAAGCCCCCTAATCAGCTCACTTCTAGTGCTAATCCTCCTCAACCCCATTACCAGTGCTAGTCTCCCCTAATCAGCCCAATACCAGTCCTACCCCCCATCAGCTCATTTCCAGTGCTAGTCCCCCCTCAACCCCATTACCAGTGCTAGGCTCTCCTAATCAGCCCATTTCCAGTCCTAACCTCACTGATCAGCTCATTTCCAATGCTAGACCCCCATCAGTCCATTACCAGTCCTACCCCCCCTTGATAAGTCCATTCCCAGTCTAGCCTTCCCTAATCAACCCATTACCAGTCCTAGCCCCCCCAGCTGCCCAGTACCAGTGCGGGCACCCCCAGCAGCCCATTATAATCCTAACCCGCACTGGTCTCTCGCCTCTGTCCAGCATTTATCCCGTCTGTCCAGTATGTCCCCCTGTCTCTCCCCTTTGTCCATGCCAGCCGACTCCCTCCAGCCCGCCATGTCAGCCCCCATCCTTCCATCCATCCATCCATATCAGCCCCCTCCCTCCCTCCATGTCAGCCCCCATCCTTCCATCTGTCCATGTCAGCCCCCTCCCTCCCTCCAGCCCTCCATGTCCGCCCCCATCCTTCCATCCGTCCATTTCAGCCCCCTCCCTCCCTCCATCCATCCATATCAGCCCCCTCCCTCCCTCCCTCCCTCCCTCTCAGCCCCCATTCTGCCATCTTGCCAAGTCCGCCCCCTCCCCCCATCCATCCCTACATCCATAGCAGCCCCCTCCCTCCCTCCCTCCATCCATGTCAGCCCCCATCCTTCCATCTGTCCATGTCAGCCCCCTTCCCTCCATCCATCCATCAGCCCCCTCCCTCCATCCCTCCATGTCAGCCCCCATCCTTCCATCTGTCCATGTCAGCCCCCATCCTTCCATCTGTCCATGTCAGCCCCCCCCTCCATCCATTAATGTCAGTCCCCTCCCTCCCTCCCTCCATTTCAGCC
Organism: Ichthyophis bannanicus; assembly: GCA_033557465.1. NCBI lineage: Eukaryota > Metazoa > Chordata > Amphibia > Gymnophiona > Ichthyophiidae > Ichthyophis > Ichthyophis bannanicus. The sequence continues at coordinate 66,964,185 of CM066050.1, read as the reverse complement.
CCCTCCCTCCCTCCTTCCCTCCATGTCAGCCCCATCCTTCCATCTGTCCATGTCAGCCCCCTTCCCTCCATCCCTCCATGTCAGCCCCCATCCTTCCATCTGTCCATCCATCCATATCAGCTCCCTCCCTCCATGTCAGCCCCCCTCTGTCGATGTCAGCCGTGTTGCAGGTTCCCTGCCCCCTCTTCCTCTCTCCCCATGTCTGCCTCCCTTCTAATGCAGCCGCGGCTCCCTGCCTCTTAGGGAACCGCGGCTGTACCTGTAAAATCGTTGCGGAGCCCTTCCTGTCTCGATGGGCTCCATGCAGCATTGTCCCGCCTCCAAAGGAAGTTGTTTACCACTTCCTTGGAGGCGGGACAATGCTGCACGGAGCCCGTCGAGACAAGAAGGGCTCCGCATGATTTTACAAGTACAGCCGCGGTTCCCTAAGAGGCAGGGAGCCGCGGCTGCAGAAGAAGGCGGTGAGTGTGCGGGAGTTTGCTGCTGCCGAGAAGCGGACTCGGCAGCGGCAGCAACTTGTGCGCATCTTAATTTTTTTTTTTTTAAGTTGGTGGAGGCTAAGCGACCCCCGCTAAATCCTGTGGCGACCCCCGTGGGGGTCGCGACCCACAGGTTGAGAACCGCTGCCCTAGAGCGTCAGCCTGCTAACGTGTGGCCTGGTGGTGTAGCTGCATTTTTAAAGGGTCTGACACTTTAAAATAGAAACATGGTTCGGGGTCCTCTTCCCCCCCCCCCCAGTTGCTACAGTCGTCATATCCCCTCTGCAAAGACACCACCTTTCCCTCCAAGATTCCAGTCTTCCCCCCCCCCCCCAAGCCACATTCAAAGTCTCCCCTGCTATTCGAATCAAAATTGCTCTCCAAATGATCCCTCATCCTCTCATCTCCTGAAAGCTACCCCGGGCCTATGTTCAAGTCTCCCTGCTGGTCTAGTGGAACCCAGAAAGGTCTGTTCCCACTTGCTCCTGTCTAGGCCAGTGCTGGGTTCAAAATGAACTGGCTATGTCTACTGTACTGTAAACCTGGAATAGACAGCCTGAGTTGGTACGTCAGTCTCCATTTCTGGCCCTATTCCGATCCAGGCTGAAAACCCATCTTTTCAAGGTTGCTTTTGGTCCTGACCTCCATATTCTCCTGTGCAAGCCTAGTAGCGCTATAGAAATGATTAGTAATGGTACTATACAGCAGTAGTAGTCTTTTGCCCTAATATGGAAACTTGATCCCTAGCAATACTACTGCAAGACTACCGCTAGGGTTCATGGATGCCATTTTGAACCTGGCACTTTCTGGACAGGAGGGAATAGGATTAGTACCTGTCCAGGTCCTACTAGACCACCAGGGATAATTGAAGGTAGGCCCAGGGTGTCCTTCGGGAGGTTGGGGGTGAGGACGGGTAGGTATTTTTTGGGTGGAAAGTTTTGATTTAGGGTCTCAGTGGGGCCTTAATAGGTAGGAGGCCCTTTGAATGTGGCTTGGGGAGGATTGGGGGTGTCTTAGCAGGAGAGTTGATGACTTAGTTGCAACAGGGGGAAGGAGAGCCCCCCCCCCCCTTTTTTTGTCTTTAAAATCTCCAGTCGGGCGCACCGGGTCACATGTTAGTGTTCAGATGCTTCCGAGAGGAAGAATCGCTGGCTTTAAGGTTTTGAGCTGGCATGATTTTTTTCTTGGAATAATGTATCTTGCACTGTTCAACTCAAGGTGCATTATTTAATTTGAATAATAAGGTGTTTTGCAGGTATTTTCATGTTTTGCATCTCATTATTAGCCTACATGCATTGGGGTAAATGAGTGTGTTATGGTAAAGTAACACATGTAAAGGGCAAATAACATGCATCGTTCCCATAATGCACTTTAGTAACTATCCCCCACCATCATTTGTTTTAATTATGCAAAATGGCTCTGTATGTATTTTAGAAAGGGTAGTATATCGGATCTAATACACAGATGTGGTCAATATTTTTGGCACCCTTGCATTTTAGGTATGGTATGTACAATATCTTGAGAAAGAAATGGAAATATTCCAACTCTCTGCTGTCATAGTATTTTAATAGTATGTTCAAAGGTATATAACCAAAAAAGAGATGTCTGTGCAACTTAGATGTAGTAATTGCTGAGAAAAAAATTAAAACAAATATGACCTGGACAGCATTAATGGCTCTTCACTAATATTTGGTTGCATAACCCTTGGCTGTGATGACATCCTCCAAACGTTTCTTGTAGCCATCTATAAGTTTTTTTATTTTATTTTTTTTTTTTTATTTAACATTTTTTATATACCGCACTATTCATCATCAGTGCGGTTTACATTGAACATCAACATACCTGTCAATCCATGACTGATCTAGGTTTACAGATAACAGGGAAGATAAACTGGGTGTTAACTGGGGAATAACTATCTACATAATTATACATAATTATATATACATTGAATAGGTTACATCAAGTTTTGATATTTGATAAGAATATAGTGTTTTCACATTTTGATCCTTTGTTCTGGATTGTTGTTATGTGTCGTAGTTATCTGAGTGATGCGGGAGACGGATTCTATTGTGTGTATGGTAGCTTGAAGTGTAAAGTGAATAGATAGTGCTTGATGGACTTTCTAAATTGGGTGATATCCCTGATTGATCTGATGTTTGGAGGTAGTTTGTTCCAGCACTTGGGAGCATAGGACACAAAAGCTCTGTTAATAGTTTGTTGTGTCCATTTTGTGGAGATACTGGGAGTAACTAGTGTGTTTTCTGCTACTAGTCTCCTGGGTCTGTTTGGTGTGTGGGTGATGAGATTTGAGATCGATGCAGGAGATAATTTATTAATAGCCTTGAATGTGATGAGGAGGGTTTTGTATGTTATTCTGCAGTTTATCGGAAGCCAGTGCAGATCGATCAGTATTGGTGTTATATGATCTCTTATAGAAGCTCCAGATAGGATGCGAACATCTGTCTACTGGTAGCTTCTCCCACTCTTCAACTGTGGTTTGTTCCAGCTCATGAATGTTTCCAGGATTCCTTTTACCAATGGCAGATTTCAGCTCTTTCCAAAGGTTCTCAATTAGAGTGAGATCAGGATTCGTTGCTGGCCAGTTTAAAACAGTCCATTTGTTCCTTTTTAACCATTCTTTTGTACTTTTGGCTGTATGTTTTGGGTCATTGTCCTGCTGGAGGGACCCATGACCTTCAACCCATACTCGGCTTTCTGACACTAGGTAGCACATTTTCCTCCAAAATATCTTGTAGTCCTATGACTTCATGTTTCCTTTAATACGTTCCAGGCCTCAAGTTCCTGAGGCAGCAAAACAGCCCTGTAACATGGAACCTCTATCATATTTAACTGTAGGAAGGGTGGTGGGGTTGTGTTTTTTTTTTTTTTCCATTATAAGCTTCATTTCTTCACCTGTAAATGTATCACTGGTCTGCATTGCCAAAGAGCTTCCTCTTTGGCCTTTGCCCATGGAGTCCTTCTTTGTTTATTGCATGGCATATGATGTGGATTGAAACCACCACCCCAGATTGCTCCAGGTCAGCCTTAAGTTCTTTGGATGTTGTATGTGGCATTTTTCCAACAGCTTACACTAACCTTCGAAGACTTCTTGGATTAACTTTCCTCTTCCCACCACATCCTGGGAGGTTCTTGACAGTTCCATGAGCAGAAAAACTCTTAACAGAAGGACAGATTAGATAGGCCATGTGTTTTTTTTTCTGTTGTCATGTTTCTATGTAACATTGCAAACTGAAGACAGAGGAATCCCAAGGTTTTTGGAGTTGGCCTTATATCCCTTTGAAGTTTGATATTTGGTGATAATGGCATTTTTGATGGTCTCAGGCAGCTCTCTTGTCCTCGCCATTGTGAAAATGGAACAGGGAGTGAATGTGCCCATTTTAAACATTAGAGCCATCTTTCACTGGTTGATTCAAGTTTTGTGATAACTGACAATTGATCACAGGTGCAATTTTACTACGATGGGAATGTGGTTCTTCTGTTGATTTGAATTGTTTAAGGGTGCCAATCATGTCCAATATCTCCTAAAATAAGTGGACATAGAAATGGCCTTTGACTATATATTCACACATATTTGACACAAAGAATCAGATAATACAAGACCAATTTAAAAAGGAAATAGTATAAAAACCGGGACATTGTCAGGACATGATTGGCACCCTTGCAGTTCAATCCCTTAATGTTGACCACAACTGTAAACATTAGAAATATTTCTGTCATTATTCATTCAACATCGATAGAACTTTAAACAAACTAAGAATCTCGGAGCTCTTCATCTATTACCAATCTGCAATAACCAATACGTAATTTCTGCATATTGATTATTGCAGCATCTAATTGCTAATGGTTCTTGCAGCATAAGACACATTTCTTCCAATCCATTTTTATTACTTCAGTTTAAAATCCTTCCCAATATCGCTTTCCTGTTTAGCCCTCTTGAAGCTGCAGCTTGCTGAAATATTAGGTATCTCCTTCTGTACTTACTGCTGCTTATCCTATTTCTTCATTCTAAACTTGCAATGCTTTTGGGTTCAGATGCCACTACAGCACCTTGGCCAACTCTTCATTCTGCAAATGAACCCAAATGTCTGCATGCTTCCATTTTGCCAGAGATGGATTTTTCTGAATCGTTCGTAGTAACCGTAGTAAAGAATTAGCCTGTTTTCAGTTGTTTGCCACATGTCCTGCACGATGAAGCAAGTCCTTCCCGTCTTACCTTTTAATTATCTCAGCAACAGTACATTCGCTTTCTATGCTTTTAGCTACCGATTTCCAAAATGATTGGAGTGGGGATGGGGGTTAAACTCAATAGGTTACCTATCTCTGGACACAGAGAAGGAACTTGTCTAATATTGGGGGTACTCAAGCACCCATTGCACCCCCACAGCGGGCATCTATGGTTCTAAGCGCCCCTTCTGTGAGTTCATGCTGATGCACTGTTCTGCGGGAGCTCCAAAGACTGATACTCTGGGTGCGCCAAGGATAGGCGAGCAGGTTGACTACAAACCACATAACTGAGTGTGGCACGGGCATAAATAAGAGTGATAAACTACAGAAATCTCTCAGACTCTTCTATTCTATGAGGCTGAAAAGAGATAAGCATGGACGGCATCTTTGGCTACTCCAAACAGCCCCGTTTACCATACTGGGTGGGCCTATTGAGGTGTACAGAGATCCATAATGTTGAATAAAGTTGTGTGTGTTCCCTCTTTTTTTTTTCTCATGCTGCTGTAAAGAAATAGAAAATCTGTCATGTGGTTGCCTTTACCCAAGGAAAAGTGAAATTACAAATTCAAACAAAGCAATCGCAACTAGTTTATTTTTCTCTTTTCTCCATCATCTTTAATTGTCTGCCTAGATGGTCATCCCTGGAGTTTTGTTGGCCCAAAGGCTGGAGGGGCGCATCCTCGGTGATGCTGGATGCACTTCGGTTGCAGCACTTGCCTTCTTTCCCCTCCCTGGGCCTGAGGATATGATCCCTGAGGCATGTTTACTAAAGGTTGACATGCATTAATGAAGTTAATGAACGTTAAGTGCCACTGCACCCATAGACATAAAAGGGCTCTGGGCATTTGCCATGCATTAAGTTCATTAATGGGCATTAAAACCATTAGTGCCTTGTAGTAGTAAACATGCCTTATGAGTTTCCCAACAAATTGATTAATCAGAGATGATTAATAGAGTTGACTCTGATTCAAATCACTAATACCTGCGATCGTCAAATCTTTCACATTTCATGTGCATGTCTCCAGGGCCGGATTTACCTTGAGTGAGGCCCTATGCCAACAAAAATTGTGGGCCCCCAGCAGGGGCGGCCCAAGGGGGGTGTGGGCCTCATTTGCATAAGGGGCCTCATTTGCATAAATATTTGCATAATGTTACCATATACCAGTGATGGCTAACCTTTTTGAGCCCGAGTGCCCAAACTGCCGCACAAAACCAAAGAATTTCCTCAAAGTGCCAGCACGTCAATTAAAGCTCCATTTGCATAAGGTGATTCATTTGCATAAATATTTGCATAATGTTACCATACACTAACTTTTAGTAAACATGCCTCTTAATGAGTATATGGATAAAGAAAGACTAAAAGGTTTCTACATTACTATAATCCAGTACCAACCGCCAGGCACATTAGGAACTCCTACAAACGCTGCCCATTTAGAACCCATAGCAAACCCGCCGTATCCTAACAGCACTACCAGGACTCACAAAGCACCATACTCTACCTATCAAAAGGCAACACTGCAAATATTAAACCAATACATCTCAGAGAACAACAATACATGACCTACTGGGGAAAGAACAAGTGGCAATGTCAAATAGGAATTATATAAACAGAATACCTCAGCTCAGTTACACATGCAGAACAGACCATTACCAAACAAGGAATCACAATTTAGAAACAGGAAGACAATAATTAAACTGGGAACCCCAAAAGCCAAACTTGGAATATACAACAACACTGTAGAAATAAAACTATATATTAATTTCCTCTTGTACTAAACAAAGCGCAAAAATTAATGATGCACATTTCCCAGAGCTGACATATTCCAATTAATAAATTCAAAATAAAGAGATATTTTTCTACCTTTTGTGCATTTTTTTTCAGTTGCAATTGTTCCAGCCACTTTCTTCTGGTTTCTTCGTGTCTTCTGCTAACTCTCCATCTGCTGTCCATTTGTCCTTTCTTCTGTCTTCTTGGTTTTTTTTTTCCATTCTCTCTCTACATCTGCTTTAACATACTAATCTTTCTCCTTTTGCTCTTTCCTCATTCCTATTTCATCTACTCAAAATTTACCCCTCCATCCTCAATCCCCACTTACTCTCCCAATACCCGGCCAATTGTAGATTTTTTATCCCTCCCACACAAAATATTTTTCCCCTCTCCATTTTACTCTCCCAGCCCCATCCCATTCTAATCCTCCCCCAACACCAGCTCCCTTCTAGTTCCAGCCTCACCCAGCATCCATTCCTTCTAGTCCCTGCATCAGCCCATTTCCAGTCCTAGCAGCCCCCCAACCCATTTCCAGTCCTAGCAACCCCCCAACCCAATACCAGTCCTATCCCCCCCTCATCAACCCACTTCCAGTCCTAACCCCCATCACCCCATTTTCAGTTTAAGCCCCCCCCATAACCCATTACCAGTCCTAACCCCCCATCAGCCCACTTCCAGTCCTAACCCCCCATCAGCCCACTTCCAGTCAGCCCCCATAGCCCATTGCCAGTCCTAACCCCCCCATCAGCCCACAGTCCATTACCAGTCCTAACCCCATCAGCCCACCTCAAGTCCTAACCCCTCCCCATCAGCCCATTTCTTGTCCCAGCCCCCCATAGCCCATTATCAGTCCTAAACCCCCCCATAGCCCATTACCAGTCCTAACCCCATCAGACCACCTCCAGTGTTAACCCCCCATCAGCCCATTTCCAGTCCTAACCCCACCCAACAGCCCACCTCAAGTCCTAACCCCTCCCCATCAGCAGTCCTAACCCCCCCTAGCCCATTAGCAGTCCTAACCCCCCCTCTCTAGCCCATTAGCAGTCCTAACCCCCCCATAGCCCATTACCAGTCCTAACACCCCATCACCACCTTTCCAGACAGCCCCCCTCAGCCCACAGCCCATTAGCAGTCCTACCCCCCCAGCCCATTAGCAGTCCAACCCCACCAGCCCATTAGCAGTCCTACCCCCCCAGCCCATTAGCAGTCTTAACCCCCCCTAGCCCATTAGCAGTCCTAACCCCCCCCCCTAGCCCATTAGCAGTCCTAACCCACCCCCCATGGCAAATTTAAAAAAAAAAAAAAAGCAGCTGGCTCTGGCTTCTGCCGCGGCAGCGGCAGAATGCAATGTCCCGTGGGGCCCCCTCCGCCCGCTAAGCCCCTCTGCAAGGGCTTTCAGATTCGCAAGGGAGAGCGTCTCCCTCGCGTCTCTGTTAAGCCCGCAGGGGCTAATGGGAAATTTCCCATCAGTCCCTCGCGTCTAAAGGGGCTGATGGGAAATTTCCCATTAGCCCCTGCGGGCTTAACAGAGACGCGAGGGAGACGCTGTCTCCCTCGCGAATCTGAAAGCCCTTGCAGAGGGGCTTAGCGGGCGGAGGGGGCTCCGCGGGACACTGCATGCTGCCGCGTCCGCGTCCGCGGCAGCAGCCAGAGCCCGCTTTTTCTTTTTCTGCGGACCTTCACGCGTGCCAGCTGCAAGGCCTTCGCGTGCCACAGCTGGCACGCGTGCCATAGGTTCGCCATCGCTGCCATATACTAACTTTTAGTAAACGTGCCTCTTAATGAGTGTATGGATAAAGAAAGACTAAAAGATTTCTACATTACTATAATCCAGTGCCAACTGCCAGACACATTAGGAACTACTACAAACACTGCCCATTTAGAACCCATAGCAAACCCGCCGTATCCTAACAGCACTACCAGGACTCACAAAGCACCATACTCTACCAATCAAAAGGCAACACTGCAAATATTAAACCAATACATTTCAGAGAACAACAATACATGACCTACTGGGGAAAGAGAACAAGTGGCAATGTCAAATAGGAATTATATAAACAGAACACCTCAGCTCAGTTACACATGCAGAACATAGACCATCACCAAACAAGTAATCACATTTTAGAAACAGGAAGACAATAATTAAACTGGGAATCCCAAAAGCCAAACTTGGAATGTACAACACTGTAGAAATAAAACTATACATTAATTTGCTCTTGTACTAAACAAAGCGCAGACGTTAATGATGCACATTTACCAGAGCTGACATATTCCAATTAATAAATTCAAAATAAAGAGATATTTTTCTACCTTTTGTGCATTTTTTTCAGCTGCAATTGCTCCAGCCACTTTCTTCTGGTTTCTTCATGTCTTCTGCTAACTCTCCATCGTCTGCTGTCCATTTGTCCTTTCTTCTCTCTTCTAGTTTTTTTCCATTCTCTCTCTACATCTGCTTTAACATACTAATCTTTCTCCTTTTGCTCTTTCCTCATTCCTATTTCATCCAGTCAAATTTTACCCCTCCATCCTCAATCCCCACTTACTCTCCCAATACCCGGCCAATTGTAGATTTTTTTATCCCTCCCACACAAAATATTTTTCCCTTCTCCATTTTACTCTTCCAGCCCCATCCCATTCTAATCCTCCCCCAACATCAGCTCCCTTCTAGTTCCAGCCTCACCCAGCATCCATTCCCTTCTAGTCCCTGCATCAGCCCATTTCCAGTCCTAGCCACCCATCAGCCCATTTCCAGTCCTAGCAACCCCCCAACCCAATACCAGTCCTAACCCCCCATCACCCCATTTTCAGTTTAAGCCCCCCCTATAACCCATTACCAGTCCTAACCCCCCATCAGCCCACTTCCAGTCCTAACCCCATCAACCCATTTCCAGTCAGCCCCCCATAGCCCATTGCCAGTCCTAACCCCCCATCAGCCCACAGCCCATTAACAGTCCTAACCCCAACAGCCCTCCTCCAGTCATAACCCCCCAAGCCCATTTCCAGTCCTAACCCCCCCCCCATAGCCCATTACCAGACAGCCCCCATCAGCCCACAGCCCATTACCAGTCTTAACCCCCCCCAAAGCCCATTACCAGTTCTAAACCCCCCCAACAGCCCAGTATCAGTCCTAACCCCATCAGCCCCCCTCCAGTCTTAACCCCCCAGCCATTTCCAGTCCTAGCCCCCCCATAGCCCATTACCAGACAGCCCCCATCAGCCCACAGCCCATTACCAGTATAAACCCCCCAAAACCCATTACCAGTTCTAAACCCCCCCCAACAGCCCATTACCAGTCCTAACCCCATCAGCCCACCTCCAGTCTTAACCCCCCCCCAGCCCATTTCCAGTCCTAGCCCCCCCCATAGCCCATTACCAGACAGCCCCCATCAGCCCACAGCCCATTACCAGTCTTAACCCCCCCAAAGCCCATTACCAGTTCTAACCCCCCCCAACAGCCCACAGCCCATTACCAGTCCTCCTCATCAGCCCACCTCCAGCCTTAATCCCCCCAACCCATTTCCAGTCCCAGTCCCAGCCCATTTCCAGTCCCAGTCCCAGTCCCAACCCATTTCCAGCCCCAGTCCCAGCCCCCCCAATTACCAGTCCTACCCCCTCCCCCTCCCCCGGCCTAAAGTAAAATTTATTTTTTAAAAAAAAAACCTGCTGGCTGCCGCTGCGGGGCCCCCCTCTGCTGCCGCGGCAGCATGGACTGACCCGCGGGGGCCCCCTCTGTAAGCTCGGTCCCTCCCTCCGTGCCTCCGTGTCTCCCTCCGTGCAGGCTGTTAGAGACGCGAAGGCAGACTGTCTCCTTCGCGTCTCTGTTAAGCCCGCAGGGGCTGATGGGAAATTTCCCATCAGCCCTGCGGGCTTAACAGAGACGGGAAGGCAGAAGGAGACAGTCTGCCTTCGCGTCTCTAACAGCCTGCACGGAGGGAGACACGGAGGGAGGGACCGAGCTTACAGAGGGGGCCCCCGCGGGTCAGTCCATGCTGCCGCGGCAGCAGAGGGGGCCCCGCGGCGGCAGCCAGCAGGTTTTTTTTTATTTTATTAAAAAAAAAAGCCTAACTACTTCAATTTTTGTGGGCCCTTTGCAGCTGTGGGCCCTACGCCATGGCGTACATGGCGTATAGCTAAATCCGGCCCTGCATGTCTCTGTACCGTGCTGCTATTGCCTTGTAACGCTATACAGATATGAGGCGGTCCCTGCTCGTAAAAGCATACAATCTAGTCAAGACAGACAACACGACTGGGGACTAGGATATATCTAGGGGAATGGTAAGGAAGCATATAGGAGCTGAACAGGAGACTAGGGGATCAGAATCCAAAAGCAGTCTCAAAGAACCGAGTTTTTTAAGCCTGGATTTGAACAGGGCCACAGAGCTTGGTGTACTGACTCAGTTTTGTTCAGGCATAAAGAGAAGCAAGGTAGAAAGTAGTCTGGAGTTGGCAGTAGGAGAGAAGGGATCTGCCAGAAGAGCAGAGCTCCCAAGGAGGGGTGTAGGGAGAGATAGGGGTGTAAGACATTCTGTGGTTGAGTGGAGACAGCGGTGTTATTGAGCCACTGCCTGGCTAGCGACATGTGAGTATAATAAGGTGGGAAAACACTGGCCTTGCTTTAGTTGCTGATGCTAACCGGGCAGCAGCTACCTGGTTGGTTTCCAAGGTCTGTGGCCAACATAGATATCCAACACTGGTGGCTGGATATGACCCCGGCGCTGAATATCTGCAGTTACAGTCAGTGGCGGCGGCGGCGGCTAGTCACTTTACAAGTGCTAGCTGCCACTGTTCAATATCTTCCCCCCCCCGCCCCACACACACATTCTTTAATCTTCCCCACTTTTTCACTTCTCCCAAACTCCCATGAGATGTTCTGTGAAAAGGATTATCTACCTTAATCCCCCAGACCCCTCCCCAGACATATCAAGGAAATACTGCAGTGGACACTCCCCATACAATGCCTGCTCTAGCTGCACAACGGTCCAAAACATGCTTGAGGAGTTGGGCCGCCAAGTAATACAATCTACACTTAAGTAATGCCGGCCCACCACCTCACCTGGTACCTATACAATAGTGTCCTGGCCTCTCCCAAACAAGATGTTCATTGGCTAATACTCATGTAGGAACCCATATTAGGGGTATAACAATGTTGGCAACACATTGCTTTTTACCACTGTTTCCCCCCAAGATGACAACTAATCCTCGTACAACTTGCGCAGGTCTTCCTTTATATTGCAAATTAATTTAGCATAATTTAACTCGTACAGTCTATCCCACCCCCAAACACCATAATAAACCATACTGATGCATACACCCACCTAAAGGTAAAATTGTTTTGCCATCTCAGAACATCAGCCTGTCCCATATTCACAATTAAAACTTATATTTTATCCATGTTGACCCTGAACCCAGAGACCACCTTAAATACATTTAAGCTCTTTTTAAATTATGATTAGTGATGATATAAAAAGGGCTGGCAATATGCATCAAGATATCATCTGTGAATAAAGCAATTTTATGCCCGTCCCCTTACTCTGACACCTTCAATATCAGAGTTGAATCAAACTCTCTCCACCAACAGCTGCACCACAAGGGCACATAAGAGGGGAGATGGGGGGCAGCCCTGCGGGGATCCCTGCTCCAACCTAAAATCCTCAGAATAGCCCCCATTAACTTTGATAGCCACTCCTACCCTCTGTAGGACCGCAAACAGGAAATCTCAATTCACCCAACTGAATGCTTTTTTAGCATCAATTGTCAACCTCGTAGTGGGAGCCACCCCTCTGAGTCGCCCACATCACAGACAGAGTCCTTTTTACATTATCAGTTGCCTGTTGCGCTAGAGTAAAGCCAGCCTGGACAATAGGAATTAAATCCAGTAGCACACTCGACAATGTAATTGTCTCCCTACACCCCTTCTTGGGAACTCTGCTTTTCTGGCAGATCCCTTCTCTCTGTGCCCTTCTCTTTTATTGCTAACGCCAGACTTCACTCCTTTCACCTTACTGCTCCTTAATGCCTGGAACAAGCTACCAGAGTCTGTATGTCAGGCATCATGTCTGGCCCTTTTCAAATCCAGGCTGAAAAGGATTACCTCAGGCTGGAGGGTCAGCGGTTCAGTTCCCACATAGGGACAAGTCCACTGCCAAAATGTAAGAATAGACAATCAAACTTCTGATTCATACAAACTAGAAACAGGATTACCACAAGGATCAGCGCTATCAGCACTCCTATTTAACATATACATAAAACCAGTTTGCAATATCTTTAAAAAATATGGCGTACTCTATCATCTATATGCAGATGATATTATGATGTACATTCCATTCACAATCCCCAATTTACCGTTGCAACTCCTATCAGATTGCTTCAATGAAGCCACATCCTGGCTAAATGCCAACAATCTCCAAATAAACCATGCTAAAACTGAAGTGCTAATTGTTACTAAAAATCAATCCTATACTCCCCCAACACACATAACGCTTCAAAACCAAGAAATTAAAATAAAAAACAAAGTAAGATATCTAGGAGTTATTCTAGATAAACATCTTACTTTAGATACCCATATTAGAAATATCACAAAGAAAATCTACTTCAAACTTAAAATCCTTAAACAACTAAGACCCCTTGTATACATACAAGATTTTATCAGCATAATTCAAGCCACCATAACCCCCCACTTTGATTTCTCTAATCTAATTTTATTAGGTACAACAAAACAAAACATTAAAAGAATTCAAATAGCACAGGATGCAGCAGCTCGAGTAATAACAAAAGTACACTCACATCAACATATAACACCAATACTGGAATCCCTTCACTGGCTCCCAATTCAAAGTAGGATAGTATACAAAACATTAACAACCACTTTCAAAATTCTAAATGATATGGCCCCTGTCACCCTAAGTAACTTAATCAGTAAAGAGCATCCAAAAACTACTCAAAGAAAAGCACAAGTAAATAAACTAAAAACTCCCAAAGACTTCATAAAAGCAAATAAAATCACAAACAGAGCTTTTTCACATGCAGCCCCAACAATCTGGAATTCTCTCCCAGATGATCTAAGAATGTTACCCGAGATCATTGAATTCCGCAAAAAATTGAAAACCTATCTATTTACTAAGCATTACAACAACACAAATCATCCCTCAATAGATTTAGATAAAGGCTAACCAGTTTTGTCTAATATCCCAATGACCTAAACATACAATCTTATAGCCGAAACTGTACTTGCTCAATGCTAAAGCCCTACATAATATGTATCTGTAAATACTGTATATGGTTTGCACTGTTCCGTGCTGTTCAACCCTAACATTGTTGTTTATCTACTTTATTGTTTTTGGTTATATGATGTTATATGTAAAACAAACTTTGATTTGTTAATTGTTGTTTATTGTGAACCGCACCTGATCTTTGGAAGATGCGGTATATAAATGATTGTTAAATAAAATAAATAAATAAAATAAAGTAACCTCAGGCCGGAGGGACTGGGGACTCTAGTCCCATGGCCACTCCTTGTGGCCTTGGGCAAGCCACTTAACCCTCCATTCCCTCAGGTATACTTAGATTGTGAGCCCTTAGGGCACAAGGGAATACAAAGTGCCTGTTAGCATATATCTGTAAACTGCTTTGACCCGGTGAAAAGTGGCACATAAGCACAGCTAAATAAACAAATAAAACTCACTTCTTCACTGCCGCTTTTGGATCTTGATTCACTTAATCTCCTTTGTGTTCCTTACCATTCCCCCTAGATGTATTTTATGTCTACAGCTACTGTGCTGAGTGTCTTGACTAGATTTAAGCTCTGAGCAGGGACCGTCTCTTACATGCGTTTCTCCAGCGTATGTCTTGTAGCACTATACAACTGCTCAGTAGTAGAACATAAAATATGCCATACTGGGTCAGATCAAGGTCCATCAAACCCAAGTATCCTGTTTCTAGCAATGGCCAATCTAGGTCACAAATACCAAGCAGTTTCCCCAAAAGACACCCAGGTTCCACAGTGCTTGTGCTGGGGCAAGCAATGGATTTCCCGGTTCCTCTTTAATAAGGTTTATGGACTTTTCCTCCAGGAACTTGTCCAAATCTTTTTTAAACCCAGCTACACTAACAGCCTTTACTACATCCTCCAGTAACAAATTCCAGAGTTTGATTACGCATTCATGAAAAAAAATATTTTCTCTTATTAGTCTCCTATGGGTTACACTGTAGATCATTGCATGTCCCCTAGTCTATCTACATTTTGATGGTGTAAAACAATCTACGTTTACCCGGTCCACTCCATTCATTAATTTATAGATCTCTCATATCTCCCCTCAACCGTCTCTTCTCCAGGTTGAAGAGCTCTAACCTTTTTAGCCTCTCCTTATACCCTTTACCATTTTGGTGGCTCTTCTCTGTACCTTTTCTAATTCTGCTATATCCTTTTTAAGATACAGCGACCAGAATTGCACACAATATTCAAGGTGTGGTCGCACCATGGAATGATTCAGAGGCATTATAATATCCTTTGTTTTATTCTCTATTCCTTTACTTATGATACCTAGCATTCTATTTGCTCTCTTGGCCGCCGCTGCACACTGGGCCGAGGGGTTCAACATGTTATCCACAATGATGCTTAAATCGTTTTCCTGGGTGGTGGTTTCTAAGGTGGAACCTTGCATCGTGTAATCATAGTTTGGATTGTTCTTTCCTAGGCGCATAACTTTGCACTTGTCCACATTAAATTTCATCTGCAATTTGAATGTCCAGCCTTCCAATTTATTAAGGTTCTCTTGCAATTTTTTCACAATCCTCTTGGGTTTTAACAAGTTTGAATAATTTTGTCATTTGCAAATTTGATTAACTTACTCATTGTTCCTGTTTCCAGGTCATTTACGACTATGTTAAAAAAAACAGTGGACCTAGCACAGATCCCTGGGGTACTCCACTACTGTCCAGGTTGTGTCCTTACCAGATCTAATGGGAATTTCATAAATCCATATATTATTCTGACTGTACATAATTCAATGAAAAAAGAATGACCTCATTAAATAAAGCTGCCTGAAGTGAAACAAATTAGGGGTAACAAGTGATACAAACAAATCCCTTAAATAATGTTAAAGTTTATAACTTTTACCTATAAAACTAATTAGCTGTCTTTGAAACAAATGTGATTAGTTGCACACCAACTTAAATATACTGTAATATCCAATAGTAATAAATAAAATAGATCCACATAGTTTTGCAAGCTCTGCTAAGTGTCTAACCTTGTATCATTTTTAATAGAATAAGTGCACTGTCGCATGTGTTCATTTAACAATGTGTGACTATGCAACTCTCTTCCCGCACTAAGGATGCTGGCGCGCAGGCCGACCTGCTATTTCCTTCCCGGATGCCCTATACAGAGAGTTGCAGCCAGTTTTGTCATGGTGCCTTTGTTACACACCCAGTATCAGTCATTCTCAGTTCACGCGGTGCAGAATTTGTACAGCTACACCATTTCACTCTGGCATGACATGGTCCAGTGGGCCAAAATCAACAATCCCAGAAGCCTGACCTAAGTCAGTTTGTTGAATAGACCAAACAGTTTAACCTACTGCTTGACGTCAGCCCAACTTGCCCCCTCACCTCCCCACCTTGGAATGGTTGCTAACACTAAGGCTCTAAATTCAGGCGCTTTTGTGAGAGGAAGAGTGAAAGGACTGAGGAATAGGAATGCATATCTTTGCTTTCCCTTCATGAAGAAAAGCAAAATTCTTTCACCTCTTTCCCTAATGCCTACTGCTGTATCTCACACAAGGAAGAAGCGCGGCCTGTTCTGAGTTGCACTGAAAAGTAACAATGCCCTTTTGATTTTTTTAACTGTTTTTAGAACTTGCTACCATTAACTTCACTTCTACTTTTGTTCAAAGGATCAAGATGATGGAATTAAGTTTTTTTTCCCAATGGCAGCAGATGTGATACTTTTTTAAAGCATTATCTAACTGTGCATTTCCCCTTAATTGACACTATCGCAGATAGCCAAATGTATGGAATGACATTAACATGGGGGGGGGGGGGATATTACAGACAGTGTCTGACACCTTCTTTTGAGAGACACATTCTACTGTATAGTCAAATGTTTGAATGGGCTTGTCACGAATCGTACAACATGTCTCCTATTTCTGAGATTTTAGCATAAATCCCAAGCCTTCACCACCCGACTGGGGTATTTCAGTGTGTAATTGTTCTGTCCAAACATGTAGACATCAATAAGGTAAAATTTCTCTGGTTTCAAGCCGTCGATGTTTTCTTCTATCACTACTTTCCTGGAATCGGTTTCTGGCAAGTGCTTGCAGACTATCCGTTCAGCTTCCAGCCTAGCACCTGGATTGAGGCAACTGTTCTGGTGCTTTCTGATCAGCCCCAGGTTCAGATTTTCCTCAACATTCCTCATGTAGATACAATATTTATTGCTTTCCCGGGTTCCTAGCCATGACACTGTGACAGACGAGCAGGTCCTAACATCGCTTGAAACTCTCAAGCGTGTGTCAGCTGGAAGTGAAAGGAATGGAAGACTATAAGGTCTGTCTGTGGCAAAGAGCTTGATCAAGCTGGGGCCTCTGTTACTGGCTGTGAGTCTAATTATGTACTTGTCTGCTTTCTCTGGTAACTGGAACATCTGCGCACCCTCAATGCTTTGGGAGACTGCAGTTTTCCCCCTGACAATGATTTGTATGTGCGTTTTATGCACACAGGAATGTACAAAAAGCCATAGCCGTCCGTTTGAAGAGACGGGATGGAATCTGAGAAACCTGATTCCTTTAGTCTTAAGAAGAATGTGCGTCATCTCCTCAGCCTCAAGTTTTGAGGCCCTGGTTTTTGTTTTAACTTTAGTCTCGGCGAAAGCTCCTGTATATGCACTACTGGTCCTTTCCTCGCGATTCTTGGCAAACACATCAAAATAGTAATGTGTTCCTGGTTGAAGGTTAGAAATAGTTACATTGGTTCGGTTAGCCACGCAGATTCTCTGACCCTCCACTAAATGTGGCTTATGACCACTGGGAACCCATAGCTTCTCAAAGGTTTTATCAGTCATGATGGTGTCGCTCTTTAGATCGTGTAGTCTCTTCATTAATGATTGCACATCATTTAGAGTCCCACCAGCATGCTTTTTGGAAACCTTTTCCAGTTTACTAATTTCAGTGCCCCAATGATGGTTTCTGTAAAGACTTTGTTTTCTACTTCCCTCTTGGAGGTAAGGCTCGGTGGCACACAAGGTTTTGAAGTTATGTAGTTGGTTTACAAATACACAGTATTCAAATTTGTTTCCAAGTCTGAAAGATCCTGGGCTGGGTTGCCAAGTTAGAGTAATCCTGTTTTGTTCAATGGATATCACATTCACTCTTGGATCCAGGGGAAGCCTTGGAAGAAGAGTATTTGGTTCTTGACTGGTAGATGTGAACACCTGAAAACGTGTATCCATCTCCTCTGAAAGTAGTTCCAGACTGTAAAGTCCAGCTGAGCCGTTAGCAGTAAAATAGGATTCTTCTCCGTTTCCTTTATAAGAAAATAGTGGAATATGTGCTTTTTGATGATGGCTCTGAAGCAGTCTCTGTGAATCCTGATGTGGAGTATTATCTGAAATGAAAACCACAATGTTATGATTGCAAGGAATGTAGCTCTTTTCCATGCAGTTGACCATCTTGCTTTGAGAAGATGTCTAAAATGTCTAACATTTTTCCCCTCAGTACTATCCATCCTCCTTTCATCTGTTATTCTAAGAACTGATGAATTGCAGAAGTACTGTATCTGATTAAGAAGAGTTATTCTTTAGCTGCTCAGTCCAAGGACAGTATAGAGCCTAGAAAGGAGTAAATGGTTGGGTAATACATATGGGAGAAGTTCTGTCACTAACGAATATTCTTTCAGAACTCCTCCTGTCGCAATAAAAATAACAATATTATTAACGTCAATAAGCACTACAGCGCTCGTCCTCTGAACTGCCCTAATTACCACTGCACCATGGCAATGCCGCTGTTTAAGTAAAATTCTTATATGCTGCCTACTGGCAATTGCAGAAGGCCATCGACATGGTGAATGCACATAAAAAAGATATTAGTTTATAACCCGCCCCCATATGCAATATCCGTGCTTTGCTATGTGTGTATTTAGGGCCAGTTCTAGAACACAATGTAGAAGGCGTAACAGCACTCAATTAGATTTCTATAACCTACGCTCATGAATTTAGGCTCAGTCTATGCATTGCCTCCATGCACTCTCCTATGGAAAGTATGATAGGACTTGCGTGCATGCGTAATACTTTCCACTTGGATAAATATTTTCTGTGTCGCTAATGCCAGATCAGAATATCAACATATTTGCGGTTGTACAACATCTTTTCTTACTCCCTATCATGAAGTGTTTATGCCCACGGACCATAAACTACCACACAGGAAAATATAATGTCCCTTGGGGTGGGACAGCTGAGTGGAAAGGGTTGAAGCATGAAGACAGCCTAAAGCTTGTGTTTAAGTGTGTATTGACATGCATAAGTCCTTGAGAGGAGGGACTTACGTGTGTGTCTAGCACATATCCGTTCACATGCACTATATAGCATCAACTCCAAAGTATAAACATATTAAAAACCAAGCTATGTTTAAAAAAAAATAGCTACTGAATGTGTGCCCTTCATGCTGAAGATACCTGAGTGTCCTCTTTTGGCTGCCTGTGGGGTCTCAAATGTGAGCCGCCAAGATAAAGGGTGTTCACAGGGCATCACTTGGACAGTCACAGGGGTGTGATTCTTACTCACCACAAAGTAATATCTGGAAAAAAAGAAAAGGATTAGCTGATTAATTTTGTTACCTGTTAAATGCTATTATCTTTCACTGCATCCTTCAATCGGTGGGGGAGGGACAGTTTTCAAATATTTTTTCATGGGTATACATAGTGGTTTGACCATAGGGAAAGCTGCACTGAAAAATGCCCCGTCCCTGAGGGGATAGATTGGGAAGGGATGGTCTGCCCAGGGCCTTCATTTCCAAACAGGTGTAAATACAGAAGTACTTTGCATCCATTTTCCCTCCCATTGGCTTGCTTTTCAGATAGAAAATCCCTATATGAGGTTGCCCTTTGAAAATATGCTTAAAGGTTTTTTGGGCACAATGTAGCGATGGTATCTCAAGCAGCATGGGGTGCAGCTAAAACTGCTGTTCCCTGCTATGAAAGTGCTATCAGCTCATTCCTTTTTCTTACTCTATCTTACAATACCCAATTCTCCACATTATCACATTTACTCTTTACACTAATAATTCTAGTGAACTACAATACATTTCTCCTTGCTCAGATAAGATTTTTGAAATTTGTAAATATTTAAATCTGTATATATGTTTAAACTATCTATATACCTAATCAGCATTTACTCAGCATTGTAACCCTCAAATTATATACAATTTAATGTTCACTGTAATTTCAATTGTTTGAATAAGTTTCAATGTAATGTTCAAGTTTTGTTCTATGTAAACCGCTTTGATTTTTCTGAAAGGCGGTATATAAAACCGTTCAATAAATAAAATGACTGACTCCTGGCGACCCAGCAGCCCCTGGGTTTTCTTGGCAAGTTATGACCGGCAGTAGATTGCTGGGCCTTTTCTTCTTAGGCAATGGAGGGTAAAGTGACTTGCCCAAGGCCACGAGGAGTTCCAGTGGGAATTGAACCCAGATCTCCTGGGTGTTAGGCTGTTGCTCTAACCACTATGCATTTAAAGCTGTCCCCTGCTTTTACACCTACTCAAAGGTAAATTTTATAAATGGGTTAAAAAATGTAAACTGTAGGAGTCACAGACTACATTTCAGCCTGGGATGTCTTTGGGATTATTTCAAGCTAGAAATGCATCTTGTAAATCTGGTGACCTACCACCCCCCCCCCCCCCCCCCACGAAGTTGCTCTTACCAGGCTTCCTGGAAGCTCATTGATTTCAGAGCCTCCTCCATGCTTGAGCCCTGAGCAGCCGCAGAGCTCACGCACCCCTTGGTATGACCTGGGTATCATCTTGGGTTCAATGTATCCCTAAATTACAACTACGGAACGGGAAGGCTGTGACACAGGATGGACCCTGTTTCTCATAAATTCTTTATACATGTCTATTACATATCTGGCCAGTGTCAGACATATGAGTTCAGTGAGCCTTTAATCCGAAGCAGTTTGATAGTTCTTATGTTTCTGTGTAGTAAGACCTCTAGATTAAATGAATAAATGTCTCTGCTATACCGCGCTATTCCCATCAGTGCGGTTTACTTTTAACAGAACCTTATACAATGCAGTTGGGCTGCATTGTATTTCCAATAAAACAGGAGCTAGAACTTGGACCTAACTGGGGTAACTTTCTACAAAATGATTTACTCTAATAAATATTGTACATACTGATATTTATATGGAGTTGCACCTAAGAGGCTAGCTGATATATATATATATATATATATATATATATATATATATATATATATATATATATATATATATATATATATATAGAGAGAGAGAGAGAGAGAGAGAAAACAACCTTCTAGAGGGCACTTTTCAAAGGGATTTTCTTTTTAAATGAATTTACCTGCAGGAATAAAGTTCAGTTCATGCTTGTTTTCCGTATTTCAGGACGCTCTCTTTTTTTCATGTTTTGACCCAATCATTTAAACACACATTAATCCATAGGTATACATGCACACAAGCACTTTGTGCACACTTTTTAATGTTTTAGACACTTAAACTGAATCCAGACCCCCAGCAGAAGCCCTTCCCTAAAAAGGTAACGATGCCGAAAAGAACAAGGTGAAGTTGGGGTAGAAAGAGTACGTTATGGGTTGTCATTATAAAAGGCCACTGAATATGTGCGGTAGGTATTTTTGTACCTGGGATTGAAGGTGGGAGCAAAGCATGATTCAGGATTTGGGACCAGGGGAGGAGAGACTGGAGACGCACAGTGTTTGGGGCTGGGGGGGGGGGATGGGGAGAATGCAGACAAAGGGATGTAATCTGGGAGATGAGATTGGGTATCAGAGAAGAGAGAGTAGGGATAAAGATTGGGTGTGGAGGGGAATGGGTGGCGTGGACAGCCTGTGCAAATGTGTTGGGGAAATATGTTGGTATACCTCCTGCAAGTTCAATCTGAAGAATAATCAATGGGCTTCTGTCCATTGACGACCAAAGAAAAAATGAGTGAAAAATACTCAGGGGTTAGTTTACTAAAATGTGCTGCATGTTTTCGGCACTGCACTGCAAAGTAGCACAGGACCCTGTGCTAACCCCCCCCCCCCCCCCTGCTACCCAGGCTTCATGTGACTGAGTGGTGCCTAGGTGGGGCGTTCTGCCATGACAGTGTTAGCGCAGCCCATGAAAGCCAAAACAGCTGGCACTTGGGAGGAATTTACTACCGCCAGCACAGTGGATAGGGGTAGCTGCTCCCAGCAGTGGTACTACCGCCGCAAGCTGTGCTAAATTCAAGGGGGGGGGGGGTTGTTCCACCCCCTGCATCTAGCACAGTGCCCACACTAGTAGTGCGGCCCAAGTCCATGTTACTAGCGTTGGGCTTAGTAAATCAGCCTCTCCGTCTTTTCTTAGGAAATGAAGCAGGATATTCTGCCTGTCACTCTGATTTAAAATGTTCATTTTGGGGCTTTTTAGCCTCCTATTTGTTATTACCACCCAAAGAAAAAGATTTGTTTAAAATCTTTTTTTCATTTTTTAGAGCTTATAAGATCCAGTGATGTTAAATTTAGAGTCCAAATTTTAATCCCATCACTCACTGTATTAAGTCTCTGTTCCTCCCTCCCTTTTTTTTTTCTTTCCCTCCTTTTGGATGAACTTTCTGTTCTCATGCCACACTAAAATGTATTGTTCTAGTGTACACATTACAGAGAAGAGCCATCAAAATGGTAAAGGGGATGGAAGGATACTCCTATGAAGAGAGGCTAAAGAGGTTAGGGTTCTTCGGCCTGGAAAAGAGACGGCTGAGGGGAGAGAGAGAGGTTTATAAATTAATGAACGGAGTGGACCGGGTAAACGTAGATGGATTGTTTACATCAGCAGAATATTAAAAGACTAGGGGACAGGCAATGAAGCAAAAGGGTAACCTATTTAAGACTAATAAGAGAAAATATGTTTTCACTCAACACGTAATCAAACTCTGCAATTTGCCACCGGAGGATGTAGTAAAAGCTGTTAGTATAGTCTGGTTTAAAAAAAGGTTTGGACAAGTTCCTGGAGGAAAGGTCCATAAACCATTATTAAAGTGGACCCAGAATATCCACTGCTTGACCCAATACAAGCATTGTGGAACCTGTGTCTTTTAAGGAAACTGCTAGGTACCTTGATTGGCCACTGTTGGAAACAGGATACTGGGCTTGATGGACCTTGTCTGACCCAGTATGGAATATCTTATGTTCTTAATGCTCTACCCTAAGGCCTTTAGTCACTAAAGATTTTTCCATAGACACTGAATGGGGGGACGGGGACTCCCTTTTATTACAAAGGTGTAAAGTAGGGCTACATATTCTATATCAATTTTCTGCTTATCCGATCGCAACTCTCCTTCCCAAATAAAAGAAAGATGAAAACTAAGTACAATAAAAGGGAATTTTCCATGTGGCAGAGCAGGCCGCTGCTTAGAAGCACTACTATGCAAGGGACGCCTCCCCCTTTTGTCCTCGTAGAATTATCTCCTAAGCACCACTCCGTCTGACTAGCAGCCTTTAATGGGATGGGTGCAATGGAGACTGGCTGGCTAAGGGGGCAGACAGCGATATTCAGCAGCGCTATTTGGATAGTGCCATTGAAGATCTCCACAGACCACCCCGGCACTGTCTGGTTAGTGAAGGGGTGGTCCCTGGGCGGAATGAGGGCATGTTGTCACTATTCGGATAAGTGTTGACACTTATTGAGTTAGAACGATATTGAGCCTGCACGTATCCTGACAACTTAGGCTGCATGAAAAGTAGGCATAAATTGCAATCCAGATAAATACCGGCTCGATGTCATGCTAACCAGATAAATGCCAACGCTTATCTCAATAGTGCAGTTTAGCTGAGATATTCAGTGGTAGCTCCTATCCGGATACTGCCCCTGAATATCCTGCAGACATTTATGTGCCATGGCTGACCACCATGGTGTTTGAATATTGATCCCTACCTTTTTTCATCATGGACAGCTTTAGAGGGGGAATCCTCAGATGGAGCCCCACCCCCTTGCTCCTTTTCTAGGCGTGCCAATTAGATAAAGCTGGTTCCTCGTACTACCAACTTCATCCCCATAATTGTTATTAATACTGTCATTTGTAGATGACAATGAAGGCTGAGAAAAGACTCAAAATGAGGTTACAAACATCATGGAAGAAGAGACTTTACCTTGCTGGCTTGTCCTTGATGAGGACTCCAGTCCATTGACCTTCACTTGGCAGAAAGGAAAAATCCTTCATCATGTTGGTTCTTTTTAAAGCAGCTGAGAACTTTGAATCTTGGCGCAACAAATTCAGGGAGGATAGCTTAATGTGAAGGACCAGACAGAAAAGGAGATTCCACAATTTGGGATTCATAGTTGGTAGGAGAATCAGACAAGACTCTCTGGCTGCATCTGAAAAAGAAACTAATTATTCTGCTTGCATATGAATAAACTCCTGGGATGATTTTCCATTCTCTCTCCTCTGTTTTTGTGCTTCTTGCTTTATAGCCTCTTGTCTCTACCCTCTTCAGCAATTTTGTTCCTTTCCAGTTCTTAGTCGTTGTTTTCTTTTCTACCTTGTTGTCCTCTTCTCCCTTTTTCTATGTGTTTTTTTTCTAATTCTAAACGGTGAAGATGTCATCTGCAAACGATCCCTCTAATCTCCTCTCTTCTCCATAAATAACCACCCCTTCCATGAGCTCAGTAGTTTAGGAGCCTGGATATGACACCCTATATATATCTAAAATAACCACACCCACTTTACGGGCTCCCTCCTGCAGGTCCCATGAGCCTGGCTTCCTCTTCTCTTGTGAGCTGCATATACCATTGACCTGATAGCCACACTGCTTACAATGTCATGGTTCCTTTTATTCTTTCTTACATACTTCCCAGCATTCTCTTTTTTTTTTCTGTTTCCCTCCATCCTGTCGCAGAATAATATTGGTGACATTCTGTAAATCTGCCACCAGTATTGTCTGTCCAATGCATTCCTAGAATTCAGTATTAACAAACACTATTGACATGGCCATTTCCCAATGCAGGCTATGGAGATAATCAACACATGGCAATAACAGGCACACCTAGAGAGAGATTGCGAGGATGTGTAAATCTATAATACTGAACTTCCAGCCCTTTCTTTACATTTTCTTGTAATAAAAAGGATGGGATCAGTCTCATATTCACTCGAGCTCCACCTTTTGAGTGTGTTGCATAGATGGAAAGAAGAGGACTTAAAATCGGTTCTGATTGAGGGGTGATCATGTGCTAGAAGTTTATTTTCCTGTAATTTGCATGTCTATCCATTTCAAGGTCTATTTTGCAACAGTTGCCATGGCAACAGCTCAGCAATCGGCAATCCATATTGCCACTATAAAAGTAGCTAAGAAAACGTTCTGATAGCACCATAGCAGGTGAGCCACTTTATGGCTCGTGACATTTCCCCTTCATTGCACACTGTAAAATGGGTGTGGTAAAATGAAAGGAATGCATAATCTTTTTCTGCTTTTTTTTTAAGATACCTGCGCTTTGTGTAAACACATTTTTGCTCAAATGTGGAACAGGAGGAAACTTGGGACTAGATTTTCTAAAGTACAGGTTATGCTACCATGTATTAACACACGTTATTTACCACGGAGCCCATTTTATCCAATGGCATCTACTTATTGAGCATGCATTGACAATGTTAACGCGCTCACTTTCGTAAATCTAACCCTTGATGCCAAACAACTTTTTAAATGGGGGAAAAATGGCTGGAGAGGAGCAGTTGCTTCTCTTTGCCAATACAGAGCTGTGTTTCATTGGGAAGCCACATCAATCAGTGATATGTTGCAACCTGTAAAGAGGAGAACATAGCAAAAAGCTTCCCCCACTGGTACTTATTCCAGAAGGCATCCGGATTCCAGGGGTGGAGAACTTCAAGCTCTTGAGGTCCTTGGAGTCAGGGAGCACAGTGAGAGTTAAGATGGAGCGCTAGAGAAGGGAGGGTGTCCCAGAAGTGACTAGAACGAGGGTTCCCAAACCCGCCTTCCAGCCAGTCAGGTTTTCAGGATAGCCGCAATGAATATGCAGATGAGAGATTTGCATACACTGCCACCATTGTATGCAGATCCCTCTCATGCATATTCATTGTGGAGAGCCAGAAAACCCAACTGGCTGGGGAGGTCCTAGGACAGGTTTGGGAACCCCTGGACTAGAAGAAAGGATCTAACTCCTATTTCTGTTTGGGCTGGGAACCAGGAAAGCCAGAGTACAAATCCCACTGCTGTCCTTGGACAAGCCACTTAATCTTCTAGTGCCTCAGGTCATAGATTATAGCTCCCTGAAGCCAGGAAAATATTGACAGCACCTGGTTATTGCTGGAAAGGGAGGAGCTAAATATAAAATAAACCTGTGCAAGTGGATGTTTTGTTCCTGAAAATGATTCAGGAAAGGCTTATTTTGGAATACCATACCTGTGTCTGGAGCAGGAGTGCTCTCCCCTGTCCTCGGGACACACCTACCCAGTCAGGTTGTCAGGATAACCCCAATGTGTAAGCAAGAGAGAGATTTGCATGCACTGCTTCAATTATATGAAAATCTCTCATGCATATTCATTGTGGTTATCCTGACAACCTGGCTCGCTAGGTGTGTCCCGAGGACTGGGTTGAGATTCCCTGGTCTAGAGCAGGGGTGATGGAATGGCCAAATGATTGAGGGGGGGCCCAAGCTCCATCCCTAGCCTATGAGGCCTTCCCCTCCTGTTCTGATTTCCTGATCACCCACAGGCAGAAGAGGAGGAGGATTGTGGCAGACAACTCCTGTCTGACCTGATCTCCTCCCACAGGCAGACAGATGGAGTCCTTGCCGCAATCGTGGCTCCCTCTTCTGCCCACGGAAGATGGGATTTCCCCTGGGCAGAACAGAAGGGGAAGGCTACAGTCGTGGCCTCCATGTAGGTTGTTGTCCATGGGGCTTCATCTCCTGTGGGCAGGAGAGAAGGGGCAGTTTGCTGGAACCTGGCAGGCAAACCTTTTGCTGGGACCAGGGCCCATGTGGCCCACAGTGTTCTGACACCTATAGTCTGGAGTGTGTCTTTAACTGGAAATAGTGCACTTTGGGTCCTGAATTGGATAATCTCTTTTTCTCATTGGAAAATCCATCTCTGCTCTTCTGTTAAATTTGGAATGAGGAGACCTGGAACCAAATGTGCCTCTTGGGCAACATGAATGTCCAGAAGGGGGCTCTACACTCACAATTTTCTATTGAATGATTTGGTGTTAGGGAGAAGTTTTTTTCTGGAGATAGTGATTACATTTTGGAAGGAAGGCTGAGAATAAAGTGGAAATTTTGAGATGTGTATTCAGAAGCACTTATTTATATTCCCGGATGAGTGCCAGGGCTTGGGGATATCTGGTAATTTAAGGGTGGCCCATGGGTAGTGTGAGGGCAGAGCTGGTAGTTATCCAGCCAGAGGCGATATTCGGTCCACTATCCAGATAAAGCTAGGATAGCAATAGGGCTGTATATCACTGCAATCTGGATAGTGCCACTGGTCACCACTGTACTCTGCATAATCGGTGCTGGTCACTATCCAGTCAACAGTGCTGAATATCCAGATTTTTTGACTGCCGTGGTTAGCATTTAAAAAAAACTGCCAACCATGGCAGCTGTATGCTGACCCAGTCTTTCCTGAATACCCCAAGCAACAGCTGCAAATTACTTTCACTTTCATCTTAATCCTTGTGACAAGTTGAAGGTGAAATCTACAGCAGAATTTACCGGTTCCTATTGCATAGCCATTATTCATGATTAAAAATACATCAAATTTCACAGTGTCCGATCTCCAGCTCCTGAAACTAATGTTGAGTCGTTTGCACCATTTTTTTATGCAGCAGAGCCCAGGTCTGTTTTGCATGTCCATGTTCTGTGATATCTTTTATGATATGGTGCTTATAAGTGGACTGAGTCCTGTATGCCGGCATGAATGGCCTGAGTGGGCCCTAGTGAACCATCTGGATGACTGTGGTATCCTGTAAGCTCTGCGGCACTACTATGTGTGGGAAACCTAATTTTAGTATGTCAGCTCAGTTTCTGTTGCTCAGGTAGCCAGGGCTGGAAATGCCATGGAGACACTGTGCACCAACTCGGAGGGGAGAGAAAGTTTTAGCCATTGCATAATGGCGACACCTAGTGGTGTACCTGAGGATTTCCCCCCTATTTTATGAGAAATCCCTATCCTACCCTACCCTCGCCTCTGCGAAATGCACCTGGTCTGGCTATTATAGTGATCCCTTTTTAAACATTGTTCTTGAATCCATCCATTAGGTGTGCAATCACCATGACTCATGTCAGGGATTCTGAGCATTGCCTGCGCCACTTCCTCGGCTTTGGGAATGGGCCGCAGAAGACCTGATTCAATATTGAACCAGGGCCCTTTGGCTGAGATTGGAGAGACCCAAAAGACAGTTGTAATTGAACTGCAGATTTTTAAAAAAGAGCAGGCGAAAACTGTCAGACCAACATCTCCTTCCCCCGAATAAACATGACACATTGCTCTAGTTTAAGGCTGTGGCTTGTTTGTCTTCTTTAAGACCCTGCGGCGAATGAACTGTTTCTACGTGCCCTCTCTGAATAAGATGGACCAGCCCTTGTAGCACTTGCATTATCTAAAGGACCCACAATGCCATGGCGCATCAGCTCTGAACCTTGTAGTTTGCTCCTGATGCCCCCACTCTTGCTGGTGCTCATCCAAATGGAAAGAGAGAGCGCTATGCATTTCACAGCTGAATTTTGCCACTGACGGGGTAACTTTCTAAACTTTCTTCATGTGTAAAAAGGCTGTTCCTAAAACTACCCCTGGGATTACGCAAGTGAAAATAGGCGCAGTGCTAAGGCACATGCTTTTATACCCCCTGGCTCTAGGCATGATGCACAATAGAGGTAGAGCGTTGCGATTTACAGGCATGTTTTATAAACCATGTATGCCTGCTTGGGTGCAGGTGTTACTGCTCACGTGTAAAGTATGCAGTACTCATGTCCATGGCATCAGGCTAGCTGTGATTTCTGCTAGCTTGCCCCTAGGTACCCATGTGCCTTTATATTTAAAAAAAAAAAAAGGCTAAATATGGGCGCCTTCCTGACCTCCAAACCTAGGCGACCCATTATAAAATCACGCTCCAGACGTATGAATTTTGCGTGCTTTCACTCCACTCTAAATCTCACTTCTTTCTTTGGACTGATACATTTGGCCATTCAGAGTACAGACCAGCCACGTTTAGCAAGTGGTAGAACTGCAGCTGACCACATAAATGCTATTGAATGTTGCCCTGGAAACCTCCTTTCGTACATCTGGACTTCGGGCAGTGTTACTGAATTGCGCTGCTGTTTTAGCATGTTATAGGATGGGACCTGTGGTGAAATAATGCTACTTAGCAAGAAAATAACTGCAGCCCTTAATGTTTTGTTCACTAAAAGCCTTAGGTCTTTGTCTTTCCCTGTGATTTGCAAGGTATGGGACACTGATGTCCCTTAAAATGAAAACCCTTTAGGCAGCAGTGGTACCTCTTATGATACAGGGCTACTACTTTAGGACAATGAGTCAGACGGTCACCATGAGTCGATGGCACTTAACAGCACCAACACTACCACATGAAGAGGCAGATGGTGACACTCACATAGGGTCTGATTTTATACAAAGGGTCTGTACCTATTGGGGGGAGAAATCCTTTTAAAATCAGCTCTGCAGTGTTATGCAGGTGACGCACCTTTCCACCATTCTGTTTGCTAAAATACCAGCCCTGACCAGTTTACAAGAGTTGAAAGAAAAGAGAAGAAAGTAAGACGAGAAAGATGAGCTGAAAATGGTAAATAAATGTATTCTTACAGGATTAGTAGAGGCCCAAGGATCTGCAGAGGTTTTCCTGTCCTCTCTGAGGCTGTTGGCACAAGATCATTTCATCCTGTGGAAATCTTCCCCCGATTGAATTGGGTCTGCCCCAGACTATTTCACGCTGCTCTGCTCTTACTGCGACGGGTGCAACAATGTCTCTTTCTACTCTAGAGAAATTAAAGCTTTTTTTTTTTTTGCACACCTGTGCTCTGGTAAGTGAGATAAAGCGACAACGGGAGGCTCTGCTCAGTCTCGTCTGAATGGTAATATTAAAAGTAATATATTATGACTCAGCCACACCCAAAAGGGAGAACTGACACACCTGCAGGTTAATATGAAATCAATCAAAGCTGAGTCCTGACCAAGTTTGCATAAGATAAAGGCAGGAAAATATTTCCACAGTGCTGAAGCCAGTTTCCATCGCAGGTTATAATTCAGCTGTGGGTGACTTCCCCTTCCTTCAACCTGTGCAGGCTGTAACCTGTGCTTGTGGTGTTCACCCCCATCCTGCCCCTCACATATACTGTGGTGTACTTGGGTGGGAGTTAAATAACATGTTGTATTTCCAGGAGGATGTTGACTGTACCTGAACTCTTCTTTAAAGGTCTTCAATGGACTATTGCTGTGGTCAATATAACGCTGGGCTTTTCAGTGTGTATATCACAAATACAATATGGGATGCTGGCTAGGTAACGCAGGAAAGCATGCGTACTAACAGCATTGCCATGTTAGCAGGTTAAGGCAAAGCATACTAATTTCAGTGTTAAACACCTAGCACATAAAATGCTATTTTGGAGTGAGAGAGGCAGACCTCCCAAAACCGCTGGGAACTCTCCCAACAGGTATGACAGAAACTTTGCCCCTAGCACACTTTAATTTTAGTAGTTAAGGCATAATAGGTTAGGGCAGCTTAGTAAATACGATTTTCTCTGTCTCCGATGACAGGTTTGCTGGCCAGTCACAAAGCCATGATTAACAATGTGTCAGCTCTGCTAAAGATAGGCCCAGGTCACGGCTGGCCCAAGGGTTTCTGCCGCCCTGGCCACTGCTGCCCTCCCCCCCCCCCCCCCATGCTCTGAGCCATGCCTCTCTTCCCCTCCCCCTCCCCGTGCTGAGCCAGGCTGCTACCACTGATTCCTGGAGGCTGGGTCAGGGGTGGTTTGGCGGCAGCAGCAGCAGGCCGTGGGCTTCGGCGCACACATGACCTGCCATTTCTGACCCCCTCTGACACAACTTCAGGAGGTAAGAAGCGGCAGGCCATGTGTGTCGAAGCCCACTGCCAAAAACTGTGGTAGTGTGACAAGCCATGCGTGCTGTGCTGCCTGTGGAGGTCTGTTGCCTAGGCGGCCGCCTAGTGGATGGACTGGCCCTGGTCCAGATCTAGGATAGCGGAGCACACAACAGGTCAGCATGGAGGCACACAAGCAGATGCTTAGGGATCCATACTGGGAAAGCTAGACTGCTGGTGGTCTGCTTTAGCAAATTCAAACAAGACTACAATTCCCAGAATCCTCAGAGGAATTAACTATGGACACAACAGCAGCCTACTGAGCAGAGAACAGGAGTCACTCACTGCAGAATTTGGGGACCTGTAAAAAATATGCAAGAAGCTGACCTGTTCTGTAGCATAAGCTAAAATATAGGGCAATTACCTCCAGATAGTGAGCCTGGAAATTTTTTCAGAACTGAGACCTATATTTATTCCTGTTTCTACTTAAGTGTCATTTGTTTAGTACGTGATTGGGCCCACCTTATACATTACATATAATATAATACAATGCAAATGATTCACCCAGATTAAATGTGTGACTTTCACTGCGTCTTGAGGCTAGTATAGAATGTACCATCTGGGTTGTGTAATATGTATTTGATGGATTCTTAAGCTCATGCGAAGAAGGGTAGAGAAAATTCTTGTGTTAACAAACAAGTGTTGTTGCAATTCTTCATCTAGGCTCATTATTTAATTATTGTAATCACACAATCAGATGACTTTAAGATGTATTTAAGGTAGAGTGTAGATGCATTATGATGTGAAGAATTTTTAAAAAATATATTTTTTTGGCAAAACAGGAGGTTGGAGATGGTACATAAACTGTTGAAGGTATCCCCCATGCCTCATCCCAGTTAATGTTTTAGCACAGTATAAGTTTGGCTGAGTGAGGAAGTATTGTGCAGTTCTGCGATTTTTCCTTTTAGACAAAATACAAGAGTAGTTTTCCTCAAATTCTTTGTTTTCTGAGAGGTGAACATAGTTACCTGCTGTCTGCTTCAAATTTCACTCTTAAGCATAACTAACCACAAACTCTAAGCTGTCAGGACCACCTAAGGGCATATTTATTAAAGTGAGCTAGACTTTTGCACCGAATGCGTTAATAGCAAAAGTTATGTTGCATTAGGTGCAAAACCTCTGTGATAGCACTTGGGGTGTGCCTGGCATTTCTGGGAAAGCTGCTGTGCAGTTAATACAAAGCAAAGTTCACTACAGTACATTAACTGCACAGTAGGTCACATGAAATGCAGTTAGCTAGACCTCTTGACGTCCCAGTTATACATAAAAGTAGCAGACTCCCTGCTTTATGAGTAAGTAACACAAAACTTACGCATGCAAAGCCCCAAGTAATGTTTTCCTCTGTAAAATGACTTCTGATGTTTTGTACACCACCAAATACGATTTTATTTATTTATTTATTTAACTGCATTTATATACCGCTTTTCACCGGGTCAAAGCGGTGTAACATATAACAAAAGGGGGGGGGTCAATACTTTAAAGGGTGGGGCCATCACCAGGGGGGCAACATTTATTGATTTGGGGTGGACATAGACATGTACACGTCTGCTGTATCTAAGTATTGGTTCATGCGGATAGGGTGGATTTTCTGTTCAGAGATGTTCACGGAATAGGATTGTTTTCAGCTGTTTCTTGAATGATGTGATGTCAGCGTTGATCCTGATGTGGTTTGGCAGAGAGTTCCAGAGGGATGGAGCATAAAGTTCGAAGGCTCTGTTGCAGGTCCGTTGTGTGGATTTGGTTCTTTTGTGGGGGACGACGATGGAGTTATTGGAGGATTGTCTGGTTGGTCTGCTGTGGGATGGGCGAGGCAGTAGGGGGTGGAGTGAGGTGTTTTCTTGGTGGCGTGTGAAGTTTCCATATCCAGCAAACCTTTTGCCAAGTTGAAAAGTGCATGACGAGACACAATGGCGTGTTTCCCCTTTCCTCCATTCACAGACTCGGGCATGTTTTATACCTTTAGTTGAAGCATCCATGTAAAGTGCGCTCCCATAGAATATCAAGGAACGTGCTCTTCTATGGGAGCATGTCTGGGTGGGTGAGCATACTGTAAGTGGTGTATAGGAAGTGTGTGCGTGTATATTCTCCACAAGAAGAGTTTATTTGTGGGAATGTGAGGTGGGATGTAGATGGGAGGGGAGGGGATGCATGTGTGTTTGTGTGTATATATCAGGCGCTCTGTTTGTGTGTGTGGGAAGGGGTGTGTATGTGAGTGTGCTGGGAGGGTACATGTCACTGCCACAGCAGGGAGTGTGTGTGTACATGGTGATGCAGGGCTGGCCTGAGGCTTTCTGCTGCCCTGCCGAGGATTACGGCGCTGCCCATCCTGCCATGCTGCTCCTTCCCCCCCCCCCCATTCATCTTCTCATCTCGGGGGAGGAGGGCACCAGTGTCAGGCCATAACTGTGGGCATTTTAAAGCCCTCTGCAGCTCTGAAGTGACACTTCATGGGGGAGGGGGGAAGGGTAGCGATGCCACCCTCCAGAGTCTGATGCCCTAGGCGGCTGCCTAGTTTGTCTAGTGGATGACCTGGCCCTGTGGTGAATGGGGCTGTCTGTTTTGCAGCGTGGGGCTGTGGATGTGAGAGTGTCAGTGTGGCTCTGGGCATGTAGGCTTCCTCTCTTCCTGCACAAAGCCCCTATCTCTCTCGCCCTCTTGCACTATTCCCCTTCCCTCCTTTCACTCGCTTCTCCTTCCCTTCCCTCTCGCTCCCACTCTCACCCCACACTCTTCCTTATGCTTCACCTCTGCTTTCCCGCCTCGCTTCCTCCGCCACCTCCCCTGCCAGTCTTTGCCAGCAGGAGCTGGGTACTCCCGCCAGTACTTTAACTACTCTATAACTTCAATTCTGCCAGCAGAAACGGCGGGGGGGGGGGGGGGGGGCGGCTCTAGTGAAACCGTGTACATCTGCTTGTTTTGAGCACGTGCAAATAAACAGATGCTTGCTTCCAGACAGATGGAGCCCCCTCCATAGCTGCTATTACTTAAGCAAAACAAGCCTAAACAGTACTGGGGGGTAGGGGAGGCTGGACTAAAGATCCATTTTCTGATGTACACACCTTATGCAAAGTTTTATCTTCAAAATGTGTATCACAATCTAAAGTTACATGGCAACAGAAACAATACAATAAATGTTTTATTTAAATGTATAGTCTGCCTTTTCACCCAGACAGCATGTACAAAGCAAGTTACATAATATGCAATACATAAGCATAAAACATAAACATACTATTAACTAAACAATCACTTATTCTGAATAAAATAGTCTGATATCATTTTTATATGATTTTTTTAGGAAAAGAGAAAAACAGAACCTGGTAGAAAGGTTGTAGCTTTTTTTCTGTATGTAACTTGGCATCAGTGGAGAAGGCAGTGAATGCATTTGGGTGGTATTTGATATTTGAGAGTTATGCATAAATGTTGTAACAAATATTTGTAACATATGACTGTCAGAAAGGCAGCCACCTAATGTAATGAACACCTTTGGAGATTTGTATACTCTGTGCCCAACCCTGACTGGAGGGCCTGCTCTGATTATAGCCAGGCTTCTCTAACCCACTTGTAGTTAAAACACCAGGATTAGCTGGGTGCTGATGTTCAGGTCTGGAGACAGGAGCCCTTCAGATGAGCCACTGAAAGCCCTTCTACTGGCATGTCCCTTTTGGTTGCAGTTTCTCTCACCATCACACCGATTCTTGCCAACTCCCAAGTTGTGTTGCTGGACTGAGAGGGTCTCTTTTTACAAGCAATTCTAAATCCAGGCCTAGCTCTTACATAGCTTTTTGCTTCCTGACAACCCATAACAGTATGTTCTTTGGGGCACTCGATGTACTTTATCGCACACCAGATATTTTTAGCAAAGAAAAAAATATTTATCTTATGTTCTATTATTATGATAATTTCTCAAAGAAAGAAATATAATTAACCCAGCAATTATTTAGATGCAATGACTGATGGCACATCGGTGTAATGAACGGAAGGTAAGGCCATTGTTTGCACAATCTGCAGTCTTTCCCAACAGACAGTGGGTCTTTGTCCTTTTTTTTTTAAATAATAATCTCATTTTGGTCTAAGCTTTCTTAAATAAACTGCATCACTGCAATGTTATCTGCTAATCCTGGATTATAAATTCAATATCTAAAGTATTACCGCATGTCAAGGAAATTCTACAGTGGACATAGATATTGAAAATGGAGCAAGAAATCAATTTGGTGTGGACTGGGTATGGACTATCACACTTTATGATTTAGCCATCCTATTCTACCTCTAACTCTGAACATATGATTCAGTTTTATGAAAAAAAAAAATGTTAAAGCTAGGATCATCTTGTAGCCTGCAGATGGCAGAAGAATTCTGTTCCATAGACTTTCAACTGCATAGCCTGCCTATGTTCTCATCTCTTGGAGCTCCCTTCATTATAATTTGTTCCTGGTGGGAGTGTTTTGTTTAATGCCAGGTAGTTGCCCTCATGCCAGGATCTGTGAGGCACTCAGGATTGAGGTTCCTGAGTGAACCAGGACGTCACTGATTTAGGTCCTGAAACTTTCACCATGAGAATTCTAAGAAACTTGGATGCAATCATTACTTTACAAACTGGAAGCCATGTGACTAAGGGGCCCTTGGACTAAGCACCACTAACTCTTTAGTGGAGTGGAGGAGTAGCCTAGTGGTTAGAGTGGTGGCCTGTGGCCAAAGAGACCAGCTTTTGAATCACACTACTGCTGTTTGTGGCCTTGGGCAAGTCACTTAGCCCTTCATTGCCTGAATTGCAAACTTAGATTTAAGCCTTCTGGGAAAAGGTGCACCCAAGTTAACTGGTTTGCATGTTAACGTATTCAGTCAGGTGTTAGCTGCCAGGAATCTGCTGGTCACACCCTTGACAGTTACCTTGGGATTTAGTAAAAGGGCCCCTGAAGTCCATGGCTACTTTATACTCTTGGATTAAGCATTACTACTATTATTAATCATTTATATAGTAAGGAACACCTTAACCACCCCACAAGCAATAACAAAAAGCACCCAACAAGCTTGCGCCATATCCTTTTGAGCTATATGCTCCCTCGGCCTGAAACTCCCTCCCCAACCCCATAAGAAATATCACAGACCACCACCTTCCATAAGCTCCTCGAAACCCATCTGTTCACCCTCCTCCTGATTCCTCCAATTAACCCCACCCCCCTACCATGAAGAGCGATCTGTCCATAGTTAAAGGCAGCAAACATTGCCCAAACCCCTGACAATAACGTTCTGTTCACTAATCTGTATTGTATAAAGTTTCTAGTTTTGTTACAAAGTCCCATGTCAACCACTTTGACCATTGTAAAAGACAGAATATAAACCCAGCTAAATAAATAAATAGTGCTACAAGGCGTATGCAGCATTAATTTTCTCAGCTCAGATGGGTGCACATACCTTGAAAGTGCTGAGGGTTCAAAGTATCCCCATTTGCATCTGCTTTATGTGCAGGGACATTGCATGAACGATAATGCAGGCGCATCCAGAAGTGCAGTGTGCGCATGTGATGCAACACAGACCTTGGAACACATCCTCTTAGGGGCTTGTTTACAAAGCCGCGGTAGCGGTTCGCGGTCGTTATCGGAGCCGCGGCCCCATTGAAATCAATGGGGTCGCGGCTCCGATAACGATCGCGAACCGCTACCGCAGCTTTGTAAACAAGCCCCTTAATGCGGCTAAGGGCCCTTTAACTAACGTGTGCTTAGTGGTTATAACAGCAGAAGCCCATGATAACACAGGCATACAAGCTACTTTGTGCTAATTCACAGGGTATCTGCAAATCACGCAATGGGGCGGGAATGTGTGGACTACAGGCGGCGATAGATGTGGAGAGCACACTGCAATTACTGCAAGGCAGTGTCTTTATGGTTTTTTACAAAAACAGAAGTGCTGCAGCCAGCATCTCCCTTCTGGCCATTAACACCCCCCCACACACACACACACATATATAGAGCTAGCATCTCCCATCCAACTATTAACCCCCCCCCCCCATACACACAGAGCTAGCATCCCCCAGCCATTAACCCATCCCCCACCATAGCCAGCATCTCCCTTCTGGCTATTAACCCCCCCCCCCTAGAGCTAGCATCTCCCTTCCAACCATTAACCTCCCCCCCCCTACACACACAGAGCTAGCATCTCCCTTCTGGCCATTACCCCCCCCCTTCCCACACACACAGAACTAGCATCTTATTTATTTATTTAACATTTCTTATATGCCGCCTTTCATGATATCAAGGTGGTTTACATTGAACAAACTGAAATTACATTGAACAGGGCATTATAACTTGGAGATAACTATTTTACAGGGAACATGGGCTATGGAGGGTTAAGTGGCTTGCCCAAGACCACAAGGAGCACCTGTGGGACTAGAAACCCCAGTCCTTCCGGCCCAAGGTTGCTGTCCTCTAGTGGGATTTGAACCCCCGACCTTCCGGCCTGAAGTACCTTGTCCCAACCACTAGGCTACTCCTCCACTCCATCTTCCATCCATTAACCCTGCCTCCCCCCATACACATAGAGCAAGCCTCTCCCTCCAGCCATTAAACCTGTCCCCTACCATAGCCAGCATCTCCCTTCCAAGCCCCCTCCCCCCCGCAGCCAGCATTTCCCTTCCAGCCATTAATTTCCCCTGACCCCCCCCCCCATAGCCAGCATCTTTCTTCCAGCAGTTACCTCCTTCCCATAGCCAGTATCTCAGCCATGACCAACCCCCCCCCCCCCCCCCAGCCAGCTTCTCCCTTTAAGCCATTCATCTCCCCCTTGCTGCCACTGTCACTTTTTCTCTGTCTCCAGTGACGGCGCACATCAGACTTTAAAGTCTTGGAGACTGTGTACTTGGAAGACCTGCAAATGCGCGTCCTTCTGACGCATCATGTCCGCGGGGAGCGGCATTTTCAGCAGAGAGTCACGCTGCAGAGGGAGTCTCCAAGCAGAGAGTCACGCTGCAGAGGGAGGGGGAGCAAATCGCTGAGGTGTTTCTTTCTTAAAGTACCGGCAGCTTCCCCCCCCCCCCACAAAAAAGGTGCCAGTACACCGTACCGTTGCATTCTGGCACAAAAAAAAGCCCTGGGGTAAGGGAACATCCCGAGAACCGTCAATGTTGCAATTAACATGGGTGCATTTAACAATACCTCAATGGGCACATTAACTGCAACCGTGCTAACTGTGAATTATTTATTTAACAGGATTTATAGTGAACCCACAACCTGTTCTTTGACCCTTATTGTTACACTTAGAATCACTGGAATGACCGGAGACGGATAAAAGATTTCGAGGTTCTCTCCTTCATGAGGGAATTAGTTCTCTCGCATCTGTAGCTCTCCGCAAGACTTTCTGCTTGGGTGTCAAGGACAATGCTGACATGTTATCGCCTCCCAAGTCTCATGCACTCAACCCATGGACTCAGCCTGTTTTTACTTCTATGGTGCGCTGAATAGAAACTTGAAGTCCCACTTCTAACTCAGTCAGGCACGAACGAGCGAGCGGGCGGGCAGGGAGGCAGCGTTTTGCTCGCACTTTATATAGTTTTCAAAATACTGTTCATGATTTATAAAAATGAAAGCCAGAGAATGACTTCAGTGCAGGCAACTTGCACTGAAGCGCTGTAGAAACTCACTTAGCTAAACACTAATGTACAACACCGCAGCCAGCCACCCTCCTGCCTTCCTCTTTACCGCACTTCTCAGTGCTGTCTGCATGTTTGGGTAACGAGGTAAACCTCTCTTGATTGTTTTTAGGGAATGTAATGGAAGTGGTTACAGCTGTTGATTTTATGGGTTTGCTTGTGGAACTCCTTCGTCAAACAGATGAAATGCAACAGGGTGGAAACAGCAGCGCTCGGCTGAAGCCTTCAGTTTGTCTTCCTCTGCATGATCTTTGGTAGTGAAACGGTGTGGAAAGGAATTGCTTTCCCTTGGGATATCCCTGTGTGGAAGTAATGAAATGTCAGTTTCGATTAAATCTTTGATTTCCAAGGGAGTCCTATCGAAAGAACCTTTTGACAAATGCTCCACTGACCACTGTCTGAGCCAAACGCCACTTCCGATCACATTCTCCTGTGCTGGTAGCTAGAGTTGTTGCACCGTAGCAAACACAGTTGATCTCTAAAGGAAAATAAAGGGACAGTAGAGCTTAGGGGTTGGCATGGAAGGGCAGACTGGATGGTAGTATGGTCTTTATCTACTGTCACGTTTCTAGAAAGCGAGCCCGCAATCATTCTGAAAATCCTGTGGATTGTTTTGCTCTGAAGATCTTCCCATTCTCCCTCCAGTTGATGTGATCATAGTCATGGCCAGGGTGTACCAAGCCATAAATGCACCCTGTGCAACTGGCACACACACCTCCTCTCCCCCTCCCCCCCACCCATTTTGTCATTTACCCTATGCCCAGCATCTCCCCATCTTACCCAACACCTCCATGTCCAGCCGGCTTCCCCCCCTCCTCCCCCACGTTGCAGTTGGTTTAAATCCTATTTAAGTGAAAAGCAGCAGCAAGTGAAAAGTGACCATGATCGCAGTGCCACAAGGATCAGCATTATCTGCTACATTATTTTATCATATTTAAGGCCTTTTGGTGAAGTGTTGATGCAATTAGAATTGAACTTTCACATATATGCAGATGTCATGCTGTGTTTGCTATGTTCAAAAGTCATGGACGTGTCCTTTGGACTTTTAACTGGAGCCCTTAGTCATTGTTTGGATTGCTTAGAGTGGGATGAAATTAAGTCATCAGAATTAACAAGTTCTATGATAATTACTAGATCAATAACTTTACCAATCCTAAAAGCAATAACAATCGGTGACGTAGTATTCAGATGACAAAAGAAGTGAAATTTATGTATTTATTTAAAAGGCTTTATAACCCATGAGACTGTCACGGTTCAGGATGTACTGTAATACTAGATGATTTAACATTTACCAACCATGTGAAACAAATTGCAAATGTGGCCTTTTTCAAACCAAGGTTCTTATGAAGATTGCTTTTATTTTTTACTGCGGAAGATTTTCGTGCAATATTAGTCTTTAGTTTTCTTATCTATTGACTGTTGTGATTTGGCACTTAGAGGCTTACTGGCATCTTTGATCAGAGTATTGCATCTAATACTAAATTCAGCTGCTGGGATTTTGTGATCATCCGTTTAAGGAACATATATTGCCCAATATTGTCCTCATTAAATTAGCTTTCAATGCAGGAATGCGTTAAATTCAAAATGTTAGCCTTGCTTTGTAAGACCCTGAGGATAACAAGTGCCTTTACTTTTTTATCAACTCAGGATCTGGAATTATTACAAATTCCTTCATTATAGGTTGCTTAAAGGAGTGTCACGGGAAACCATAGTCTTTCGATTTTAGGCCCTAAATTATGGAATTCCTTATGAAAGAAGCTTGGCTTAAAAAAGATATGAGACAAGTTAGGAGAAATCTGAATGTCCCCTTTTATTTCAACAAGCTTATGCTGTATATAAATATCTATATAAAGCCACTGGCACTCCTTGTGACTTTGGGCAAGTCACTTTACCTTCCATTGCCTCGTAAGAAAAGGCTGGCAATCTGCTTCCGGTGATACATTACCAAGAAAACCCAGAGGTAGCTGGGTTGCTATGAGTCAACACTGACTTGATGGCATTAAAATAAATAAATAAATAAAATAAACCCTCTCCTGCTGCCTAGTGCATGCTCTCGCGCTCTCTCGCGCGCGCTCTCTCTTCCCCCCAGTCAGACGGCTCATTGTTGACAGAGTGGCACCCATAGCTGCTGCTGTTGTATCAAGCCATCTCATTGCTGGACTTCCTCTTTTGCGTTGACCTTCTACTTTGCCAAGCATGATGTCCTTCTCTAATGATCTCTTTCTTGGCATGATGTGTCCAAAGTATGAAAGTCAGTCTGAGCTTCTAAAGGAAGCTTTGGTTTCATCTCCTCTAGTACTAAACTTGTTTGTTCTTCGGGTAGTCCATAGTTTACACAGTATTCTTTGCCAGCACCATAATTCAAAGGCATTGATTTTCTTGCTGTCTTAACTTTTTCACTGTCCAACTTTCGCATCCGCATCATGTTATTGAAAATACCATGGCTTGGACAAGTTGAATCTTCAAACGGAGAAATTTTTATTGATTATTGATCAAAGCATGTTAAAGTTGTCAACTAATTCAATTTCTTCTCCAATGATGAACTTATTGATTGTTGTCAGTTGTCAGGATCTTTGTCCTCTTTATGTTAAGGTGCAGGCCCATTTTAAGATTGAGAGAGCATGCACTAGGCAGAAGGAGAAGGTACACTCAGAAGGCAGCCCTTGTGACAGAGACCAATGAGAGCAGTAAAACCTAATCACTGAAGACGCAATAGCTCATTTTTCCTCTTTCTCCAAAGCAATGTTCCTGCCAAATTGTGTGGGAGTCCTCCGGCCACACTGCTACTGGTAGGGTCAGGTACTTGCTCCTTGCTACTAAAAGCACAATATCACAGCACCTCATCCAGCTGGCAGCAGTGCTAGGACAGGTGTTAGCCATGGGAGAGTTCAGGGCAGAAAGTGGTGTGTGTGTGTTGGGGGGGGGGGGCTCCAAAACCTGCCTACAGGCTTTGTCTCCTTAAGGCAAGCTTAAGGACCCCCCCTCTCATGGTATGGGGGCCCAGAGCAGTTGCCCTGTTTGCCATGTTTGCCACCCCCAAACCCTGTCCCTGAGCGGTATGGCCAGAAGACTCCCATAGAACTTGGCAGGAAAGTTGCACCATGGATCCAAGATGGCGCATTTTCCCCCCTGCAAAGGGAATGACCTACTTTCACCAGAGCCCTGATTTTTATTTATTTTTTATTTTTTTCTAAACAGCAGAGTTCCCAAAGTCCCAAAATCACAAAAGGGTTGGCATTTCTAAAACAAAACGCTGGTCAGATGATGGCTGATTTGATGACATCTGAATCTCTCAGTCCCAAGGAGCTTGCTGGAGGCTCTTAAGTGATAGTTTGATGACATCTCAACTTTAAGCCCCTCTTTCTTTTCTTCTTTCTCACTTTCTTACCTGTTTGTTCTCTGTTCTCTTCTGCGCTCCCTTTGCGTCATACATGTTCTCTTTTTAATATTTGCTGATTCATTTAGTTTCCAACCTGCAACCCTGGAAAGGATACACCCAGTGCAAAACACGGGAGGGAGCAGTATGGAACTACTGCATAGCACAACGTGTATCAGAGTAAATGAGAGAGAATGAAAACAGAATGGGGTATGTTGACTAAAATGTGCTAACAGTTCGGGTGGGTTTGCCATGTGGTCAGCATGCTGCACTAACAGTGTGGGGTTGCACGCTAACTAGGGAGCAGTAGAGTGGGGCGGAGTGTAAGTGGGATGGAGCACCGCAGTTAGCACAGGCGTGGTGGGTGCACGCTAACCGCCACCTCAAGGGTTGGCAGTAAGTGCAACCACATGCCAGTTTGCATGGTGTGGCGCATTAGCAACATGCTAACTACAGAAGGGTGGGCGCACAGGCCTCCATACCAGTTGCATGGTCAAACGTGTACTACTGGCGTGTCATTTATGAAAGATGCCCTAACATGTTCTAGTTTAGTTTACTCTTAACAGAACCTGTTGAATTTATTTCATGAAAAAAAAATTGTTTGTTTAAGAGCTGTTAAGCATGATGATGGATTCGGAGATGAGTGCTCATAACGTTACTGCAGCCTGAAACATGGAATCCAGTGCCTGTGGGGTTAACACCAAGTCTGGAATTCGAGCCTCTTCCTGGTTGGCTGGGATTCAGACGGAGCCTTTATCATCCTCTGGTAGTGCTGGAAGTGACAGACAACCTCGGAGCCTCAGCAGAGCAGTGATTGTTCATAGCATCACAAAAGGCAGAGAAGGGCTACCGTCATCTTTACCCATCTTCACCATGGGGAGGAAATTTGGA
This sequence comes from Ichthyophis bannanicus, assembly GCA_033557465.1. Taxonomy (NCBI): domain Eukaryota; kingdom Metazoa; phylum Chordata; class Amphibia; order Gymnophiona; family Ichthyophiidae; genus Ichthyophis; species Ichthyophis bannanicus. Next base: position 66,921,457 of record CM066050.1, on the reverse strand, counting down.
CCCCTTTGGATTTTCCCCTTGTTTCTGACTGGATTGATCCAGGGACAGAGGGAAATGGAACAGCAGCAGGTAAGGACCCCCTTCTCCCCCCACACACGTTTCCAACCACACCACTTGCATCAATAAGAGACATCAAATAGGTCATTAATGTTTTCCTTTACAGAAGGAAAACGGAGGAGGAGTGAAATTCATCTTTCTCCATTACACTCATGCTATTTATAAGGCTGTCTGGGCTCCCTGTTTATTCCCCTGTGGTGATATCATCCTTACCCACTAGACTGTCATGGTCCTTCGGATTTCGGGTTTCTTCTCTTTCTACAGCTTTTATCTTTTTTTTCCGTGCCTTCTCCTTATCTTTTTCTCTCCTTTCTCCTCATATATTCTTTCTTTTCCATTTTTTAGACAATGTTAAAGCAGTAGCTAAAAACTCTCTTGTTTTATTGATGTCATAAGGAATTAGAAACGGAAACATGACGACAGAAAAAGGCCACGTGGCCTATCTAGTCTGTCCTTCCATATCAACAACTACAACAGTCCCCTTTTTCCTTTAGCGATCCTCTGTGTTGGTCCCATGCTTTTTTGAATTCAGATACTGTCCTCATCTCTACCACCTCCACTGGGAAACTATTCCACGGATCCATTACTCTTTCTGTAAAGAAATATTTCCGCATATCACGCCTGAATCTTATCCCCTTTCACCCTCATCCCATGTCCCCTCATAGCAGAGCTTGCTTTCAATCAAAAGAGGCTCTCCCCCTGAACATTTATGCCACGGAGGTATTTAAACATCTGTCATATCACCTCTATCCCGCCTTTCCTCTGAGGTGTACATATTAAGATCCTTAAGTCTATCCTCATATGCTTTATAATGAAGACCACTTACCATTTTAGTAGCCACCCTTTGTACCGATTCCAGCCTGTTTATATCCTTTTGAAGGTGCGGTCTCCAGAATTGCACACTATACTCCAAATGAGGTCACACCAAAGACTTATACAGAGGCACTATCACCTCCTTTTTTTCTGCTAGCCATTCCTCTCCGTATGCACCCAAGCATCCTTCTAGCTTTTGCTGTCACCTTTTCTACCTGTTTAGCTACTTTAAGATCATCAGTCACAATGACACCTGTCCCGCTCTTCTTTAGTGGACAAAAGTACTTCACCCCCTATACTATAATCCTCCCTTGGATTGCTGCAGCCCAAATGCATGACCTTGCATTTTTTAACATTGAATCTCAGCTGCCAAATTCTAAATCATTCTTCAAGCTTAGCTAGATCCTTCCTCGTGTTATCTACACCTTCCTGGGTGTCTACTCTATTGCAGATTTTGGTATCATCCGCAAAGAGGCAAACCTTACCCAACAGCCCTTCTGCTATATCACCAACAAAGTTGTTAAAAAGAATTGGACCAAGGACAGATCCCTGGGGCACACCACTGGTAACCTCCTTCTCATTTACCTGTACCCTTTGTTGCCTCCCACTCAACCAAATTCTAGCCCAAACACTAACTGTAGGGTCCATCCCTAGGATGCTCAGTTTGTTTATAAGTTGCCTGTGAGGAACAGCGTCAAAGGCTTTACTGAAATCTAAATACACCACATATAGTGCTTTCCCTCGGTCCAACTCCCTAGTCACTCAGTCAAAGCAATCAATCAGATTTGTCTGACAAGACCTCCCTTTGGTGAGAATCCATGCTGCCTTGGATCCAGTAATCCATTGGACTCCAGAAACCTCACTATTTTCTCTTTCAGCAGCACTTCCAATAATTTACTCACCGGTTAAACTAACTGGCCTGTACTTTTCAACCACATTCTTCCGCTTTTGTGTAAAGGGACCACATGTGCCTCTCTCCAGTCCTTTGGCACCACTCCAAACTCCGAGGCATTAAAGAAGTCAGTCAGTGGAGTATTCTAGTGTGCGTCCCATAGCTTTGTCTACTTTCATTTTAGCTAGTTTCTCACGAACATAGTCTTCTGAAAATTGTTCAAGATGCCCCTCGTGTCTGTTCCTATTTGTGAGTGTTTTCTGAGGTCCTGCTCCTGGTTCTTCATCTGTGAACACAGAACAGAAATATTTGTTAAGCAATTTTATCCTCATCAGCTTCTACATATTCCTCCCCTTCACCCTTGAGTCTGATAATACCACTTTTGCCCTTCCTCTTCTCACTAACATAGCTGAAAAATGTCCTATCCCCCCATTCTATTAGTAGTTAACTAAAATGTAGTGAAAGACAAACACAGCTACCTGTTTGTACTGTAAATGATTTATCATGAATAACCAAGCCAGCTGTTTTCTGGAGATGGTGATAAGCCTTAGGGATGTTGGTGATGTACCAGTAACTTGCCCCAATGCTCAGCACATTAAAAATACCTTCGATTGCTCTACTTTTTAAAATTCTTTAGTTGCCTGCAACAAGGGATCAGTTCCATTGAGATTCTAGGATGGATTTCAAAATTTTTTTTCTTTTGATTTTTTTACAATTAATTGTGTTTGAGCATCTGTAAGACATAATTTTTACATTTATTTTTGTCTAACAATACCTAAAAATCTTTGCAAAATTGTGCTACAGATGTCTTTAGCTGTGAATTTTGATTCTGTTTCTGATCCAGTATGAGGGCCTGAAACTCTGCAGGAAGGGAAAGCGAATGATTATTAATCTGACCCATAGGAAATGAAAGCAAGAGAGACTCATCATACCCCAAGGATAGGAAAATCAGCGTTCAAAAAGCAGTGACAGATTTGCTTTAGGTTTGTCACTCCCTAACAAGAAGATTCCTAACTTCAGCTACTTTCTGTTTAGATCCCAAATTGTATCACTCTGTCCAGGGCAACCCATCTCTAGTACTGTGCCAGTAGGTTCCCCCCTATTTCTCTTGTGTTATATACATTGAATGCCAAAGAGCAGGGGCATGCTGCTCTGGAACAGGCCTATTGACTCCCTGCAGGTCCACAACCCCCCAGCAACCATTTCCAACTCTATTTATTTATTTATTATTACACAGAGTATGATGAGATTTTGTTAACTTGCAGAGATCATTAGGAATAACAATATCTTGAATACTTGTAGCACTACTTTGACTAAAAGGCCTGACCACATTACTGCACACTATGATTGATGCGGTGGCTTGTGCTGTGGGTAGTTTTTAAGTGTATGTACTGTGTTAATTGTGGGGGGATTTATGTTTTATTCTGTGCGTAATTTCTAATCTGCCTAGATATGTTGATAGCGCAGAGAAGAAATGTTTTTAAATACAAATAAATAAATTACTGTAACACACATTGGTGCTGATATTCAGAGGGGTTTATCCATTTTGCAGGAGCTGATAACCACAGAGATGCACTAACTGGGCAGTGCGGCAGAATATTCTTTGTCTGGAGAGGGCTGTGGTGGCCCAGGGGTGAGGCGGAGGCGACCCTAGTACCTATCCAGCTAGTGGTGATTTTCAATCCACTAATAGGATATGTGCCTGCATAAAGTGAGGTCACTGTAAAGGCTGCCCTAACGTGTTGTGGGTTTATTATCCAGATAGAGGCTGAATATTGCAGCTATCTGGATAGCAAAGGAGGTCGGCATTAAAACCAGATATTCAGCACAGGAGGATATCTGGGTTGTGATGTGGAATATCTGGTTTCAGTTTTTTAAATGTCACGGCTGGTGCTTAAAAACAAACTAATAAACAAACATACACTGACCGCAGTGTTTAAATATTGACATGATTTTATTTAGTATAGTTCTTATTATGGAACGGAACCTGTTTACTACTAATGCACGTTTAACAGTATTAGCCCGTGCTACCGCAGGAGCACAGTTGGTAAATCCAGCCTTAAATTTTATTCAGGCCCCTCCCAAACCTTTTACTGGGTTGCAGCTGCGATGTGCACATCCCGTTTTAATGTGCGCAAGATAGGGGAAGAATGCCTGAACCGTCACAGAAAAGGTGCGTCCATGGTGGAGGGAGATCTGGAATGCTTATTGGCACCCCCCGATATTAATCCTGGGCTCCCCCAAATATTGGATTATTGGTATTATTATATGTCTCTACCCCTAATGTATTTTTATTCCAACAGTATGGAGAGCAATGTTCCTTCTAATTTTCTGTAGGCTGTGTGCGCATAAAATATCAGCTGTGCAGCTTTTGAAGGAAGGTAAAATTTTTGTGCGCCACATAATGACACTCTGAGTTATATACTTTAAAATTTGACTACATGTCAGAATACAGTATGTACACCACATTGATTTTAATCAAATTAAATGACAATAGACGATTACTAAATGAAGTGGAAAATTTCTAGTAATTACAATCACAACTTTTAAATTTTAAGACGTCTGTGTTGTTTTCTATCAGAATCAGAACCATAATTTTTGTGCGCTCTGTTGTAAAGTATGTGCGCTCGCTCAGCGAGGTGTGTGCGCACGCACACGCACACGCGCACAGCTTAGAGGGAACAGTGTGGGGAGATGCAGATACACATTACTAGGCACCCCTGCTCCTGCAAACAGCGTGACAGCTTTTGAATGGCATTATGAGAGAGAACAATGGTGTTTTGGTTAATCCAGATTTAGTTTATCTACACAGCTGGCATTGCATTACACCTAGCTCAAAATCGATCTTCTAATAAGCTTGTAATATTGCCTACTTTATCTATCTTTGACCAAGATAAAAAAATAATTTCATGGGGATAGGGATTAATGAGGCTGGACTTTAGCCCAATTGTATTTTAGCAAATGGAGAAACACAGAGGTTAAGTGAATTCCCAAGGTTATAGAGTCAGAGGCACTGGGGTCTACTACTATTAGTCAACTGTAATGAAAGGCACCACTGCCGTATTGCAGCAGCTCCCCCTACTGGCAGCAGCTTGGCTGGAGGACTCCGCTGTAGCTTTGTGGGAATGTTGGTCTCTGTCTCTTTGGCCTTTGTTGCGCCTCAGTGGTGGTGATTACTCTCAACGTTACTAATATGCTTAGCTTGAGATTCTGTTTGGATCTCGAAGAATAGAAAGTCACATGAGAGCTCATTGTTACAAAGGTTTCCCTGAGCTCAGCATATCTGTCAACGATGTCCTGTTTTTCTGGTTTCTTCATGATTGTTAATACACAGCAGCACTACTTTGTAGGTCCTGTTCCTCCCTGCTTGCAAGTTACAAATCCTACATTTGACAAGCACAGCTCAGCATTTCATCCTAACCCTTAGTGGCTGCAGTCAAACTGAAGCACTTCATTCCCCCAGCAGCAATCTTCATATTCATTGAACTCTGTATTTGAAGCCTTCTGATGTTAGTCCAGTGCTCTAACGCTCATGATCATAAAAGTACATGACAAGCAAACATCAGGCACACGGTTTCAATGTTTGCCTGTTTGTTTTGAGCTAAAGTCTGTGCAAAAGGACTCTGCAACATCCAGAGAATACCAGGAACATGAGATGGTGAATCTATGTAGGGAGATCTTTCAAAATGTGAGACTTAACTATGGCTGAAGTTGCAAAGTTTTAATTCCCGAAGTATAATTTTAGAAAAAAGTATGAAGTAAAATTACAGTCAAGCGACAGACAAGTTTGCATGATGTGGTGGGGAATAGCTCTTCTGCCTTAATCGAGTCATTACAATTGGTACCTCTTAAACTACAGGAAGAGTGGCTAACAGCAAGGGATTCGCTGAGAGAGATTTGGATGTCTCGAATCATGGAGGAACAGAAATACCGTATATACTCGAGTATAAGCCAACCCGACTATAAGCCGAGGTACCTAATTTTACCACAAAAAACTGGGCAAAACTATTGACTCGAGTATAAGCCGAGGGTGGGAAATGAGGCACCTACTAGTCAATGTAAAAAATAAAGATAGAGACCAATAAAATTACATGAATATTTATTTAAACAAAAAACAGTAAAATAGCTCTGTAAGTGGAAAATGGGGTCAACAAAAACAATATGGTATCAAACCTTAAACCCGCTCCGCCTAGCTTTGAATGCAGCCGCAAGAGTCCTCTCTGGATCGTCAAGATCCGACCACATAACGCCCATCATGAAGGATTTGCATTGGTTACCTTTACATGCCAGGCTCCAATACAAGTCATTGGTCCTCACCTTCAAAGCCCTAAATAACTACCCCCCTACGCCAATCAGCAAGCTAGTCCATGGTACCCTGGAAAATAGAAACAGAAGGTCTACTGCACTGAACACATTAGTAGTCCCCAAGCTAATAACTACATGCACAAAGGCTACCTCCAACAGAGCCTTCTCCATATTCGCCCCTTTAAACTGGAATGCACTCCCCCATGAAATCCGTGGTATTAAAAGCCTCTTCCTATTCAGAAAAGCCTTAAAACTCCACCTGTTCACAAAATGTTACCCAGAAACTTCCAGTGATAGAAGCACAACCAGCAAGCTTCCCTCATACCCCAGCCGCCCCTGAACGTCAATACCACAGATATAATAGGTAGTCCCCACTCAAGCCCAACCAACCACTAATCTTCATCTTCACAAAATCAATGCAACACCCATTTATATTAGAGTATTGTACATAGTTTCGAGTTAACATGTATTTAGTTTCCCCGGTTTCGATCCCATGTTCAATTCCCTGTTCTTTGTAAACTCAATGTTGTTTCTGTACATTGCAGTATTTTTGTTCGATGCACACCGCGCTGATTTTAATTGTGCGGTATAGAAGAAATGTTAAATAAATTAATTAATTAATTCAAAATAAAGAGAGATTTTTCTACCTTTTGTGCATTTTTTTTCAGCTGCAATTGCTCCAGTCACTTTCTTCTGGTTTCTTTGTGTCTTCCGCTAACTCTCCATCGTCTGCTGTCCATTTGTCTTTTCTTCTCTCTTCTAGTTTTTTTCCATTCTCTCTCTACATCTGCTTTAACATACTAATCTTTCTCCTTTTGCTCTTTCCTCATTCCTATTTCATCTACTCAAATTTTACCCCTCCATTCTCAATCCCCACTTACTCTCCCAATATCCGGCCAATTGTAGATTTGTCTTCCCTCCCACACAAAATATTTTTCCCCTCTCCATTTCACTCTCCCAGCTCCATCCCATTCTAATCCTCCCCCAACATCAGCTCCATTCTAGTTCCAGTCCCACCCAGCATCCGCTCCCTTCTAGTTCCCGCATCAGCCCATTTCCAGTCCTATCCTAGACCCACCATCAGCCTATTTCCAGTCCTAGCTCCCCCATCTATTTCCAGTCCAATCTGAGTCCCTCCATCAGCTCATTTCCAATCCCAGCCCCCATGAGCCCATCAGCCCATGTCAAATCCTAGCTCCCCTCCACTCAGCCCATTTCCAATCCAAGCCCCCCATGAGCCTACTTCCAGTTCTAGCCCCTTCATGAGTCCATTTCAATCCAAACCCCCACCACAGCCCATTTCCAATCTTAGCACCCCCCCAACAGCCAATTTCCAGTCCTATTCTAGCCCCTCCATCAGCCCATTTCCTGTCCTAGCCCCCCCCACTCACCCATTTCCAGTCCTAGCTCCCTCCCCCTCACAACCCATTTCCATTCCAAGCCCCCGTCCCCATCAGCTATTTGCAGTTCAAGCCCTCCTTCCACTCATCCCATTTCCAGTCCTAGCAACCCCCCCAGCCCATTAACAGTCTTAGCCCCCCCCAGCCCATTAACAGTCCTAACCCCCCATCAGCCCATTTCCAGTCCTAGCCCCCCCATAGCCCATTACTAGTCCTAACCCCTCCCATCAGCCCATTACGTCCTAACCCCCCCCATCACCCTATTTCCAGGCCTAGCCCCCCCATCAGCCTATTTCCAGTCTTAGCCCACCATAGCCCATTATCAGTCCTAATCCCCCATCAGCCCATTACCAGTCCTAACCCCTCCCATAGCCAATTACCAGTCCTAACCCCCCATCAGCCCATTTCCAGTCTTAGCCCCCCCCAATAACCCATTACCAGTCCTAAAACTCCCCATCAGCCCACTTCCATCCTTAGCCCCCCCATAACCCATTACCAGTCCTAAACCTCCCCATCAGCCCACTTCCATTCTTAACCCCCCCATAACCCATTACCAGTCCTAAACCTCCCCATCAGCCCATTTCCAGTCTTAGCCCCCCATAGCCAATTACCAGTCTTAACCCCCCAATCAGCCCATTTCCAGTCAGACCCCCCCATATCCCATTACCCGTCCTATCCCCCCCATCAGCCCAATTCCAGTCTTTGCCCCCCCATTTGCCATTTACCCTTCCTTACCCCCCATCAGCCCATTTCCAGTCAGCCCCCCCATAGCCCATTACCAGCCCTAACCCCCCCCATCAGCCCACTTCCAGTCTTAGCACCCCCCCATGGCCCATTACTAGTCCTAACCCTCCCCTATCAGCCCACTTCCAGTCTTGGCCTCCCCCCCATTACCAGTCCTAAACCCCCTTCCGCCCTATCAACCCAAATTAAAAAAAAAACAACCCAGCTGCTTCTGCCGCGGCAGCATCAAGAGTGCCGCGGCAGTATCAAGAGTGCCGCCGCCGCCGCGGGGCCCCCCCCGGCAGAGCCTCCCTGGATCGCCTCCCTGCATCGCAGCCTATCCCCGAACGCGGGCTTCTTCCAGAGCCGCGAGAGTTTCCTTTCTCATGGCCCATCAGCCCCGGCGGGATTAACAGAGCCGCGAGAAAGGAAACTCTCGCGGCTCTGGAAGAAGCCCGCGTTCGGGGATAGGCTGCGATGCAGGGAGGCGATCCAGGGAGGCTCTGCCGGGGGGGCCCCGCGGCGGCGGCGGCACTCTTGATACTGCCGCGGCAGAAGCAGCTGGGTTGTTGTTTTTTTTTTAACTTGGGATGAAGAATGTTTTTTGCGCGGGGCCCCCTGAAACGCGGGGCCCTGTGCAAAAAACATTCTTGCCCCCTGCTAGACATCTGCAAGACGTTGACTCGAGTATAAGCCGAGGGGGCCGTTTTTCAGCACAAAAAATGTGCTGAAAAACTCGGCTTATACTCGAGTATATACGGTAGTAACAATCAAAACCATAATAGAATTCAAGTATGCCTGGGACAGATAGAAAGCAAAGGTGGAAACACACAAAAGGACAGAAGAAAGGGTCTGCAGTGATGCAGGAGGAGCTGCCCACTAAATACTAAGCCAGAGGCAGGCAACTCCTTAGACTAAATCATCTGAGGCATGAGCTTCCGAGGACCAGAGTCCAGTTCACTGGCTGCACCTGATGATGAATCTTGCATATGAAGAAATGAACTCTGGCTTGCTCATGCTTTAATAAGATGCCTCCTGCTCCAGACTAACACAGCTACCCCTCTGAAAATGTTCAGTAAATATTATGTGAGTAACTCGGAATAAAGCGTTTGTTCATGAGCGAGAGATCTAAATAATCGGGATCTCTACCTGCTTATCCAACATTGCTGCTTGGATGTCTCACCGCCATCTGAAACTGAACATGGCCAAAACTCAGCTCCTTATCTTCCCCCTCCCCCTTCCTCTTTTTCTGTGGTTAACAGGAGACTCCTTCCTGTTTCCTCAGCTCACAACCTTGGGGTTATCTTTGACTACTCTCTCTCAACACACATCCAATGGATAGCTAAAACTTGCAGTTTCTTTCTCTATAACATTGGCAAAATTCATCCCTTCCTTTCTACACACACTACGAAGACCCTTATCTACTCACTAATCACCTGCCATCTTGACTTCTCTTCACTGGTGTTTCTCTGAATCATCTTTCTCCCCTTCAATCTGTTCAAAACTCGGTTACATGGCTTATCTTCTGCCAGTGTCGCTATGCTCATGTAACCCCTCTTCTCAAGTCACCTCACTGGCTCCCTTTCCATTTCCACATCCAGTTCAAAAGCCTTCTCCTACTTAGTTACAAGTGCATTCATTCTGCGGCGCCTCACTGCCTTTCCTCTCTTATCTCCCTCTACACCCCTCCTCAGGAACTCTGCTCCTCTGGCAGATTCCTTTTATCTGTGCTCTTCTCTGCCACTGCCAACTCCAGACTTCCTTCATTCCACCTCACTGCTCCATACGCCTGGAACAAACTACCCAAGTCGGTGCGTCAGGCTCCTTCTCTGGCCCTCTTCAAGTCCAGGCTGAAGATCCACCTCTGAGGCTGCTTTTGGATCCTGATGCTCCTCATTCTCTTGCCCACTACTTATGTGTATCTTGCCATATTCCAGTCCCCAGTTTTGCGATGTTTTTTCATCTTGATTAGACTGTAAGCTGTGATGAGCAGAGACCTTGTCTTACATCTATATGTACAGCGCTCCATATGCCTTGTAACACTATACAAATGATTAATAGTAGTAAACAACCAGGTCTGTTGAGAGGGTGTTAAAGAGGATAGAAAATGCAGTATAGCCTTCAAATTACAAGAGTCTATTTAGAAAAGAAGTAAATGAACAAATGGTGGGATAATTGCACAGATTGTGTAAACAATATTTATCAAGTATCTCCAGATTCAAGTCAAATGTATTCTAGTGTGTTTTTTACTAAGAAGAAATCCATTGCTTGCCCCAATACAAGCATTGTGGAACCTGTGTCTTTTGGGGAAACTGCTAGGTACTTGAGACCTAGATTGCCACAGTTGGAAACGGGATACTGGGCTTGATGGACCTTGGTCTGACGCAGTATGACATATCTTATGCTCTTATGTTTTTTTTCTTGAATATTTATTTATTTATTTATTTATTTAAAAGTATTTCTAAACCGTCTTATCATAAAATCAAGGCGGTATCACAACAATACAATATGATATTTGAGCTTTCCCTGGGGCATCACATGCTATGCAGGAGAAAAGCAAATATTTTCTTAAGCTAAAGCTGGGAGTTTTACCACCAGAGGCTCATTTCTTACAAATGTCTTGAGACATAAAGCATTCCAACCAGTATTGTAATATGTCACAGCTTTTGCATTTTCTACAAGGCAAGTCCATTTGAGGTTGATGTTCTGTACGCACTTCACCTGGCTTGGTTAGCATGAAGATCCACATGCAATACTAATGAATCTCCCTGGAGATCCAGCCTTAGGTCTTGATTTAATTCTTGTGGTGGTGGTTTTATTATTAGTGATTTCTTTTGCTTTTGGGACCTGCCCCTCTCCTAATTATGGGCTCATGATGATAAGTTCAACCTGTCATTTCCACATTTTTATTTCTTTACATATTTTGTTTGGTTTGTTCTTCGGCAAACAATGATGTACAGCTTGTCATTCATGTAATTTGAAACTTCTTTAAAATAAAGTTATCAAAAAGTCCTAAAATGGAGTAAGACCTTATAGGCTTTTGTTATGTTACATTATTTTACATATATCAACATAGCTTTTTTTTTTTAAATTCTGTTTTCATTTATGTTAATTTGCTAACATTAACTGCTTGCCAGCCCAGACTATGCAGAATATAAGTACTGATAACGGACTAACTAAAAATAAATACAGGTCTTATCAGTAAATGCTGAGAGGCAGATAAACGTGGGTACGTACAGCTTGTAGAGGTGTTAAGTTTCTCTGGACTGCCTGTCAGTATACGCTGAGTATGATCAGGGTGGGATGTATTTGCACACTTTAGATAATATGTGCATAGGCATATAAATGAACCCAGAAAATCTGTGTGTGCTAAAGACATATGTTCCCTGGGGTAATTACCAACATGGAAGGGGGGAGCATACCCTTACTCATTATGCCTGCGCGCAGCCATGAAGCTAACCCCTAAATAGTAACAGACTGTAGGAAGACACTAGCATGGAATTCAGTCTGGAAGTTGACAGTAAAAAGATGTTTTCATGTGCTTTGCCCAAAGAGTTTTGAAATGGGTGACAAAATTAAATTTTATTTTCAGAGATTTGTAAAATTGCTAATGTTGACATCAGTGTGTAAACTGTGGGGTTTTCCATTTTAAGCCTGACTCAGTCTCTGGAAAAAGTAGGTAGAGGACTTCTCTAAAGCATTTCTGTAGGTAAGACGGCCGGTGAGAGCATCGGGCAAATTAGGTGGCCACCTAGAGCAAGTGTGGTCCAGGCGCGCCCCACTGCCACTGCTGCTGTCCCACAGTGGTGGCGATGGCTTCAAACAGCCCTGCAGCACGTACCTCAACCTCCGGTGCTGCAGGGTGCTTTTCACTTCTGCCCCCTTTGACGTTCTTTGCACGGGGGCAGAAGTGGCTGATCAGCGGGAGTAGGAGCAGGGGGGCACAAGGGATAAAGTTCATTTAAGGTGCCTCATACCCTTGTACTGTCCCTGACTGTAAATAATATTACATGCACACAAGCTGTACACACAGAACTTTATCGAGACTGAGCAGAAGCATTCCTGGACGCAGGGTCGGGGAGGCCTTTGCATTTAAGGGTAAACTTTTGAAAACATGCACATATGTACATTAAGTTAACCCAGAAGCGTGCTTGCTAAAGGGAGGACCTAAAATAAATGTAAATGCATAAACATACTTGCAGAATGGTCAAAGCAGAACTACGTGCAAACTTTTGCTTTGAAATTCACAGAATCCTCACCAGCTTAGCAGTACCCAATCCTTCGGCTGTATTATTGGACACAGATGGGGTTCCCCACTAAGGATTCAGAGAACCTCCAGCAGGCTTCTTAAAGGAGAAGGCACATGACTTCTGAAAGGCCATCCCTAAGGATGCTTTACTAAGAAGCCTCTTTTTTTTTTTCAATTGTTATGGTTGCATAATTTCGTTCTTGTGCAATTTTGCTTTCAAAACCACTGAAAACATGTGTTTCAATTTTGAATAGCTAAGAGCAGAATGGCTTGGATTAACTGAGAAATGAAATACTGTAATAAAAACTGTCACTGGATCCAGTAAACAGCCTGTTTCTAGGTGACTGGAACATTAGAGAACGTGTAGAGAGGAAAGAGAATATATATGCATATTTACTTCACTCCTATTCACCGTGGCTTTCTTAAAATTCTGACTGGCTGTGGGGTCACAAGGCCAGGTTGCAGAAGCTCGCAATTAGAGTTTAGGAATAGGAATGGGGTAAAGCAGACGTGAACAGATGGGTGGAAAAGAGAGAAATCCAGCCTGAAAACTCACCTCTTTGCTGGCACTTTCGGATCTTAACTCACCTGATCTCCTTCGTGTTTCTTTACCATTCCCCCTACATGTATCCTGTGCCTACAGCTATTGTGTTGTCTGTCTTGACTAGATTGTAAGCTCTGAGCAGGGACAGTCTTTTACATGTGTCTGTGCAGCGCTGCGTACATTTTGTAGTGCAATACAAATGTTCAGTAGTAGAAAATAGAAACAAGATTATATATAACAAAAACGTATTAAATGCCCTAGTAAACTAAAAAAGAAACATCGGCACTTAGATCTTCCATATTTCTTTCCAGTGATGAATAACATTTAATAGTGTGTGTTTGTAGACAGGAGTCTCTGAATCACTTCTCCTTTTTCAGGTGGATTGCTATAGCTCTGTGGATGGATCAATCCATGACTATGGAGCTCTTGCCTTAGACGGGAGCCAGCATGTCCCTTTCAGTGATTATTCAGGGAAGACTATCCTGATGGTAAATGTGGCCACATATTGAGGGCTCACCCTGCAGTATCTTGGTAAGACGAGAACTTGCATGGACATTATTCTGAAGTACTGGTACTGAACTTATGAATGTGAGACACACACACACACCCTTTCCAATTCCAATAACATGACACTTAATGGAGAACAAATAATATATGGCAAGTCAAATATGTTAATCTCTTAAAAAGATGTCTGCCACCCAGGTTGATGAACTATTGTAAGATCTTCAAAGTCATTGAGTTGATTTGCTCATGCAACATAGTGTGAATCTGTATGACCACACACCTGAACTATCTCTTGCAGAACTGAATGCACTACAAGAAGAATTGGGACCCTATGGATTGGCCATCCTGGGTTTCCCTTCAAACCAGTTTGGAAAACAGGAACCTGGAGAAAATTCAGAAATCCTCTCTGGGCTAAAGTAAGTACAACAGTTACATGGTCTCATATTGCTCTTAGATATGGGAAGAAAGGGAGTAGGAAAAACAAAGAAAGTGATTTTTATTCTGAATGTTAGATTTACAGTCTTATGATATCCAATCTGAATTGAAAATATAATAATTTATTTATTTAACAGGTTTTATAGACCGCTTTATCATTTCAATCAAAGCGGTTTACATTGAAACTTAAACTTAGTAATGTACATTAAACAGGGACATTGATAACTTGGATTTTTCTGAGGCAACGGAGGGTTAAGTGACTTGCCCAAGGCCACAAGGAGTGGGAGTGGGAATTGAACCCTAGTCTCTGGGTTTTCAAGCCAGTGTTCTTAACCATTAGGCTACTCCTCCACTCATAATAATGAAAAGAATTCAAAATGTCCTCTATACTACCTTGAGTAGGATAGGTTTTATATCTATACATGGATAAGGTTTTTTCCTCTGAGATTCCTACCCTTATGGCTAGAAGGTAACAGCATCTCGGAGAATCTCAACATTTGTGCCTTGTTGACTGATGTTGTGCAACAGCAACTGGGCATCAAGGTCTTTCTCCTAGGACAAGCAGGATGCGTCAGCCACACATGGTGACGTCATCCGACGGCGCCGTGACGGAGTGCTCTCTAGAGCTCAGAGTTCTGAGCATGTGCGAGTGGCCCCACCTCCCCAGCCCGCCCCTAGCCCGATCAGTTTTTTCTTCCTCCGCCTTGCCTAAAGACGGATAGTTAGCTCTCTGCAAAAGATTATCTCCTACTATAATGCCGGGGTTTAAAAAATGCCCAGAATGCAGCCGCAAGATGAACGCCATCGATACTCACCGATGCTGCCTTCGTTGCCTTGGAGCTTCCCATAATACGGAGGACTGTGCTGCCTGCACCAGGATGTCCCCGAGGGCCAAAAGGCACAGGGAACACAACCTCAAGGATTTCCTTGCTTCCACTTCGAGCTCTGGTGCCACGTCGAAAGACCCCTCAGCACCCAGGAAGAAAACCAAGAAGTCTGCAACAAAAGCTACAAAGGGACTGCCACATGCAGCCGCTGCTCCGGCACGGGATGCGCCCTGCAGGGCCTCCATCGCCGGCCGTTCCGAGCTCCTCCTCAACTCCTCACAAAGCCACGATGCCGTTTCGGTGAGTACACCGGCTCACATGGCAATTTCCAATGCTCCTGATGCTCCTGCTACAGGGCAAGATGGCGCCTGCATCGTGGCCCACTGTAGCTCCGCCCTACAGCCTCTCATTGGGTGTGCCAGCTGGGCTTCCCCTGGCTCCGCCCCCGGCTCCGCCCCTCAGCTTCCTATTGGCTCTGCCAGCCGGGCTTCCCCTGTCTCCGCCTCCGGATCCACCCACCAGAACGAAGGGAGCCCCTCTACCCGCCCCGACGTGACTGAAGCTCCACGTCAGCGCGGGGAATCTCCAAGGGATAATGATGCTGCCAAACCGCGCCGATGCAGGGAATCCCCCTCACGCTCTAGTCATCGGCGCGGTAAGAGTCATCGGCGCGGTAAGAAGAAGAGCCGTCAGAGCCGATCCACTGCAAGAGAGAGGAGCGCGGATCGAGCACACGGCTCAAGCAGAAGCAATATAAGGCACTGCAGCAGCCCCAAGCATCATAGTCAGCACAGGGCTGTCCGAGACACCGGCTCCTGCTCTCACCACAAGCGGAGGACAAAACACAGAAAGCAGCATCACGCTCATCACAGGCGGCAATCATCCAGCTCTTCTTCCTCCGATGCCTCCTCCTGCTCTACCACCTCCAGGAGACCGCGATCAGAGCATTCTGCAGAGGCGAGGACATCGGAGGCCATCCTCCAGCTCCTCTCTCGGCTCGTGCAACAGACTGCCAACCCTATAGAACTCACGCAGGAACAAGTCCCAGGCAAGGAACAGCTTCGCAAGGAGAAACCCAGGGCTTCTTCGGCGGTTTCCAGCCTGCCCCGCCGCAGCCCTTCTCAGTCTCCTGCCAGAAACTCTCCCTCCCCGGAGCACGGGGGTTCTTCGGGTGAGGATGGAGCCTTGTCCTCTTGCGAAAGTGACGCCGAGGACGTGGACCTGGTTTCCTCCGCTGCCAAGGACACTCTCGCTCAGCTGAGCACCCCAGAGGAGACTCAGCGCACATTACCACCCGAGGATCTCACCTACCCTAAATTTTTAAGGAAGGTGATGGACCGGCTACACTTGACCATAGACG
Organism: Ichthyophis bannanicus; assembly: GCA_033557465.1. NCBI lineage: Eukaryota > Metazoa > Chordata > Amphibia > Gymnophiona > Ichthyophiidae > Ichthyophis > Ichthyophis bannanicus. The sequence goes on along the minus strand of CM066050.1, from coordinate 66,905,348 downwards.
ACGCGTCCACGGAGAAGGATCCAGAGGTCATGAAGTACCTCAGTGCTCCCAAGCCGGCGCTGGCCTTACCCCTGCACAAAAAATTGCAGGACACTCACAACTCTGTGTGGCAATCCCCAGCCTCCGAACGTGCCTGTCACAAGAGACTCGAGACGAAATACCTTCTGCACCCTAGTACAGCTTTCCAGAAGGCACAGCTGTCACACCAATCTATCGTGGTCTCATCAGCTTTAAAGAAAGTTATGTCCTCGCGCACCCAATCCAACCACCCGCCAGGCCGAGATCCTAAGCTCCTCGACGAGGTGGGCAGGAAGGTCTATCAAGGAGCAATGCTCAATGCCAAGGTGGCGGCCCACCAGTTCCAACACATCCTCTTCCAGGATGCCCTGATGGCCGACCTCAAGGAAAACTTGTCATCACTCCCTAGGGAGAACCAGCAGGCAGCCTCCGCCACGCTACAGGACCTGGCCGAATGCAGCAAACACTTGATGAGCACTGAGTTCGACGCCTTCGACACTGCTGTCCGGACCGCGGGCACAGCCATTGCGGCCCAACGCTGGGCGTGGCTCCGTGCGTCAGGCCTTAGAGAGGACACGCACAACAAGATTGCGGACGCCCCCTGCACAGGCGACTCTCTCTTTGGAGACAAAGTCGCAGATACGGTGAATGACCTCAAAGAACACTGCAGACACTGGCAGCAGATGGACTGAAACGCCCCTCCACTTCCCAGAGAGGGAGTTCTTACCGCAGGCCATACTATGCCTCTAAAAAGTACGGGTCCGCCAAGAAGTGGCAGACCCCAAGGTACAAACAACCTTATCACTCCTCCTCTTTTCAAAGGCAGCAGCCAAGAGACCGCAAACAGAGGAAGCAAGCCACATCACAAGCCGCAAAGACCACAGCCTCCTTCTGACTACCAGGCACAGACGGAAACGCCCACAGTGCAACAGGAGCTTCTACCTGTGGGCGGCCGTCTCACTTATTTCTTACGAGCATGGCAGACCATCACAACTGACAACTGGGTGCTACAAATCATCGAGTCGGGCTACCGGCTGAACTTCGCTTTCACACCTTGCCAAGCCAAGCGACCGATCAGCGAGACGCCCCCACACCTGGCGGCAGCGATGTCGGAACTCCTACAATGCCTTCTGGCCGCCCATGTGATAGAACCGGTACCCCCGGAGCAACGCAACACTGGATTTTACTCCCGGTACTTCCTGATTCCCAAGAAATCCGGTGGCGTACGACCCATACTGGATCTCCGCAAGCTCAACCTTGCCCTTGTGAAGGAAAAATTCCGGATGTATTCCCTCAACTCAATCCTTCCGCTTCTCCAGGCAGGAGACTGGCTGGCCACCCTGGACCTGCAGGACGCATACTCACACATCCCAATTCACAAAGCTCACAGGAAGTTCCTGCGCTTTATAACGATGGGCCACCACTACCAATACCGGGTGCTGCCCTTCGGTCTGTCCCCGGCACCCAGGATCTTCACGAAATGTGTAGCCGTGGTGACGGCACACCTTTGCAAAAAAGGCGTCGCCATATTTCCCTACCTGGACGACTGGCTTCTCTCTGCCCCATCACCTGCCTGTCTACGGAACGTGGTGCACACAACCACGTGCACACTTACCGCGATGGGATTTCTCCTCAACAAAGAAAAGTCTCGCCTACTGCCGACACAGTCCACGGAGTTCATAGGTGCGATCATCGACACCAGCACCTTCAAGGCATATCTGCCGGAACAGAGAGTAACGGCCATTACATCCCTGGCCATGAAGGTCTCCATGTCCAGACAGTCCACGGCGCGCTGCATATTGTGCCTTCTCGGGCACATGGCGGCCACCACCTCAGTCCTTCCTCTGGCGAGACTCCGTATGCGCCCCCTACAGTGGCACCTTCGGGCTCAATGGAAACAACGTTCACAGCCTCTACATGCCCGCATCAACATTACCATGCAAATAAAGAAGGACCTCCGATGGTGGACGAAACCGAGCAACCTGTCCACGGGCTGGGATCTCGAGAACCCCAGACATCAGATTGTCCTCACAACAGACGCCTCTGCCACGGGTTGGGGAGCCCACCTACAGCACATCAACACACAAGGCGCCTGGTCCAAGGCGGAGCAGTATCTACACATCAACCTGCTCGAGCTACGGGCTGTCAAATATGCCATGCAAGCCTTTCAAGAACAACTGATGGGAAAATCTGTCCTCGTCCAGACAGACAACCAAGTCACGATGTTCTACATCAACAAGCAAGGGGGCACGGGCTCTTGAAGCCTATGCAAGGAAGCCCTGGACACCTGGTACCTGGCACTCTCCATCAACTGTATCCTACAGGCACCTACCTGCCCGGGGAGCAAAACACATTAGCGGACAGACTGAGCAGACAACTGCAACCCCATGAGTGGTCTCTCCACCCGAGAGTGGTGGACAGCTTATTTCTTCGCTGGGGCACTCCCCAGGTAGACCTCTTTGCGTCCAAAGTCAACACGAAGTGCCCAGTTTTCTGCTCCAAGCTCCCATCCAGCAGAAGCCTCACAGCCGACGCATTTGCAGTGCCATGGGGCAGTTGGACACTGGGATATGCTTTTCCACCTACACCACTGATCCCCAAAACGCTTCAGCGGATCATCTCAGACTCTGCACACATCATACTGATTACGCCTTATTGGCCACGGCAGATGTGGTTTGCCATGCTTCTTCGCTTGGCACAGGAACCACCTCTGCGGTTACCGACGAGACCGGATCTGCTATCCCAGAACGACGGGAGCACGTTGCACCCCAACCTCCAGGTCTTAGCCCTGACACCTTGAGATTGAAAGGATGAGTCTCACGGCCCTTCATCTATCTTCAGAGGTCCAGCAAATCGTGTTAGCGGCCAGAAGACCGTCCACCCGCAAGTCTTACAACCTTAAGTGGAAACGCTTCAGCTTTTGGTGCGCAAACCAAGGCCTCCTGCCTGTTTCCTGCCCAGTACACAAAATTCTGCAGTATCTCACCCACCTCTTTGACTTGGGACTGAAGCCACAGTCTATCAGAGTGCACCTAGCAGAAATCGCATCCCTGCACGAGCATGGGAGGGATGCAAACTCAGGAACTCTGGCAGCATTACCCGTTGTAGCTCAGTTCATGAAGGGCCTTGTGAACCTCCGCCCTCCGGTTCAAAAACCATTGCCTGCTTGGGACCTTAACCTGGTACTCCAGCAGCTCACACAGGAGCCCTTCGAACCGCTACAGTCAGCAGATCACAAGTTCATGTCTTGGAAGACACTTTTTCTCATTGCCATCACCTCTGCCAGACGTATCAGCGAGCTGCAAGCGCTCGTGGCACATCCACCATATACACAGCTCCACCACAACTGTGCTTCTCTCCGAACGCACCCAAAGGTTTTACCCAAAGTCGCATCGGAGTTTCATATGAACCAAACTGTCGAGCTGCCAACTTTCTTCCCCGCTCCACACTCCTCCCTGGAGGAGGAGCGCCTGCACTCCCTGGACTGCATCAGAGCTCTGTGCACCTATATTGACAGGACCTCCGCCATCAGACAAGGAGCACAGCTTTTCGTGTCATTTGACCCCAACAGACCTGGCCGGCCGGCCGGTCGGCAAGCGCACTCTGTCCCTTTGGATTTCGGGATGTGTCGCCTACTGCCTCCAGAAGGCAGGTGCACCTGCAGCCGGCAAGGCCGGAGCGCACCAACTCCGCGCGCTTGCTACCTCACTTGCCAACTTGCACAAAGTTCCAGTCCGAGACATTTGCAAGGCCGCCACCTGGTCCTCACGGCTCACTTTCCAGAAACACTATTGCCTGGACCTCCTGGCGGAGTCTGATAGCGCATTCGGCCGCACTGTCCTAACAGCAGCTACCAAGTCTGGGCCACCCTCTACCTCCGCCTAACCTATTGCCATAGGCCTAGTCCGGCCATGTCTGACTATTGTGCCTTACATGACTGTTAATGCTTATATGGAATAGGTCTGCACGGATATATTCATGCCTTTAAAAAAAAAAAAAAAAGGAAAGAAAAGGTGGCATGTTTTGCACATACATTGTTATAGCACCGTTATGTTGTTTTCTTGCACATCCACGTTGCACTATGTTATGCAGGCTACACGTTGTACAGCCTGCACACTCGTTGCCTGCCTGCACTGTCTTCACTTTGTGCAATATTACTTACTGTTCGTAATAATGTACTTATACACTACCTCCTGTGTGAGAGTTTCACTGTGTGCAATACGTTTTAATGTTCCTAATAAATGTATGCATGTACTACCTCCTGTGCGAGTGTCCTTTCCAACGCATGCCTCCCTCATCCACCACAGCTACCTCTACAGCTTGGGAGGCACCATGTGTGGCTGACCAACATCTTTACCTAACAAAGCAAAAACAATACAATGAACACATCAACCAATCAAAGAGAGAATTCCACACAAACCTGATAAATTCTTCCATCAACAAACCCAGAGAACTTTTAGAAATAGTAAAAACCCTGACAAAAGAGCAAGCAGCAGAAAGAGAAATACAAGTGGATCCACAGATATTCGCCGACCACATCAAAGACAAATTTCACTCCACAGAGCGCTCAACACCCAGTAGAACCAACAGAACGAACGTCCACCCCAAAACCTGGGGCACATTCCACTCACCCTCAAAAGAGCAGATATCAGACATCATCTCCACAATCAACACAAGCACTGCTCCTACAGACCCTTGCCCAGTGTCATGGGTCAAAGCCACCAAAGCAAGCCTCATACCAAACATTCATAAAATGGTACACAACTCACTCACTCAAGGACTCATGCCACAGCAATTAAAGCTTGCCTCAGTAAGACCAATCACAAAGAAAACTTCTCTCGACAAAAAGGACCCAGCAGCATACCGACCAATCTCCAGCATACCCTTCCTCGCAAAAATAATCGAAAAGACGGTTCAACTACAACTTCAGAAGAACATTGACGAACACGGAACTCTCGACGACAACCAACACGGATTTCGTCCCAACCATGGAGTCGAAACTCTCCTGATCTACCTCTTCGACAGCATCATAAGAATAATTGACGACATCAGGAATGGAATTATAATGATCTTCATCGACATCTCCTCAGCGTTCGACACAGTTGATCACAATATACTCCTGGAGAGACTGAAGAACACTGGTATACACGGTACCACTCTAAAATGGTTCCACTCGTACCTAACAGAAAGACAGCTACAGGTCAAGGTGGGACAGGACACCTCCCGGCCCATAAACGTCCAACAAGGAGTACCACAAGGATTCGCACTCTCAGCACTCCTTTTTAACATCTACATCCAACCAATATGCAACATTATGAAAGAGAACAACATCCAATACACAATATACGCAGACGATATAATGGTATACTCCCCGATATCAATCGAAAACCCGGACTTCTCTAAGATAGCAGACTGCCTTACCCAAATGGCGAAGTGGTGCCAAAACAACAATCTAGCTATAAACTACAACAAGACTGAAGCTTTAATCATCACTCGAAACCAAAGCTTCACACACCCACCAAACATAAAGATACAAAGCACCACGATACCGATAAGATCGGAGGTGAGATACCTTGGGGTTACTCTGGACAGTAAACTCAACCTCAAACCACACATAGACAAAACAATCCAAAAAGCATATTACAGGATGCGAATCATCAGGAGACTGAAACCACTCCTCGCTCCAGAACACTTCCGTACAGTCTGTCAAGCACTGATAACCCCAATACTGGACTTCTGCAATCCGATATACCTCGGACTACCAAAACAAGCTCTCAAACCACTACAGCTGGCACAAAACACTGCAGCTCGAATCATATCCGGAGCCGCAAGGCAGGAGCACATCACACCTACACTAAAGGACTTACACTGGCTCCCAATCATTGCTCGCATCAGATACAAGACTATCATAAACCTATTTAAGATAAAAGAACACACATCAGCCAACAGCCTCCACCTGCTCATACAACCGGAAACCAGCGCACGTCCCAGAAGAAGTCAAACACGCAACCGAGTCAGCACCCCAAATGAGTACAAGCACACACGCAAGGACACAACAGACAGAGCTCTCTCCATGGCTGCTCCAACAATATGGAACAATCTACCGGACGATCTAAGGGCAACTCCAGACCTCAAAGACTTCAGAAAACAACTGAAAACCATGCTGTTCATAGAGCACTATGGTCACATCACATAACCTAAGAGAATGGATAACAGCACTCCAATCCTCCCAAACAACTGAATATATATAAAATATGATTCTAGCACCACTGTAAATAGCCCACCCTGTATATAGCTCAAACAAATCAAGCACCCAACACATCCCTCACACAACTAAGTTTTATCCTCACTGCATGTACAACACACACACTTTACCTGATTGCTTGCTGTGATACCACCTTGATTATTAAGATAAGGCGGTTTAGAAATACTGTTAAATAAATAAATAAATAAATAAATCCTGCTTGTCCTAGGAGAAAGCGGAGTTACTTACCTGTAACAGGAGTTCTCCGTGGACAGCAGGATAAGTCAGCCACACGCTCCCACCCACCTTCCCCTGTATGAGGCAGGCCTGCTCCCTAGCCTGACGCCTCACGGCGGAGCTAATCACTCACTGATCGGGCTAGGGGCGGGCTGGGGAGGTGGGGCCACTCGCACATGCTCAGAACTCTGAGCTCTAGAGAGCACTCTGTCACGGCGCCGTCAGATGACGTCACCATGTGTGGCTGACTTATCCTGCTGTCCACGGAGAACTCCTGTTACAGGTAAGTAACTCCGTTGTATCAGAAAGTTCCTGAGCAGGAAAGTTGACAGCTTTCGACTGGAGATTCAGCACAAGAGGGTTCAGGCTGAACATTTTGGAAAAAAGCTAACTGGACAAAGTTATCTGGTTAACTTTAGGCCTGCAAGTTGGTCAGTCAGAGCTGTTGATGTGCCCTGGGAACGATTGAGCTAACATTTTATCCATGTAAATTCTATGCATGCTCTAACTTGCCCACTACAATTTAGCTGGTTTTGAGGGGGGGAAGGAGAGGGACAAGCTGTGTGAAAAAAGTTTAGCCATGAATCCTTATCTGCCTAACTGTCAGCGGTAGGCAAACATTTTTTTTAATATTGACCTCATAGAAACTAGTCACAAAATAAAAATTTAACTGGTAAGTCACTGCATACTATATAACTGTATACCCCTTCATGTTTACACTGCTGGTTCCACTAGAGAGTTGTGTGCCACCCATTTGTGCTAATGAGGGTGGGTTTTGGGCTTGAAAAAGTTGGGAAATGCTGCTCTATTAACTGTGCATGTTATCACCCAGAAATTTTGTCAGAAAACCCTGTATTCTGGAAATAGAGTCCTCGTTGTCAATTATACCTATGAAAAATGGACCCTGAAAACTCATATTTCATCATCTTCGAGTGATTTGTTACTCCAAAAAAAGACATCGCAGTCTGCAAAGAGTCCACTTGTTTCTAGCTCTGATAATGATACTAGAACTCTACTAATCTTGATTCTCCAGGAACAAGCAGGAAGTTGGTCCTCGCATATGGGTGACGTTGGCGCCAGCAGAGTCTGCGCAGAAGCATCTCCCCAGCTTTCAAAGAAAGCCTTTGGGAGATGCACCACGCATGCATGGTCCACTTCACACCCAAAGGTGCCATCTTGGCTCATTCTCCTTTTTTCCCGCAGAGTCCTTCAGACGTTGTCCTTTTTTTTTTTTTCCTGGAAAAAGTCTGAATTTTGTATTTTTATAGTTAAATTTTGTCTGGTTTGCGTATCGGTTCCTTTCCACCCCTGAGCCTACTCGACTCTGCGTTGCTTCTCAGGCTCATCTATCCTTTTTCCACTTTTCTCATCAAGGTCCGCCTCGACAGGCATTTAGGCACTTTTTCAGCCAAAGGCCTCAGACCCCTGCCCAGAGACAGGGACCCCCTTTTTCTGATGATCTCAAGTGACTTCAAAAAGTGTGACTGGTGTAGCAAAGTTATGTCACTGAGCCACACGACTGCTGCCTCCGATGCCTTGGCCTGGAGCACGACAACTCAGACTGCAAACTCTGCAAAACAATGATCCCAAAGGCCCTAAAGTCACAGCAGGAAAAAGGTTTTCATAAGTCCAACTCCACGCTTCAGGGCCCCCTCCAATACCTCGGTGCCCCATGAAGCCAGGGCCTCTTCAGAGTCCTGCAGCCATGGTTTCTCCAAGTGGAAGTCCCTGGAGGTGGAGCATAAGAAGAAATCCTTGAAGACCACCGCAGTGGATGGATCAAGGAAGAAGGTGAAAACCCACCCCATGTCCTGCCGCCCCAGGAGTGAGTCTGAGAGGGCAGGAGTGGCTCTTTAAGTTGCCCTACAAGGAGTAGTCTGCTCCCACCAACCGGCCTCTGAGGCCATCCTCATCGAGAGCTCTCCCTCAACAGTACCGATGCTGGGCCCAAAGTCCTCGGTGCCCGAATCGAAGGCTGTGGAGCCAGCTGGCATGGAGACCAGAATGGCAGCCATAGAGAGCAGTATATCTGTCCTAGAGGCCATGCAGTGGGTGTTTGTCTGGTTCATCTGCCCTGACAACGGGACTCTCAACATTGAGGATTTCCCCAGACATCGAGCCAGTCCTTGAATGCCATCAGCCTTGAGAGAGCCCCTGGTCAAGATCCTGGTCCAGTTCTTCGGGACACCGGTCCTCCCAGGTGAGTGCCCGTGGCTTGGACTAATTGATCTTCTGGGGGTCTTGCACCATGGAGTGCGGTCCTCAACCAAGGTGATCATGCGGCATAGGACTCATACTCCAACTTTGAGTCCGAATGGGAGTCTGAGGATGAAGAGTCCCCAGACACGAGGCAACACCATGATGTGCCCTTGGACCTATCTCCCCCAGTGACCCGACTTTGCGTTCCTCGATTTTGCGAGAGTCAAGGCTCTTTCATTCGAGACCAAGGCAGAGGAGGACATGCGAACTGAGGAATTGGAGATGCTCCAATACCAGGCACTCCCGAAGGAAACCCTTATGGTCCCGATGCCCCGATCATCGACTGCCACCTCCTCCGGATGTGGGAAACAGCATCTGTACCAATTGTTAGCAGGTGCCTCTACGTCATGTACTGGGTACTCTGGAGCTCTGGGTTCCAAAAGACCCAGCTCTCCCACAACTCGGTGGTCGTGGAGTTGGCCATGCCCTGGCTTAAGAGCCAAAAGACACACTCATCAGTACCGCCCAGCAGGGAGGCTTGAACTCTCGACACCCTCGGTTGAAAGGCCTTTCAGGGCTCAATGCTAACATGTCGAATCCACTCATACCTGTTCTACATCGGCATGTACCTGAAGGAACCATCGAGGGAGCTTGGGAGATTCTTGGCAGGCCTCGATGGAGAACCTCTCTAGGAGGTTCAAGACCCTAACCTCAGTGGTAAAGGAATGTTCAAAGCTTATGATGGCTTTGAGTCATTGGCTAGAGTGGCCACCGCAAGCAGACAAAGCAGCAGAGATAGAGACAGAATATGTGACGAGAACCAGGCTCTTGAAAAAGACCTTGGTGCAAACCTGAAAGAAAAAACCCTGGGGAAAAAGTCTTTCTTTCTGAGGAAGAAAGGGGGCTTCAGTTCTACTCTGCACTTGCAAGCCTTCTTGGGCCCTCAGCAGGCCCAGCAACAAAAAGGCCAGGGACATGGTCCCAGAAAGCATAAAGCCCCAGCCCCAGCCCCAGCCCCAGCCCCAGGCACTGGCTCAGGCCCAGTCTGGAGGAGGCTTTTGACTGCCTGGGCGTGACTCTCACACCCACAGAGGGTCCTTTGCTGCCCACAGTGGGGTGCCTAGCCCTGTCTGCCCACAGGTGGACAGCCATTACCACCAATGCCTGGGAATTACAGGTGGTCAAGGAGAGTGACTTCCTCCACCTACACCAGACACCGTCCCTGTTCTTCCCAGGAGAGCCCACCAGGCCTCTTTCACCAGACTCTGCTCCTCACCAAGCTAGGAGGACTACTCTTGGACAAAGCAGTGGAGCCAGTCCAAAAACACCTCTGGGGCACTGGCTTCTACTCCAGGTACTTCCTCGTCCTCAAGAGGACTGGGGGCCTCAGGCCCATCCTGGACCTACAAGAGTTCAACAGCTTTCTAGATTGGCCATTGTTGGAAACAGGATACTGGGCTTGATGGACCTTGGTCTGACCCAGTATGGCATATCTTATGTTCTTATGTTATGTTCTGGTCAGGGAAAAGTTCACAATGCTCTCCCTTGGAACACTGCTGCCATTCCTCCAGCAGCGAGACTGGCTTTGCTCCTTAGACCTAAACTCACATCCTAATCCACCCCAACCACAGAAAATATCTCCGGTTTGTGGTGGGGGAACAACACTACCAATACAGAGTACTACCCTTCAAGCTAGCCTAGTTTCCAAGTGTCTTTACGAAGTGCCTCGCGGTGGTCGCAGCCCACCTCAGGCTTAAAGAGGACTTAGTCTTCCTCTACCTGGACTACTGGCTCATATAAGGGAGCCACAGCTGCAGAGGCACAATGCGCCACAGGAAGCACCATAAACACCCTGCAGCACCTGGGGTTTGTCATAAACTACCCCAAGTCCCACCTCACTCCCGCTCAGAACCTAAAGTTCATAGGTGCACAGCTGGACACCCTTTAGGCAAAAAAGCCTTTCTTCCTCAGGTCAATATGCCTCAGGGAACTAGCCACAGAGGTGCTCTGCTGCAGGACAACGCCTGCCTGGCTTCTCCTCCGCCTACTGGGACACATGGCCTCCACGGTCCAGGTGACCCCAGATGACCACCTGCACATGAGAGCAGCACAGTGGTGCCTCTACTCTCAGGGACCCAAGCTACAGGCAAGCTCTGGGACAGAGTGTATGTGACCTGTCAGTTGTCAGACTCCCTCGGATAGTAGCAGAATCCAGGTCACCTTCAGTCTGGGATGCCCTTCCAGACACCCATTCCCCAGAAAGTCCTCACTACAGACACCTTTCTAATGGGCCAGGGAGCACTTTGCGAGAGCCTCCAGACACAAGACTGCTGATCCTAGAGGGAATCCGAAATGCAGATCAGTCTGCTGGAAATCAGGGCCATATTCCTGGCCCTCAAAGCCTTCAGTCACCAGCTGCAGCACCACGTGGTGCTGATCAAGACTGACAATCAGGTTGCAATATTCTACGTGAACAAACAGGAGGGAATGGGGTCATACTCCCTCTGACAGGAGGTGGTAGCTCTCTGCTCTTATGCCACATGCAGAGCAATGCTCCTGAGGGCCAGGACAATGTCTTTTCGGACAAGCCAAGCAGGGTATTCCAGCCACACAGGTGGTGCCTAGACCCAACAGTAGCCTCATGGCTGTTCCGGCTCTGGGGCATCCCAGTGATGGACCTGTTTACCAGCCCGGACAATGCACAGTTGTCCCATTTCTGCTCCCGCCGACCACACCCATCTTGGATAGCAGTGGATGCATTTCTCATCCCATGGTTAGAAGGCCTCCTGTACGCCTTCCCTCCGATACTACTGATTGCCAAGACCCTGTTCAAGGCTCAACAAGACAGAGTGTCACTAGTGGTGGCCCAGACAGCCCTGGTTCCTGCTGCTCTTCTCCCTATTGATAGTACCACCAATCCCTCTGGGCCGAGCCCCAGGACTATTCTTGCAGGAGCAGGGTTCTTTCCTACCTGGGGTCCCTCTCACTCACGGCTTGGCTGCTGAAAGGGTAGTGCTAGCTCCCTTCAACCTTCCACAGGATGTGGAAGGCATCCTCCTGGCCTCTTGGAAGGCCTCCACGAGAAGGGCAAATGCCTTCAAGTGGCGACGTTTCTAACTATGGCACACAGAAAGGGGGATGAATCCATTCTCCTGCTCAGTGCATGTGGTACTCCAACACCTGCTCCACCTATCGCAGGCAGGACTGAAGTCCAACTGAGTACATCTGAGTGCCATCCTGGCGCATCACCACTCTGTGGAGGGGAAGCCCCTCTTGGCTCAGTCCCTCATGTCTCGGTTCCTATGGGGTCTCATGTTGGGCAACCCCCCCCCCCCTCCAGTGGCAGAATGGGACCTTTAATGTGGTGATCTCGCAACTCACTAGGCCTCCGTTCGAGCCTGTAGCTAACCTGCCACCTGCGGTACCTCTCCTGGTAGGTTGCCTTCCTGGTAGCACTCACATTAGCTTGCAGAGTCAGCGAACTCCAGACTGTGATGGCAGAGCCTCCCTACACCAGGTTCTACAAGAACAGGGTGATACTCCGCACACATCTTAAATTTCTGCTATTCCATCTCAGTTGGGAGGTGGTATTCCCCACCTTCTTTTCCAGGCCTCACACCGGAAGGGCAGAGACAGTTCTTCATACTCTGGATTGCAAGAGAGCCCTGTCCTTCTACTTGCAATGGACTCGGGGCCACCACAGAGCTCAACAGCTTTTTGTATCCTATGACCCCAGCCATCTGGGGCTCCCAGTGACTAAGCAAACTCTGTCCACTTGGGTGGCGGACTGCATTGTTCTTGCCTGTGAGCAAGCAGGGATCCCACTGGATCAGAGAGTGTCAATGCACCACATCAGAGTCATGGCTACTTCTGTGGCCAATCTGCATTCTGTCACCATGATGGAAAATTTTCCTGGCTGCCACCTGGTCTTTGCTCCATACCTTTGCAGCACACTACTGCCTGGAGAGGGAATCCCAATGGGACAGCACCTTCGGCCAGGCTGTACTCTGTAATCTCCCCTGTAGCTGGGGAGTCCCATATATGAGGACTGACTTCCTGCTTGTTCCCGGAGAAAGCGTAGTTACTCACCTGGAAGAGGTGTTCTCTGGGGACAGCAGGAATTGGTCCTCACAACCCTCCCTCCTCCCCTTGGAGTTGCTTTTTTACCATCTTTTAGTTTTGCCATCTTAGCTACATCATCTGACTGTGGCAAGATGGCACCCTTTGGCGAGATGCAGATCATGCAAGCATGGTGCATCTCCCAAAGGCTTTCTTTGAAAGCTGGGGAGATGCTTCCATGCAGGCTCCGTCGGTGTTGGTGCCGAGATTGTCCATATGTGAAGACTAATTCCTGATGTCCCTGGAGAGCACCTGTTACAGGTGAGTAATTATGCTATTGGACTGGTCCATCGCACTTGCTCTCTGCTATATCCCATTACACGTTAAAGGCGTGTGATGAAATAGTCAGCCATTAATCTGATAGAATGGCTTAAGGTGACCAACAGCATGTGCAAAGGCCATATAGAGAAGCAATGAGTCACTGATCTTTGATGAAGAGCTGTCAGCTATCGGATCACTATTGATCACCTTCCATTTTACATTCCAGATATGTGCGTCCTGGAGGAGGGTTTGTCCCAAACTTTCAGCTTTTTGAGAAAGGTGATGTGAACGGGAAGAAAGAGCAGAAGTTTTATACCTTCCTAAAGGTTAGTGGAAATGGACATTGTGCATATCAAAAGGCTATATAAACAGGATGGAGTCGATGCAGAGGATGGCTACCAAAATGGTCAGTGGGCTTCATCATAAGGCATATGGGGACAGGATTAAGGTATTTAAATCTGTGTACTTTGGAAGAAGGAGGGGAAATACGATAGACGTTTAAATACCTCCGTAGCATAAATGCACAGGAGGAGAGCCTCTTGCAATTGAAAGAAAGTTCTGCAACAAGGGGGCATAGGATGAAGGTGATAGAGACTCTGGAGTAATTTGCGGAAGTAATTCTTTATGGAAAGAGTGGTAGATAGATGGCATAGTCTCCCCCTGGAGGTGGTAGAGACGACTGTATCTGAATTCAATAAAGCTTGGGCCAAACACAGGATCTCCAAGGTAAAAAAAAAAAAAAAAAAAAAGGGACTGTAGTCGTTGGCCTATCCAGTCTACCCTTCCATACCAGGTGGTGGTCTCTTTCTGCCATTTATGTTTCTATATCCTGAGAATTTGACTGGAAGGATGTACTCCAAGGACTGGGTTGAGAACCACTGTCCTAATCTGCTACTTATAATATCCTTGTGAAACATGCCCTAATAATACAGTTTGTGCACAGACCCAGGTTTTTGGTAGCCAGAGGATTCATCTCCGCACATAGGCAGAATAAGGAAGCAGGAAAACAGCTAGACTCATAGACTTATTGTCTGCTGCATGTCTTAAGCCTCCATCCCGATGTCTGAAACACATTGGGCCACTCGCTGGATGATACTGAGCTGATATAGTTCTAACTCTGAAGTGCTTAAGTCTGTGTTTAAGCCCAGGGAAGCTATGTGACATTCCTTGTACCTTGCTTTCTATCCTACAAAGATTTGTATACATATGGAGGGGCATTTATCAAAGGGGTTTTGGGGGCTAGGTTCCATATAAAAAATGTCCTAGCAGACTTTGTGTCTGTATCTAGCCACTGTACATGAGGGCATTTCCAGAGGTGTAACTTGGTGGAAGGAAAAAAAACCCTATGGGGCCCGTTTACTAAGGTGCTCTAAGACGTTGCAGTTCTGCATAAAACAAATGTGCTTTTGGGGGGTGGACAGTACGTTCTTGGCTGTTACAACACAGAAAAGTACCCTAACATGCCGCAGTAGCCTTTGCAATGAATGACAGTGCACTTAATGCCACACATCGAGATGACACTTGAGCCCCACTAATTGCAACATTGAAGTTAGCGTGTGATCTATACCCCACGCCAACCTCGGGTTGCTCTCCATGCCCATTTTCTGCCCCGACTCACCTATTCCCTGCTCCATCAGGTGATGTGCAGTTACAGCAGGGATTATTGTGATAAGTTACCACAGCCCTATGCTAAAACACACATTCCAATATACATGTGCAGTTTCCCCTACCTGTCTCCATCCACGCATTACAAAGTATAGAGCAGAGCTTTCCATCTTCTCTTGGAGACGCACCTAGCCAGCTAGGTTTTCCAGATGACTGCAATGCATATGCATGAGATACTGTATATTTGCATATATGTGGCATCCATTGTATGCAAATGCATCTCATGCATATTCACTTTGTTAATTCTAAAAACCTAACTGGAAAGGTTGGCCAAGAGAAGGAACCTTAACCACACCCAGAGTATAATCGAATTTTCGAATGGTAATGACTCAGAGTTTCCTTTCAAAAATTCACTAAAAATATGAGGGCGCAAAGTATCTGCAAATGTTGTTGCTATGATATTTACTGAAAATTACCCCTCCCCTGCGGGAAAAAGAAATGGGATTGGGGATGGGGTAGGCTGGTAAATGTAAGCAGGGGGATGTCATGCTGAATGAAACCTAAAAAGCGATCCCTGTGCTATTAGCCAGCCAACTGATATTTCAAGGGAAACCATAGAATGTGGAGACATTCTACTACTGGGTCATTCGAACAAGCATCAAGCAGTCGCTGATCGATCTGAGGAACCCAGAAATAGTTGTGTTTAGGCAGGTTTGTTTGAAACACTTGCAGGAGCACAACGAAAGAGGAAGCGTCTATGCTAGCACAGTATTGGTTAATGCTCATTCATTCCTACAGAGAGATACTCCATGTAACATGTCTCCTGCTGGTACTTGTCAGAGGCCAAGGGGATCCAGGCTTTTTTGGAGGTGGGTATGTGGTGGTATAGTACTGGCACCTTTTTCATTGCCTATGGACATTGACCATTGGTCTTCATGTACCAATGAAAGAGCCCTCATATGAGCATAGGCACTTTTTTTTTTTCTTCCAGGAAAAATGCACTGGAGAGATCTAACCAAATGCTTTTCAAGACTTTTATACTATTTTCTCATTCTGGTGGGGCTTTTTGCCCTTTTTCATTGAGCACATAAGGCCGCCCTCCTTCCTTTCTGGATATATTAACATCACAAATAACTTTTTCAAGAACATGGCTGAAAGCCCTGTGGTCTCTGGTTGCCATTTAGGTGATCCACTTTCCTCAGTATCTCCTTACCAGCTATCACAGAGAGTTTAGTTCCCTTGGAAGATGAATACTGTGCTAGCCATCAATGGTCTTTCCAAACTATGCAGGCCAGTAGGGGTAGGTGCTGAAACATGAAGTTTTTAGGCATGCTTCTTGGCATGAACATTACTAGCAATGGAACCACTGCATCAACACACACTCAAGATTTTGTCCTCTAAATACTAATTCAGATCATTTTTATTGGGTGAGTTTATGATATTTGCTAGTTTTATTATTCATGTATTAGGTTTGTAGTGCTGAATTATGTGAGAGTTTTGTATTTTATGATTCATCTACCACAGCTTGAATATCTTTTTAAAGGCATTAAAAACAAATATTAATACCTCTTTTTCACTAGAACTTCTGTTTTTCATTTCAGAAATCCTGCCCTCCCGTTGGGGACAATTTTGGTAATCGTGAGAACCTCTTCTGGGACCCTCTCAAGATCAGTGACATCAAATGGAACTTTGAGAAGTTTTTGGTTGACCCCTCTGGGAAGCCAGTGAAGCGATGGCACCCAAAAACAAACATAGCAGTGGTGAAGAGGGACATCAAAGCCTTCATGAGGTCCATGATCACCAAGCAGAGAAAGCTCCCATTTGGGTCAGTAAGCCAAAGAAGAGTGTAAGCGTGTGTGCTGTGTAGGAGATTAGGGGGGGAATACTTTAACTAACTCCAATAAAAAAGATACCCCAAGTGACCAGACATCAAAAATTGATTGCATGCAAACTGGCACCCAGTCTATACATAGTACCACAATAAAACTAACCTATATTTGGTCATTGCAGTATCGCTGCTTTCAGCATGAAACACTAATCAACCCAAGACTTAAATATGAACTATCATGAAGGAACATTAGCAAGCTACAGCATATAACAGTGTATGACAAATGAAATTACATAAGACAACTCATCCGGGCAGAGAGAAATTGTTTCATTCAGCAAGAGAAATAGGGTTAGCTTAGTCCTTCTATGTTAGCAAGGTACAGCACTAAAGGAAGGACTTGGGTTTGAATCCCACATCAGGCTTTGTCTCTCTCTGGGCCTGGGATGTCAAGGAGGGAGTCTCAGACACCATGAAATGGCAATACTTGGAGTCCAATTTAACCAAATCCTGGAGAAAAAAAAAAGTTTGTGGCTAATTGCTAGGCCAAGTTCATTTTATTTATTTATTTTGTGAGGTGGTGACTGGGTATGAAATCGGGAGAGAGTAGCTCAGGTAGTTGGCAATGAAGGCCCAACAGAAGCCTGTTCTGATTGACCTGGAAAACCAAAAGAGCAGCAGGACCTACTGCTGACAAATTCCAAGTAAATTACCCTTTAAAAAGTCAAGGGCTCCTTGTCAAATCAGTTAAAATAGCACCCTTCCATTTTCTGTGCTTGGGGCTGGGAACCATGGGAGTGTGGCAGGTCACTAAGGCAGACTTGGACTCTGTGATCCACGTAATCAGCAACATAAAGAGGATTCAGTGGTACTGACAGAGTCCAGTACTTCCTAACATCCATCTTGCTGTCTGCCCATTAGGGTACAAACCTGCAAGTAAATTTTCTTATCCCTCCATGTTGCTTTCAACATGATAGCATCTGGAATGCTACCATTGCGAAAACAACCCCCATTCCCGAAAGCTGATTGCCCTTATCTCATTTCACCAGAATAGATACAGATCTTATAGTACTTAATTTGACTAGGCTATGATAATATCAGCACCCCTTTTTTGGAATTTGCTGAAAAATATACTTCAAATTAGCATCTAATTTTGCACAAATGCAGCATCAAAAGCAAAAATGTTTTTGGCCTTGGTGGTTACTTTTTATTTCAACTCGGTAGAATAAAGCTGGGATCCTGTTGACATTCACAGCTACTTCAGAATACTCTCCCCTGTTTCTAACAGACACTTCCTGTGTGTCTTTTGTCATTGCTCTAACAGCCCAGAGGCTGGGAATCATGCATCGAGCTCCTTCCTGAACTCTAGGTCATGGCCTCTAAAAATGTAACTGCCACATCTCCATCAGACCCAGGGTACAAAATCCTCACTCTAAGAATTGAACTGGGGCCCTGCTCCATGAAATGTATAGCCATGTCACTGAGCTGGCCCTCAAGTGGTCTATAGCAAAACCCACCTTGACGGCATTAGTCTGTGGATGTTCACAAGAGACTAGTGTATAAAATGGCCATCATTGGAACTGGATAGTTAAACTGCACATGTAATGTTAAAAACTGAGCAAAATTAATTGTTGTCACTATTGCCTCATCTGTACTTGAAAGCTAAAAATATGGCAAGGCTCCTTTAAAGACCAAGTACCCCAATAACAACTGAAGATTGATTAGTGATCAGCCAGATGAAAGTAATTCCCAGCAGGAGAACAGGCTTTAAGAGCCCCTTAGATTTTGAGGTGCCTTGCTCATTGCAAGAAGAGAGCACACAGGAAGTTGGCAAGCCTCTTCTTTATATACCAAAAGGAGGGCTTGCCGCCATGACCACTCTGCTATTAATAGCACACCACCCCTGTCACAGGAAGCGAGTACAACATCTGCTGGGATTTAGAATATTGTCCAGTTGGTGGATTACTTATACCTGGCTAGAAACTAAACAATTTTAATTTGAGGGTGAGAGCTTCCTGCTCCTAATCAAGTATTTGCATCATGTTTCCTCAACACTTGATTTTGCTTCTCTTTGTCTTGACGTTCTCTCCCTCTTCTTTGAAACACAGCAGGAGTGAATGAGCTACAGCCGTCTTCATTAACCATGGTGATTTTTGAAGTGTTTGTTCTGTGCTTTGTTATACCAGGCCAGGCTCCTTTTTTCTGAAGAGAAAGCAGGTGGGAAATGGGGGGTTTCAGGAGGAGGTAAATATATCATCATGAAGGTCAGGTCCAAAAGCACATTGTTGAAGGATCTGTCCCGAGTCTCGTGTGGTCGCAGGACTGCCCTTCCAGTGCATTCAGGCTGCCCTGTGTATTCCCATACGTGGATGTGTAATCGCCTCTGCAAGGCCCCCCCCTCGCATCTGTGAATGTTGTAAATGTGGAATGTAGTCAGAACTAATGCAAAATAAAACAACCTCTTGAACAGAGAAGTTTTGCAAGCCTTTCTTGAAATGCTTCTGACAGACTGAAAGTGACCATGTAAAGAAAGCATCACAAATTGTAAGATGATATAGGGTCTGGTTTTCAAACGGGTTGGCACTTAAATCTTATCAGAGTTGAGCAGCATTATCTGGATAAGGACTGGCACTTGCCTGATTTTTCAGCTGGCAATGATCTGGATTGCAACCCAGGGCTGCTTTTCATGTGGCCTTAGTGGAGGAGTAGCCCAGTGGTTAGAGCACTGGCTTGGTAACCAGCACACCAATGCTTGATTCCCACTAGCGCTCCTTAGGCAAGTCATCTAACCCTCCATTGCCTCGGAAGAAAGGCCTGGCAATCTGCTTCCAGAGACACTGCCAAGAAAACCCCGGAGCTGCTGCATTGCCAGGAATTGACATTGACTCAAAGGCACATATTGCATGAACTGGATAAAGTTGGCATCCGGCTAGCACTGGCACCACCTATGGACTGCCCCTGTACTAACTGGATGGTGCTGGGGTGGTCTGCAAAGATATTCAGCAGCATTAACTGGCTAGTGCTACTGAATATGTCAGCACCCTTATCCAGACTGTCTCCTGTCAGCGGTCCAGCTAAGGGTACGAAATAAACATTTTTATCTTGATCGTAATGGATTTTGCAATGGAGCAGAGAATCCAAACTGTAAAATTTCACCTTTCAACTTCTATATTCTTTGCAATGTTGGAATCACATTCATCATATACACAGCTCTGATATTGGCCACAGTCTGATTCTTTAGAGGGTAGGGGGAGAGAGGTGCATGAGTTGTTGCTAACAAGTAAATCCTTCCCTCTTAAAACCTGCATCAGACATACTGAATATCAGCTGCTGGCTTTAGCAATCTTTAAGAAAACTGAAATGGAAGTGCTATGTAGCATGGCTGTGCCTGGCACAGGGCTTAGAAGATACTGTCGGATAGCACGCCTCACCAAAGGGCAAGACGACAATATTGGGACATGCTAAACCTAGGGCCAGTCTACATGACCAGAATCAGAAGGAGTGGTTAGGACAAGGTACTTCAGGCCAGAAGGCCGGGGGTTCAAGTCTGACCAGGGGACAGCAATCTCAGGCCGGAGGGACTGGGATTTCTAGTCCTATAGGCACTCCTTGTGGTCTTGGGCAAGCCACTTAATCCTCCATTGCCCATGTTCCCTGTAAGTGTTAGTGTATGTGTCTCATATCCCCTCGTGTTAAATGTATCCCCCAATTGACCGCTTTGACCCAGTGAAAAGCGGGATATAAATACAGCTAAATAAATAAATAAATCCTGCTGGATAAAGTCATCTTTTTTTGGGGTGGAAGAGAGGGCTTAGGTTTGGACAACAGTGGGGGTCCACCTTTGAACTCACTTGATCTCATGTCAAGAGCAGATCCCAGAGAACCTTTGAGGGGGAGAGATTTAGGGTCTCAGAGAAAAGCTATAGTGCTGAGGTGTTGCGCCCAATGAAGCAGCACATCCACATGGCCCTAAAGTAATTGGGACCAGGTTGTGGTTCAGCCCTAGCTCCTGCCTATGCTAAGAAAGAGTAGTTACTCACCTGTAACAGGTGTTCTCCAGGAGCAGCAGGAATCAGTCCTCACTTATGGGTGACATCGGCACCGACGGAGCCCTCGTGGAGCAATTTTCCCCAGCTTTCGAAGAAAGCCTTTGGGAATTGCAGCGTGCATGCATGGTCCCCTTCCCACCCAAGGGTGCCATCTTGCTCAGTCTGATGATATAGCAAAAAGACAGCAAAAACCATATACTAAGAAAGACTGCAACTCCAAGGGGAGGAGGGAGGGTTATGAGGACTGATTCCTGCTGCTCCTGGAGAACACCTGTTACAGGTGAGTAACTACTCTTTCTCCAGGACCAAGCAGGAAGTCAGTCCTCACTTATGGGACTCCCAAGCTTAAGGCTACCGGAGACCTCAAGCCTAAAAGAGCTCCCTCAAGCTCAACAGTACAGAAGGAAGGAATCTTCTCTGAATACGAATCCGGCCGGTAGCCCAACACCAGGGCCGGAGGGTAGGAGTTGCTTAGACCTCAAAGAGATTGTGGAGAACTGCCTGTCCGAAAGCACTGTCCCTGCGGGACTCCCTCTCCAGGCAGTAATGAGCCGCAAAAGTCTGGCTGGAAGACCAAGTAGCGGCCCGGCAGATGTCTGCCAACGAAACAGAGCGGAGATGAGCCACAGACACAGCCTTCGCCCTGACACAGTGAGCCGTGACTCGATTCTCTAATGAGAGGCCGGCTGCCCCATAGGCCCAGGCGATACAGTCGGCTACCCAGAGGGACAGAGTACGCTTAGAGACAGGTACCCCCAACCGATTGGGGTCAAAAGATACGAAAAGCTGGACGGCCTTTTTATGCTCTCGCGTATGGTCAAGGTAGAAGGATAAGGCTCTTCTACAGTCCAGGGTGTGCAGCACAGTTTCAGCTCGGCTGGTATGCGGCCTGGGAAAGAAGGTCGGAAGGACCACCTCTTGGTTGATGTGAAAATGGGAGACCACCTTCGGAAGAAACTTAGGGTGAGTCCATAGGACAACCCTATTCTTGTAGAACCTAGTGTATGGGGGCTCCGACACTAGGGCCTGTAGTTCACTGACACGCCTAGCGGAGGTAAGGGCTACCAAGAAGAGAGTTTTCCAGGAGAGGAAACAAAGAGGACAGGTAGCCATGGGTTCAAAAGGCGGACTGGTAAGCCTTTGCAGAACCACGTTGAGGTCCCAGTCAGGAGCTGGAGGGCGCAACGGAGGCTTAAGCAGGAGGCCTCTGAGAAAATGCGCCACCAAGGGGTGCGAGGAAAGAGGCCGGCCTTCCACCGGCGAATGATGTGCGGAGAGGGCACTGAGGTGAACTCTGACAGAGTTGGATTTGAGGCCCAGATCGGAGAGGTGAAGCAAGTATTGCAGTACCACCAATACTAAACAGGCGAAGGGGTCCTCAGAGCGCTGAGAGCACCAGAACGAGAAGCGACACCATTTAAGGGCATAAGATTTTCGGGTAGAAGGACGCCAAGACGCTAGGATGACGGCTTCCACTTCTGGAGGTAGCAGAAGCGGAGCTAGGACTACCCTTTCAGCAGCCAGGCCATCAGGTGCAGGGCCCGGAGGTTGGGGTGCAGGAGAGTACCCTGATCCTGGGTCAGGAGATCAGGCTGAAACCCCAGAGGAAGAGGGGTGTCCACCGCTAGCTGTAGAAGTAGAGGGAACCACGGTTGCCTTGGCCACCGGGGCGCTACCAGGATCAAGGAGGCCCTGTCCTGGACCACTTTGAACAATGTCCGGGACACCAGTGGCGTGGGAGGGAAGGCATACAGTAGGCCCGTGGACCACGATATGAGGAAAGCATCCGGCGCTACTCTGAGAGGATGCGGGTGCCGTGAGCAGAACCTGGGAAGCTGCCGGTTCAGGGGACTGGCAAAGAGATCCACGGTGGGGGAGCCCCACCGGCGGAAAATCTGCTGGACCACTGCGGGGTTCAGCCTCCATTCGTGCGGCTGCAGAATCCGGCTCAGTTTGTCCGCCAGGCCATTGTCCTGCCCGGGCAGGTAAACAGCCTTGAGGAGGATGTTGTGACCGACTGCCCAAGAGCACAGTCTCCAAGCCTCCCGACATAGAAGGAGGGAGCCCGTGCCCCCCTGTTTGTTCACGTAGAACATGGCAACCTGATTGTCCATCTGCACCAGCACAGACTGACAAGACGTGAGGTGAGAGAAGGCCCGCAGAGCTAGGCGGATCGCCCGCAGCTCCAGGAAGTTTATCTGCTGGGCGGCTTCCCAAGGTGTCCAAAGGCCTTGAGTGCATGTCCCTTGACAATGCGCTCCCCATCCCAGGAGAGAGGCATCTGTCGTGAGCACCTGGGACGGTGGAAGAGACTGAAAGGTCATGCCGAGTACCAGATTGGGCAGGTGAAGCCACCATTGCAGAGAGACCAGGCGGTCGGAAATCTGTATTAAGTCCGTCAGCCTCCCTGTGGCCTGACGCCATTGAGTGCAAAGGCACCACTGAGCAGGTCTCATATGTAAATGGGCATTTGGAGTGACATGGACCGTGGAGGCCATATGACCGAGCAATTGCAGGAACCGTCTGGCCGAGACTGGTGACGTGCTGTGGAACCTGCCGGCCAGGGCTATGAGCCTGCAGAGTATCCAGCCGTGCTCCTATGAATTCGAGATCCTGAGAGGGGAGTAAAGTGGACTTTTCGAAGTTTATGACGAAGCCCAAGTGCTGAAGCAGAGCCACTGTGCGTTGAGTGGCCTGAGTGACCTCTAGGGAAGACTGTGCCCGGATGAGCCAGTCGTCCAGGTAGGGGAAGACAAAGAGGCCTTGAAGCCTCAGGAAGGCTGCCACCACTGCCAGGCATTTCATGAACACCCTGGGAGCGGAGGATAGGCCAAAGGGCAGTACGCGGTACTGATAATGATTTCCTGCCACCACAAATCGTAGATATTGCCGGTGGTCCGGATGAATAAGGATGTGGGTATAAGCATCCTTTAGATCCAAGGAGCATAGCCAATCTCCCTGCTGGAGGTAGGGCAGTAGGATTCCAAGGGTAAGCATCTTGAACTTTTCCCGCTGCAGGAACTTGTTGAGGTTGCGTAAGTCCAGAATGGGTCTGAGGCCTCCTGTTCTCTTTGGAACCAGGAAGTACTTTGAGTAAAACCCGTGACCCCACAGGTGTTGGGGCACTGGCTCCACAGCCTGTTCGTGAAGCAGACTTTGCAGCTCCTGAAGGAGTAAGTCCCTGTGTAGGGGGGGGGGTCTTGGAGGCTCCCCTGGAAAGAAGGGGGGGGCACCTGGTGAAAATGCAAGAGGTAGCCCTTTTGAACCACCTGCAGCACCCAGGAATCGGATGTTATGGCAGACCACCGGTGGGCAAAGTGGGTCAGCCGGCCCCCCCATGCTGAGTGAAGGCCCCTGAGGGGGAGAGGCTATGCTGGCATAGTCAAAAAACCCCACCCTGCTGGGCCGGGGCCTGCATAGTGGGCTTGGGAGCCTTCTGCTTACGGGATCTGTTACCCTGCCCCTTAGGCTGCTGTCCCTGATATTGTGGGTGGTGTTGTTTATAAGCAAACACCTTCCTCGGGTAAAAAGGCTTTTTCCCCGAGCCCTTCCTCTTCTGTGAAGGGGCAGAGGTCTTTCTGGATAGGCGAGTCCTGGTGAGAGTCTCGGACTCGAGTTCCGCCGCCTTTTCAGCCATGGGCTTGCCAAAGAGGTTTTCACCTCTGCAAGGGACAATCGACCAACTTGTCCTGCAACCATGGCTCGAGGTCGGATGACTGAAGCCAAGCCTGACGGCGAGCCCTGATGCCGGCTCCGGCTACTTGAGCCGATGCTTCGAAGCCATTGTAGGCTGCTCGAGAAATGAACTTCGAACACTCTCTAATCCCTGTGGACAAGGCCTGGAACCGCTGCAATGGTTCCTCGGAGACCAGCAGAGAACCCGGCAATTTCTTTTGCCAGGTCTCAAAGATATATGCCCATATATAGCTGGTATGTCTGGATTCGACAAGCAAGCATAGAGCCCTAGAAGCACTTTCTACCGAGGGCATCCAGGTTCCGGGCCTCCTTACCCGGAGGCACCGAGGAGTGCATCTTTTGACTCTTAAGTTGATGCATGGCCGATTCCACCACCATGGAATGGTGTGGCAGTTGTGCCTTCTGGAACCCGGGGCTCTTGTGGACTCGATACATGGAATCGACCCGCTTGCTCAGCATCGGCGTCGAGGCCGGTCTCTCCCACATGCGGAAGAGTAGCCGCTCCAGCATCGGGGGAACCGGTACAGTAAAGGCCTCCTTCGGGGGAGAGTCGTATTGGAGGGTCTGGGGCTCGAGGCTCCTCCTCCGGATCCGCGAGGAAGGCCAAAGCCTTGGCCATATCCTTCACGAAATCGGAGAACCGGGTATCCTCCGGGGGGGACCGCCTCCGAGGCTCCGACTCGGGCGAGTCGGAGGGGACGCACCGAGTCTGAAAAGAACCGGGTGACTCGTCCTCCTCCGTGTCCCAGCCCGACTCCTCCGAGGAGGAATCGAGTAGCTCCGTGCGGGCGAGAGCCGGGGATCTCCGCCCCGACACTGAGGTTGGCGTCGAGGACCTCGGTCCCGAACGGGAGACCTTGGCCGAGGATACACTCGAGCTCGTATGGACTTGAGGATCGACTCGGCCTCCGGGGTCGACTTGGGCGTCGACGTCCCGGTGGTCGGGGCAGATGCACTGGCAAGGCCGGTGATCAATGCCCGCTGCTGGTCCATGAAGGCAGCAATACTGCGCTCCAAGGTCGTCAATCTGAGACCAAACTCAGAAGACGCAGCAGCCCCCGACTCGGGCCCTGACGGCAGCTCTCCCGGAGGAGAGTTCAGGAGGACTACAGTACTCATGTGTCCAGGCGACTCCACTTTGAGACGAGGACGCTTCGAAGGCCTCTCCGCCTCAGAGGACCCGGGGCGGCCGACGGGGCCATGCGACCTGGCCCTCGAGGGACCAGGAGCGTCCTCCGACGCCATCCTCGCGGGCTTCTTCTTCCGACTGTGTTCCCGGCCGGGGGCCCCCCGTTCAGAGGAACTCCGACGGTGCTCGGAGCCGGAGCCACGAGACGTCGAGGCCTCTGATGAGGTCCGGACCCGACCGGACGCGGGGTCAGAGAAGATTCGTTCCTTTTGTGACTGCCGACTCCTCAATGCCTTCGAGGACATTTTGTTGCACGGACCGCAACTCATTGAGTCATGTTCGGGTCCGAGGCAACGGAGGCAGCAGTCATGCGTGTCAGTAAGGGACATAAGTTTGACACAACAATCACACTTTTTAAACCCACTGGCAGCCATCGGGGGGAAAAAGGGCCCCTGCAAGGTCGAAAGACTGTGCTGCCAGGGAAGAAGGCAAAAGTGGTGGGAACGCCAGTTGGGAGAAACATAGAAAAAAAAAAATATGTGAACGGACCCGATAGGGAATATCGAGGCCGGGCGGGGAAGAGGACACACGAACCGAGAAAAAATAACAAAATAAAAGAAATCCACTTTTTCAGCGGCGATAACAAACTACGTCTGTAGGGCTCTGCGGAAAAAAGGAGACTGAGCAAGATGGCACCCTTGGGCGGGAAGGGGACCGCGCATGCGCGCTGCAATTCCCAAAGGCTTTCTTCGAAAGCTGGGGAAAATTGCTCCGCGAGGGCTCCGTCGGCGCCGACGTCACCCATAAGTGAGGACTGACTTCCTGCTTGGTCCTGGAGAATGTGGTAATCTGAGTTCAAATGAAAAGATGAACACTAAGCTCACAAATACAGAGGCCACAACATATGGTAATATTGCACATGGCAAGGTGTTTACTAGATTAAAGTATATGTTCTTCACTAAAGAAATTATGCAGTCATTTCTGCTACAAGGTGAGGGTTTAGTCTTAAACATACCAGACTGTTGAGTATGTCATTTTGCTATATTATATTCAGAGTACAATTTGTTTCAAACTACTGTAGAGTGCTAGTACAGGACTCCCCCCCCCCCCTCTGATTTCAAACCAAGTCCTTACTGGTTGCATCTCCAACACTAAGAGAGAACATGTGAAGAAGTCAAAAGGGAAGCTGCCTTTTAGGAAAGTCGTTTCCAAACTGGGGCTTATATGGGGGTCACACAATCCTCAGTGGGGATGGTGACCACATCTTCAAAGAGAAAACACCTGCTGGACAGAGCGTCATTGGCCCAGGCAAGCTGACAGGATCCTGAACTTAGCAGGAGCTGGGAATTATTGACTGGCATTACAACTTGGTGTTGAGCAGAGACATGGTTTGGAAGGAGGTCAGTTTTATTCCCACTAAAATGGAGTTGCCCTGGAGAAAAGCTTGGGAAGAACTTCCCTAGGAAATACAGAGGGCCAGAAGTACTAAAGATTTTCCCCCATTTTATGTCTATGGGGAAAGTAATACAACCCAGCCTTGACGTGCCTCCCATATCCATTTTCCCTGATCATTTAACAAGATATGGAGGTGAGGGCAGGTCATTTGTTTGTTTTATCTTCCTGAGAAATGGAAGTCTCTGCCCAGTTGTCCATTCTAATTTGCTCTAGCATTCAGCTAATACCAGCAACCATCCACCCTGCCCAAAAAATTTCTCCTTTCCCTGCTAGCCAGAACCACTTCCACGAGCTAGTTTTAAAACAGGCTGGTGGTGAAATGGAAGGAAAGGCACATCCTAGCTTTCAGCCAACTAACTTGCCTTCAACTCTTCATCAGCATCTTGCTCAAGAACTCTAGGGAAGTGGTTCAAACATCTGCAAGTCCAAACTTGGGCCGTTCTATATGCACCAATGGGCATGGATTTGTGAAAACATTACTATTGATGCTCATTCTTTTGCTACATAAATACAAGATGGATAGATTCATTGAACAGGCCATTTCTGTTTCCGCCTTTCAGTTACCTTCAGTGCATCATGTTCTGAGGGCAGCTCATAAGTGCAGTAAAAATCTCAACTCCTGGTAAGCTCACACTCCCCAAGCGTGATTATGGAAGGGAGGGAACTGCCTTCCTTTAGTCTTCTTCGTCCATGCAAAGCATCTATTTCCAACACTCAGTCCAACTATCCATACACATGTTTACAGCAGCACAATCATGGTACTGATTTGCCTAAAATAATGTGGTGGTTGTCCACTGAAAATGAAGAAATCCCATTTTTGGGATCACCTGTGGCCTATGTTACCAAATATGTAACTCTTTCCAAATTGTATTTTGGGATGCCTTTAAAAGGAGGGCTCATTTTGCATAACTGAGCGATCCAGTGTGATCTAAGGCCATGAAAGAGAAAAAAAAATCTGCAGGCATACCATAGACTGGAGCTATTTAACTAGTTTATAGATGACCAGCACTGGACTTGCACCACCAATGTAAGAGGCACAGGGCAGCTTCATTCATCCCATTATGAATGGAACAGACATGTATGAGGAGACGGGGGCAGGGACAGGAAGCTACCTCAGGAAAATAGGCAGGACTGGCTTGGTCAAGCACTATGGAATGGTCACATTACATCATTGACAGCCAAGGAATCTGTTCCATGGTCCAGTCAGTGACATTTAGGGCAAGCTTATGCAATTCATTCTGGATAGGAACAAAGATTTATTCCATTTTCCTTAGATATAACGGCCACTCTCCCCAGCTTTACAGTCCATCCAAGAAGCAAACACGGCCTTTGGAAAACAAAGTCCCCCATGTCAGTGACCTTCACATTGTACTGTGCTTACTGAATGACTTTTTGTAACACACTTTTTCAATTTTAAATGTGCAAGATCCATCCTAAAATGCAATTTTGTAATTTACTTTACAATCAAAAGAGAGTTAGGGATTGTAATTATTTCAATGTTCCATGCAACAAAAAAAAAAACTCCCCAGATGAACAATTCTTGATTTTATAATTATTTCTTTTTAAATGAAGTATTTTCATTGAGGAAAAAAGGTGATAGAGAAGTGTCTGTATAAAAATCAGAGATTTTTAAAAATAATCTTGTAGGTGTAGATAGAAGACGACCCAAGGCTTTGTCATCTGTATTAGGTGGGGGGGGGGGGGGGTAATGCAGTCCGAGCAAGCTCTTTCCTTGCAGGGTCTCAGAGAAGCTCAAGATAGCTGAAGATCAATCTTCACCCAATGGCTGGAACAAGTCCGTTTACAGAAGACTCTGTGTGTGTATGCAGTGTATATATACATAGGTTATAACAAGCATAAATATTGAGAGAGAGAGATACATATACACACACATACACAAGCACAATGTTTTTTCCTGAAAGATGTTCACAGATGGCAATCAGGCTTGTCTCTGTTTTTTCGGGATCCCCAGACCTGTAGCATCTGAAGAAACACAGACTATTATAAATGAGGTACAGCATGAGAACATTTAGCATTTTCCAATTCGCATACAAATATTGGCCCAAACTAAGTATCTGCATTTCTGCCAAAAGTCAATTAAGAATGCACAATAGAGTCACAGTGTTGAGTGGATTCTGGCAGTATAATCACTAAAGGATGGATATAAAGATCCCTTGTGCACTCATAAAAACTCAGTGAAACCTGGACTAACACTATATTGGGCTCCTAATTTGTTTTTTTTCCCTCCCCTCCCCCTGCAGAATCATATTCACTCTTCACACAACCCCCCCCCCCTTCCCCAAATTTCCATTTCCCCTCTTTCTTCTCAGGCCCCTCCCCCTCATGAGTTGGTTCTGGCTGTGGCTGTAGCAGCCTGGGGATTGAGCAAAAGCTGCTCACAGGCCCTACCTCCCACAGCGATGCAGGAGGGGCCACCATCATCCAGGCAGCACATAGTAATTTGATCTTTGAACTCATGAACCACCAACTTCTGCAGGTTCCTAGGGCAGCTGAGCTGGGGAGGGAGGAACTGTCCCAGTCTGTGCAAGGGGGCAGGCTGATAACGAGGGATGATGGGGAGGGACTGCAACCAACTGGAGGAGGAGTCAGAAGTGGGATATGATAATTATTTTGCCAGTTAATAAGGTTCTGCCAACCAATGGACCCCCTTAATTAACGCAGCTGGTTGACAACTCTTTCCTAACTTTGCATCGGTTAAGTTTGTCATTCACAGGAGGGACGCCTGCTAGGTGTGTGGGTCCCCTCTTGGGTCCTAGGCCTGCGCCTAATTTGCCTATGCATTAATCCTAGAAACAAAAGAAGGCGGCCTTCCGCAAAAGAGCAACAGCAGCACAAGTACAGCGGAGGGCAATCAACCACGGCCAACAAAAATTGGTGGATAAAAACAACTTTATTGAAGACCCAACTTAACAAGTTTGGGCCAAAGGCCTTCATCAGGGGTCTAAAAGTAAACATGTAAATAAATAGTATTACATAATTAAAAATGCATAACTAAAAAAAAATATATATGCACATAAATAAGTTTGTAAATAAATAATTAAAACCATTACCAAATAACCACATAGAAAATGTATAAAGCACATCTATGGGGTGGAGCGATCACTCTTCCCAATCTGGAACATAGTAGAAATACATACATAAATGGTTGTAACTCTGAAAATGTACAGTAAATATAACAAACTGTATACATACGGCTAAAACAAGAGAGAACAATTAGCTAAGGGGAAATGGGGGAAAGATCAATAACGATACAACATTTGAAAATTATGAATAAAAGAGTTGAATAAACTGTATCTGTGTGGAAAAGACAAGATAAAACAACATACACATAAGGATACACATAGAGAAGATATGCAATGTGATATAAAACATTATAAAGAAAAACTGTTGTGCAGGAAAACTTGCTGCCATGGTAATAAAAAGCTAAAAGTGACTCAACAGGCAAAAACATAACCAAAAATATCTAAAAAGTCACTACTTGGTGGTACTGTCAGTTGGAAAAAAACCCCAAAACGTCTCCTAAACATAACAATTGTACACCTAACTAAAGCAGCCATAACGATGGCTGCCAAATATGTATGCAGATGTATATTTAATGTATAATAGTAAACAAATATAAACAACCATTTGTTGTAAATGTATATGGAGGGAAGGCTAGCAAGCTATATTGTATCTCACATCTAATTTGTTAAAAAATGAGCAAATAATTAAACAAAGATTACCAGAGCCATGAAAACGCCGTGTGAACGGGAAAGCACAGCAATGACACCAATTGAATGAAGACAGAATGGCTCATCACACGGATAAAACCTGAACTGTTATAAAAGATCACGAGCAAAAGGGACCTCAAAGGGACAGGAAAGTAGAAAACCCTTCCAAACTGTAATGCATACAAATAAAAAGCGTGTAAAGCCTAAATTGTAGACTACACTAAGAAAAACACTGTACCTGCAAGAACTGTCAGAGGCGGGAAAACGCCGCACAGAAGCATCAGTGATCTACTTAAAGGGAGAGAGGGAGAGAGAGAGAGACTCTGCCCACTCATAAAAAAAAACCAGAAAGAGGCTTGATCGCTGAAGGAGGGAAAGCAATATATAAAAAGAAGCTAGATCCGATTGAAACTGATCACTGTGTGAAAAGCAACACTATGTCTGCAGAAGCTATCAGAGACAAAGGTCTTGTAAAAAACATAGGGGCAGACATGAAAGGCAAACAGATCATTTCTATACTAGTTTAAAAGGAAAAAAAAGGGGGAAGTATGTACACAGTAAAGCAAAATTAAATTAAAAAAACGCTGTATGAGACAGCATTGTGCCTGCACAGGCTGTCAAGAGTAGGAGAGCGTTGCTCAAAGACATAAAAGCAAACATGATCAGATCGAACCCAAACTGATCGCTGCATAAAAAACGGCACTGTACCTGCAAAGATTAATCGAGGCAGAAAGGCTTTGCAAGGAGCATAAAAGCAAAAATAAAATAAAAGGAAAACACATGATGGGAAAATGCAGGCATGACCGTACACAAAAGGGTATTGATTAAAAAGAAGAGGTATGTGCAAAATAAACCAGAATTAAATTAAAAACAAAAGCGAATGCTGCATTAAAAAACGGCATTGTACCTGCACAAGCTGTCAGAAACAGGATAGTATTGCACCAGGACATAAATGCAAGCGAAAAAAAGGGAAAACACATCCACTCCCGCTTGTAAAACAACTTAATGGACAATAAAAAAACCACTGACTAAATTGTACACAAAATACATAGAAGAGCCCTCTTCTGCTCACTAGAGCATGACGTGTGCATAAGGGTGGAGAGAGCAGTCAATAACGACGTATCGAAAAGTAATAGGTTTAAGCTGTAGGCGAGGGGAATCGAAAAATGAGCTGACAAAATATTGTGTTTAAAATAAATAGTTAACAATTGGCAAGCCTAGAGTGTATAAAGGCATATAGTGATTAAATGGGTGTATGTGACACTACTCCTCACACACCATCCATAAAAAAGATCAACACTAAAAACCAAAAGCGCCAAACACACAGGGCCTAAAAAAAATCATATTTACAATTAGGGGGGATTTATGTGTAAATAATATCTATATTCGTAACAAACAAAAGAGGGATAAATTAAAAACAAAGAATAAATCAATAAATGTTAGGTCAGAAAAGGGCAAAAATCAAAGGAACATATTAAATACAATTTCCTTATTTAACCCTCGTGGGGAAACTGTGTCTAATAAAAATATGACTTTTTAGATATTTTTGGTTATGTTTTTGCCTGTTGAGCCACTTTTAGCTTTTTATTACCATGGCAGCAAATTTTCCTGCACAAGTTTTTCTTTATAATGTTTTATATCACATTGCATACCTTCTCTATGTGTATCCTTATGTGTATGTTGTTTTATCTTGTCTTTTCCACACAAATACAGTTTATTCAACTCTTTTATTCATATATTTTCAAATGTTGTATCGTTATTGATCTTTCCCCCATTTCCCCTTAGCTAATTGTTCTCTCTTGTTTTAGCCATATGTATACAGTTTATGTTATATTTATTGTACATTTTCAGAGTTACAACCATTTATGTATGTATTTCTATTATGTTCCAGATTGGGAAGAGTGGTTGCTCCACCCCATAGATGTGCTTTATACATTTTCTATGTGGTTATTTGGTAATGTTTTTAATTATTTATTGGGACTTCAACCAATGGATTGTATAAAAATCAAACTGACTACATCTGTGGAAATCAACGATGGAAAAGTTCTATAACATCAACAAAGACAACACCTGGAGCTACTAGTATGCAAACTCAAGCTAAAGTTGAAAAAGAGCAAACCACTCATGAATGCAGCAAAATATGACCTTGAGAATATACCACTGGAATTTAAAGACTGCCTGCAAAATCGATTTGCTGCTTTAGATACAAATGACAGAGCTCCGGAAGAGTTATGGAATGACATCAAGAAGGTTGTGTTGGAAGAAAGCGAGAAGACTCTACAAAAGGTGAAAAAGCAAAAAGGGCCAAAATGGATGACGGAAGAAACTCTGAAAACTGCCCAGAAACGCAGAGAAGCTAAAGCCAGAGGAGAAAGAAGGAAATCTCTGTTGAGTTCTGCGATTCTAACGTGCAGCAAGACAGGACAAGGAAAAGTACTACAATGACACTTGCAAGGAAATAGAAGCAGAAACTATTAGAGGAAGAACAAGATCAGCTTTCCTAAAGCTACGAGAGTTAAAGAAAAAGTTCCAGCCTCGAATTGGAATGTTACAAGATACTCAAGGTTCTATGTTGAATGATGCTGAGAAGATCAAGAAAAGGTGGAAGGAATATACAGAGTTTTTATATGATAAAGATCAAGTGGACCAACAGCTGTTTCAACCTGTACCTTATGATCGGGAACCATTGGTGATGAAAGAAGAAGTTGAAGCAGCATTGAAAGCCTTATCAAAGAACAAAGTGCCAGGCATTGATAGCATTCCTATAGAAGTATTGCAGCAATCTGATGCAGCTATTACCATACTTACAAGGCTCTGCCAAGAAATATGGAAGACAATATCATGGCCAACTAACTGGAAAAGATCTGTGTTTATACCAATACTAAAGAAAGGTGATCCAACTGACTGTGGAAATTATCAAACAATCACTCTGATCCCACATGCCAGCAAGATTCTACTGAAGATTATTAAAAAAAAAAAAAGACTACAACCATACCTGGAACAATAACTACCTGAAGTGCAAGCAGGGTTCAGGAAAGGGCGAGGAACGAGAGACATCATTGCGGATGTGAGATGGATCCTTAAAGACTAAAGAATACCAAAAGGATATCTATTTGTGCTTTATTGACTATAGCAAGGCTTTTGACTGTGTAAACCATGAGAAACTCTGGGCCACATTAAGAAGCATGGGTATACCAGAACACCTGATCGTTCTCTTGCACAATCTGTACATTGATCAAGAAATTACAGTTCGAACGGAACAAGGAGAAACAGAATGGTTTAAAATAAGCAAAGGTGTAAGACAAGACTGCATACTTTCCCCCTACCTGTTTAATTTATATGCAGAACAAATCATCAGAGAAGCAGGATTGTATGAAGACAACAGAGGTGTGAAGATTGGTGGAAGACTCAACAACCTTCGCTATGCTGATGATACTACATTACTAGCTGAAAGTGAAGATGATCTGAAACATTTGCTTCTCACAATCAAAGAACGTAGTCTCAAAATGGGCCTGCCCCTTAATGTAAAGAAGACAAAGATCATGACAACTGGCATAATCAACAGGTTCATCATTGAAGGAGACGAAATTGAAATTGTGAACAACTTTAACCTACTTGGTTCAACTATCAATAAAGAAGCAATAAGCAGTCAAGAAATCAAACGACACATTGCTTTTAGCAGAATGGCTATGAAAGACTTAGATAAGATTCTCAAGAGCAGAGATGTCTCTCTCCATACAAAGATTCGACTTGTTGAAGCCATGATATTTTCAATAACATCATATGGATGTGAAAGCTGGACAGTGAAAAAGACAGACAGGAAGAAAATTGATGCCTTTGAATTATGGTGTTGGCGGCGAATACTGTGTGTACCATGGACTGCCTGAAGAACAAACCAGTCGGTACTAGAGGAGATCAAACCTAAGCTTTCTTTAGAAGCTCAGATGACAAGACTTCGACTTTCATACTTTGGACACAGCATGCGAAGAAAGAGATCATTAGAGAAAGACATCATGCTTGGCAAGATAGAAGGTCAACGCAAAAGAGGAA
Source organism: Ichthyophis bannanicus (assembly GCA_033557465.1). Taxonomy (NCBI): domain Eukaryota; kingdom Metazoa; phylum Chordata; class Amphibia; order Gymnophiona; family Ichthyophiidae; genus Ichthyophis; species Ichthyophis bannanicus. The sequence goes on along the minus strand of CM066050.1, from coordinate 66,870,730 downwards.
GGCCAGCAATGAGATGGATCGATACAATAACAGCAGCTACGGGTACCAGTCTGTCAACAATGAGCCACCTGACTGAAGACCGAACACAATTTAGGATAGCTATCCAGAGGGTCGCCATGAGTCGACTCCGACTTGACGGCACTTAACAACAACAACAATACTATTTATTTACATGTTTATTTACATGTTTGCTTTTAGACCCCCGATGAAGGCCTTTGGCCGAAACTTGTTAAGTTGGGTCTTCAATAAAGTTGTTTTTATCCAATTTTTGTTGGCCGTGGTTGATTGTCCTCTGCTGTACTTGTGCTGCTATGCATTAATCCTATCCTGGAGATGACTGAAATTGCTGCATAATACAAAAAAAGCTTGAAAATTGTCCTCGATCAGGAAATGGAAGACTGACATGGATACAGTTGTGTTTGACATCACTGGCACCCTTTCAGTTCAACCCCTTAATATCCAATATCTCCCAAAAAAAACCATGGTCAGCGAAATGGCTTTGGATTATATATGCACACATAATAATTTGACACACATCAAATAAAGCAAGCCCAATTAAAAAAAGGAAATAGTAGGACATAATATAAAAACTGGGACATGGCCAGGACATGATTATTGCACTCTTCACAAAGACACCAGATGGAACATTTTTTATAAGGAGAAAAGGATCGTAGACCAGAGTGCTGGTCATAGGTATATATTATCTGCACCCTTGACCCATTGCTTAATGGCATCAATGATCCAGAAAAACTCCTTTATATAGATAGATAAATATTTGTTCTCTTCTTCAAATCCCAATTTAATTATTAATATATAACAATTTCATTATGGAGTCTTTCCACCCCACAGAGCACATGTGCATTTCATACACTGTCAGTTCTACTGCTTTTCAGTATTGCTGAAATACATATACATAAACACTGTGCAATCCTTAACAGCTGAATAGCACAGATCTGCTTCATTCCACCACCATTGCTCTTCCGTCTTTCCCCATCCCTAAGCTAGATGCCATTACTACCAGGATTGAATGCTCAGAGTCGGGTACATGTAGATGATGGGTGGGTGGGTTGGATAATATTAACAGTACTGTAAATATTAATATTGATTATGTTAACATTTGATGTTGAGTCTATTCGCTAGTGGGATATGTTATTGCCTGTGGTCACCCAGTCATTTGATGGTGCGGGCCATGCTGTACTGAAAACAATCTCAGTTTGGAACAGTATTGGTAGTTTATTGGGGTTTTTCTGAATGAGTGTATATTGTCTGCTCTGCTGGTGTGCTGCATGTTTATGTGCGTTAAATGTAGCACCCTCTTATGAGCTTTTTTGAGCGTCGTGGTATGGGTTTTGGTATGGCCTGTTGTAACTTCATCAGCAGAATGTTAGCAATAATTTTTGGTTAACATTTGCTACGAACATCTTACTTAAATCAATGTTTCTGCGGGGTGGGCTACTAGTGAACAGAACCTAGTTAGTTAAAATATGGTGTAGGGATGCTTTGTAAGTATAAGTAATAATGGGGGAATTGTCTCCTGTTTAGAACAATAGGGACTAATACTGGTTGCTGTAGCTATAGTTTCTTTCAGCAAATGGCACTGGATGCAATGACGTTCTGTTCTGGGGGGGGGGGGGTGTCTCATATTAGCTGTGCCGATGCGGTGTTTTTTTGAGATCCCTCATGGAGCGTTGTTGACATTGTTCTATACCTCATGCTGCGTTGCCAGGTATAAGAAAGTAAATAGAAAGATTGTAATTGGTGGGGACATTTGGCCTTCTTGTATTTTACACTATGAGTATAGTGTGGTTTTGGGCAGTTCTCAAGTAAACTGCTGAAATGTTATTGAAGTTGTCTATGCTTGAATTTATTGCGTATGTTATGGGCAATAAGCTGTATGGTGCAATTTCTGTTGGTATTTGTGGTTTCCTGTTTTATGTATTTATTAGTGACATAGTGGGCTTTGGTTTTAGCTTATTTGTTTTTTATGTAAAAAAGAAATTTTGATAAAAATGGTGAAATGGTGCCTTTCATCCCACACAGCACGGTTTTGAACGTATGACCTCCCTGAAGAAGCTGGCGCGAAATACTAATAATGGCATCTAGTTTAGTGTTGGGGAAAGACAAAAGAACAACAGTGATGGAATGAAGCAGATCAGTGTGCTATTCAATTGTTGATATGGATTTGGGCAATATTGAAGAGCAGTAGAACTGACACTGTATGAAATACACATGTGCTCGGTGGGGTGGAAGTACTCCATAATTTATTTATTTAAAGTCTTTTCTATACCGTGCTTTTTAAAATCAGCTCGGTTTACAGTTAATAGATTTGTACAGCTACAGGCAGCTCCCATACTGGACTTACAAAAAACAGGGTGGAACAATGAAATTGTTATCTATTAGTAATTAAATTCAATTAAATTGGGATTTGAAAAAGAGAACAAATATAAAAGTATCTATATAAGGAGTTTTTCTGGATCATTGATGCCATTGAGCAATGAGTCAAGAGTGAAGATAATATATACCTATGACTGGCACTCTGGTAGCATGAGATCTTTTCTCCTTATAAAAAACATTCCATCTGCTGTCTTTGTGAAGAGTGGAGTGAAATATTTTTAATTTTTTGCTCTGTGAATGGTCAGGTTTTTGGGTAATCAGAACATGATGATTGGCACTCTTTTATACAAATCAATTTGAACAGAAGATCCACATTCCCACTGCAGTACAATTAGATGCACCTGTGAGCAATTGTCAATACTCACATGACTTGAATCAACCAATGAATGTCGTCTCTAATGTTTAAAATGGCTAAATTCACTCCCTGTTCCATTTTCACAATGGTGAAGACAAGAGAGCTGCCTGAGACAATCGGAAAAAGCCATTCTCACCAAACTTCAAAGGGGTACAAGATATCTCTAAAGACCTTGGGTTTCCTGTGTCTACAGTTCGCATTGTTAAGAAGTTTTCTGCTTATGGAACTGTCAAGGACTTCCTAGCATATGGTGGGAAGAGGAAAATGAATCCAAGTCTTTGAAGGTTTGTGCGAACTGTTGGAAAACCACCGTCTGGACTCTCTTTACAGGCAGTAAATGGACTGAAGACCAAGTGCCAGCCTGGCAGATGTCCACCATCGGGACAGAGTGCAAGTTTGTCACGAAGCCACCATGGCCCTGACACAGTGTGCTGTGATGCAGCCTTCCAGCAGGAGCCTCGCCTACTCATAAGCGAGGGCAATACAGTCTTCCACCAAGGTGGACAGCTTACGCTTGGTCACTGCCTCCCCAGCCTACTGGGGTCATAGGAGATGAAAAGCTGAGAAGCTCTGCGGTGTCCCTGAGTGTGTTGGATATAGAAGGACAAAGCCCTCTTACAGTCTAAGGCATGAAGGACAGTCTCCACCCAACTGGAGTGAGGTCTTTGGAAGAAGGTAGGAAGTACCACTTCCTGGTTAAGATGGAAGGGCGACACTACCTTTGGCAGGAATTTGGGGTGTGTGCGAAGCACCACTCTGTTCTTGTAGAACCTGGTATAAGGTGCCTCTGCCACAAGGACTTGCAGCTTGCTAACTCTGCAAGCAGAGGTGAGTGCAACCAGGAAAACCACCTTCCAAGAGAGGTAGCGAAGGCAGCAGGTAGCCAAAGGCTCAGAAGGTGGGCGAGTGAGAGGCCCCAACACTAAGTTGAGGTCCCATTCCGTTGCCAGAGGGCAAACCGGGGGTTTTGATAAGAGCAGGCCCCGAAGGAAACAGGTCACTAACGGTTGGACCGAGAGGGGCTTACCATCCATCGACTGGTGGTGAGCCACCAGGGCACTGAGGTGCACCCGGATGAAGTTAGACTTGAGCCCAGACTGAGAAAAGTGGAGAAGATACTGTATCATCAAAGCCACTGGGCAGGAGAAAGGATCAGCCCCATGTTGGGCACACCAAGCAGAGAGAAACTGCGCCATTTGAGGGCATAAGCCTTCCTGTAGAGGCCTTGCGAGAGGCCAGCAGAATGTCCTCCACCTCAACCAGAAGGTTGAGATGGGCTAGAGTCACCCTCTCAGCAGCCATGCTGTCAGAGAGAGAGTCTTGAGGTTGGGGTGCAGGAGAAAGCCCCCCTCCTGAGAAAGGAGTCCCGTGATGGTTCCTAGGGGGATGGGGACCTCTACCGTCAACCTCAGAAGCAGCGGGAACCACGGCTGCCTGGGCCACTGAGGAGCTATCAGGATAAGCGAGGCCCTGTTGTGGAGGGTCCTGAACAGGATCTTGGCGATCAGAGGGAAGGCGTACATGAGACCTTCTGACCATGTGACCAGAAACACATCCGCTGCCACTCTGGAGGGGTGGACCTGCTGAGAGCAGAAGCAGGGCAACTGAAAGTTGTCTGGACTGTTGAACAAGTCCATCACAGGTTCTCCCCAGATGCAGAAAAGCAGACTGGCTACCCTGGGGTCCAGCTGCCACTCATGTGGTGGGAGAACTCTGCTGAATCTGTTGGCCAGCAGGTTGTCCTGACCTGGCAGGTATACTGCCCGCAGGAGGATACTCTGATAGGTTGCATATGAGCAGAGGACCAGTGCATCCTGACAAAGTGCATGAGACCCCGTACACCCCTGTTTGTTCACATAGAACATTGCCACCTGGTTGACCATCTGGACCAGCACTGGCTGGTGACGTAGGTAGTGACAGAAGGCCCTCAGGGAAAGGTGTATGGCCCAGAGTTCCAGGAGATTGATCTGCTGGGTGCTCTTGTCTGGCGACCAGTAGCCCTGAATGCTGACAGCTCTGCAGTGGATTCCCCAGCCGAGCAGGGAGGCATCCGTGGTGAGGACCCTAGAGTGACTTGGGGCCTGAAAAGGCATGCCCGCTTAGAGATGCTGTGGCGACTGCCACCAGACCAGGGAGTCCACCAACTGGTGGGGTACCGTGACTCGGTCCTGGAGATAGCCTGTGGCCTGAGACCACTGGTCTCAGAGACACTACTGCACTGTCCTCATGTGAAGGCGAGCATCTGGGGTGACATGGACCATGGAGGCCATGTGCCAGAGGAGGGGCAGAAGAAGCCTGGCAGGCACCGAGGGACAGTGCTGTACGTCCCAAGCTAGGGACTGGAGATGATTTGCTCGATCCTTGGGCAAGAAGGCCCTCAAATGGAAGGTGTCCATCTTTGCCCAGCTTCTGCTCCCACCAGTAGTTTGCTGCCGCCTCCAGTGGTGGGAGGAGGTGAGGCTTGGGGTAGTTTATAACAAAGCCCAAGTGTTGTAGAACCTGGATGGTGCGAGCGGTGGCCTGCTGTGCCTCCTCTTATGAGTCAGTCATCCAGGTAGAGAAAAATGAAGATCCCCTGAAGCCGGAGGAAGGCAGCCACGACTGCCAGGCATTTTGTGAAGACTCTTAGGGCAGAGGCTAGGCCAAAGGGGAGCACCCTGTATTGAAAGTGCCTGCCCCTACTACGAACTGCAGGTACTGCCTGTGGAGGAGGAGCATAGCCAGTCTCCCTGCTGGAGGTAGGGCAGTAGAAACATAGAAACATAATGACAGAAAAAGACCACATAGCCTATCTAGTCTGTCCTTCCATATCAACAACTACAACAGTCCACTTTTTACCTTTAGAGATCCTCTGTGTTGGTCCCATGCTTTTTTGAATTCAGTTACTGTCCTCATCTCTACCACCTCCACTGGGAGACTATTCCATGGATCCACTACTCAGTAATGTTCCAATGGAGAGCATCTTGAACTTCTCCCTCACCAAGAATTTGTTGAGGTTGCGCAGGTCGAGCATGGGCCTTACTTCCACATCCCAAAGAGGACAGTGGGGCCTATCTGGAATAGAACCCCTTGCCCCTGAGGTGGTGGGGCACCAGTTCCACTGCCTTGTCCTTGAGAAGACCTGCCAACTCCTTCAGGAGAAGGTCCCAGTGTAGGGGAGACCTGAAGAGCTCTCCTGGGAAATAAGAGGGAGGTGTCTGAGCCAGGTGGAGAGAGAGTCCTCTCTAATACCCTTAGTGTCCAGGAATCGGTGGTGATGGCTACCCATCTCTGGGCATAGAGGGCCAGGCGTCCCCTTATGGGCTACTGACCTCCTTGGGGTAGAGAGACTATATTCAAGGAGTCAAAAACTCCCCTCTGGCTGGGGCGGGGCGGGGCGGGGCAGGGCAGGGCTGGGGCCATTGCCTGGAGTTTTGGAGCCTTCTCCTTACGCGGGCCATGCCCATGTCCCTTGGCCTGCTGACCCTGTTGGGGAGCCCTGATAGGGTGGGTAGTTTCGGTAAGCAGCTCCCTTCCTTGGGTAAAAGGGCTTTTTACTTGAGCCCTTCCATTGGGGAGGGGCAGTGGCCTTCTTAGAGAGTCTGGTCCTCATCATGAACTCGGTCTCCAGCTCGGCAGCCTTGTCAGTCATGGGTTTACCAAAGAGGGTCTCACCTTTGCATGGGACATCAATCAATTTGCCCTGAACCCACTGCTCCAGATGGGACGACTGAAGCCAAGCTTGGCGGCGTGCACAGATGCCCACTGCAGCTACCCAAGCTGCCGACTCGAACCAGTGGAAGGCCGTTCGAGACAAATTTGGAGTACTCACGGACAGCTTTGGCCAGGCTCTTGAACTGCTGCAAAGGTTCCTCTGAGAGACCAGCTGAGAACCTGGCGAGTTCCTTCGCCAGGTTTCTCAGGTACATTCCCATCTACAGCTGGTAGGCCTGGATGCAGCCGATGAGCATTGAGCCCTGGTAGCACTTTCTGCCAAGGGCGTCCAAGGTGTGGGCCTCCCTGCTGGGGGGGGGGGCCACCCAGGAGTGCGTCTTCTGGCTTTTCAGTTGATGCATGGCCGACTCCACCACCATGGAGTTATGCGGCAGTTGTGACTTCTGGAAGCCCGGGCTCCAGTGGACCCGATACATCGAGTCAAGCCATCTGCTCAACACTGGTACTGATGCCAGTGTCTCCCACATGCGGAGCATGAGCCATTCAAGGATGGGAGGGATGGGTACTGTGAGTGATTCCTGTGGAGGGGCCTTGTACTGGAGGATCTCTAACTCATCTGCCTGAGGGTCCTCCTCTGACTCTGTCAGAAATGCCAGGGCCTTGGACATGTCCTTGACAAAGTCCAAGAAACCCATGTCCTCGGGCGGGGACTGCTATGGCGACGGATATCAGGGGACTCCTTGTCCTCCATCTCACACTCACACTTCTTAAAACCACTGGTAGCCATGGGGGGGGGGGAAGGGGGGAAAGTACCCCTGCAAGGTTGAAGACTCTCTGGGCTGCCTTCGGGAGAAAAAAGGTGCGAAGGCACCAGGAAAAGAAAATAACAAAAAACACTACAAAAATAAAACAGAGCCCAAGGCACTGAGGTCGGTAGGTGGGAAGAGTACCGGTGCAATACCGGAAGCAAGTTGTAAACTCAGGAACAAAATCAACTTTTTCCGGGGACAAGCCAGACAACGTCTGAAGGGCTCTGTGGAAAAAAGGAGACCGAGCAAGATGGCACCCTTGGATGGGAAGGGGACCACGCATGCATGGTTGCATCTCCTAAAGGCTTTCTTTGAAAGCTGGGGGGATGCTTCCGCAAGGGCTCCGTCGGTGCCGACGTCACCCATTTGTGAGGACTGACTTCCTGCTTGTTCCTGGAGAAAAGAAAAGAACAGACAGTAGTTGGTTCTGGGCAGAAGGCAGATGAGACCACAAAAAAACAAAAGAAATAAAATAAACATATTTTTTTGCAGTGACAGGATTTGCTTCCTGTTGGCTCTGTGGAAAACGAAGAACTGAGGAGGGAGAGTTGGTAAGGTGGGAAGGTAGCGACGCAGACGGATGCTCCCAAAAGCTTTCCTATTGGACACTGGGGAGAGTTCCCACGCAGGCTCAGTCGGTACCGATGTCACCCATATGTGAAGATTACATTCCTTCTTGTTCCTGGAGATATATAGTTCTCATCAATATTCTGAGCTTTCCCCCCTGAAGCCTCACAGTCAGTCAAGTTTACACTTTAGAATTATCATGAAACTTGAGTTCATACTATACTTTTTCTTCAACATGGAACAGCCTAAATCCAATAGTGGCCCAGCAATGTTGCCATATTGCAGCATCAGAGTTCTTCCTTACCAGGTTCCATAGGGTGTAGCCTCGCTATCTCTGCTGCTTGAGAGGCCTGGTTACGAGATGTGGGGCATTGGGATCGCCACTGATATTCTGACTGGAAAAGTGGTAGGAAGAAATAGGAGGTATTAGATGCAGTATGGAAAAAACCAAATGCATAAATAAATATTCTTTACAGAATGTAATAGTTATATATGGTGGATTCTTTGACAATGTTTTCTTTAAAAGCCAACTGCAAGGCCAGGGTCAATCATGCAGGTGGGAGTAAGACTCCCTACGTTCTGAGTTTCAGTATCTCGATCTTTTCTTACCCTTAAGGGAATCTGAGTTAGCTTATGCCTTTCTCAGAACTAAGTGTGATATAGTCATCTGTTTGGAATATTTAATGCCCACTCTCTTCGTAAGCCATGTCTTTTATAACACTGATCTTCTATGCAGGGAGGAAGAAGGGGCATATATTCCCTTCCCTACACACCTCATCTAATAAAACAAGACTGATGCATTCTAATTCCCGAGTCTGCTACCTTCTTAACATATCCTGCTTTCACAAGCCCAGAGGGAGGGGGGAATGTCAGACATAATACAACAGTGACTACTACTGGCTAGATTAAGGATCTGTTGTATATGGGCGGCAGTGACCGTACTGAGTTAATTTGGGAAAGGATATAAAATAGGGGGGGGGGGGGAATCCCTGGATAGCTGCAAATGAAAGCTCATGGTGCCATATTCCATCTCTGCTTCCAAATGAGGAAGGGGACCGAGGAAACTACTAGGTGAAAAATATCCCTTCCTCACTTGTTCCAGGGGTGGTTTTCATCTACAGCAGAATTAGAAAAGGTACAGAGAAGAGCGACCAAGATGGTAAAGGGGATGGAAGGATACCCCTATGAGGAGGTTTAAAAGGTTAGGGCTCTCCTTCCCATGCTTAAACACTAGCAAGCCATAGTTGGGGGGATGGGGAGGTTGGGTGGGAGGGGGATCCTGGGCTAGGGAGGTTTGGGGGGGGGGGGGAAGGGAGGTTGGGGGGTTATTGTTCCCCGTTTCCTTATTTTAAAACTACAAAAATGAAGGCATATTGTTGAATGTTGTTGTGATCTGCAGTTATTATATTATTGTTGCATCTTTTTTGAAGACCTTTGTGGTTTATGATTCAATGTATTCTTTGGAAGCCTTTCAATAAAATTAAAAAAAAGGTTAGGGCTCTTCAACTTGGAAAAGAGACGGCAGAGGGAAGATATGATAGAGATCTATAAATTAATGAATGCAGTGGAACAGGTAAACATGGAGCAGTTTTTTACTCCTTCAAAGATTAATAGAAAATATGTTTTCATTAAACGTGTAATCAAACTCTGGAATTCATTACCAGAGGATGTAGTAAAAGCTGTTAATGTAGCTGGGTTTAAAAAAGGTTTGGACAAGTTCCTGGAGGAAAAAATCCATAAACCATTATTAAAATGATCGGGGAGATCCACCTCTTACCCTGGGATTAGCAACGTGCAGCCTGTACATTTTTGGGAACCTGACAGATACTTGTGACTTGGATTGGCCACTGTTGGAAACAAAATACTGGGCCTGATGGACCTTAGTCTGACCCAGTATGCCATTTCTTATGTTCTTAACTTTCATCCCATCTTTCCCCAGCCCCTGATCCTTTGCTGGTCGAAACTTACCAGCGGATAATGTCGAAAATCTGTCACCTGTGGATGTTCTGCTGGCATAGCTGTGGGTGGATACCGGATTTGCCAATCTTCAAAACCTTGGTAGACGGTATGGGGCACAGGTGGGGCATATGGAAACTGATATGGAGGGCATGGAGGGCACAGAGGGCCAAGTGCTCCTGGGTAGGGTTCAGGTGGGTATCTCTCTCCTAACACCTGTGAGAGTTGAAAGAAGGAAGAATGAGACAGAGCTCAACTTTAAGAGCAGCAGGATTTAGTTAAAAGTACCTTTTACATAATGCAGTGGCTCCCAAACCTGTCCCAGGGGATCCCCAACCAGGCAGGTTTCAGGATAGCTGCAATGAATATGCATGAGATAAATTTGCATGCAATGGAGGCAGTGCATGCACAGCTATATCATGCATATTCATTATAAATATCCTGAAAACCTAACTACGCTTTCTCCAGGAACAAGCAGGAAATCATTCCTCACATATGGGACTCCCTAGCTACAGGCTACCGAGGACCTGTAGAAAAAGGCATGGCATTGCCGTGAGCACTTGCCAGTGAAAGCCGAAGGCAGCCTGACGACCCAGGGTCCATGGATCGCCATACTCCCAGTAGCCAGTACAAGAAGGGTTGGAGGACAGGAGTTTCTTGAATCACGAACAGATTACGGAGTATAGCCTGGCTGAAGGTGGCATCTCGGCGGGACTCCCTTTCCAGGCAGTAATGCACCATGAAGGTTTGAGTGGAAGACCAGGTGGCGGCCCGGCAGATGTCTGCCAGTGGCACTGAGCACAGGCTAGCAACAGATGTCGCCATCACTCTGACATTGTAAGTCGTGACTTGGCGTTCCAGGGGAAACCTAGCTTGGCCCTGGGCAAAGACGATACAGTCTGCCACCCAGATGGACAAGGTATGCTTGGTGACTGCCAGCCCCAAGCGACTGGGGACAAAGAAAACTAAGCGCAACCCGGATCTGTGGTGGGCCAGAGTCCGTTGCAGGTAGAAAGAGAGTCCTCTTACAGTCCAGAATCGCCAAATCCTGGTCAGCGTTGGGATGCACTATCTCTTGATTGAGATGAAAATCCGAGACAACCTTTGGGAGGAACTTGGGGTGAGTCCACAGGACCAACCTGTTCCTATAAAACCTCGTGTATGGTGCCTTGGCCATCAGCGCTGGAGTTCACTGACACTCCGGGTGGAGGTGAGAGCTATCAAGAAGGCCACCTTCCACAACAGGTGCCATAGCGGGCAGGTAGCCATGGGCTCAAAAGGTGGCTTGGTCAGTTGTGTGAGGACCACATTGAGGTCCCATTCCACCGGAGGAGGGCCAGTGGGGGGCCTGGAAAGAAGCAGGCCTCACATGAAGTGAGAGACAAGTGGTAGTCCTGAAAGAGGATTGCCCTCGATAGGGTGGTGGTTCACCGAGATGGCTCGCAGGTGAACCCTGACCGAGTTAGACTTCAGCCCAGACTGCGAGATGTGGAGCAGGTACTACAAGACCAAACTGGTAGGACATGAAAATGGGTCTACTTGGCGCTCCGAGCACCACACCAAGAACTGACGCCACTTGAAGGCGTAAGCCCATCTGGTCGCGTCCTTCCACGAGGCCAGGATAATGTCCTTGATTTCCATGGGGAGATGATAGAGCGGAACCATTCAGCTGCCAAGCTGTGAGGGACAGACATTTCAGATTGGAATGAAGAAGCAGACCCACCCTCCTACGTCAGTAGCTCCGGTGAGAATCCAAGCAGAACCGGGGGCTCCACTGAGAGGCGGAGCAGCAGGGGGAACTAAGGCTGCCTGGGCCATTTCAGGGCAATGAGAATCATCAAAGCCCTGTCCCGCTGGACCTTGAGAAGGGTCCGAGTTCTAAGGGGTGTGGGAGGTAAGGCATATAGCAACCCGGTGTCCCACGAAATGAGGAAGGCATCGGATGCCACCTGCCCGGGTGCGGGAGGGGACCACAGAACCGAGGAAGCTGCAAGTTCGTCGGACTGGCAAATAGGTCCATGTCCAGAGTCCCCCAATGCTAGAAGATGTGCTGCGCCATTCGGGGACACAAGCGCCACTTGTGCAGCTGGAGGACCCTGCTGAGTCAGTCCATCAATGCATTGTCCTGATCCGGGAGGTAAGTGGCCCAAACAGTCATTCCCTGGCTCACTGCAAAAGAGCACAGGGCTGTCGCCTCTGAGCAGAGGCACCCCTGTTTGTTCACATAGAATATCATGACCTGGTTGTCCATTTGGACCAGCACCGCCCAGTGCTGCAAGCAGTCTTTGAAAACCTGGAGAGCGAGACGAATCACCTGGAGCTCCAGCAGGTTGATCTGCTGTCAAGACTCCTCAGGGGACCAGAACCCCTGGGTGTGCCGACCCTCGCAGTGGGCTCCCCAGTCCATGAGGGAAGCATCCGTGGCCAAGACCACCTGATGGGCCGGAGCTTGGAAGAGCATACTGTGAAGCAGGTTCCGAAGCTCCTGCCACCAAGTCAGAGACTCTTCCGTGCCGGGGGAGACTGAGACAGGGTCCCGGAGGCGGACGGCTGACTGTGTCCACTGTGCTCTGAGGCACCACTGCATTGCCCACATGTTGAGACAGGCGTTGGGCACGACATGAACCGTGGAGGCCTTGTGGCCGAGAAGGCGAAGCATCGTCCAAGCTGGGTCAGAGCCGTGGCACTGCATCTCGGATGCCAGGGCCACGAGGCTGTCCACTCTGTCTTGAGGGAGAAAAGCTATGGCCCAAAGGGTGTCCAAACGAGTCCCGATGAACTGCAGGGACTGGACTGGAGTGAGGTGGGACTTTGGGTAATTGATCATGAAGCCCAGTTGCTCCAGGAGGCAAATGGTGTGGTCCGTGGCCTGTATGGCTTTGGAGGCTGTGCTCCCCATTATGAGCCAGTCGTCGAGGTATGAGTAGACAAAGATGTCCTGCAGCTGCAGTTGGGTCGCAGCCACGGCCAGGCACTTTGTGAAGACCCGTGGGGCAGACGCGAGGCCGAAGGGAAGTGTCCTGTATTGGTAATGGTTTCCCTAAATCATAAAGCGGAGGTACTTTCTATGCTTGGGTTGGACGAGGATGGGAGAATAAGCATCCTTTAAGTCCAAGGAGCATAGCCAATCACCCTACTGGAGTTGGGAATTAAGGTTCGAAGGGAGAGTGTCTTGAACTTATCCCGCACCAGGAACTTGTTGAGGTTCCACAGGTCGAGCATGGGCTGAAGGCCCCCTGTCTGATTTGGGATGAGGAAGTATTGGGAGTAGAACCCCAGTCCTCGGAGTCACGATGGGACTGATTCTACCGCACTGTCCTCGAGGAGGCCTACTAGTTCCTGATGCAGGAGGGCCAGGTGCTGAGGAAGCAGTAGTTGTTCCCCAGGAAAGTATGGAGGAGGGGCCTGGTTGAGATGGAAGTGCTGGCCCTCCCAAACGACCTGGAGAACCCAGACATCAGTGGAAATGGACTTCTACCTGTGGGAGAAATGAATCAGATGCCCCCCAACAGATAGCTATCCTGCCAGAAGATGAGAGGCTATGTTGATGGTGTCAAAACCCTAAGGCTAGTTGAGCTGAAGCCGAGGTTGGGTCTTAGGGCCCTCCTGCTTGTGAGGGCCATGGCCCATGGACTTGCCATGGCCACCCTGAACAGGGGTTGACACCGGCAGATAGGCTGGGTAGCTCCTGTACGGGAGCCCCTTCCGTTGGAAGAACGGCTTTTTGCTCTGCTGATTCCTGGGGAGGGAGGAAGTCTTCTGGGAGAGGCGAGTATGAGTCATGTACTCTGTCTCAATCTTCACGGCCTTGTCCTCCATGGGCTTGCCAAACAGCTGCTCCCTGAGGCAAGGGATGTCCAGCAGCTTCTCCTAGACCTACTATTCCAGGTCCAAGAACTGGAGCCAAGCCTGGCAGCAGGCTTCAATGTCAGCTGCCACCACCTGGGCGGAAGACTTGAAGCCATTGTACACTGTTTGCAAGAAGTACTTCGAGCATTCCCCAACAGACTTCGAGAGGGCCTGAAAGCATTGGAGATGATCTCTGTCAAGGCCCGCTGCGAAGCCTCTGAGCTCCCTAGCGATATCTCGGAGAAACATACCAATGTATAATTGGTAAACTTGGATGCGGCATGACAGCATGGAGCCCTGCTAAGCCTTGCGCCCCAGGGCATCGAGGGTACAAGACTTTCTGCCTGGCGGGACTGACAAATTAGTCTTTGGGCTCTTTAGCTTCCGCATGGCTGATTAGACTACCATCGAGGTGTGGGAAAGCTGGACTTTCCAGAAGCTGGGATCTCGCTGGACCTTGTACATAGCATTTAGGTGCAAGGGGCACGAGGAAGGGCTCTCCCCCACATGCAGAGTAGGAGACAATTCAGAATGGGAAGAACCAGCACCGAGAGCGCCTCCCTTGGAGGATCTTCATATTGCAAAATATCAAGCTCCTCAGCATGGGGCTCCTCCTCCGACTCAGTGGCGAGTGCTAGGGCCTGCGCCATATCCCAGACAAACTCCAAGAAGGAAGTGTCCTCGGGAGGTAATTGCCACCTCTGAGTAGGTGGGGAGAGGTCGGAAGGGAAGTTTCGGTGGGACCAAGTCTCTGGAGAGGTCTCCCAGTCGGAGTACTCCATGGAAGAGACAAGGTCGGGCTGCTTGAGACGGGTCGGCGACCCTTTCCAGATCTCCAAGGGCAAGACTTGCCCGGAGCCAGAAGCGCTCATCCACAAGGATCTCGCACCCAAGGAACAGGACAGAGATAGAGACCCGTGCCGAGGATCCTCGCGAGGCTTCTGGCTCTCAGGGGTCACAATGGCAACCTGGAGAGTTCTCGAGGTCAAGGTCCCTGCAGTCTCGAGGCACGTGCCAGTGGGGCTGGATAGAAGTGCCTGCTGGGCAGCGAGGAATGCAGAAATGCTGCGTTACAAGGCCAGCATCCGGGCCTCCCACTCGGGAGTGGGGCCCTGCAACACAGACACCGGGGTGACTGGGTTGGGTGTTGAGGAGGAGAGGGGTCCTCACCGGGATGACCCTCAGGAGAATGGGCACCTTTGCTGGAGTCCTCCGTATTGATTTGAGATACTTTACTGGGCCGCTCCCTCTCCAACTCCAGAGACTGCTGAGAGGGGGCTGAGAGAATGGGCACGTGATCTCTGGCGCCCCTAACAAAGTCCTCGAGGCCTTCTTCTGCTGCTCATGCGACCCCTGGTCAGAGTGTCGTTGGGGCTGGGGAGGCCGAAGAGCAGGAGGCTAATGGGGATACCGGGGCTGCCTCATGGAAGAGATCATCCAGCTTCTGCTTACAACTCTGGATGGTCTTAGAGGACATCATCTTACAGAGGGAGCATAGCTCAGGGTCATGGTCTGCCCCTAGATACCAGTCATGGGTGTCCGTGAGCGACATGTTTTTGGAGCATCTATCACATTACTTAAAACTGGAGGCCATTGGGGCAAAAAAGACCCCTGCGGGGTCGGAGATTCTCAATACAGTCAGCGGTTAAAAAGGGTGCGAAGCGCGGTAAAAACAGAAAAAAAGAAAAACCTCAAGTCCAGGGCTGACAAAGAGGTGCTTGGGAGGCGGGAAGAGGACTGGCAAGGGTCGGTACAGCATAAAGCGGTTGGAAAGGAAAGAAAAGCTTTTTTTCTGGGGACGAGACGCACATCTGAAGGGCTCCATGGAAAAAGGGAGACCGACTAAGATGGTACTCTTGGGCAGGAAGGGGATCACGCATGCGTGGTGGCATTCCCAAAGGCTTTTTTTGAAAGCTGGGGAAATGCTCCATGCAAACTCCGTCGGTGCAGACGTCACCCATATCTGAGGACCGACTTCTCATTTGTTCCTGGAGAAAAGGCAACACCGCAATTTGATCACTTGCAGATTTTACCTATGTCACCTCGGGTTGCCAACTGGCTCCAGCTTTGTCCGAAAAGTTTGATCCAGTCCTGGGTTTACTCCATTGCATGTAGGGACTTTTGAACTCCATAAGAAAGCAAGACTACAGGGCCCTGCCTGCAGTGGGGTAAACCCAGGACTAGATCAAACCTGTCAGGCAAAGTTTGAGCCAGTTGGCAACCCTAATGTCACCTCTAGTCTCACTGATGGGTCAAGAATTGGTCTTCTATCACAAGTAAACTTAGTCAAAGGGCACTGATGAAAACTCAGACATCATCATCGATGGAAATTGCACGAGTTATGCCTAGCAGAACACTGGGGAAATAGCAAAAATCATCCAATCAAAACCAAAACAGAATATAGTGAAGTGAATTAATAATGGGGGAGGCTAAGGGCTGCTCAGTAAAGCTGGCTCCTTCGAAGTTGGGGAGAAAGCCATAGCTATTTCTAGTGGACTTTGGCATAATTCAAAAGAAAATCTGAAAACACCCCTTTGGATTTTCTCTAAAAATTCAAAGCATAGCTGCCCAAAAATTCCATTTCAAATGTTGCAAAATGCCACTGAAGAGTCCATAATCATCTTTTAGAAGTTCATTAAATTGCTGGAGAAATCTATTTTGAAATTTGCGTATTTCTGTTTAAGGAACTTGAGCAGGTCCTATTTACCTGTCAAGATTTCCAAAGTGAAAATGGAGAGAGAATGTTCTTGGCGTAGTGTCAGACTCACCAGCACAAGGGCGTTCTCACTGCATCTTTACTTCTGATCCCCGCCACCCTTGGGGAAGGTGTAAGTATGGCTGTTGAGAGGCCTCTTCCTAACCCAAGAGATGAACACGCAACAGTGATACTCATGGGCTATTACTTTTCTCCAGCAAACCGCCTGGCATCTCTTTTCCCCACCCTCCAAGGTCAGGTCTGTCCTTCTCTAGCTTTGACACAGAGGCCTTTAACCACTCTTTTCTGGTCAGCCTGCGCTCCACCTTCAGCTCATCATGAACTTCAATACCTGCTTTTGCTGTTTCAGCAACTTGCGCAATTTTTCCTTCTCCTCTTTTTCTCTTTGGTTGTCTTCCTTACAGGCCCGCAACTGAGAAAAGGGGAGGGGGGATATGAGAAACAGACAGGAAGAGGAAGCAGATAAGCATACACACATGTGGGCTTCTTTTCAGTTTGGATTTAGCAGTTGCTGTTAATGTTCCTGAGAAGCTGCATGGGAGATGGTATCATAGCACCTCCTCCCCCACCCACAGATGAAGGACTACCCCACAACTTTGCAAGAATGTTGCTGAGGCATGATTAATGGTCAGATACACATGAGCCCTCTTGAAGTAGTACTTTGAACCTCTATGTGTAATGAGTTCTAGTAGTACAGCAACTTATCCATGGCTTTCTTATTGAGAGCCAACATGCAAAGAGTTCCTTAAAAGCCTCAGCTTGTCTCTTGTGAATAGGAGCATGTCTCATTTCCTATAAAATGATTCTTGGTGGATGGAACTCTTTCTGCTTCGCTAGCTTCATAGCATTTTCTATGTTTTTCCCCCCTCACGGTCTTGGTACAGATCAAGGACAAGCAAGGGGGTTTATTGTTAGCACTGAACACCCGACAACCGGTTCGATTTTGTCTGGCCATATAAATTTTCAGTCACAAGTAGCTGGGTAGATTTTTGCTAAAAATTGACCTACTTAGTAACTTAGCTATATAAAATAAATTAAGTGTGGCTCTCGGGGGGTTTTGAAAATTGACACCTGAGGAAAAAAGATCACCTCTTCCCAACTTCAAGCCCTGATCCTTCAGTAAAACCGTGACCTAGACCCTAAAATTCTCCCCAAGCTCCTGCAGCAACCCAATCTTTTCTTCAACCTCCTCCTTTCATGATACTCTACAATTTTCAAAGTAGCTCACCCGGCAGCTTGATGGCCCTCCAACTCCCTACCCCCCCCCCCCCCTCCTCTGATCCCGTAACTCATCTTGCATCTCTGGCAAGAACTGTCAAGGTTGCAGTCTGTGGAATACATGGGAATGGGAAGGATCTTCAAGTTGCTGGGGGAGCTGCCTGAACATCACAGATGCGTGGGGGGGGGGGGGGGAAGAGAGGAGGATTGGAAGACACATTAGGCTGTTGGGGGAATGGCTTGAAGATAAGGGGTGCATGGATGGGAAGGAGGACATTTTTGAGAGAGATACAGGCTAAAAATCCCCTGAAATAAAGGGACAAAACACTATTGCTTAGATTTAGGCCTGGCAGTGCATCACTTAGGTATGGATTTCCTAAATGGATACCTAGCACTAAAAACGTTAGTGCTCAACATCTAAATCCTCCCTCCCCCTCTGATCAAGGCCCATCTATTGAGTCACACACACAGAGCAGCTAAATTTAGCCACTTGGGCTCTTCCAGTTTTCAAAGAATCCAATCTTAGCGGCCCTACTCCAGGAATAAGGCAACTAGAATCTTTCAAAATTGATCACTAGGTTTGTAGCAGGATTTGAAAAAAAATAAATCAGATGAGACCAAAAAGTGAACACTTCTTCTGTCCCCTGGAACAGAACTATTGAATAGAACAGAAAACCACCTTTCAGTCCCCTCCAGTGTGCTCGGTTTCATTCTAGTTTCTGGACCACCAACCCAAGTTGAACAGCGGCTTTGCCCTCGCTCCTTCACCACATACAGATCAGCAATTTATGTCCCTACCAGCATGAACTGGGTTTGAATCGATGATCTATTCTAGAGGCAAACGGTTCTGGATGGTTGTGCCAGTTCCCTTCATCTTTTTTAAGATTGCTTTGAGTGGCTGAGCAGACTGAATTCGATATCTCAAGTTTCATTAGTTCAACAAATAGCTATTTTCTTAAAATATTAATCTTTGTATTCTCTGTGACATGAAGCCATTTCCTTCCTTGGGCACCGCTGATTTTATTGGATAAGAAAACGTTTAAGGAAGGGCAATAAATATTCACTGATTCTCTGTAATGATATACTCCAGATCCTTCCTTTCTCCCAAAAGACTGTATGTTAATAGTTTCGGATGCTGCTGAGATGTGCTGGCAGACACAGGATAACATGCACGAACAGCAAGCTGCACAAGGACAAGACGATATCTAGACAATAAACAGACACAGGCACATCTCTGAAGGTGTGACTAGCAGGCAATAGAAGCAAACCCTCTAAAACGGACTCTCCACTGTGCTCCAGTTAAGTCAATGAAGACCAGAAGAGCACAACAGAGATGGTGGATCTGATCTATTAGGTCAGAATACAAAAGGTTGTGTTTATATGCATTACCCATGACATTTCAACTTTATACTAGTGGGTATAAGAAGAACGCTTGGATCTCCTTGTACTGTGTCCAAGCCAAATGCAGGAACCTCCTGTGAAGACACAGAGTCCCTTTTCCGCTTCCAGAGGTCTCAGCTCTAACCAAGGTAGGACAGAAAAGAAGCAATAATGAAGATCAATAGGACAAGGAGGAGTGGTCAAAGGCCCCACCAATGTTTCAGCCAACCTGCACTGGGGTCCTCCAGCTGCACTGCTCTGCTGTGCTGTGATATCCTGCTTTTAGTAGGTCCCAGCAGGGCGCTGGAGAACCCAAGAATTACTATGATAATGACAACATATAGCCCGCTGTTCCTCTTCATGAGAAGCCTGGATCTGAAGCCTACTTCTCGCTAGCAATAGCTTTCAACTCGTTTGCTCTGGTACTTATTCACCACTGGTCACCAGACCTCACTGCAGAGAAAATGCCCCCACAGCCGGGAAGGTAGGTTGGGTGAGAAACAGTCCCTCTTGGCTGTCAACAGCTTTGCAATATACTGGAGCACAGATGGGCCACTTACTTGGGAAATCAACTCAACTCAAAGTAAAAACTGGAATGGCTCTCACTGCTATCCAGCGAGTATCCTGGGAATCTTCCCGTTCAAAACGTAGGATTCCCCAAACCAGGAGGATGTGAATGCACCGCCCGTACCTGAGTGCTGAGCAGTGACATTTGAGACTGAAATTTCTCGAGCTCCTGCTTCAACTCCTCCTTCTCTTCATTCATTCGCTCTCGGTCACTTCGCTCCCGCTGAAAATCCTCTTCAAAGATCTTCACCTGGAAAGGATGCCGGTGAAAGAGAGGTGGGTGGGGGGCATCATGTGGCGAAAGGGATGGTAAATGTAGCTTTACTAGCCCAAAGCCCATCTGCAAGGCAGCACCCATTGGAGAAAGGAGAAGCAATGAGGGGGGATTTATGTGAAACATTAGGAGGAATGTTCCAAATGCAAGGGGGGAGTTAAGTAGTGGAACAGGCTACCTCAGGAAGGGGAGGCATCTCCGTCGCTATAAGAGTTTTTCTTAATTTAAAGTTTGCATTGTTTGAGAAATGAATAGTCTCAGGAATCTATCATCTATATAATGCGACAGCAACCAAACTGTGATTATTACAGCACAGCTCCGCAGGCTGCATCCCTGAAAGTTTTTAAATCGACATTCAGCTAAGGCCGTGCAAATACAGTGGATTGAGGAAGAACTACAGCACCTCTTAACATCCCTTCCAGTTCTATAGTTTTTCACCTGCATATTTTCTAGTCTCAATGCCATTTGCTCTTAAAACTTTTTCAGAAAGCTTCATCTTTTCATTTTCCCTATGGTGCTCCTCCTCGCAGTTTACCCAAAGGATGTAATAATCCGAGCCTTCCCTTCAGAATGAAAGCTATTACCAGAAACCTACTTCATCCTAACAATGCTACCCTTCAATTTTTTTTTGTATTTGTTTGAACAGGGAATTCTGATATCTGTTTTCTTCCTCTGCTTTCCTCTTTGCCGTCAACATTTTGTAGTTCATTTCCCTAAACCACTTTGCATTTTTGTAAAAGGCGGTATATCAAATAAAAGTAGACCAAGAGGCATTAAGGCTGAGAGGAAGGTGCGAGAATGGTATGGGAACAGGGGTCAGTGTGCTAGGCTCAAGGCCCATCCTTTGGCAAATAAAGGCGAAAGCCCAGGGTTCAGTAAAATCTATTTTTGGAAGCCCAATAAGTTTATGTATTCAAATTTGCTAATGTTTTTCTTTCAGAATAGAACGATCAGAAAATATATGTTGGACAAACTATGGGAGCTTGTCACTTCTTTTTTATTTTTATAGCTTATTGCAGTTTTGATCTACCACACTATCACAATGTATCAGGGCTGTTTACAATAAAAACTTAAAAATAAAGTTATAAAACAAAAAAAATATGAAAAGAGAAAATTAAAGGAAAGGCAAGAGGGAGTAATGCAGGTAAGAATTACAATGATTGGGAGCGGGGAAAGGAGGGGCATAGCCGTCTCTTTCTCAGGATGAGCATAGGCAAGCTTGAATAGGCCTTTCTTAAACTTTTCAAATGACTGTTCTTCTCTGAAGTATAAAGGAAGAGAGTTCCATAGGTGAGGTACTAGGAAGTAAAGAGCTGAAGGACGGGTGGATGTTAATCTGTTCGTTTAATGGGGACTACTAACAGATGGATGTTCAGTGAGCAGAGAGTTGGACGGGGAGAGTAGGGGTCTAAGTGGCTAGTCAGCTATAGGGGAAGATTTGGGAATTAAAATCCTCCATGATGAGGTAAACTGATGCTGTATCCTACCTGCTGTTTGAGAAGCTCATTCTGGGTCAACAGCTCTTGCCTCTTCAGACTTGCTCCGATCTCAGCAGCGTTTGTGAACAAAGAAGGCGGGGGAGCAGAGGCCTGGACATTAAGAGCCTCTTCCAGTGCCTGTAGACCAAACAGCAGACAGATTGTGAGTGTTCAACGAATCATTCTGACTCAGTCCTCTGTAACACCTATCTTTCAAATACTTGAAAGCTCAGATGAGACATCTTTCTGTGACAAAGATGGTCAAAACTATAGATTTTAATTTTTAACTCTCTTTTCCAAGTAATGCTCATGGTAGCTTACCACATCATTAGTATTCAAATATAGTCAGTCTCTTCTCCCAACAGTTTACAATCTAAGGCCACATCTGAAGTGAAGCAGCCTGCCCTATATCAGTGGAAGAGGTGGGATTTGAACCTTGGCTTCCCTCGTTTTCAGCCCATTACTCTAACCATTAGGCTGGTCTTTCTGTTCATTGTTACATTGGACCTCTGGACCTATATCAGACGGGAAGCTGGGGGGCTCTCATAAAGCTAAATGAAAACCTCACACCCCAAAAGTATATTTAAATTTATTTAAAGTCCATCAATCTGAATAGTTCTTGGTGGATTACATAAAATGTATGCATAATAAGGATGTCAAAGCTCACACAAATGTAAAAGCAAAAAAGGTTTCAGCTAAATACAAACTGAAAAACAGGCAGATATAAAAATTGCAAAAAGGCCTTTGCAAAAGACACTAACTTTTTTTTTTAAGTCTGGCATACTGTTTTTTTTAAACAAAGCTCCGGAGACGGAGAATACCCAAATATTTGGACCTTCTAAATTATATGTTCTAAGAAGCCCTTAACTTTGATCTTGTATAGACTAGGTTGGAAAGTGGCTAGGGAAACCCGGGCATTGCATGCTTGTTCCTATATACCAAGAACTGAACCACAGTATACTCTGACTCATTTGGTTCCAGGACAAACAGGATGTTATGAAGAGAGTCGTCCTAGATACACATTTTTATTTATAGGCAAGGATGTGTGATTAGCTCTGGTCAATGCAGACTGCTGAATCCTCACATGATAGCATAAATTTAAGTACAGTTAAGCCCAAGCCATATGGAATGAAGGTGGGGGCGGGGGAAAAAGAATATGGTCTAGAATATGGTTAGAGCAGTGACCCGTGGCTCGGATCAGAAGTGCATCGGTCACGTGAGTATAAATCCTACTCTTCCACCGGCTCTCTCTAGTTTCACACTGCCCTTTTCCCTCCTTTAATCACATCACATGAGTGTAAGTAAATGTTTTAACACTGTTGCCATGTGACGTGGTCATTAAAAGATGAGTATTCTGAGAATCAGCAAGATTCAAATTCAGCTTTCAGGGAAATCTGTGTCCTGCCAGATAAATTTAACTGCAGTAGATTAGTTCATCAAAATTTATTCAAATCCAGTGCAGGCCAAAGCTCAATTCTAGCAGGAAAATTGGTTTACAGTTGAAGGCTGGATTCTGCCTGTGGCGCCGGCTTTTGCTCGTAAAACAGAAGGATTATAAGAACATAAGATATGCCATACTGGGTCAGACCAAGGTCCATCAAGCCCGGTATTCTGTTTCCAACAGTGGCCAATCTAGGTCATATGTACCTAGCAGTTTCCCCAAGGGACACAGGTTCCACAATGCTTGTACTGGGTCAAGCATTGATATCCTGGGTCCCTTCTTAATAATGGTTTATGGACCTTTCCTCCAGGAACTTGTCCAAACCTTTTTTAAACCCAGCTACACTAACAGCCTTTACTACATCCTCCGGTAACAAATTCCAGAGTTTGATTACACGTTGAGTGAAAAAATATTTTCTTTTATTAGTCTTAAATAGTTTACCCTGTAGCTTCATTGCATGTCCTCTAGTCTTTCTATATTCTGATAAGGTAAACAATCGATCTACATTTACCCGTTCCACTCCGTTCATTAATTTATAGACTTCTATCATATCTCCCCTCAGCCGTCTCTTTTCCAGGTTAAAGAGCCCCAACCTTTTTAGCCTTTCTTCATAGGAGTATCCTTCCATCCCCTTTACCATTTTGGTGGCTCTTCTCTGAACCTTTTCTAAAATCGCTATATCCTTTTTAAGATACGGCGACCAGAATTGCACACAATATTCAAGGTGCGGTCTCACCATGGAACGATATAGAGGCATTATAATATCTTTTGTTTTATTTTCCATTCCTTTCCTTATCATACCTAGCATTCTATTTGCTCTCTTGGCCGCCGCTGCACACTGGGCCGAGGGTTTTAACATGGTATCCACAATGACGCCTAAATCTTTTTCCTGGGTGGTGGTTCCTAATGTGGAACCTTGCATCGTGTAACCATAGTTTGGGTTGTTCTTCCCTAGGTGCATAACCTTGCACTTGTCCACATTAAATTTCATCTGCCATTTTGATGCCCAGTCTTCCAATTTATCAAGATCCTTTTGCAATTTGCCACAATCCTCTTGGGTTTTAACAACTTTAAATAGTTTTGTGTCATCTGCAAATTTGATAACCTCACTCGTTATTCCACTTTCCAGGTCATTTATGAATATGTCAAAAAGCAGCGGACCCAGCACAGATCCCTGGGGTACACCACTATTCACCTTTCTCCATTGGGAAAATTGGCCATTTAGCCCTACCCTCTGCTTTCTATCTTTTAACCAGTTCCTGATCCACAATAGTACACTGCCTCCTATCCCATGACTCTTTAGTTTTGCCAAAAGTCTCTGATGAGGGACCTTGTCAAAGGCTTTCTGAAAGTCCAGATACACAATATCAACCGACTCACCTTTGTCCACCTGATTATTCACTCCTTCAAAGAAACATAACAGATTAGTAAGACAAGATCTTCCTTGTCTAAAGCCATGTTGGCTGTCTCCCATTAGGTCATGACTATCTACATGCTGAGTAATTTTAATCTTTATGATGGTTTCTACCATTTTCCCCGGTACTGATGTCAGGCTCACCAGTCTGTAGTTTCCCGGATCACCCCTGGAACCCTTTTTAAAAATTGGTGTTACATTGGTGATCCTCCAATCTTCAGGTATTAGAGATGATTTTAATGATAGTTCACAGATTACTAATAGCAGGTCTGCAATCTCGTATTTCAGTTCTTTCAACACCCTTGGATGTATACCATCTGGCCCAGGTGATTTGCTACTCTTCAGTTTATCTAATAGTTGTAATACATCTTCCCGATGTATCGATATTTCCTTCAATTCTTCCGCACCTTTAAATACCACTTCAGTCATGGGTAACAATCCCTACATCTTCTTCAGTAAAGACTGAAGCAAAGAATTCATTCAATCTCTCCGCTATTGCCTTGTCGCCTCTTAGTGCTCCTTTAACCCCTTTATCATCTAATGGACCAACTGACTCTCTCACAGGTTTTTTGCTACGAATGTACTTGAAAAGGTCTTTACTTCGCGTTTTTGCTTCCGCAGCAAGCTTCTTCTCAAATTCTCCCTTTGCCTGCCTTATCAATGCCTTGCATTTGACTTGCCAGTGCTTGTGCTGTTTCCAGGTTTCGTCGTTTGGCTCTTTTTTTCCATTTCCTGAAAGATGCTTTTTTGGCAACAACAGCCTCTCTGACCTCACCTTTAAACCATGCTGGCAGTTTTTTGGACTTCCTTCCACTTTTCTTAAAGCGTGGAATACAGCTGGTCTGGGCTTCCAAGATAGTATTTTTCAACAACAGCCAAGCCTGATGTACGTCTTTAACCTTTGCAACTGCTCCTTTTAGTTTTTTCTTAACTGTTTTTCTCATTTTATCATAGTCTCCCTTTCGAAAGTTAAAAGGTAGTACTGTGGATTTCCTTACTATCCCTCCTCCACTAATTAAATCAAAGGCGATCATGCTATGATCACTATTGCCAAGTGGCCCCAACACCCTTATCTCTTGCACTAGATCTGGTGTTCCACTAAGGACTAGGTCTAATATGGCTTCCCCTCTGGTCGGTTCATGAACCAGCTGCTCCAAGAAGCAGTCATTTATTTCATCTAGGAACTTTATCTCCCTAGCATGTCCTGACATGACACTGACCCAGTCGATACCGGGGTAATTGAAATCACCCATTATTATTACTGCGCAGTAACGTTTGTTAGCTTCCTTGATTTCTTTGACCATTTCATCATCAATTTGGTCATTCTGGCCAGGTGCTCGATAGTACATCCCCACTGCCATTGCCTTCCCCCTTTTATATGGGATTTTAATCCATATAGATTCTACAGCAGATTTTGTTTCCTGCAAAACTTTAATCCTTTCTGAGTCAATGCCGTCTCTAACATAGAGCGCAACCCCTCCACCAATTTGATCAGCTCTATCATTACGATATAGTTTGTACCCAGGTATCACAGTGTCCCACTGGTTGTCCTCCTTCCACCATGTCTCTGATATTCCAATCATATCTAACCTTTCATTTAGTGCTATATATTCTAACTCTCCCATCTTATTCTCTAGACTTCTAGCATTTGCATACAAGCATTTTAGAGAATGTATTTTATTCATGTTAATTTGGCTATTGTTAGACATGGGTAAATTGGGATCTTTAAGCTCTGTCTGCTCCATACTTGAGGGCATTTGGGCTACTTTACTCTTTTGTGGAACCTCTCTGCTTTTGGTAGTATCCTTCAAGGATACATTCTTCCGAACCATCCGCTCTTGGGCGAATGTCGGCTTTCCCCTAATATCTAGTTTAAAAGCTGCTCTATCTCCTTTTTAAAGGTTAATGTTAGCTGACAATGATGAGATCCACAAGCTTTCAAGACCACGTAGAGAAGTGACAGCAAGGCCGAAGGCTCGAAGCATTTATATCACAATTCTATCCTAGTATTCCGAGAGCAAGTTTCAAAGATCTGGGAGCACTTTCACCCACGGACTTTGCACAACGTACCTAGGGATAAAGTGCTCACATAGATCTGTAAAGCAGCCTGGAATCTGCTACGAGGGAAAGAGGCCACTGAAATCCAGTCTGCTTGCTCGTTCATGGAGGCTGCACAACACACCAGGAGACACAGAGAGAGCAGGGGTGTGCATGGCCAAAATAAAAAGTTCATTTTAACAAATAGTTCCCAATGTTTGAACAGCTTTTCGTGCTTGTTTCTTGTACATGCACTGCATGTGGGCTAGAGCTGTGAGTGTGTAAATGGATACTATGTACAGGAATTTGTAGGTACACTCACGTACTAGTGATTAGGTGCTTAAACTAATCGAACGTGCGCTCATGAATGCACACTCCTACTAGAGAGGAAGCAGCCATGGAGGAGTAACCGCATGGGCCAAAGTGCTGCCTTTCCTAGAGCCGCTATCCCGAGAAATACGTTGGCCCATGAAGCTGGGCCATACCGTTGAAGAAAGCCCTTCTGACTCCGCATGACCCATGTTCTGCTCTCATATATTTGGCGACTGCTGTACCGAGGATTTCTTTGTAAGAGCTCTACATTCATTATCTCGTTTGAGAAAAAACTTCCTCCCCTTCCTCACTTGCAAATAAGCCTCAAGTTCTTTTACAGCCCAAACTCATCTCGTAAGAAAAATTAACACGTCAAATGACTGCAGTCCCAGTTTCTTTCCCTATGCCAATGCCCTGGTCTCACCCCACTCTAAGGCAACAGCCAGATGCAGGTGGCAGACAGAGGACGATGGAGCAGTATGAGGGTTAGTGCCCCTTCCCTATATCAGCCTAGGACAGTGGTGGCCTGAGGGTGATGTCCAGAGACTCATTGCAGGGCCTCAATTGCATAAATGTAATTTATTTCAAAATTTATGTGCCACCTATCTAAATTCCTAGGTGACTTCCAAACATATAAAAACAATTCCTTGTATATTCAGCGGCACTAAGATGGTTAATGCTGCTGAATACCCCCGGGTACCGCTGCTATAGCCCTGATGCTAACTGCTTGGCATCGGGGCGTTCCAGGGGGGAGGGGACGGTAAACATCACTAACTGGTCAGCAGCAATATCGAGCCACTGCCCTGTTAGTGACCCGTGGGTAAGGATAGGGCAGCGGCTCAATATCACCACTGTCCCATTAGCTTCCGGGCTGTGCAGCTGACCCGGACGTTTAAAGGTTGTGGCCGTATATGACCCTGGCACTGAATATCCAGGTTTTGTATTCTGCGGTGATGGCTAAGTGGTGTAGTCGTGCAAGCCACAGCCTCTGAATGTCTGGCCAAATAACAACCATGAAGCAAAATGAACTTAAAACCACCTTCCCACACCACAAAATTCAAACCATTGCACAACACCCAGTGGAACCACAAGAACGAACGTACACCCCAAAACCTGGGGCACATTCTACTCTCCCTCAAAAGAACAGATATCCCACATCATCTCCACAATCAACACAAGTACTGCCCCTACTGACCCTTGCCCAGTGTCATGGGTCAAAGCCACCAAATCAAGCCTGATACCAACCATTCATAAAATGGTACACAACTCACTCACTCAAGGACTCATGCCACAGCAACTAAAGCTTGCCTCAGTAAGACCAATCACAAAGAAAACTACTCTCGACAAAAAGGACCCAGCAGCATACCGACCAATCTCCAGCATACCCTTCCTCGCAAAAATAATCGAAAAGACGGTTCAACTACAACTTCAGGAACACATTGACGAACACGGAACTCTCGACGACAACCAACACGGATTTCGTCCCAACCATGGAGTCGAAACTCTACTGATCTACCTCTTCGACAGCATCATAAGAATAATTGACAACACCAGGAATGGAATTATAATGATCTTCATCGACATCTCCTCAGCTTTCGACACAGTTGACCACAATATGCTCCTGGAGAGACTAAAGAACACTGGTATACACGGTACCACTCTGAAATGGTTCCACTCGTACCTAACCGAAAGACAGCTACAGGTCAAGGTGGGACATGACACCTCCCGACCCATAAACGTCCAACAAGGAGTACCGCAAGGATCCGCACTCTCAGCACTCCTTTTTAACATCTACATCCAACCAATATGCAACATTATGAAAGAGAACAACATCCAATACACAATATACGCAGACGACATCATGGTATACTCCCCGATATCAATCGACAACCCGGACTTCTCTAAGATAACAGACTGCCTTACCCAAATGACGAAGTGGTGCCAAAACAACAACCTCGCAATAAACTACAACAAGACCGAAGCTTTAATCATCACTCGGAACCAGAGCTTCATACACCCACCAAACATAAAGATACAAAGCACTACGATACCGATAAGATCAGAGGTGAGATACCTTGGGGTTACTCTGGACAGTAAACTCAACCTCAAACCACACATAGACAAAACAATCCAAAAAGCCTACTACAGGATGCGAATCATCAGGAGACTGAAACCACTCCTCGCCCCAGAACACTTCCGTACCGTCTGTCAAGCACTGATAACCCCAATACTGGACTTCTGCAATCCGATATACCTTGGACTACCAAAACAAGCTCTCAAACCACTCCAGCTGGCACAAAACACTGCAGCTCGAATCATAGCCGGAACCGCAAAGCAGGAGCACATCACACCTACATTAAAGGACTTACACTGGCTCCCAATCAGTGCTCGCATCAGATACAAGACTATCATAAACCTATTTAAGATTAAAGAGCACACATCAGCCAACAGCCTCCACACGCTCATACAACCGGAAATCAGCGCACGTCCTAGAAGAAGTCAAACACGCAACCGAGTCAGTACCCCAAATGAATACAAGCACACACGCAAGGATACAACAAACAGAGCTCTCTCCATGGCTGCTCCAACAATATGGAACAATCTACCGGACGATCTAAGGGCAACTCCAGACCTCAAAGACTTCAGAAAACAACTGAAAACCATGCTGTTCATAGAGCACTATGGTCACATCACATAACCTAAGAGAATGGATAACAGCATTCCAATCCTCCTAAACAACTGTATGTATATAAAATGTGTTTTTAGCACCACTGTAAATAGCCCACCTTGTACATAG
The DNA here is from genome assembly GCA_033557465.1 of Ichthyophis bannanicus. Lineage (NCBI taxonomy): Eukaryota > Metazoa > Chordata > Amphibia > Gymnophiona > Ichthyophiidae > Ichthyophis > Ichthyophis bannanicus. Next base: position 66,841,512 of record CM066050.1, on the reverse strand, counting down.
CTCAAACAAATCAAGCACCCAACACCGCCATCACACAACCAAGTTTCATCCTCACTGCATGTACAACACACACACTTTACCTGATTGCTTGCTGTGATACCACCTTGATTATTAAGATAAGGCGGTTTAGAAATACTGTTAAATAAATAAATAAATACCTGCATACCCAATTTATTTGGTCAGTGCTATAACTGGGTTATCGATTTAGAGGGGAGATATACAATGAGAATAAAAATAATCCTGGTAGCCTTGAATTCAAGATTATAGGTCCCAGGCTGAACTGAACTGTGTCAGAACTGGAGAAGCCCAGAAATCAGCAGCAGTGAAGCTGTCAGGCCACTAAACAAAGTTCCCTTAAAGTATGAGATTTCCGACTTCCGGTGATGCGGTGAGCCCGAGCGGTCGCACGCCGCTCGAGCTCTGGGCCCCCTTGCTCCTCCGGCGCCGCTGAATGATTGACCGGGGCTAATTTCGGGGTTCCCACACACCCCCCGAGCTCCCTTGCCCAGATCGCATCCCGGAGGGATGATCCAGTGCTCCCCTCTCACCTGCACCCGAAGATCTGTGGAGGCGGCCTGGATCCACGCGGCTCGCGCTGCAGGCGCCGCGCTGGAGTGAGTGCCACGTGGCGGGGTGAGTAGGCCAGTCGGCGAATCTGGACAACCTGCACGGGATTGCAGGGGGATCCCTGCGGCGGCCGCGGCTCCACGGCTGGTGCTCATCCCCCCTTTCTGCCTCCAGCTTGTCTCCAGCTTGTGCCTTGAGTGGCTGCCTGACGCGGGAAAGACCAGGGGAGGCTGAGATCCCTTATCGGGCCCGGCTGTGGGCTGCCCCTTGTTTTGCCTGCTTCCACCCCCACCCCAGGGGACCCGCAAAGGACCGAGCGGATTTGACTGGAGCCCTCCTCTCCCCTCCATAGGAGACAGAGACCCGTGCCTCCTTTTGCCAGTTGGGAGCCTGCGACTTGTCTTTTTGCGTTGGGGCATGCAGGACTGAGCCTTGCCCCCCTGCCTCCGGCACCCTGGAGTCTCTGACCGGCGCCCTGCTTTCACCATCGAAGAGCCTGTAACCTGTGCCCTGCACCCGGCCTCCGGTGCATAGGAGCCCGAGACTGAAGCTTTACCCCCCCCTGCGTGTAGGGGCCCGGGACTGGCGTTCTTTCTTCGGCGTACTGCCCCACCTTTGGCACCTAGGGGCCCCAGATCTGTACCTGCCCCCGGTGTATCAGTGCCCGTGACCCAGGCCTTCCCTCCAGCGCTCAGCCGACCGAGATCCCTGCCTTTTATCTAGCGCCTCAGAGCCCTGAACCCACACTTTATCTCCTGTGTACAGAGGCCTGAGCAGCCCAGGCGACACCTGAGGCTCGGATCTGGGACTGTGCTGCGAACCGAGGAGGTCGACGACTGAGGCCCTCGTCGCCCGGCGTGTGGAGCGGGGACGGGAGAGAGACCCCCCTCCCCCTGAGTGGACTACAGCAGAGGCCTTGGCGATGGCGGCAAAAGGAGGCCGCCGGGTGGAGAAGGAGAAGACCCCCCTGCCGCCCAGGGGGGGGGGAGCAATCCTCACCGCTGAAGGGGGAGGCTAAGACCGCAGCAGAGATGGTGGATGAAATTTCCATAGCCGTAGCGGGGGCGCTGTCTGCTCAGTTCGAGGACCTGCGGGGCCGTATGGACCTTGTCCAGACCTCAGTGGAGGCCTTGGGCGGCTGACTACAAGAGGCGGAGCACCGGATAGAGAAGTCAGAGGAGCACGTGCTGGAGCTACAGCGGGAGATGGCTCGGGTGAAAAAACTGCTTCAGGGGCAGGAAGCCAAACTAGATGACCTAGAAAATAGATCTCGCCGTAATAACCTGAGATTTCTTGGGATCCCAGATACCGTCGAGGATCGGGACCTGCAATCCTACTTAGAAGATCTGGTGAAACAACTCCTGGCGAATGAACCTGAAGGTGCCTCAGTGCAAATAGAGAGGGCACACCGGGTTGGACCTAGGAGGACCAACGATACCCGACCCCGGGTGACAATAGCACGGTTCCTGAGATTCCCACAGAAAGAAGCGGTCTTGCGTGCAGCGCGAAAGAAAGGGACCATTCAGAAGGACAATGCCCGGATACGTATTGTTCAGGATTACTCAGCAGCCCTGGGGCAGCGGCGACGAGATTATGGACCATTGTGCCAGACCCTGATAGACAATAATATTAAATTCATGGTGCAATATCCCGCCCGATTGGTCTTCACCCATGACGGGATCCGTCGGACTTTTGACTCCGTGACAGCAGCAACGCCCTACGTGGAGGAGATACGGCGGAGGGCCGCAGTGGCAGCCGAGTCCTGAGGATCGGAGGAGAAGACTATTGCCTTGGTGAACAAGTTTAGAGCATCCTGCTTTGGACTGTAAAGTGATGGTGATGGTAATTGGTGTGGGGGCGGAGGGTTGCCGGGTTTGTCTTGACTGCCTTTAAGTAGAGATGTTGGTTGTTTCTTCTGGGTGTAGGGAATGGGCGGGGAGAGGCCCGGGTGGTGGTTGTGTCTTTGAGGGGGCCGGGGGGGAGGGGTGGCCTGTAGCGGAATCGGGGCGCTGGAGGAGTGGGGGGGGGGGGGTACCACACGCATCTAGGAATTCACTGAAGAGGAGAAGAGGATGGTAGTAGAAATAAGGAATCGAAGGGGGGGTGGAGGGAGGGAGGGGCAGGGAAAGAGGGGGAGAGGGAGTAGTTAAGGGGGGGGAAAGGGGGGGAAGGGGGGATAGGGGGAGGGGGGGAGACGGAATGCTGTACTTTTGGGGACCAGTTGAGGTAGGGACGGGCCGAGGACTGTCTTTGAAGGGCTATGGGGGAGGACCCCAGGCTGGGGGGGTGTCTTCCCTATATTCTGTATGGTACATAACAGACACTTCTGTGCCCAGTTTAATAATACATGCCACTTAAGATAATCTCCTGGAATGTTTGTGGCCTGGGTAGTCCGATCAAACGGGCAAAAATTTTGCAGGCCCTGGCTAGGCAGGGAGCAGACATCGCTATGCTTCAGGAAAACCCACCAGACTGCCGACGAACACCGTAAACTCTTCCGGGAATGGGTGGGACAGGTCTGGGGGGCCCCAGCTCTTGGTAAGAAGGGAGGGGTAGTGCTTTTGATACACAAACGTGTAAGGATGGAGGTGGTGAAAGACCTCGTTGATCCGACGGGCAGATATGTACTGGTGCGGGGAGTCCTTGAGGGGAGGCCGGTAGTTCTTGGTAGCGTGTACTGTCCCAATGTACTCGATTTGTCCCTGTATGCGCGCATTGCCTCCACACTTGAGACGTTGCCGGAGCTCCCCGTTATTCTGGGGGGGGACTTCAACGGGGTCATGGACGTCGATCTCGATACCTCTAAAGCGGGGGAGCAAAGAGAAAGAATGGCGACGGTTCAGGCAATGCGATGTTTCTGTTCCAGGCTGGGGCTAGTGGATCCATGGCGATTACTACATCCGGTCGAGCGGGACTACACACACCAATCCCGGGCCCATGGCACAAGTGCACGTATAGACTACTTGTTGTTATCCGCTGGGCTGTTTGCCAAGGTGGGGGACGCCCAGATAGGGCCTGTAGAGATATCTGACCATGCATTTGTGTGGATGGAAGTCTTCTGGAGTGGGAGTACTTCACGGGCCTTTCAATGGCGTTTTCCATTGGAATTATATAGAGACGCCCAATTTCGCTCATTTATTCAGCGGCGGTGGCAGGAATTCGAAGCCGACCATAGGGGTCATCAAGATGACCCAGAATTGCTCTGGGAAACAGCAAAGGTCGTACTGAGGGGAGATATAATTGGGTTTCTTGCCAGAAAATGACGATTAAGGGCCGAACGTATTATGGTCTTAGAGAGATTGGTGACGAAAATGCGACGCCGCTGGGCTCACACTCCCACTGCGGGGTTAAAAAAGCAGCTATGGGACTCTCAAATGGAATTAAACAAACTTCTACACCAGAGAGCAAAGAAGTCAGTATTGTATTATTGCTATCAATTGTACCGCTATGGGGACAAGCCGGGGAAGTTATTGGCTCGGTGCCTTCGTGGACCCCGGGGCTCTAAATTGGTGCCCGCCTTGCGAGATGATCTTGGGACCTTACACAGGGAAAGCCCGGCGATAGCGCGTGTTTTTCGCTCCTTCTTTCAGAATCTTTACGCTGCGGAGGCGACTTCTCCCACGCAGATGGCGGATTATGTGAGGGGACTGGACTTGCCTCGCCTCTCAATAGAGCAAAGAGCACAGTTAGATCAGCCAATTACGGTGGCTGAGCTGCAAGGGGCTATTTCCAAAGCCAGTTGCTACAAATCCCCAGGATCCGATGGTCTAGGCGCCGAATTCTATAAAATTCTCAATGAGCAGATCTCCCCAACGCTGGCTGCCGTACATAATCGGAGAGCGCAGCAGGGCTCTTTTCGGTGGGGGGCTAACCATGCTCATATTGTTCTTATCCCCAAACCGGCAAAAGACCCTCTTTCTGCGGCCTCGTATCGTCCGATTTCCTTGCTTAATTTCGACCTTAAATTAATGGCTAAGATCTTGGCGGAGTTCTTGGGGCAGCTGGTCCATGAGTCCCAGGTCGGTTTTGTTAAGGGGCGATACGCGGTCCGTAACTTACGCAAGATCATCGCGTCTTTAGAATGGGTTCAGCATAGACACCTGTCCTCTCTCTTGATTAGTTTTGACGCAGAAAAAGCCTTTGACAGGGTGGATTGGCAATACTTGAGATTCATCCTCCCTCAGTATGGTTTGGGGCCGTCGTTCTGTAACATGGTCGACAGTTTGTATGCCAATCCTACCGCAGCGATACTCTGTAATGGGGTCATATCAGAGCCTTTTTCGCTGCAGAGGGGGACCCGTCAGGGCTGCCCCCTCTCTCCTCTCCTTTTTGTTCTTTCTTTGGACCCTCTTCTACGCCGTGTGGCGGGTATGCGGACAATCCAGGGAGTAGGTATTGGACCTCAGGTATTTAAGATTTTGGCCTTTGCCGATGACTTGTTGGTACACTTGCTTTCTCCCGGGGACTCCCTACCCCTTCTTTTGCAGGAGTTCCGCGCCTTCGGGCAGTTTGCAGGGTTTAGTATCAATAGGGATAAGTCTGAAGCCCTTGATGTCTCTGGACGACTTTGGGGCAGCTGGGTGGGCGAATTTCCCCTTCGATGGGCTGAGCACCAGTTCCTATACCTGGGGATTGTACTGTCCTGTCATTCAGGTCACCTATATAGGACTAACTTGCGACGGATGTTGACCAAGGTGAGGACTCAGCTGCAGGCGTGGCTACCCCTCCCTCTATCCCTTATGGGGAGAATTGCGGCGATCAAATTGGTCCTCCTGCCGCGGATCTTATATTGGCTACAGACCCTCCCTGTTTGGATCCTTCGTCGGGATATCAGGCGCTTTGAGGCGGAATTTCGGGGCTTTCTATGGAGGGGGTCGAGAGCTCGTATCTCTTATCGTAGACTAATGGGGAGGATCCGTGGGGGGGGGATGGGGGCTCCCAGATCTTGGTGCTTATGTACTGGCTTGTCAAGCCCGCCATTTGGGGGACTGGCTCGGGGATAACGATCTTTATACCCCTAGGGCATTTGAGGAGGCATACGTGGCACCCCACTCTCTACGGGCCCTTTTGCACCTGGAGGTAAGTAGGTGGCCTACGCATTTGGCGGACAGCGTGTTATTGGCCCCGGTTTATAAAACCTGGCGGAAATTGAATGCCTATTGGGGCCGTCGGTGGCAGGTGTCGAGCTGGTTACCTATTCGGGGCAATGCCAATTTTACCCCAGGCACTGAAACCGCAGCGTTTCGTCTGTGGGGGGAGAGAGGAGTGCATACTCTGGGCCATGTGGTGGACCTGGCGGGCAAACCTAAGCCCTTTCCCATGCTATCCCGCGAATATGAATTGGGGCCCCTACATTTCTTTGCATATATGCAAGTGGCCCACTACGTGGCTTCCCTTCCAAGGTCGGAACTCTGTGGCGACCGCTCGGCCCAGATAATAGCGTTTTTTGGGTTTGGCGAAGTCGAACGGCCGTCTATTCGGACCTTTCATCTTCGGTTGGAGCAGTTTCGACCACAGCCAGACTACAGCGGTGTGGAAAGAGCCTGGGGGGCGGAACTGGGTCGGGAGATTCCCCATGGCACTATTCTGGTGGCCCTCCGGAGAGTGGCGAGCCTGGCAGATGGTGCTCGCTGGCGAGAAATTCAAATTAAGTGTTTAACTAGGGTTCACTTCTCTCCGCGGCGAGCCCTTCGCTGCCATTTGACTGCGGATGGTAGCTGTCCACGCTGTGCGGAGCCCCTGGCGACCTTGTATCATATGTGGTGGGGCTGCCGGCGCATACGCCCCTACTGGCACAGAATTGCCCTATTTATGGCCGACCTCCTTGGACAACCTGTTCACTGGGATGCGGCCTTGATCGTCTTGGATCTCCTGGGTCTCACCTCTCCAAAGGGGAAATGGAGTCGCTGGCTGGTGCGGAAGGCATGTCTGGTGGGTAAGGGCCCAATCCTACGTGGGTGGAGGGACAGCCACCCTCCCTCTTTTTGGGAGTGGCGGAACTCCTTCCATCAACTTATGCTCCTGGAGTGTCGGGCTGCGCGAGGTCATGTGAAGCGATGGTCTGCTTTCTGGTTACTGTGGGAGCCCTATATTCAAAAATTGAGTCCTCGGACACGTAATGTAACCCTGCAATTAGGCTGTTGATAGCCCTGTTTGTATGTGGAGACCTACTGAGGTTCGGTAATGTTATATATATGCTGGTCCGGGTGGGTACTGCTTTCGGGAGGAGGGGGGGGGAAGGGTTTATTGGGGGGGAGGTTGGGTGGGGGAGGGGGGAAGTAGGGGTACTATCCTAAAAACTATGTAACCATCTATGTATCTCGCACCTTGGGGATCAGAGTCCACCCCAGGGAGCGATTGTCTTTTGTTCTGTATTTGATGTTTTGTTTGATGGTTCAAAATAAAATATTGGAAGAAAAAAAAAAGTATGAGATTTCCTTGAATCGGAACTATTTTATTTTAGATTGGCAGCATTATAGTACTGCAAATCTCAAACACAATCCATATTTCACTACCCCCTACCAACACCCTTCAGTTCGATTTCACACAAGGAAGAAAAGGGAAAGCGAGAACTACAGTATTACTACTACTATATAGCGCCACAAGGCAGATGCAGCGCTCACAGACACATATAGAAGACAGTCCCTGCTCATAGAGCTTACAATCTAGTTAAGAGACAGCACAATACCAGTGAAATAAGGGGTTCAATAGGGAGAGGAGACACAAGGGGAGCAAGAAATTAGGATCCAAAAGCAGCCTTAAAGAGGTAAAGCCTTTAGCATGGATTTGAAGAGGGAGAGAGATGAGATTTGACGTTAAGATTCAGGAAGTTTGTTCCAGGCATAAGGAGCAGCAAGGTGAAAGGATCAAAGTCTGGAGTTTGCAGTAGAAAAGAAGGGCAAAGAGAGAAGGCGGCCAGAGGAGGAGCGGAGTTCCTGAGGGGGGGGGGGGGGTGTAGAGAGAGGAGAGAGGAAAGGCAATGAGGAGCAGTAGAGTGAACGCATTTATATGTTTTATTTATTTAACAGGTTTTGTATACCGCTTTATCATTTTAATCAAAGCCGTTTACATTGTAACTTAAACTTGGTAATGTACATTAAACAGGAAAATTGATAACTTGGATTTTTCTGAGGCAATGGAGGGTTAAGTGACTTGCCCAAGGCCACAAGGAGTGCTAGTGGGAATCAAACCCTGGTCTCTGGGTTCCCAAGCCAGTGCTCTTAACCATTAGGCTGCTCCTCCGCTCATATGTTAGAAGGAGAAGTTTGAAATGGATGCAGAAACAGAAGGGGAGCCAGTGAAGTGATTTGAGAAGAGGGGTTATGTGAGTGTGTCGGGGCTGGCAGAAGATTAGCTGCACAGCTGAGTTCTGAATAGATTAAAGAAGAGAGATGACACAGAGAGACCAGCAAGGACGAGGTTGCGATAGTCAAGACGGGAGGTAACTAAAGAGTGGACAACAGGTTCAGTAGTGTGTTCAGAGAGGAAGGGGCGAATTTTGTTAATGTAACAGAGAAATACAGTAAATCTTCCATTCTTCAAGAGCACCAACTTGTAAACTCACACAGCAAAGAACCTACCCGGCCTAGGTTCCACCACACCATAAATACTGCAGTGGAACCTGGAGCATTCCTGCACCAACTGGGAAAAGCAAACAAGCCCGATTCCTACATACTGTAGAGACTCCATGCTAACAGAATACCTGGCCTCAGTCACATGCTTACAACATAGATACTCAAAGTACAAAGAAGTGACCACAAACTAACAGTAGAAATATGTAGAAAAAAATAAAACTGAAACCCCAAGAAGTCAGACTGTATTCAGTGCAACACCAGAGAAATAGAAAGATGCACATAAAGATAGGACATGTAAATTACAAAAACTGACATATTCCAATCACAAAATTGAAAATAAAGTACTTTCTACCACCTTTGTTGTCTGGCCATTTTATTTTTCTATTTGTGTTGGTTCCAGTCTTTGGTTTCTTCTTTCCTCCATTTTTTCTCAACTCTTATTAGGGCCTCAAGTCAATCTACTACTTCTTCTCTCCTGTACATCCATTTGACATTGATCTTTTTCATCTATTTTTCTCCTCCTTCTTACCCAATCTGCCTACAACTTTCAACCCTACCTACCCATTCCCTAGTCTTTCACCAAGTCTCCTCCTCCTTTCTTCCCTGCTATGTCTAGCATCTCTCAGCTCCTTCTGTCCCCATTATTCAGTATTCCCCATCCAACATCTGACCTCTCTCTCTCTCTTGCTCCCTGTCTAGTATCTACTCCGTTTCTTTCGCTCCATATCCCCGTATTCAGAATCTCCCCCCTCCCTATCTCTCCTGTGTCCAGCATTCCTGTCCTCCTCATGTCTAGCATCTCCATTCCAGCCCCATATTTCCCCTCAAGTCTAGTACCTCCCCCCTCTGTCTCTTTGCACCTGCCCTGCATCTCCCTATTCCCTCCCTCCCCTATGTCTAACATCTCCCTACGACCCCCCCATGTTCAGCATTTCCCGTCTCTCTTCCTGTGACTCCCTGTGTCAGCATCCCCCCCTTCCTCTTCCTATTGCATTCACCATGTCCAGCATCTCCCCTCCCTATGACCCCCACCCCCAATATCCACTCTCTATCTCAATATTTCCACTTCCCTATGTCCAGTAGCTCCTACCTCTTCTTCTTTCCCGAGTGTCCTCTCCAACCCAACCCCCCATGCAGGGCTTCCCTTTCAGATGTACCCCATGCTTCCGCCTCATGATTGGCTGCTGCATTTTCCCAGTCCAGTAACAGGTGCGGAGCCTGTGAGACCATGCATGCCTAAAGCCCTCCAGTTATGGCCTCTCTGACATGAAAAGTATGCAAAGGGGGCGTGACCAGTACTGCCTTGAGGGCACGTGCATGTTTCAGAGACCTTGTGCCATGCTCATGGACTGTGTTATTGCTGCCTCTCCTGCAAGGCTGAGGAAACGTGATAGTGGTGGAAACTGGAGGGAGGGAGCGAGGGAGGATGCTCTACATACTGTATTTCTCCAACTATATGGACATGGACTAGTGGTGAAGCAGGGCCATGCCCGAACATGCCTAGGGCCAGCCCTGTGTGGAGAAGGGTTGCAGGATGCACTCACAAATCAAAGGTAAGGAGCATGTGGAAATAGCTCTACCTAGTCAGCCGGGACCATTGGAAAGGATAGGCAAAATGGTACTTTTTCTGCAACACCAGGTACTCTAGTGTCCTGTGCCAATCCCACTGTGCCAGTGGTAGAAGCAATTGCCCATGCCCTGTGCAAGCAGCTCATTGCAGCCATGTCTTTGAAGGACACTTGGATGGCCTGACATGTTATCAGAGGGCCACTCCGCCACAGTTGGTCACATCACCAAAGAGGGGACCTCAGCTCTCCTGGCCACCCAGAATGCTGCTTAACTCCATGACAGTCCTGCTCATGCTACTTTACCTTGTTTAACCGGTGGATCTCTTTCTCTTGGTACTCCCGCTGCCGGCTGACAGGCGTAAGCTGGTCCTGCAGGATCTTATTCTTCTGTTTCAGATCATTCACCTCAGCTACCAAGTTTTCTTTCTCTCCCTGTAGAGATGAAACATAGGGTTCACAGTAAGGGCGACTAGATCGGCATAGTCTACACTCGGTTGAGCCTTCCCTCTCTCAGTGAGCATGCCTCACTCCTAAGTTCTGCAATATGCAATTCAGAAGTTAGCTAGGCAACTATGTTTTTGGCTGAAAATTCTCCTGAAGTAAGGCAACCAAAATCGGGCTATCTGGATTTAGATGGTCTACTGCAGCACCTAGATTTGAGCATTTAAGTTAGGTGTCTAATGCTAAAAATCAGCTGAAATACTCCCCCCCCCAACCTAACCCTACTGGTGAGCGTATAACTTCTTTTGAATCTCGGCATGAGTATTCTTCTCTTCAAACCCCCTGTGACGCCCTTTTAAAATGGAGGTTCGTTGTGTTTGATCTCGGTGGCATAAGATTTGCCAGTACAAATACATTTGCGGGAAAGGGCTGAGAAGTCTGTCCTTTATTCAGTCTTTCCCCAGTTTACGCAGACCAAAAATAAACCACCTGACAGAAGAGGAAGGAAACAGCTGCTTGGGGAGTGGTTTTCAGTACTGTGATCACGATCACTGAAAGGGATCATTCCCAACTATGCAAGGATGCATACCATTTCGAGGGCAGTTTTTACACTGTCCACATTTCTGAAGCGCCCACAGGTACTTTTTAATCTGTGGATTTTACATCACTTTTAAAAGCAGGTCCATAACATTTCGTTTGAAAACCGCCTAAGGGAAAAGTCTTTGCAGCCAATTTTCTCATGGATACTCTGTCTACAACAACGTGTTTAGTTTTGTAAATGTCAAACTAAGGGGTATGTTTACTAAACTGGGCTAACGGTTAACCCAGGCTATCTGCAACTAGGTCCCATTGAATAATATGGGACCTAGTGGCAGATAGCCCGGGTTAACCGTTAGCCCGGTTTAGTAAACATACCCCTATGTGTGCTTATACAATCTCTGCCCTCAAGCCTGCCTCTGGAAGGCCTCCATTCTATACGGGTGACGTACACACATTGTGAAAAACTGGGTCAATATTTAGCTTGGTCAACGTGGCTTAAACAGAACACAGATATCAGCTAGCGCTGAATATCCAGGTTCAGCGTTGACCACCATTACGATCCGGAGAGCAGTGATATTCGGCAAAAATGAATAAAAGTTAGAACAGTCTTTCAACTGGTTTAACCTTGAGAGCACGTAGCCAGTTAGCGAACTGAAAACCGCCACTAATTGAATAGGTGCTGTGCCTACCGTTGCTCTGTCGATGGACTGCCCCAACACTGGCACGGTAGTTAGAGGATTTATTTAGCAGTACTGCCTGGTTGCAGATACAATGCAGTGTGTGCCTTTGAGTCAAGGCTGACTCCTGGTGACCCAGCAGCTCCTGGGCTTTCTTGGCAGTGTGACTGGAAGTCGATTGCCACTGAATATTCCTCTCATTGGGGTTTTAGCAGGTTCTGCTACCTAAATAAACCCCTTTGAATAGCAGTCCCAAGGTGCACATTTTCATCTGCAAACAGAGCAGGCAGTTTACCCACCTAAACCATTGTTTTAACTCTTGAAGTTAAAAAGATCAGGCATTTCAAAATTAACATAGCAGGACTTAAGGGAGACCTGGATTTTTTTCACTTATTCCTGTCTCTTTCGGTCACCTTCTTACCACTTTGCTAACTGTAGTAGCTCCCCCTCCCCCCTTTTATTTGCTACCACCACTCTAATGTAGCCTGTGATTCACTTGCACATTCAGGCAATGTTATGTTTTGCTTGGACTGGGTCAGTTTGCTTAGGCTTGCTGATATGAGCATTAACTCCTGATAGCCACTGAAGATATGAATATAGCCCAACATAAAGGTTCTCTCATTTTATTGTTTTTTGCTCATTAACCTTTATTGACCTCCAGTCTTAAGGATGATGCCATACCAGTGCACGGTCCCAAATCTAGGGGGTGAATGGATGAAGAGTTTCACATTTCCTTTGGAACTGCTGAAACCGTGTTTCGGAAAGCACATCCTCCGCTTGTGCCCTCATTTGGGAGACCTTTTGTTCAGTTCTCCGGCATCAGCAGGGAAGGTCAAATGTACCCCTCTGTATCAGCAAATACACAGGAATTCAGTCCAGTTCCTGTTCCACCAAGATAACCTCTACTCTGAATTATCTCTGGGAGGATTTGGCCGGATAATAGTCCGTGGATTGCTGACTCTTTGTCCTCACAGGAGGGGGGCATGTGGTACTGCTGCTGTTAGGCATGTTTAGGAGATTTGAAGCATGTTCTAAAATCACTCTCTCCTATTCTCTCCCTTTTTAAGTTCCTTGCGCCTAACTACCAGTGGAGGAGTAGCTTAGTGGTTAGAACGCGGAAGCTACGGCTTAAATCCTACTAACACTCGCTTTGATCTGGAACAAGTCACTTCACCCTCTGTTGCTTCAGGTATAAAAACTTAGATTGGAAGCTCTCTGAGGAAAGGGGAACTGCACCTTCAGCTATCAAGGAAAAGGTGTGAGCAAAATCGAAATAAAGCAGAAATATTCATCATTTCTATAGTATTAAACGTTGCCATTCCCCTGACCCCAACTACCCCCTTTGCTTACTTCTTCAGCCTCAATCTTGCACTTGGCCAGCAGAAGTTTACGGTCAAAATCTCTCTGTTTCTGCTCTCGTTCCACTTCCAGTTCAGCCACCATTTTCTGAGAGTCCGCCAACTTCTTTCGCAGTGTGGTTATCTGTAGAAGCAGAAGGTGGTATGCTCATCAGAGGTCCATCGACCCACTATCCCGTTTCCTACAATGGCCAATCCGCAAGTATCTGGGAGGATTTCAACAAGTAGACAGATTCTAAGCTGCTTATCCCAGGGATTAGCGGTGGATTTCCGCAAGTCTACCTTGATAATGGTTTCTTGACTTTTCTTCCATGAACCTATCCAAACTTTTTTTTTAATCCAGTTATGCTAAACGTTTTTAGCACATCCTCCAGCAATGAATTTCAGAACCATTTATGGACTGAATAATATTTTCTCCTATTTCTTTTAAAACGTGCTAATTAGTAAGTTCATAAGGTGTCCTCTAGTCTTTGTACTTTTTGGACAGCATAAACAATCAATTTGCATCCACTATTTATTTTTCTAGACTTCTCTCGTATCGCCCTTCAGCCATCTCGTCTCATAAAAGAGTTGTTCCATCCCCTTTATCATTTTGGTGGCCTCTTGCTGTACTTATAATCCCACTCTTATCTTTTTCGAGATGTGGTGACTGAACTGCGCAGAAGTCAAGTTTTACCTTCTCGCCTCCGTTTCGTTGGCAGGGGGCCGGTTTTGCAGCATGAGACAGGTAAAATCTCAGGGCTCATACCATGAAACTGGCCCCAAGCCACACTGGAAGGAAAGGCGGCATTGTATTATATGCCACTTCTCCTGCCAAATGCTATTTATTTTTGGCACCCCAAGCTGGTGCCACACTGGCTCACCTCTTAAGCCAGCCTTCGGCCCATAGCGCATGTCACACTAGGCAGATTCGGTAAGTTAAAATGTAAGAGATGCCCTAGTTAAAGAGGAATTTCCTCATCACCCGCCCTTCTCCTTTCCCAGCTATATAATAGACCCTACGCCCCCTCCTTCTACTCTCTTAGCTGCATTTGCGCTTCACACAGCTCTCACATGGAGGTGTTGCAGTTCCAAAACATGTAAAACCTTTTCAGAATAGAAAGCAGCAATATTCGATTTCCAGAGACTGTTCTCTTTTCTTTCATAAAAAAAGGGGATAAATTAGCACACATGCCACCAGTCAAAGCTTCAGTTTTGGCCTTGGTGGAGGCCGGCAGACCTATGTGAGTAGCAGTGTGCCCCCAGCATGGCCTGCTACAGGCCGCTACCACTGCGCCATGCCAACCCTCCCCCCACCCTGCCGATTGAAGTGGGGGGCACAGAAACACTTGGGCTGACCCTGGGTGGAGACCTGGGCAACTGCTCTCAAGTTTCAAACTTGTGCTAATCAGACCCTTTTTTGTGTCAATTACTGTGTGTCCAATATATGCACACACAATTCTCTTTTCTTTTAGGTTCTTGATATTTTACCTTCCAGAAATATCAAACTACTTCCAGATCTGAATACATGGACTTTGACTTTCAAAAATGTTCAATATAATGGGCTCCCTCCAGCTTAATTCAGAATATGTAATGAAGCTATATATCCCTTATCCCTAGTAACACATCCCAGAAGTGCCTTTACCTTTTGCTCACACTGTTGCTTCATTGATCGGAAATGCTGGTCCCACTGCTTATTCACCTCTAGAAGCTAGAAAGAAGGGAGAATGGTGACGCGGAGGATCGCTCTCAAAGAGACCCCCATCTAGGTCTGGGCATTCATTAATACACATTCTGTTCATTAAGATACCTTACAAATTTTAGAAATCAATTTAACCTACATTAACCTATGAATTTATATGAATACACTTGATTTGCATGTGTTAAAGGCTTATATCATGTGTTAAATTTAACATTCTTTAGTTAAACAAATGTGTGAAACAAACCAAGGAAAGCACCCTAAAATCAGGAAACATCCAACTAAATCTGAAAATGAACCAAATATTTTTTGCATGTGTACGTCTTTAATACAGATTTACATAGAGGTCTTCTGAAGGGGGAGGCTCCCAGTTTCCTTGCACGCCTGGAAGGATGGGTTGAGCATAGAGAATCCACTCTAGGCGTGCATTGAGAAGATGCTGTCCAATATGAGAGGCAGGCAGACTGGATTAATTCATTTACCACCTAAAATGAATGTTCTACAGAGGCCATGCAGTGCAACAACCCACAGTCCCATCCTTAGGCTGCCCATGCAACGCAATGGGCATAGGATTACCTCATTCCTCTGATGCTCCAAAGCTTTCACCTTCTTCTCAGCTGGCCCCCCCTCTTTACATGCGCTTTTATCCGTTGCCTTTACATTCTGTATAAAAGATAAAAAATTTAAAAAAAAAATACAAAAGGGGGTTATTTTAGGAGCTTGTTTCACAATTTCCATGTGGGAATTTTGGTATTTACACATAGGATGGCATCCACATATAAACAGTGATTTCAGAAAGGATTCAGTTTGGACGTGGATGTCCATAATATGTAGAAATTGCAAAGAGGTGTGGTGGGGGTGTGGTTATGACATGGTCCGGGTGGGTCAAAAATCGACACTTCTATTCCCTTCTCCCATGTGTAGGACTTAAAATTTCCACATGAAGATCTACAACTGCTCCCTGGCATGCATAGATTTTGAAAAGGTGCTAGTTTCAGCCAGCCCATTACAGGAGGGTTTAAGGGAGCTCTTCTCCTTAATCCCCATTGCTTATTTCCCCCTCCAAATTGAAAATAAATAAAGTTTGTGGTCTTTGTATTTAATTAGCAGCATTTACATGTCTAGGTTTGCAAAATAGTCTACTTACACATAGAAGCTGCTGATTTGCCTCTGTTGATTTTCCCATGTGATTGTTTGTATAATGGCTCCCCCAGCTCTCTGTACCGGCACACAGACTGGCCCTCCCACCCCTCCTTATACGTGTACTGCAAAAGGCTCCATCCTCAACAGAGCCTTTTCTAAAACGCCAACAGAATTGTGAGCATTCCATCCTCGACACCTCAATTTCAATCTCCACTTTCTATCTAAAATTTGCCTTCAAAAAACCCAAACTTCTGTCTCTTGAAATTTTTACAGCAGTCACTGCCTATCTACAGAAGGCACCAACACTGTCTTTGAATCATTATTCCGAGGGTTACCAAGCGACTCTAGATGCTTAGGGCAGGCTGATCTAATTCTGGTTTTAGCCTCACTCCATCCCTGCTTTTCTTCAGGAAGGGAATGTGAAACTCAGAACTACAAGTCCCTGAAGACCGTGGGCCTGTTTAATCTTTCATGCACACGGTAAGGGTTGGAACAGGCCCTGTTCATTCTCACACTGCAGCCCCTGAACACTTCTAAGAGGGGAGATACATGGGACCCAGAATGACTACCCCCACCAACCAGCTGCTTCCTCCCTATATCTCCCAAGTCATATTACTCTACCAGTGTTTTCCTAGAAGCTAAGAGGCCTTGCGGGAGTTACCGCTTCTATAGAGCAAAGGTTACTTTTCATGCAGTTGTGGCTTACTGGGTTGTCAATCCAAATTCCTTAGATAAAGAGGATCATCACATAGGGATGTTTCAGTTTTAAAAAGCAGAAAGGGAATCTCTCCTGCAGCACACCACCTAGTTGTCTCTGCTGTTGTGCCCATGGCGGAAGCGTATTCATAATCTATACAAAGTCTGAAGCCTACGGATCATACACTCAGCTGATCCAACTGTCTTCCTTTTAAAATAAATAGACAAACTCTGAGTGCTTTCGTTTGTGTTCTCATGCTCTCAGGAGTCAAGGAAAGCAAGCGGAGAGGGTAAATACAGACTGAAGGCAAATTCCAAAAGGGATTTGCTACCTATGACAAAAAAAAAAAAAATCTTTGAAAATTGCTCTGTCCACGCGGGGGAAGGCGTGTGTGCTGTCCACAGCATGCAATACCTTGTGGGAAAATGGGGTAGGGTCGATGACGTTCACGCAAGATTATACTCGTTGACTGCAAAGTACACAGGGTAAACCTTTCCTGCAGCTCTGGCCTGTGGCCACAGGATTTTCAAAAGGAAACTCCACAGGGCATTTACCTTTGAAAATCAGCTTGCACTGCAGGGAGCTTGAAAGCTGGTCTCAGTATGCAGTGTAAGCCCATTAGCCTACTGGCCCTGAACTATACTAGCTGTTCTTCAAGGGCTATCTCTAGATGAGGAATAGAAGGGAAGAGAGGGGAAGGGGGAGGGAGAGATTCATACGATGCACCTCTTGCTGTCTTGCTCTTTCCACCATCACCATCTCATCCTTTCCCGACATATGCTGGAGATCGCTCACGCCTTCCTTGCCTCCCAGCACTAGCATCTTCTTCAGTTCCAGGTTCTCATATCTACATGGTTGGGAAAATGAGACGTGAGGAAACCAAAACCGAGAAATAAGGTACATAGTGGAAAGCCAACAGAGCAATCAGAAAACCAAACCTTTGGCCTCCCCCAAGGATCAGTGTTCACAATCTCTATAGAGCATTAGTGTACATAGCACAATGTCTTCTCAAAGGAAATTAACAATTAGAGTCGTCACAGAGGAATATGAAATCCTGGCCAATGGTTAGAGACTCTGCCTTCCCCATTGCACTGTCTATGCGGCCGACAGTGTGGCTCCAATGGCTGCCTTAGAGAAGATTAGACTGCTAGCGGCCAGCATGGGGAGCAGGCGGGCACGGCCATGGAGAGGAGAGGATATGGAAGGGGGCTGGGTGGTACACAGCTTGTCTTTCTTGTCTCTGTACTCCACCCCATCCCTTGGCTTGCCCAGTCATGTTAACAGTCCTATTTGGTTGATGTGGCCAAACAAACGAATCTCCAGATCTGCCCCCAAGCTCTCTGTGTTCCGACCAGCATAAGAACTGTCAAGGCAGAAACAAGCAACAGAGCATTCACATATACCGCACCAATACACTGGAACCAACTCCCACACGAGTTGCGACTGACCAATAATTTGAATGAATTCAGAAAGAAGCTCAAAACCCATTTATTTCAGGCTCACTACAACCTGACCTAAGTGTGACGCCTTGCCACAACTAGATGGCTTTGCCTGCCACAACGGCATTTAGAATACCAGTTGTAATCTTGTAATCTTGTATATATGTAATCTTGTATATATGTATATTCTAGGCCCCACCCACGCAACTACAATCAAATGTATATTTAGATTTGAGAACCTCAATCCAATGTATAATGTACCTAATTGCTATTTCCTGTTTTATGCAAATCATCGCCCAATCGAAATCTGTATCCTAAAAATCTATGTATTGTACGATACATTATGATTCTGTAAAGTAAACCGCTGCTGATCGTAGGAAGCAGCGGTATACAAATGTTGACTAAATAAAAAAAATAAATAAATAATTGTTATTGCCAAGGACAGGGTCATGGCCCCAGTGGCGCACCCCATTCTGTTGCTTATGATTCTTACCACTAGATGACGCTGCTAGGCCCGTCTGATCCTCCCTACTTAGAATTAAGGAACTGGATCTAGCTTACGCCTCTCAGATCAGGTACGTAGGTATTTTCCTGTCCCCAGAGGGCTTACAATCTAAGTCTGTACCTGATGCAAGGAAGGGCTAAAGTGACTTGCCCTAGATCACAAGGAGCAGCACTGGGATTCCTGCTTCTAAGCCCAATGCTTTAAACATTAGGCTACTCCTCCGCTCCACTCAGGGGGAACTTTTCAAATTGTCTGCAGTGGGACAAAGTCTGCAGGTGCTTTTTAACCATAGACTTTGTACTGATTTTCAAAGCGAAGCTACACATGCACCCAAAATAAGGGGCTCAGGATCTAAAAGCAGCCCTCAAAGAGGTGGAATTTTAGCCTTGATTTGAGTAGGACCAGAGATGGAACCTGTTGTACTGACCCAGGGCGTCTATTCCAGGCATATAGTAGAGCAAGGTGGCATGGAGCTGGCAGTAGAAGAGACGGGCACAGATTAAAACTTGCCACCTATATAACATCCTGCAGACATTCGTATCTGTTTTCATGGAAAATAATTTGTGTAGAAGTTTCAAAGACAGTCTTAAGTGCCATTTTTCTCCTCTGAGCCGAACATGGCTCTGGGAACGCCCCCTTTCAATCTGGAACCCCCATACATACTGCTAAGCAGGCCGAGGAAGGCTCATTTTCATACCACCCATTGAACATTGCCTTCCTCACATGGGGTGCTGCTGGTACCCCTGCGTCTACAACAGAATGTCAGCACGAGCGCTAGGCGTTTCCGTCTGTGCCATGACCTACCTCAGTTTCTCGGTTGCCAGATTCCTCTGCTCCAGATCCTGCTCCAATTTCCTTCGTAGGTCCTCGTTTTCCTTACGCAGTTGCTCACACAGTGTCTGATATTTCAAGAAGGAACAAAAGCCAACTTTATAAAAGGAGAATAGTGAAGAAAACCAAACCTACTGTACCCCATTCAGTGAAAAGGGAATCCCTCAAACATAGTACAGGAGGGAGGCAATATGTTCTGTGGGGTGTAGAAACCCCAGAGTGCACACAAATCACTCAAGCAGGGTAGAAAAGCACTCAGGTCCCCACACGCACAATTTTGCACTCGGTGGATCATGTCACATTGCAGCCCTTTGCCGAAAATTCCCATTAGACTGTCAGCCCCAGCACAACAGAGACTGCTGACAAACAGGTGGGATGGGGGAGCAGGCAGGGAGCCCACCATTGGAATAGATTAGCGTTTCCCAAGCTGATCCTGGACTACCTCCTAATCAGTCTAGTTTTCAGGATATTCACAAGGAATATTCGTGAAGGATTTGCACACAGAGGAGGCAGAGTATGCAAATCCATCCTAGGCATATTCATTGTGGATATGCTAAAATTAAACGGGCTAAGGGATACTCAAGGATCCACTTGAGAAAGGTTGACAGTGGTTTTAAGGTAACAACACAGGATATCTAAGTAACCAGTGTCAAGTGCCCATCTTTCATGAGCACCCAGGATGCCCCAGTAAAAGGCCGATAAATCTGACCAACACCAATGGTGCCCAGAGCGTGAACTCTCTCCACTCCTGAACCCCAACAACAGCGGTCCTTGCTCTTACGAGACACGCCCCTGTTCCTCACCTGCAGGATGGACGTCCTCTGCTCGTTCTTGTGCACTTTGGAGGCCAAACGATTGAACTCTAAGGCCATGCGGCCCAGGTGAGCCAAGAGCTGGTTCCCATCAGGCTTCTTGGCCACGATGCTCAGGGAGTTCTCCAGCCGCTGCAGATGTGTCAGCAGGTTGCTGTCCTCACTCTGCTGCTCTGTGTCCTAGTAGAGACAGACAGACAGGGAAAGTCAAACAGGTGGCACAGGAAATGCCGCTCTCTGCATGTGCAGGACTCTGCCTGAAATAGGCCTTCTCCACCCATCCGATTTCAGAGGGGAATTTTTTCTTTGTGAATAGGGAAAAAATAAATGAAGATAAAAAAAAAGGGAACGTCATTTTCTTTACTTGGGGTAGAAAATGTATAAATTCCCATAAAAACAAAGCCCTCCAAAATGTGGCACTAAATATCTCAATTTCCAAAACCTGAAAGTGCACAAAATGTTGAGCGCTACAATTCATTGTTACTACTTATTTTTATAGCACTATTAGGCATATGGAGTGGAGGAGTAGCCTAATGGTTAGAGCAACTGCCTAGAACCCAGAAGATCAAGGGTTCAAGTCCCACTGGCACTCCTTGTGACCTTGGGCAAGTCACTTTACCCTCCATTGCCTCGGAAGAAAAGGCTGGCAATCTACTTCCAGTGATACATTGCCAAGAAAACCCAGAGGTAGCTGGGTCACTAGGAGTCAACACTGACTTGATGGCACTAAACAAGGCATTTGGAGTGCTGAAGACATACACATAAGAGACAGTCCCTGCTCCGCTGAGCATACAATCTATTCAGGACAGACAAACAGAACAGAGAGGGGACTAGGGTAGTTCTTGAGAGAAAAGATCAAAATACACATGGGTGTGAAACAGAATAAGGGGTTTGGGATCTAAAAGCAGCCTTGAAGAGGTGGGATTTCAGCCTAGATCTGAATAGTGGCAGACATGCCCGTTGTATTGACCCAGATAGTCTATTCCAGGCATATAGTGCAGCAAGATGGGATGAATGGCCTGCAGAGCTGGCAGTAGAAGAGAAGGGCACAGATTAAAAGTTTGCCTGATGAGCAGAGTTCCCACAGAGAGGAGAGGTAAAGAGGAACTGTAGAGTGAATGCACTGGATGCGTAAACGGATAGGGAGCCAGTAAAGTGACTCGAGAGGGTGGTAATCATCTCGTAGAATGCCGCTGGATTTCATGTTTGCTTGCTCAGTCATTTACTTATTTAAATCTTGGATTTATTTCACTCCTCTGAGTGATCAGATAAATCTCAATAATCCCAAGCAACATTCTGAGCAATGCTCGAGTTATCGCTTCAATCCTAAGATTAGACACCTTTTTGTATCCATCCAATTACCAAGAATGCAAATGCTACTGCCTATCAATGCAGCCCGTCTGCGATAGACTTTTAAACAATGGAGATGGGTTTAAAAAAAGGGTTGGACAAATTCCTAGAGGAAAAGCCCACAAACCGCTGCCTGGGAATACCTAGCATGGAACTGGCTACTTTTGGACTATATCGGGTACTTGTGTCCCAGATTGGCCATTGTTGGACCTTTGTTCTGACCCAGTATGGTGGTTCTTAGGTTCTTAATTTGGGCATCAAGAGACAGCCCATGCTGCTTCCGACTCTGCTGTGACCTTATTGGAGAAATGGATTGGAGGGCAAGAAAGAGATTGCCTGCAGGCTTGGGGAGTCGAGCACCGTACCTCAGTGTCGGCTGGCATTAGCACAGCCAGGGCTTGGAATTTATGGGCAACTCTACTAGAGTTTTCACACCACAGTGCGGTCTCTGTACGTCCAGGCTTTATAAATCCCTTTTCCAAAGGTGAATCTTAAGAAGCCAGGGCCTTATTTACAAATGATCTGTCCTCTGAAAAATTACTAGGACATGACTAATGGCAGCCGGCAACATTCATCCTGTAAACCGGGAGGTGCTCTGTTGTGGTCTTGTGCAGCAGTCTGGGAAGAAGCACTGTGCATGTGGTAGCATCATGCTGCCCGGCCAGCCCATGGTCTTGCAGTACCCATATCCCCATGACAGCTAACAGGCCCTGAATGGGAAGCGGGCAAAGCCAGGAGTCCGTAGGAGCACCAGAGACAAGTGAGCAATGAAGGCTGGAAAAGTGGATGAGAGCAAGCAAAAAAAAGTAGATGAGAAAGCAGTACTGCAAACAGGACAGGTGCATGTGAAATCATTTTCATTCATTTTCAGACTTTCATGATTTTAAGACATTTTCTCAGCTTCAAACTTTTTTTTGTTAATAAACATTTTTTAATGCAGAGGAATCTAATGCACGTTAAATGGATTTTTACACATATTTTTTAGATGTGCTAACAGACCGAGTGCACACTAAAAAAGCATGACAAGGAGCAGCTGTGACATGACGGCCCACACCTCCCATAAAACTGAAGCAAAACCTTGAGTATTTTTAACCATATTTATTTATTTTTATTTATTTATTTTATTATTTAACAATTCTTTTATACCGCGCTATTACAATCAGTGCGGTGTACAATGAAACAAGAACATACTACAATGCATACAAGTAACATTGAGTTTTACATTAAACAGGGAACTTCAACAATAGGACAACCGGGGGAACTATGTACAGATTAATTTAATGTACTATGTACAGATTAACTTAATGTTATATACAGTAATATGAAACTCGTTTGGATGTTGTAATGTGGTTCACTAATAGGACTAGAGAGAAGGTTGACCAGCTAGCCCTTTTCAGGTTGTATTGCGGAGCTAGTTTTGATAATGTCTAGGTTGACTTCTGGGTAGCATTTTGTAAACAAGTGGTATTTCAATGCCTTTCTAAATAGGATTAGGTTTTTGATAGCACGGATTTCGTGAGGTAGCGCATTCCAGTTTAGAGGTGCAAATAAGGAGAAGGCCCTGTTGGAGGTGGCCTTAGTGCACTTCGTTATTATTTTTGGGACTATTAAGGTGTTCATTGATGTGGTTCTCCTTTTTCTGTTTTCCAGGGTGACATGGATGAGCTTGCTGATTGGCGTAGGGGGGCAGTTATTTAGTGCCTTGAAAGTAAGGACTAAAGACTTATACTGGATTCTGGCATGTAATGGCAACCAATGCAGTTCTTTCATGATGGGTTTTATATGGTCAGATCTTGATGAGCCAGAAAGGACTCTGGCGGCTGTATTCATGGCTAGGCGGAGCGGATTCAAAGTTGATTGAGGGAGGCCATGAAGGATGATGTTGGCAAAATCCAGGTGTGGGAGGATTAAAGCCTGGAAGGTTGTTCGGAAGTCTGTGGGATCAAGTAGGGAGCGGAGGTGACGTAGCGATTTGATCTTATAATATATAGTTTTTGTGATGTTCTTGACATGCGTTGTCATATCCAAGTGCTGATCCAATGTGATGCCGAGGTAACGGATGGTGGCTTTTGATTTCAACTCTATGTTGTTGACGAGTAGAGATGGAGGAGGTATGAACTTACGGTTCCTTGTGACAAAAAGAACGTCAGTTTTGTTGTGGTTAATCCGAAGGTTTTGAGATAGTAACCATTCGGCTGCAGCTTCAAAACAGTTAATTATTGGGGAGAATACTGGGTGTTCAATTGTGAACGGCATATATAGGAGGATGTCGTCTGCGTATGCGAGACATTGTACATTAAAGGATCTGATCAAGTCACATATCGGCTGCATGTAGATATTAAACATTAGTGCCGATAGGGACGATCCTTGGGGTACTCCCTGTGATTGCAGGAATGGTTCTGAGGATTCGTGGCCTGTTTTTACTTGTTGCCACCTGTTAGATAAGTAGGATTTACACCACTCGAGTGCTGTGCTTTGAATCCCCTTATCTTTCAAGCGTTGTAGGAGTATGTCATGACTCACAGAGTCGAAAGCGGCGGAGATGTCCAGGAAAATGAGGACGAAACCCTGTTGTATGTTATTTATTCCTGATACCAGAACATTGAACAGGGTTGTAAGGACTGTGTCGACTCCATGCGCTTCCCTGAAGCCATGCTGAGATGGATCTAGTGGTGCTTCAGTGTCAATATGATGTTGGATTTGTTGTTGGGCAGCCTTCTCAATGATTTTTGCAAGCTGTGGGATGCTCGAAATAGGCCTGAAGGAATCAACTTTGGATGGGTCCAGTCTATTATTTTTTAGTAGGGGCTTGATGGAAGTGCGTTTTAGATTCTGCGGGAAGGAACCTGTTGAGAAGGACTGGTTCAGTATTTTGCTCAATATTTGACTGAGGTCATGCCGCATGTCCTTGATCCAGCTGGCTGGACACGGGTCGTTAGGAGCTGTACTGGGATTGATTGAGGCAATAATGTTCACAACCTCTCTATTTGATACAGTGGAGAAGTTGTGTAGTGGCATTGCCTGGGATGCCTTGGGTGAAGTGGTGGCGTTATTGACATTTGTGTCTGTGTTGGTTTTAATCATCTTTGATTGCAGGTAGTTTGCGTAGTCCTGCGGCTGAGGCATAGGGGGTTGTGCTGAGACCGGTTCACCTGTTATGGACTTTACTATGCTGAACAATGCATGTGGTTTGTTGAAGGAGCGTTTTATTAAGTCTGTGTGGTAAGTTTTCCTGCACTGTGCTATCTTTGCTCGGTGGGTAGTTAGGTATGAGCTATATGCTACCAGCGCCTCAGGAGAATGAGTTCGTCGCCACATATTTAGTCTACATTGTGCTTACAATAATTTATAAATAACAGGGGCCCTTTAGTAAAATACATTAGGGCTTAGCGCAAAACCTAACATGCGTCAACTGTCAGCAGAGCCAGCCCAAGGGTTTCTTCCCCCCCCCCCTCCCCCAGCTGCTGCCAATTCTGTCTCGGGAGGGGGAGGCGGGCAGCGGCAGCGGCAGCATTTTCAAAAGTGGCGACTTTTTGCCACCACTTTTAGAAACTTCTGCCATTGCCTGTCTCCCCCTCCTAAGTCAGAATCAGTGGCAGCTGGGGGTGGGTGATGCTGCTGCTTCTCAACTGTGCCACTGCCGCCACCTACCTAGGCCGTCCGTCCTAGGTGGTTGCCTAGCTTGACTAGGAGACAGGCCAGCCCTGACTGCTAGGAACATGACTAGCAGTTAACCCTACCATATTACTAGTTGAAAGTGAAGACGATCTGAAACATTTTCTTCTCAAGATCAAGGAACATAATCTTAAAATGGGCCTGCCCCTTAATGTAAAGAAGTCAAAGATCCTGACAACTGGCAAAAATCAATAAGTTCATCGTTGATGGAGAAGAAATTGAAATAGTTGATAACTTTAACCTACTTGGATCAACTATTAATAAAGAAACAACAAGCAGTCAAGAAATCAGACGACACAATGCTCTTGGCAGAATGGCTATGAAGGACCTAGACAAGATTCTCAAGAGCAGAGATGTCTCTCTCCATACAAAGATTCAACTTGTTCAAGCCATGGTATTTTCAATACTTCATCTAATCAAATGGAATTTTCAATAACGTCATATGGATGCAAAAGCTGGACAGTGAAAAAGATAGGAAGAAAATTGATGCCTCTGAATTACGGTGCTGATGACGAATACTGTGTATATCATGGACTGCCCGAAGAACAAACCAATTAGTACTAGAGGAGATCAAACCTAAGCTTTCCTTAGAAGCTCAGATTAACAGACTTCAACTTTCATACTTTGGACACATCATGCAAAGAGAGAGATCATTAGAGAACGACATCATGCTTGTAAGGTATTAGATCAAACACAAGAAAGGAAGGCCAACAACGAGAAGGATTGATACAATAACTGCTGCTATGGATGACACTCTGTCAACAATGAGCCACCTGACTGAAGACCGAACACAATTTGGGACAACTATCCAGAGGGTCGCCTTGAGTTGACACTGACTCGACGGCACTTAACAACAACTCTAACACACAACACTATTATTGTAGGTGCGCTTACCTCTACCCACTGAGGTGCTGCTATGTGAACCTGCACTAATGGCAACATTGACTGCACAGGATATATACCCCCCCCCCCCCCTTGCTAACTGCAATGTGCTCACTATGCCCATACTCTGCCCATTTGGCATCTTAAAGCGTGATTGGCAGTTAGTGCGAAATTGCTGCGGGCTTTGTTCTCAATGGGTCGCTATGCTGTGGCTCTTCACTAGGGGGCAGACTTGATACACAGACTAGAGTAAAGCCGTGTTCAATCCTGGGTGAGACCAGAAGCTCTTTTGTTCTGAAATAGGACATCGAGGAGTGTTAGGAAGTGATGGAGTACGAGGAGTGCTGCAGTAACATAAGCTGAGCTGCTGAAAACATCTTTGAACGAAGGACGACTCCAGTGTCCGACAGTTCAGCAATATTAGACATCATCAGGACTGTTCAAACTAGAAACACCTAGTAACAGGCATCTAATGACTTTCCTAAGGGATATTCCAAAGTAAGAGAAATGGACATTTCTTCTATCCTCCGCTATCGCCAAACCTTAGCTCTACACCTTTCACCTTCCTGCATCAAATGCCTGGAAATCCTTCCTGAAACACATGCCCTGCTTCCTCCTTTAGACTGGATACAAATCTAGCCTGAAATCTCACTTCTTAAAACGTGACCCTTAATTCTTCCTGCAATGGCCTCTGTCAAAGCTCTGTATTTATACACAATGTATATCTAAAATGCATAATAACGTTTAAAGAAGGAACCCCGACGTCATATCCACAGTCATCAAGAACCCAACAAATACTAAAGAAATCATAGGGCCTGATATGCAAAAGGAGGAAGACGGCAAGCAGACCTGCTAACCATGTTAGTCCCTTTAATCGGGGATCTTCATCGCATGCCCCGATAATAACCGGTTAGTTTCGGGGCATTCCAGGGACGGTACCCAGCCATAACCGGACAGCGGCAATATTGAGCCGCTGTCCAGTTATGGCTTTGCGGAGAAAATAAGGCGTCGCAAAGGCTGGCCTTGCTTTTGTCGCTACAGCTAAGCAGGCAATGGCTGAATATCCCGCTGCCGCCGGGTTCGATTCTTGCCATCCAGGCAACCTGGATATTCAATGCCAGGGATGGGTATGACCCCAGCAATGAATATCTGGGTTTAAAGTTCAACGGCAGCGGTTACCCACGTTAGCTCGGAGGCACAATATTCAATCATAGCCCCCAAATAGGGAAGTCTGAGAAGAGATAGTGCAGGTGGTAGAAACCTAAAAGAAAAAATAGGAAATCATCATATAAGGCGCTTTAACCCCACAGCCTACAAAATGAACCAAACTGCCCTCCATGCAACGCTTCATCCAGTGACAAACGTAAGCCCTACGTAACTGCTAGGGTTTGAAAAATACATCTCTAGTGTCTGACAGTCTTGACCACCTTTGCAAGGACATTTAAGGAAACTATGAAGTGCCAAAGGCCACAGCGTCTTAGCGCATAACAGAACATTTCTTTCATAGACCCTAAAAACTTTTGTATGGGTCTGAAAAGAAGTATATTTGCTGCCCCAAGAAAATTTGCTGATGTTTATGGAAAAGAACACTGAACGGAATCTCCGCCCTGAGAAAAGCAAACATTAACAGCAGCATGGCCCTCCTACCCTCTTCCCCAGAGAGCGCTTTCAAAAGCCTGCTCAACGCCAAAATAGCTTTCCATAAATTCTCATTCAAGTCTTCTCTCCCTCGCCCGTGCTGATTTCTCAAAGGCAAATAGGGAAACCTACCTCCTGCATACCGAAGACCACAAAAAGATACTTATTAAAGAAATCCAGGGGTCCAACAGGGAGATCTTAGGGAAATTCGAAAGCTGCAGGCTAAGGGGTTTTCAGTCTTCTTCAACATACCCTGGACTAACCCAGCTTGGACAGGCAAAAGCTGGGACCTGCGCTGTTCCAGGACTTTTACCCTGACTTTTCAGCATCTCTGCCTGGGCTTATATCATCTTTTTAATTTCATTTTGGCCCTTTAACTTTATTGGAAATGGTTACTAAAGTAGAAATCAACTTCTCCAAAGAGAGGACGACTGTCCAAAAAGCGGGTAATTTTATAAAGCTTTGTCCGCTTATGTAAAAATTAGGCCCACAGAAAGAGTGATTTACTTTTATGCAATCTGCGTGTAGGCAGTCCTGGGTGTGTAGTTTGGGTGGAGATAGAGCGCAGCTGCAACGTACATATGTATTTCATAAAATACATGCCCACACCTATACATTCACACCTTCTTTGGCATTAGTATCAATTTGTGCAAGAGCGTTTGTGCGCTATTGAGGGTCACTATAAAAACCTATTTTATAAAAGGCACAAAGGTACCCAAGTTGCCTTCATAAAATAGGTACCTTTTTCACTTTTTCATAGGGGCTCTCTTACAAAGAGTCCAGGTCAATGTCCACAGTAGATTCCTTTACTGCTTTTGATGTCTCATGTCCCCTTCCAAGACTCTCTCTGCCACCCTTCATGCAAACATCAGAGCAGTTTACAGCTTGGAAATGCTACCATGAATCATTATAACAGACTAGCAAAAGAAAGAAAAGTTAGAAAGGCCTAGAATTCTAAAGTAGGGGATCTAAAGCTTCAAAAGCAGATTGCCGCGTATTCTCAAGACGCACCCAGCATCTCACCTTGAAATCGAAGGGCCCGAGATGAACTGAATAGAATCAAAGCATTAGAAAGATATGCTGGCAAACCCGCGAATGGACCCTATGATGAGAAATTGCAAACTCACAGAACACGCTTGCGCCAAGTGCTGCGGTTTCTTCTTTACAAGTTTTGGCCAGTGCACTGAACAGTACTTCTTCTTCCGATGGCTCACATGGGAACCCCATCTTGCCAGATGTGGCTTTGAGCTCCTCTGCTGCAGGATCATAACCTGGACGTGGCGGGCTTGCCCTCTCACCAGGACTCAGCAAAAACATCCCCAAATTGCCAGTGGAACGTCCACCTCAGCTCCAATACCAGACCCATCAGGCGAGTTCATCAGGGAATGTACACTCATGCTCTGCAATGGCTGCTTGCTGATGTGAAGCAGCCTGAGGAGCTAGAGGGAGCTCATTCACTCTGCTCTTCCTTTTCCCCTCAAAGAAAAACCAGCAAAACTCTACAAAGAGAAAACGGATAAAGCCAAATACCTAGAAGCAATTAATGCGAGTTCCTACTTTGTCACCATTTTGGACTGCCCATCCGCATGGCCTAACTAGAATCATTTTTTCTAGGCAAGAAAGATGCTCAGAACCCATTATTTGCCTTGTCTGTGTACCTTACCTTGAATGGAACTGGGACTCTCTGCTGTATGTGTTTGTACAGTGCTCTATGAATGACTAATAGAATAATATTACCATCTATTTAAACTTAAATGTCCTATTTCTCCTGACTGCCTGTGGACAGAAGTGATTCACTAGCTCTAACTATTCCAAGGGGTTTCCCTGCACAATAGTCCCTTAATGACGATGACGTGTGATTCTGGGAATTTCGTGTGAATTTTATTCTATTCACACTTCAAGAAGCTTTAATCATTTAAAGCCAGATTCAAAGTATGAATTTTCTACATCCTACACCTATGGAAAATAGTATTTGGTAGATAACAGCCTGGTAGAAGCCTTTACCATTGCCTGCCACCCAATCTTCTTTGTCACCAAATATTTAAGCCAAGGCTGGAAATCTAAACTCTGTTATGACCTCCTAAGTTTACCTGAACTTTCGTCCAGACATCTAGATTGTCTGTTTAAAATTTAAACCCAGATGGCTAAAACTAGGTTGGCTAGATTTAGGCATTTAGCCTAGGCTGAAAATGGCTGCATAATACCA
Organism: Ichthyophis bannanicus; assembly: GCA_033557465.1. Taxonomy (NCBI): domain Eukaryota; kingdom Metazoa; phylum Chordata; class Amphibia; order Gymnophiona; family Ichthyophiidae; genus Ichthyophis; species Ichthyophis bannanicus. The sequence goes on along the minus strand of CM066050.1, from coordinate 66,811,931 downwards.
CCAGTCCCTCCCTCTTTCTCCCATGCTGGAGGGGAGCAGCCCCCCAATCCTTCCAGAGTGAAAATGTTACGCTGGGGAGATCCATCACCCCCTCCCATCCAGCAGACCCCTTCTTACCATTGATGAAAAGCTCCTTCTAGTCTTTCTACGTCAAGCTGGGAGAAGGATGAAATCTTGCTCTTCCAGCCTTGGCAAAATACAGATAGCTGCGGACATCACCAACATTTCATATTCACTTATTCACAACACTGCCACTGAAGAGACCAATCGCATTCAGAACTCGGTCCCTTTACTGACATTGCAGTGAAGAAATGAACACTAAGGGGCCCTTTTACTAAAGTCATTAAGAAGTTAATGCGTGTTTTAGTGGACAGTATTTCATTTATTTATTGATTTAGCAACTTTTTTCTATACCGCTGTATCTACCAGTCACAGCGGTTTACATGGAACAAAAGAACAAGTAACTTTACATCGAACATAGAGAACGATAAATAACTTAACTGAGTGCAACATAACTATAAACGTAAATGGCACCCAACTTCATGTACGACAAGAAATACGTTATCTAGGTATCACCCTTGATCAACACCTAATACTCTCTGCCTGCATAAGAAACATCACCAGGTGCATATACTATAAACTCCAGACTGTACAACATCTCAAGATTCTCCTAACCCAACAAAACTTCCGCACAGTCCTTCAAGCTCTCATCTTCCCACATCTAGACTACTGCAACCTCATCCTCCAAGGCCTACCTAAGAAAACAGTCTGCCCGCTTCAACTAGCCCTCAACACAGCAGCATGTGCCCTCTGCAATGCCAGCATAACGGAGCACATACCACCACTGTTCGAACAGCTTCACTAGCTACCTGTCAGTCATCGAACGCACAAAATTTAAAGCCATCCTTACAGTTTTCAAGATCCTCAACGGCCTATCAGTTATTCACCTCCAAACAATAATACACAAGACCAAAGATTAATCGCACAAGAAGAACCGGCGCCCAGAACACTCTGTCAACTCCAACATCCTTCACCAGATCCAGCTCCACCACATCCAGTAGAACCTTCTCCCTATATGCGCCTTCTCTCTGGAACTCAATACCATACAAACTCCGAGCTGCAAAGGATCTACTAACATTCAGAAAGGCTCTCAAGACTCACCTAGTCGCAGCCTACTTCACCAAGGACAAGATATAATGCCTTCATGCAACCACCTCTGTCCCCCCTCCCATACCGTTCCCCCTTTCTCCCCCCCATAACCATTGTTCTCCCCTTATATTGACTCCTCTCCAAGTTCATTGCCCTGTTACAATGTATCAAGTTTTCTTTTAACGTAAACCGCCTTGACCGTAGGATAAAGCGGTATAGAAAACCTGTTAAATAGATATTTACATAAAGCTGAATTGGTGCTGCGGGAGATTCATGTGATGATGAACTCCATTTATTCCTATCATACTACTCGCAATCCAACTGTTCCCCTACAAACGAAACCACCCAACAGCTTTAAGAATGTAAAAGCGACACTAGTAAGCTGTCATTGTTCAGATGTAAATAGTTCAATGTTATGAATCCCAGTTACTATGTCCTGTTTGATGTAAGCATAAGGCACTTCCCCGCCTTGTGTAAAATTGTTAACTGTAAACCGCGCTGATGTCAAATAGCGTGGTATAGAAAAGCTAGAAATAAATAAATAAATGATGTGATGGGAGGGAAGCTAAGAGTCTGTGCCAAACAGTTCCAAGAGGAGGGAGGTTTTTAGCTTGCACTGGAATTTGCCGCAGTAACTGTTACCATGTGGGCATTAGAGCTACCGGCTGCTAAAACACGTGTTAAATGCTCACTGCGTGATGGGGCGGAGAACATTACAGTTGACGTAAGAGAACATATCACATGGCAACTATCAATGTGCAATTAGCATGGGTACACCTAGTGATACCTCTGCTCTGAGGTAGGTGCAAGTTTGTGCGCATATGTGATGACAGGAATTGGTGTATATGCACATATAAATGGCAATACCATTGCCCCTTAGAACACCTATATGTATATTACATATGTAAGTGCTAAGTTGGCCACCTTAATGCATGTATTTCTTGGAACAACTTTATAAACATCTACCCAAGGACATAAAATGTTGTTCTATGCAATATAAGTGCCCCACTTAGTCCGTTCCCATCCACTTTATGAAGAGGGCTACTGACCATTATAGTATTTGCCTCAAGCACATACTTAGGGGTAATTTTTCTAAAGCTTTTTCTGTCTAAAGAGCCTCTTACACCCAGAAGAGGGCCGTTATAAAACTGTGCAACTGCATACGGAAAGCACAGCTACTTACCTGTAACAGGTGATCTCCGGAACAGCAGGAATTAGTCTTCACACATGGGAGACGTCGCCGACGGAGCCCGCACGGGAATGCTCCCCAGCATCCAATCAGAAGGCCTTTGGGAGCATACCCCACGCCTGCGCGGTGGCTTCCCGCCCTTCCTACTGCCTCTCCCCAGTTGAGTTTCATAGCTGAGCCAGAAGGAGAGGAGAGGAAGGAATAGAGACAAAAAAGAGATACAACTCCTAGGGGAGGTGGGCGGGTTGTGAAGACTAATTCCTGCTGTTCCGGAGATCACCTGTTACAGGTAAGTAACTGTGCTATCTCCAGGAACAAGCAGGAATGAGTCTTCACACATGGGGACTCCCTAGCTTAGGATGCCCGGGGAGGTCCCATAAGCGCAGCCCAGGACGGGATGGCATTCGCCCAGCCTAAATCCCCGGCATCCCCTGAGGGATGGAGGGCAGGAGTTGAATAGAGGAACAGCGAATCTACAGACTACAGAGGGAGTCTTTAGAGTGCAGAACAGGTAACATTAAGATACAGCAAAAAAACCCCAGGCTACGGGAAAAGTAGCCAGAGGGATGCACAAATAGTATCAGTAAGCATTTAATGAGTAAATGCCCTAGTACCATGTAGAGCTTACCGGCCACTAAGTTTTAATGAAATAATGGTGTGGAACCCCGTAGGGCTTACCTACCGGGTTTCCGGAAGCAGACCTGTGGTGAAGGCACCGTAGACGCAGTAGCGAAGTCGTCAAGGAAACTTCGCCGCAGCGAGGAGGAAGCTCCAAATCCGGAAGGCTAGGAGATCCAGGCGTCAGCTGGGTCAGGAGAAAAAACGGCAGGTCTTCCGGGAGGCTTAGTGCAAGCTGAGCACTCCCTTAGGAGTAGAGTCCAGAACTCAGAGGACTAACAGTAGAAAACTGGCTGAACCAGAGAGCCCATTCCGGAGAAGAGTAGGGGTGCACCCCGGAGCAGAAGGAGTACACAGGCTACCCTAGCGAGAGATAGGGAGACAAGGGTCCGAACCCCCGGGAGGAGGACCTAACTGGAAGGAGCTGTAGACTCCACAGCGGTAGAGTACCACCAGTCCGCGGCCCGATCGAGGAATAGGCAGGGGGACTGGCCGGACCCCGGGGGGGGGGGGCGTGAGTACCGGCCATAGGGAAAAAGGCGGTATAGCACAGGTACTGCGGGCATCCCCCCAATATGCGCCTATCGCGCAGGAGATATCTAGTATATCTAAGCCAGTGGGCATGAGGGCGCCCACTCCGGTACTAATGCAGGTATGTCGAGGGGCCTACCTCCCTGCGCATCTGCTATCGCTCCACAGAGCGTCCACCTGGAAGGTGGCAGCAAGATCCGTCAGTAGAGGGATCTATTCCAGAGGACAAGGGCAGATCGGCGAACCAACAGCGCGGTAGCGTGGGGGACAGGGGATAGCATCAGTCTGGTAGAACGCCACAGGGGCTGGAGGCCCTATATGTGTCCCCAGGACCTGCACGCAGAACTCGCCCTTCCCCCCCCGCACAGACGGGGGACAGGAAGGTAATTCCGGTACGGAAGCAATCAGCAGGGGGATACCGGCTGAGAAGGGTTCGGAGACGTACCGAAGGGTAATAAGTTGGCCGTTGGCCATAGCTATCACGGAATAGAGGTGGTCTCCCTACCAACGGAAGGAGAATACCCGAACCCCTAGATAAGCCTCCGAACCATTTGCAACTGAACGAGCCCCCGAGCAGAGCTCAATTTTTAAACGTCCGCTAAGAGGGTTAAGTGCAGGCAGCCGCCTGCCTGAGCCTAAAAATGCTTAGAAGGAGAGTCCTGGCGCGGGCCCAGGGGCATCAACCCGGGGTGAGAGGCCCCTTGCCTGGGTGCGCCTGGAGGGTGGGCGGAGGTCTGATATTTCCTCTTCCTAGAGAGGCGTTTACCGCCGCCGTGGGGCCGGGCCCTAGGCTGGCTACTAACCCTGGGAAGGTTAGCGAAGCACTGTGCGACCTGACGCAAGGCTTCGCTGTTGAAGAGGTGATCTCCGTCGCAGGGAGAATTACCCAGGTTGTGCTGTGCCCGTCTACACAACTCGGACGCCTGCAGCCATGCTGTATGGCGTGCTCTAATGGCCACAGCAGAAGCTCTGCTGACCGACTGGAAGGAGTCCAGCGAAGCACGAGAAAGGAACCCGGAGATATTCCTGCAGTGATAAAGGAGCAGGGAATATTCAAAGGACTTTGTCTCGGTTATCCCTCTTCGTAACGGCGACCACCTCTCGGTGACCTCCCGCAGCGACAGACTCATATAAAATATATATGAGATAATTCTGGCCATCAGCATAGACGTCTGGAAAGCTTGACGTCCTAGAGTATCTAGCGTCTTTGAGGCGCGGCCTGGGGGGTGAGAAGCATGCTTCTCCTTGCTTCCGGCCTTCCTCAGCGCCGATTCCACCACAATGGACCGATGTGGAAGCTGGTGCTGCCGAAAACCCGGGGACGGAGGCACCCGGTATAGAGCCTGCATCACAGTCGACGGTGCCGGAACCCTCAAAGGTGACCGCCAAGCCCCCAGCAGGAGATCCTGCAGGGAGGGATGCAGAGGAAGCATCACGGCTGCCTGTTCCTCAGGGCCCAGGGTAGGGATGGCCAGCAAGTCCGCCATGTCAAGGAGGAAATCCTGAAAAGGTGGCTCTGCCGGAGGAGTTATGGCGGGGGAGGCTGCCAGGGCACACAGAGGCCGCTCGGCCCGACACCCACTAGGCATAGGAGGGGACCAACCGCCCCGGATCGGGGCAGTCCCCATGGCGTCGTCGGCTCCTGGGATTGATTCCAAACTAGGCATCGAAGGGGTCGATGGCACTGACAGCGCCGCAGGAATCGGCCTCGGCCCCGAACCCGCGGGTGGCGCTGCTCCCTGCGATCGAAGCGGTTCCGCGGCCGCCGGAGGGCAGGGGCCAGCGGTCTCTGCTCTGCGTCGCGGGAGGGGACAGGGACCGATCCCGAGACGTGTAGTGTCCAAGCTTTCAAGGCTGGATACCGACTCCAGGCTGGGCATCAAACCGAGCAAGGAGAGCGACTCCCTTCCAGAGGGCCCCGGCGGGGGCGACCGCGCCGGTGGTGGAAAACCCGGAGCGCAGATCGGAACCGCGCCGATCGGTGCCGCGAGCATCACGGGTCCCCGAGGGCGGAGCTCGGTGGAGAGGGGGTCATCCGACGCCGGCGCCGATCGGCGGGCACTGCCCGAAGCCGGGCTCCCTCTCGCACCCGTTCGACCCGGAGAGAAACCCTCCCGGGGCATACGGCCCGTCCCCGAGGGGACCCCGGTCACCCGACGACGAGTCCCTGCGGGGGTGCAAAGCCCCTGCGCCGACGTCGGTGTACCGTTGCAGGGCGGCGCAGATCCAGATCGGATCGAAGTGGTCGAAGGCCCCGAGGCCCCTTCTCTAGGAAAAAACGGGGCCCTCGACGGCCGCGTCGATGCCGGGGAGTCGTCCGAGTGCTGGCCGACACACCCCGAGGTCCCCGGGGAAGGTCGATGGCGGCCCCTCGTGCTCAACGCCCCTGCCTTCGCTGGCGGAGCGGCGCCGCTCGAACCCGGTACCACCCTTGCGCAGGGCTGGGAAACGGCGACCCGGCGTGGGTCGAAGCGAGCGGCCCCGAGGGGAGGGAGGCCCGATGACCATCCCCGGCGCGGGACGGAACCACCGACGCCCGCGCGCTCGAAGCAGGTACTATCCCCGCGCATGACCTGCACGTAGGGCCGTCAGACCGTGTCGAGTCGATCGGCTCCCGAGGTAGGGAGGACAGCGGCCGGCGATCCCCGGTGGGGAGCGGGTCACTCGACGCCGACGGGTCGGCACCGCCCAAGGCGGATACTGGCCCCCTAGGAAGGCCATACCGGCGCGAGTCAGTCGGCCCCGGAGGCGCCAAGGACCTCAGCCGCCAATCCCCGGTGAGGTGCAGAACGCTCGACGCCGATGCCGAGGGGTCGGTACCGCCCGAAGCGGGCACCGCCCACGCGCATGGCAGGGATGGAGGAACGCCAGACTGGACCGAGTCGATCGGCCCCGGAGGCGCCGAGGACAGCAGCCGACGATCCTCGGTGAGGAGCGGAGCGCTCGACGCCGATGCCGGGGGCTCAGTACCGCCCGAAGTGGCTACCACGCCCGAGCATGGCTTGGATGTAGGGATGTCAGACCCGGTCGAGCCAGTCGGCCCCGAAGGCGCCGAGGACACCGGCTGACGATCCCTGGCGAAGAGTGGAACACTCGACGCCGACGCCAATGCCGGGGAATCGGCACCGCTCGAGGCAGGTACCTCCCTCAGGCATGGCTCGGGAATGTTCTGTGAGGAACGAACCTCAGGAACATCCCGAAACCCCGTAAATGCTTTGGAGCCCAAGGACTCCCGCCGGGGTATATCAGCCAAGGAGGACTTGAGGGGTTGACCGGAGCCGTCGCCATGCCTCGCATGAGACTTGCCCCTCAAGACTCGGCTAGTCTTAACAGACTGTTGTGTGGTTACCTGATCCTGGAGAGAAGAACAACCCGACGACCGCGCCCTGGGCACGACGACGTCGTCGAGGGATACCCGAAAGAGGGAGGGTCTTCTGCTGACACTGCAGCCCGGGGAATCCGGGAAAGAGGGGTCAGGCCCCACACAGGAGAGGCACCAGGCATTGGAGTCCATGTGGAAAATGGAGTCCCCGCCATGAGGTTGGGGGGGAAGAAGGCTCCATGCCCCGGTCCTCAGCGCCCGGAGGGGGCGACGAAAATTAAAGGAAAATAAAGGAAAATAAAGAAAGGGGGGGGGGCACGGAGGTGCCACCGTCGGCGGGAAAGCCGCGACTACAGAAAAACGGAAAAATATTTCTGTGGTGGCAGGAGGGACGTCCTGCCTGCTCCACGGAAAACGAAAAACTGGGGAGAGGCAGTAGGAAGGGCGGGAAGTCACCGCGCAGGCGCGGGGTATGCTCCCAAAGGCCTTCTGATTGAATGCTGGGGAGCATTCCCGTGCGGGCTCCGTCGGCGACGTCTCCCATGTGTGGACTCATTCCTGCTTGTTCCTGGAGATAGCATGTGCCCCCTTTTACGCATTCTGCAAGTGGGCATTCCCAGGGACATAGTTTGTAATGCTGTCTCTGTCGCACCCACTGTACAAGCACATTTCAGAAAACAGGTCCATCTGTGCATGGAGGACATGGACAAGCTACTTCACAGCAAGTGTAAATTGGTACCTGGGCGTTTGTGGGCTATTGGAAGGGACTCTGGGAACCTAGGTAATAAATACGCATAGATGCCTATGTAGCCTTTATAAAATATTAGTCAGTCAATAACGGAGGCGTGACTAAGACCACATCTTAAGTGATATGCTGGATATAATACGCTGACGCAGGGAAGAGGGCTAGAATCGCCATTTGCAACAGGTTGATGTAATTGAAAGCTGGAAAATTTGTCCGATTCATTTTTAAAGGATGATTTCCTTGAAGCAGATGGTTTGTCGAAATATGGGGACATGCCGGGATACATCCTAACTAGAACTGAAGAGCTGACTGAAGCTACGCATTAAATAAACTGCTTTTGGAAATTTAAATGATAGAACCGAAGAACTGATTGAAGTTAAGCATTTTAAAAAACCCGTTTTTTGTGATTTAGATAATAAAAAATTAAAAATTTCTTAACGTTTGTTTATAAAGTAAAACGACTAATATAAGAGAATAGGCCAATGGATAATGAATGCTATTGATCCTATATATATTTGTGGTCCAACAAAAACATATTTTTGATATTTGGAAGGGGCATCGTATAAAATAATGGTTTATTGTCCTACCCTATTTTCAGGATCTTCTGTTATTTACCCTTTATAAAATAGGCATCCTTCTGACTTCTCATTCTTGTATAATATTACCCCTTTAGATTGTAGCTCTTTTGGATATGAACCAGTGGCGAACATATCAAGGGCAGGGTGGTGGGTATGGCCTGTCCTGGGCGCTGGTTGGAACAGGGATAAAGCGTAGTTACTCACCTGTAACAGGTGTTCTCCAGGAGCAGCAGGAATCAGTCCTCACATATGGGTGACGTCGGCGCCGACGGAGCCCTCGCGGAGCAATTTTCCCCAGCTTTCAAAGAAAGCCTTTGGGAATTGCAGCGCGCATGCGCGGTCTCCTTCCCGCCCAAGGGTGCCATCTTAGCCAGTCTGATGACATAGCTAAAAGACAGAATAAAAATTTGCAAAAAAACTAAAGCAGATCATTGCAACTCCAAGGGGAGGAGGGAGGGTTGTGAGGACTGATTCCTGCTGCTCCTGGAGAACACCTGTTACAGGTGAGTAACTACACTTTCTCCAGGACCAAGCAGGAAGTCAGTCCTCACATATGGGACTCCCAAGCTTAAGGCTACCGGAGACCCTAAGCACAAAAATGAGCTCCCTCTAGCTCAGCGGCACAGAAGGAAGGAATCTTCACTGAATTATTACCCACCGGTAGCCCACATCCGGGATGGAGGGTAGGAGTTGCTCAAACCTCGAAGAGATTTCGGAGGACTGCCTTTCCGAAAGCACTGTCCCTGCGGGACTCCCTCTCGAGACAGTAATGGACCGCAAAAGTCTGGCTCGAAGACCAAGTAGCGGCCCGGCAGATGTCTGCCAGCGGAACAGAGCGGAGGTAAGCCACTGACGTAGCCTTCGCCCGAACACAATGAGCCGTGACTCGACTTTCTAACGAGAGTCCGGCTGCCCCATAAGCCCAAGCGATACAGTCAGCAACCCAGATGGACAGAGTACGCTTGGAGACCGGGAGCCCCAATTTATTGGGGTCAAAAGACACAAAAAGCTGAGCAGCTTTACGGTGCTCCCGCGTACGGTCAAGGTAGAAGTTCAGTGCTCTTCTACAGTCCAGGGTATGTAGGACCATTTCAGCTCGGCTGGAGTGTGGTCTGGGAAAGAAGGTCGGAAGTACCACCTCCTGATTGATGTGAAAAGGGGAGAGACCACTTTTTTAAGAAATTTTGGGTGAGTCCGTAGGACTACCCTATTTTTGTAGAACCGAGTGTAAGGGGGATCAGACACGAGGGCCTGCAATTCACTTACGCGTCTAGCAGAAGTGAGGGCTATCAGGAACAATGTTTTCCAAGAAAGAAAACGGAGAGAACAGGTGGCCATAGGTTCAAAAGGCGGACAGGTGATCCGCTGTAAAACCACATTCAGATCCCAGTCAGGCGCTGGCGGGCGCAGAGGTGGTTTAAGTAGAAGGAGACCTCGGAGAAACCTCGCTACGAGAGGGTCGCTGGAAAGAGGTCTGCCGTCCACCGGCACATGATGTGCTGAAAGAGCACTGAGGTGAACTTTGACGGAGTTGGACTTAAGTCCCAGATTAGAGAGGTAGAGCAAGTACTGCAAGATCACCGACACCGAGCAGGAGAAGGGATCCTGAGACTGTTGGGTACACCAAACGGAAAAGCGACGCCATTTAAGGGCGTAGCATTTGCAGGTAGAAGGTCGCCGAGAAGCTAGGACAACCTCTTCCACCTCTGCCGGCAGGAGAAGGGGAGCAAGGACTACCCTCTCAGCAGCCAGGCCATTAGATTGAGAGATCTGAGATTGGGGTGTAGCAGAGACCCCTGATCCTTAGTGAGGAGATCCGGTTGAAACCCCAGAGGGAATGGATCCTCCACCGCTAGTTGCAGCAGGAGTGGAAACCACGGCTGTCTGGGCCAGCGAGGAGCGATCAGGATCATGGAAGCTTTGTCTCGGAGAACCTTGAAAAGAGTTCGAGAGACTAGCGGGATGGGAGGAAAAGCATACAGAAGGCTCTCCGACCATGAGAGTAGAAAAGCATCCGCCGCAACTCGAAGGGGATGTGGCTGACGAGAACAGAAGCGAGGAAGTTGCCGGTTGAGAGGACTGGCAAAGAGATCCATCGTGGGGAGGCCCCACTTTAGAAAGAGCTTCTGAACTACCAAGGGATCCAGGCGCCACTCGTGCGGCTGGAGGATCCTGCTGAGTTTGTCCGCCAGGCAATTTTCTTGGCCTGGGAGATAAACTGCCTTGAGAAGGATGCCGTGACTGACGGCCCAAGAGCAGAGCTTCTGAGCCTCGCGGCAGAGAAGGGAGGAGCCCGTGCCCCCCTGTTTGTTCACATAGAACATGGCCACTTGATTGTCCGTCTGGACAAGGACGGACTGGTGAGAAGTCAGGTGGGAGAAAACCCTGAGCGCCAGACGAATTGCTCTGAGCTCCAGGAAGTTGATCTGTTGAGCAGACTCCCACGCAGTCCAAAGACCCTGAGTACATGCCCCTTGGCAATGTGCTCCCCAACCCAGGAGGGACGCATCTGTCGTCAGCACTTGAGCCGGCTGAGGTGACTGAAAAGGCATGCCGAGTACCAGGTTTGGCCGATGAAGCCACCACTGGAGAGAAGAGGCCAGCGGCTCGGAGATGCGCACTAAGTCGGCTAGACCGCCGGTGGCTTGCTGCCACTGCTTGCGAAGGCACCATTGAGCAGGCCGCATATTCAGGCGGGCATTGGGGGTCACATGGACGGTGGAAGCCATATGGCCGAGCAGTCTCAGGAAGCGCCTGGCGGAGACCAGGGACTGGCTGCGAAAACGGCCGGCTAGGTCCATGAGCCGTTGAGCCCTGTCGAGAGGCAGGAAAGCTCGCGCCTGAGGAGTGTGCAGTCTTGCGCCGATGAACTCGAGATCCTGTGAGGGGAGCAAAGTGGACTTTGCGAAGTTTATGACAAAGCCCAAGTACTGCAGAAGGGTCACCGTGCGGTGCGTGGCGTTGGTGACCTCCGGAGCGGACGCTGCTCTGATGAGCCAGTCATCGAGGTACGGAAAGACACAGAGGCCGTGAAGCCGGAGATGGGCCGCCACCACCGCGAGACATTTTGTGAAGACTCGCGGTGCGGAGGACAGGCCAAAGGGCAGTACTCTGTACTGGTAATGATTTCCTGCCACCACAAACCGTAGGTATTGGCGGTGGCTTGGGTGGATGAGGATGTGCGTGTAGGCATCCTTTAGATCCAAGGAGCATAGCCAATCTCCCTGCTGGAGGTAGGGCAGAAGGATTCCAAGGGTAAGCATTTTGAACTTTTCTCGCACGAGGAACTTGTTGAGGTTGCGCAAGTCCAGGATGGGTCTCAGGCCTCCTGTTCTTTTTGGTATTAGAAAATACCTGGAATAAAAGCCTTGACCTCTCAGGTGGTGGGGCACCGGTTCCACAGCCTGTTCCTGTAGGAGACTTGCTAACTCCTGAAGGAGTAAGTCCCTGTGCAGAGGGAGTCGTGGAGGTTCTCCCGGAAAATAAGAGGGAGGAACCTGATGGAAGTGGAGAAGATAGCCTTCTCGTACGACCTGAAGCACCCAGGCATCGGAAGTGATGTTGGACCACCTGTGGGCGAAGTGAACCAGCCGGCCTCCGGTGCTGGGAGGAGCCAGCGGAGGGGGAGAGGCTATGCTGATGTAGTCAAAAACCCCCACCCTGCTGAGCAGGGGCTGGTGGTGCAGGCTTGGGGGTTTGCTGCCTACGGGACCCGTTAACCCGTCCCTTGGCCTGCTGGCCCTGTTGGGGAGCCGCGGAGGCCTGATATTGAGGGTAGTGTTTATAGGCAGTCGCCTTTCTCGGGTAAAAGGACTTCTTTCCCGAGCCCTTCTTTTTCTGGGAAGGAGCGGAGGTCTTTCTAGAAAGCCTAGTCCTGGTGAGAGTCTCCGTCTCGATCTGTGCAGCCTTGTCCGCCATGGGCTTGCCAAAGAGGTTCTCACCTCGGCAGGGGACATCGACCAACTTGTCCTGCACCCAGGGTTCAAGGTCAGACGACTGAAGCCAAGCCTGTCGGCGGGCACCGATGCCGGCTGCAGCCACTCGAGCCGATGCTTCAAAGCCATCATAAGCTGCTCGGGACATGAATTTGGAGCATTCCCGAATACCAGTCGTTAAGGCCAGGAACCTCCGCAAAGGTTCCTCGGACAATCCAGCGGAGAATCCGGCTAGCTCTTTAGCCAGGTCTCGGAGATACATGCCCATGTATAGCTGGTAGGTCTGGACACGACAAGCAAGCATAGAGCCCTGGAAACACTTCTTACCAAGGCCATCCAGGTTACGGGCCTCCCTGCCAGGAGGCACCGAGGAGTGCAGCTTTTGGCTCTTAAGCCTATGCATGGCCGATTCCACTACCATGGAATGGTGTGGTAGCTGTGCTTTTTGGAAGCCAGGACTCTTGCGGACTCGATAGATGGAATCGACCCGCTTGCTTAAGACCGGCGAGGAGGCCGGACTCTCCCACATGCGGAAGAGTAGTCGTTCCAGCATGGGAGGAACCGGTACAGTAAAGTGTTCCCTGGCGGGAGAGTCATACTGGAGGGCGTCGAGCTCTTCGGCTCGAGGCTCCTCCTCGGGATCCGCAGGGAAGGCCAAAGCCTTGGCCATATCCCTGACGAAGTCCGAGAACCGGGCATCCTCTGGAGGGGACTGCTTCCGAGGTTCAGACTCAGGCGAGTCCGAGGGGACACACCGAGTCCGAAAGGAATCAGGTGACTCTTCCCTCTTCCGATTCCCAGACCGACTCCGAGGAGGAATCGGTGGGGTCGGCTCGGGCGGGCGCAGACGTCGGCCGCCCCGACACCGAGGGAGTCGGCGTCGACGACCTCGGTCCCGAACGGGAGGCCGAGGGTGACCTCGACCGAGGATCGACTCGAGTTCGCATGGACTCGAGGATCGGCTCGGTCTCCGGGGTCGACTTAGACGTCGACGTCCCGGCGGTCGGGGCAGCGGCGCCAGCGAAGCTAGCGATCAGTGCCCGCTGCTGGTCCATGAAGGCAGACAGTCTGCTCTCCAAGGCCGTCAACCTGAGTCCGACCTCAGGTGACCCAGCAGCCCCCGACTTGGCCCCCGACTTGGGCCCCGACGGCGTCGGGCCCGACGTCGGCAGTCTCGGAGGCGAGTCCAGGAGGACTACAGGACTTACCCGAGCAGGCAACTCCGACTCCAGGCGAGGTCGCTTCGGGAGGTGCTCCTTCTCCAAGGACCCGGGACGGCTATCGGGGCTATGCGACCTGGCCCTCACGGAGCCAGGAGCGTCCACCGATGCTGCCCTCGCGGGTTTCGCCTTCCGTCGATGGTCCCCGGAGGGAGAACCCGTCGGAGGAGCTTCGGCGATGGTCAGAGCTGGAACCTCTGGACGCCGAAGCCTCCGTCGAGGTCCGGGTACGGCTGGGGCAGCGAAGATTCTATCCCGCTGGTGCCGCCGACTTCTCAACGCTTTGGAGGACATTTTGCCACAGGCCCCACAGATCATTTCTTCATGATCCGGGCCCAGGCAGCGGAGGCAATTATCGTGTGTGTCAGTGAGTGACATATTTCTGTCACACTGACCACACCGCTTGAAACCACTGGCAGCCATCGGGGGAAAAAGGGCCCCTGCAAGGTCAAAGGACCGGGCTGCCAGCGAAAAACCGAAAACGAAACTGAGTAAAATCAGAAAAACCGAAAAATAAGAGAAAGACTCGTGACGGCGTCGCGAGTCCGGGCAGGAAAAAGACCGGCGTCGAACCGAAGGAAAAAAGAGAAATATATTATAAAAATCAACTTTTTCGCGGGGACACGACGGGTACGTCTGTAGGGCTCCGCGGAAAAAAGAAGACTGGCTAAGATGGCACCCTTGGGCGGGAAGGAGACCGCGCATGCGCGCTGCAATTCCCAAAGGCTTTCTTTGAAAGCTGGGGAAAATTGCTCCGCGAGGGCTCCGTCGGCGCCGACGTCACCCATATGTGAGGACTGACTTCCTGCTTGGTCCTGGAGAATAAGAAACTACAAATTAGAAAAAAAAAATGCAGACAAAAATTCAAATGGGAAACCTCCTGTGTCCCCATTTCCACCCTCCTTATGCACCCCCTCCTCAGCCTCATCTACCACCTTTTGCCTCTTATCCTCTAATCAGCCCCAGCACATTCTCTCTCCATCTACAGTCCTTTGCTTATGTCTTAACCCCTAGATCCAAGTTTCTATTTCCACTTTTACCTCCCTAATTTCTACTCTCTCACCACCTTCAAGGAAGACTTGTCCCATGGCTCCCACCCACTCTATAGCCCTGTTTTTTCAACAACCCCCCAATCCTTCTCCAGACCCTCTATGGACCTTCAAACATTTGCCCCTCACCATATTTCTGCACTTTGTCTCACAGCCCTACTCATACCTCTCACCCAATCATCTTGTCCCCACTGTCCTCCTAATTTCTGGTCAATTATTTTAGTCTCCACTATCTCCCCAGGCAACTCAAGTCCCCACTTTTTCACCCTACCCAGTCCCTGAGTCCTCGCTCACAATCCCATCCAAGCCCTGAGTCCCCACTTACACGCCCAATACCCAGTCTATATTACTCTTTCTTCTGTTTTCTCACCCAGTCTTAGATTCTCTACCTAAGCCCAAGTCCATGCTCTCCCACAATCCCATGTTGCCAGTGCCCACCCATCTACTTCCTTCTCCAATACTCATAAACCCTTCCTTTCCCCAGCAACTGATCTGATTCCGCACGCTTATCCTTCCCCTGGTTATGACTTTGCTTCTTCCCCAGCCTCCACAATATCTGTCCTACTCTCCCTTCTCACTCCCCCAGCATCTTCTTTTTCACACCCTGACCCCAGCATTTATCAACACTAGGCCCCCTTTCAGTACCAGACTACCCAGTTCTAAAATTAGCCCCTTTCCAGCACCAGTCCCCTTCTAGTATAAGCCCATTTCCATGCCCAGCCCCAGTGTCGGCCCATTTCCAGTCACAGCCCCCCCTCCCCCCAGCATTGGCCCTCTTCTAGTCCCAGCTTCTTTATCACATCACTTGAGAACAGCTACCTCCTCCCTCCCTCTCCCAGCTTGTTCTACGTTAAGACAGCCATGGGAGCATTTTTGTTTACTTCTGCGGCTGTGCAGGGCTCTACTATAGCAGTCCGGCCGCGGCATTTACAGTAAAGCAAAATCAGCACTTCCTGCTTTACTAAAAGTGCTGCAGCCGGGCTGCTTCATTACAGCACAGCCACAGGAGCAAACAACATAAGAACATAAGAGATGCCATACTGGGTCAGACCAAGATCCATCAAGCCCAGTATCCTGTTTCCAACAGTGGCCAATCTAGGTCATACGTACCTAGCAGTTTCCCCAAAAGACACAGGTTCCATAATGCTTGTACTGGGTCAAGCATTGATATCCTGGGTCCCTTCTTAATAATGGTTTATGGACCTTTCCTCCAGGAACTTGTCCAAACTTTTTAAAATAAAAGTAGTCCCGCAGTTGTGTTAAGTGTTTATACAGTTGTGGCTACCTCCTCTCTTCCTCTACTTGCTCTGTGCCGCCACGGCCATATTAACATGTAACACAGCTGCGGGAGCACTTTTGTTTGCTCCCGCAGCTGTGATGTGGTGAAGCAGCCCAGCCGCGGCACTTTTAGTAAAGCAGGAAGTGCGGATTTTGCTTTATTGTACGAGGGGGTACCCAAAAAAACCCAGGAATTATTTTTTAAAAGCTATTTATTTCAAATTCTTTACAAAACAACCTTATCCCCTTCAAAATACTCTCCATTACAACTGATAGATTTGTCCCACCGTGCTTCCACTGTTCGAAACATTTTTTGTAGTCATCTTTAGAAACGGCTGACAGCTCCTCCCTCGTTTTTTTCTTGACTTCTTCAATGTTGTCAAATCGGTGTCCTTTCATGCCCCTTTTCATGCGTGGAAATAAGAAAAAGTCGCACGGAGCCAGGTCAGGCGAGTAAGGTGCGTGGGGTAGAGGAACCATGCCATTTTTAGCCAAAAACTGTCTAACAGAGATGGCTGTGTGTGCAGGTGCGTTGTCGTGGTGGAAGAACCAGTCTCCTGTCTGCCACAAATCGGGTCTTTTTTGACGAACACTGTTGCGCAATCTTCTTAAAACTTCCAAATAAAAGGTTTGATTGACGGTCTGACCTGGGGGAACAAACTCTGAATGAACTACCCCCTTGGCATCAAAAAAGCAAATCAGCATTGTTTTGATGTTTGATTTGACTTGACAACATTTTTTTGGACGGGGTGACGATGACATCTTCCATTGGCTTGACTGTTGCTTTGTTTCTGGGTCGTTACCATAGCACCATGACTCATCACCTGTAATGACCTTTGACAGAAAATCTGGATCAGTTTCAAGCTGTTGTTTCAAAACACAACATGTTTCAACTCGATGTTCCTTTTGATTGTCAGTCAGAACCCGAGGAACAAACTTGGCAGCAACCCTTTTCATTCCCAAATCTTCCGTTAAAATTCGCTGAACCGAGCTCCAAGATAACCCACTAATCTCTGACAGTTGATCAATTGTCTGTCGACGGTCTGTGAGCACAAGCTCTCTAATTTTTTTCAATATTTTCGTCGATTCGGGCAGTTGATGGACGCCCAGAACGAGGTTTGTCATCAATCGACATGTCGCCATTTTTAAACCGAGCAAACCACTGGTACACTTGACTTTTTCCCATAGCGTCATCTTGATAAGCTGTTTTCAACATTAAAACAGTTTCAGCAGCATTTTTACCGAGTAGAAAACAAAATTTCACAGCTGCACATTGTTCACTTAAACTTGTCATCATAAAAAAAGAAACAAGAACAAAACAGCGCTAGCAAAAACAATCACTGCAGATGAACAGAACAAGCCAGGTCGACAACACAGGCGGCACTGAACTGACAATGAGTTGCACTATACATGCCTAGCGGCAGAAGTGCGTACTACACAAGCTCCGCCCATGGCAATGTTATTCTTGTAGATGCTGCAGCCGGGCTGGTTCAGTACAGCACAGCTACGGGAATAAATAAAAGTGCTTCTGCGGCTGTGTTAAGTGTTAATATGGCCGTGACAGCGCGGAGAAGGTGGAATGATTAAATCTATACTTCTGCCTCATTCTAGAAGTGCTATTCCACCCCTTTCCGGTACAAATTAAGCCCTAGGTAGTCATATATAGCATATGGAAGTACTTTGTGGCCAGGCAATATGCCAAAGCCTCAGAGAGTCGGTAAGGGATGGACTTTTGGCCTTCCATCCTGATGAGACAGGATGCAGAATCAATTCTCGGGCTGAGCAGGGGACGGGTTGGATTTCAAGGTGTGCCTCTGCAAGCCCTGGCTGCAATTGGCCCATCTGTGATTCAGAGTTCCTTTTCCACCTCCCCCTCTCCAAGGGACCGCTGACACATAGCAGGGAAATCCCAAAGTTACAGCCAAGGTTCCAGAGCAAGAAAGATCAGCACATACACTCAATGACCCAAAAGGAAAACCCCTTTGCTTCAGAAGTCAGGAAACGTTTTGTGAAAGAGTGTTCGACAGTTACAATCTTTTCATTAAACTGCAATGACTGATATCTGATCTCTCCTGGGCTGAGAGGATTTCGCTTCTTGTGTCACAATGAAATGAACAGATGATATGATGTACTCGGACAGAGTGTTGAGATCTGCATTACGAAATCTTTGTTTCACAAGTTCTTAAACACTGGCTCTGGGCTTCAATGATCCTACTGCTAGGTACTTCCTAGATACAATATCCCATAGTCATTTCTCCAGTCTATTTCTTTACTAGCTGAGGGATCACTGTAAGTGATGGGGGGGGGGGGGCTCAATTCTCCTCTTGTCCATATTCTCCAAAAAGGAACTTTCATGTTTTTTGTACCAACTGTTCCTGTCAAAAAGTCACCATCCCTTTCTGCAGTCTGTCACTAACCACAGGCTTTAACACGAGGTACAAACCTGACGTCAATTATCAAAGAACACAGTATCTGCTTAGGCTCAAATTTAAAAAAGGGGGAGCGTTTTGTTTTCAGAACATGCTAATTAACACTAGAAGCCCCAAAAGGAATTTTACCTAGAAACCCCAAAGTGCGTCAATTGACACATTATCACGACGACTGCGTTTAGCATGAAATGCAGATGTGAATTAATGTGAAGTTACTTATTTGTTAAATACGTGCAGTATGTGAAGTCATTACATGACGTCATCGTGTGTCTATTGTTTGTAATGTTGGAGTAAAACTGTACACTTCCACCCCTCAATATCTGGCTGATCTACTCCATTTCTACACCCCTCGCCACACTCCCCGCTCCTTTCACCTCAACCGCCTCGCACTGCCTTCCCCCTCACGCGCTCACCTGCAGTCCACACGCTCCTCAGCCTTCTTTTTTACAGGTCCTTCACTATGGAACTCCCTCTCCCCTGCCCTCCGCCTCGAATCCCACTTCCCTACTTTCAAACGCTCCCTCAAGACTTATCTCTTTTCCCTTGCCTTTGACCTCCCTCCTTCCCAAGCCCTGATCCTCCTCCCGCACCCTCTATCCTACCCCGTTCTCATCTTTCTCCTCTTCCTATTACATTGTAACTTCTCTTTCATTTTCCGGCTTCGTGCCACTCTGTTTTGAAGTTTTTGTTACTGTAAACCGCTCTGCTTACTACTGAAGGGCGGTCAAGCAAATAAATAAAGATAAAGATAACAGTCATTGAGATACACCACCTAGTGGGAACATGAATTTATACCTAGAAGCCCCAAAGTACATCAATTGACGCATCTAAGACAATTGAGTGCGTCAATTGACGTACTTTGGGGCGTCAAGGTATAAATTCATTTTCCCGCTAGGTGGTGCATCTGTCATTAATTTTCGATGCACATATTTGAACATCTTGACCTTGCTAACAAAGTCATGGAACATGACTGACATGGTTCTAGCAGTGGTGCTGGTATACAACTTCGAAGATGCATTTGCGTCAATTGACGCACTTTGGGGCTTCTAGTGTTAAAGCCAAAAACAAATATTTCCATTTTTCTCACAGACAGGTGAGAAAGAAACAGGAATGGAGGCTTAAATGTTCAGGGATCATGTTATCAAAATTGATGTTACGCCAATCAAAAAGAAAAAGTTCCATATCTAAACCTCTGACATTTGCAACCATGCATGCATGTGTTTTATTTGCAAAATAGGAAATATATATTTATATAATTTATAGGTCTGTGCAAGCCACACTCCGAATACGCCCCTTTGAAATTTGTACACGTAGGAGGTATGAACGTGCAAGTAGCAGGTTTTCTGATAACGCTACTGACATGTATGTCCATTCACATGTGTAACTGGCATGTAACAGGCATGTAACCTTTCTAAAATCACTTCCTAAGAGTCTCAGCATCCAAAAAAAGGCCTGGAGTGGGATCAGCAAACTGTCTCTACCTTCCAACCAGGCTGCAATAGGAAAAGGAAATTCAAAAATGATCCAGGCTGGGGATGTGGCAGAAAATCGTTACGGCTCGCTTATATCTAGAAGGTTGACGGCACTAATGTGAGCCTGAGAGTAGCGAGTTTCGGAGAAGTTTTGTTGCTATTTTATAACCAGTCACAGGGAGATGTAAGAAACTAGAACTTTTCTAATCCAAATCCTGTGTGTTAAGAACAAAGGGCTCCGTGTCGCAATAACTACACTGAATCATAGCACAGTCTGAGCTGCCCAATGGGATAAGGCAAAGTCCCCAGAGATAAGAGTAATCCATTACCATACTGCATAATTTCCCCCTACCTCTTTAATTTATATGCAGAACAAATCAGAGAAGCAGGACTGTATGAAGACAACTGAGGTGTGAAGATTGGTGGAAGACTCAACCACCTTCGCTCTGCTGATGATACCACATTACTGGCTGAAAGTGAAGATGATTTGAAACATTTGCGTCTCAAGATTAAGGAATATAGTCTTAAAATGGGCCTGCACCTTAATGTTAAGAAGGCAAAGATCCTGACAACTGGCAAAATGAATAAGTTCGTTGAAGGAGAAGAAATTGAAATAGTGGAGAACTTTAACCTACTTGGATCAACTATCAATAAAGAAGCAACAAGCAGTCAAGAAATCAGACAACTCATTACTCTTGGCAAAATGGCTATGAAGGACCTAGACAAGATTCTCAAGAGCAGAGATGTCTCTCTCCATACAAAGATTTGACTTGTTCAAGTCATAGCATTTTCAATAACATCATATGGATGTGAAAGTTGGGCAGTGAAAAAAAGAGACAGGAAGAAAATTGATGCCTTTGAATTATGGTGCTGGCGGCGAATACTGTGTATATCATGGTCTGCCCGAAGATCAAACCAGTCGGTACTAGAGGAGATCAAACCTAAGCTTTCTTTAGAAGCTGAGATGACAAGACTTTGACTTTCATACTTTGGACACATCATGCGAAGAGTGAGATCATTAGAGAAAGACATTATGCTTGGCAAGATAGGTCAACGCAAAAGAGGAAGGCCAGCAATGAGATGGATCGATACAATAACAGCAGCTATGGGTGCCAGTCTGTCAACAATGAGCCGCCTGACTGGAGACCGAACACAATTTAGGACAACCATCCAGAGGGTCGCCATGAGTTGATACCGACTTGACGCACTTAACAACACTTAACTACCACCATACCACTGTGAGCTATCTGAAACAGCGCCTCTTCGACCTCTTCTAGAAAAAAATGTCTGTTATAGAAGAGATTGTTTATTTATTTATTTATTTAAAAGCATTTCTTTTCCACACTCTAGCACTGGTCGGATTACAATAAAAACATACATAAAATGAAATCAAATTGAACAAATACTAAAGACATTAAATAAAATAACGTAACAAAACATTCATAAACATGTCAGCAGGAACGAGTATCCTTGTCTGATGCCATCCTGAAATATATTACAAATGAAAACCTCTTAAATGATCAGAGAGAAATCAGCTGCCTTTAGTTCGACAAGAAAGTTAGAGGAGCCTGCCGAAACAAGCATGCTTTCAGTTAGTTCCGAAATAAAAGTATATCAGAAACAGCTCATAATTCTGCTAGCTTGCTGCTTGCATTACATGATATTAATCAATTTATTTTTAAGTGCCATCAAGTCCACGCTGACTCCTGGCGACCCAGCAGCCCCTGGGTTTTCTTGGCAAAAGTATGACCAGAAGTAGATTGCCAGGCATTTTCTTCCGAGGCAATGGAGGGTAAACTGACTTGCCCAAGGTTACAAGGAGTGCCAGTGGGAATCTAACCCAGATCTCCTGGGTGCTAGCCTGTTACCATAACTACTAGGCTGCTCCTCCACATTTATTTATCAAATACGAGGGGTTAATCTACAACCCCTTAAATAGTCCATAGAGTCCCCTTGGAGAGCCAAGTGTGGTAGTACTAATCTAGGAGAATAGACTACTTCTTCCTGAGCAATCAGTGGCTTAGGCAACATGTGCTATACCCCACCATAGGGACGATCCCCAGTTTGGTTCCCACACAGGGGCCTTTTGCTCTCCTAGATGACTGGGGATACTGCAGAGGTAGTGCTCCAGAGGAGCTTGGGTTTGTGGTTCAGGACCACTGTTATAATAGCAAGTTAGTTGTCTTGAGGGAGGGGAGTTAAAGGGACATAAAAAGGTGTAACCAGATGGTTAAAATAGAAAAAGAAAATACCCTTTTTTTGTGCCTGGAGAGCTATCAGGATGGGTTTTTATCCCCTTTCAGGGCTCTGGGGTTGCTCCAAGGAACCAGCAGCAGTGTACGCAGTTTAAAAACCAAAACGATTTTAAAAGTGGAGGCAGGTCTGCAGGGAGCTGTGTTCCCAAGACAATCGCCAAGGAACGCCTGCTCTGGGGTTTTGGAGAGGACGGCTAGCTGGGTTGGGTGCAGCCGCGAGTTGTGGCTGTTCCTTATCTTGGCCTTTCATAGGGGATCCGGCGTCGGAGAACGCTGCCGTCTTCACAGATGCACCTGTGGTCCTTGTGGTTGCTCCCAGACACCAGAGCCCTGCAGGGATGGCGCGACTGGCATCCGGGAGACCGTGGGACCGGGGTTGGGTTCAGGAAGGTAGCATATGGGTTGGATGGCCCACAAATAAAGGCGGCTGCTGGGGGAGGGGGGAGGGAAGGAAGGACTGGGGGTCCCAGAGAGAAGCAATTGGCGGGGGGGGGGGGGGGAGGGAAGGACTGGGGGTCCCAGAGAGAAGCAATTGGGCCAAAGGGCCCAAAGAGATGCATTGGGCCCTTGAGGGTGCTTAGGGGAGCCCCAGGCCCTGGATTTGGGAGCCAGATTGGCCGAGGCAGATTTAGACTGTTGGAGGGTCTAGAAATCAAAGAGGAGCGCCAGAGGGGGAAGGATCTGGTGTCAGAGCCAGGTGGGCTTCAGCCCAGTTTAGGCCTTATGCAGGGAGGCGGAGCCGGCTACAAAGGGGCCACATAGCTCCATTAAAACAACTAAAAACAGCGAAAACTAAAAAAAAAATTAAAAAATTTTTAAGTTTTGTGAAGAGGGGCCATGTGGGCAAGGGCTAGGGAGCCCTATCTAGTGGCTATTTTGAATTTTAAACATTTTATTTGGTTGCAATTAGCAGCATTAGTGAGAGGGTGGACCAGGAGGCATGGCCTCGGGCAAAAACGGCACAAAGTAAAAAGTTACCATTTTTAAAGTTTTGAAGATTCTGAGGGTTCGGGGGTTGTGTGGGAGGGCTGGTGAGCTCTTAGCCAATATTTTTGGGATCCGTGAACTTCATTTAAAGTCACGATTTGGGCTGTTTTAAAAAGTGAAAGCGGAAGCACTTTTAAAAACTCTTAATAGTATAACAAAGTCTTGCTTATTTTATCAGAATGCTTTTCCTAAATAAAACATGTTTCAAAAAGTTGTTTTGAATATGAAAACTTCAAGTTTATTATGTAAAACGTACCCGGATGCAAAAGGAGGGGGAGGGATTTCACTGGCAATATTGTGGCAAAGAGGTCAGCTGTAATGGATTGTACACAGTGACGCAGTTTGCGGGGAAAGTTTCTTTTAGACTATCAGGAGCTACGGTAGTGACAGCTGTAAAAATTAGTATGAAAGTCCTATAGTATTGGGATATAAGAAGTTTATAGGAAAGTGGGGAATATAAGTTTTATTTCACATGGAATGGGACTATGGTATGACATCAGAAGGTGTAGGGACACTTACCTGGGAGCTTGGAATACTGGCGAGTTAAACTTTTTGTTCAGTTGGTGGCTGAATGTGAACGAGTGTGGATGTGTGTCAGTAGGTCCAAGTACAGAGGCCTCCGAATGAGTGATTTTCTGAGAATTTTGGAAGTTTTGAATGAGTTTGAGAGCGCATGACTGCAATGTGAAGCAGAGTATTTGGGATTTTTTCTAGGATTTTTGGCAGGAAGCTGTAGGTACCCATTCTATAATAGCGTAAGAAGGAAGGCGATGTTTGGTGGAAAACCTTAGTAAGGGATTAGGAATAAGCTAAAGAAGAAGGAAAATAGGGTTTGGTTTTCCTTTTCGAAAGAAAAAGGAAAAGAAAGAGTTAAAGGAAAAACAGAGAATCACAGTCTAGGGCTAGATAAGTCTAGAGTTTATGCAAGAAAATAAGATAACTGATGTGAAAGTCAGTCAAGTCTAACGTGTTTCTTTTATGTAAGTACCATTTTGAAAATAGGTTCCGAGACTGGCAGTGCATGAGGTGAAACTGTTGTGTGCTGTGTGTTTGGAATTTAATAAGGGAGGAAGGCTGAAAGGAAGAAAAGGATTGTGTCTATGAAGCGTGCTTTGAATTGACTTAGGGGAACTGTATGACTGGAAAGAACAGATGAAAGCAAACGAGTGAAGGGTGAGTCTGAGGTGTCTGAGGAGTATTTGAGGACTTAGGTCAGATGAGTGAGAGCGTGAAAGTATTTTTCTAGCAAGCTTGCTATCTTGCCAGCATTTTTCCCTCTTAGTTGGGTGAGAGACTGGAGAGTTAGCCGGGAAGGGAAAGGAGTGTTGGCTAAGGTAAAGGGGAATGTGAAAGCTGAGTAAAAAGAAGAACGTCATCCCATTCCAGTTTAGAAGACATTGAAGATCCAGTGTTCCAGTGAAGATACCAGTAACAGGGAAGATTCTTCAAGGGTCGCAACATTTTCGAGTCTTCGGAAGATAAGTAATCTTAAGTGCACTAACATGGGACACGTATCTATTTGAACTCAAATATCAAAGTTTAATTTTAAGAATTCTTGATAGTGATTCAACTGGCTTAAAGCAAGAAGGAAATATAAATTGTGTGAATGAACTCTAAGTAGAACTCAGTGAGAAAATTTGGTGAATTGGGAAATGAAATTTATTCTGTTGTACACATCTGAACGAAATTATTAATACAGACCATTTGATACCTTTCCTGGGTGTTATCTCATATTGAAACTAAATAAAATTCCATTTTCTAACGTCATACTAGCCCAAAGGCTTTAATCCACATTAGTTTATTTTTATTATTCCAGCTGTTGTCCCCCACTCAAGGAGCAGGGGTATTCCAGGGGAATTTAGTGGTTTTGTCCTGGTTGTAATTCTCTTGATAAGGCAGCTATTTAACATCACCCTAGGTTTACTGTGAGTCATCTTAACTGAAGGGAGACCCTACTGTTTGTCCTCAGAGACTGTGGTGACAAAGGGAACCCTCCCCCCCCTAATTATGAACGAGGGCTCATAGGATCAGATTGCAGCTCTGATTCTGACTGAACATGGATATAAAGAAGAGACAGAGAAATCTGCCAGGTCACCAAACTTCCATACAGGTCCTAAAACTGGCTGGATTCCTCTCTCTCCCCCCCCTCCCCCCATTGTACCCTGCATGCCCATTACCCTCATTCTAGGTATGTATTTTCTATTTGCCAGTTGTAGTCGACGGTACTTAATAACAACAACAACTAAACATGGAGCTAAACATTTCTTCATTCACTCATATCCTTAAGATGTATGCGACAGGGCCATGAGCAAAACTACGGAGATCCTTTTACTTAAGCAATAATCTCGCTGATGCCTCCCCTTCCCCCATCACCCCCCCCCCCCCTGTCTGCCTTTTGCGGGTTTTACTTTCATATGTCTGGGCCTTTAGCCAACACGGCTAAAATTATTCCAGGAAAGTAGGTCCCTCTGGCAGAAGAATGAATCATCCAGCTACAACGGCTTACTGCTCTTTTCAGGAAAAATGACATCATACTTATAACACAGGGGAAATGACCTGCACTATTCAAATATTTAACCCTTTCTTGCCCTTAGTTTTCCTGAAACCAACCAACCAACCATAACAGGCATTTTATTTCATCCTATTCTCATCATTAGCCCCTGTGAAGAGTATTTCCCTGCACGGTCCTCCAGAAACTGGAGAAATGCCACCATGATTTCATGAAGCCAAGCATCTGCTTCCAGCGCGCTTCTTGGGCAAACACACACCAGCTGCGGCAATGCAAACAATGCCCGTTTCAGTCGCTATCTAGAGGGACGTGCTGCCGTTTTGAAATGGCACGAAAACATCAGAGAAACTGGGCAGACCATTTTAGGTTTCTCCCTTCCAAAAGAAGCTACCGAAATGATGTGTGTTGTTAAGTTATTAAGTGCATGCTAAAAAGTGTTATAGTACGGAGAGAGGAGCCAACAAGAGCTTGATGGCACACAAACAAAATGAGTTAAGTACCCACACTGTTAAAACAAAAAGGCAACAGAAAACAACAAAATGATAGGCGCATCAGACATCAGAAACAAAATGACGTGAAACAATTTTTCCTCAATGCACACTCCTAGAGATTTGTACTGCTCGTTCAGTCCTCATTCAGCCCCAGGACGGAGAGCCTGAAATGGGAATCGGGCTCAAGCAAAGCAGCTGGACCAGCCCAACTCAAGAATGACTTCATCACTTCACTGTGGAATCTCCCAAGTTGCCAATCATATCCCAGTGGTGGGACCCCGAGGCTGTAAATACCACATTTCATACCGACGCATGCTAGACATATGTAAGCCACTTAAGTCTCAGTGCTGCCTTCATTCTATTGTCCGTAAACAGTTCACAGGCTGCAGCTTTAGGAGGGAGGTTATTCTCTTGTGTAGGTGGCCATGTACCCGTGTAAATGACCCCTTATAAAGTACCAACCAGCATAGAGCAAGCGCTTTATCGTGAAGATAGGCATAACTGGGGGGTATAATCTGGGCAGAGATCACATATCACATGTAGATTATAAAATACTTTAAAGCAACCTGCGTTTACATGTGTAAAATACATGCTGCTGGTGAGCATGTGTAAACGATTGCGTCTACATTCAAGACGCGTTCTCTCTCACATACGATCATATTTTATAAGGACAGATAGCGCCTACCCATGGCACCCCGTCATAAAATTACCCTTTGAGTGTCTGCTGCGTTTTATACAAGAAGCCTAACATATTTCTGTTTTAAGAGGTCTTGTCATTTCCGGTTAGCAACCCATCCAGGCACACCCCCACTCTCCTCTAGTTATGTGGTTATGTCACCAGAAAGCAGATGGACAATCGCATAATGGAAGCTAAAATGAAATGACAGAACATTAAGCAAAAAGACACAAATGATTTGGCATTTTTATTATTCCCATTGAGCTACACTTTCCAGAAGAACATAAGAAATTCCTTAGTGGGTCAGACCAAGGTCCAACAAGCCCAGTATCCTTTTTCCAACAGTGGCCAATCCAGGTTGCAGGTACCTGTCAAGTTCCCAAAGAGGCACAGAGGTTCCACAACTCTTGTCTCACACACACAGACAACTCTAGCCAGCAGCGTCCACCCTTTATTCTCTGAAGCAGTCAAATATACCTAAGCAGAATAACACTGCACCTCAGAAAGTTCACCCCAGGACCTTCTGAATGGGTGTGCCACCCAGCTGATTCTACTGACCATCCAGCTAACTTAGTCTGATGAACTGACATGGCAAAATAATAAGCAGAAATGGAAAAGTGATTTTAAGTGATTTTGCAACTAATACTTACAAAACGTAATATGAATGAATTCCACGCTTAGTGACAAATAAACCCATCGTAAATGGAACTTCCTGAAAGATGACTAGTTGTAGTGCCTGCTGCTGACCCTCTTATAGCGCGGCCCGCCCGGCGATTCCTTCATGCCACCCGACTGGCAAAAACGTCTGCGGAGAACACTGCATGGTATCTTCTTTCCTGTGCTTAGACAGTAGTGGCAGTCAAGGCAGGATTAATCCTTCAGTGGGCCTTGGCCAAAGGAGCATATTGGGCCCTCCGCCATAATATACATTTTTAAACTCCTACAAATGTGTGAACATTGGCACATTAGCCCAACTTCACCCCCTAGCATTATTACATCACCCCCTCCCTCCCTCCCGTCCTCTAACACAGATGTTCTCAACCCAGTCCTCGGGACACACCTAGCCAGTCGGGTTTTCAGGAGAACCACAATGAATATGCACGAGAGAGATCCGCATGCACCGCCTCCATTATAAGCAAATCTCTTTCATGCACATTCATTGTGGTTCTCCCGAAAACCTGACCGGCTAGGCGTGTCCCAAGGACTGGGTTGAGTAGCCCTGCTCTAGCAATCACCTTCAGCATCCCCTCTCCCCTGCCTGATACCTGCCAGGTAGCAGGAGCTGGTGGGCAGTGCTTCTTGCCTGCTGTCTCCTCCTTGGATGGGATTGGTGGATCTCATGAGATCCCCGGGGCCTGTGTGCTTCTGACGGCAGAAGAGGAGAAGCAGCTAAGATTCTTCTTCATAGTTGAAAGACGGCAGGCGGGGGGGAAGGGAGGACAGATGAAAAGATGTCCATGGGTTGTGGATGGCTCAGGCTGGCCCCCTCTTCTGTTCGTTAGCAGCTGACGTATCAGGGCAAAAATCTGCTTTGGAAACTGCTCAGTTAGCACATCTGACCTAGCTCCCCTAAACATTTGGACTCTAGGCATGCACCTGATTTGCCTATGCCATAACCTAACTCTTACAGGTCCATTCCTGCTCTCCCATCCATGTTCCAGCACATAACACCCTTATACTATCTTGCTGAACCCCTTCCTCTTGAAAAAACAATAGTGTCTCTGCTACAGGGACCAAAATACCCTCCCACCCTTCCATACTAGCAAAGCAACCTTTTATGCAACCAGCAGCACACACTAGGACAGGAAACCATCCTCCTTTAGGTATCAAGATGGTCTACAGACATTCTTCCGTAAACTGAGCCTCAACACCTGAGCGACCACACACATATATCCACTACAGCACACCTTCCTCCAGAGAATAACGGAGCAGCCCCAGGACTGCACTGTTCCTTCTTTTCTTCTCCTGGTCCAGGCCCTCCTGACAGTGTGATGGATATACTGCACTTTGCTGCAAAAAGCCAAACGGTATAACCATCCACCAATTATCTGGATATGTTTTAATTAAACCGTGAATAATTGAATAAACAAATGTAGTTAACAGTGTTAATGGATCATCTGAGTCAATCGTGCATTTAGAGAATCTTCCCCTGTCCAGCACTACATTTGCAAAATAACGGATACAGGGACAACTGCAGATTTCCAGGGATGGGAGAGCAGCCAGAAAAGCCACAAACAGAGGATTGGCACCAGTATGCTCATTCCTTCATTTCAATTCAGGAGTGGAAAAGCATTTATAGCTTCTGCCTTATATTTCAAAACATGCTACAAGCAAGCAGCAGGAGAAACTTCCTTTGTAATCCTTTGGAACGACTGTAGTCTACAGCTGGACTGGAAGACGTCTCTTCGCTTTCCAGTGCAGACTATCATCTCTCCAAGGCACGAGTCACAAACCTGCCCAATAGAGTTTAGCTTAGACTGGTTGTTTTCACAATGACTCACTGATTTTCTGCTCTCAGGTGAGGTCCGCTTCTCATCTGGAGGTACAATTTCAAACTCTGAGGAAGTTCCCTGCAAAGTAAAGCAACAGACAGATTAATGCCAAGCCTCCATCGCCCCTCTCATAGAC
This sequence comes from Ichthyophis bannanicus, assembly GCA_033557465.1. NCBI lineage: Eukaryota > Metazoa > Chordata > Amphibia > Gymnophiona > Ichthyophiidae > Ichthyophis > Ichthyophis bannanicus. Next base: position 66,782,870 of record CM066050.1, on the reverse strand, counting down.
TATTGCAACTCTGTCCTCCATGGGCTCCCCAAGACTAACTTTGTTCCCTACAGCTCACCCAAAACGCAGTTGCACGACTCATTGCCGGAGCTCCCAGACACTCCCACATCACCCCCATATTAAAATCCCTACACTGGCTCCCAGTTGCATCCCATATCAGGTTCAAGACACTCGTCATCACTTATAGAGCCTTCTTCAACACCACTGCGTAACAGCTACAATCATTAGTTAGATGTCCCGACAACAGACTCCGGCGACAGAATGCAACAAATCTTCTCCTCCCACCAGTGCAGAACAACAAGAGACCACAATGCACCTGCATAACAGCCTTCCAAATTCTACACTCCCACCAATTGGAACAAATTCACCCCACGATATCTTGTCTCCAATCCCACACCATCTTCAAAAAACACCTCAGGACCTCTCTCTTCAAAGAACACTTCAATGCACTCACCGCTATAAACCCCCAACAAGAACACCCCCCCCCCCCTGCTCCTCCTCACCACGCCAACAACCTATCTCCTCTAAACAACTGCCATTATAAATAACACCTTCCCTCACCCCACCTCATTGCCCCCTTCATCCTCCCCCTGACATTATCCAGCTATCCCTCTGCTAGAAGTTGTTCACAACGCCTAGCTATTTAATCTCTAAGCTGCCTGTATAGAGTTTCATTTCTTCCATGTAAGCAGTCTCACATTCGCAATGTTTTTTTTTTTTATTAAAGTTGCCTGTACATATATTTTCAGCTGTTCCATGTAAATGTTCATTTGTTGTTCTATGTAAACCTTTTTGCCTTGTAGAAAAACAGTGTATAAAACCAGTTAAATAAATAAAGTCAGTCACATACAGCCCTGCGCCACAAACTGTTACATGCATGTTAATGCTTTCTCTTAAGAGCTAAAAAGGTTTGCTATGCAGGAAGGTCTTAGCATACTAAAAAATATTAGACTAAAATTTGTGTGCCCATGCATTTAAATGAAGGAATGAGAGGTTACCAAGACCATGCTATACAATGTTCTTACCCACCATGCTGGTTTATGAATGTTATAAATGCTCCCTATTAAATATCTACCATGGATAGAGTTAGCAGACTCCCATTAATTTATTTACCAAAGGCAAACTAAATAGCATCAGCACGTTAAACGGTGCATGCTTAGTTCTCTTTTGCTATTGGCTCCACTGTTGGCTTTCAAGGGGAGCCTCACATATGACGCTTGCTCACTGTCTTAGAGAGCAGTCATGGTCAGATGGATATCTAGTATGACGCTGTGGTGAAAGTGAGTTAAAGCTGACTACTGATTATGCGTCAGCAGTAAGTCAGGGGTTAATTAAACCTCAGTTTTGTAGGAAAGAAAGTCCTGTGCAATTTTGTGAGAAACATCTTGCATAACTAGTCTTGGTAGGAAGAGGTACTGGTACATGAGATAAGAAAAGCTTTTCACATGGCAACTGTATACAAAATAAACTGAAGGCCATCTTTCGGTGGAGTTCTGAGTTTCTGAAGCATGGGATGGGAGATGCCCCCTTGAGCATTCCCAGGCGCCTGGCCAGTGTCTTGATTATGTTTAATGGATAGCTGATCCTATTCCGCATGTGACAAACGTGATGGAAAATAACTAGTTGCTACTGCAACAAGGTATAAGGAAGGGGCCTCTTGGCAGTCAGACAGAAGAGGAAAGTCTCGCCCAGGGGTTGAATGTGCACACTGCCTGAGGGTCTTCCCAACTGAGGGTCTCTCCTGCCTGGCTGAATTTGGGACTTTTTCAGTCAAAGTGTTGGCATGAGATGAAGCGTACAACTCTTTTAGTGATGTATTGTTTTCTTTTATCTTACTTTTATGCACAGCTTAACTAATCATATGTGGATAAGTGAATTACTTGTTTTCAAGTTATCAGTTTATTTATAAAACTTTTTTTTAAAAAGGTTCTCTCTATTCTAACATGTGTTTATTTTGCTTAAACGGGGTGTGAAATAAAGACAAACGCCTAAATCCTGACACAGTGACTGAAGAGTTCACTGACTGATGGACAATTTATTCCCGATATCCATTGCCAGTCAATAACGGCTCAGTATTAGTTATATTGAGCTTCAACCAGCTAGAAAGTAAGGTACTGCGCCTGTATTATTTCTGCAATATTATGTACATCTCTAGGGAGAGGAAGCAGTCCTTGTATATCATTTGCATATATGCAGAATGACATTCCTACAGTCCTTAGGCTCTACACAAAAGGGCCATAAAATATTGAACAAATATGGAGAAAGTATCAAGTCTTGCAGGATACTCTGCTCAAATGATATCTTAAATTGTGTGTTCATGTTCTTTCCGTGTAGAAAAACCTGAAAATGCATTGGCAAAATAGTGTACCCATTGTAAACGGAGAATGCTGCATTCCCTCTCCTGCCGTAACTAGAAAGGTCATGTGGTCTTTTTCTGCCGTCATGATTCTTATATCCTTGCACAGCTTATATCTCTAACTAGAAAGAGTAGGGATATTTATAGCATAATAAGATTATTTTAGATGACCCTAGAACAATTTATGTGCTTCAAATGAAGCAGGTGGGCTTAAGTTGAAGCTGGTCAGTAATATGTTCACTATTAAAACAGAATATCTTATCACTTGTTAATAACAAATATGTACAGGGATGCAACAGAATCCAAAATGTGCCAAAAATACTCAATAGGAAACTAAAAACCACTGTGGCAACAATCCCTAGATATGACCACCAGTCCTCAGTAGATGGCCATAGGCAAATCTTCAGTAGTACTGTTGCAAAGATCTTAGGGGGACCATGAAAAAGTGATTTAGCCAGTACTGATTATCAACAGATAGCCAAAAGGCCATAAGATTAAGCAGAAATGTTGTTGCTGTGTTGAATATAATGGTCAGCTCTGGTTTACCACTGGTCTAGATACCATGCAGGAAGATACATAATTGAAGATACTGACTAAGGGAGGGGGCAAAATGACACAAAATCAAGCTTGATCACCCTTCCGTTTTCTGATTCTGAAGCCTGAAGATGAGCAACAGCTACTGATTTCTTGCCCTCTACAACATAAGTAACAGGAGCAGGTTTCTGGTTGGATGGCAATCATATTGTTATCTCTAAGCCATCACGGCAGCCCATTAATTCACTTTTAAAAGTAAAGGGTTCCCTCATTCTCCAAATGCACCAAAGTTTAGGTATAATATAATCCCATTTTTCAATTTGATTGTAATTATGTTATTATATTATATAATTCATATTGCTGCTTGAAAGACTTTATAAGAAAGGAGAGAACTTAATTTCCCCACTAAAATGCACCAAATATGAATTTTACAAGTGAGGTCATTAAAACTTAGTGCCATTTTGGCTTATAAATTGGGAGAGTTGGTAACTTCCCTTACAGAACATCATATCTTCCCCATGTTTGTATTCTTCTAAAATGGTTTGATGCACTATTCCTACCACATCCTGCAATGTGATATTTCTACATTACTAGTACTACTTATTTTGCACATTTTAATATGTTATTAGTACAACATTGCTGTTACCCTTACAGATATGTTGAAAACCTCTAGGAATGATAACAATATTCAGGCATTTTCATGCATAATACTGAGCTTAGCAATCCCCAACTAGACAGAGTATCTGCTCAATCCCGTATGAAGCTAAAATTCAGACCTTTCCCCTCATTTACTCAAGAAAATCATGAAACTTTCAGACTCACAATAGATGAAGACTTTAGATCACTCTTAGGTGACTCCTTTTCATTGTCACCTGGAACAAGCAGCAAGTCAAAAATCTGGCCACATCCTGTAAGAGAGGAGACCTTCAAGGTTAGGACTTCAAAATGGCTTTAGCTCCAAAAGGTTTGCTAAATCTGGCTGAATGACTATACTGGCACTATGAAAGCATGACTAGTTGGAATCTGTGTTAAGGATGTTCTGTCACTTGAAGATGGTAGGGAATTTTGCTGGTATTTCCCTATTCCGTTCTTTGTCATTTCCCATCCAAAATGACGTGAAGAAAAATGTCCCTCTCTAAGCACACAATGTTTTCAACATGCACTAAAAGCACTTAGGTCAATAATTTTTAATGGACATTAACTGCAAAACCTGTGTGTCAACTGCAGGAGGAGAGACCGGCAGCAGCGCTGGTGCAAAGATATGAGGTGCCCTACGCAAGTCCTCAATCCTTTCGCCTCCCCCTGCAACGTCAGTGCTTTAAGCAACTGCCTAGTTCACCTATTGGGTCAAGCTGGCCCTGGCTGGCAGTTGGGAGATGTCTGCTGGGAGGTTAATGCAGGGGATATGCAGTTAATATGGGTTGATGTCTCAGTGGCTAGCTTAAACGCAGTTAGCTAAACTTTTGAACTTGTTGTCATTCCCATCTGGGAATCATTTTTATAAAGTCATTTTAGCACATATTTTATTTATTTATTTATTTCCAGTCTCTCTTATACCGCGCTATTCAACATCAGTGCGGTTTACAATAAACATAGAACTACACATTTCCTTGGGTACTCTGTGCTTACAATGAACAGGAGTTTAAACTTGGGTAACAGGGGGTAACTATTTACAATCTTGCAACATGGTGGGGCTCATCTCACCCACATACTGATGAAATTGCAAAAGGCATAAAAGAAAAGAATGCACAAAGACAAAGGTGCGAAGGCGTTGCTCTACCTGCATCCTTGCATATTGTACAGGCGGACATTTACACCTGGTCTTGGACAGGCATAATATCTGTGCCTTCAGTACAGATGCAATTGCTTCAAAGTTTGCACAAGTATTTTATAAAGATACAAAGGTGCTTATGTGCCTTTATAAAATAATAAAAAAATAAGAGGACTTCTTACTCTCTTAACTTAGGTGTTCTGCTATAAAATTAACCTCTACTCCATTGTACTGAGCACTCCCTTCTCCTAATGCAGCTTAGTAAATAGGCCCTTTGGTGGCATGCCTACTAAACCTGGCTGCTAACGCACCGCGCGGTAAGGGGCAAAGCTCCACGGTATTTACAGGGGGCGCTCCCAGCAGAGTGCCTGCAAATACCATGGAGGGTTTCATTTCCCACAGAGACCCCACGTTACCTGCCGAAACCAGTGCCATGGGTCCCTGTGATAAATCCATGGGGTGGTATGATAGCGATCGGGTGCAGAGCTGTCAGCAGCTTTGTGCCCCGATCGCTGCCATGCCTTCACAAATGCCATGATTGGGTTTGCCCCCCCCCCACTCCCCAATATTGTTGGTGCTGCAATCCACAGCACTGACAATATAAAAAGTTACGGTCTATGCCCCCTTCAGCACCGATCGCCCTGGATAGCTCCCGATTCCCATCAGGAGCTGCCTGGGAGGAAATCACTGCAACCTCCAATGCATAAAATCTCCCAGGCAGCCAGTCGGCTAAGCCCTCTCCCTCCCCCCAATACAGGTTTAAAAGAATGGGGGGCTCCCACAGACCCACTCTTCCCCTCTCACCTTCCCTTATAGAAGATAAATCCTGACTAGCCAGCCGCAAAGCGGGGTGGGGCTCAGTGGCCCCCAGTCCCTTTCCCCCTCTTGCACTAACCTTCCATGGTGGTCTAGGGTCCAGTAGCCAAATCAAAATAACTCATCATGAGGTGCTGCCCTTTAGCTACTTGCTAGGGGCAACACTGCGAGATCACAGCCATCTTTGGACCTATGAGAAGAGCAGGCTAGCCGGGATGTATTGTAAGGGAATGTGGGAGGGGGAGGGAGGGGGCTTAGCCGACCGACTAGCTGGAACGTTTTATAAATTGGAGGTTGCACCAATCCCCCCTGGGCAACTCCTGATGGGGCTCGGGAGCCGTCCAGGCGTGAAGGATACTTAAGGGGGGGGGCGCACACTTTACTTTCATAAATTTTCGGTTCCACAGAGCAAAGCACTGTGCCCCCAACAATGGCTTGGAGGAGGGAGAACTGATCAAGGCACTGGGAGGCCAGATTACCTCCATGGCACAGCCCACATTATTGGGCCTTCTGGCAGATAACACCACCTCTGGAAGGGTAAATAATCCATCAAATAAAATATATATATATCAGTCCACTATTATAGTGGACTGATATATATATATATTTTGATGGATTATTTACCCTTCCAAACTTGAATATCACAGCCTTTAGCATTAGAAAGCTCATTTTTTGGACTTCATATCCCTCTGCTCCCCAAAAAATATTAGGACATGAAACCTTTGAATCTTATGTATCGGCAGGACCGTACCAAGGACTGTGCAAGTGGTGCGGTCGCACAGGGCGCAAGTATGGAATGGACACTGATGTCATCACTGGGCTTCCAAAAAGCCTGAAAAAAAGCGAGTTCCTGCAGGCAATTGGCTGGGTCGGGGGCACCAAGTTCACCTGTTGCACAGGGCATATTGTTAGCATGGTACGATGCTGTGTATCGGCATCTGTTTTTTGCTTTTTGGTAGGGAATAGGTACTCTGAGGTAAGCCTAAGGGAATAAGTACTCCAATGCAGAAGCAAAAGCAGACCTTTTAGAAATTTGCAAGGGTTCTGCAAATGTGGCAAGCAGTCCTGCACAAGGCAGATGCAGTCCATTTATGAGACAGAATGGAGACGTTTGGAGCCCTGAGAGGAACGTGGAGGTAGACTGGGGGATTCTGGATGGAGATCAAGGGGTGGCCAGGAAGTTTCTTTGGGCAACCAGGAGCAAGGTGAACAAGGATCCGATATGACAATAGTCAGCCAAAGGTGTTTATTTCTTCAAAACAGCTGCTTGATCGTTGTTGCTTGAACCCTGTACATCAAGCCATCAAGAGAGTTAACACATATACTTCTGGTGGCTGAGTTTACATTTAGAGGTTTATGATTTTACCTCTCTGCCGAACATCCCTGAAGAAATCATTTTTGATGAAACACAATCATGTAGGATGATTTGCAGCTGTTTTGAAGAAATAAAAACCTTTGGCTGGACTACTGTATGATCTTGGATCTTTGTTCAATTCGCTCCTGGTTTCTTGGCTTGTGAGCTGCAAGTGTGTGTGTGCTTTCTTCAAGACTGCATAGGAAGTTTCTTTAGCCTTTCTGGAGAAGGGGGACCTGGGAAGGATATGGCTCATGAGTTTAGGGAGCAAAAAAGGGGGTACACCTCACCATTGAACCAGAATAGTGTTGGGTCTCTTGCCAAGAATAGGAGGACTTGGTTTCCTCTTGCGGAAATGACGACAGAATTTTGCCAACTCTCTCCTCACAGTGTCTCCTCCTCCCATCCCTCTTTCTCTCTCTGCCCAAGCCCTTGCCAACTATTTCCTTGACAAAGTCCACAAGATTATACTCTAATTCCCTTCTAAATCACCTTCATCCCTTCTTACCCTTTTTCAATATCAACTTTTCCCCTCAATCTGCGTTACCCTTTCATCCTTTTCTAAGCTCTCAATTGAGGAAACCTCTCTGCTTCTTTTCTCCTCTAAATTTACTACCTGTTCCTCTGATCCTATCCCCACCCGTCTCCTCCTCTGTCATCCCTTCTATCTCACATATTCTCAACCTATTGCACTCCACTGCAACTGTCCCTGCTGCCTTCAAGCATGCTGTGGGTCACACTTCTCCTGAAGAACCTTCACTTGACCCTAATTGTGCTTCTAATTATCAATCCATCTCTCTTCTTCCCTTCATTTCCAAACAGTTACCTTGAATTTCTCTCCTCTCAAGCCCTGCTAGATCCTCTTCAATCTCTCCATTTGTCCCTTACACTCTACTGAGAAAGCTCTTGTCAAAGCTTCCAGTGATTTGTTCCTGGCTAAATCCAAAGGCCTCTTCTCTATTCTCATTCTTCTTGACTTTTCTGCTGCTTTTGACACTGCTGACCACCACTTTCTCCTCGACAGATTGTCCTCACTTGGTTTTAGGGACTCTGTGCTGCGCTGGTTCTCTTATCTTACCTATCACTCTTTCAGCGTTTGTTCTGGTGGTTCCTTCTTTACTGCTATCCTACTCTCAGTTGGTGTACCCCAGGGGTCTGTTCTGGGCCCTCTACCTTTCTCTTTGTATACCCAGTTTCTTGGTGCTCTCATATCCTCCCATGGCTTTCAATATCATTTTTATGCTGATGACTTTCAAATCTACCTGTTGTCCCTTCCATCTCATATTCTCAACCTATCGCTTTCCACTGCAACTGTCTCTGCAGCCTTCAAGCATGCTGTAGTTACACCTCTCCTCAAGAAACCCTCACTTGATCCTACCTGTCCTATTGACCCATCTCCCTCCTCCCCTTCATTTCTAAACTACATGAACGTGCAGTTCACTGCTGCTGCCTTGACTTTCTCTCCTCTCAAGCTCTCCTGGATCCTTTACAATCTGGCTTTTGTCCTTTGTCCTTTACATTCCTACTGATAAAGCTCTTGCCAAAGTCTCCAGTGACTTGTTCCTGGCAAAATTCAAGGGCTTTTTCTCAGTCCTCATCCTTCTTAACCTCTCTGCTGCTTTTGACACTGTTGACCACAACCTTCTCCTTGATGCCCTGTCCTTGCTTGGTTTTAAGGGCTCTGTACTATCCTGGTTCTCCTCTTCTCTCCCATCGCTCTTTCAGTGTTTGTTCTAGTGGATCCTCCTCTGCTACTATCCCACTCTCAGTTGGTGTACCCAAAGATCTGTCTTGGGTCCACTCCTTTTCTCTCTCTATACCCAGTCCCTTGGTGCGTGCATCTTTTCCCATGGCTTTCAGTACCATCTTTATGCTGATGACTCCCAGATCCACCTCTCCACACCTGAAATCTCTCCAGCAATCCAGACCCAGATCTCTGCCTGCCTTTCTGACATTGCTGCCTGGATGTCTCGCCACCATTTGAAATTGAACATGGCCAAAATGGAACTTCTTATGTTTCCCCCTAAATCTTCCTCTCCCCTTCTTATTTATTTATTTTATTTAGCTGTATTTATATCCCACTGTTTTACTTTCTGTTTCCTCTGCCCGCAACCTTGGTGTCATCTTTGACTCCATCTTTTTCTCCACATATCCAACAGATAGAAACACGTTTTAGCTTTCTCTCAACATTAGCAAAATTTGCCCCTTCCTTTCTGAACACAATACTAAATCACTTGTTTACTCTTTAGTCATCTCCCTTCTAGACTATTGCAACCTCCTACTTGCTGATCTCCCTCTGTCTCATCTCTCCCCCCCTTCAATCTGTTCAGAACTTTGTTGCTCGACTAATCTTCCACCAGCCCAGTTATACTCATATAACCCCTCTTCTCAAGTCACTTCATTAGCTCCCCTTCCATTTCCATATCCCGTTCAAACTTCTCCTTCTGACCTATACTATAAATATATTCATTCTATTGCTCCTCACTACCTTTCCTCTCTCAACTCTCCCTACACCCCCTCCTCGAGAACTCGACTCTTCTACCGGCCTGCATCTCTCTATGTCCTTTTCTTGTACTGCTAACTCCAGGCTCCGCTCCTTTCACCTTGCTGCTCCTTATGCCAGGAACAAACTACCTCCATCGGTATGAAAAGCTTCTTCTCTTCCTCTTTTCAAATCCATGTTAAAAGCTCACCTCTTTGAGGCTGCATTTGGATCCTAATCTCCTGTTTTCCTTGTGACTCCTCACTTTTATGGTACAGAAGAACATAAGATATGCCATACTGGGTCAGACCAAGGTCCATCAAGCCCAGTATCCTGTTTCCAGCAGTGGCCAATCTACATCATAAGTACCTAGCAGTCTCCCCAAAAGACACAGGTTCCTCAATGCTTGTATTGGGTGAAGCAGTGATATCCTGGGTCCCTTTTAATGATGGTTTATGGACTTTCCTCCAGGAGCTTGTCCAAATCTTTTTTAAACCCAGCTACACTAGCAGCTTTTACTACCTCCTCCAGTAACAAATTCCAGAGTTTGATTACACGTTGAGTGAAAAAATATTTTCTTTTATTAGTCTTAAATAGGTTACACTGTAGTTTCATTGCATGTCCCCTAGTCTTTTTATATTCTGACGGTGTAAACAATCGATCTATGTTTACCCATTCCACTCCATTCATAATTTATAGACCTCTATCATATCTCCCCTCAGCCGTTTCTTTCCAGGTTCAAGAGTCTCAACCTTCTTAGCATCTTGTCATAGGAGTATCCTTCCATCCCCTTTACCATTTTGGTGGCTCTTCTCTTCACCTTTTCTAATTACGCTATATCCTTTTTAAGATACGGTGACCAGAATTGTACACAATATTCAAGGTGTGGTCGTACCATGGAACGATACAGAGGCATTATAATATCCTTAGTTTTATTTTCCATTCCTTTCCTTATGATAGCTAGCATTTTATTTGATCTCTTTGCCGCCGCTGCACACTGGGCAGAGGGTTTCAACATGTTATCCATGATGACACCTAAATCTTTTTCCTGGGTAGTGGTTCCCAATGTGGAACCTTGCATGGTACCCTCAACCTCATCTACTGTATTGTCTATCTTGATTAGATTGTGAGCTGACGAGCAGGGACCGTCTTATGTGTGTGAGTACAGCATTGCATATGCCTTGTAGCTCTATATAAATGATTATTATTAGTAGTAATGTTTGTGTTACCATTAGTTTATTTATACATTCAGTGTATAGCTCATGCATTTTCAGTAGTAACTCAAGTTGAGTTAGAAGTCTGAATGTAAGTTTGTACCTGAGGCAATGGAGGGTTAAGTGACTTATCTGAGGCCATAGGGAATGCCAATGGGATTTGAACCCTTGTCTATTTGGTCACCAGGCTGTTGCTCTAATCCACTCGACTACTCCTCCACTCCCCATGCTGGTGGCACTGGTGATTGGGCTTGGATTGGATTAGTTCTTGCACAGCTGTCCCCACATGGATAAAGCTGGTTACCCATGCAGAGAAAGAACAGGAGTTTGGCCCTTGTGGTGTTTGAGGGATGGCCACTATGAGTTGATTGGAGACAAAGGATACCACCTGTACCAATTTTCTTTTTTTGCACATGCTTCTTCAGTAGAAGCTCACGGTGAATGGCATCTAGGGTGTGTGATTGTATACCATACCTTAAGCAACAGGTCAGATAGATATTTAACAACTTTTCATCCACACCTAGTCTGAAAAAAGAACATTTTGTGTCACTTACCAGGTGTAAGAGCCCATAATGCTTGTGATTTGTCCTAATTCTAGAGGTTTGAAGGTAGGCAAAACTGTGTTATAGGTAGCCATAAGTTACTACAATGCTATATAACCTGGAATCTATAAAGGTGTGAGTATTGGATGAATTGATATACTGGCTGGGTATAAAAACAAAGACAGACTGGATGGAGGGAGCCCAGTAACTTGGATGGGGGGAGGGGGGGCCCTGTGTGTCCCGCACTGCTCAAAAGTACATCATAGGTGGGACCAACACAGTTGGCCACACAATGCTACTGAAGGGCCTGAGCCTCTACTAGGGGCCCTGGAGTTGGAGGAGGTGTTGCAAGAGTTTGGGGTGGCAGCTCTGCACCAGTGAATTGATGCACTGGAGTGGTGTTGGCACATGCAGAGAAAGCATCCCAAGTCACTAGCACACGCAGGCTTTTTAGCAGTAATCCTAGTGATGGCCGCCAGTCAGCACAGATGTTGTAGGCATATTCAGTGGGGAGTGTGAGCTAGGAGTCAAGATCCAATGTCTGCCTATTTTCTTAGCATCACCAAGTCCTTAATGGTAGAGCCTAAGCCTTTGAAAGATTTTCTGTGGGGTAGATGTGGCCACTGGTGTAGAGGATCAGCGCTGCCACGTGAGGTGCAGAATCAGTTCTGCTCTGAGAGACGCAGCATTGGTGTAGAGGGTGAACTACCCTGCTGAGTGTCAGAATAGCTCTAATTATGGGCCAAAGTTCATTTAGAACATAGTTTGGTGGCTAACAAGGTCATTGCGCTTACTCGTGCCTGGCCCTTTTCTACATGGGGCTGGACAAAGATAGGAAGAGGAGCTAAAGGGGACTGGGTATGGCTCATGACTTTTCAACGTAAAATGATTTGGTCTTTTTTCTTGAACGTAGGACTTTCTAGTCAAATAATATGATGACGTTCAGTAGAACTACAGGGAAATACTTTAAAACTATGTAGACCTGCAATCTACTCCATTTAAATATTGTAGAAAAAAGCTTAAACAGGTGTACTATAGTCTTAATCTTCTTTTAATTGTCCAACAGCATTCTGCTATCCACCGTTGGTGCTCCCAACGTAAAAAAATCTTTTTTCCTTTTTATTTTCTTAATTTTTAATTACTTATTTATACTCTGGTAAAAACCACTAGTGCGTGTCTTAAAAATAATATCGAGGGGTCATAAATTTTCTATTTTACGTCGTGCTCCTCAAAACTCGACTCCCGTCTTTGAAATGAATGAAGCGATCTCTCAAAGACCACCTCAATGTGAAATTCTGAAGTCCGAAGTTACCAAAACGTTCAAAAATGTACTGAAATGTTTCAATCCATTAAGGTAACAGCTTATCCACGCGGCGTCCCTTCATTTTTCAGTTTGATTACGCAAGTTAAGAGAAGAAGACATATTGAAGTTTCGGACGTGGGCAGCTGTATTTTGGTTCATGATCCCCTGAAGAACCCGATTAGGAGAAACGCTACTGGCGCTGGGGGAGAGCGTCGGGATCACACACATATTGTCAGCTGTTACCTTAATGGATTGAAACATTTCAGTACATTTTTGAACGTTTTGGTAACTTCGGACTTCAGAATTTCACATTGAGGTGGTCTTTGAGAGATCGCTTCATTCATTTCAAAGACGGGAGTCGAGTTTTGAGGAGCACGACGTAAAATAGAAAATTTATGACCCCTCGATATTATTTTTAAGACAAGCACTAGTGGTTTTTACCAGAGTATAAATAAGTAATTAAAAATTAAGAAAATAAAAAGGAAAAAAGATTTTTTTACGTTGGGAGCACCACCGGTGGCTAGCAGAATGCTGTTGGACAATTAAAAGAAGATTAAGACTATAGTACACCTGTTTAAGCTTTTTTCTACAATATTTAAATGGAGTAGATTGCAGGTCTACATAGTTTTAAAGTATTTCCCTGTAGTTCTCATGACTTTTCAAGGCAAGTTATATTACAAGGTAAAGGGAGTATTTTCTTTGCCCCTGGCGGTTTGCAGATAAAATTTCATACCTGAGGTGATGCAGAGACACCAATTTTGATGTGGATCTCACAGAGCACCATGCCCAAGACACAGAAAGCAAAAGGCTCTCTTTTGAAGCACAACTTGCTGGGAGGCACTATTAAGGTATGCCAGCACTGAGACTAGCTTAGAACCCCATCACAGAACACGGCTCTGCCAGGGACAGCCAACAGTGATGTGCCAAGCACATACTCTGTGCACTAAGGCAGCTGTCTTGCCCAATAACGTAAGGAGTAGCAGTGGAAACATGGGTCCTGCTCTTGGGCTTGCAGATACACTTCCTCGATTCTCCAGGCATGGTGCAGGAGGTACAATGGGGGGCAGTTGACAGCATCCCTCAAGCAGGTTGTCAGAATAAAGTGTCTGAATGTCTCTTATGCTGCAGGAACAATAGAGTGTTTAATTAGTTTAGAAGGCACGAATGAAAGGGGCCCCCAGTCCTGACTGGCAATACTACAGAGTCAACAGGGACAGGCCAATGGCCCCTTGATGCCAGCTGAATGCTATGATGCTGCTGAGGATCCTTGAGAACCCAGGGTAGGTCTATAAGCCCCTGGTTAGCAGAGGTGCAGGGAGCACAACCCAAGCAAAATTTTTCAATTATCGGCATTCTCACCCCAAAGAGAATGCCAATCACAGCTCCGATTTACACCAAGAGCTACCATCGTGTCAATACCCAGGAAAAGAGGGACCCACAGAATGAGGATCAGCCACTCCTGTGCTGTTGTGGCAGGCGGAACTGCCACACATTGGCCTGGAGAGCCACAAAAGCAGCTCGGCTCTGCTGAAGGCCCCCAGACCTCCTAAAGGAGGGAAGCCATGGCTCTGCCAGTGTTGTGCTTCATGTCTGCACTGGCTGCCCAGTGCCAGGGAAGATGGAGGCACCAGCCAATGTATCGTGAGGAGTGTGGTTCACCCGTACATGGCACCGGAGTCTTTGGCTCTTTGTGCTGGTGTGTTGCACTGGAGAAGCACACACAGGGCAGAGACCAAAGTCACGGGGCCCAGAAAGCCCTTGGTGCAGATGAAATCCAACAAGGAGGAGCTTCACTGGCTACCTTGTCATTCCGCATCAAATACAAAACCCTAGTAACCATCTTTAAGGCCTACCACAACTCAGGCTCTCAGGACTTACAGAATCTACTGCAAAAACCTACAGAAAACAGGCTTCGATGAAGTTCTGCGAAAAACATGCTCACGCTCCTCCATGAACTTACCACAAGAAACATTTTCTCTCTATTCGTCTAGCCTCTGGAATACTCCGCTGCAAGAAATAAGAACATCCTCCGACCTCGCAACCTTCCACAAACTCCTCAAAACCTCTCTGTTCAAAGAACGCTTTGAGGGTGTTAACCGAAACATTAATCCGTCACAATTCTCCCCTGGACATGTGACCTCCTTAACTCATCATGTTTCATAGTATTGCATTTCCCACTCATTCCCATCAGATTCAATAAACTCTTCCCATCCCATCTACCACGTTCCTTTATGTTTGCGGAACTTTTTCTATCCTCCTCTACCCTAATCTTGGCATTGTTAAGTTATAGTTATGCTCATGTTAACCTTGTTTTCCTGTTTTTTGTAATGTTGAAGTTACGTTCCATGTAAGCCGCCTTGATCTTTGGAAATGTGGTATATAGACTAAAATAAATAAATAAAATAAGCTTTGGCCTCTGTGCCAGGCCAGTCCACATTTGTTCCAGCCTGATGCCAGCCCTTGTGATTAAGCACCATTGAGGATTGGCGTCAATGGCTCTGCACCCCAGTGATAGGCTTGCAAGGGTGAGGGGAGGGGGCAGCACCATCGTTTGCTTGGAGTCCTGCTGGCACAGGTGAAGTGAAGCCACCAGGAGTCAGCGAGGCACAGAACCAAGCAGATGGTGTGCAGCACATGGGGCACAGCATAAGGAACGTTTCCCAAGTGAAAGTCCCTTCTTGATTCAAGTCTCTTCCATCTCTCATGCAGTGGCAAGTTACAAGAGACCTGCCCATTGGATGGGAGATTCTCCTCTGCTCAGTGCCACTATGAGTGCGGACTGGACTGAAGGAAATGCAGGTGGGAATATCTGTACATCACTGGGGGAGAGTTCGCTCTGGAAGAGAGTCAGGCCCTATGTGCTGGTGGTTCAGCATCTGAGGGCAAGATCTCTCTGAGAGGAGAGTCAAAGCCCTAAGCATCAGCAGAGAAGTTGAGTAGCTGCTCAAAAGCCTCAGAGCCTAAGGATCCATCCAAAAGGGAAGAAACAAAAGAAAAAGGGGGAAAAATAAATAGAGATCAGAATTTCCACCCACCTGGCTGAGCGGATAAGAGAGGAAAGGGTGGTCACGGTGGTGAAGGGTGGCTGACACATGCTTAGAAAGGCTTTCTAGGTATTTTCTGAGCTTTAGGAGAGTTAGTCTGTCCATGGAATGGAAAATAAAACCAAAGATATTAGAATGCCTTTGTATCGTTTCATGGTGCGACTGCACCTTGAATATTGTGTGCAGTTCTGGATGCCATACAGTATCTTAAAAAGGGTATAGCAGAATTAGAAAAGATACAGAGAAGAGCCACTAAAATGATCAAGGGCATGGAAGGATATCCCCAGGAGGAAAGGCTTAAAAAGGTTAGGGCTCTTCAACTTAGAAAAAGATAGCAGAGGGGAGATATGATAAGTGGTTGATAAAATGAGTGGAGTTGAACGGGTAAACGTAGATTGGTTGCTTACTCCTTCAAAAAGTAGAAAAGACCAGAGGACACTCAATGAAGTTACAATGTAGTATATTTCAGACTAACTGGAGAAAACATTTTTTCACTCAATGCGTAATCAAACTCTGGAATTTGTTGCCGGAGGATGTAGTAAAAGCCGTTATTGTAGCTGAGTTTAAAAGCAGTTCAGACAAATTTCTGGTGGAAAGTTGAACCATGATCCAAGAGAACTGGTGAAATACACTGCTTACCCATTGGACAAGCAGCATGGGATCTGTATACCTTTTGGGAACCTGATTTGTGACCTGGATTGGCCACTGCTGGAAACAGGATCCTGGGCTTGATGGACCTTTGGTCTGATCCAGTATAGCATATCTTATCTTCATGGTGGCAATGATTGACATCACTCGTGTGTGACAGACTCATCCTGGTTGTTCACGGAGAACTGAAAGTTACTAACAATGCATCTGAAGTCATCAAAGAATCACAGACACATGATCACACCCTTGTGTAGAAAAGAGTGCACCTAAAACATCAAGCTAGTCAAGTATGATTGTGATGTTGCACACTGTACGCAACTCAGTGGCCTCTATCACGTCTGCACCAGGCAGTCTCAGAGACAGCTGGAATAGAGAGAGCTCAAAGATGTAGGTTTAAGAGAAAGAGGGAAGGATGGGGGAACAGAAGCAAGTGTTGTTCAGAGACCGTTTCCAATAGACAGATATTAGAAAGTAGGGGTGTGCAGGCAAACTAAATTTCACTTTAAAAAAATTAGAAACTTGGAAATTTTAACAAAGTTTGCTTCAGAGGTGATGCAATTTCATCAATAGTGAAGAAAGGCTAAAAAGGTTGGGGCTCTTTAACCTGGAAAAGAGACGGCTGAGGGGAGATATGATAGAAGTCTATAAATTAATGAACGGAGTGGAACGGGTAAACGTAGATCGATTGTTTACGTCATCAGAATATAGAAAGACTAGGGGACATGCAATGAAGCTACAGGGTAAACTATTTAAGACTAATAAAAGAAAATATTTTTTCACTCAACATGTAATCAAACTCTGGAATTTGTTACCGGAGGATGTAGTAAAGGCTGTTAGTGTAGCTGGGTTTAAAAAAGGTTTGGAAAAGTTCCTGGAGGAAAGGTCCATAAACCATTATTAAGAAGGGACCCAGGATAATCAAGACCCAGTACAAGCATTGTGGAACTTGTGTCTCTTGGGGAAACTGCTAGGTACATATGACCTAGATTGGCCACTGTTGGAAACAGAATACTGGGCTTGATGGACCTTGGTCTGACCCAGTATGGCATTTCTTATGTTCTTAGTACACCCTACTGAGTAATAATGTGCATTATTAGTGATATGGGGGTTTACCCTTTGTTTCCATCAAAAAACAATATGAAATCACTTAGGAAAATCCACTAACATTTCCCATGTTTTGAAAAAAGGTAAACATAGAAGCTGTAGGAGATATATTTGTGAGTTCAATAAAAGGTTGGCATACATTTCTATGTATTCAAGTGGACTAACATGGTAGCCACAACTTTATTCAAGGGTGAATGAATTCCAGACACCCATTTTAGTCACTGTGAACAGGTTTACTGGGGAAAGAGAAAACCTATATAAAACATTTCCAATGCATAGATCCTTAATGAAGGAATAAATGTATACCTGACAATACAACAATCAGAGAGACAGCTTATAAAACAGCACAGGCCTTTGGCCAACATACCCATCGCTTCCACTGGCTGAGAAGCATTTTGGTTTAAAGAGGAGGAAAGAGTGTTTGGAGATAAAGATAACTTCAGCAACTCATTATCCTTCACCAAGTCTTCGGCCTTCTGCCGTAGCTTGGATGCTTCCATTTGCGACTCTTCCATCAACTCTCCTGTTTTAAGAATACAAGAATTAAGCTTCCAAGAAAACGTAATAGGTAGGTTAGAATACTAGCATGCAGGGAGACCTGGGGGTTTGATTCCCAGTTTCCAGGTCAGCTGGTAATGATGCACAGACAGCACTCACAGTGGGGAAGGCTTCATATTCATTGGACAACATCATACTCTACTGGCCAGATTTATGGCCCATGATGAAGGCAGATTTCAGAAAGAAGCCCTGGTGTTCAGCCACTGGCTAGGGACTGTAACTACAGTGACTAAAAGAAGATATAAAGGTGGCGGGGGGGGGGGGAGGAGGGGAAATCCCCGAGTTGTTTTAAAGAGACTCATGTTAGATCCCAGTTCTGGCCCCAACTGAGGCTCTAAGGAGTAGGAGGAAACTGCAGAGTCAAACCCCCCTCAACCCCCACAGCCACCACTGGCAGAAAGAGAGCCTTTAGTCAGCTGAGGTTAGTACTCACCGAGTCACTGCCGTCTGTGGCCTGTGTGAAAGCAGTGTGTGGAAGCTCGTCTATTTCATAAGACACCCGAATCCACATCACTAAAAACT
Source organism: Ichthyophis bannanicus (assembly GCA_033557465.1). Classification (NCBI taxonomy): domain Eukaryota; kingdom Metazoa; phylum Chordata; class Amphibia; order Gymnophiona; family Ichthyophiidae; genus Ichthyophis; species Ichthyophis bannanicus. Next base: position 66,764,622 of record CM066050.1, on the reverse strand, counting down.
ACCTTTACAACTGATGGCCTAAGTGTTCTGCTAAACGGGCTCAAGGGTTCAGCTAATTTATATAGGACTAGACTGACTAAAGTGTGCTGCTACAGTAAATAATGGGGGGTGGGGGATATTCAAAGACATATGCATGGTTCACAAGCCTGCAAACCATGTAAATGCCAGTCAGCGGCATATCCAGTGGCACTAACATGGATACCTGCGGCGCCGCTGCTACATGCCTCAATGCATCAGGTGTGTCATGCGTGTTCTGGGGCAGAGCGGACGCAGCACCCTTTGCTAACTGGGAGCGCCAATACTGAACGGCTGCCCGGTTAGTGACCTGTGGCTATAATTAGGCATAGCAAAGGCTTCTGGGTTATGCAGCGACTCGGATATTCAATACTGGTGGCTGGATACGGCCGGAGCATTGAATATCCAGGGTTAGTATGCGCTATGCGCTCTACGGTGTATTAATGCGCGCCAACATGGAAACACACATTTTAGTAACTCTGGCCCACCTCTAAAAGTCATGGTTCTAAAAATAATATTAGCCACAATTTTTTGAAAAGATTTTCTAAGAGGGTATCACTGTAATTGTTTCTCTCTTCCACATCCCAAACAAATCCTCATGAAGGATACTATTTCACAACATTTAAAAAAACAAACAACAAAAATCAACATTCTCAATGAAAACGTTTGGTCTTTGTCGATGAAAGCCCATCACAGAGAATGCAAAATACTTCAGGCAGTAGCTAGGATTTTATGAGCATTTTCAAGCAACCTGATCTGGGAGTTTTTGGGAGGATGGAATAAGGAGGGTAGAGCAATTGGCTAGAAATTCCCACCGATGCATCTCTCACACTGCACACACAAAACAGTTATTTTAAGTAATTATTAAGCCTGTGTAGGGTCATTTATAAGGGGGGTGGCCTAGTTAAACCACTTTTTAAAAAGATGCTTATGCTTTTCAAATGTGCAAGTAAATTACAATATTTTCTAATTGACATGCGAACCTGCCTGCTGTGCCCACACTCCATCCATCTCTGCGTGCCCGCTGGCACACTGTGCGCCTTGATGCCAAAGCACACCCTTTTACACCAGCTGGTATTGTATAAAAAGGGAAGCTGTGCACGTGTGACCCCATAAGTGTGGGAAAAGCTTTGTAAAATCCCCTCCTAAATGTATAACGGCTTCTGATGGTAGCGTTACTGACATGCAGAGCAACAGAGAGCGAGGCCGATGACCTGAACTCGCAAAAGGCAACTCTGTGCATTTAACGCACGGCTGGCAAACATTAAATAGGATACTGCACACTTGCTGAGTTTTTAACATGCGATTTTTCTGTCATCCTCAAACACTGTGTTTAGCTCAGGCACATTATCCTTTGCACGTTTAAGTGTAAAAATCAATTTTAATGAGTTTGTCTGATTCAAAGCCATAGAAAGCATCTCGCTGGCAATGAAGGACGCATTAAAGGACGCTTGATTACTTCATAACAGCAGTATCGCAAAAACTGTAGAGCGTTCTCACAAAGGTGTTTGCAATCAAGTCCGACGGTAAAGTATGCATGCAATTTACCTTCTGGTCTCATCTCCATAACACGTATGTTTTTGCAGTGTTGCTGAGTAGTGCATTGGCCCCAGAGTGGCCTAAAAATGATTCTTGCATATCAGGAACGGCATAAGCAAATGTGTATCTTGAATATCTGTATCCTGAAATGTTGCCATAGAGCTCCAAAATTCCGGCATACATTCAAGAACTCATTCACATGACGTTTTGCTGAAGCAAGCCACTGATTTACTAAAGATCCATAGGAAAGCCAAGGTGCAGTAGTCCTGGACTAGGTCCCCACGTTCAGGCCTGGCTGCCAGGAGCCCGCCTGAGCTTTGCAAGAGTGCACCTTTAGCTGGCTTTTATGTCATGATTTTATTCAAAGAGATTGTAGGAATGAAACATCCAGTCCTTCCACATTTTTAGGACATACTACATGGCAGGTTTTGCATCATCTAGCACAACTCGTTCCACCAGCAGGAAAAGGTCTTGTGTTTATTATGCCTATGTATTAATCTGTGTAAACCACAAATGCAAACATCCTCTGTGCAGCAACTCCAAAAATATCCAATGCTAAACAAAGCGCTGCTTAATTATAGGTTTCTCATGATGTCCTCAACACGGAGCAGAAGAAAAGGACCTCAGCAGCACTTATGGAGCTATTCATTCAAATGGCATTTGTAATTAGAGCTATTAAATCCTCCCCTTAAAATACCATCACAGGTCCTTTCCTCCCCCATCCTTCAATTAGGAACTTTACACTTTAAACTTTCTTTGAATGTTGTCACATGTTATAGTGGATCAACAATCCCAACGCTGACAGCGTTTTGCCTACGCTGCTTCAGGGGAACTCGACTGGAGATATTATTTGAAGTGGGCTTTTGCTGCTCTCTGCAAAATGATAGTCAAGCCTCCATAGCAAAAATTACACAGGTACACTAAAAAAAGTTTTTTTTAAACTGCCTCTAATGTTTCGATTGATTTTTACGTTTTTTGGTGCGCTGAATCCAAATCTGGTAACCAATTTGCTCCATCACGTACAGATTTTTTGCTACATTGGGTTAGCAGTTTGAGGTGAACGTTTCAGATTGAGTGCGATCGAGATAAAAGTTTCTTGGATGAATTCTTTATACTAATTGTTTAGTAGTTATTCAAATAAGAATAAAGAAAATTGTAACAAGGCAGCACATAAGAATAGAGTAATGTCAACAAAACACACTGTGATGGTAGCAAAATTGTCTGCACTTAAAACAGCCACATACATGTGCACAAACATTGAGCATATAAGAGCGAGGTTAGACACAAAGCAAAGCAAAGAAATGTGCAAAAAATGTTGTACAGGTATGTATGTAAGAATAGAAAACGCAAACCGCACCATTGCAATACATGAAGACAAACACCCGATGGTGTGAAAATAAAATTCTAATAAATGAGATCCGACACTGTGGTAATAACTAGCAAATTTTTATTTCAAAATTAGTAAAAACACGATATTTGTCAACACAGTTTAGATGTTAAAGTCATTCTTGGGTCAATCAATCTCCTGGTGGGCCCGTTTCTTCTTCCCCCGAATGCTTCTCTTGGTGCGCTGCTTGGCGTATTTTTCATCTGGGGTTTCCCACAGCAGCAACCAGCAGAAATCAGCCATCATAGTGGCGTTCCATCTTCCTTGGTACCTTCTCTCTGCGTCCTTGATGTCCTGGTGAAACCTTTCACCTTGTTCTTCACTGTACGCCCCCAAGTTTTCGGGAAAGTAGTTCACATGGGAGTGCAAGAAATGGACTTTCAGGCTCATGTTACAGCCTTGTTCTTTGAAGGCATTGAGCATCCTGGCAACAATATCCTTATAGTTCTCATCCCGCCTGTTCCGCAAGAATTTGAGAACAACATCCTTGAAGGAATCCCAGGCTTCTTTTTCCTTCTCAGACATCGTTTCAGTGAATGCTCCATCTGAAATGAGTTTCCTTATATCAGGGCCAACAAACACTCCTTCCTTTAGCTTTGCTTCAGAAAGTCGGGGGAACTTTGAGCAAAGGTACCGAAAGCACTCACCATCTTTTGGAAGGGACTTGATGAATTGCTTAATGAGACCCAACTTAATGTGGAGAGGTGGTAATAGAATTTTATCACGAGGTACCAAGCTCTCATGAAGAACATTTTTCTCACCGGGTCTCAAATACTCCCGAATTGGCCAGTCTTTTTTCCCCCAGTGTAGGTCGCGGGCCCTGCTATCCCACAAGCAAAGGAAGCAGGGATATTTGGTGAAACCGGATTGCTGCCCTAATAGCATGGATAGAATTTTAAAGTCTCCACAAATCATCCACTTATGCTCATCATAACAAATCTTCTGAAGAATCAGGGCCAAATTCTCGTATTTTTCTTGGAGAATAACAGAGTGAGCAATAGGAACTGAAGCGAATGTGTTGCCATTATGAAGAAGAACACCTTTTATGCTGTCTTTTGACGAATCAATGAACAGCCGCCATTCAGCAGGATCATACTTGAGTTTAAACTTTTCCATCACTCCGTATATATCGTTGCAAAATACCAAATCTTCCTCTTTGCTGAAATACTTCAAAAATTGTGTCTCGCGGTTGCGGGTACCAATAAAAAGTTGTTCCTGGTGACAATAGATTTTTCTGTTTAAGCCGAGAACCTAGCAGTTGGGCAGCATCTTTTGGGAGTCCTAAATCCTGGACTAAATCATTCAATTCAGCTTGAGAGAAAGGTTCAGGTTTCGGATCTGGTTCAGTTTCAAACTCGGAAGTACTGGACTCATCGGGAAAAGCCATCTGATGAGTCTCATCATGATCAGAACCGTCCACACAAATATGATCCAAAGATTTTGGTGGTTCAGGCACAGGTACTTCGTTGCTATGAGGCATAGGCCTAATTGCTGAGGGAAGGTTGGGGTAACTTATTACGTTCTTATTTTTTAAGTTGTATCCCTTCACAATGCAAGAGCAAAAATAGCAGTCACTGCTGTGGTCTCTTTGTTCACGCCACATCATAGGTATTCCGAAACGAAATGCTTGTTTTTTACCTTTAATCCATAAGCGTAGATCTTCCTCACATGTCTTGCACACTTTGTGAGGAGCCCACGGTTTGTCTTGATCGCCTAACTTCAAACCGAAATAGGCGAAATATACTTTTTTAATAAATGCAGAAATGTTCCTCTGCCGCTTTTTCATGGTATATTCCCCACAAATAAAACAAAAACTGTCCGGAGAGTTGACGCAACCTCTGGCTCTGTGAGCCATCACAAATACACAGCACTGCAAACTACAACTGTAGGGAACCACTTCGGAATAAAGCTGGATTACGACTGAGCAAACAAAAGGTAATAATGAACTTGCAAGAAACTGAAATTTGACAGGAACGTTCATGTCGCAACCACTGTGTTTGAGCGAGCAAACGAGGCGAGGCGAACAGGAAAGAACATGCGCCAGCGCGAGTACTGGATTTAGCCCCCCGCCTCCCAATTGTCCTGTTAATGTATAAAATGAATACAAAACACTCTATTTTCTTGGCCCAAAATAGAGGTTGTAATGGTTAACTAACTAGAAACACTCCCTCATGATATTTTAAACTGCAGTCGGCTAAAAAGAAATTATGTGAACATTCCTTATATGGGTAAGAAATCTAATTTTGCAAGAAAACGTGACGTGATGGAACATTTTGGCTATTTTTCCTGGATTCAGCACCCCAAAATCTATAGGAATCAGTTGCAAAACTGGAGGCAGTTTTTTGGTAGTGTACCTGTGTTATTAAGCAGCGCTTTGTTTAGTATTGGATGCATTCATCTGCTCATATCTCAAACCGTACGCCATTCAGTCATAGAATATACTCATAGTAAGTCCCACTGCCAGCAGCTAGTTTCACAATCAATACGTATTTATTTTTTGGACCAGCTATATACCACTGCAGGTGATAACCCAATCGCAGTTCATCATCATGATTTCTTTTACTGAAGATGTCGTTTGACACTCGTTGCTTGTTTTCAAGCAAGGAGTGGAGAAGCAACCTAGTGGTTAGGGCTGCAACCCGAGATCAGAAAGACCAGGGTTTGAAACCCACCAACTCTCCTTGTGGCCTTGGGCAAATCACTTAACCCTCCATTACCTCAGGTATACCCTTAGCTTGTACAGGGTGGCCCAAAAAAAAGTGAGAACATCTCGTAGCATATAAGTTATTTAAAAATTCAAAAAGACAGATGTAAAGGATTGGCGACCGGAAATTGTCGAAATAAAGACATTATATAGCTAAAAAAGGTAAATAAGTAAACTATTTAAGCTTTTAATTTATGAGATGTTCTCACTTTTTTGGGCCATTCTGTAAGTCCTCTGGGGACAGGAAAATACCTACTGTACATGATTGTAACTTGCCTTGATCTACTACTGGAAAGGTGTCAGCTAAATACTACTAAATAAATAAAAAACCCATTAGTGGGCTTTTCTTTTTTTTTTTTTTTTTATAGTATAGTAAGTCTTTATCTGGGAAAAACAATCCTTCCCTAGTGGTAATAATGCATTTCCAGAGGGCTGTCAGCATGTTGCAGCTACCACTGTAGGGGCTTGCTTCGGGAGCGTTCATGTTTCTGTCCATGGTTTACTAGTAACTCAAGGTCCATAAGTAAGAAAGAGTTTGGCAGTGAATGTTACACAAACATAGCACCTAGGGGCCAGGTTAATACATGGAGCCACGTGAAGATTGCAGGAATCTAGTATCTTAGAAAAACAGGGCAGGGGAAGGGGAAACCACAGGCAAAACTGTCCCTCCATTCCATTATATTCAATAAGGGGGTCATTTTATAAAGGTGTTTTCAGCGTGTAAAGCCGGTTTCACATATGGAAGAGGCTTAAAAGGTAATCTCATATGGAGCTGCCTAGATTTAGGTAGTCAGTGCACACCAGTAGTTTTATCATTTACTTGCGGAAGCGAGTGCTTAGGCATACAAAAGATCCTATAGACTAGTCACTTGTGTAAAAGTGCAAGCCTTGTTTTCATGGCACATACTTTCACCGTGGGCGTAAGCAGGGTGCAGCATAGATGGGGATCCGCACTTACATGCATGGATTATAAAATGCCACAATTTATGTGCAAATTTGCAGACAGTAGACGCGGGATTTATCCCAGCTCTGGAACTGGTGTTGATGCCAGCACCTACGTGTCGCACCTTCTCTTGTGCTCATTCTTTACTAAGGGGCACTACCTTGCAGCGCATGTTCTGGCATGCACTGGGGCACGCGTTGCCAGGCAGTGTAGGGCCATGGCAGTTAGTGCCAGAATCATCCTGCACTAAGTACGCAACCCGCGTGGGCCAGGTTGGGGCACAGAGTACGTGTGGTGAGCTCAGAGCGTACTAACTGCATCAGCGCATGCTCAGCTCATACTGAGTCGATAGGTGGCATTAGGTGCAGTCATGCTAATGCAGCGCGTGCTATGGGACAGGGCTACTTGTTAACTGCTGGGGAAATGCGTTCTACACCCTCCCCCCCCCCCCGACAGTTAACATGGGGATGTTGCACGTAACGCATGGTTTCAGGGCCATTGGCGCATTGGGTACAACAACATAGCACCGATTAATAAAAGATCGCCTTCATTTTATAAAGTCAAGCATGCGCTTACTTGATTTTATAAAATAGACAAAAAATAGGTGGATGAGAACGCTAGTTAACTAGGTGCGATTTTATAACATGATTCTCGGAGATCAGGGGGGGGATTTTTACATAATTTGTGCAGAGTAGAGAAAGAGTCGTGATGGAGGTGTATACTTTATAAAATACACTGCTACATGTGCAGATTACATGCACAAATTTACACATTTTTAGGAGCAAGTGAAGATTTTAGTGGGGTCATCTGAGCACTTTTGGGAGTAGTTCTTGGAGCCTATGTTATAAAAGGCACATAGGCACCTAGCTCGCCATTATAAAAGCACTCATAATTCCAAACCAGGAAAATGTGAAGAACTAAACACCCTCCAAAATTAAGAAAATCTCAAGGAGACATCAACAAGAGATAAAATATTTGGTTGGATATTACCAACCTACAAGCTCCCTAGGCAAAAGGGAAACTAATGCCTTTATATTTCACACAAATATCACCACCAGAGAAAATAAATGGGATCTTTCCATCCATTGTGAACTCAAATGTTAATGAATACATCATCTTTATAATTTCAGATGCAATGCTCACAGCGGCATCTTTCTACCAACCGCTCAGCATTAATAACACAGGTACACTACCAAAAAACTGCCTCCAGTTTTGCAACTGATTCCTATAGATTTTGGGGTGCTGAATCCAGGAAAAATAGCCAAAATGTTCCATCACGTCACGTTTTCTTGCAAAATTAGATTTCTTACCCATATAAGGAATGTTCACATAATTTCTTTTTAGCCGACTGCAGTTTATTTTCTTGGCCCAAAATAGAGGTTGTAATGGTTAACTAACTAGAAACACTCCCTCATGATATTTTAGAGTGTTTTGTATTCATTTTATACATTAACAGAATTAAGTACAAAGCTATACTACTCACCCACAAGACTATCCACCAAACACAGAACACCGCACTCCACACTCTACTACCCCGCCCGATTCACAACAGACCAACCAGACAATCCTCCAATAATTCCATAATCGTCCCCCACAAAAGAACCAAATCCACACAACGGACCTGCAACAGAGCCTTCAAACTCTACGCCCCATCCCTCTGGAACTCTCTGCCAACCCTCATCAGAAACAACACCGACATCACATCATTCAAGAAACAGCTGAAAACAATCCTATTCCGAGAACATCTCTGAACAGAAACCCACCCCATCCTCAAGAACTAATGCTTAGATACTGCAAAATGTACATGTCTATGTCCACCCCAAATCATTATTGTTGCCCCCCTGGTGATGGCCCAACCCTATAAAGAATTTCCCCCCCCCCCTTGTTATATGTTACACCGCTTTGACCCGGTGAAAAGCGGTATATAAATACAGTTAAATAAATAAAAAATAAATAAAAATTAACAGGACAATTGGGAGGCGGGGGGCTAAATCCAGTACTCGCGCTGGCGCATGTTCTTTCCTGTTCGCCTCGCCTCGTTCGCTCGCTCAAACACGGTGGTTGCGATATGAACGTTCCTGTCAAATTTCAGTTTCTTGCAAGTTCATTATTACCTTTTGTTTGCTCAGTCGTAATCCAGCTTTATTCCGAAGTGGTTCACTACAGTTGTAGTTTGCAGTGCTGTGTATTTGTGATGGCTCACAGAGCCAGAGGTTGCGCCAACTCTCCGGACAGTTTTTGTTTTATTTGTGGGGAATATACCGTGAAAAATCGGCAGAGGAACATTTCTGCATTTATTAAAAAAGTATATTTCGCCTATTTCAGTTTGAAGTTAGGCGATCAAGACAAACCGTGGGCTCCTCACAAAGTGTGCAAGACATGTGAGGAAGATCTACGCTTATGGATGAAAGGTAAAAAACAAGCATTTCGTTTCGGAATACCTATGATGTGGCGTGAACAAAGAGACCACAGCAGTGACTGCTATTTTTGCTCTTGCATTGTGAAGGGATACAACTTAAAAAATAAGAACGTAATAAGTTACCCCAACCTTCCCTCAGCAATTAGGCCTATGCCTCATAGCAACGAAGTACCTGTGCCTGAACCACCAAAATCTTTGGATCATATTTGTGTGGACGGTTCTGATCATGATGAGACTCATCAGATGGCTTTTCCCGATGAGTCCAGTACTTCCGAGTTTGAAACTGAACCAGATCCGAAACCTGAACTTTTCTCTCAAGCTGAATTGAATGATTTAGTCCGGGATTTAGGACTCCCAAAAGATGCTGCCCAACTGCTAGGTTCTCGGCTTAAACAGAAAAATCTATTGTCACCAGGAACAACTTTTTATTGGTACCGCAACCGCGAGACACAATTTTTGAAGTATTTCAGCAAAGAGGAAGATTTGGTATTTTGCAACGATATATACGGAGTGATGGAAAAGTTTAAACTCAAGTATGATCCTGCTGAATGGCGGCTGTTCATTGATTCGTCAAAAGACAGCATAAAAGGTGTTCTTCTTCATAATGGCAACACATTCGCTTCAGTTCCTATTGCTCACTCTGTTATTCTCCAAGAAAAATACGAGAATTTGGCCCTGATTCTTCAGAAGATTCGTTATGATGAGCATAAGTGGATGATTTGTGGAGACTTTAAAATTCTATCCATGCTATTAGGGCAGCAATCCGGTTTCACCAAATATCCCTGCTTCCTTTGCTTGTGGGATAGCCGGGCCCGCGACCTACACTGGGGGAAAAAAAGACTGGCCAATTCGGGAGTATTTGAGACCCGGTGAGAAAAATGTTCTTCATGAGAGCTTGGTACCTCGTGATAAAATTCTATTACCACCTCTCCACATTAAGTTGGGTCTCATTAAGCAATTCATCAAGTCCCTTCCAAAAGATGGTGAGTGCTTTCGGTACCTTTGCTCAAAGTTCCCCCGACTTTCTGAAGCAAAGCTAAAGGAAGGAGTGTTTGTTGGCCCTGATATAAGGAAACTCATTTCAGATGGAGCATTCGCTGAAACGATGTCTGAGAAGGAAAAAGAAGCCTGGGATTCCTTCAAGGATGTTGTTCTCAAATTCTTGGGGAACAGGCGGGATGAGAACTATAAGGATATTGTTGCCAGGATGCTCAATGCCTTCAAAGAACAAGGCTGTAACATGAGCCTGAAAGTCCATTTCTTGCACTCCCATGTGAACTACTTTCCCGAAAACGTGGGGGCGTACAGTGAAGAACAAGGTGAAAGGTTTCACCAGGACATCAAGGACGCAGAGAGAAGGTACCAAGGAAGATGGAACACCACTATGATGGCTGATTTCTGCTGGTTGCTGCTGCGGGAAACCCCAGATGAAAAATACGCCAAGCAGCGCACCAAGAGAAGCATTCGGGGGAAGAAGAAACGGGCCCACCAGGAGATTGATTGACCCAAGAATGACTTTAAAATCTAAACTGTGTTAACAAATATCGTGTTTTTACTAAACTTTGAAATAAAAATTTGCTAGTTATTACCACAGTGTCGGATCTCATTTATTAGAATTTTATTTTCACACCATCGGGTGTTTGTCTTCATGTATTGCAATGGTGCGGTTTGCGTTTTCTATTCTTACATACATACCTGTACAACATTTTTTGCACATTTCTTTGCTTTGCTTTGTGTCTAACCTCGTTCTTATATGCTCAATGTTTGTGCACATGTATGTGGCTGTTTTAAGTGCAGACAATTTTGCTACCATCACAGTGTGTTTTGTTGACATTACTCTATTCTTATGTGCTGCCTTGTTACAATTTTCTTTATTCTTATTTGAATAACTACTAAACAATTAGTATAAAGAATTCATCCAAGAAACTTTTATCTCGATCGCACTCAATCTGAAACTTTCACCTCAAACTGCTAACCCAATGTAGCAAAAAATCTGTACGTGATGGAGCAAATTGGTTACCAGATTTGGATTCAGCACACCAAAAAACGTAAAAATCAATCGAAACATTCGAGGCAGTTTAAAAATTTTTTTTTTTAGTGTACCTGTGTAATCCAATATACGGTTTCTGTCTGACATTGGCATTTTCAATACACCTACCAAACATCTACACAGTAAGATATTAACTCTCAATGTAAGAATATGTTCCATCAACATATATTCACATATTTTCAGAGCCTTCATAAAAGAGGTACCTTTTTAAAAAAATTGTGTATTTCTAGAATTTACACTATAATCACAGTAAAGTGATACAGTCAATAGGAAAAAGTTAAACAAACCAAAAATAAAGACAGAAAAAAATCATTACTCTAATAGTAGCAAGCAAACAAAACAAACCAGACCAGAGGCAAAATATGGACGTGAAGGAAGGCCACTGACTTTAGGAATCGTTTGATCACTACTAGTATTTAATCACTTGTATGGCTCTACAAGTCCTACACAGTGCTGTATACATAGATGTGAGAGACAGTCCCTGAATATCAGAACTTACAATTTGATCAAGCCACATGACATCACAACACTGGGGACTAGAGTATGGTAAGATGCAAATAAGTGGTGAACAAGAGAGTGAGGGGCATCAGGAGCCAAAAGCAGTCTCGAACAAATGGGTTTTTTAATTGGATTTGAATAGGGCTAGAGAAGGAGCCTCACATACTGTCTCAGGTAGTTTGTTCAGGGATCTTCAATTATTTGCATACCTGACCCTAGTGGAATGTCACAAGACTACTGCTAGAGGTCACAGGCGCCATCTTGAAACCTGGAGTCGGCATAAACGGGAGCGAAGTGGATCACTCCTGTTCCCAGTAGACATCAGGGACCCTGGTAAGAGCTGGGGATGGCAACATGGGGTAGGGAGCGAGGGGGTGGGCTCAGGAGGAATCGGATGTCAGGAGGAGTGTTGGGGGGGATATGTCAGATGGGAGAACGACATTGGGGGGTGATAGGAGGAACTTTTGTTGCTGTGCATGAATATTAGGAGCAGCGATTTTGAAAAGCTGATGCACAGATTCGGAAAAGGTGCAGCCTTCCCCCCCCCCCCCTGCAGCTTTTTCAAGTAGCTGCTCCTGTGGATGTGGGACGATATCAATGTACAGTCCTGCACGTCCTTCCACGTATTTTACAAGAGGCTCTGCATTTGGCAGAGCCTGTTGTAAAAGGACAGGGGGAATTTTCCACACCCATCCTGGACATCTTAATTCCCTTCTCCATGTCTTCTGTCAAATTTTCTTTATAGGCACTCACGTGTCTTTATAAAATGGACTACAAATTGGCACCTACTCGTCCTCTGAACCTATGTGATTTTTTATATAATTACCTCCAAATTTTGTAAACAAATCACAATATAACATCAATGATTTTTTTTAAAGTACCTAAGCATTTTATCCCCTTCATCTTCTCCTTTAGCGTGGCATTTTCCTCCACCAGTCGCTCAAACGCTGCCGCTGTAATCTCCTCCTCCCTTCCACCAGGATCATAAATCCGATAGGGTCCTTTCCCTTCCATGCGTATCGCTTAGTCATCCGTTTCCTGTGCACCCATCACTGAAAGAGAGATGACAAATCAAAGCCATCAGTGCTAGGCTCTTACTTCCACCCAAGCAAATCACCCAAAAAAAAATGCACCACCGATCTGGGGAAGTCAGCAACACGTGCATTGCATGTGAAAGTGTTTCTTAGTTTGAAATTACTTGAATCTTTAGTGAACCATGAAAGCAAGAAGCACGCCTACCAAAAAAAAAAAAAAAAAATCTCCAAGCTATTTTCTCCAGCAAGTCCTTTAAGCGATATGATGTACCCAGAGAGAAGTTGCTCTCCAAACATGGTTTTGCTTTCAGCAAGAGTACAATGTTTGCTGCTGTACTGGTCATGGGGAAAGCTATGTGCTTTGTAAGCTGTGATATGTTTACCAACAAAAAGTGCTTTCATAGACCACATAGCTGGTTCATCTCTTAAATATGATCAATGTGAAGTGCTTGTTGTGATTCAAGGAACATTTGGAGAAACTTATTTGAACAGGAAGGGTTGGCAATTAATGGAATTTGCAACGCAATGCAATGCGTGCCTTCGAGTCAATGCTGCCTTCTGGCGATCCGGCAGCTCCTGGGTTTTCTTGGCAGTGTTATTGCCAGGCCTTTCTTCCGAGGCAATGGAGTCCCAGTAGGAATTGAACCCTGGTCTCTTGGTTATCAAGCCAGTGCTCTAACCACTAGGCTACTCCTCCACTCCTTGCAACATTTAGTCATTGTAAAATAACAAATCATTTCTTAAAGAAGAATGATATACATCAACTTACTTGGCGTACAAAACGATTAACTTCATTTATAATATCCTACGGCTTCGCTGCCCTGAACAAGCCTGAGCTGGGCTGATTTCAGAAGCAAAGCAGGGTTGGGCCTAGTTAATCCTTGCCTGGGTGACCACCTTGGAATACCCAGTGCTGTAGACTTACTGCAAGAAAGCCCTGGCTATCTATTTTCGGTTGCACCTTCCCAAGAAAGCCCACGGGCTGGGCACCAGGAGTCATCGCTGACTCGACAGCACACACTTAATTTTATTTATTTAACATTTCTTTTATACCGCCTTTCAGGATTATCAAGGTGGTTTACACTGAACAGTAAACTCGGTTGTACATGGAACAGTGTTATACACTGAAACCCAGTGAAACTATCCTCCCAGGTCAGTGAGGTTATAGATGAAGAATGGGAAACTATTACAGAGATCACAATGAAGACAGGTTATGAAGTATCAGAGAAGAGTCATAAATCTGTATAGAAGAACGGTTCAAGAAGTTGTTCCACTCAGAAGTAAAGAATCCTACTTTGTGCGCATGCATGTGTCAGTCCTTGAAAAAAGTATTCACTCTGGTGAGAGTCCTCGTGTTGCCTCTCATTTGCTATGTCCTGAAAATCTGGTGCAAGTAGGACACGCCACACCCCCCCCCCCCAAAAAAAAGTCATAGGAGTGGGAGGAGCATATAGTGGATCTGATAAGTCTTTTTTACCTTCAGGAAATGACCTAAAAAACATTCAAAATCAAAAGCAAGTAGTAAAAAAATAAATGTGTACAGACAAGGCCGTACCAAAGGCTGTGTGTGAGGTGCAGCCACACAGGGTGCAAGCATAAAACGGGGCACTGATAACATCGCTCGGCTTCCAGAAAGCTCAAAAAGAGCGAGTTACTGAATGTGGCAGGGTGGAGGGGGATACCAGATTCGTTAGTCTCACAGCGCACATTTCTAGCTTGGCATGATCCTGTGTACAGAAGCAGACAGATGAAACTAAAGAGATAGAAAATGAAAAGGAGCATCAAGAACCTCGAGATACGTAGATTCATAAGCAACACAGGAGATGATATACACAAACAGACCACAGTGCATAAGCTTAATGATCTCCCTTCGCCGTGGACTAAATCTGCCCAGCTATTTTTATCACTGCCTGAACTATACTTATTGGGATCCACTGTGTCAAAATGCCATGGACATACAGTGGATCCCCAGGGTCTCCAAACATGTCCTGGAGGGCCGCAAACCAGTCAGGTTCTCAGGATCTCTCTAATGAATATGCATGAGATCAATACAAATACAATAGGGGCAATGGATGCAAATACATCTCATGCATATTCATTAGGGATATCCTGAAAACCTGACTGGTTTGCGGCCCTCCAGGACTGGATTTGAAGACCCTTGCTTTAAAGCAAGAGGATAAAATCGAAGCAAATTTAAATTTCTTTTATACTTCAATAAATAGAGGGTGGCTGACCAGCACAGAGCAGCAGGTACAACCCTAAACACAGGAATAGAGGGGAATGACCTGCACGGGGTGGCAGTTAAAGCCACTATGGCCATCTTACTGGGCAAACTAGATGGACCATACTGGTCTTTATCTGCCGTCATCATATACTATGTTACTATAGTTTCAATCTAGCAACAGGTGTTTAAGTCAAAGTTAAGAATCAATCTGATTACCATTAATAGCATCAGCAAGTGCCTGGATTTAGTGAACAGAAGGACAGGTCCATCCAATGACAAGCATTCCCGAAACAAAATTAAGTGAAACCGCTGGAATGCAATAGCCAAAAGGGGACCACAAGACCGTCACATACCAATATCTGAAAGCTCTTAAAGTGGGAACTTTATGAATGGAAATTGATCCTTTCCTATTAACATGAAAAATGGCAGGAAATGTTGCGGGTTGTTGGAGGGAATGTTGAGGAAAAGCAGCAAAGGACATTTTCATCACATTAGTGTGATTCTCCTGTCTAAGAAGGAAGTTGATACAGTAAGTGTAGCCATAAAGCCTCTGCTGGTGTATGAAATGCCAAAGGAAGGCTCCTTGGTCTTTTACTCGTTCGCAAATCACCAAAAGGTAACCAAGTGTTCAGAGTTATATGAACTTATTCATTTTTGGTAAGCAGAATAATAAAAAAGTACTAGATATGAGCAGAGTTCAGCTCATTAAAAACACAAAGCAAAATGGTTTGCACTGAACTAGATTCACCAACTCCAATAGTGCTCTTCCAGCTACAGCCTTGCTGTCATGCATGACCCCTTACTGTGCAAACTCAGACCAAATTATTCAACAGTCAGGAGTGTGAAAGTCATCTGCCCACTACCTGTCTACCCAGTGCAAGCTAGCTTCCCTAGAGCAAGGACCTTTCAGACACATTTAACATAAGTGGGTGGGGAAATTTCTTTGCCTCTCCGGAGTAATGAGAACTCTTTGCTACACGCAGCTTCTGCTACTATGGGGGATCTTGCTGGTCCAGGCAAGAACTGCCAAATACTTATCAATGTACCATTAAGGACAGATTTTAGAAGAAGCTACTGGCTGCCCCTCAATGTAATATCTATGTAGTTATAGTGCAAGAGTAGGAACAAGCAGGACTGCTCAAAAGAGCAAAATACATTCTAGATAGCTGAAACCAAAGTCGTCTTCTTAGTGAATTTAGAGCTTGTGAAAAGTGTGAGGTTCAGAATAGTGGAAACAACCAATCATTTACTTACAGAAGTATACATTACTAGTACTACCCCACTACCGATCATTTATACAGCGCTACAAGGCAGATGCAGCACTGTTCAAACACACATGCAAGACGGCCCCTGCTCGTCAGAGCTTACAATCTAGTCAAGACAGATAACACAACAGCTGTGGACAAGGACACATCCAAGAAACACGCAGGAGACTAAGCGGATCAGGATCCAAAAGCAGCCTCGAAGAGGTGAGTTTTCAGCCTGGATTTGAAAAGGGTCAGAAAAGGTACCTGATGTACAGACTCAGGTAGTTCGTTCCAGGCATAAGGAAGAGCAAGGTGAAAGGATCGAAGTCGGGAGCTGGCAGTAGAAGAGAAGGGCACAGATAGAAGGGATCTGCCAGAAGAGCGAAGCTCCCAAGGAGGGGTGTAGGGAGAGATAAGAGAGGAAAGGTAGGGAGGAGCAGTCAAGGCCGGCCCAAGGGTTTCTGTGCCCCAAGCAGAAACCCCGACAGTGCCACCCCCCTCCCGCCATAAGACCCTCCCATGCTGCAGATTCCGTCTTGGGCAGAGTGGCATTGGCAGCATTTTAAAAGCAGTAGCTTTGTGCTGCCGCTTCTGACCCCCTCTGACAGTAAGATACGCCGGGGGGGGGGGGAGGGATCAGAAGTGGCAGGTCATGTGTGCCAAAGCACATGGGCTGCTGCAAACAACAAAACCACCCACCTGGGGCGGTCGCCTAGTAGATGGGCTGGCCCTGGAGCAGCAGGAGTGCACTTATAGGTCAGTGGGAGAAGTCTGAACTGGATAGGGAAATGGAGGGGTTATATGAGCATGTCGAGGCTGGAGAAAGATTAGCTGCGCAGCTGAGTTTTGAACAGATCAAAGGGAGAGAGATGATTCAGAGAGACAGCAGGATTTGGGATTTGTAGTGACTGCTCAAAAAACTTCAACACCATACTTCCAATATGCCCCAACCTCACTCAGAACGACCCACTTCTAAAGTTCTTTGCCTCTGCTGAGATTCCCAACAGAAGTGTCAATTGGCATGATGGCTATGATTGCTACTGACATTAGTCGTATAGTGAAATCACCAGGCGACTTCACATAGCCCACCAGTTTTCAACATTTGGCAGTACCTTTTGGTCACTACCAGCCTGAATCAGGATTTGAACCGGCAATCTACAAATAAAATACTCATGCCAAGAGCTGCAAAAATACTCCTAGGCCATCATGTTTAGCATCTACCACCTTAAAACCATCCAAGTCCCCTGTTGCGGCCTCCAATAACTGTCAAGTGTGAATACATATGAAAACTGCTCAGACCCTACCTCCATGATGGCCAAGCGGAATCAAGAGTTTGTGATGATGATGTCATCATGTGACTGCGCATTAAACTCCTCTGTACAGCGAACATATCACGAGGTCTTGCCCACAGACGGAGCCTGAGAGCATGCGCATTACAGCGCCATCCAAGGAAACCGTCAGAGCCTGGGAGTGTGTCTGATAAAGTTAGTTTCCTAAAACTCATATTTTTCTGCTATTATTTGTTTTACTCTACATTACTTCTAGAGTACTGATGGAAAATTTCCAGACAACAGGAGGAGAGTTTTCAAAAGAATTTACCTGGGTAACTTGCTCTACCTGGAAATGGCCTTTCTAGAGTGGCTGAAAGTACAAGTGGACTCCTGTTAGCCGGGCTATAGAGGAGTTCCTGTAGGCAATGTTCCTGCCAAGCTGCATGGGTGTCCTCCATCCATAGTGCTGCTGTAGGAAGAGGTGTTGCAATTTTGCAATTTTAGTTGCGTTTGTGAGCAGGCACCAAAGGTGTTATTTTAGAAGCATTCCCATATCAAAAAAGCAGCATCGATATGTGTAAGTGGAATTATATAGTATGTCTCAATGTTTAGAGCACATCAACCCTGCCACAGGGAGGAGTGAGGGCAGTGCCAATAATGCAGACATGGATTCTCCATTTTATACAGGGAATCCACATCTGGATTAAAGGTTGTAGGTATCAGCATTTACATCTACCACAGGCACAGATAAACTGCCTGATGACAGGGGCAGATGTGTATGCCAGTCGGGCCCCCTCCACCCATAGACCCAACCCCAGAACCCCTCCCCTGGCTGCCCCTCCTTAGACCTTGTAATCAGCCCCCAAGACTCATCTCTTTGATCCTCCCTCCCTTCCCCCCAAAAGGACCCCCCCCATGCCTTCCAAAATGGCATCAATGATCCCTAGTGGTACAGCAAGCTTACTTTTAGGGGTTCATCAGTGACATTTTGGAAAGCAACCACATACCAATTAGGAGTGAGGGGCTTGTGCCTCTTCTCGCTGGCCACCAATGAACCCGGTATGCCCTGGGTTGGTGATCAGGGTGAGAAGGGGATTGACTGTGTGCTGCGGTGGGAAGGGAGGGGGATCAAAGGCGAGTACAGGGACTGGGACGGCCAGGGGAGAGGTTCCTGGGTGGTGGAGGGGGGACCCGACTTGTGGTGCTGCACCAATATGCCATCTGTGCCAGCGCAGTGATTTTACAAGGGCTGCTCCCATATCTAAACAGGGGGAGGGGTGTTTCTATGGCTGTTTTCTGCCCATGCAGATTCTTGAAATCCCCGCTCCAGCCAGAAGCAAGAGGCATACCCACGCAATCCTGCAGCTATTTTCTAAGGAGATCGACATTTATCACGTCCTAAGATGCATACGACAACTCCCCTTGCCACATCCTTTCTAAAAATGTGCCCTCATGACTGCAGCTGAGAGGACGATATTGCAGCACCTTCTCCTACAGGCAGAAGACTCCTGCGCTGCACAGCTTGGAAGAAACCTGCTTGCAGACATATTTGGGTTGGAGGAGTAAAACAGTGCACTGCTTGCCATTTGCAAAGGAGGCCCTTGCGGCTGCCCCTGTTAGAGCCAAGTATGCAGCTGGCGTTAGTGCCCATGCTTCCTGGCTGCTAATTTTCAAAAAGGAAAACCACCCACAAAGCTTTCCTTGGAAAACTGACTAATGTACATCAGCTGAAGGCAGAATGGAATGAATTCTCAAAGAAAGACATATGGAATACATAGTAGCTCAATTTCTTTTTAGGGATGTGCATTTTTGTTTCATTAAATTTTGTTTAGTGCCCTCTAATTTGTTTAGTGTGTATTACATAAAACAACATGCATTATATCATTTTAGTGCTTGTTATGTTAGCGCATACTATAATAAAACAAAAAATTCAATGAAGAAGTGAAAATAAAATACAAAAAAAAAAAAAAAAGAAGGAAGGATTTCCTCCCTGCACATAAAGGGGCCTACTTACTGAACATTTTCTCCCACTTTGGGTTCTATGGGAAATGTGCTTAGAACATAGGGCCCCCTACATTCTGTGCCCAAGGCAATGGAAGATTAAGTGACTTGCCCAAGGTGACAAAGAGTGTCAGTAAACCCCGACTTCCCTGATTCTCAGCTAACCGCCCTGAGCTACTCTTACCATGGGATACATCTCAGCAGGAGACTGCTAGTAGGAAACCATCAATCTGTGGTCATCTTCTTCCTTGATGGATGAGCACAGTTAATCCAACATCCAGGCTCTCCACCCTCTCCCAACCCCCATGGATCCCATCGTTCTCTCCTCCTGCATCTTCCTCTAGTCCCTTTATGTCTTACCATGAAATTTTGCAATATTCTAAACAGCTAG
This sequence comes from Ichthyophis bannanicus, assembly GCA_033557465.1. Classification (NCBI taxonomy): domain Eukaryota; kingdom Metazoa; phylum Chordata; class Amphibia; order Gymnophiona; family Ichthyophiidae; genus Ichthyophis; species Ichthyophis bannanicus. Next base: position 66,744,899 of record CM066050.1, on the reverse strand, counting down.
CAAAACTAGCAAGAATGTTGCTCTAATCATCTACGTATCTGTGGTCTTGTTGGATGGTAAATGGCCACCCCCAAATGACACACTCTATAAACATCATTTTGTGGATTAACAAAGATATTCAATGATGGACAGAAAAGGGAATAACAGGAGGAAGTTGGGCAAGGCTTATTTCATCCACTAACCAAATAATGCAGCAAGAGTTTGGAATGGGATGTGAGAGACAGGGTTTTTTAATTTTTTCATTTTTTTAGCAAAATTAGATTACACAAAAGAGGAATGACATGAACAGCCAAAAGATCTTCAAAACTGGTGAGCAATACGTGCTTCTTCATACCAGGAAACCATAAACATGGCGGACTCCCCAGAGGGGAGTGACCTATTAGAAAAACCAGCGGCACTGAACCTCATTATTCAGATCTCGAGGAGCACATGTCTGCCATTTAAAAATAAATTGTTGTTCTCATCGGGCCAGATATTTTTAAAAAATCCTCCCCTCCACTTGTGTAATCACAAAACACAAATCTTCCTCCGGATGTCATTGGGCAAACTAATGTGCCACAAGTGAGGCCTGACTTTTTCCTTCAAGGTATACATGAAAGATGTTCCATCATACGTGTTTCAAATGCTCGAGTAGTGTGCCCATTATCACACAGACAACACCCTGGCTCAAACAACTGGTAAAAGATCACATCTGAAATTTGAAACACAGCCTAGGATGGGCCAACATTTGGCCTGATGAGACAACTATTTATTTTTAAATGGCAGACGGGTCCTCCTGGAGGTCTGAATAATGAGGTCGAGTGCCTCTGGTTTTTCTAATAGGTCACTCCCACTTTGAGGATATAACTCTGCGCATGTGCGGCGTTTTAGTATGGGAGTCCGCCATGTTTATGGTTTCCTGGTATGAAGAAGCACATATTGCTCACCAGTTTTGAAGATCTTTTGGGCTGTTCATGTTATGCCTTTTTTGTATTTGTAGGAATCCCTGAAAAAAAACCCTTGACAGGTGAATCCTAATGGCCAAGGACAGGATGCTGAAGAGGAAACTACACCCCCTAAGGAGGAATGTGGATGGGCTAATCTGCTAGTTTTACAGATACAAATTGTGTTCCCAAAAAGTCAATAAAACGTGAGTTATTGAATGAAGTCCAAGAGTGACTGTTTTTGGAACACTTTAGGAGATGATGATGAAAAATACAAGTAAAACTTAGAATAAGTGGGGAGCGATGATGAGATAACGACAGAAGTACAAAAAAGATGTGAATTGTGCTATATTATTGAACTCCCTATATGGCCAAATTTCTTTTATGTGAATGGCATGTTTATAAGCATGTTATTTAGGGATGTTGGAAGAGTATTTGAAATATAAATAAATGGTTAAAATATTTCTTCCTGCAAATTTTGGTGTATTTTTAATGTAAACAATTTTTTGCAGAAGAAGTGTGGATGTGGGTCTGGCAGAGAGTTTGTTTTTTGGTGTGCATAGAGAAGAGGCAAAGAAATTGGAAAATGCTGGTACTGTTCGGAAAAATTAAAATTGGGGAACTACATTTTCCACACAAGGCAGCCATCTTGGCAACCTGTGTGGTGACAATCCTATGGCAGAGACTGGGAAGGAACAGATAGACCATAAACACTGCTGCACTATCTGTGTCTGCAAGAACATGAAGAGTACAAAATGAACAACGGAACAGTGTATAAGACCATCTTCTTCCTCTTGGTAATTTCTAAAGTTTCTGGAAGAGATTTTTTAAAGAAGGGACTTTTTAGAAGATGTTTGGAATGGAAGAACACACAATAAACACAAAGGGCTTGTGTTGACTGTCTTCATACAAGCCCATTAGAAATTGGCGTTTTTTTGTTGGGTGATGACAAGCTAACCTGAAGCAGGGTGTTGAAAAATGAAAACCCGAAACGCAGGACTGTGTCGTGTGTGTGGATCACCTGTTCCAGCATTTTTCACCAAAAATTATAGTTAAGTACAAAGTGTCCTGACCGGATGAAATTTCTGTCAGTTGTGAGTTCTTACTGCTTTTTGATTAAAAAGGACACTTCTCCCCTTTACCGTGGTTTTCACGGATGGTAGCTTCGGTGTGGGGATTATAGGTCCGACAAAAAATATTTATGAGGGACTTGACCTAATTTGGAGTTCACTTATAGGTGTTCTTATTTGTACTTGGGCTTGGTGAACTTATTGGCCCATGGGGTTTTGGTTCATACCTTGTGTTGGATTCATTAGAAATTCAAAGAATTCTGAAGCCCAAGCTGAAGCCCAAGCTCGATGTTTCAGACTGAACATATATATGTCTTACTGTGCGATATGTGGGCATACCAAGAAGTCTCCGACACATTTATGCATATCAACATAAAAACTGCTCTCCGAAGAAATCCTAATTTTGCCAGTGGCAATGCAAACCCCACTTCTTATTCTCTCAAGATGAACATAAGTATAAAACATCGAAAGGTCAAGGGAGCAGGGTCGTACTTAAGCACAAATCTCTTGGATAAGCATCTGGATTGAAGTAGAAAAATATTTGGGCTAAATGTTTTGATTCTGGTATTTATCCAAGAGATTTGCATCAAGTAAGATGCTGCTCTCTTGCAGGTTTTTGCTACTATCTGCAGAAAGCAGTCACTCAGAGAAAGCCTATTCTCCTAAATGAGGTCACTGCTTTTAGTTTAGTTTATTGAAAAAACTGATATACCGCCCTTCAAACCAATGGTACAGCAGGGCATTCTAAAATAAAAAATATATAGAAAGGAAAAATAGAAGGAAAAGAGTAAAAAGTACAGTAAGAAAACCAGAATAGTGGCTGCATAGGAAAGACTATATACTTCTCTCCCAATTCTGTCCCCTAGTACCTGCTTCACAGCTCTCTGAAGGACTGTGTAAAAAGATGAGTCTTTAAGGCTGGTTGGATGCCCCTCTTAGGGCTGAGGGCAGGGAGTTCCATAGCTAAGGACCAAAGTATGAGAATGATACGTCTTGTAATGTCCAAATGCTTTGAGAGGGTGAGGGTAGTACCAGTTGGGAATGTGTTGGCCAGAAAGAATAGACTGCTATTAGTAGATTTGACAAATAGATAGGAAAAAGTATATAAAATAATATTTTGTGTACTAAAAGCAAAATCTTATAACAGATTCTAAAGTCAGTCGGAGGCCAGTGTAATTGTTTCAGCCTGGAAGAAATATGATTATATGTGCTTGAGCTAGTTAGAGATCTCATGGTTGGGTTTTGAAGCAATTGTAAAAATGATTGAGAACTGTTTAAATCCATTATAAAATGAGTCATAGTCTATGTGATGTACGACTAAGGCATAGACCATTCTCTCATCGAAACTTTGTGATCTTGAAAGAGTAGGAATCGCTTTGGAATGGTTCAGATTGTTTCTTTCCGATCACTCTTATATAGTGCCCTTGAGATCTTCTTTCTCCAGCCTTCTCCCTCAGGGGTCATCTAGGCCCCCACACATTATTTAACCTCTGCCTTGCCCTCCAAATCCAGATGGCACTTAGTGCTCCTCCGGATCTCAGCCATCTCAATACCTGTTTGGATGAAGTTTCTAACTGGCCCCCTCTTTCATAAGCTAGAGCTTAACCGGCAGTAGTCTGGGGCCTTGTGGATAAGCAGAACCCCCCATTCTAGTCATTCCAATTGCTTTGAAAAAGTCAGTGATAACCCTGGAGATCACAATGGACTCCAAAACTGTCTTTTGGTCCACAAATCAAGTCCCTAATGAATAAAATCTTTCTACTTCCCGAGTTGGATCCACTTCTTTTGCTTCTTCTTATATAAGAAGGATATTCAAACGTTCCTCCATGCCTTAATCCTCAGTAGACTGTGTGGGTTGTGTGCCATCAAATCAATGCTGATTTGTAGCGACCCAGCATCTAAGTTTTCTTGGCAAGGTACAATCGGAAGTAGATTGCCAGGCCTTCCTTCTGCACAATAAGTCTACAGTGCCTGTGTGGCAGGTGAAGGCCTGTGATCCACAGTGTCTGACATAAGCAGGCAGGCCTAACTAGCTTGACCTGTAAATGAAGCCTGTGAGGAGGCCCATAGGAAGTACACATCCCCCAACATGCTGCTATTGTAGAATTAGAACTCAGTAAAAGTATTGGATTAGCTTAGACAAGCAGAACTGGAAGTTGGAAAAATACAGAAAAATATGTTTAAATGCTCACTGATAAGAGAACACAGCTGTAAGGGATTTAATTAAAACTGCTGACAGAAAGGTTACAGAGCCCTGCTTCCCTACACGTACTAACTAGCTGAATGGCCTTGGAAGTAGGAAAGTAACAAGTTGGTGAACTGGCCATTGTAATTGGGACTAGAAGGGGGGTGAGCAGGTGCTGAGCCCACTCAAAGAACATAATTGGATAATCATATCAGTACCGGAACCAATAGAAGGGGTACGGGAGGTTACCGGGACCAATGAAATGTTTTCCTATACCTAGAATGGAGCAAAAGTCTATAAAAGTTGTTGTATTGCCAGAGAACATTGCTCAGCCATTTTGAAATTGTCTTTGCTTGAGACTTGTGCACAAATAAATGATTTGGACCTTCTGAACAGACTCCTGGTATTATTGGTTTGTCTGCGCTCTGCTGCTACACCTGGTGTTCTAAGGTGGTCTTCCATTCAAGTACTAACCAAGTCCAACGCTGCTTAGCTTCTGAAGTATCGTAATGTTGTCCTTCATAGCCTTACCTGGGCAACAGCCATTACACTTTTGTGGAGCCAGCAAGTGTGATCATGTAACCTCTCTGTTTCAACAGCATTGGTTCCTATTGTCGATTCTTGTTTTCAAGTTTCTTCTTACAGTGTACCCCAAGTACGTAATATAGTGGATATTCTTCATTTTCACCATCTCGTTGTTTGAAATGATCATAATAGGGGTTTTGGACATTTCACCACCCACTAGAATATGGGTTGAATCAACTTGCTGGTATGCCTTCAGCAATTTTGGACTCTACCTACGGAGCTCTGTACTCTCGTATCTGTGACCAACTGTACCTATTCCACCTTCAGAACAGGGCTAAAAAAACCCAGCTATTTGCACAAGCTTTATGGACTACAATATAGCAGTGATCACTTGAAACTTGTACCTCTCTTATCTCTCCAACGTATAGGATTTCAGGTCTTCTCACTGCTGAAGTGTCTCTATACCTTTCTAACAACGTTCACCTTCCCTGCCCCATTTTCAGTTGTTTCTATTGCAAACCCATTTGATGCATCTGTTCATGAGAAATAAACCACATGAGATTTTCTCAGTTTTGTAAAATTCTTAGTCTATTTTTTAGCTGGTGTTTTAAATGTGTTTTTTTTTAATTTGATGGTATATTGATTTATTTTGTTTGTACTGTAACCATGTTATTCTTATGTACAATTTTAATATTATAATTAGAAACACAGAAACATGTCAGCAGAAAAAGTCCATATCTAGTCTGTCCTTCCATATCAAATATTATAGTCCCCTTTTTCCTTTAGAGATCTTATATTGTAATTACAGTATATTGCAATCTGCTTTAGAACTTCGTAGTCTACTTTCTAGGATATATATGTGTGTGTGTGTGAACCCTGAAAAACAGACTCTTGCCAGGTCATCATGTGCCCCTTGACATGTCCTAAAAATCTGATATGGGTGGATAACCAAATAAAAAAAGAGTTATTAGGGACACATAGCACCACACATAGGCTGAAAACAGATGCAGTTGTGAGGGAGGCAGCTCAAATTTGAACAAAAGACCAATAGGTTGTTGAAAAAGTGCTGAAATTGCTTCTTATGAGGTAGGTTCTAGAGTGGAGACTGTGAGAAAGGGAAGAGCTGGTGTGCATCAGACCCCTCTACATTGCTAGCATTCATAAGAACGTAATGTCAAGAAGATGATATTGAAATTCTTGATCTTTCCTCCAGGGCCACTAATTCAAACCTGTCAACCCTGACAGTCTGTTGCCTGGTAGGATTACTTCTACAAAACCACACAGCGACAAACGCAACTTTACTACTTGGTTCAGGCATCATCTTCTCTCTCTATCATGGACTGGTTTAATTTGAGAAATATGTTGATAAAGTGTAGTTTCAATTACTAAACGCTATAAACACCTAATCCCGTGTCTCCAATAACAGCAGTTTTAATCATAGCACTCTTAATTAAGAATGTATTTATCTTCAAGCCAAAGTGGTTAGCAAGAGCCTTTCAGGAGGAAATCCGAGATAGAATCCGAGATTGGAACCTCCGTGCTCTACTCTAAGGGCAACGGCTTCAGAACATTGGAATGATTAACATCAAAACGGTATGATACCGGATGAAGGAACTGCTGTGAAATGAGTCTTGCATCATAAACCCATCATTCTTACTTTCAGCAACCACCCAAGGAAGGGGGTGGGACAAATGTGAAAATGAAATCCTATAAAGCCCTGGGACAAGCAATCGGATCCTGAAATGGTGAGGATGCAAGCAGGGTGTACGATATTGCAGGAAGCAGAACACAGGACAAGTCAGATGGGACTCACTGTGTCATGGTATCTCTTAGTTACCATGTTACTGTTACCAGTTGTCTTGACAAGACCTTCATGGGATTACAATGTTAGTAGGATGCTCCTCTAACTGATTTCCTATTTGGTTATTTCCTAATGTGATCATGCTTAAAACATTGCCAGAATGCTTTCCGTGAAATCTGAAAGGCCAGCTTTTTCAAAATTTTCAAACAGCAATTTAAATTATTTAGTTAATATTATGCAGTAATATGGGTCATCAAAAGGTTGCAGGTAATAATGGACGATCTGTAACTAGATTTTGAGAGCTCCCTTTATCAGGTCAGTGATGAAACTACACAATTACAGTGGGTTTTAAAGTGCATTCAGTCAGGGAGATTACAAAGCTGTTTAAATATGGGAATAAGCGGCATTTTTCTTACTAATCTTTTAAAATGAAAAAAAAAAAAAAACCTCAGAAATGACAGAGGTGTCTAAAAACAAAACAATCCTCACCCCGTTTCCATCCATTTGTTATTAGTGGTTTTGACACCATCGAACCACATGCATACTGTTGTCAAGGAAACTAATGCTGTTAGCAACCAGAACAGCAATTATCTGCTGAATACGTAACCATGGCGCAATGTAATATGTTCCATTTATGAATCTTTGACGATTGTCCCAAAGTGTAAAACTGCACAGTTACCTTTGGTCTGGTGTGGTATATCAAGTTTTATTTAACACATTAATTCAATAATTATGGCATACGATATATCAATTTTAATTTAAAAAGTAATCAATCAATCACAACAAACCAAAAGTAACTATGCAGTTTTACAATTTAAATAAAAAGTAGAATATAATTATAGTAGTAGTCAATCATAGATCAAGAAAACAAAGCAAGCAATAGTAGACAGACAACAATTTTGAGTCCATAAAAGAAATATGAGGACGACAGAGAGGGAAGAGGTTAAAGAAGAGAAAAGTGTCCGGTCAGGCAGAACTAGTTAAATTACCCAGAAACTTGACAGACTGACAGACAGAAGTGGTCTTCATGGCCTCAAGGCCAACCTGAAATAATGGGGTTTTGAGGGCACATTTGAACTGCAGATAAGAAGATCCTAATCTAGGAGGTACGTTATTCCAGAGGATGGGGACTATTTCACTGAAGGAAATATGCCAAATGCTTTCATGATGTATCATACTCTAGTTGCGGATAACCAAAGATTTTTGGAGAATGAGCAAAGGGTGTGTGTTGGAATATATGGAATGAGACCGGACAAGAAGAGCAGGGAATCTATGTAGAAAACTCTGCCGACCAGGGTTACTATCTTGAAAGCTGTCTAATAAGAGATGGGAAGCCAATGATTTTCTTTTAAGAGAGGGGGGGTCACGTGATCATCTCTCTTTGCCCTACATAGCAACCTAATGGCTGTGTTTTGGGCTAAATGAACTCTTCACTTGGGATACCTTTAGCCCTCATGATAGATTACTGTAATGCCTTATACTATCTTTCCTCTTTTCTTTATTAGGATATACATATTTAGGTCCTCCTATGTCTGCAGGTGCATATGCCACACCATTTTGGTTGCTTTCCTCTGGACCTCCTCTAGCCTCTTTGGACAGTGGCATTCTTTAAGATGGAAAAACTACATGTTCCAAGTGTTCAAAGCACCAGAATAAAGAGGTTACAGGAGGCTATATAAACATGTTATATTAAAAAGGTATATTCTTTCAACATGTGCAAAAGTCCAAATTTGAGAGAATTTATGTTTCATCCACACAGCGCTCTAAGATCATGAGTCGCATGATCTAGTAGCTGCTTCTTGTTGGGTAGCCACAAGCCTTTGGCCAGCAGCTATAGAACTCAGAAACATAGTAACATAATAGATGATGGCAGATAAAGACTAGCATGGTCCATCTAGTCAGCAAGGTGGCAAGAGTAGGTGCGCCCACCACTCCGTGCAGGTCACCCTTCCCCATGCCTTTGTTTTGGGGTGTACCCACCGCTCCATGCAGGTCACCTCTACTTGTTGAGATATAAAAGAGACAGTTAAGTTTCTTTTGAGTTTATCCTGTTTCTATAAAAGGGATTCACTATGTCTGTCCCATGCCATTTTGAATTCAGACCTGTATTTGCCCCCACCACTTCCATCGAAAGGTCATGCCAAGCAAGAGTCAAAGTCATGGAGAAAAGGCACTTGCAATTTAAAAAAGATAAATAAAAATAAATAAATTTAAAAAACTATGCAATGCAGCACGTTATACACTCTCTAGGAATATTTCAAACCATATGAATTATGCAGTCTTTGTGTAAGCTCTTTTTTATTCAGGGTTTCTCCTAACATATCAGTTTAAAAGCATCTGGTTCTGCAGCATACAAGAACTAATTTTAAAAGTTCAACAAAGAATGAATTTATTTAATATACAGAAACTTTTTAAATGGCAAAAAAAAAAAAAATGGGGCTAGGTACAAGCTGTCCAGAGGAAAGCTAGAATTGGATTAATACCTTTGCACCTTAAAATGTATTTATAAGTTTGATTTACTAGATTGCCCTTATAAGACTAAAGCAGTTTATAACAAACAATTCATGATGAAAGAATGATAGAACTATGCAAAAAAATATAACAATAGAGTACATGCATAAAAGGCCAACAACACAGCACCATAGCAAATACATATCTTCAATCAGCAGCAATTCCATAATCCTTCAGCAGAAACAAAACTAGGAAGCAAACCGATCCAGAACTGCTTATAAAGCAGAATAAAGCATTTAGGCTTCCCCTTATGCAGAGGTTTGGCCACACAGCCAGGCCTTCATATATTTCCGAAATCAGATAATTTAACTCCAATCATAATTGCAGAGGAACAAAGTTCTACAGAATCGGGGCAAAGAAATCAAAAGCTTTCAGTCTCTTCTGACTCAATTTTCAACTCCCAAGAAAGGAACGGACAGCAATGCCTATTTTGCAGAAGCAACCTGTGTACCCTGGGCTGCTGCAGTGAGCAGCGTGCATACAGCTGAACCGATGGAGAAAGCTAAGCCAGTCATGAGCGAGGGGAAAAGGCAGCTTGAGGTACGATCTTAACCATGAGCAACACAGGAGAACAGCAAACTGTTCAGATGAATGTAGAGCAAGGTTGTTTCCCTTAGACTCTCTGCGATTGGCATTTGAAGTTTTGGGAAAACGAGTTTCTGAAAGACCCGATGAAACTTTAATTATGTCTAAGGAATTTTAGGCTAAGGTTTCACTAGATGATACTGAAATTCTGGACAGTGGCCTGTAAAACTCAAGTGCCTTAGATCTAAGTGGTAAATTTATCTACCAGCTAGTCCTTTCTAATATTGAGAATGTCTAAGTTCACGGACATCATATTTTGTAGTGGTGTTAGAATACAATATTCTGAGGATTGTTATCCCTGACCTCTAACATATTTTATGTACTGCAGAAGAAAATTAGGAGGATGGGAATAGAGGGCTTCAGATTGTTTTACCTTTCTATAGGCAGCTTGGATATTACAGACTCCCTTGGAGGTAAAAAAGTTTCAAAAACACTATAGTGGTTTCTTTCTTAATCAAGTCAGATCACCTGCATACAGAATTTCTTAATGTTTCACGAGACAGCTTTGTCTACGGGACACTCCATTTTTCCCTTTGTCATCCATGCAGCTGTCTCAGTAAATGACCGGGTTCTAGATTTATTTTTTATGATCCTGATCATCTGCAATTGTCTTAGGGACAAATTGGTGGTTCTACCAGATTCTGGCTCATCGGTTTAAAGCTTTCTTCCCTAGTATCTCTATGTGGTGGTGGGAGAGGGGAAAAGTTACATAGACCATATAGAAGACTTAAAGGGCCAATATTCAGAAGCACTTAGCCGGTGAGAAGCACCTGTAAACTGGATAAGTGCCGGCCAGTGAGATGTTCAACGACACTATCTGCAAAGTGCTGCTGAATATTTCCTCAGACTGCCCCAGCACTATCCGGACAGTGCCAGGGAAATCTGGGGGTCGAGTTCAAAGCTATCCAGTCTGTGGCGATATTCAGCTCATTGACTGGATAACAATCCATGTAAATGGCCACTTGGGATGTCCAGCTCGCCCATCTGGTTATGGACTGAGCTTTGAATCATTTGGTATCTGTAACTGCTCCTTTTGTGTGGAGTGAACTGCGCTTGGAACTCCAGATATCGAAAGACTATCTTGAATTTAGAAAGAAGGTAAAAGCCTTTTTTTTTAATTTTTTTTATTTCAGGCGAGCATTTAGTTCTGGAATTAGCTAGGAGTATTAGTTGTTGTTAGGCATTTATTTTATTTTTCCATACCTAAAGCTTGTACTTTAATTTTTATTTGCATAGTGATTATATGATTTTAGTTTTATATCATTTCTTATGTTGGCTTGTAAATTTAATTTAATTTAATGATTATTTATATACCGCTCCTTCCATTGATCAGGTGCGGTTTCCATATAACAACAATAAACAGGGTAATCTGTTTTTACATATAACAATTTGTAGTTAGGTAATTACAGTTAACAACAATTAACAATTAGAGAACTATGTACAGTTGAACAGAAGTAAAACTATATACATATTTTTGTTTTTCATCTTTCTTAATCATTTTGTCTAAAGGTTACAGCGCTTCATTCTTTTGTTGAATAGTGTATTACCTTGGGTAGGATTATCCCTTATCTAGCTGGGGGGTGAGAGATGGGCTGATCATAGATCCAAAATGCTTTGTGAATAAAAATGTTTTGAGTTTTTTTCTGAACTCTATTATATCAGGTAATTGTCTTAATTCTATTGGGATTGTGTTCCACAAGATGGGGGCTGCATGGGAGAAGGCTTTCTTGTTAGTGGATTTATTGGCTCTAATGAATTCTTTTGGTGGGGTTAATTTATTTAGCTGGTCTCTCCTTTGGAGATTATGGGTGGGTTCTATTTTGATTAGGTTATTTATGGACAGGGGTGCTGTTTTTGTTATGGCTTTGTAGGTGGTTAGGATAGTTTTGTATTCTATTCGGCTTTGAATCGGGAGCCAGTGTAGATATTCTAAAATCGGGGTTATGTGTTGGAAAGGTGGGGCTTTCGTAATGGTTCTTGCTGCTGCGTTGTGTGCTAATTGGAGTTTCTTTAAGGCTTCTTTAGTTACGCCAAGTAGGGTCTGATTTGCGAAGTCAAAATGTGGGGTTATGATTGCTTGTATGACGCGTTGAAAATCCTGTAAGTGCATTAGTGGGCGGAGTTGCTTTAGCATTTTTAGTTTAAAGTAAACTTTTTTGTTATATTCCTTACATGTGTGTCCATACTGAGGTGTTTATCCAGTATAACACCCAGGTAGCGTATTTCAGATTTTAGTATGATATTATATTTTGTAATGTAATATGAGTGGGAGGAATGAATGTTGTGCATTTAGTTACTATTAGCGCTTCTGTTTTTGAGTGATTAATGTACAGATTGTTTTCATTTAGCCAGATGTTGATTTCAGTGAGGCAGTCGTTAATGAGTTTTATAGGGATATTTGGGATTTTGAATGGGACATACATCATTATGTCGTCCGCATACAGGTGATAGAGGACATTGAATTTTTTAAATATTTTACAGATGTGTTTTAAATATATGTTAAAAAGTAACGCTGACAGTGCTGAGCCTTGTGGGAGGCCTATTTCTTGTTTGTATGTTTTTGATGTGAGGTTCCCGATTTGTACCGTTTGAGCTCGGTCTGTTAGATAAGAAGTAAACCATTTTAGAACAGTAAACTGCGGAGGTCGCATAGGATCCATGATATAGAAGCTCTGGAAATAAATAAATAAAATAAAAGTTAACTAGATAAAGTTAGGACAGCCTATCTGGGTAGTGCATTGTCCGGACAAAGACACCCGGCACCATTGAAGATCTGGATTTTGTTTAGCCGTGACAGCATTAAAAGTTGCTGATTGCTGTAGCTGAATTGACACCTAAGATTATTAGCTTCCATTTCTATTGATGCCCTGTTTTTTTCCAAACATATGAATCAAAACAGCAAAATACAAATGTACTATCACAATAGCAATTACACCCCCCACCAAAAAAAAATCCTTCTCCAGTTTATGGCAATCCTCTTATCTCGTAAAGGGACAACAAACAGCTATTACCCTCACTTCCTACCAAAAAAATGAAAATATTTGATATCTCTCCGCTATGCAGCATCCTGTCATTTGAACCAGACTCTAGCAAAGAATAAAACAACCCAGGAAGATATGGATTAGGGTGGGCAGGACGCTACCAATCTAGAAAAGCGCCCTATGTGACTAACGAATCCGGTGGCCTCCTTCCACCCAGCCACATGTGGTAACTCGCTCTTCTTTAGCTTTCTGGAAGCCCGGTGATGATATCGGCGCTCTTTCTATACTTGTGTCCTGTGCGGCCGCACTGCTCACACAGCCCTTGGTACGGCCCTGACAGTCGGCTCTGGTAGATTATGATGTGCGACACAGACCTCACTCTCCAGAATAATACCCCCACAAAAATGTCTCTGTTGCACTGGGGAAATGATGATACTCCTCAAATGAAATGTGACGTGGCATCACAGACGAAGGGGCACACGCACTCACAAAAATATCCCCAAGGCTCTGATAAAACTCAAAAATAGAACATTTGTACCAATTGGAGACTCCATTTTCATAGGTATTAGCTTAGGAACATGGTCCAAAGACCCCAAAACGATGAAAATGCCTCCATGATCGTCAGCCAACAGGAATAGAAACTGAATACCAAGCGCAATTAGAGAAGAGAGTGTCAGGTTTCGAAAAACTGATCTTATAAGCCACCTTTTTGAAACAGAGAGATTTCTAGAAGTTAAGGAAAGGGCTTACAGTTCTGCTAAGGACGGCAGCAGTTTCAGAAGTTTGAGTTGTCCATGGGAAGCGAGAGGAAAGGGTATGTCGGACAGAAACCTTCAATATATGGCTCAAAAACTGGGGCAAACAAGAACGTTTTAGAGAGGTATTACTATAATGATGGTCTTCATCTTCCAGGATAAAGGATCTTCAGCAAGAAATTCAGGGCATATGCTGTCAGGCATCTAAACTAGAAGATGGGGGATGGAGGCGGGGGGAGGTACATGGAAGCAGATGATGATAGTGGGGAAAATAAAAGAAATCTTCTCAGTAGCTCACTCATCAGCAACACGATAGAGAAGAAAGGAGCCATGATAACAGGAAAACAATGAGGGCAAATGCTCGCAGTGGAAGCAACAAAGCTCCAGACCTGCCAACCTTAATGATGGCGAAGGACTTTGATATTGTTGCTGCTATCACAGTAGTTCTACTTGCAGTAGATTTCAATTTTACTTCAAGCAGAAAGCTGAATCCTATGTCCTCTAATTGCTTTTTCACTTTAGTGCAGCTTTGGAAAACATGCAAGAGGCCGATATTCAAAGCGTCCTAGTCAGTTAGCAATCCCACTAACCAGCTAAGACATGCCGAGCGCGCCACTGACCTCGTGAAAACAGTTACAACGAGGACAGTAGGTTGGCACATCAGGGGTGGTGCCTGTTGCTATCCAGTCAGTGGACTGCTAGAGATGACCTAACTTTAACCAGTTTAGCTCTCCGGTTAGTGGCTGAATAAGCGCTGCTAACCATATAGTGATGCTGCTGTCCGGCACACCCAGATATTCAGCACCAGACAAGTTTAGGTGCCAAATATATTTAACTTTTATTAAAACAGCAGTAGGCAGACACTTTAAATTGCCTACCGCCGAATACTCTCTCTGTAGGTGTTTAAGGAATTTCAGTCAGTCACTGCTGATTCTTGAAATTCATAAGAATTTGGGGAGGATGCTTGGATTATCAAGTATGGTTTTATGTGGTTTTCACCAGCTAGCCAGTTATGGTAAAGAATTTTAAGATTAAAACAGGTCTGGAACTCTGAAGGCAAAACACAGTTCCTTTCAGATTTCATGACCTACAGCACACCAGCCTGACAAAAAGCCTATAAAAGAAACTAAAAGCAAAAGGAGCGGCCAGTCCTGAGAAGCAAGTGAAACAAAAGTCTGTAGGACACAGAGGAGACATGGAGTTCTCCTTTCACATACATGTCATTGCACACTGAAAAACTAACAATGCAATGGTTAGTTTTTCAGCGTGTAATGACGTTTATGTGAAAGGAGAATTCCCCATCTCCTGAGAGGACTACAAAGAGTTTTCTAAGCTTTCTGGACAAGCCCTATAATAAAACAATGAAGCTTTGGGCGACACCCTATGAAGAGAATTCACCTTCCAAGCCCATCTGAGTCACAGACCAGTGCTGAACAGGTTTAGGAGTAAATCGAACACACAGATACAAATAAGATTGGCTTTCTAAAAACTGCTGTCATAAAGATATATCAACAGTAAATACTCTATCAATGTATAGACTTTCAGGGGAACAACAAATGCAACATAAAAAGATTCAATAGACAAAAAGGGGGGGGGGGGACGGACACCCAGCATAGGCAAGAACACTGCCCAAGTGCACTGCCTCTTAACTCAAAGCAAGGTGAGTCAATGAAGATGCATTACTTCACCTACATACGTACAGTAAGTGCCCTGCCCCAAAGGAGTGCCAACATTTTGAAGTGCATTTCTATTTTTGAAGGGTTTCTCCCTAAAAACTGGTAAGGTGTTCCTCAGTCATACCATGGCCAGGCTGCCAAGGTTTATGTGAGCATAACCATTTCACAATGTTAGAACAACGTTGCTTGCAATAACCATTCTTAAGTCACAAGACCAAGCTGCGTGGAATGACTGACTGAAATTCCTTAAACACCTACAGAGAGAGTATTCGGCGGTAGGCAATTTAAAGTGTCTGTCTACTGCTGTTTTAATAAAGTTAAATATATTCGGCACCAAAACTACGTTATAAGATTTGAACAGTCGACGATGTCAGATGCTCGCTGCATGCAGATAGGAATTAAAAAAGGTAAAAAAAATGCATGAGGGGCATATTCAAAAGGGTTTAACCGATTAGCAGGTCTGCAGTCACTGCAATAATTCATCAGCATTATCTGGATAATCCATTGAATATCCCCACAGACCTTAAAAAAAAGCACCTGGTTAAAAGCAGTCCCAGCAGCTATCCAGTTAAAGTTCAGACAGATCAATGGATTATACACACAAGCCAGCTAAATGCTGGAAAGCAATGAGCACAAATGCTCGAAGCTTAGCCAACAAAGTTCTGGACCTGGAAGCCCTAATGGTGGAAATGGATTTGGACATTGTGGCCATTACAGAAACATGGTTCAATAAATCGCATGATTGGGATGTAGCCATAACTGGCTATAATCTATTCAGAAGAGAGAGAGAAAATGGAAAAGGAGGAGGAGGAGTAGTCTTATATGTCAAAAGCAATATTAAAGCTACTGAAATGCAGGGGGCATGGGGAAAAGAAGAAGCGCTCTGGATTGTGTTGGAAAGAGGAGATGGCACTGTCATCCATACTGCTGTAGTCTACAGACCTCCAACACAAATTGAAGAGAGAGATAACGATTTGATTAAAGATATTGCCAAGACAGCCACAAAGGGGGAAGTAATCATTTTGGGTGACTTTAAATCTACCTGATGTGGATTGGATTACTCCTTCTGCACATCTGGAAAGAAGCAAAAAAATTGTAGATGCTCTCCAAGATGCATTATTTAGACAAATGGTGATGGAACCAACCAGGGAAAGCTCAACACTGGATTTAGTGCTCACCAATGGTGATAGCGTGTTGAATGTCTGTGTGAGTGCCCCTGTGAGCAACAGCGATCATTACACACTGTGGTTTGGAGATAAAAGTCAGGGTACAGGCCAAACATAGCAAGCTCAAAGTCCTAAACTTCAAAAACACTGACTTCAATAAAATGGCCAAGTACCTAAAGGAGGAGATGACGGGGTGGAAGGAGATAAAGGAAGTGGAATTGCAATGGGATAAACTAAAGGTGGCAATAAAAGGGGCAACAGATAAATATGTAAGAAAAGTAAATAAAAACAAGAGGAGAAGGAAACCTATTTGGTTTTCCAAAGAAGTGGCTGCTCAAATAAAGGCAAAAAATACAGCTTTCAGAATATTCAAAAGCTCACAAACAAACAGAGGAACACAGAAATGAATACAGGATCCAACTCAAAGAGTCTAAAAGAGTAATAAAGATAGCAAAATCAAAGGCAGAGGAAAAGATGGCTAAAGATGTTAAGGGTGGCGACAAAACTTTCTTCAGGTATATTCGGGAAAGGAAGACGATCAGAGTTGGAATTGCAGGACTCAGAAGTGCTGGGAAAAGACTCGTGGAAAGTGACATAGAAAAAGCGAAATTGCTAAACAAATACTTCTGCTCTGTTTTTACTAAAGAAAATCCTGGAAATGGACCAGCTGGGACTCCTAAATATAAAAATGGGAACGAAGTAGATACCACACCATTCACAGAAGATGAGGTGTTGAAACAACTTGCTAAACTGAAAGTGGACAAAGCCATGGGACCAGATGGGATACATCCCAGGATACTTAAAGATACACGTCACATGAATACAGGAATATTTTATCAAAATACCTAGAAATCAAAGAATGTTTGTTCTTTCCACAGTATGAATCTGCGTTACTTTCAAAGACTCGGATATCTTTGACGAATACAGCTGGAAATTCTCAAATGTAGCTGCAGCTTCATTGGAGTATAAAAAGATGTTTCCTGGATGGCCCAGGGACAGTAGGTGACAGTAACCAAAGCAAATCTTGGGATGGTCTAGGGACTAGATGCAGTGCAGAGATGTCAAACACCAATCCTTGCGTGCCGTAGACGGCTTTGGATTTCATGGTGTATTTGCACATTCAGTATCTGATCCACAAACAGATTAACTAGTAGAAATGTGCAGGGATTTTTTTTCCTTTCTGTGATTTGCTTCATTGTTTGGATTTTTAGATAGTACGTGGAGATCAGAATTGAGACGGTGAGGCTGCGATGTACTCGATTCCCATGGCATTTCTGAAATGGTTCGGCTAAGCATGGAGCCGTTTCTAAAATGACATAGAAGCACGCGCAGGAATGCATTGTGGATTGACATCCATGTGCAAAGGGAGGCAGCATTTTACACATTTGCCCATGGAAAATCGGCAACTTGCACGTGTAAGTGCCGGGATTGCGCATGTGCAGATGAGCCATTGAACAAACCCAGATGCGTAGCTGCTGCTAGCTAGCTGCACAGGACGTTATCTTGAACTCATTTCAATTTGGAGGGGAAAATAACCCATTTAATCCCTCGTGTAAGGAGCTGGCCAAAACGTAGGCCTACACACGCCAAGAGTAGGTGTAAATCCAGACATGGAGAATTTTGGGCTTGCAGGTGCATTCCCTATATGAAATGGGGAATATGTTTAGATTCTTGTTCTGCCTACGTAACACCTCGAAACTTACATGTGCTAAGGGCATCTACATGTAAACTGGATCCTTTCTAAAATGGTCATTTACACGCCTTTATGCCCAATTGCTTCTAAAATAACCCTCTCAATCTACTTTACATGCACTAAGTGGTTTAGGATGCACTAAATCATTTTAGCATACTACGAAATGAAAAACAAATATTTTGGTTTCTTTCCTGTTTTAATTTTGCAGGTTGATACTTGTGTCATTTAATTTAGCATTTTTATTTGTGTCATTTCAAAACAAAAACGAACAACTCTACTAATTAGGTATTTTAAAAATCACATCCGTGTCTGAAACTTGAGAATCAGCCGCCATCATTGATTTGGCAGGACAAGTGCATCGTGTGGGAGACAGACGAGGCTTTAAAAACTCCTTCATTCCTAGAGCAGCATTTGTCAGAATTAAGCAACAGGGCACACATGTGTGACACTATACAGAGGAATGACAATTACGTTGCTGGGAGAGTCCCTTGTTTTCTAGTATCAGCTAAAATACAGGCTGGCCACATACCTAAGGGCAGTCATGAGTATAAATCACACAGGGGTATGAGGGTTCATGAAACAACTCAGATTAGGTCTAAGCACATAAAGAAAGCATTGTGCTGGGTTCAATTGACTCATAGGGCCCGATTCTGATCCTGACATAGATCTCCTTTGTACGTCCGGGCTGACCTGGACGTAGAAAGGAGATCACAAATCTGATCCCACGGGTATATCTAGCCCTGCGGGATCAGAATCACAGACAGCACTGTACGTACAGGCCGGGACTGCGATTCAGCAAAGCCCAACTAACTCAGTTATGGCATTTAAATGCTGTGATGCTGGCTGCCTGCTAAAAAGTTAATTCGCTGCAGCCCGACCTCCAAAGGCCAGGATCGGGCTGCGGGGAATTAACTTTGGTCCCCCCCAACCCCTTCTGCGCCCCAGAGCCACCGAAAGAACACGTCCAGGAAAGTTATTCCATCCAAGGATAACTTCCCTTGACATTTTGCCGGCCCTGGACATACAGGACCAAACATCAGAATCAGCCCTGGACATTCAGAGCCGACAACTGCCCACTCTCCGCCCCCGTGCTGTCTCTTCCCCGCCCCTGTATAACTTCCCCGCACAGCCGGCGGGGGGAAGTTATACAGGGGCAGGAGCTGGCACAAATAGCGGGGATGGACGTCCTGCTGGGACATCCATCCTCACTATTCGTGCTGCAGAATAACCCCCTGCTGCATATCGGACATTTTGACTTGGACGTCTCATTTTGCAGCTAGACATCCTTTCTCTACCTTGAAAGATACGCGCATCTGCTGCATAATAGAAAAAACAGGGAAGCAAAGAGTTATGGGTAGCCACGTGCAGGAAGTCTCCGCACCACAGAAACTTGAATATGTAGTATAGGCACGTCCACAGAATAGGGGACATAGACATGCACGCTGCCCTATCACACAATGCAGCCTTGGATCCTCCTTGCAGTTCCCAGCCTGCCATTTTGCAAATGGGAATGTTATATCTCAAAGGCATATGTGACTTATATCCTGGTGAGTATCTTTGAAAGATTGAAAAGTATCAAAGGAGTGAATGGGCATTTGTCAAAATCTGAGATGTTACGGAGAATTTGCTAAGACTCATCAAGCATACTGACTATTATCCAATGTCGTTCATCCACATTGGCACAAATGATACTACTAGGTATCCTTCTGAGCGTGTCAAAAGCAACTTCATGGCTCTGGGACAGAGGGTGAAGCAAATAAGTGCACAGGTGTTTTCTTCAATCCTCCCTATTGAGGGTAAAGACAGAGGCAAGGAAGCTCGCATCCTGGAGATGAAGGCATGGCTGCATGGATGATGTCAGAATGGTTTGGTTTCCTGGACCATGGGATGATGTTCCAAGGGCTGCAGAGCAGAGATAGTGTCCATCTGTCCAAGAAGGGTTGAAGTGTCTTCTGCAGCAAATTGGCTAACCTACTGAAGAGGGCTTTAAACTAAACTAGATTCATTGGGGATGGGTGAAGAAAGCCCCCAGATAAGTGAAAGATTAAATACCTCTGTAGAAATGGATAAAAGGGGCAACATCTGGAAAGCAGTGCGTATTAAAGATAGTCCAACGCCAAATCCAACACCACATTGAAACAGCAGCCCCTCTGGACCCACCCCAGCATGGCTTCAGGGAAGCACATAGCATTGAAACCCTCCTCACCACCCTCTTCAATACCATAACCTCTGGAATCGTTAACATTCAACAAGGATTTGTGCTTATATTCATGGATATCGCAGCAGAATTTGACTCTGTGAGCCATGAGATACTAATGGAACATCTCAAGGAGAAGGGAATACAAGGCACAGCCCTAAGCTGGTGCAAATCCTACCTGTCCAACAGGTGGCAACACGTGAGGACTGGCACCACTACCTCCGAACCGTTTCTACAAAAACAGGGCGTGCCACAGGGGTCCTCGCTATCGGCATTAATGTTTAACATACATGCAGCCCATCTGTGCCCTGATCAGATCGTTCAACATCGCCTGTCTAGCATATGCGGACGATATCCTGCTATACATGCCATTTGCAACGGACCAGCCAGATTTCTCCCCATTAACAAGCTGTTTCAACGCAGTTGCAGACTGGCTACATACGCAAAACCTTCGAATCAACCATAACAAGACAGACATCCTCTTCATTACGAGGAACCAAGACTTCACTCCCCCACCCTCACTAAAAGTGAAGAATGCAGAGCTGATAGCCAAATCCACAATCCGCTACCTAGGTATCACCTTGGACCAACGGATTGACATGAAAACCCACATTAGAAACACAGTAAAGACAATTTACCACAAAATACGAACACTTCGGCATCTACAGCCACTACTTGACCCCACTGACTTTCGAATAATCTACCAAGCCCTAGTAATACTGCACTTCGATTACGCTAACGCAATCCTATATGGACTCCCGCAAGCAACGTTAAACCCACTCCAGCTTGCAATGAACTCAGCTGCAAGAGTTCTATACGGAGTATCAAGGATGGACCACATCACACCAATCCTGAAGAAACTCCATTGGTTACCTATACAAGCCAGACTGCATTACAAGATCTTAGTTATGACCTTCCAAGCCTTAAACAAGCAGCCTCCCACATCTATCTCCGAGTTGATCCACCTTACACCCCCTAACAGAAACAGAAGATCCACAGCGGTTAACACCCTGATAACCCCAAAAGACATAACGAAATGCACAAAGGCAACAGCTAACAGGGCCTTCACGATCTACGCTCCTAGAGCTTGGAATGCCCTCCCCAAAGACATGTGAGGCATCACTAACCTGATTCAATTCAAAAAGGCACTGAAGCATCACCTGTTCATAAGACACTACCCAGAAACCATCGGTAGAAAGCAGACAGCAAACACTCTCAGCAGCCACCATCATCCCCCCAATAACACACCCAGCACGAAAAAGGACAGCCAGCTCAACCTATCCAATCTCGAATAGTCGACAGTGGAAAGTAGAAGCGTTAATGTATATAGTCTGTAGAAAGTTACCCCAGTTTTACCCAAGTTTTAGTTCCTGTTTACAGTAAATACAATGCAGTGTGACTGCATTGTATAAGGTTCTGTTAACTGTACACTGCACTGATATGAATAGACGTTAAATAAATAAATAAATAAAAGAAATAAAGTATAAATGCCTGTAGCATGGGAAATAAGATCGCAGATGTTGAGGCTTTTGTGGCGGTTACAGAGACATGGTTCATGTCAACCTTAACTGGGATGTAATTATACCAGGCTATAATTTATCCAAGAAGGACACGGTAGGAAAAAGGAAAAGAAGAGTGGCACTATATGTTAAAAATAACATTAAAGTTATGGAAATACAGGACTTAAAAGGGTACGAGGAGGCACTGTGGGTTAAACTAGAAAGAGGGAAAGGGAAATCCATTTGCACTAGAGTGATATACAGACCTTCCTCACAGGGAGAGGTGGATGGAGATTTAATAGAAGACATATGCAGTATTGCCATGAAAGGAAAAGTGCCACTGATAGGTGATTTCAATATGCCAGATGTTGATAATTGGCACATCCCTATTGCAGTGTCATCTAGAAGTAAGGAGATCCTAGATTCTCTACAGGGAGAGCTATTCTGGCAACTCATAACAGAACCCACAGGTGAATGGGCCATACTGGACTTGGTGCTTATCAATGGGTAAAGAGTTTGATGTCACAGTGGGAGATCAGCTCACATCCAGTTATCACCAGATGGTGTAGTTCAGTATTAGGACTAGGGATGATAAAATCCATTTGAAATGAGGGTCTTAGATTTTAGGAAAACTAACTTTGCCAAGATGGGATAATACCTCAAGGAGTCATTAGCGGAATGGGAACAGCTGGGGGATGTAGAAAAGCAATAGGCAAAACTGAAAGGGGACATTTTAAAGGGCAGCAAACCTTTTTGTTAGAAAAGTAAATAAATGTAAAAGGGAAAGGAGGCCACTATGGTTCTCAAAACAAGTAGCTGAAAAGGTGAAGAAAAAGAGGGAGGCCTTCATTAAATGTAAGAGATCACAGAGAGAGGAAGACAGGCATCTATATTTGGAAAAACTTAGAGAAGCTAGCAAAGTAGCCAGGAAAGCAAAGATACAAAAAGAAGAAGAAATATCCCCCCCATGTTATTGCATTGGCTAAGACATTTTTCAGATATGTTAGCAAGAGGAGGAAGGGCAAAAGTGGCATTGTCAGACTCAAGAGTGCAGGGGAGGAATATGCAGAAACTGATGAGGATAGAACAAAACTTTTTGTTAAGCAATTCTGCTTTATGTTCACAGATGAAAGGCCAGGAGCAGGACCTAAGAAAACACCCACAAATAGGAACAGAAGCAACGGGGAACTTGAGCAATTTTCAGAAGACTGTGTTTCTGATGAACTAGCTAAACTAAAAGTAGACAAAGTGATGGGACCGGATGAGATACATCCGAGTATACTGAAGGAATTTGGGGACATTCTAGCAGCTCCACCGACTGACCTTTTCAATGCTTTTTTGGAGTCGGGAGTGGTCCCAAAGGATTGGAGAAAGGCTTATGTGGTCCCTTTACACAAAAGCAGAAGTAAGGAAGAGGTTGAAAACTACAGGCTCGTTAGTCTAACTTCTGTGGCGAGTAAATTATTTGAAATGCTGCTAAAAGAGAGAATAGTGAGGATTCTGGAGTCCAATGGATTGCAGGATCCGAGGCAGCATGGGTTTACCAGAGGCGGGTCTTGTCAGATAAATCTGATTGATTTCTTTGACTGGGTGACCAGGGAGTTGGACCAAGGGAGAGACCTAGATTTCAGTAGAGCCTTTGACACCATTCTTCACCATTATAAACAAACTAAGCACTCTAGGGATGGACCCTAAAGTGACTGGGTTAGAAATTGGTTGAGTGGGAGGCGACAAAGGATACAGGTAAATGAGCTCATTCTGAGGAGAAGGATATTACCAGTGGTGTGCCGAAGGGATCTGTCCGATTCTTTTTAACATCTTTGCTAGTGATATAGCAGAAGGGCTGTCGGATAAGGTTTGCCTTTTTGTGAATGATAACAAAATCTGCAATAAAGTAGATATCCAGGAAGGAGTAGATAACATGAGGAGGGATCTAGCTAAGCATGAAGTATGGTCAAGAATTTGGCTGCTGAGATTTAATACTAAAAAAAAATGCAGGATCATGCATTTGGATTGCAAAACTCCAAGAGAACAGTACTCTGTAGGGGGGTGAAGTATTTCTATCCACAAAAGAAGAGGGGGACCTGGATGTGATTGTTTCTGATTATCTTAAAGCAGCGAAACAGGTAGAAAAGGTGAAGACAAAAGCCAAAAGAATGCTTGGGTGCATGGGAAAAGGAATGGCCAGCAGAAAAAAAGAAGTGATAGTGATTTTGTTTAAGTCTCTGGTGCGACCTCATTTGGAGTATTGTGGGCAATTCTGGAGACCGCACCTTCAAAGGTATATAAATAGGATAGTCAGTGCAGTAGGTGGCTACTAAAATGGTTAGTTGTCTTTGTTATAAAGCATATAAGGACAGACTTAAAGATCTTAATATGTATACATTAGAGGAAAGGCGGGATAGAGGGGATATGATAGAGATGTTTAAATACCTTCATGGTATAAATGCACAGGAGGAGAGCCTCTTTCAATTGAAAGCAAGCTCTGTTACAAGGAGACATAGAATGTGAAAGGGGATAGACTCAAGAGTAATATGCAGAAATATTTCTTTATGGAAAGAGTGGTAGATGCGTGGAATAGTCTTCCAGTGGAGGTGGTAGAAACAAGGACAGAATTGGAATGCAAAACAGCATGGGACAAACATGGAAGATCTCTTAAGGAAAAAAGGGAACTATTATAATTGATATGGAAGGGCAGACTAGATAGAAAACACCACGGCAGAAAAAGACCATGTACTCTTCATCGTACTGTGTTACATTGCTCAATTGAGCACCTTAACGAATCCTCTTTTTGTCCTGGAGCAGGTATAGCCATGGACGTCCCCACTGGCAATAGAAGACGTGCAGCGTTGGTTGGAGATTGTGTGTGCACAAGTATCTTTACAGATCCACCTCCGCCACGCCCCTAGGCATGCAATGTGCACCTTTGGGCTTTCTTAAATGCCTCTGGGGATGGTGATTTACACATCTGAAATCACGAAGTTGTTGTTAAGTGCCGTTGAGTCCGAGTCGACTCATGGCGACCCTCTGGATAGCTATCCTAAATAAATCACGAAGAGAGCTTATAAAATGACACCGATGTCAGGTAAAGACTACTTTTTTTCTTGTAAACCACTTTGGTTTTGACTTTTGTTCAAGAAAGGCAATATACAAGTGTAACATGTTGTTCTGTTATAACATAAAGCCCATCTAGTCCGCATAATTTCATTCCTGGTACCATGCCATAGACCCCAATGCAGATATGATGAAATGAGGGGAAAACGTGAGCTCAACTAGGGACTCTCTCATGTTTATCCAACATTTTCTTGAATTCCATTATTGTTTTTGTCACCACCACCTCCAGAAATGATCAACAGTAGTAGTAATAATGTAACATATCCTGGAAATAGACTAACCCAGTAAGAATATGGAATCCATCTGTAAATCTAAGAAAAAAAAAATGAAACTGTATATGGCCCTATAGCAGCCTCAATGAATCCACCCCTCCCCTCCCCACCCCCTCCTCCAGCTTTCCTTGCCCTGAGCTGGGGCTCCTTTCCCCATTTTCTGGGCTGGGCCAGGTGAGGAAACCAAGAAGGAAAATTGTGTGTGTCTGTGTGTTTGGGGGGGGGGGGGAGGGGGGAGGGGGGAGGAGATGGGGAGCAGGATATCATCACGACAATTACAAAAGCAGTGCATTCTTTGAGTTATACGTCAAACAGATGCCCATCCCCACCCCTTCCAGACAGAAAAAAAAAGTGCTAAAATATGATATGGCAACTCCCCCCAAAAGGAGAAATAAATGGCATTTTTAAAAAAGTAAGCTTGGGTGCTTCTTTCTGGAAATCTGGTAGCCAGCTACCTCCACTGAAGCAATTATGAATGTGTACAAGAAGCTCGGAGCTTTTCTTTAGACATAAAAGATAGCTTGACGCTTAGATTTCACTAACTGTTCACATTAAAATAAATCAGCCTCAGGACCAGCCCCGTGTAGGACCTGGGTTTAGTTCCTATGTCAGGTCTTCCATGACACTGCAGAGGTATTATTCACAAGTCCTTGGGAGGGGAGGGGAGGGGGTAAGAGCTCTACTCACTGATCAATGGCTAGATTTAGAGCCCAGGATTACAGAAGCAGTTCTGTGCATGACCGCCAGGCTATCAACGTCATTGCAATATTTAGGCTAAGTGAGTGTGGAAAGGGATATTAAATAATAGTGGAAAAAATCCCCAGAGAGTTGTGAAAGCAGGTTCATGGTGCCAGATCGCAGCCATGGCTGAGCAAGGAGTCCACAAAAGCAAGAGGAAACCACAGGACTGGATCAGGCCTCCCTTCTTCCACCCTGTCCCAAAAAACTCAATGGGGCAATATTCTGCTACTGTGGTCAACATATATTATTTTTAAATGCTGTCACGGTGGCTAAACATTCAGCCCTATAACCCTGATTGCGGCTGGTGTTGAATATACTTGTAGCACAGTTGGCACCAGAGTTATCCAGATAGCAGCGATATTCAGATAAACTACCATGAAAACTAGGAACAGTCTTTTTTGCTGTCCCAAGTTATTTGGATAGTTTATCCATATAGAGAACTGAATATCGCCACTATCTGGCTAACTCCCAGGACCACCTACATTGCCTTGGCACAATAAAGATAGCATCAGTGTGATCAGTAATGATTGTCAGCAAGTAGCATATATTCTGCCCAAGCAGCCCATCCACTAGGCAGGTGGGCATCCCCCTAGGACAGCAGCCCTTGGTGGGCTTTGTGCTGTCACTTTGGTGCCTGTGGCAAGCCATGTGCTTTGGCACACATGACTTGCCTCTTCTGACCCCCCTCCCATGGCCTGCCACAGGCACTAAAGTGGTGCTTTTAAACTGCCGCTGATGGCCCCCCTGAAGATGGAATCGGTGACAGCGGCAGCGCAGCTCAGCATGGCAGGGGCTGCTTCGCGGGGCAACAGAAACCCTTGGGCTGGTCCTGCCTGCAATGTTTGAGGAGCCCAGGCAGATGGGAGCCCACATGACAGCAAAGAGGCAAACTTTCTTTATAATCTTTGCTGCTCTGCCCCCCACTCCTCTTTTCTCTTCAAGTTTTCATGCCAGGCTGCTTTCTCCTCCAGCTGCAGGGCTGAAGTCTTGTGAACCACAGCTGTTATTGGGGGAGGGGAGATCAGTCCGACAATGGGGGGGGGGCCAGGGGGGATTCCTCATTAGAATTTACACCACTGTTGTCAGCAGCACCATGCGGATAGTGCTGCTGAAAATTGCTAGGTAAACTTGGCCTCTAATATTTAACTGGATAGCAGCGTTTGCTATCCGGATAAGTGCTTTTAAATATTGGGCCCAAGTTATCTACGCAAATGTCCAATCAATTTGCATTGTACAGATGTAAATAGTTACCCCTGTTTCTTTCCAAGTTCCTATGCCTGTTATTTGTAAACACAAATCAAGTCATTTGAAATGTGTATGTAAAATGTTCCATGTAAACCGCACTGATGGAAAATAGCACGGTATATAAGAACATGTAAATATAAATAGCCTAGTGGTTGGGGCAAGGTACTTCAGGCCGGAAGGTCGGGGGTTCAAATCCCACTAGAGGACAGCAACCTTGGGCCGGAAGGACTGGGGTTTCTAGTCCCACAGGTGCTCCTTGTGGTCTTGGGCAAGCCACTTAACCCTCCATAGCCCATGTTCCCTGTAAAATAGTTATCTCCAAGTTATAATGCCCTGTTCAATGTAATTTCAGTTTGTTCAATGTAAACCGCATTGATGCAGAATAGCGCGGTATATAAGAGAATTAAATAAATCAATCAATCAGTCCATTCTGAAAACCCAATGCTATCAAATCTAAAATACTTGTCCCAGTCATTACCCAGTTTAAGGCTTTCACTGGTTCAAAAAGTGCTTTCAAGAACATAAAAACAGCTGGCAATCTAAACTGTTCTTATTGCTATCCTCCAATAATGAATGTAATCTGCACTACAAAAAGTCACCTTTGTTCAGAATCAATCCTAGAATAATTACCAAAGCCAACCCAAAGAATACACACTGGAATACTGTGAGATACTATGAACAGCAAAGAAAGACTGTGCGTATATCCAATAACACGTCCTTTGGTTTCACAGGAGGGGGAGCGAGACAATAGCTCACTGGTCAGTTTATCCGTTCCCTTCCTTTTATGTGCATTTGCCAACACAACGTGTTGACACAGCTCGTTTGGACAGATATACAGGCAGAGCAATGATTTGCACCTTTCCAGATTCCGAGACTTCTCCTGGGATGGATCACAAACACACATTTTCCACTTAGCAGCATCCATCGCTTCATCTCCCAACAGCCGAGCAAACAAAGCTCTAGCGCTGCTCTGCAGCCAAGATTGGTGGAGACGATCGGCCAATGGCCAGCGACAGAAAGCCACGGGGGAGTCCGATCCCCAGATCACCCCTCGCTAGTGAAGTGCAGCAGCCCTGGGCTATTAAACCCTGCCAGCGCCTGGCATGAAGAACGGCGAATAGACGGCTCTACTTACTCCTGCTGCTCTGCCTCCGTTCCTCCGAGGATGGAACCCGCACAACAATGTATCAAAGCATTATTAGAGCCATTTCCTCTCTTTCCAAATCAGGAAGTGTCGTTCCTCCTTCCTCACCCTGGGAAATTCCCACCAGCAGGGCGGGCAGCCAATCGGAGCGCAGGCCCATGGCACCGCCCCCCTCCCAGACGGCTCTGCTGCGATTGGGCGAGAGGCTCGCTGGGCTCTTAGGCTGAAGGTCGCGTCAAACTTTCAGATTACAAAATGAGTGTTTATAATGAGCCGCCTAGAAGTAAAGGCAGCTTAATACGCAGAACTCTCTAGAGCGCCCTTTAGAATCGCAGGTTATAGCTGCCTCTTTTCATGTCTAGCATTCATTTGGCCTCTTTGTTGTTTCTCAGGGCTTGACTTTATCCGCTTTCCAGATTAAAACTCTCTGTAATGTGGTGAAGACTCAAGCTTGACAAGGTATGGAGATGGGCATGACGTGTAAAGGGGGATTTCTGTTCGGGATGTGTTAGCTTGCTCAGAATACAAGCTTAAGAAAGTTCTTACAATGAAATCATTCTTTTAGAGGGAAAAAAATAATGTTGAGTAAAACTCCCAAGAAAAAAGATGAGCCTGGAGAAGACGTCTTCTAGCAAACAACATGTTTAATAATCAACAGTTAGGGGAAAGAACATGTAGACTAGACCAGGGCCGGCCCGTCCATTGAGCAAGAATGTTTTTTGCACAGGGCCCCGCGTTTAAGGGGGCCACGCGCAAAAAACATTCTTCATTGCACAAGTAGAAAAAACCCCCAAACCGGCTGTTGCTGTTGCTGCTGCTGCTGCCGCCGTGGCAGCGGCAGAATCAAATGTCCCGCCGCGGGGCCCCGCCTGCCCAGCAGAGCCTCCCTTCACCATCAGCTCCCGAGTCCCCCCCAATGCGCGGGCTTTCAGAGCCACGAGAGCTTCTCTGACCTCTCGCGGCTCTGTTAATCCTGCCGGGGCTGATGGGAAATCCCATCAGCCCCGGCGAGATTAACAGAGCCACGAGAAGAAAGGGAAACTCTCGCTGCTCTGAAAGCCCACGCATTGGGGGGGACTCGGGAGCTGATGGTGAAGGGAGGCTCTGCCGGGCAGGCGGGGCCCTGCGGCGGGACATTTGATTCTGCCGCTGCCACGGCGGCAGCGGCAGCAGCAGCCGTTTTTTTTTTTTTTTTTAAAAATATAAGGGGTGTTGGGGGAGGGGGGTTAGGACTGGTAATGGGCTTTGGGGGGGGAGGGTTAGGACTGGTAATGGGCTATGGGGGGGGGCTAAGACTGGAAGTGGGTTGATGGGGGAGGGGGTATAGGACTACTAATGGGATATTGGGGGGATAAGACTGTAAGTTGGCTGTTGGGAGGGGGGTTAGGACTGGAAATGGGCTGATGGGGGGTTAGGATGTAATGGGCTATGGGGGGCCAAGACTGGAAATGGACTGATGGGGGGTAGGACTGGTAATGGGCTATAGGGGGGGCTAGGACTGGAAATGTGCTGATGGGGGGGTTAGGACTGGTAATGGGCTATGGGGGTGCTAAGACTGGAAATGGGCTGATGGGGGGGTTAGGACCAGTAATGGGCTATGGGGGCTAGGACTGGAAATGGGCTAATGGGGGGTTAGGACTGGAATGGGCTGTGGGGAGGCTAAGACTGGAAATGGGCTGATGGGGGTTAGGACTGGTAATGGGCTATGGAGGGGGGGGCTAAGACTGAAAATGGGGTGTTGGGGGGGCTTAGGACTGGAAGTGGGCTGATGGGGGGCTTAGGACTGGTAATGGGCTATGGGGGGCTTAGGACTGGTAATGTGCTATGGGGGGACTAGGACTGGTAATGGGCTATGGGGGGGCTAGGACTGATAATGGGCTGGGGGGTGGCTAGGACTGGAAATGGGCTGAGTGGAAGGAGGGCTTGAACTGCAAATAGCTGATGGGGAGGGGGCTTGGAATGGAAATGGGCTGTAAGTGGAGGGAGCTAGGACTGGAAATGGGCTGAGTGAGGGGGGGCTAGGACAGGAAATGGGCTGATGGAGGGCTAGGATAGGACTGGAAATAGGCTGTTGGGGGGCTTGGATTGAAATGGACTCATGGAGGGGCTAGAACTGGAAGTAGGCTCATGGGGGGCTTGGATTGGAAATGGGCTGAGGGGAGGGGAGCTCGGATTTGACATGGGCTGATGGTGGGGCTAGGAAAGGACTAGAACTGGGCTGATGGGGGGCTGGGATTGGAAATGAGCTGATGGAGGGACTCGGATGGGGGAGCTAGGACTTGAAGTGGGCTGATGGTCCTAGGCTTGTAATGGGTTATGGGGGGCTTAGGACTGGAAAGGGGTGGGGGGGTGGCTAGGACTGGAAATGGGCTGAGTGGAAGGAGGGCTTGAACTGCAAATAGCTGATGGGGACGGGGGCTTGGAATGGAAATGGGCTGAGTGGAAGGAAGGCTTGAACTACAAATAGCTGATGGGGAGGGGGGCTTGGAATGGAAATGGGCTGTGAGGGGAGGGAGCTAGGACTGGAAATGGGCTGAGTGAGGGGGGGCTAGGACAGGAAATGGGTTGATGGAGGGCTAGGATAGGACTGGAAATGGGCTGTTGGGGGGGCTTGGATTGAAATGGACTCATGGAGGGGCTAGAACTGGAAGTAGGCTCATGGGGGGCTTGGATTGGAAATGGGCTGAGTGGAGGGGAGCTAGGATTTGACATGGGCTGATGGTGGGGCTAGGAAAGGACTAGAAATGGGCTGATGGGGGGCTGGGATTGGAAATGAGCTGATGGAGGGACTCGGATGGGGGAGCTAGGACTGGAAATGGGCTGATGCAGGGACTAGAAGGGAGCGGATGCTGGGTGGGGCTGGAACTAGAAGGGAGCTGATGTTGGGGGAGGATTAGAATGGGATAGAGCTGGGAGAGGGAAATGGAGAGGGAAAAAATATTTTGTCTGGGAGGGAAGACAAATCTACAATTGGCCGGATATTGGGAGAGTAAGTGGGGATTGAGGATGGTGGGGTAAAATTTGAGTGGATGAAATAGGAATGAGGGAAGAGCAAAAGGAGAAAGATTAGTATGTTAAAGCAGATATAGAGAGAGAATGGAAAAAAAACTAGAAGAGTGAAGAAAGGACAAATGGACAGCAGACGATGGAGAGTTAGCAGAAGACACGAAGAAACCAGAAGAAAGTGGCTGGAGCAATTGCAACTGAAAAAAAATGCACAAAAGGTAGAAAAATATCTCTTTATTGAATTTATTAACTGAAATATGCCAGCTCTGGGAAATGTGCATCATTTTATTTATTTATTACAATTTCTTATATACCGCACTATTCGGTGTCAGCGCGGTTTACATTATAACACAACGACCATAACAACAAGCTGTTTGGTTTTACATAGAACAGGATTAAAAACTTGGATAACAGGGGTGAACTATATACATGAGATATTTATACAGAACAAGGTTAGGTAAAAATAACATACTGAGCGTGAGGGTCATTTCTTCAGAGGGGATACCTAGGTTCAATTGCTGGTTGGGTAGTATTGGAGGAAAAGGTGGTATTTGAGTGCCTTCCTGAACTGCGATAGGTTAGCAATGGTCCTAATGTTGGGTGATAGAGCATTCCAGCATTTGGGGACATAGAAACTGAACGCCCTGCTTATGGTTGTCATGTTACACTTCATCAATGCCTTGGGGGTTATTAGTAGGTTTACGGCAGTTGTTCTTCTGGCTCTGTTGGGGGGCACCATGTGAATGAGTTCTGTGAGTGATGAGGATGAAATACCTTTGATTGCCTTGAATGATAGGAGTAGGGTTTTGAAGATAATCCTCCCATGGATGGGGAGCCAGTGAAGCTGTTTGAGAATGGGAGTCGCGTGGTCACTTCTGGAGGCTCCGTAGAGGACCCTAGCTGCAGCATTCATGGCGAGCTGTAATGGGCTCAGTGTGGATAGAGGGAGACCTTGTAATATGGCATTTGCAAAGTCGAAGTGTGGCAGGATTAGCGCTTGGTATATGGTCCGGAAATCGTCTAGGTCCAACAGTGAGCGCAGATGCCTGAGCGTGCGGATTTTGAAGTACACAGCTTTGACGATGTTACTTATGTGGTGTTTCATATCCAGACGTTGGTCCAACGTGACTCCAAGGTATCTTATTGTTTCTTTAGTTTGTAAGTCAGCTTCCTTGACACTGACATGGGCTGGAGGAGTAAAGTTGGGGTCTCTGGTGATGAAAAGCACCTCCGTTTTCTTATGTTGAATGCGGAGGTTTTGTGACTGGAGCCACTCTGAGACTGCATTGAAGCAGTCTATCAGTGGTGCTAGGTCCATTTGAGCTGTAGAGAACGGCATGTATAAGAGAATGTCATCTGCATATATCAAACAATTCACATTGAATGATCTAATGATTTTGCAGATGGGCTGCATGTATATATTGAATAGCAGGGAAGACAACGAGGAGCCTTGAGGTACACCTTGCTTCTGATGGAAGCATTTTGACTCTTCTGATCCGGACTTCACATATTGCCATCTTCCATCCAGATAAGATTCACACCATCTTAGTGCAATGTTGCAGACGCCCTTCTCTTTCAGTCTTCCGAGGAGAATTTTGTGGCTCACCGAGTCGAACGCCGCGGCGATATCTAGGAAGATGAGCACATTAACGTCTGTGCTTTGTTTAGTACAAGAGGAAATTAATTTATAGTTTTATTTCTACAGTGTTGTTGGGCTTTTGGGGTTCCCAGTTTAATTATTGTCTTCCTGTTTCTACATTGTGATTTCTTGTTTGGTGACGGTCTATGTTCTGCACGTGTAACTGAGCTGAGGTATTCTGTTTATGTAATTCCTATTTGACATTGCCACTTGTTTTCTTTCCCCAGTAGGTCATGTATTATTCTCTGAAATGAATTGGTTTAATATTTGTAGTGTTGCCTTTTGATAGGTAGGGTCTTGTGTTTTGTGAGTCCTGGTAGTGCTGTTATGATACGGCGGGTTTGCTATGGGTTCTAAATGGGCAGTGTTTGTAGTAGTTCCTAATGTGCCTGGCAGTTGTCACTGGATTATAGTAATGTAGAAATCTTTTAGTCTTTCTTTATCCATACACTCATTGAGAGGCATGTTTACTAAAAGTTAGTGTATGGTAACATTATGCAAATATTTATGCAAATGAGGCCCCGCACCGAGTCTCCGCACATGGCCCCACACCCCCCTTGAGCCGCCCCTGGACTAGACATAAGCTAGCCGTGTTTATGTACCAGTCTATCAACACTCCTTCCCTTTCAGACCTCTGACAACAGCCTTCCTGCTCTCTGCTGATGTCCATGATCCCTCTTGCTGCTTCCCTTTAGCATGACTCACATGGACCCCAATACCTTTCTCAATCTTCCACATACCCACCCCCCCCACCTTTCCAAAAGAACCCCTCCAGACTCTGCCAGTATCAGCAATATAAAACAACAGGTTGAGTGAGCACGAAAGCTGAGCTAGGTACAAGTAGACTCACCCCCACTGTGTATTCATAAAGGAGGTGGGACCTGTGAATTTGCACTGGTTCAATTTCCATGCTGACTCAGTGGGCTGTTGGCAGGTATCATAGATGGACCCAGGAGGCTGGGGGGGGAGAAGAGGGATTTCAAATCTACACTAAAATAGATAGGGGTGGATGCCAGTAAGCCAAGGTCCATGATGCTGGGTGGGTGAGGAATGAAGTACTCCAGGGTCCACTGGGATTGGGGTAAGGGCATTTTGGCACCTTCCATGCCTTGAGTTTTCCCCACTGGATGTGAGAGTATAGTATATGGATTGTTGTTATTAAGTGCTGTCAAGTCGGTGTCAGTTCATGGTCTTCCATCAGGCAGCTCATAGTTGACAGAGTGGCATCCTTAGCTGCTGTTATTGAGGGCCTGGAAAGTGACTGTGTGTATGTGTATACATATATTTATTAATTTAACAAACATTTTTATACTGCGCTTTCCACATGATCAAGCACAGTTTACAAGAAACAAAGTTCTGATTAATACACTAAATACATAGTCTTAATCATGGAAAAAATGGAACTATTTACATTGATGATATCAAAACCTAACAGGGAACACGTAACCTTTAACTATATACAATATACACGCAGTACAGATGTTTTGAGTAGCTCCACCGGGACATCGCTAATATATTTCAATCATGTATTTGGCTCTCGATTTGTCCTGTTGTATGAGTGCTTCGTTGAAGTCAGCTTGTGTGCCATAGTGAGAGGTAAATAGGAATGTTCTAAGTTATATATAAACTGCTGTGAAAACATTGCTGAAACAAGTTGCAAAGTGAAATAGTGTGATCACACTGACATGTCCCCTTTTAATCTTCCATTATTTGTATTACAGAATGACAGAGCACAAATGTGTTTTAGGCACAAGCTGCTAATTGAAAGTATAATGGCTGAAGAGTACCTGGTACTAATTCTTCCCTTCACTGTCTTCTCTTACCAGCACCTGACCTCTTGCCTAAATAAACATTTCCCAGGGTTGGTGCAAGGTTGTGGGCACCCTAGATAAAACTTCAGCCTTACATTACCCCCATCCTTCCAACAGCAAGCCTGTAAAAATCCAGAACTACACATCATACTTTTAAACTTTGATATATATATATATATATAGTTATTTATTTATTTAGACAGATTTGTATACCACTTATCCTACAATCAAAGTGGTTACATCACATTGGAGGGATATATATATATATATATATATAAATAATTTATATATTTATATAGTCTTCCTGTAGGCAATAAAAAAATTGTACTGAAGGCTCTTTGAGTTTGTGTGGCTGTCAGACTCTATCATTATGCTTTGACAGTTGCTGCCCCCCTCCCTCCCCCAAAGAAGCTTCTGCCCTAGCTAACTGTCTAGTCTTTCCTGATGGTTGGGTCGGCCCCAACAATTCCCATTTCAGAACGAGGAAGAAAAAGCATGAGAAAATTCATCAAGGTCCTTTATTCAAATCACACACACAGGAGGAAATGATGTTACCCAACGCGATGACTGTCTGATTTCAGAACTCTGCTCATCCTTGCAATAAATAGCTTACAATCAGCATCCTTCTGGCACCAGTTTCTCCCAGACCAGATGGTAACATCAGGGCCCATTACTGGGAGTCAGTTGTGATGACATTCTGGCGCGAAACCGTAAACAAGCTCAATTATTCCTACACTAGTGGAAAGCACAGACAAGGGGAACAACATGGCACCGAAGGTGCCCCCAGGGATAAAGAACACTGTGGAACCTTACCTTCCTGAAAGAGTTACAGGTCTCAGATTCAATTTTATCCATTTCACATGGAGAACTTAGGAAATGGTTTCAAGACCTGAAAGCAGACTTAATGGATATCAAAGGGGGAATTATGCAGTTTATTGCAGAAATCCAAGCAAATGTACTATAGCTGGGATGGAGACACTCAATGATGAGCATACTGATGAAATATTGATGACGAAAAAGGGCTTAAAAGAGCTGAAAATAGTTAACCACCCAACCACCCACCCAGGCATAATCTTAGCTTTAGAGGTTCTTAAACCTATTAAAGAGGGAGAGGTGGTCAAATTCACTTTCAGGTTCAGCTAGTTATCCTCACCAGGAATAGATTAATTAAGGTCCTGAAATTAAGTATTGTTGAGGTGAACAAAGTTCCTTAAACTTAATTGCTATAGTTGTATCAATACAAGTATCCCTAGCAACTTTAAGTAAACAACTTAAATAGCTAAACAAAACCTTAAAACTAAGATGCAGATAGCAGTCCAGCAGCGAGATGGGGGCTATCCAGTCTTTTGCACTGTGTCACATCTATGATCTTCTCCCCATTGGTGAGGGGTCTTTCATGTGCACTAGGTGCAAGGAGCTCTTTGCCCTCAGTGAAAGTCTGATTTCTGGAGGCTAGAGTAGCAGACTTGCAGGACATAAGGAAGACAGAGTGGTACATAAACGAGACCTACAGGGGACATAGTATTGAAGTCCCACTTCCAGTCTGGCAGCCTCTCAGTTGCCATTGAGGAAAGAGGTCATGTGAAAGGAGAGCATCACCTTGGTGTGGCTGGAAGTGATCCTGTAGCTAGGATCTGTCTGCCAGGAAATGTAAAACCCTATTGTACCGATGAGGTTTCTCCAGGGCTATATGCCCATGATGGAAGGGTAAGGATGGCTGTTATAGTTGGTGATTTGATCATTAGGCATGTAGATAGCTGGTGGACATGAGGATCACCTGGTAACATGCCTGCCTGGGGTGAAGGTAGCAGATCTCATGCGCCACCTAAACAAGGTTTTAGATAGTGCTGGGGAGGAGTCTGCTGTCTGGGTTCATATTGGTACCAATGACATAGGAAAGTGTGGGAGGGAGGTTCTGGAGGCCAAATTTAGGCTTTTAGGTAGAAAGTTGAAATCCAGAACTTTCAAGGTAGCAGTCTCTAAAATGCTTCTTGTTCCATGCACAGAACCCAAAAGGCAGGCAGAGCTCTGGCGTCTCAATGCGTGGATGAGATGATGGTGCAAAGAAGAAGGTTTTAGATTTGTTAGGACTTGGGCAACATCCCAGAGAAGGGAGGGGCTTTTCTGGAAGGATGAGCTCCACCTTAACCGAGATGGAACTAGGCTGCAGGCATTAATCTTTAAAAAGGAGATAGCTTTCCCGTTATCTAGCTTAAAAGCTGCTCTAACAGTCACCCAAGAGCACATGGTTTGGAAGGATGTATTCTTGAAGGATAGTAGCAAAAGAGGGAACTTAGGGCATCCTAACAGAGAAGTTCCAATAAAGATAAAAGTAACCCAGATGCCCTTAAGTACGGAGCTGAAAGATTCCAAATTACCCCTATCAACTGATAACCAGATTACTATGAATAAAATACAACCTCTAAAATGCCTGTATGCAAATGCTAGAAGTCTAAAAAAAATAAGATGGGAGAGCTAGAATATATAGCACCAAATGAAAGGTTAGATATGACTGGCATCTCAGAGACCTGGTGGAAGGAGGACAACTAATGGGACATAGTGGAGTGGAGGAGTGGCCTAGTGGTTGGTGCAAGGTACTTCAGGCCGGAAAGTCGGGGGTTCAAATCCCACTAGAGGACAGCAACTTGGGCCAGAAGGACTGGGGTTTCTAGTCCGACAGGTGCTCCTTGTGGTCTTGGGCAAGCCACTTAACCCTCCAGAGCCCACGTTCCCTGTAAAATAGTTATCTCCAAGTTATAATGCCCTGTTCTATGTAATTTCAGTTTGTTCAATGTAAACCGCACTGATGCAGAATAGTGTGGTATATAAGAGAATGTAAATAAAATAAATAAATAAATAGTGATACCTGGGTATAAACTATATCACAATGATATGGTAGATCAAATTGGTAGAGAGTTTGTGTTCTATGTTAGAGAGGGCATTGAGTCAAATTTTGTAGGAAACAAAATACAATTTAGAATCTCTATAGATAGAAATTACATGTAAAAAGGGAAAGGTAATGGCAGGGGGAATGTACTACCGACCCCCTGGCCAGAATGAATAGATGCATGATAAAATGCTGCAAGAAATCAGGGAAGCTAACAAAAGTTACAACACGGTAATAATGGGTGATTTAAATTACTCTGGTATCGACTGGGTCAGTTACAGCAGGACATGCTAGAGAGATGAAATTTCTAGATGAAATAAAGGACTGCTTCTTGGAGCAGCTGGTTCATGAACTGACAAGAGGGGAAGCTATTTTGGACTTAGTGGAACACAGGATCTGGTGCAAGAGTTAAGGATTTTGGGGGCACTTGGCAATAGTGATCATAGCGTGATCGCATTTGATATAATAAATGAAAGAAGGATGGCAAGGAAATCCACAGTACTATTTTTTAAATTTTAAAATGGAGACAATGAGAAAATGAGGAAAATAGTTAAGAAAAAACTAAAAGCAGCAGCTTAAAGGTTAAAGATTTACATCAAGCATCGGCATTGTTTAAAAATACTATCTTGGAAGCCCAGACCAGATGCATTCCATGCTTTAAGAAAAGTGGATGGAAGGCCAAAAAGCAGTCAGCATGGTTTAAAGGAGAAGTGAGAGAGGCTATTGTTACCAAAAAAGCATCTTTCAGGAAATGGAAAAAGGAGCCAAATGATGAACACGGGAAACAGCGTAAGCATTGGCAAGTTAGATGCAAGGCATTGATAAGGCAAGCAAAGAGAGAATTTGAAAAGAAGCTTGCTATGGAAGCAAAAACATATAATAAAAATATTTTCATGTGTATTCGTAGCAAAATACTTGTGAGAGAGTCAGTTGGATCACTGGATGATAGAGGGGTAAAAGGGTCACTAAGTGAGGATAAGGCCATAGTGGAGAGATTGAATGAATTTGTTGCTTCGGTCTTTTCTGAAGATGATGTAGGGAAGGTACCTTCACCTGAAATGGTATATATAGGTGATCTATTGGAAGAATTGAAAGAAATATTGATAAACCAGGAAGATGTATTACAACTATTTGATAAACTGAAGCATAGCAAATCATCTTAACTTGATGGCATACATCCGAGGGTGTTGAAAGAACTGAAATTTGAGATTGCAGACCTATTATTAGTAATCTGTGAACTATCATTAAAATCATCTGTAATACCGGAAGATTGGTTTAACAGGGCATTAGAGACTGGCAGCAATGGCGTGTGTTAAGATTGGTTGTTCCACAGACAGCGGAGAGAAGCACAACCACACCACTGATGTAGGTAAAAACTTTATTCCAAAACCTTCAAGGTTCAAAACCCGACTTAATCAAGTTTTGGCTATCAGGCTGCATCAGGGGTCAGCAGAAGACCAGTTGGAAAAAAATCTCCAGTAGAAACTTCACCATACAGTGGGAGATATATCAATCACCATGGGTCAACATACATACTCCATAGTTGTTTTCTAATTGACTGAGATGCCGAAAAAAGGCTGTCCTACCTTTATCTGGCTAGATATCTGGACAGTAGGTTAAATATCACTGCTATCCAGATAGTGGAAGTGAATATCCAGATTTTATTTAGCCACGGTGGTCAATGTTTAAAAGAAACACTGACCACTCTGACTATTGACCCCTCTATATTAATATAGTTATGTAGCTGATATACCATCTGTTTGCGTTCTCTGTGCTTGTTGTTGAACATGAGAACAAGAAACACCAAAAAGGAAGAAAGATGGCAAGACAGGAGTTTGGAGAGGGGAAGACAGAGAGGAACCGAGATAAGAAAGACTGAGTGCTGTAGTCGACATAAATTAACCCAAAGTTGGCTTGTCTGTATTGGAGCAGTCGTGCAATTTTAGCTCCTCTTTCATCAGAATTTGGACCTCTGTGCCCTGCTTTTTTTCCCCTCTCACTCTATCCCATTTATTGCCCAAGGCTTCTAGAAAAATGGGAACTGGTTCTTACTGGGCCACCCAGGCTTGGGCTTGGTCCCGGGTCCCATGGTGCCTCAAGATGGATATTATAAAACTAGGAACTGGCCTAAAATTACGCAGATGACTTACAGCCAGTTGGCAGGCAGGCAGCTTGAAAGTAAAGCAAGGAAAGTACTCGATTGAAAGAGCCTATGAAGTAACATTGATGTTTAGCGATGCCTGTTCAGAATTGTTGTATGTATCCTCTGAGATCATTATGAAACTGGTCTGCTGCTTTCATTTGTTTTCTAGACATAATAATAGAAATGGGCACTGAGTTCTCCAACAGCTGTTCGAGCTGCGTTAGGAAACTGTAGTTCACTTACGAAACAAAGAGCAAAGCTGCACAATGTCCCTTCTTCTGAAATATTTTCGCTGTGCTTTACTGTTTTCCATTTTGGAGCCAACAACTATCTAATAGCATTTCCATCTCTCCTCCTCACCACGATAACCATGAACTGGCACCATGGGAATCACTGGACAAAACAGTACCTAGAGCAAAGTTTGCTCTTTGGCGCCTCCTTGTGAAAGCCCTGAGCAGGATCGCATTTCTCTGCTCCGTCCATTGCACTTCCTTGTACTCATCTGATTTACACTGTTCACTTGTAGTGATGCATAATGACAAAAAACCATAGGCATGCGACGCAGGCAGCCCGACTCAATGTAATTCTTCCGACAATGTTATACGGTAGTACTTAGCATAGTTTGTGTGGAAATTCACATTAGTGTAGTTAGTGCCATAAGCTATGAGTTTTAAGGCGTAGAGACCTCTCTTCTGCCCTCTACATTGTAACCTACTAGTACAGGAATAGAGTAGCCGCCTAGTGGTTAGAGCAACGGCCTAGTAGCCAAGAGATCAGAGTTCGATTCTCTGTGGCACTCCTTGTGACCTTGGGCAAGTCACTTTCCGCTCCATTTTCTCAGAAGGAAAGGCCTGGCCATCACTGTTCCCTCTAAGCTGTGCGCGTGTGCGCGCGCACACACCTCGCCGAGCGAGCGCACATACTTTACAACAGAGCGCACAAAAATTACAGTTCTGATTCTGATAGAAAACAACACAGGCGTCTTAAAATTTAAAAGTTGTGATTGTAATTACTAGAAATTTTCCGCTTCATTTAGTAATCATCTATTTTCATTTAATTTGATTAAAATCAATGTGGTGCACATACTGTATTCTGACGTGTAGTCAAATTTTAAAGTATATAACTCCAAGTGTCGTTATGTGGCGCACAAAAATTTAACCTTCCTTCAAAAGCTGCACAGCTGATATTTTATGCGCACACAGCCTACAGAAAATTAGAGGGAACATTGCTGGCCATTTCCTTCTGGTCATACCTTGCCAAGAAACCCAGGGGCCGCTGGGTCACCAGGAGTCAGCATGACTTGATGGCACTTAAAAAAATACAGAAAAATGTCAGCAGATAAGGGCAATTTGGCCCACCCACTTGCCCCTGCCCACACTAGCTCTGATTACGATTCTTCCTTGTTCTTATCTGTCTCTACACTGAGATCCCCACGCTGACACTTGTATAAACTTGATTGCCTAATGGAAGCTACTCTTTATCCTTTTTGCCATTAACTGACTCTTCCTGATACATTTGCTAGATGAGCTGTTGTTTTTGAAGGCAGATCCAAGCCCTTACCACTGCTTGCTGGAGTCGATCTACCACTTTCTTACTCTGCAGTCTTGACAGCTGTTCCTCCTCTTTGTGCAATAGGCTTTATTGACTACCCGAGGGAGGTGCACGGAAACAAAATTCAGTTCATTTCTAGGTGTGTTTTGCCAATTTTCTGATATTCTTTCCAGTTTGTTTCAGAAATTAATGCATATAAATTTGATTAATACTGTAAAAATGTTTTAATTTGTTCAAATGAAGGTTTCATTCATGTAATGTTGATTTAGTGTGAATTCTTTAAGCATAAAAGTTTCCAAACTGAAAGTGCAAACCAAAGGCACATCACTCGACTCCTCTGTTTGGCCCTCTACTGTTCCATGCTTAAACCCAAACCTATCCATCTTTCTTTTACCCTACTGCCAGGGCTGGGGTTAGACATGCAGAGGCCCAGGGCAGAAACTTGTGAGGGGGCCCCAAAACACACCTGCTTGAGGCCCCCTGGTAGCATGGCGTGCCAGGACCATTGCCCTGTTTGTCACTCCTTTATGGTAACCCTGCCAACTGCTCCCTCCCTAATCTTCTCTTAAGTTATTACTGCCCTCAGTTTTGTTTAGTTTCCTGTATCCATTGCAGATTTGTTTTGTTTTAATACATTTTCATTTTAGGGCAATTTTATTAATTAACGAGGTGGCTGTGGCTGCTACCCAAACAAAAACATAGCTGAAATGTTACTAGAGGTTTCAGCCAAATTATAAAAAATATATATATGTTTTTTCCCCCCACAGGTTGGCCTCAACCCAGTGACCTTTGGCTTAGAAGGCAGGGATCTTGCAGTAGTTATTATATCTCCATGGGGGGTTGACTCCAGACAGCCTGCTCTTAACTGTGTCTTGTATTTCGGGTGATCTTCTTTCCTGTTTGCTGATTGCTCCAAAGTTTGTCTGGTCTGGAGCCCGGTGGAAAGCCCTTCCTGGATTTTTATGCCTTGTTCTAGTGACTTACACAAAAGATTTTTCTTTTGCCATGTTCTTGTGCCAGAAATTCTGTGAAACCTTGTTCAAGTATGCTAGCAGAGACATTTACCAAGCCTAATTGGACAGTCAGAATTTGGATTAGGCTTGGTAAATGTCTTTGATAATATACTTAGACATAGTTTCACAGACTTTCTGGCACAAGAACATGGCTAAAGAAATGTCTTTGGCGATGGCGTAAGTCTCTGAAGCAGGAGCTCCAGACCAGAGAAATTTGGATCAATAAGGAAATAGGAACAAAGATCACCAGAAATACAAGGAATAGTTAAGAGCAGGCTGGCTAGAGACAGTCTTCTGGAAGCATAATAGCTTCTCCTGCAAGAACCCTGCCTTCTGATGTAAGTAGCATTTTAAAAGGGATGTCTAAGAAGAATCTCTGATGTCCAGGGGAGTGGCAGCAATGAAGGGAGACACATATACATGCCTTCTGAAATCACTTCATCTCTGTCCCAAAAAATGAATATTCAGGTAGCTGGTTTTGGAGACAGCCCCTCACACACACACAGAAGAAGGCCAGGTATGTGTACAGGTGTAGGCTATTTCACAAATGTAAATGTTCACAGAACCCACTACTTGGACATCCTGGCCAGGTATTTGAGAAGGGCAGCAACTACATCCTAAGACTAGCATGCTCTGGCCTGCCATTTCAGATCATCATTTATTTATTTAGCTGTGCTTATATACCGCTTTTCACCTGGTCAAAGTGGTTTACAGATATATGCTAACAGGCACTATTTATTCCCTTGTCCCTGAAGGGCTCACAATCTAAGTGTACCTAAGGCAATGGAGGGTTAAATGGTTTGCCCAGTGCCACAAGGAGTGGCCATGGGACTAGAGACCCCACTCCCTCCAGCCTGAGGTTACTTGTCCCTACGTGGGAATCAAACCCCTGGCCCTCCAGCGTGAGGTAACCTGTCCCAACCACTGAGCCACTCATATCTGCAACAGTGGGCCTGTACATAGGAAATACCATACTGGGTCAGACCAAGGTTCATCAAGCCCAGTATCCTGTTTCCAACAGTGGTCAATCCAGGTCATAAGTACCTGGCAGGTTCCCAAAAAAGGCACACAGGTTCCAAAATGCTCATCCCGGGGTAAGCAGTGGATTTCCGGGGCCTCTTAATGGTTTATGGACCTTTCCTCCAGGAACTTATCTAAACCTTTTCTAAACCCAGCTACATTAACAGCTTTTACTAGATCCTCTGGTAACGAATTCCAGAGTTTAATTATGCATTGAGTGAAAAAATATTTTCTCTTATTAGTCTTAAATGGGTTACATTGTAGCATCATTGCGTGTCCTCTAGTCTTTCTACTTTGTGATGGCGTAAATAATGGATCTACATTTACCCATTCCATTCCATTCATTATTTTAGAAACCTCTATCATATCCCCCCTCAGCCATGTCTTTTCCAAGCTGAAGAGCCCTAACCTTTTAAGCCTTTCCTCATAGGAGTATCCTTCCATCCCCTTTACCATTTTTGTTGCTCTTCTCTGTACCTTTTCTAATTCTGCTATGTCCTTTTTTAAGATATGGTGACCAGAATTGCGCACGATATTCAAGGTGCGGTCGCACCATGGAACAGTACAGAGGCACCATAATTTCCATGGTTTTATTCTCCATTCCTTTCCTTATGATTCCTAGCATTTTATTTGCTTTCTTGGTCGCTGTTGTACACTGGGCGGAACAACTATGTACAAAATGAGAGAATTTTGCTCTTCTTTTTTTATGGTAGCCTGCCCAGAATAGAATGGGCCTGGGGGGGGGGAGGGGATGGAGTTGGATTCTAATCCCCATACAGGTTGGCCGAAGTTGCTGTCATGTCGGGAATCTCCATCTAGGCATTAGTGAGATGTGAGTGTGTGCACTGAAGACCATGCTGCAGCCGTGCAGATCTCTCCCACGGAGACCGAGTGTAAGTTAGTCGTCGACACAGGCGCGGCTCTGACACAGTGAGTTGTGACTTGACCCTTAAGGCTCAGACCTGCCTGGGCATAAGCAAAAGAGATGCAGTCTTCCAGCCAAATTGAAAG
The DNA here is from genome assembly GCA_033557465.1 of Ichthyophis bannanicus. Lineage (NCBI taxonomy): Eukaryota > Metazoa > Chordata > Amphibia > Gymnophiona > Ichthyophiidae > Ichthyophis > Ichthyophis bannanicus. The sequence goes on along the minus strand of CM066050.1, from coordinate 66,700,735 downwards.
AGTGTTTGGAAATGGCAGTCCCTAGATTATTGGAGTCAAAAGAAACAAAAAGCTGGATGGACTTTCTATGCCCTTTGTCCGCTCCAAGTAGAAGGCTAAGTCTCACTTGCGGTCTAACATGTGCAGCACAGCTTCCCCTTTGTGTGCATGAAGGTTGTGGGAAAAATGTTGGAAGAAGAATTGACTGATTAAGGCGGAAATCCAATACCACTTTTGGAAGGAATTTAGGATGAGTGCGAAGGATCACTCTATTATGGTGGAATTTGGTGTAAGGCGGATGAACTACTAAGGCCTGAAGCTTGCTTACTCTGCATGCTGAAGTGACCGCACCAGAAAAAATACCTTCCAGGACAGGAACTGAGTGGCTCAAAGGGAGCTTTCACGAGCTGTACAGGAACCACATTGAGATCCAAAGACACTGCTGGAGGTTTATAGGGAGGCTTTAAGAGAAGCAAGCCTTACCTAAAGCAAATAACTAAAGGCTGTACCGAGATGGGCTTGCCCTCTACACCTCAATAGTAAGCAGCAATTGCACTGAAGTGGACCCTGGTGGAGTTGGACAAGTCCAGACTCCTCTGAGGTCATGAGGGCCAAGGACTGGATATAGGGATGCGTTATTTGGTTGGGTGCATGGCCAAGCCATAGCAGCTCCAGACTGGAGTGCTGCAGCAGGAGGGGAAACCAAGGCTGTCTGGGCCAGTAGGGGGCAATGAAAATTATCATACTGCCATCTGTGCTGAGCTTCAGGAGGGTCTTGGCAATGAGAGGTATTGGGGGATAAGCATACAGAAGACCTTCCCCCAATGAAGGAGGAAAGTGTCTGACACTAGTCTGCTGTGTGGTCTTACTCTGGAGCAGAACTGATCTACCTGGGCATTCTGCAGGATGGCAAACAGATCTATCGAGGGAGTGCCCCACTCGTGTGGCTGGAGAATCCGACTCTGTCTGTCTGCCAGAGTGTTTTGCTTGACTGCGCAATGGCAAACTTCGACAACCTGACTGCTTCCCAACACAGAAGGTATGAGCCCGTTCCTCCCTGCCCCTTATCTTTCCCCCAAACCCATCTCCTCCCTTCCTCTCTTCTCTATTTCTATGGAGAACACTACACTCCTCCCCACTTCCTCAACTCGCAATCTTGGGGTCATCTTTGCCTCTCTCTCTTTCTCTGGCCATATACAACAGATGGCTAAAACCTGCTGCTTCTTTCTCTTTCTCTATAACATCAGCTAAATTTGTCCCTTCTTTTCTGCTCACACTATTAAGACCCTTATCCACTCACTAGTCACCTCCCGCCTTGACTATTGTAATCTGCTCTTCACTGGTCTCCCTCTGAATCATCTCCCTCCACTTCAATCTTTTCAAAACTCAGCTGCGCGGCTAATCTTCCGCAGTGTTGCTATGCTCGTGAAACCCCTCTTCTCAAGTCACTTCACTGGCTCCCTATCAGTTTCCACATCCAGTTCAGACTTCTACTGACCTACAAGTGCATTCATTCTGAGGCTCTTCACTACATTTCCTCCCTTATCTCATTCTACACTCCTCCTCAGGAACTCCGCTCCTCTCGCAGATCCCTTTCATTTATGCCCTTCTCTGCCACTGCCAACTCCAGACTTCATTCATTCCATCTTGCTGAATCTACCCGAGTCTATGCATCAGACCTCTTCTCTAGCTCTATTCAAATCCAGGCTAAAAATCCACCTCTTTCACAGGCAGCCCCGGAGACGACCGAGGCTTGGGCCTATTGAGTCCTCAGAGTCCACTGAGCTTGCCTCATTTGGAGATGTGACATGCACCAAGGAGGCCATGTGGCCTAGCACAGTCAACATCCTGTGAGCCGTTATCCGCTGACTCACTTTAGTCTCCCACACCAGAGCTGTCAATCTGAGAAGTCAATTTTATGCAGGAAGGCTCGTGTTAAGCAGGGCTGCAGGTGGGATTTTGGGTAATTTATAATGAACCCCAGTAGTTCCAACACCTGAATGGTCAATCGTGTTGATTCTTGAACTCCTCCCAGAATGGTAATCTTGATCAGCCCATTGTCCAGATAGAGGAAGACAAACACTCTCATTGTCTGGGGGTAAGCAGTCACTACCGTGAGGCATTCTGTGAAAATATGAGGTGCTGAGGCCAAGCCAAATGGCAGTTCCTGGTACTGGAAGTGTTCACCCAGTACGAATTTGAAATACTTTGTGTGATTGGGACACATCCTTCAGATCCAGGGAGCACAGCCAATCTCCTTTTTACAGATAAGGAAGCAGGGTGCCCAGAGAAATCCTTTTGAACTTTTCCCTTGCTAAGAACTTGTTCAGATCTCAGAGGTCTAGGATGGGACGTTATCCCCCCATTTTCTTGGGGACCAGGAAGTACTTGGAATAAAACCCCCAACCTCTTTGCGTTGGTGACACCAATTTGATCGCAAGATCTGACAAGAGGGTGGTGATTTCTCTTTAAAGCGGTTCCTGATGCAGAGGGTCAAGATGATGCACCCTTCGGGGGCAGTTTGGTGGCAGTTCCAAAAGGTGTAATTTGTAGCCACTCTACATCTGCAGGACCCGTGAATCTGAGGTTATGAGGGGCCACCTGTGGGCAGAGTGAGCCTTCTTCTGACTGAACGGTTGCCATTGCGGTTGATGGAAGAGTGGCTAATTTCCAAAGGAACCAGTCAAAACCTTGCCCCTGGTTTTGGCTAAGGAGCCGGTTGGGCCTTCTGGGACTTCTCACCACTGCTGTTGGTGAGGGGCCTGCTTGGACTGGGAGGTCTGGGCACAGAGTAGTACCTACACCTATGCAGGTAGTAGGACTTCTTTTGGGCTGCCCCCTGGTATCTCCTCCAATAGGAGGCATGCTCCGACATATACCTGGAGAGCCTGGTAAGAATGATGTGCTGTTTCTCTATGAAGCCAGCCTTCTTCTTAACCTCTTCACCAAAGAACCTTTCTCTCTGGCATGGGATGTTCACCAGCTTGTTCTGCAGTCTTCTCCAGGTTTGATGACTGTAGCCAGGAGAGTCTAAGGGCATCAATGCCTATGGCAGCATTCCTAGATGCAGTCTCAAATATGTTATAGGTGGTCCGCACCATGAACTTGAAACAGTTCTTGCCATGAGCCTCTAGGGCATGATAATGCTCCTATTTCTCGGGTGTCAGAAATTGTGCCAGGTCAGCTAGGTCACACTTGATGCCCTTGAAGAATATGCCCATGTAGAGCTGGTAAGAGGCCATTTGGGCAATGAGCATGGAATTCTGGAAACACCGCCTCCTGAAAGAATCCAGTGTCCAAGCCTCCCTCCCTGGGGGTGCTGAGGAATGAGTCTTGGTACTTTTGATCAACCAAGGAATGGTGACCAAAGAATGGTGAAGAAGCCAAGGCTTCTCAAACCCAGGAGCCTTTTGAACTCTGTACATAGAGTCCAGCCATCTACTAATGGGAGGTACAGTGAGGAGTTTCTCCCACATTCTTATCTGCACTCTGTGCAGAATATGGTGCATGGGCACTGTTAGTACTTCCTTAGGGGCTGAGGAGTACTGTAGGATTTCCAGCTCCCCTGCCTTTGGCTCATCCTCAGTCTCCAAAGAGAACGGGATGGAATAGGGCATATCCCTTACAAATGCCTGGAAAGTCATGTCCTCATGAGGCAGAGAAGGATCCGACGGGAGCTCCAGGAATCTGCCCTCCGACAAGTCCTCCAACTGCATATTGGTGACCCAGCCTTCTGAGTCAGACTTAGAGAGGAAATCAAAATATCTGAGTCTCTGTTTGAATCTCCCTCCTGCTTTGAGGGGATCACGGGTTTCGTCCAGAGCGATGATGCACCAGAGCCCTCCTAGGCTTCGAGAGTGCATTGGACCTTGAGACATTAGAGAGGAATATGGGGTGAACAGGCACTGGTGTTGGGGTCCTTTTGAAGTTCCAACGTTGATGCTTCTCCTGCAGGCAGTGCGTGCATCTCCAGCAATGGCTGCACTGCATCACTAACAGTGCTGCGGTGCATTCCTTGAGTGCTTGCAAAAGGTGCTTCTCCATGGCTGCTGATTCCAAAGGCTGAGGGTCTGAGCAACTTTGACCAATGTACCCGGTTATGTGTACAGGAGTATAGGCGGTTGGGTCTAGGCTGTTGGTGCCCCTCTGATGTCTTGGAGGATGAGCTGTTCTCCTCTTGGGGCATCTTTGAGGGGTGCTCACACAGACCCCCATTGCTCTCGATGCCTTGCCTCGAATGGCTCTGATGCTGATGCATCAGATTCTTCACCCGAAGTTGGCCTGGTCACCCCTCAACGTTGAAAAAGACGAGGCCGAATCCTTCCTCATCTTTGGATGGAGCTCGATTGATGGCCAATACTCCAGGGCACTATGGGTGCTTAGCGCCAATTGAGCTGTAGAGCCCCTTGATGTTGATGCACTGCCAGCATCTGATGCAGCCTTTGAAGCATTGAGACGGTGTCGTTGAAGCTGAAGGTGATGGATCAGACCTTTGAGCATCAAAAAGTGATTTGCACTGCTTCTCTTGACCCCTCTTCTTGTCATCTGCAAGCACAAATTACAAGAAGAGGGCTGATGATTGGGTCCCAGGCATTGTAGGCACCAGTTATAGTTATGGGTATCCATGGCTGATATGGTCCTAGAGCACTTGGAACACGTAAACTTGCTGGCAGGGTTATGGGACATGGCGTCTGTAAAAACAGCTATGGCCAAGTCACCCAAGCTATGATTACACCCATTCTTGACTATTGCAATATCATTTACCAAGGTCTTCCCAAACACTCCTTCCATCCCTTACAAATGGTCCAAAATACAGCTGCCAGGTTAATGTATGGAGCTTCCTGTCTTGACCACATCACTCTCATCCTGGCTCCCCATTGCTGCAAGAATCAGATACAAGACTCTCACATTAACCTTCCAAGTCCTACAGACCCTGATAACTAGACCTGAAAATGGGAGATTATGATGCCATTGCACCAACAACCTCCTCTACATCTCCCCTCAGAGGACCAAGATTAAACAGTTTACCTGCAATCAGGCCTTCTCCCTGGTTGCACCCACATTGTGGAACTCCCTACCACCAGACATTAGGACATGCACCAACCTAAGCTTGTTCCAGAAGAAACTAAAGACTTACCTCTTCCATGACAGCTATAACACATACCCAATACTAGAAACTTAGATCGGCATGCAGCGCCACAGCTCATCCTTGGACTCCTTCCTAGATTTACCCAGGATTTCCCTCTTCAACTGTAGATAATTCAATCCCCATATGCCCTGTACATAGTTACATTCCCACCCTCTGTACATAGTTCTTTTGCCATGTTTTACCGTTCCATGTACTGAACAACAGATTGCATGATTTTGCTCTGGCTTGTTTTTGTTCTATGTAAACCCCTCTGAATTGTAGAAGAGCGGTATAGAAATAAATGTTAAATAAAATAAAAAAAATAAATAAAAGTCAAACGACTTGATTTTGGAGAGTTCTGACCAGGGTGCTGAGGAGCCTCGGCATGGAGAAAAAAAACAAACAAGGCGGAAATAAAAATCAAAGGGAACGGGGACACATGGGTAAGTGAGGACGTCTCTCACTTGCTCCGGGACCACCGCGGCAAAATAGGCTTAAAAACGGCGATTTTAGTCCCTGGTGTCCGGTGCCGATTGCGGGGAAATCAGCCCTAAGACAGCCCCTTTGTTTAGCTGGTATTTTGGTACTCCAGGATGCCGCTCCCGGTGCGCAAAGAGAGGGAGAAGGAGAAGGCGCCCAAAACCAGGGCCACAATGGCGACGGAGATACCCCCCTCCTCACCGGGCATGGAGAGCGGTGACTCGGCGTCTGAAGACTTGGCAAAGGAGGTGGCCCGACACTTAAACCCTAAGCTGGATCAAATACTCACCAAGTTGGAAGCGATGGGAGAGACATTAGCAGCACAGGGCCAGAGAATAGAGGAATTAGAACACCGCGTGTCAGCCATTGAGGATGATGATGGCCGACAGGAGAGAATCCATGCGGACACACGTGCACAGCTCTTGGCACTCCAAAACAAGGTGGACGATTTGGAAAATCGATCCCGCCGGAACAACCTCCGGCTGGTAGGCATTCCCGAAACCACCACAGATCTTCAGCTTTTGACGCTCATTGAGAAATGGCTCCCGGAGGAGCTAGGCCTACCCACGCTGGTCGGGGACATGAAAGTGGAACGTGCTCATAGGATCGGGCCTTGGGCAGAGACCAGAACCAGACCCCGAGTGGTCATTGCACGGATTTTGAACTTTGCTCATAAGGAACGCCTTCTGCGAGCTTATCGACAACATGAAGGGCTGACATTGCATAATTCTAAAATTCTGCTCTTCCAGGATTACTCTACTGCGGTGTCTGCGAGACGCAAAGAATTCTCCCAGGTATGCACAGCCCTCTTCGCGAGGAAGATTCGATTCTCCCTAACCTTTCCGGCAACGTTAAAAGTGCACCATCAGGGCTGCAATTTGACATTTGCTTCCGCGGGTGAGGCCAAGGCCTTCTTAGCAAAACTGCAACAAGAGCAGCCGGCTCAAGTGGAGCCAGTGCTGCTGACTCAGTGCAATGAGCTGCTAATTCTGCTAATGGTGCTAGCTCCAGCTGTGTGGAGGCGATACATCGCTGAGAGAGCGGTGAATTTTCCTTGGAGGGGGACTACTCCGAACTGGAACCATACTATAACAGAGTCATGGAAGTAGTATGCCTAATTGTAGCTTAAGACCCTATTATTGTACTACCGTAGTGATATTTGTGGCCTTCACTGGAACCTATAGGTTTGCCTCCAACTCTCCTAAAGATCACAGAGTTAAGTGACTTAGTGCGGCCTACTTCCTGGGACCATTAATTTCACATTAATCTCTGGATGGGCTGTTTCCCTGTTCTCCCCCCCTCTTGGGTCCCCTTCGTGTCCCCCTCTTGGATGGTCCGGGTAGGGCTGGGGGAGCTAAGGAGCAATTGGAATAATTTTTCTATGATAATCCCTACCCCCAGCGTCCATGCTGGGTATAGTGCCAGGGGGAGGCGGTGGGGGGCATCGGGTGCATATCTCAGCTCAGGGGCGGTGGCACATCTCCGAAAGGGAGCTGACCTTTCCGGGGAGAGAAGGCTACTGTGATCTGGAGCTATATCTGGAGCCACACTTCAACAGCCCACGGGAGATTTTGGGCTTGACTGGATCACAGGGGTCTACTGCTGTGCTGCTCTATTGGTAGTTTTGGCCTTTACTGTCAATTATGTATATTGTCTCTGACTGTCTTAATGATTGTGGGATGGAAGGACTGGGGGTGGCCTCCTTCTTGGGTACGTAATTTCATCTTAACCCTTTATGGGGCTGTTCCCATGCTCTCTTCTCCCCTGGGGTTCCCTGCATGTCCCCCTTCCTGGGTGTCCGGGGTAAGACGGGGGGAGTTAAGGAGAAGATGAAGGCCTTTTTCTCAGATCATCTCTGCCCCCGGCGGCCGAGCTGGATATGCGGCGGGGGCGGGGGGGGGGGGGGGGGGCGTGGGGGGGGGGAGTGCCCCGGGATTAGTCATAGGCACTGGGACTAGAGGTATCTCCGCGGTGGTCCCGGGGTGTTCAGCGGTGACCTTACTCAGTCTTAGACTGAGGTGGGATGGATGTTATTCTAGGGGGAAGGATGTATGGAAGGGAAGAGAGGAGGACAGGGTGGACGAGAGTGGGGGCGGGAAGGGTGATTGGGGGGAAGGGGGGTGCAGGGGGGTGGGTGGGAGGTGGGAGGGCAGGGGGGGGATCTTACGGTCGCATCCAGTCAAGTTTGCCTTTCTTTCGGGGAGAAAGCTCGTATTGGGAATGGGGGGAGTCCCAGGCTGGGGGGGCCCCCTCCCGGATTTTGGCATTAATATGGGCGAAAATGTTATTTAAAATGGTATTACTCTGAAAATTATTTTATGGAATGTGTGTGGATTAGGGAGTCCCATCAAACGAACTAAAATTTTGCAAGCTTTGGCTCGGCAGAGAGCAGATATTGCCTTGCTCCAGGAAACCCACCAGACAGAGGAAGAGCATCGCAAACTCCAACGAGGCTGGGTGGGGCAGGTCTGGGGGGCCCCCGCCGTGGGTAAGAAAGGGGGCGTGGTGCTGCTTATTCATAAAAATGTCCGCTTTGAGGTTCTCCAGCAGATCCTCGATCCCACAGGGCGTTTCATTGTGTTACATGGTCTACTGGGGGGGCAACCGGTCCTTCTTGGCAATCTCTATTGCCCAAATGTTTTGGATGAAACTCTATATTCTCGCCTGGCTTCACGAATTGAGCAATTACCAGAGCTGCCGTTGATTCTGGGTGGCGATTTTAATGGCGTAATGGATGTAATGGATACCTCACGGGGTGGCGGTCCCAGGGCACGTTTTCATTCGGCCCGCGCACTACAGCGGCTGTGTACCCGCTTGGGGTTAGTAGATCCTTGGCGGCTCTTGCATTCGGCTGAAAGAGATTACACTCACCAGTCCCGTGCGCATGGGACAAGTGCCAGAATTGACTACCTGTTGACTTCTAAAAGTCTGTTTGCCAAGGTGACTGACGCGCTGATTGGCCCCACGGAGATCTCTGACCACGCTCCGATTTGGCTTACGTTGCACGGGGTGGGGGACAGTCTGGGGGCGCGTATCTGGCGGTTTCCGCTGGAGCTATACCGAGATTCTCAATTCCGTCAGTTCTTGGTCCGCCGATGGCAGGAGTTCGAGTCCGATCACATCGGGCATCAGGCTGAACCTGAGCTTGTATGGGAGACGGCCAAAGTGGTGCTAAGGGGCGAAATCATTGGCTACATGGCTCGGAAGCGGAGGCTCCGGGCAGAACAAATTATCCGCCTTGAAAAACTAGTTACGAAGCTTCGCAGACGGCATGCTTCCACCCCCCACCCGGCCCTTAAAACACAGCTGTGGGAAACTCAAACAGCCTTGAATGAGCTCCTGCATCAGCGGGCTAAGAAATCGGCGCTATACTATCGCTATCAACTCTACTGCCAAGGGGACAAATCGGGTAAATTGTTGGCACGTTGCCTGAGAGGCCCCAGAGAGTCGCGCATGATAGCGGCCCTTAAGGATGACCAAGGGACTCTTTACAGGGACAATTTGCAGATTGCCCAGGTTTTCCGTTCCTTTTTTAAGACTCTCTATACTGCAGATGGGGGCTCCCCGGAACGGATGGTGTCTTATATACAGGGCCTGGATTTGCCGCGGTTGAGTGAGGCGGAAAAGGCGCTGCTTGACCAACCGCTGACCGTCCAGGAGATACAGCAAGCTATTGCTAAGGCGAGCTGTTACAAATCTCCGGGACCCGATGGGCTGGGGGCCGAAATGTACAAAATCCTCAATGACCATATCTCCCCTGCGTTGGTGGCCCTTCACACTAAAAGGACAGAACAGGGCGGCTTTCGCTGGGGGGGAAATCAGGCACATATTACGCTTTTCCCTAAGCCTGGGAAGGACCCCTTACAAGCGGCTTCTTATCGCCCTATTTCACTTCTTAACTTTGATGTTAAGATCTTGGCCAAGATCTTGGCGGACCGCCTGGCAGGCGTGTTGGGTCAATTGGTACATGAATCGCAGGTTGGCTTTGTCAGGCAACGTCACGCAGTCCGTAATCTCCGTAAAATCCTCTCCTCGCTGGAGTGGGTGACCCGCCGGCGGATCCCCTCGTTGTTAGTAAGCTTTGATGCGGAGAAAGCCTTTGACAGGGTGGACTGGAATTATCTCAAGTTCTTACTCCCGTGTTATGGCTTGGGGCCTGTCTTTTGCAAGATGGTTCACAGCTTATATGCGGATCCGCAGGCGGCCATTTATTGCAATGGGGTCCTATCAGAGCCCTTTTCTTTATACCGAGGAACCCGGCAGGGATGCCCCCTATCCCCCTTACTGTTTGTGCTCTCTCTGGATCCTTTTATACGGAGTGTGGAGCAATCCCAGGAGATAGTGGGCATTCGTATGGGGTCTCATGTCTTTAAACTATCGGCTTTCGCGGACGATTTATTAGTACATTTATCCTCCCCCCAGGTCTCCCTTTCATCCTTATTACGGGAATTTTACCGATTCGGACGTTTTGCAGGTCTAGCTATCAATGTGGAGAAATCCGAGGCGCTTGATGTGTTGGGCCTTTCGAGGGCCGGTTGGCAGGGGGTTTTTCCTCTCCGTTGGGCTGACGAATATTTTACGTACTTAGGTATTCGGCTGACGTGTCAACCAACTCGGTTGTATCGATGCAACCTAGAATGGACTTTGAGTAAGCTGCGGGGCCAGTTGTTGGCCTGGAAATCCCTTCCCTTATCATTGTCAGGGAAGATTGCGGTGATTAAGATGGTCATTCTGCCGCGGATCCTTTATTGGATGCAAACTTTGCCGGTTTGGCTACAGAGGGGTGACCTCCGGAGGATTGAGGGGGTGATCCGGGGATTCCTGTGGAATGGTAAGAAGGCACGGATTCCTTTTAGTCGACTTGTGGGGAAATGGGAGCAGGGTGGGATGGGTTTCCCGGATTTGGAGGCATATGCCCTGGCTTGTCAATCGCGCCATTTAAGTGATTGGCTGGGGGGCACAGAAACCTATACCCCGTTAGCCTTAGAGGAGGCGCTGGCGGCTCCAAATTCTTTGTTGGCTTTGCTGCATTTTGATAATCGATTGTGTTGGGGCCCAGTGGAGGACAGTGTACTCTTGGGATCAGTGAGACGGACCTGGCGGCGGTTGAATGGGTACTGGGGGGAGAATTGGCGAGTCTCCAGCTGGCTACCGCTGAAAGGTAATGCGCAGTTCACTCCGGGGTCTGACACGGAAGCGTTCTGTGCATGGACTCGGCAAGGTATATGTCATATAGGTCACGCGATCGATCTAACGGGGAAATGTAAACAATTCCAGTCTCTGAGGGAGGAATATGAATTACCGCCTGGACACTACTTCGCCTATTTGCAGCTCTCGCACTACATACATTCACTATCGGCTGTAGCCCTCCGGGCAGAGCGTTCCGCGCGCATTATTGAATTCTTCGGGCTCGGAGGGGTGGAACCGCCATCCATTCGTGGGTTGCGGCATAGGGTGACTCCCTTTAGGCCGATTGCTGATTATACTTCGGTGGAACTTGCCTGGGCGGAGGAAATGGGGTGTGTGATCCCTCCTGGGGCAGTGCGAGTAGCTTTGCAGCATATTGCAGAGTTGGCTGTGGGGGCTCGGTGGAGGGAAATGCAATTTAAATGCATCACGAGGGTGCATTTTTCTCCCCGGCGGGCCCTCCGCAGCCACCTTACCTCCGATGGCAGCTGTCAACGCTGCTCCGAGCCTCTTGCTACGCTGTATCATATGTGGTGGGAGTGCCGCATTATACGACCTATTGGGCAAAATTATGTGCCTTTATGGTACAATTGCTGGGGAGGAGGGTGTGCTGGACGGGTCCTTAGTAGTGTTGGATAGATTACGCCCCACCCAGCCCAAAGGGAACTGGGAACGTTTGTTGGTGCGCAAAGCCTGTCTGGTGGGGAAGGGCCCTCTTCTGAGGAGGTGGAGGGAACCACAACCGCCCTCCTACTGGGAATGGCGAAATACTTTCCATCAATTGATGCTCTGGGAATGCCGCCGGGCTCGGGGCAGTATGCGTCGGTGGCCGGCCTTCCAGAGGCTTTGGGATCCCTATATTCAAATACTGAGTCCTGCTATTCGTAATGAGATTTTGCAAATGGGCTGTTAGCTCTCCCGAGGATGGTTCTTAATGTCTGGGATGACGACCGTAAGATGGGTGGGGTAGGGGAAGGGGAATGGGAGGAAGGTTGGGAATGTATATCAAAACTTACACCTGGCTGTTAATTGTGCTCTGGAGGGGGATCAGAGTCCACCCCACCCGGAGCTTCTTGTTGTAATGTTTTAATCATTTGTATGCTGGTGTTTCAAAATAAAGTTTATAAAAAAAAAAAAAAAAAAAAATCAAAGGGAACTGAGAAACTCTGATCGGCAGGCAAAGTGAAGGTAGAAAGGCAAAAAGGGAGAAACCCGAGCGCAAAACACACCCACAGGGGAAAAGGAGAGTTCACCAAGTGGAGGAGAACTGGAACGTTTCTATGGTTTTCCGCAGAAAATGAAGGACTGAAGCATCATGGCACTGTAGTGGCAGGTGGGAAAGAGGTGTGCAGGCACGGCGGGAGCCTCCCAAAAGCTTCCAGTAGAAGCTGGGGAGCATTCCCACATGGGGTCCCGTCGGGGATATCACCCATATGTGAGGGCTCATTCCTGGTTGTCCATAGAGAATAATTTGTCTAGATCTTTTATTTGAAAATTGCCCCACTGGCGAGTATCTTATCCTGACTGTGACACCTGCCTGTTCTAATCTGCTTCCCACAGTGCCAATACACACCTTCTTCTCAGTCTGCTACATGCCTCCTGTTTCAGTGCTGGACCCAGCTCTGCTCATCTACAGCATGGACCTCTTTTTCAATTTACCTCAGTTGAGTTTGACGTGTATTCTATTTGCCCTGTTTCACAGGTTATAACACCATTTACTTAACCGGTGTTTTCTATAGCAGATGTTCTGTGTGAGCTTTTGAAATTACACAGGTCTCTTTTCAAATACGATGTTTGAGTTACATGTTGCATTTGAAATGGAAAAGGAATGCATTTCAAACTTATTTTGAGGAAAGTGAAATGACCTGCAGCGCTTCCTTCCATCTTAGTTCTGGGCCGCATTCGACTCTGCTGCCCTGCAACACATACTGTTACGCTAGTAAGAGCCACTCAACACACATATCTCTGCCAGTGCACCTCCGACCCGATGTGCACTACTTCCTGTTGTCTGGAATGGAGCTCCTTATGCTATGGTTTCACCAATGCATCTTTACTCCCCAAGAGGACAGTATGTACAGTACCTTAGAAACTCTATGGACTCTTGATCAAAGGAGCACACCTTAGAATATGAACTCTGTGCCAAAACTAAGTCTTTGTAGCACCAAAGACACATGCTGTTTGTGGATAGTTGTCTCAGAGTAGATTACAGTACGTTCCAGGAGCACCACCACATAAAAGGGCCAAGGCTTCCCTTATTATGTTGTTGATCATCATTTGAAACATGGTGTGTGCATTAATTATAACCTTAACGAATGCATACACCATGGCAAGTCCAAACTTTTTTTCCCTGTAGATCCAGTTTTGAAAAGAGCTCTGCTATTTACAGTAGTGGATACTGGTTTCAAATCATGACCCTATTTAGAGGGTGATAGTCCATACGAGGGCATAAGGAGTCCATTTTTTTTCTTTAGGAACAGAAGAGGGGCTGCTACTGGAGAAGTGAATCAGAAGTCTTTTCACATAAAGTGGCAAGTTCTTTTTTTTTTATTTTATTTTTAACCAATTTACAATTATACAACAAGAAAATACATAACTGGGCTAGATACAGTAAAACAGAAAGGAAAAAAATCAAATCACCCACAAAACAACAGCCCAAATTACAAAATTAGTCCCCAATAAGACAACCCCAATATGGTTCCAAAACAAGAAATATCAAAAGAAAAATAAGGAAACTCCCAATCATCTTATGAGCAAAGATAATTCACACGGCAGCCAATACAGGAGTTACCCCTCTTCCCCCCCCCCCCCCCCGCTCCCTCGCCTGAAGAAATTGAAGCAGTTGCACAGGTTCAAAAAAAAGGAAATTCTTAGTCTGATATAATAATACACATTTACATGGATACCTCAATTTAAATTGGGCACCCAGGGCAGTAGCTCTCTGGCGTAAAGCCAGAAACTCTTTCCGCCTCTTCTGGGTGTCCCTCGACAAATCAGGAAACAATAAGATTTTTGAACCCATAAACTGGGAAAAAGACATCCTACGGAAATAAAGCCTAAGGACAGCATTGCGGTCAGATTCAAAGGCAAAGTTGCCATACTAGTCACTACTTCAAAGGAACTCTCTAGAAAATCAGACAATTCCAACTGGCCAGGTCCGACACCCCCCCTGATCCCCCCTCAGCCACAGACCCCGAAACAATAGCCACATACTGAACCCTAACAGTAGGTGGTAAATTATCTTGTGGCATCAGGAGAACCTCAGTATTTACGGACAAGAACCAGTGGTTCCAACAATGGTAATCTTGGAGAATTTAAAACACGCAAGTTATTTCTCCTTAAGGAATTGTCCATAAATTCTAAACGTCTCATAGAAATCAATCGTTCCTTGGAAAAGGTCTCACCCAGAGTACACATATCTTCCACTCTTGTCTCAAGTATTGCCAACTTATCAGCCTGCTCAGCACACTTTGATTCCACCGCGGAACACCGACCTTTAACAAGAAGAAACTCCTGAGATAATGCACCCACCACTGGAGCAAGGGAGCTTTGGAGAGAAGAGATAGCCTCCCATAAGCAGTCTAACGTCACTTTAGCTGGTTTCTTCAAGCCGCATATCACCCGCATCTCAGCGGTTCCTGGTGGGGCGATCTTCCTTCGGGACCCTCCCGGGTCCCCTTCATTGGAGCGAACCATCTCCACCACTCCACCAGTCTTCTCACCAGAACTCAACGCCATTAGAGAGGTACTCCCGCGTCTACTTCCTCCTCTCGACCTCCACTGGGTTGTGGCGGTGGCAACAGCTGGACGGGACTAAGATCCACACCGTCACTGCTCAGATCCCTCGTCCCACATGAGGGATCCACTGAAGCCATGTCTGCCGAATGAGGTGTACAAAAGGGAACAATCGAGGGTTGCGCCGAGCCTACTAAAGGTGTCAAGGAAACCGGGGGCTTCGATGTAGTTTGCTTCCTCTTCTTCCCCATCAGCACAGCGTCCCACTCTCTACCTCTCTGTACTCCTACGACCGGCGTCTACTCATCCGCCATCTTGGAACCAAAGTGGAAAGTTCTTATTCTGCCCATAGGTTGAACCGGTTGCCGAACATGGTGCTGCTGCATCTGCACTGGTGGGATTCAAAACACTGGGATGCATTTTGATGGCAGCAGAGCGGATCGTGACATGGAGAGAAGCCCCCGATGTGATCAAAACACTCTTGGGTGTTTTGAATCCCGCCAGTGCAAATGTTGCCAGCGACATGGCTTGTAGGGACCGGTTGGCGCAAACCAGTGCAACCCGGCTGATTCCCACCACCAACTGAACCAGTTCCTAGGAGGATTTGAATCCCACCACTGCTTAAAAGGTTAGGGCTCTTCAGCTTGGAGGAGACAGCCGAGAGGTTATATGATAGAGATCCATAAAATAATGGGTGGAATGGAACAAGTATACATGAATTTGTTGTTTACTCTTTCCAAAAGTACAAAGATCGGGGGTCACGCAATGAAGCTATAAAGTAGTATTTTTAAGACTAATCGGAGGAAATATATTTTTACTTAATGTGTAATTAAGTTCTGGAATTTGTTGCCAGAAGATGAAATAAAAGCTGTTAATGTAGCTGGGTTTAAAAAGATTTGGGCAAGTGCCTGGAGGAAAAGTCCATAAACCATTATTAAAGTGAACTGGAGGAAATTCACTGGGATAAGCAGCATGGAATCTATCTACCTTTTGGGATCCTGCCAGGTAACTGTGACCTGGATTGACCAAAGTTGGAAACAGGATACTGTGCTTGATGGACCATTGGTCTGAAACAGTATGGCAAACCTTATGTTCTTATAAGAACACAGTGTACAGAAAGTTTGATAGCAAGTGGGTTGTGAGCCTTCAAGTTACTGCAGACAGCTTCCTGTTTCCCAGCAACCCATTTTAATTAAACATCAAAGAATCCATGATAACCAAGGATGTGACC
The DNA here is from genome assembly GCA_033557465.1 of Ichthyophis bannanicus. NCBI lineage: Eukaryota > Metazoa > Chordata > Amphibia > Gymnophiona > Ichthyophiidae > Ichthyophis > Ichthyophis bannanicus. The sequence goes on along the minus strand of CM066050.1, from coordinate 66,684,998 downwards.
TTGGGGACTATAGTAACAGTCATTTTCTCTATGGTCATAGCTTGTCTCAGATCACTAACTGGTCTCCTGTCCTGGACTCTGCGACTGGCCCCATTTCAAACTCCTATTGTAGCCTTGCTCCGATGATGGTATGTCTGCATTAAACATACAAGGCGGCATGGATTACCAGCATAAAACAGCCATGGTTACAACCCTCACAGCAGTAACACAGTGGTATTGGGTTTGCAAGATGACTGGGACAACCTGATCAGGGCAGTTACAGTTACAGCCCTAAAATCAGCAAGTATGATAGGGAAAGATATAGAGTACAATGAAAGACTGGGTAAAAGTTATGGCGGAGAGGTGGTTTTGGTTTACACTGAGAATTTATATGCTTGCATACCCAAAGTAAATATTAACAAAACCCCCCGCACAAGGTAAAACAAAACTGAATCAAACCAAACCCTGGCGTAATAGAAAGGAACCTCTGAAACAATAACTTTTTGTCGGAGTGATCATTCAAAAGAGGGGGGAATCAAAACCTTCCCCTCGCCGTGACCCCTCATTTAAATCATTTGAAAAACAGTGTAGTAAATGAAACACTTAGCTTATAGGCTTTCCACGAGCTTAGAAGAACCACAGAAATTGTGATGAACTGATTCCTCTGAGCCCAATCGAATACCGTTTACCATCTTGGACTTGAAGGACTTGCATAAACGCCTTATTAGAGCACAGCTTCATGGCTTAGCCATGACTCAATATCTTAAGTCAATGATAATTCCTAGGGGTTTAAGAATGTTTAAAGCCCCGCGACAATTTATAGACGACCCAATATTTTTAGCGCAGTGGAACGCGATTCTAAACAAGTGCAGTTTTGATCTGATTGCCCTTTTGGTGGAGCGATCATCTCAGGAGCAAGATAAGTTGACCGCACAAACAGTGGAACTAAAAGAAAAATGTTTAGAAACTCAGGAAAGTCAATCATTTCAAACACAGTGGGCTGATACAATCAAACAGCTAGATGCTTTTCGTGACCATGTTCGTGGCTTGAAAATCAGGAAATTTAAGCATGATAAATCAGATTACGATAATAATTGCGTTTACAAATGGATGTCTTCTACAGAACAATCTGGTGTCAAGCATGTCACCTTTGCAGTTAGTTCGGATGAATCAACAGACACTGAGAACACTGAACCAACGCGGCGTGGGGGCCTTTCACTCTCGGGACTTATCTGAGATTGATCAAGGCAATTCCCGCCGTGGTCGTAGATCACGCCGTTCTCATCAGCAGGATTTTTGGGAGGGCCCGGACACTCGGTCCAGGACCAAGAATCAGCTGTCATCAACTTATCCGGGCAATTACTGACACCATTCCAGTTACAAGTGTTACAACTCGGCCTCTCCTTTGTACCGGTTCCTCGATATGATAAATTTGAGGTTCGTTTAGCCCTTCATCATTTTTTCAGGAAGTTACGGGTCATACATTATTTTTCTCAGCAAGAAACAAGATCTTCTGACGGATCTTTATTGGTAGCCCCTTCTAAATGGGTTCCTCCGGGAGCTATTGATACAACATTGTCGACTTTTCAGGATTTGGTCTTGCGAGAAGTCAACATCATGGAGGAAAAAATGTTTCGACCTTATTCTAATTTAACTAAACAACATTTTGAAGCAATACAACAGCTATCTCATGCAGATTTGGTCATCTGAAGAGCCGACAAAGGCGGTGCAGCAGTGGTACTTTCATTTACCCAATACCAGCAGGAAATTAACAACCTTAATAATCGTCAATATTATCAACCTTTGACTGAAGATCCTACTCTTGCTCTTTTGGATCGGATAGAAAAGATGATGTCAGAAGGCCTACGAAATGAATGAATTACGAAACGAGAATATTTTTTTCTGGTCAATAAAAACCCCAAAATTCCTTTTTTTTATTTGGTCCCTAAGATCCACAAGTCTTTGCATAATCCGCCTGGACGGCCTATTGTGTCTTGTTGAGATTCTCTGTTAGAACCATTGTCTAAATATTGTGATACCTTTTTGCAGCCGGCAGCTGCTAAGGTATCTTCCTATATTCGTGACAGCGGTGATTTTCTAACGCAGCTATCAACTTGTACTGATTATACATCCTACACATTTCTAGTAACTCTAGATGTTCAGGCGCTATACACGAATATTAATCAGGCTGAGGTTCTTACCTGTCTTTCCATCTTTCCATTGGCACTCCCCCCACGAATTCCAAGAGCCTTTTTGCTTAACCTTCTGGATTTGGTGTTAAATAATCATTTTTTATAACAACAATGTTTCTTTTTACAAGTTTTAGGTATAGCAATGGGGGCTACAGTGGCTCCTTCTGTAGCTACCATTTACATGTCTCAATTTGAAGAGCCTTATGTTTACACATCGCCTCTTTTTTGCCATGTGGCATTTTAGCGCCGTTTCCTGGATGACATCTTTTTCCTTTGGATGGGTTCGGCAAGTGATCTGGATATTTTTATACAATCATTGAACACTCATGTGCCTAATATCCAGTTTACGGCTCAAATGGAGCAGTCTCATATACAATTTCTTGATATTACTATTCGATTAACTCCAGACGGTCTAAATACAACTCTATACCATAAACCGGTGCAACGAAACACATTATTAAACTTCGAGTTTTCACCCTGTTTCTTTGAAACGGGGTCTTCCGTATGGACAATTTCTTCGGCTCCGTCGCAATTGCTCTACATTGGATGAATTTCAGAGACATGCATTGGATCTTCAGCACCGTTTATTACTTCGTGGCTACCCTCCTGCTCTGCTCAGAACAGCGTACAAGCGTGCACGATTCTCTCACAGAGAATGGCTTTTGACACCTCATCGATCATCTCAGAATGAGCAATTCTCTGAAGATAAAATCACAGGGGTTTTCCCATATATTGGTGATATATCCAGGGTTGTTAAAATTTTACATCATTTTTGGCCTATTTTAAGTTTGCATTCTTGTTTTTTAAATAAAGGTCTTATGATTGCTTATTCCAGAGGACCTAATTTGCGGGATATGGTGGTCAAGACTACATCTCCTCTTGACCGACCTCCTACAGCTCATCTAGATCCAGGTCATTATACGTGTCGCTCATGTCGTTATTGCCGACTGGCTCTTTTGGGCCCCCTTTGGACAGATGTTCATACTTCAGTTATTTATAGATCCAAATGGTATACCACTTGTGATTCCACTTTTGTGGTTTACTTAATCCAATGCCCATGTTTATTGTACTATGTTGGACGTACTACAAGAAGTATTAAGGTCCGTCTAGGAGAACATGCTTCCCGCCTCCACACGAAGACTTTAAGAGCGCCCTTGGTGGAACACGGTTTGCAAAAAACACATGCTTTTGACCATCTGAAATGGCATGTTCTGGATAGTGTTCCACCGGACCCTAGAGGTGGTGACCGTATCTCTAAATTACAAAAATTAGAGCAAAGATGGATTTACGAACTGGGAACGGTCTCCCCGTCGGGTCTAAATGTATCTCTGGAATGGTATAGCATGATTTAATTTGACGTGTCGATTTCTGTCATATAATTGGTCACTCTCTTGCCTACCCCACCAATTGGAATAGGGGATTCCCTGGCTTATAGGGTTTCCCCCTGTTCCATTGGCTGTAGTAAGTTCCCTACTTTTGAGTGATTGGTCAGATTGTTCTTCAATGAAGATCACGTGTTGATCCAGCGTTTACGTCACACGCCGATTCTTTAAAGGTTTGAATGCTCTGTTTTTTGGACATTGAAGCTTTTTATTACTACAGGATCCATTCATCCTGATGCAGGGTCAGAAGTGTTTCTGACCCGAAACGTGCCAAGTTGTTCATCACAATTTCTGTGGTTCTTCTAAGCTCGTGGAAAGCCTATAAGCTAAGTGTTTCATTTACTACATTGTTTTTCAAATGATTAAAAGAAGTGGTCACGGCGAGGGGAGGGTTTCGATTCCCCCCTCTTTTGAATGATCACTCTGACAAAAAGTTGTTGTTTCAGAGGTTTCTTTCTATTATGCCAGGGTTTGGTTTCATTCTGCATACCCAAAGTGGCAGAAAACTAGACAGAAATACAACAGGGGAGAGTGGACAAGCCAGTTGTTCTTTATCTGCTGCCATTTACTACGTTACTTGGCATCCTATTAAAACTTGTCCTTTGTTAGATCTGAAGGTCTACGTAGGTCAGTGCCCAGTCTGCTGTTGCATCTTTTAACCCTTTATAAAACATATACAGATAAGTCCATGTACCACAATTAATGCATCTCAGCCTACAAGGATTCTAGTTTTTTCCAGGTCCAACACAGCTGAGACCTCTGCAAGAAAACTTGTACAGTTGGTGTGATATAGAAAACTACAAATCACCTCATTCATCTACTCCAAAACTATTCTTACCTTACCTTTCCATACGTCTGGTCTCAGTCTTGGGTGGTGGCAATGCTGGTGCTAAAGGAGAGCAAAGAAACAGCTTGAGCAATGGCTGCATCTTTCTTAGCCCAGAAACTCTGTCTTGAAGGACTAGAAAAAGGGACTGTTACTTCTGAAGAGAGATCTGCAACTGTGAGTATATACTTCTGGTAATTTTCTAAAAGGAATTCTTTGTATTAAAGCTAATTAATCTGTGAACCCACTATTTTTTGTTAAATCAGTCAGGGCCTAGTAGCAGCAGTTTAAGTTTAAATATAAAACACAGAGGAGAACTTTCTGGTTACATTTCATACCCAGCAGAGAGCTTGAAGTTTAAGTTTAATAGTCACTCAGGGCCTAGTAACAGCAAAATACTTTTAGTTTAAATTTAAAACACAGAAGAGAGCTTTCTGGTTACATTTGGAACCCAGCAGAGAGCTTGTAGTCTAAATTTAATAGTCACTCAGGGCTTGGCATCAGCAAAGTACTTTTAGCTTAAATTTAAAACACAGAAGAGAGCTTTCTGGTTAAATTTAGAACCCAGCAGAGAGCTTGTAGTTTAAATTTCATAAGAAGTTAGAGCCTAGCAGCAGCTAAGAGCTATAATTTAAATCAAATCAGAATTTAGCTTACCTCAGCAGCACAAGACAGGGTACTATGTAGCAGCCCTCTTTTAATAAGTGTTATTACCCTCCCTCTCCACACCCACCCACCCCTGGAATAATCGTAGCTTTATAGGTACTTACACCTCTTAAAAGACAGGAGGTGCTCTCAGGTGAAGCTCATTACCCAAATCAGTCATACACTAAGGACCTGAGATTAGTTAAGCTTCAGGTGAACAAGGTATATTACACGTATTAGGTACAGTTTTATTAGTATAAATATCCATAGCAACCCTTAGTAAGTAAAGAACTTAGATCTAAACACAAACTTAAAATTAAGATGCAGACAGCAGTCCAGCAGCGGGATGGGGGCTTTCCAGTCTTTTGCATTGAGTGTCACATGTATGATTTTCTCCCAGTTGGTGAGAGGTCTTACGTGTGCACTAGGTGCAAGGAGCTCTTTGCTCTCAGGGAACTAGTCCGTTCTCTAGAGGCTAAAGTAGCAGACTTGGAAAGCATAAGAGAGACAGAGAGGTACATAGACAAGATCTACAGGGATATAGTCCTGAGGTCCCACCTCCAGTCTGGCAGCATCCCTGTTGCCATGGAGGAGAGAGGTCACGTGACAGGAGAGCATCACCCTGGTGTGGCAGGAAGTGATCCTGTAACTAGGACCTGTCCTTCAGGTGATGTAAAACCCTCTCGCACCGAGGAAGTTTCTCCAGGGCCAAGTGCCCATGAGGGAAGGGTTAGGACAGCCGTTATAGTTGGTGATTCGATCATTAGGCATGTAGATAGCTGGGTGGCTGGTGGACGTGAGGATCGCCTGGTAACTTGCCTGCCTGGTGCGAAGGTAGCAGACCTCACGCGCCACCTAGATAAGGTCTTAGATAGTGCTGGGGAGGAGTCTGCTGTCTTGGTACATGTCGGTACCAGTGACATAGGAAAATGTGGTAGGGAGGTTCTGGAGGCTAAATTTAGGCTTTTAGGTAGGAAGTTGAAATCCAGAACTTCCAGGGTAGCGTTCTCCGAAATGCTTCCTGTTCCACGCGCAGAACCCAAAAGGCAGGCAGAGCTCCGGAGTCTCAATGCGTGGATGAGACAATGGTGCAGAGATGAGGGTTTTGGATTTGTTAGGAACTGGGGAACATTCTGGGGAAAGGAGGGGCTCTTCCGAAGGGATGGGCTTCACCTTAACCGGGATGGAACCAGGCTGCTGGCATTAACCTTTAAAAAGGAGATAGAGCAGCTTTTAAACTAGATATTAGGGGAAAGCCGACAGTCGCCCAAGAGCGGATGGTTCGGAAGAATGTATCTTTGAAGGATACTACCAAAAGCAGAGAGGTTCCACAAAAGAGTAAAGTAGCCCAAATGCCCTCAAGTATGGAGCAGACTGAGCTTAAAGATCCCAAATTACCCATGTCTAACAATAGCCAAATTAATATGAGTAAAATACATTCTCTAAAATGCTTGTATGCAAATGCTAGAAGTCTAAAAAATAAGATGGGAGAGTTAGAATATATAGCACTAAATGAAAGGTTAGATATGATTGGAATATCAGAGACATGGTGGAAGGAGGACAACCAGTGGGACACTGTGATACCTGGGTACAAACTATATCGTAATGATAGAGCTGATCAAATTGGTGGAGGGGTTGCTCTCTATGTTAGAGAGGGCATTGAGTCAGAAAGGATTAAAGTTTTGCAGGAAACAAAATCTGCTGTAGAATCTATATGGATTGAAATTCCATGTAAAAGGGGGAAGGCAATGGCAGTGGGGGTGTACTATCGAGCGCCTTGCCAAAATGACCAAATGGATGATGAAATGCTCAAAGAAATCAAGGAAGCTAACAAACGTTACAGTGCAGTAATAATAATGGGTGATTTCAACTACCCCGGTATCGACTGGGTCAGTGTCACTTCAGGACATGCTAGGGAGATAAAGTTCCTAGATGAAATAAATGACTGCTTCTTGGAGCAGCTGGTTCATGAACCGACCAGAGGGGAAGCCATATTAGACCTAGTCCTTAGTGGAGCACCAGATCTAGTGCAAGAGATAAGGTTGTTGGGGCCACTTGGCAATAGTGATCATAGCATGATCGCCTTTGATTTAATTAGTGGAGGAGGGATAGTAAGGAAATCCACAGTACTACCTTTTAACTTTGGAAAGGGAGACTATGATAAAATGAGGAAAACAGTTAAGAAAAAACTAAAAGGAGCAGTTGCAAAGGTTAAAGACGTGCATCAGGCTTGGCTGTTGTTGAAAAATACTATCTTGGAAGCCCAGACCAGCTGTATTCCACACTTTAAGAAAAGTGGAAGGAAGTCCAAAAAACTGCCAGCATGGTTTAAAGGTGAGGTCAGAGAGGCTGTTGTTGCCAAAAAAGCATCTTTCAGGAAATGGAAAAAAGAGCCAAACGACGAAACCTGGAAACAGCACAAGCACTGGCAAGTCAAATGCAAGGCATTGATAAGGCAGGCAAAGGGAGAATTTGAGAAGAAGCTTGCTGCGGAAGCAAAAACGCGAAGTAAAGACCTTTTCAAGTACATTCGTAGCAAAAAACCTGTGAGAGAGTCAGTTGGTCCATTAGATGATAAAGGGGTTAAAGGAGCACTAAGAAGCGACAAGGCGATAGCGGAGAGATTGAATGAATTCTTTGCTTCAGTCTTTACTGAGGAAGATGTAGGGAAGTTACCCATGACTGAAGTGGTATTTAAAGGTGCGGAAGAATTGAAGGAAATATTGATACATCGGGAAGATGTATTACAACTATTAAATAAAATGAAGAGTAGCAAATCACCTGGGCCGGATGGTGTACATCCAAGGGTGTTGAAAGAACTGAAATACGAGATTGCAGACCTGCTATTAGTAATTTGTGAACTATCATTAAAATCATCTCTAATACCTGAAGATTGGAGGATCGCCAATGTAACACCAATTTTTAAAAAGGGTTCCAGGGGTGATCCGGGAAACTATGGACCGGTGAGCCTGACATCAGTACTGGGAAAAATAGTAGAAACCATCATAAAGAATAAAATTACTCAGCATGTAGATAGTCATGACCTAATGGGAGACAGCCAACATGGCTTTAGACAAGGAAGCTCTTGTCTTACTAATCTGTTATGTTTCTTTGAAGGAGTGAATAATCAGGTGGACAAAGGTGAGTCAGTTGATATTGTGTATTTGGACTTTCAGAAAGCCTTTGACAAGGTCCCTCATCAGAGACTTTTGGCAAAACTAAAGAGTCATGGGATAGGAGGCAGTGTACTATTGTGGATCAGGAACTGGTTAAAAGATAGAAAGCAGAGGGTAGGGCTAAATGGCCAATTTTCCCAATGGAGAAAGGTGAATAGTGGTGTACCCCAGGGATCTGTGCTGGGTCTGCTGCTTTTTGACATATTCATAAATGACCTGGAAAGTGGAATAACGAGTGAGGTTGTCAAATTTGCAGATGACACAAAACTATTTAAAGTTGTTAAAACCCAAGAGGATTGTGGAAAATTGCAAGAGGATCTTGATAAATTGGAAGACTGGGCATCAAAATGGCAGATGAAATTTAATGTGGACAAGTGCAAGGTTATGCACCTAGGGAAGAACAACCCAAACTATGGTTACACGTTGCAAGGTTCCACATTAGGAACCACCACCCAGGAAAAAGATTTAGGCGTCATTGTGGATACCATGTTAAAACCCTCGGCCCAGTGTGCAGCGGCGGCCAAGAGAGCAAATAGAATGCTAGGTATGATAAGGAAAGGAATGGAAAATAAAACAAAAGATATTATAATGCCTTTATATCGTTCCATGGTGAGACTGCACCTTGAATATTGTGTGCAATTCTGGTCGCCATATCTTAAAAAGGATATAGCGATTTTAGAAAAGGTTCAGAGAAGAGCCACCAAAATGGTAAAGGGGATGGAAGGATACTCCTATGAAGAAAGGCTAAAAAGGTTAGGGCTCTTTAACCTGGAAAAGAGACGGCTGAGGGGAGATATGATAGAAGTCTATAAATTAATGAACGGAGTGGAACGGGTAAACGTAGATCGATTGTTTACCTTATCAGAATACAGAAAGACTAGGGGACATGCAATGAAGCTACAGGATAAACTATTTAAGACTAATAAAAGAAAATATTATTTCACTCAACGTGTAATCAAACTCTGGAATTTGTTACCGGAGGATGTAGTAAAGGCTGTTAGTGGAGCTGGGTTTAAAAAAGGTTTGGACAAGTTCCTGAAGGAAAGGTCCATAAACCATTATTAAGAAGGGACCCAGGATAGCAATGCTTGAAGCAATACAAGCATTGTGGAACCTGTGTCCCTTGGGGAAACTGCTAGGTACGTATGACCTAGATTGGCCATTGTTGGAAACAGAATACTGGGCTTGATGGACCTTGGTCTGACGCAGTATTGCATATCTTATGTTCTTATGTTTTTATGTAACTCTATTATTGTGCCCATGCAGAGGGGAATTTCCCAACCAATAGGTTATATATCAGACACAGCCTGCCTCCTTTGTGCTTGAACTTTAGAAACAATTTCCTCATACTCTCTGTAGATTAATTAAATCTAGGCTTGACATGTTTATCAAACTGTTGACCCTGTTGTATACAGCAAATGTTTAGTTCTTTTCCTGTATATCACCAAGTCTATCGTTTGTGGAAGAGAAGGTGCTTTGAGGAAAGGACAATGCTATAGAAAACATAGAATCTTTTTATATTTATATAATCAACTTAGACAATTTCTATGGTGTCATCAGAGACTGCTGGTTGTGCTGTTGTTCTTCGGATACTAGGGGGCACTTCGCACTCTCAGAACATATACTTTGCAAAGCCATGGGGTCATGCAACTGGAGGGAGGCAGGGGCAACCTGGGGACAGGTGTGGGGAGGCGGGGGGGTGGAAGGAAAGTGCTTTGGTCGAGTTGTAAGGAGGGTTGAGCATGCTTGGATCTGACAAAGTGGGTAGGAAAAAAGGAGAGAAGAGTCATAAAACAGAATCGAGCCAGGGAGAGGAAGGATTAGAATGACGGAGTTGGACTGGGATGGGGGGAACAAACCCTAAATATCGGACAGGTGATATCTAGTTGATAAACCAGTACTTGAGCATTAGATACCTTTTTGAAAAAGACCTTTATCCTTTAAGTACAAGAGTATGTGAAGTTAACCTTCTCTAGAGAAATACTGCTTTTGGATAAGATGCAGCCATGGGCTACAAATTGATTTATTTAGGGGTAGTTATTGGAATAAGAATTTAAATTTTATACTTGCACACATGGGTAAAAAGTAAGCACATACCTTTTCCTTTGCGGACCTTTCTGGATTTTCAAAGATAAATTCCACGGGTACTTCTGTTTTGAAGATTGCATCAAACAGGTGTAAATTAAGTGAACAGTTTTCCTGGGATAAACAGTTTTTTGGTTCAGTTTATGTATACTGTTAAACTTTCAAAAGTATGCATGGAATTGAAAATCCTGTTCTCTTCCCTACCCCTCTTCCAGGGAAGAAAACCCAGCTGTCACTCAACAACAACAACTAGTGGCCAGAATCAGGAACTACAATCTCATGCTCCAGAGGGATTGTCACTGTGATGATAGCCTCCATAAGGAGACACATATCAAAGATAGTGGCAAAATATCCTGAGCAGTTCCAAATAAAGGTTCATAATATCAGATTTCAGATACTGTTATGACTGAGCTGGAAATATAAGGGAGTAAGAAGCAGAGCAGGTGTGACCATTAGGTGAACTAGGCAGTTACCTAGAGCATCAATGGCAGAGGGCACCTCTTGCTGCCCCTCTCTAGGGTATTCAGCAGTGGCAATACTTTTAAAATGGCATCTCAGTACCTTCTCCTCTGGCGCTGCAGTGCCATTTACGCTTCCGCCTCTTTCCAATTCCACTTCCTTTTGCAAACAGGAAGTGGACTCAAAGGTGGGGAGGAAGCATAACTGGGACCGCAGCACCAGAGGAGAAGGTCACTCTGGCACTACAGTGCCCTTTTAAGAGTATTGCCCCGTTTCATGTCCTGGAGAGGGGGCAGCAGCAGTGGCAATAAGAGCAGGGGCTGTATCAGAGGTATGCCTAGGGCATCATATCCTTGCACCGGCCCTGGTAAGAAGAAATTACTGGTCCCTACCCCCAAAAAATCTTTAGGTAAGTTAAGATGATTATTTATTTTTTAGTGTCTAGCTTTTATCAAAACTGGCCTTGAACATGGTGGAGGCCAGGGCAGAATCCAAAGAATGGGTGCTCATCTCCCTTACCTCAGATCTCCCTCTCTCTCCCCAGCAATCCTCCACAACTAGGAGAGTGGCCTTCATATCTGTGTCAGACTCCATCACCAATTTAAACTTGCTGCCCCAGCCTGCTGGAGAGGGAGAATTAGGATGGGGAGGCAGAACTATATGGTGATGGCATTTGAAGGGAGGAAATGCAAGTGGAGGATGTGGAGCAGCAAATCCCAGGTATAATAATTCTGAATTGTTGTGGCCTCTTGGCAGCCAGGCTCTGCATGTACCCAGAGTGATTCTGAAGTTATGACGTAACTTGGTTTTGTGAGGTGCCCTATTGCAAACACTTTTCCTAATGCAGCACTTCTCACCCCTTTCCTGGAGACACCTCAGTATTACCACGACGAACATGCATGACATAAAGTTGTATAGAACACATCTCCGATAAATGCAGATTTATCTCACGCATATCTATTGAGTAATCCTGAAAACCCAACTGGCTAGGTTGCCTCCAGGAGAGGGTTGAGAGCACTGTCCTGTTTTCAGGCATCGCTTCAATGCTTGCCAATACATTGTGCTCATTATTGTCATAATCCAAAAATGCTTGCTTTAATATTTAGCTTGCATGTTTAATGCTTATTAATCACTCTGATTCTACTTGGAATGCCATGTCTTGAGGTACCCGAGCAAAGCAGTGTAGTGGCCATGTGGTTTCTTGTGACGTCTGGGTTGCTTAATTTCCTTCAGCAGCCTTTGCAATGATTCCGTGATTGTACTGATTTTTCTATTTTGCAATTACAGAGTCACTCATGATTATTTGACCACAGTATAATTGTACCCTGTTTATCCCTCTCTCATCAGGCTTGCCTCGGGTCTTTCCCCAGGTCCGCCTGATTGAGAGTGCAGGTCAGCTAGGCTCTGCTGAATTGTGCAGACTGACATAAAAAATTATTTGCACCAAGGAAGGGGAAAAAGCAGAAATACAAATACATAGAAACACAACAAACATAAGTGACAACCAGTGAATCTGCATCAAGATTGGTCTTGAAAGCAAAGAATCACAGAGGTAAACATCGTAAGAGAGAGATTTATTTATTATTTATTTATTATATTCTCTTATATACTGTGCTATTCTGCATCAGTGCGGTTTACATTGAACAAACTGAAATTACATTGAACAGGGCATTATAACTTGGAGATAACTATTTTACAGGGAACATGGGCTATGGAGGGTTAAGTGGCTTGCCCAAGACCACAAGGAGCACCTGTGGGACTAGAATCCCCAGTCCTTCCGGCCCAAGGTTGCTGCCCTCTAGTGGGATTTGAACCCCCGACCTTCCAGCCTGAAGTACCTTGCCCCAGCCACTAGGCCACTCCTCCACTCCTGATGATGAAACCTTGCACCAGGAGCCCTCAGCCTGATTAGAAAGAATTGCCAAGCACATCTTGCTAGGTTGCCTAGGCATAGTATAGCTTCTAGACTAGACTCCAGAAAGAGGTTCTCTTTGGCACAATGCAAGTGTTGAGATGAGCACAGATAGTATACCTGAAACTGAGATAATCTCTATCCTATCCGAGCTTAGACGTGAGGCTCAATCCTGGCACGGTATACACAAAACAAAAACACTTGGAGAATGAGTCCAAGAGGCCCCTCGTAGGTCAGCACTGGGTGTATCGCATACAATAGCATATAGTTAGACAAAATAGCACTTGCATACAGCTGTGATTATAAAATCCAATTCGATCACAGAGAGCCGCTCAAAACAACTACAGCAGTTTTTCACTAGCTAAGCATTTTCGTCTATTGCCAGTTGTGAAAACCTAGCAAGCAAAACACTGGTATTTTTATTGCTATTAGAAAATAAGCAGCTTTGAAATCCCCTCTTATGAGACAAAAGCAGTATATAGGAATGAAAATAAAATAGAATGTGCTTTTTACAAACTTTTGCTTTCTTAAAAATGCGGGAGCTGGAAAATAGCAGCGTTTACACTGTGACACAATGGCACAGTTCACCTTCCTCTGTAAAAGACTCAAGCTCATCTTTGTGAGGGACTCGTGGATCAGGCATGCAGTGTATTCTGTGTCATTAGGGAAGCAGAGGGTGGGAGGAGCACTGTATTCTGGGGCTGTGGGGATGCTAAGGATTGGTATATATGAGGCATTTCTGCAGGGCATGTTTGTCTATGTGGAGCTTGTAGGAGAGGTGGGGGGGGGGAGTGGCATATGGGCCGATGGACAGATCCCTCCCCAGTAGGGGCTAATACTAGAGCAAAATACACTTGAAAAGCCTGCTATAGCAACAGGGTGGATATGCAGGTTTAATATCCTTTTCTTCCTTCAGCTGTCTACCAACCCAGGAGTATGACACACCATTTCTTCTGAGCCTGCAGCCAGTTCAAGTTCAGTGCTATCAATTCAAGTGCACTGAGGGTAGATGTATTAAAGATTTGTTCTGTAAAATGAAGGGCATTTGGATTTAACTCTCACCCCTTTTCAAGAGTAGCCCAAGGAAAGTTACATTTAGGCACAGTGGGTATTTTTCTGTCTCCAGAGGACTTACATGCTAAGGGGCCCTTTTACTAAAATGCACTAAGTGCTTAGCCTGCGTTTTGGTGTGCAATAACTGCACACTCAGATCTACGGACCTCACTTAGTTTGAAGCTTGTCATGCTGTGAAGGCTTGTGTGCATTAGTAAGGTTGAGAGCTAAGCTATCAGTAGGATGGACAGATCTCAGCTGAGGTGCCAGATCAAGACAAACTACTCATCTGGGCAGCAGCAGAATGGGACGGTGTTGGCTGCGGCAGGGGATCAAATTTCCATCATAATGGCAACACTAGAATTACCTGAACAAAAGAAAGGCCTGGCAATCTACTTCCAACTCTTGCCACAAAACCAAACTGCACTATAGTGCTGAAAGATGAGACCCCTAGGTCAGAAGACACTCAACTGGCTATTGGGGAGGAGCTGAAGACTTTTCAGAGTAAAGCCAGCATTGATAATGTTAATGGATCAAAGCCCTCGGGACATCTGACTGCTGATGTAGCTACACACGAAATGAGAGTCAGAAGCTGTAAAGATGTCTTACACATTGGAACATGGAACGTACGAAGCATGAACCAAGGGAAGTTGGAGGTGGTCAAGAATGAAATGGAACGTGTACAACTTGATCTGTTGGGTGTCAGCGAACTGAAATGGACTGGCATCGGGCACTTTGCATCTGATGATCACATGGCCTATAATGCTAGAAATGACATACAAAGCAGAAATGGTGTTGAATTTATAATAAAGAAGAAACTTGCAAGAACTGTAATGAAATACAGTGCAATCAGTGAATGCTTAATTTCTGTTCATCAATGAGGAATGCCCATCAACACAACTATAATAAATGCCACAACAACAGCTGCAGAAGAGGATGACGTTGAGTTCTCTGAACAAGTATACACTGAAATTGACAGAACATGCAAACAGGATATTCTCATAGTCAAAGGTGACTGGAATGCAGAAGTTGGCAACAAAGAAGGTGGCAAAGTTGTTGGAAAATACGGACTTGGCAGCAGAAATGAAGCTGGAGAAAGAATTCTACAAGACCAACAATCTATTCATCTCAAAACACCTTCCTCCAGCAACACAAGTGCCGACTATTCACATGGATTATACAAAAGTCAAATTGATTACATGTATGGAAGTCAACAATGGAAAAGCTCTATAACATCAACAAAGACAAAACCTGGAGCTGATTGTAGTACTAGTATGCAAACTCATGCTAAAGTTGAAAAAAAAAGAGCAAGCCCCTCATGAATGTAGCAAAATATGACCTTGAGAATATACCACCAGAATTTAAAGACCACATGCTAAATTGATTTGGTGCTTTAGATACAAATAACAGAGCTACAGAAGAGTTATGGAATGACAGCAAGAAGGTTGTGGAGGAAGAGAGTGAGAAGTCTCTACAAAAGATGAGAAAGCAAAAATGGCCAGAATGGATGACCGAAGAAACATTGAAAATTGCCCAGAAATGCAGAGAAGCTAAAGCTAGAGGAGAAAGAGAGGCAATCGCAGAACAACAGAGATTTCTAATGTGCAGCAAGACAAGACAAGGAGAAGTACTACAATGACACATGCAAGGAAATCGAATGAGAAACTATTAGAGGAAGAACAAGATTGGCTTTCTTAAGCTACATGAGTTAAAGAAAAAATTTCAGCCTCGAATTGGAATGCTACAAAATGCTCAAGGATCCATGTTGAATGATGCTGAGAAGATCGAGAAAAGATGGAAGGAATTTACAGAGTCATTATACAGTAAAGATCTAGTGGACCAACAGCTGATCCAACCTGTACCTTATGATCAGTAACTATTGCTGATGAAAGAAGTCAAAGCAGCATTGAAAGCCTGATCAAAGAACAAAGCACCGAGCATTGATGCATTCCCACTGAAGTATTACAGCAATTGGATGCAGCTGTTACTGTATGTAGAAGGCTCTGTCAGGAAATTTGGAAGACAATATCATGGCCAACTGACTGGAAAAAATCAGTGTTTATACCAATACTAAAAAAGGTGATCCAACTGACTGTGGAAATGATCACACAATCACTCTGATCCCACATGCCAGCAAGATTCTACTGAAGATTATTCAGCAGAGACTACAACCAAACCTGGAACAAGAACTGCCAGAAGTGCAAGCAGGGTTCAGGAAAGGGCAAGAACAAGAGACATCATCACAGATGTGAGATGGATCCTTGAAAAGATAAAAGAATACCACAAAGATATGTGTTTTATCGACTACAGCAAGGCTTTTGACTGTGTAAACCATGAGAAACTCTGGACCACATTAAGAAGCATGGGTATACCAAAACACCTGATTGTTCTCTTGCACATCCTTTACGTTGATCAAGAAGCAACAGTTTGAACAGAATAAGGAGAAACAGAATGGTTTACAATCAGCAAAGGTGTATGAAAAGGCTGCATACTTTCCCCCTACCCATTTAATTTATATGCAGAACAAATCATCAGAGAAGCAAGAATGTAAAAGACAACTGAGGTGTGAAGATTGGTGGAAAACTCATCAACAACCTTCACTATGCTGATGATACCACATTATTGGCTGAAAATGAAGATGATCTGAAACATTTGCTTCTCAAGATCAAGGATCATAGTCTTAAAATGGTCCTGCGCTTTAAAGTAAAGAAGACAAGGATCCAGACAACTGAAAAAATTAATAAGTTCATCAGTGATGGAGAAGGAATTGAAATAATTGACAACTTTAACCTACTTGGATCAACTATCAATAAAGAAACAACAAGCAGTCAAGAAATCTGATGATGCATTGCTCTTGGCCGAATGGCTAAGGACCTGGACAAGATTCTCATGAGCAGAGTGTCTCTTTCCATACAAAGATTCAGCTTGTTCAAGTCATGGTATTTTCAAAAACGTCATATGGATGCGAAAGTTGGATAGTAAAAAAGATAGACAGGAAGAAAATTGATGCCTGAATTATGGTGTGGCGAAGAATACTGTATATACCATGGACTGCCAAAACAACAAACCAGAGCTTTCCATAGAAGCTCAGAAGACAAGACTTCGACTTTCATACTTTGGGCACATCATGCGAAGAGAGAGATCGTTAGAGAAAGACATCATGCTTGGCAAAGTAGAAGGCCAACGCAAGAGAGGAAGGCCAGCAATTAGATGGATCAATACAACAGCAGCAGCTATGGGTGCCACTCTATCAACAATGAGCCGCCTGACTGAAGACTGAACACAGTTTAGGACAACTATCCAGAGGGTTGCCATGAGTCGACACAGACTCAATGGCACTTAACAGACCCAAGGTAACTGTTAGCATGGGGACGTGACAGTTACTGTGTGCCGAAACACACAGTAACCGCAAATTACACATTGGGGCAAGGAATGGGTGGGTCAGGGGTGGAAACTGGGTGTGGAAAGCACATTATAGAAATCAGAGTGGGACATTTTGCATACTAAGCAGCAATGTTGCAAGTAGCGTAAGTTCACAATGCCATCTGAATGGGTAGCATTAAGTGCACCCACGGTAACTGTGCGACATGTTAGGTATGTAGCCCTGTGGTAACTGCCAGGAACATGCTGGCCACACCACTGACAGTTAACATGGAGACTTTGCACTTAGTTTTATTGCTAAATGCACATTAACACACACACTTTAGTAAAAGGGCCCCTAAATTTGTGCCTGAGGCAATGGGGGATTAAGGGATTTGCTCAAGAACACAAGAAGTGGAATTTGAACCTTGGCTTTCCTAGTTTTCAGCCCTCTGCCCAAATTGAGAAAAAAACGAATACATCTCTATCTAGTTCCAGAAAGAAGAAAAAGCTGTGGAAAGCGGGTTTAACATATTACCAGTCACCTGCAGCATGCAACTCGGCCCTGATCACATAGACACCAATGGATATCAGACCTTGAAACTCTGGAACACATGATCAAAACCAGGATGAGAGTTAACATGGGGTAGAGGTGGAAACTCCACATTGAGTAAATTGTGGGAATCATATTTTGAGTACAAGTGGAGTTTCACAATTGCAGTTTCAGAATTACTGAAATAATGTTTGATTTACACTTCTGTCTGTGTCTAGACAGGTCTAGTAAAAGTAATTCTGATGTCTCCACATATCTCTTTGTTTGATAAAATCAGTGCTCAAAAACATTTGAACATTTGAACATGTTTAGAGCAATAAAAAGATCATCCACAACTTGTGTGACTTTTCTTTCTAGAAGGTTGAAATGAAGTTTAGACTAATTACAGAAAAGACAATATAGAGTACTGTTTCAGCCATCTGCTTTGCACTCTGTAATACCAATTCTTTCCAAACCCATTGCTGCCTTGATATTTATTCTCCTCTGCAAAGTTTATCTAAGATTCTGATTCCTTTCCAACTTCACTGTCAGTGAGCTATCAGATGTGGCATCCAGCCCTGTCTTTTCTTCTATATTTTCTTTTCACAGGAGAAGCACTACAGTGAAGCCCTGTGCAGAGATGAGAACGATGCCAGCAAGGACAAAATCTACAACTCTCCTACAACACCAGAAAAAAAAAGCTACAAGAAACATAAAAAGTAAGATCAGCCAGAGTTGAGTTCCAAACCAAGCTTTAAGAAGTGCCCAGAATGCAGCTGTAAAATGAACAGCACGGATGCCCATGACCACTGGGTCTGGTGCTTGGGGGTCAGCCACCACGTGGAGGACTGTCCACACTGTACCCGAACGTCTCCATGAGCCAGAAAATCCTGCAGCCATGCTTTCTGCAACTTCACAGAAGCTCTTACCTTCTCTGGTCCACAGCTCCTGCAAGTAGATGCCCCCCATGCGGCAAAGAAGCACAAAAAAGAAGAGCGTGCTGCCGCGACATGGGATGTGCCAGCCAAGGTCTCCATCCCCAGCCCGATAAGCAGAAAGAGCAGAGAATCAAATCTGTCGCCAGCCTGCAGGGCTCCTGTGACCTCCATTCAGCCATCCCCTGCTCGTCTAGCTGCCCCAGCTCCCCTCAAGTCAGACAGCTCTCCCACAGCCATTGAAACCATGCTGCCTGCGATCACCGGTAACTCTGCCCCTCAAAATAGTGCTGGTCCTGTAGCCATTGGTCACAGCAAACAGGAAGCAGGAGCCCCAGAGCAGAGCATCATCACCGCACCGATGTGTGTCATCGTACTGACGAGGGACACCTCCTGCAGTGCAAGGGAATCCGCCCCCCCAGCACCGACAAACACAGACCGGCCAGAGACAGATTTGGCACAGCCCCCACATTGTGCCGGCAGCGTCCTTCCCACACCACAATTGCGAGCCTCCACCACTGCTGTCCATAACTAACATGGCTCTCAGAGGAGGCAGGCAACAGCACAAGAGCAGGAAAAGGTGCAGAAACAGCAGGAGTAGCAGTGGCAGCACCTCCAGGTCTTCCTGCTTCAGGAGACACCGCAACAAAAGGGCACAAAACATATGAATCTCCCACCTGCAGCTCTGACACCCCACCATCTGTGGCCTATGAGAAAAGGATAAAGGGCAACGGCAGGCTAGGGGAAGAAGACAACTGTCCCAATCCACCATTGTTGACCTCCTGGCTCGAATTTTTAGAGCAACACACCCCTCAATCATGGGCAGCTGCAAAAGACATGACCCTGAAAATTGCAGGGGACACAACTTTGGATAAGGCGCAGACTCCTCTCTCCCTGCCGCCGAGAGGATCAGACACTCCCACCTCATGATTCTCCCCAGAACCTCTGATGATGGACAGTGAAGGGGAAGAAGCTGCCACTCAAGGCTCCACGCCAGAAGACTAGGGATCTTCCTGCTCACCCGGAGCAGAGTCAGAACGGTCACCACCAAAACGCTAAACACTCTCACCACCACAGGACCTGACTTATCCCAAGTTCCTCTAGTGGCTAGTGTCACACTTGCCCTCACCCAGCAGATATCCCATAACCAGGAATGAAGTTCTTGGAGTGCTCAAATACTTGGACACCCCGAGAACCCTGGTTTCTATATCAATCCACAAGCTCCTCCAGGATAACCTTATGAAGATCTGGGAAACCCTGTCATCCAACCCTGCTACTTCAAGGAGGCAGGAAGCGAAATATCAGGTGTAAGCTGCACCTGAATTTGACAAGCCCCAACTTTCACACCATTCCATCATGGTGGAGTCGGCATTGAAGCACACCAAGTAGTTACACACACACACACACACTC
The DNA here is from genome assembly GCA_033557465.1 of Ichthyophis bannanicus. Lineage (NCBI taxonomy): Eukaryota > Metazoa > Chordata > Amphibia > Gymnophiona > Ichthyophiidae > Ichthyophis > Ichthyophis bannanicus. Next base: position 66,665,051 of record CM066050.1, on the reverse strand, counting down.
CCATGCACCAGCAGGCAGATGCTACAGACTCCTGGACGAAGTGGGCAAGAAATCCTTCCAGAACGTGATGCTCAGCATGAAGATCACAGCCCACTAGTTCAGCACATCCTCGTCCATGGCACCCTGCTGGACAAACTGAAAAGAGTCATCAACACACTGCTCACAGACGACGACAACTGCCAATACAATCCTCACTGATCTCACCAAGTGCAGAAAATACCTGGTCCGCTCAGCATTTTACAGCTGTGACACAGTAGGGGGGGGGGGCAGGGATGGCCATCGCAGTCCAGCACATGGCGTGGCTCCAAGCATCTGGGCTGAGAGAAGACATGCACAAGTGCATAGTCAATGCACCATGCAGGGGTGACAACCTGTTTGGTGATAAGGTCAATGACCTCAAAGACCACTGTACCACCCTCTAAATCCTCGCAGCAGACGGCCTGGAGTGCAAGTCCAACCACAAAAATGTCAAGACATACCCACAGAGGTTGTACCCCTCCTCTCGGCACCATATCTCCTACCACCGATGGCAGCCTCAACCTTTCAAACAGCAACCGATGTACACCATGCCCTACTAACAGAAACCTTGACAGAGGGACCGCAAACAGCCAAAGCAGTCCAACTCTTCTTCTGAAAAGAGCACACCTTCCTTTTGACAAGATGTGTTGCCCAACTCCTCCAGTGGGGTGTCAGCTGTCAGCATTCCTGGATGCATGGCATCTTATCACAATGGACAGATGGTGCTTGAGATTATTGCCAAAGGATACAGGGAGTACCACAACATTGCACCCACCCTCACAGCAAGACACCGCAGGACTTGGTACCAGTCATGACCGTGTCAAGGGCCATAGAAGTGGTTCTGCCAGAAGAAATCAACCATGGCTTCTACTTCAGGTACTTTCTGATCCCCAAAAAGTCAGGCAGTGTCTGCCCCATGCTAGAATCCGTAACTTAGACAAGTTCAGAATGTTTGCACTGGGCTCCATCCTCCTGCTCATCCAACCCCACGACTGAATGGCATCCCTGGACTTACAGGACACCTACACCCATGCCCAATACCAGGCCCACAAGAAATATCTATGCCCCAAATTTTCTGTCTTGATTTGTGACAAATCCCAAAATTATAATCAAACCGCTTCTGATCGCTGGAAGTAGCAGTATATAAATGTTTACTAAATAAATAAATAAATAAAATATCTACAGTTCTGTGTGCTAGGGCTGCACTATCAATACAGGGTACTCCCCTTCGGACTCTCCCCTGCACCGAGGGTCTTCACGAATTGCATCGCAGTAGCGGCTGCTCACCTGTGCAAGAAGGGGATATGCATTTTTCCCTACCTAGATGACTGGCTCCTTGCTGCTTCCTCATGCCAAGAGGTCAGGGAAGCCATCAATCAGGCACTCACATTGCTGTCATCGCTTGGATTTCTAGTCAACTTCCAGAAGTCACACCTTCAGACCACAGAGAGTCTGGAGTTCATCGGGGCAGTTATGAGGACCACAAAGACCAATGTGTTTCTCCTATTGCAGCGGGTGTAGGCCATTTCCTCCCTGAACAGAGATGTCGCCTCTTCCAGCCAGACCACTGCCAGGCCTGCTGCGCCTCTTGGGCCACATGGCAGCATCCACTCAAGTCTTACCATTTGCAAGACTACACATGTGCCACGTGCAGTGCCATCTCCGCAAGCATTGGCACCAACACTCCCAGCCCTTATCCAGCCACATTCCCCTGGACACGGAAGACCATGATGCGCTCTCCTGGTGGGCACAGCTGGACAATTTTGGGATAGGCAGACCCCTTCAGCAATCATGCCACCATGACACAGTCACGATAGACACCTCCAAGGTGGGCTGGGGTACCCATATGCTACACTTCTGCACCCAGTGGACCTAGAACACATGGAAATGTACCCATCACACCAATTTCCTGGAGCTGCGGGTAATCAGATATGCATTGTGGGCTTTCCACCACTTAATTCCCGCACAGAACATTCTAATCCAGATGGACAACCAGGTAGCGATGTTCTGTGTCATCAAGCAAGGGGGCACAAGATCCCTCTCCCTCTGCAGGGAGGAGCTCAAGCTCTGGTCCTCTCTCTTTCCAAAGACTGCCTCCTGCAGGCCTCCTACCTGCCAGGCGAGGGCAACCAGCTAGCAGACTGCCTCAGTCACTAGCTTGATCTGCACAAGTGGTCCTTCAACCCCAACATGGTTGACCACCTCTTCTGCAAGTGGGAGATCCCACACATCGACCTCTTTGCCAGTGAGAACACGTAGTGTGCCTGCTTCTGCTTGAAAGGTCAGTGCTCCTGTTCTAAATAAACACTGAGCACTAGTGTGCCCCCCCCCCCCTCATCTTCCAGTAGTGAGCCCTGCTGTGATCACCATCTACCCCTCCAAAGCATCTTCTATTCCCTATGAAGAATCCTCCACCCCCCCCCCCTCCATAGCATAAATAACTCCCTTGATAGCCCCCCTGATCCTATACCTAGCTTTACTGGGGATCCCTGGTGTCTAGTCCAGTAAGGCCAGGGATGGGGTGGGAGTGGGGATTGGATGTCAGAAGGGGTGATAAAAAGAGTGATCACTGTGGGGAAGGGGAGATGGAAGAGTGAAAGCTGTTGGAGGATGATTGGAGCGGGGGGGGGGGGGGGAAGGGGATAAGCCAGACCTCATCCTTTACAGCTGAACCTTCAGGCACTTATTTATGCCTCAGGGCAGTGGTAAATACCAACATCTAGATTTTTTTTCAGAACCACCTGAATTCCCTTTATAAGGTGGTGAATCCTCGTTGATATTGTAGGCTCATCCTAGCCACTCCCTCTCCACCATGCCTCCAGTAAAAAGAAACAGTCAGCATCTGTACATGTAAATAGCCCCTTTAAAAATGACATGTATACATGTTTGCTGATCTACATATGTAAATGCTATTTACATGTGGGGATGCTTCTTAAATAACTGCTTAAATAAATAAGATTTTCCTACTATTTTAATATGGAAAGTTGCTCCTTAAGCCCAGCCGTTGGTTCCCTAGAGGACTGAAATTTCAAGTCTTGGTTTGAATGTGAAGTTCTGTAGGAATGAGAAACCAGGAAAACACGATAGCAAAATGAAAAAATGTTTTCCCCTCACAGACATAAAATGAAGGGACACACTTTTAATACATAGGCCTCCAGCTCTCTGCTTCGATACCTGGAAGTAATGCCCACACCACCAGGCTTGCCTGGTCCTTCTGCACAAAGGACTGGCACATCTGACATTTACGTCTGCAGACCAGAGGGGAAGGACTTTGCCCTTTATCTTCTCCTCTCTCCCACTTACTCAACCTATTCCCATGCAGGGGCGGCCCAAGGGGGGTGCGGGGCCAAGGCGGCCCAAGGGGGGTGCGGAGACTCGGTGCGGGGCCTCATTTGCATAAGTGGCCTTATTTGCATAAATATTTGCATAATGTTACCATACACTAACTTTTAGTAAACATGTCTCTTAATGAGGGTATGGATAAAGAAAGACTAAAAGATTTCTACATTATTATAATCCAGTGCCAACCGCCAGGCACATTAGGAACTACTACAAACGCTGCCCATTTAGAACCCATAGCAAATATTAAACCAATACATTTCAGAGAATACTGGGGAAAGAGAACAAGTGGCAATGTCAAATAGGAATTACATAAACAGAATACCTCAGCTCAGTTACACGTGCAGAACATAGACCGTCACCAAACAAGAAATCACAATGTAGAAACAGGAAGACAATAATTAAATTGGGAACCCCAAAAGCCAAACTTGGAATGTACAACAACACTGTAGAAATAAAACTATAAATTAATTTCCTCTTGTACCAAACAAAGTGCAGACGTTAATGATGCACATTTCCCAGAGCTTTCATATTCCAGTTAATAAATTCAAAATAAAGAGATATCTTTCTACCTTTTGTGCATTTTTTTTCAGTTGCAATTGCTCCAGCCACTTTCTTCTGGTTTCTTCATGTTTTCTGCTAACTCTCCATCGTCTGCTGTCCATTTGTTCTTTCTTCTCTCTTCTAGTTTTTTTTTCCATTCTCTCTCTCTACATCTGCTTTAACATACTAATCTTTCTCCTTTTGCTCTTTCCTCATTCCAATTTCATCCACACAAATTTTACCCCTCCATCCTCAATCCCCACTTACTCTCCCAATAACCGGCCAATTGTAGATTTTTCATCCCTCCCACACAAAATATTTTCCCCTCTCCATTTTACTCTCCCAGCCCCATCCCATTCTAATCCTCCCCCAACATCAGCTCCCTTCTAGTTCCAGTCTCACCCAGCATCCATTCCCTTCTAGTCCCTGCATCAGCCCATTTCCAGTCCTACCCCCCATCAACCCATTTCCGGTCCTAGCTCCCCCATCCATTTTCAGTCTGAGTCCCTTCATCAGCTCATTTCCAATCCTAGCCCCCCCATCAGCCCATTTCTAGTCATTTCCTAGCCCCACCATCAGCCCATGTCAAATCCTAGCTCCCCTCCACTCAGCCCAATTCCAGTCCAAGCCCCCCCCCCATGAGCCTACTTCCAGTTCTAGCCCCTCCATGAGTCCATTTCAATTCAAGCCCCCACCACAGCCCATTTCCAATCTTAGCTCCCCCCAACAGCCCATTTCCAGTACCAGTCCTAGCCCCCCATCAACCCACTTCCAGTCCTAACCCCCCATCACCCTATTTTCAGTTTAAGCCCCCCCTATAACCCATTACCAGTCCTAACCCATCAGCCCACTTCCAGTCTTAACCCCATCAGCCCATTTCCAGTCAGCCCCCCATAGCCCACTGCCAGTCCTAACCCCCCCCCATCAGCCCACAGCCCATTACCAGTCCTAACCACATCAGCCCACCTCAAGTCCTAACCCCTCCCCATCAACCCATGTCCTGTCCTAGCCCCCCCATAGCCCATTATCAGTCCTAATCCCCCCATAGCCCATTACCAGTCCTAACCCCATCACCCCATTTCCAGACAGCCCCCATCAGCCCACAGCCCATTACCAGTCTTAACCCCCCCAGCCCATTACCAGCCCTAACCCCCCATCACCCCATTTCCAGACAGCCCCCATCAGCCCATAGCCCATTACCTGTCTTAACCCCCCCATAGCCCATTACCAGTCCTAACCCCCCCAACAGCTCACAGCCCATTACCAGTCCTAGCCCCCCCAGCCCATTATCTGTCCTAGCTCCCCCGCAGCCCATTATCAGTCTTAACCCCCCCCAGCCCATTACCAGTCTTAACCCCCGCCCCCACTGCCCCCCATTACCAGTCTTAACCCCCCCCGCAGCCCATTACCAGTCTTAACACACACCCCCAGCCCATTACCAGTCTTAACACCCCCCCAGCTCAGCCCAGCCCATTACCAGTCTTAACACCCCCCCAACCCAGCCCAGCACCAGTCTTAACACCCCCCCAGCCCAGCACCAGTCTTAACAGCCCCCCCAACCCAGCCCAGCCCAGCCCAGGTCTTAACACCCCCCCAGCCCAGCACCAGTCTTAACACCCCCCCCAGCCCAGCCCAGCCCAGCCCAGCCCCCTCTCCCCTCTCCATATCGGCTTATGGCAAATTTAAAATTAAAAAAAAAAACCTGGCTCTGGCTGCTGCCGCTGCCGCCGCAGCAGTGGCAGTGGCAGAATGGAGTGTCCCGCGGGGCCCCCTCTCCTCGCTGAGCCTCTCTGCAAGGGCTTTCAGATTCGCGAAGGGAGAGTGTCTCCCTCGCGCCTCTGTTAAGCCCGCAGAGGCTAATGGGAAATTTCCCATCAGCCCCTCGCGTCTAAAGGGGCAGATGGGAAATTTCCCATTAGCCCCTGCGGGCTTAACAGAGACGCGAGGGAGACCCTCTCCCTTCGCGAATCTGAAAGCCCTTGCAGAGAGGCTCAGCGAGGAGAGGGGGCCCCGCGGGACACTCCATTTTGCTGCGGAGGCTGCGGCGGCCGCGGCAGCAGCCAGAGACAGCTTTTTTTTTAAAATATAATTTTAAAAAAAAATGCAGAATGTTCTTTGCGCGGGGCCCCCTGAAACGCGGGGCCCTGTGCAAAGAACATTCTTGCTCAATGGACAGGCCGGCCCTGTTCCCATGGTTCTATCTCCTGTACCGTTTGGAGCTGAAACTGACCTGAATTACAGCTTGAACAGACAGTTGCCAAGGAGTGTAATCACTGACCTCGAGTGTTTCTTATCTATGTGGATTTAGCTCACATCCTTTCAGTAGTAGATCAAGATGACATTCAGGTACACTAGGTAGTTCCCTGGTGGGCTTACAGTCTAATTTGGTACCTGAGGCAATGGGTGCTGTACTGTTCACCATTAGAATAGCTGATGTATGAATCAACTCCATCTGGTTTATACAGTCTCCAGAATTCCCCAACTGAGGTCTCACCAGAGACAGAGGTAATATTTCCTTCAGTTTTCTGCTGGCTTTCCCTCTTCCTCTACACCCAAGCATCCTTCTGGCTCTTGCCATCACCTTATTTACCTGTTTGTTCACCTTAAGATCATTAGGTGCCATCAGCCTAAATTTCAGCCCTTATACTATTTTGTAGCAGATTTTTGTATCATTCACAACATGCAAACCCATCCCAATAGCTGTTCTGCAATACTGCTTATAAACATCCAAAAGAACTAGACCAAGCACCAATCCCTGTGGCACACTTCTGGTAACTCCTCTATGCTCCGAGTAATTTTTATTTACCGCGTCCCACTTAATCAGTTTTGAAGCAGTCAGTTACTCCAGGGACAAAACCAAGGGTGCTCAATTTATTTTTAAGTAGGCTATGCAGAAGCGTGTCAAAAGCCTTGCTGAAACCCAAACACACTACACATCTAGTACTCTCCCTGACCCAACTCTCTGGCCTTCCAATCAAATTCTTATGACTACTACTAGTCCTACCTTTCGTAAATCAATGCTGCCTGCATATACAATAGCTTCAAAGAGTAAAAAGACCAAATGGTAAGGCATCTAAAATGTATGATGAAGTGCTGTGACATAAAAAGACTAAAGTTACATAATAAAAGGGGTCAAAAGCACAAAATGTCCACTCATCAATGCCATGATATGAACTGTATTTCTAGGTGAGAAACACTGGAAATGTTTTGCTTATTGCTTTAGCGTATGTTTACTGAAAAGAAAGAGAAGAGGAAGAAAGTTCAGCACAAAGTGTGAGAAGTGAGAGGAAGTTGAGTCACCGAAGGGAATTTCCACGTCTTGCTAATGAGATCTCTCATGGCAATGCAAATAACACACAAATCAACCAGGTCGAGAGAAAGGAGAAGAGATGGGGGATGGGGATAAAATGGCAAAAGAGACAATGACAACAGTGAGGAGAAGAACATTGCTAGGAGTTTTCCAATTCTAAACAGTTTCTTTCGACCATCGTAAAGTAGGTTTAGGAAAACATTACTAGCGAATGATACTTCACCTAAGTATAACATATATTGTTAATCCCGTTCTGAAGTGGCTACACCACAGGATGGCTTGTGACCCCATTGAGTTTGACTTTATTATAATATTCTTTAATTGCGATTGTCCTATATGAGATGCAAAATAGGGTCAGATGGACCCATTTTGTGGGTATGACCCTCATCACTGCTTCTCATGCAATGCCATACTCTTTTGGTATATATTTGTACACACGTACATTGTTATCCTGCGTCCTGTTTTCTCTCCTTAACACCTTCTTGTCACTCATCACCCTCACACCAGATTGCATTCCTCTGTGATCATCTGAGGTGCACGATCAGCACCATCCACCGCCTGGCAGCTCTCCTTCCTTCCTCCCTCCCTTGCACCTGGACCCGAGTGCATTACTTCTGACAGAGACCACAAGGGCTGACATGCCCCAGACACAGAAGCAAACCAGGATCCCTCCTGTTGCCACAGCACACTGCACTATGGCTTAAACCACAGAACTTGTCAAGGAAATGTATATCTATTTTCTCTCTAAATAAATCAAAGTAGTCATAACTTGACTTTTGCAACGTGCAATAAAAAAATCTGGCCTTTTGTAATACAATGAAGATACATGGGGCCCAATTCCATCCCGGACATACAAGCCCTCTGTGTGCCCAGCCGGATCCGGAAGCAGAGAGGAAGTCACAATTCTGATCCCATGGGGCATGTCTAGCCCCACGGGATCAGAATTGTGAATAGGCCTGTATGTGTAGGCCAGGACCGCAATTCAGCCTGACTTGCACGTATAGACCTTGCCTGAGTCTGGGCTTTACAATGGAGCTGCAGCACTACAGCATCCGGTTGCCATGGTACTGTGGCTCCATTGTAAAGCCACAATCCCTGGCCGCCGGCTCCTGCAATGCTTTTCCCACAGCCTGACCACTGATCTGGCCTCCCAAGGCCAGGGTTGGGCTGCAAGGAATGTCCTCAGGCCTCCTTGCCCCTTCCACGCCCTGGGCCTGCCATCCCCCAGCGACTAGGGAATTTATTCCATCTCTGAGGTGGAATAAGTTCCCCGTTCAAGTCGCTGGCCCCAGACGTACAGGGCTGGCGATTGCCCACTGCCCGCCCTAATGCCGCCCCCAATCTGCCCCTTTCCCACCCCCCTCTAACTTCCCCTTACAATGTTATGGTGTTTTTTTTCAATCTGCTTGTCTACATTTCAACACAGGTTCGCTATGGGGCCATTTTCAGACTTGGCATAACTGTAAAGTCTGTGATAAGTGTGTGCACAAATTTGCATTGGTTATTTGCATAGGTAGATTTTCCATTTAAAACTTATGTGCATAGTTTTAAAAAGCAAATGTACAAAAATGGCAAACCACTGCCCATCCTACCCAAAGGAACACAAATGGACAAACTCATGTGTATAGTGGCCTAGTAGAGTTTCCAACAATGGTCTATCCAGGTCACAAGTACGTGGCAGGATCCCAAAAGGTAGCTAGATTCTATGCTGCTTACCCCCAGAGATAAGCAGAGACTTTCTTCGAGTTTATGTACCTTTTTTTAAACCCCGCCACACTGACTACTTTTACCACATCCTCTGTCAAAGAATTCCAGAGCTTAATTACGCAGTGAGAGAAATGTTCTTTGTTTGCTTTAAATGTACTACTTAGCAACTTCATGATATGGCCTCTAGTCTCTGTACTTTTTTGAAAGAATAAAGAGCTGGTTTGCATTTACCCATTCCACTCCAGTCAGGATTTTATAGACCTCTATTATGTCTCTCTTCAGCTGTCTCTTCTCCAAGCTGAAGAGCTCTAATCTCTTTAGCCTTTCCTCATAGGGGAATCATTCCATCCTCTATACCTTTTCTAAACTCCACTATACCTTATTTTTGAGATGTAACAATCAGAATTGTGATAGAGGCCTTACGCTATTGTTTTACTCTCTATCCATTCTTAATGATTCCTAACTTTCCATTTGTTTTTTTTTTTGCTGCCACTATACATTAAACTGAAGAATTCAATATATTGTCCCCAGTGAAACCTAGATCCTTTTTGTGAGTGGTGACTTCTAATATGGAGCTTACTATTGTGTAGTTTGAGATATTTGTCCCTATCTGTATCACGTTGCGCTTATCCACACTAAATTTTGTTTGCCATTTGGTTGTCCAATCTTGCATGGTTCTCCTGCAGTTTCTCACAGTCTGTATGCAATTTAACAACTTTAAATAAATTTGTGCCATGTGCAAATTTGATTGCCTCACTCGTTCCCATTTCTGGTTCATTTATGTTAAAAAAGTACCAGTTACATTATGGATCCATGGGGCACTCCACTATTCACCTTTCTTCATTGAGAAAATTGATAATTTAGCCCTACTCTCTTTAATAGGGGTTTTTTATACCGCTTTATCACATAGTCAAAGCGGTTTACATTACAACACGACTTTGCAATTACATTAAACAGGAACAGTATCTTTCTTTAACCAGTTCCCAGTCCACAACCAGACTTTACCTCCTATTTCATTAATTTTTGATTTCCTCAGGAATCTCTCATGAGGAACCTTGTCAAATGCTTCCCAAAAATCCAGACACACTGAATCATCCTAGCTCATCTTTATCACATATATTCACACCTTCAAAAAAATATAGAAAATCGATGAGGCAAGACTATCCTTGGCTAAATCCATGTTGGCTAACTATATGTTCATTAATTTTATTCTTTATAATACTTTCAACCATTTTGCCTGGTTCATACATCAGCCTCAGCAGTTTATAGTTCCTTAGATCATCCCTGGAACTCTTTATAAACATTGGCATTACATTGGCCCCTCCCTTCAGGTACCATATATGATTTTAATGATAGATTACAAATTACTAATATTAGTTCTGCAATTTTATTTTTGACTTCTTTCTAGTCTCATCAGGAGTCACAACTCCACATCAATCTGCTGGAACTCAGAGCCATTCACAATGCTCTCAAAGTGTTTCAGGACCATCTTCGAAACTGCACAGTGCTAGTCCAGACAGACAATCAAGTAGCCATGTTCTACTCGAACAAGCAGGGCAGAACAGGCTCTTGGACCCTCTACAGTGAGATTCTACATCGGTGGTCCTTTGCCATACAGCATCACATTCAACTACATGCAGTGTATCTTCTGGGCAAGCACAATGTCTTAGTGGACAAACTAATCTGAGTCCTTCTCCCTCACAAGTGGTTTCTTCATGCAGACAGTCTCTCACATTTTTCAAATCTGGGGGACTCCAGAGATACATCTGTTTGCAAGTTCTCAGAATGCCAAGCTCCCTCATTTCTGTACCAGGACTCCTGCACTGCACTGCACAGCCAGCAAGCTGATGCTTTTCACCTCCATTGAGGTCAGGGCTTCCTATATGCCTTGCCTCCCATTCCCCTAATTCCCAAGATGCTTTTCAAACTCCAGAGAGACAGGGGCTGCATGATACTCCTAGCCCCAACCTGGCCACGTCAACTGTGGTACCCTCTCCTTCTATGTCTGTCTCAGGCTCAATCCATAGATGTGGGGTCTGCTCCAGATCTTCTCTCTCAGGAGGAGGGGACGCTGCTCCATCCCAATCTGCAGTCCCTCCATCTCACAGCATGCCTGCTGAGGGCATAGCATTCCAGGACATCAACCTTCCACAGGAAGTTAAGGACATTCTCTTAGCTTCTAGGAAGCCATCCACCAGGCACTCTTACACCTTCAAGTGCCATAGATTTTCTCTCTGGTGTTCTCAGAGGGATCTCAACCCCTTCTCAGCTCTGGTGGCAGCATTACTTGAGTATCTCCTCCACCTTTCTTCTTCTGGACTTAAAACCACTCCCTTAGATGGCCAGCCCATCTCTTCTCAGCTGCTACTAGCACACTTTGTGAGGGAGTCTTCTATTAACTAAACCTCCCATAAAGCCCCCCCCCCCATGGCATGGGATCTTAATGTTGTTCTAGGACAGCTTCTCAAGCCACCCTTTGAACCTCTAGCCACTACTTCACTGAAGTTTGTCACATGGAAGGTCATCTTCCTTTTTGCCCGCACTTCAGCTAGATGCATCAGTGAGCTCCTGGCTTTGGTGGCTGACCCTCCTTATACACAATTCCACCATAAGGTTGTCCTTAGGACTCATCCTCACTTTATGCAGAAGGTGGTCTCGCCCTCTATTTAACCAGCCACTCTACCTTCCTGTCTCTTTCCCTAGACCTCATTCTCCTAGGGCAGAGGCAACCCTTCACACTCTGGACGGCAAACATGCCTTAGCTTTATATCTCCAGAGAATTCGAGAGCACCAAAAAGCATCCCAGCTTTTCATTTCCTTTGACTCGAGTCACCTTGGCTTTCCAGTATCCAAACAAACTAAGTGGATAGCTGACTGCATCACTTTCACCTATGAAAAGGCAGGACTTTCTCTCAAATCTATGCTCCATAGCTATTGATGAGATATGCAAAGCAGCAACTTGGTCTTTGGTACACACTTTTGCTGCTCACTACTGCCTGGACAAGGACTCCCGCCGGGATGCCTTGTTTGGCCAAGCTGTTCTTCAGCATCTCTTTCAGACTTAAAGCAATTCCTACCCTCCGGCCCAGGTTTCAATACCAGACATCCTTGGAGAACACATGATCTCTCTAGGCATACCTGTGCAATCGACAGCCGACCCTGAGGTCATATCTCTGGCATCTCCTAGTTAGGGAGTCCCATATGTGAAGACTACATTCCTGCTTGTTCCTGTAGATAGCGTAGTTACTCACCTGTAACAGGTGTTCTCCGGGAACAGCAGGAATTTAGTTTTCACAATCCACCCTACTCCCCTAGGAGTTAGTAACATAGTAAATGATGGCAGATAAAGACCAGTATGGTCCCTCTAGTCTGCCCAGCAAGGTGGCAAGAGTAGGTGCACCTGCCGCTCCATGCAGGTCACCCCTCCCCATGTCTTTGTTTAGGGGTGAACCCACCGCTCCGTGTAGGGCACCCGTTTGTTGAGAAATTAGTTAAGTTTATTTTGATTTTATCCTGTTGCTAAAGAGGGATCTGTAGGTCTCTCTCTCTCTCCTTTTATCACAGCTACAAACTCAACTGAGGAGGGAGAGCTGGAAAGGTGGGAAGGCAGCTGCACAGGGGCAGTTGGATGCTCCAAAAAGCTTTCCTATTGGACACTGTGGAGTGTTCCCACACAGGGTCTGTCTGTACTGACATCACCCACATGTGAAGACTAAAGTCCTGTTCCTGGAGATCACCTGTTACAGGTGAGTAACTATGCTTTATAGACCTCTACCATATCTCCACCTCAGCTGTCTCTTTTCCAAGTTGAAGAGTCCTAACCTTTTAAGCCTTTCTTCACAGGGATATCCTTCCATCTCCTTTACCATTTTGGTTGCTCTTCTCTGTACCTTTTCTAATTCTGCTATATACTTTAAGATATGGCAACCAGAATTGGACATAATATTGAAGGTGCGGTCACACCATGACACGATACAGAGGCATTATAATATCCTTTGTTTTATTCTCCAATCCTTTCCTTATGATTCCTAGCATTCTATTCACTTTCTTTGTCACAGCTGTACACTGGGCAGAGGGTTTCAATGTATTATCCATGATGATGCAAAGATCCTTGTCCTAGGTGGTGATTTCTAATGTGGAACATTGCATCATAGTAAGGGTTTGTTTTAAAGTGTTGTCAAGTCAATACTGACTCCTGGTGACCCCTGGGTTTTCTTGGCAGGTTATCACCAGAAGTAGATTGCCAGGCCTTTTCTTCCAAGGCAATGGAGGGTAAAGTGACTTGCCCAAGGCCACAAGGAGTGCCAGTGGGAATCAAACCCAGATCTCTTGGGTTGTAGGCTGTTGCTCTAACCATTAGGCTACTCCTCCACTCCATTTTGTGTTGTTCTTCCTTAAGTTCATAACTTTGCTCTTGTCCACATTAAATTTTATCTGCCATTTGGACACCCGGACTCCCAATTTTTCAAAGTTCTCTTGCAATTTTTCTTGCGTTTTAACAACTTTGAATAAGTTTGTCATCCTCAAATTTGATCACCTCACTCATTATTCCCATTTCTAGGTCATTTATGAATATGTTAAAAAGTAGCAAATCCAACACAGATCCCTGGGGTACTCCACTATTTACCTTTCTTCTCAATAAAGACTGAAGCCAAGAATTCATTTAGAGACATGTTCACTAAAGTCTGCACCAGTAACACCAGTGTGGGCCACATTACCAGTATGGGGGACTGTGCTAAATTAAGGAGGCATGTGAGTCAGTCCCTCTGCAGTCAGCACTGTGCAAAGCACAGCACCATTTAAGTCAGCACCTCAGTGGGTGCTGGTAAGTGTATCCACACTTAAGGGTAGCATACAAGGTTAGCATGCGCTACTAACATTCATTTTGTGAATTGCTGTCAATACTTCTGTTCTACCCATCCCCACCCCATTGCATGCTACCCAGTTAGCACAGAGGCCTATGCTACTTTTAGTGCAACACTCTGCAAGCTAAATCCCACACTATGGGGTAGAGCACTTTAGTGAACATACTCTCTACTATGGCCTTGTCTCTCCTTAAGTGTCCTTTTACTTCTTTATCATGTAATGGTCAAACTGAATCTCTCCTAAACTTCTTGCTTCAAATGGACCTGGAAAAATGTTTTATTATGGGCTTTTACCTCTTTGCTAAGCTTCTTTTCAAATTATCTTTTTTTTTCCTTTTATCTTACTTACAGTGCTTATGCCGTTTTCAGGGGTTTTTTTTTCATTTGGATCAGTCTACCATTTTTTGAAAGATATTTTTCTGGCTAGAATAGCCTCTTTCATCTCATTTTTTAATCATGCCAGCTGTTTGGCCTTCTTTCTGCCTTTAATAAATGGAATACAGCTAGTCTGAGCTTCCAAGAAGGTATTTTTAAAACAACATCCACACCTGATGTCAATTTGTAACCTTTGTAGCTAGTTTTAGTTTTTTAACCAGTTTCCTCATTTAATCCGTGTCTGCCTTTTAAAAGTTAAATGGTAGCGCATTAGATTTCCTTGATGTCCTCGGTTGTTCTTAAGTCATATTGATCACCTTATGTTCACTGTTGCCAAGTGGTTCCAACACAATCACCTCTAGCACCAAATCCTGTGTTCCATATATTTATGTGCACATTCTGGGCAAGTTTCAGAAAGACTAGTTATTGTGCATGAAATCCTGTTTTATGCATTGGAAATTCCTTTGGAAAATTGTCCCCTAAATTCTCACATGCTTTGCTATATTTAAGTGTTTACTGATTTCTCATGGATTTCTGCATATGATACCCGACAGTCACCTTATAATTGAGATCTAAAGAAGTTAACAAATGAACGCTCATAATGCTTTATTGCATCTAAAATTACATGCAGAAGTTCTTGCATCCAAATGAAGGGCCTGACTTAAGCTTTACCCCAGTGTTGCATATGTGGGAAGAGGCTTAGTAAATCCAACCCTATGAAGATAATGACCAGTTTACACAGACTCTGCTTTTTACAGAACATTGGTTTGGTCCGGTCCATAGAAACTGAGAATATTTGTAGTGAAAACAAGAGATGAAAAGTTTAACCTTTGTTAGGAAAAGGTCTATATTTACATACTGTAGAAATGAATGTTTATATTTTGGTAACAAGTTTCAAATGGAAAATTTTTCTGTTTTCATGATGATTGCAAAGGTGAAATTAGACGTTATCAGCTAATTGTCTTTCCTCGAGTCCCTCCAGGCCAGGTCATATGGGTTTTCTCTGCCCACCAACAGCTAAGGACTGATTATGACAGAGTTCTGATGTCATCCTACAAGAGCTCCCTCTTCAGCTCAACTCAGACTTCCACTGACAAAGCAGACTCCAAAAAAAGAAACTTGGAACTTATACCACACACCTAGCAATGGCAACAGCCAGGCCTTAACCAAGGAACAAACAGAATACTCATGTCAAAACAGGGCCACCAACCACAAACTATGTACATATGTACTGAGGAAATAAGGATATACATTCCTACCCAGCAGCCCACCCCCAGAAGAACCCAAAGGAACCTCCAGAGTGCTGCCCGCACCACCAATTCCTCCCAGACTCACCCTGTCTAACACTTCTATCAAACAGGCAGGTCCTGGACTGGCCTGGAGGGACTCAAGGAAAGGCAATTAGCAGGTAAGGTCTAATTGTGTCTTCCTCATCGTTCCTCCAGGCCAGTCCACTCCAGTATGCATTGGAAGCACCAGAGCAGTGTCTAAAGATGGGAGGGATCCACAAGTTTGGCTTGGAGCCCCAAAATGTACATCCTGCACAGCTTGAACATCCAGGCAATAGTGTCATGTAAAAGTATGCAGCGATGACCAAGTCGCTGCCCAGCAGATATCCATAAGCAGCAGTAGACTGTGCTCCACCCAGGACAGTCTGTGATCTAGTAGAATGAGTCCCAAGTCCAGCTGAGATTGCCTGGCCTAGATTTGTACAGGCTACTGCAATGGTCTGTTTTACTTAATACGCTATGGAAGCCTTAGAAGCAGCCTCCACCTTTCAGGAACCTCCAAACAGTAAAAACAAAAGATTTGACTTGCGGAAAGACTCAGTAAGTCTAAGATATCATCACAATGCCCTGTGTACATCCAACCAATGGAGCAGCTGCTCTTCCATGGATGCGCCCTGGTCAGCAAATACTAGCAGGGACACCACCTCATTTAGATGAAACTTAGAGATCACCTTAGGAAGGCAGGCACTGGTCACAGGACCACTTTCTCAGCTGTCAGAAGCAGAAAAGGCTCCCTACACAACAAAGCCTGTAACTCCAAGATCCTCTGGGCCGAGCAAATTGCTACCCAAAAGCACACCCTCAATGTCAGGTCTCTTAGAAAGGCTCTCAAGATCAGCTCAAAAGGTGGCTCTGTCAAGGCTGACAATACCAAGTTCAAATCCCACAGAGGCACTACCAGGTGAAAAAGGAGGCCGGCACCTGCTTTACTACCTTCAAAAACCAGACCATATCCAGATGGCCCTCCAGGGACTGTCTGCATACTCACCCTCTGTAATAAGCAAGGGCTGCCAGATGACCCTTCAGCAAATTTAATGGCGGCTCCTTTTCAAGCTCATGCTGCAAAAACAAGATGATGTCCATGAGACAGCAAGCAAATGGATGAATGTCCTGCTCTGAACACCAGTTCTCAAATATTCTCCAGAACCTCACGTAGGCCAGTGAGGTTGATTGTTTCCATGTCATCAACATAGTTGATATGACCATTGATGCATAACCTTTTTGCCGCAAGCGCACCCGCTCAAGAGCCAAGCCATAAGTGAGAATCAAGCCTTCTGTGGCATCAGTTTTGGTCCCTGCGACAGCAGGTTGATTCTGTTGGGCACAGTTGGTCGATTAACAGATGAATCAGGTTCACGTACCAAGGTCTCTGCAACCAATCTGCAGCAATGAGGATCACTGGACCGTGTTGAGCCCTGATCATCTGAAGGGTGTGCCCGATAAGACCCCATGGCAGGAAGACAGCAAACCATTCTCGGGTCAGCTTTGAGCCAGGGCGTTGAGTCCCTTGGACATGTGTTCTCTGCGCCAGCTGAAAAAAACATCTCACTTTGGCATTGGTCAGGGAGGCCATGAAGTCCATCACTGGTCCCCCCCCCCAATAGATTGATGTTGTGATAAACCACCGCATTCAGCTCTCATTCTCCCAGATCCAACCGGTGCACATTGACCTTTCCCGCTACATGCACTACCGAGAGTGCCATCAGGTGCACCTCTGCCCATACCAAGAGTGGTTGAATCTCCTAAGCCAAGGTTGCATTGCCAGTTCCCCCCTGTCAGTTGATGTATGCCAACATAGTTGCGTTGTCCGATCACACACTTACTGCCTTGCGGCCTATTCAGGGCTGGAAATACTGGAGAGCTAGGAACACCGCCCTCATCTCTAATTGGTTGATGGACCAAGAGCGTTCCAGAAGAGACCACTGGCCCTGTGTCACCTGCGACAATGCGCTCCCCATCTGGTGAGGCTGGCATCCGTCATTACTAATATCCATTGTGGTGGCTCCAGTTGCACCCCAGCTGTCAGGTTCATGGATTGCCGCTACCATTCCAGACACTTGCACACCTTCTCCGGGCATTCAAACAGTCAGGACAAGGCATGGTGCTGAGGAGACCATCGCACGAGTAGCACTTGCTGCAACAGTCTCATGTGCGCTCTGGCCCAGAGCACAAGGTCCAAGGCTGCTGCCATCGACCCCAGCAACTGTAGATAGTACCATGCTGTAGGGGTCTTCATACTCAAGAATGGCTGCACTAGCCCCTGAATCTTTAGCATTCTGTCCTCTGGAAGCGACACTAGCTCCTCTTCCATATTGAACAGCGCCCTTAGGTAAACTAATCTCTGGACTGGCTGCAGCTGACTCTTGGCCGTGTTGACCACACAGCCCAGATGCTGAAGGAACTCCACTACCCTCTGCGTCTGCAGATTTTGCTCTGATCAACCAGTCGTCCAGATAGGGATGCACCAGAATGCCTTCTTTGCGTAAGGCCACCACCATGATCTCGGTGAAAGTGAGGGGGGTAGTTGCTAGCCCAAAGGACAGTGTGGAGCTGAAAGTGACCCATCAGTACCGCAAACCACTGGAAGCACTGATGCTCCGGCCATATCGGAATATGCAGATAAGCTTCCGTGAGATCTAGGGCAGACGGGCCAAAATGACCGAACACAAGGTTTCCATCTGGAAATGAGGCACCCTGAGGGTGCGACTCACATGCTTGAGAATGGGTCAAAAAGTGCCCTCCTTTTTTGGTACCACAAAATAAATGGAGTATCAATCTAACCTGCACTGGTCTCACTGGTTAGCCCAGTTACATTTCCATGTTACTATCCCTGTTTTATGTAAACACAGGGCAGATCTACCCCTGCCCTGTAGTCAATTGTTGAATGTAAACCACACTGATAATAGCGCGGTATAGAAAAGCTATAAATAAATAAAAGGCACTGGAACTACTGCTTGTAGCTGCAACAGCCGCTCCAGTGTTTCCGACCATTGCAGCCTTCTCTAGAGCTTTGCACGGAGAGGCTACCAATGCGTCAGCAAGGGTCCAAGTAAACTCCAATGCGTATTCCTCCTGAACAATCTTCAGTATCCATTGGTTGGTTGTCATAGAGGCCAAGATGGAAGAAAATTGCTGTAGTCGACTGCTGATTGGTACGCACTCTGCGTGGGCTGACTTGGCATCACTGGGATTTGTTAGTGGGGATCTGCGGGGAGAAGGAACCCTGATTGGCCCCCCTGATAGCCCTGAAAGGACTGCCCTCTACCATAGTGCCATAACCATACCAAACGGTTGACACAGAACCTCCAAAAATCCCTATGCTGGCCCTGCTGAGGGGTCCCTTGTTTCTGACCCTTCGGATAATCTTCCAGCAGATGGCCACCCTTGGAATCCCCAAGATCCTTGACTAATGTATCCAGTGAATCACCAAAGAGCAATTTGCCCTTATAAGGCAGCTTACTCAATCTGGCCTTAGAGGAGGCATCAGCTGACCAATTGTGGAACCACAGAAACAGACTTGCCACAATAATTGAGACCATGGACTTAGACACCCGGATGAGATCATAGAAGGCATTGGCTCAATAAGCTGAAGCAGACTCCATCTTAGCCCCATCCAATGCCAACCCCTGTATCCAGCAGATAGACACCCAGAAAACAGAGGCTCCACAGACGGCTGCCTGCAGAGTCAGAGCACTAGTCTCAAACACCTGCTTAAGTAGGGACTCCAGGTTATGATTCTGAAGGTCCTTTAACACTGCTCCACCTTCTGCCAGGATGGTGGTCTTGGTCACCACCAAGACTAAGGCATCCAATTTGGGCGTTCAGAGCAGCTCCTGGTCATCCTGTGGAAAAAGATACAGACGGCCCATTGCCCTGCTGCCTGACAGTGTAGCCTCAGGAAACTCCCATTCTGAATCAAATAATTTTCCTGATCACTCTGTGCACTGGAAAACAAACCTGGGCACCTTTAAAACCTTGTAGTAAGGGATCCTCCGTCACCACGGGTGAAGCTACCATATTAAGTGCCGTCAAAGAATGTTTAATGAGGGCTGCTAGCTCCTCTCTGTGGAAGACCCTAAACGCATTTGGCTCTTCTCCAGGACTGAGCCTCCCCCCCCCAAAGATCTGAGGGACCTTTATTTATTTTATTTTATTTAGCTGTATTTATATCCCGCTTTTCACCGGGTCAAAGCGGTCAATTGGGAGATACATTTAACACAATGGGATATGACACACATTCGCTAATACGTACAGGGAACATGGGCAATGGAGGGTTAAGTGGCTTGCCCAAGACCACAAGTGAACCTTCCCCCCAACTCCTTTGAGGTTTGTGATGGCAGAGAGTCCTGACCCAGCCAGGTATCTGTAACCTCTCTAACCTTTTTATGCAGAGGAGCCCCATCCTCAGGGTCTCCTTCCTGCAGAATATTCTGTGCTGCCCCAGCTCTAGCTCCCAATTGTTGCAGGCCAAAACTTTGTCTCTTTAGGCATTATGCCTTGTGCAAAGATAAAATGAAGCCCGATGAAAAAATATGCTCCAAGTCCCCTGCACCAAGTTCAGCCCCATCCTGAGACCCTGAACCCTGTGATCCTCTCTTTGCCTTCTTGACTGGTCTGCCAGCATCTGCAGTGAAAACAGCTGCCTGGTGGGAAATGGCCTCCTTTCCCACCAAAATCACATCCCCCGTCTCTCCTATGGTCTTCTGTCTGCTTGCATGTTCAGACTATCATGGCTCTGCTTGCACGCTCCTCTGCTCACACACTCTCTACTGACCCCAAAGGTTTGCACCTGCGTGGGGACTGACCGCTTTTGCCACCAGAACTCTGAAGCAGCTGTTGGCACCGGCATGAAGGCCTGAAGCATGCTGCTGGAGACACACTGCTCCGGGAATGCAGGTGAGGAGGAGGAACTCTGAATGTGCTGCTTTCGTCCTCCACCCCCTCACAGAAAGATGACTCAGCTGATTCTCCTGTCTGCTTCTACCAATGTGCACTTCCTCTCCCCCCCCCCCCCCATGTGAAGCACCAGGCAGCACAAAGGGAGCCCAAGAAAGCCCGGGGTCTATAGAACATCCAGAAGCCTGCAGCCAATGTACTGCTGGACAATCCTGCTAGGAAAGGACCTGGTGCACCCAGGTAGTTTATCATGGGCAATCCTGCACTCTGCTAGAACCGGGACTATAGGCAGGTCCTGCAGCTCTGCCGGCCCTCCACACCTCCAAAGCATTGGTAAGGTGGAGGACCCCAACCAGCATTTTTTTAAAACTTTCCAATCACCCTTTCAGTGGAGTCTGCTACACAAAAGGTCTTCACCCAGCTGCTGAGGACTGCAAGACTGAGGAGCTGAAGAGGGAGCTTTTGTAGGATAACATCAGAACTAGTAACAGCTGCTGGTGGGCGGAGAAAACCCATGTGTACTGGACTGGCCTGGAGGGATGATTAGGGATAACCCTTCTCCCATCCCTCTGTCAGGGCCAGTCCAAGGATATCTGGTATCCTAGGCATAACACCAGTTGCTTGCCCCTCTCAGGGATAGCCGAATACCATTTCCCTTCCCCATATCCAGCATTTCCCCTTCCCTGCCCCAGCACTTACCCTTCTCTTTCCTCCACCATCTCTCTTACCTCTTGCCTGCACTTGCTGCAGCCAGGTCCTGCTTCCTTCTCTCCTGCCCCCATGTTGCATTTCTATAAAACTCTAACCGTGTGGGGGTGTGATCCCTGAAGTACATTTCAGTGCTCAGGCGGCCTGCCATGTCTCACCGTCTCCAATGCAAACTCCCCGTTGGAGGAGGTGGGAGGCAGCAGGCCTTTCAGCACCAGCGTGTGCTTGAGGGCTCTTTGCTGCATGGTCAGTTTTAAAGCTTGCAGCAGTACAGTCTGTTTTGCTGTGCAGAAGCCATGTTGCCATCCCCCAAATTCTGGCAGCAGGCTTAGAGCTGGCCCTTCCTTCCCTAAATTAACAAAATAGCCAAAGAAACTGGAGAATTTTGATTTTCCAAGCTTTGTGCTATACTTCTATTTAAAATCCGAGGTCAATAGATTTGCAAAACTAAATTTTGTGAAATTGTTGGGGAAAGAAAATTTCTCTTTTTGAACAGCCTAAAAAAAAGATGAAGGTCAGGATGACGTCCTTACCAACAGGGCCAAAAACTTTAGATGGTTCTTCGAGATTGTCCGTGCTAAGTTGGGAGTGGTAAGTTACCACAAACCTCTGTGAATACTTGACAAAACAAGATTAATCTGTAACTTTCAGTAGGGAGCAGAATTAGGGACTGGTTTGTATATCTGTAGAGGGCGCTGTTTACAGGGCCTGAACATTTTTCTAAATTACGAGGTGAATATCTGGAAAATCATGTTGAATATCTTTCTTAGTGAAATAAAAAAAAAAAGATTCGTCACTAAAGGTCCTCTGTTCGACTGCCTAAATGCTTCTGAATTTGATGGAATGTAGTTTAGAAGAAAAACAGCTGCACGTGGCTGACATGAGGAAAAGGAGACTTGAATAACTTGGACGAAACAAAAGCAACCTTAGCAGGAGTGTTCTGGAAAGCCGATGGAGGGGGAAAAGCTCAGAGGAAGACCTAAAAAACAGATGTGCATCAATATTGAGGCCTGCAGCTCAAGCAAGATCACTGCAGAGGATCACTAGGCCTGCAGACCCTGCATGAATGGGAAGCAGAGGAGACGAGGAGATTGGAATCCACTGCAGAGGTCAATACTTTTGCAACTAGTCACTCTTATCTGATATTCAGCCATTATGTTTGTTTTTTTAAATGCTGGCTACGACTGTGAAATAAAACATGTTATTCAGTGATGCATCTGAACGGCAGGTGGTGCTAAATATAGGTAGAGTACGGTCAGTGCTGGAATTACCTAGATGGGGGTGCTATTCGGTCTTCCATTTGAATAAATGGTCCGGATAACTTAGGCTAGCCTTTTTTTCTGTCCTCTAGCTAGCCTGCTATTTGGATAAACGGAGTATCGCCGCCTGCCCTGGCTCCCTTCCACGCACCATCCCAGCACTACAGTCAATGTAATTTTCAGCAGCAGTATCAAGATAGAGCCACTGAAAATCGCCGGATAGTCACAGCCAATGTCACTTACCTATATAAGGGTTTTAAATGATCAAGCCCTTTCCACTTCTTTTCTGCAAAATTTTGAGAGGTTTGGACTGCAAGAAATAATTGACTTTCTGAAAATTTTACACTCCGTTTCATAATACAAGTTACTGGAGGGGGGGGGGGGGAGGGAGGAACCCCACACCACACCACATCATTCTACCTCTATTACATTCAAAAGTTATATACTGCCAAACAATTTTCAGTTCATTTTTGGAAATGTTTTCAAAATTTCAAGTACTTTGTTTCACACATTCAGTTCAATAAACACTCAGTTCAGCTTTCTAATTCTCGTAAATTGATTGTCATGCATTACTTCATAGGTTAATGCACTCTTAAGTTCAGTTTGTGCAAATACATTTTTTAAGGTGCACGAATGAATGCATATTCCTATAGTCATGTTTATTTTATAGAAAGAAATGGTCACATAGCCAGAGATGTGCTGACCAAAGAGGAGTCATCCTGTCCGCTGCGATTCTACTAACCACCAGGCCAGTCCAAGATTCTTTGCACAAAGAACGAACAAAAGCTATTTTCTCATTTTTTTTTTATTTCTCTTTAAATACAATACAGTATGCCACAAAGCTGTGTGGTTACAGGAGAGTGCAGTGTAAAAGAATCCACCCACCCCACGTTTTCATGTGTTTGATACTATAGGGCAGAGAAGCAGCTAACTGAGGCACTTCAGAAGTGATGTGAAAGGGAATTCAGCGTACACCGTTTTCGCTACACCCTACTAACTAAAATCCAGAGGGTGCTGGGATTACACTGTGTGGCAATGGGGAGGGTGCAAGCCTCGGATATAGCCTAAACTCCAGGGTAGGATATAGGACAGGTATTAGCTAATGAAGTGTGTGCCAGTGTTGTACAGACAAAGGGTCCTCAGGGGAAAAGATGACACCTGACACACAATGGGCACTCTTCTGACCTCCCCTGGCATTTGCCCAGATATTTCCCATCTGAGAGCACAGCCCTGCAAAGTGAGATACCTATAACCCACCAATCCCTTCCTCTTCACTCCTTCCTTTTACCGACAGCAAAATAATGCAGGAGAAGACCTGGCACCATCACGACAGACTGACAAAAGCAGAGCCTACCAGTCTAAAGAAAAGCAAGGACATGTGCCAAAGAAGCTTTGCTATCAAAAGCAGAGGAAATCCTGGACATTAGTCTTATGAATGCTGCTCTTGTGTGTCAAAGCAGAGACTTTCCAAACTAGGATTATCATCAAGAAGAGGGGCCTGGAAATGCTCCACTACAATGTATTTACAGAAGACCTCATTGTACTGGAAACCAGTATATGGCACACGTGGTCACCGTCGTTGTTGGCCTATTTCCTCCTTCCCCTTCCAAATCCCCAGACAGGTAGTTCCTTTCTCTCCTGCTTAGCTGGGCTTTTTTTGTATTGTATTAAGAACTTTTTTTCCTCCCTCAAGAGGAACTCCAAATCCCAGAGTTCCTTAAAGCTGTAGTAACGTATGGCTCAAACATCACAGCCTGGTGATCCGAGATTAGTCATCTCCCCCGCAGATACTGAGCAGAACCTTGCGGTAATCCCCCGAGGTCTCATTCTGAAAAAAAGAATATAGAACAGGGACATGTTCATAGCAGTAGAGACTATAACTAACTCTTCAAAATTTAGCTGCCTCTCAAAACAGATTGCACCGAGTGGCATGTGATGAGACTAGAAACCCCTTTCCATCAAAAATACCATTCTAAAAAGGCAATCAGCTTTGGGTAAAATGAATCTATGAGCCCCAGTGACCGAGATCTCTCTCAGTCCCTCCCCCTACTGATGAACAAAGCAGATCTGAAAGGATGGGGACGGAGAGGATCCCTTCTTAGGTCTACTGCAGCTCCTTTTCAACCTGATTTAGTCACTATGGGAAAGGAAAAGAAATCGGGCTCTTAATGTGCCATTGCATGGTGCTTGCAGATGCACGAAGCCAGCAGTTGTGTCCTCCCCCCCCCCCCGAGCATGCTATCAGCAGCAAGGCAATAGCCCCCGATAAGCCTCTTTGGGTTACTGGTCACCATGCTCTGAGCTCACCACTCTCCCTCTCTTTCAGTTGCTCCATCCTTTCCTCATCCAGTCTCTCCTTCTCATATCCCCGCACCCTATACCCAGCAGTTCTCTCTCTCAATCCCCTCCACTCTATCTGAAATCTCTCTCAAGCCCCACTCTTTTCCCCAGCAGTTGCCTTTTCTCAGCCTGCCCTACCTCAATCAAGCTAAACACGTTCCCTAGCCAGCCAGTTCCCTTCACCCACTCAGCAGGCTCGATACACCTCTCCAACCTGCAGCTATACTAAAAAGCTTCTCTGTGGGTTTACAAACCAACGTGATCTGGCTGTTTTGGCACCAGCATGTTCCGAAAGCTTACTCTGCCCTATCGTTAAAACACATGTTACCTAAGCTTCTTCCCAGAGGGGCTCTGTAAGAGACCAGAGGAGAGTCCAAAGGAAGGCATGTTCCCTTGCAAAAACCAAGGAGGAGCAAGGAGACCAGCACACCCTCTCAGCGTGGAACAGATTTTACTGTTATCAATAAAGTCTGTTCCACCTCGAGGCCAGGACAACCTGTCAGCTGCTGAAGCTAGTGAAACGGGAGCTCTTCTGCTCAGCCCTGTGCTCTCAGTAAGTTGTTTCAGCTTCCCGCTGCACAAACTCTCAGATATGGTCCCGAGTCTCGTCTCAGGACGTGCGGCTCAAACTCACTGGGCAGCATGGTGCCGACAAAAGGAGAGCCCCTGCTTCACTGCTAGTAGGAAGAAACACACTGAGAACACGTGGGAAATGCCTAGTCACCATGGAGAGCTGCCACCTAAGATTTGTTAAGCCCTGAAAGAGGATGGGAGTACATAATATCATGGGCGGTGGCATTTCAGAGCCACGGGCAAGAAAGCAGCAGCAAAAAGCAGACGCTTTTGGAAATGCTGCCTCTGCCGCCCCCCCCCCCCCCCAGCTACCACTGATTCTGTTTTGGGGGGGGGCAGGCAGGCAGGCAGCATCTCCAAAAGCATCTGCTTTCTGCTGCTGCTTTCTTGCCTGTGGCTCTGAAATGCCGCCTCTGCCCGCCTCCCCTTCCTGAGACGGAGACAGCAGCATTGGGGGTGGAGGGGCAGAGAGGCTAGATTTTCTGCCTAGGGTGTCAGAAACCCTTGGGCCCGCCCTGCATAATACACACATGTAAGTCACACATTCGTTAAGCTACCATTCTCTTCTCCAGAAATATATTCATGAAGATGTTCATTTTAGCACCCACAAAACCCAAACGTCTTAAACAAAATTTTATCTAGGCTGCAACAAGATGAGATGAGTGGGAGTGTGTGACAGCAGGGGTGAGTGCTGCTGCTGACGCCTTGGGAGGGCCATCTCATGCCCCCATAGGAATATCATGACAACAGCGTCCCCTAATGAGTGATTCCTACCTGCAATTCAGAAATAAGTTAGC
Source organism: Ichthyophis bannanicus (assembly GCA_033557465.1). Lineage (NCBI taxonomy): Eukaryota > Metazoa > Chordata > Amphibia > Gymnophiona > Ichthyophiidae > Ichthyophis > Ichthyophis bannanicus. The sequence goes on along the minus strand of CM066050.1, from coordinate 66,639,032 downwards.
TGGTGTAACTATAGAGATCTGAGTTAGGGATGTTTATAAACTCCATGAATATTGATGAAAACCAGAGCATCAGCAAACAATCTCCTAAACATGGCTGTTGGAGAAAGCAGCAAAAGGTTTGACAAAACTGCAAAGGAAAACCTAGAAAGCTTCGGTAGGGTAATATTGTTGCCCGATGAGGGTAATATTGTTATCTGGGCAAAGAGTCTGGGGAGAACTTTGAAAACTTCAGTAGTGTTGAGGTTTATGTAAAACGATTCTAGAGAATGGCGACATTTTATTTACCCGATAATGTCCTTTCCTTAAGTCAGCTAGACCAGCCCAGACAAGTGGATTGTGTTTCCCTAACAGCAGATTGGTGGAGGCAGAGAACCAATGAAAAGCCCAGGCTTCAATGATATCACTCCCATGCCCCTCTCGGCTTGAGCCACTAGAGGGCAACTCCGTATCCATCCCAAAGCTTATGGGAAACATGGGAAACCTTACACAACTTCAATGTGGGCAACAATAATCAAAGAGTTGAGAAACTATGTACTAGAGAGATTGACCAGAAGGCTGTCAGTAGAAAAACATAGCGGAACAAGAGACTGCCGCAGAACAGAGCAATCAATTTCAGGGGTGGGGTCCTGGATTGGTCTAGCTCTAGCAGAACTCAAGGAATGGACATTATCTGGTAAGTAAAATGTTACCTTCTATATCATCCTGCTCGACCAGTCCAGGCAAGTGGAATGCACCAAAGCTATGCCTCCACTGGGTGGGAAGACGATACAACAGTTCACAAAACCTTGGAGCCAAAGGCCAAGTCCACCCAAATGTAGACATCCAAGTAGTAATGCTTGGCAGACATGGAAAGTGATGCCTATGCCGCCGCCCGACAAATGTCTGAAGCGGCTACCGAGCTACGCTACGCCCACGAGGACGCTTATGCTCGAGTAGAATGGGAGCTCAAATCCTCCAGAACTGGCCAGTTCTGCAGCAGATATGCCGAGGCAATAGCCTTTTCTTGATCCAGTACCCCAACAAACTTTGCTGGCCCACACAAGGGTGACATGGCAGTCAACAGCATGAAAAGAATCTGATTTATGAAAGGAATTCGTAACCTTCTAGGACTGGAGAAGTACCCTTCCAGACACCCTTATCATTCCCCTGACACTGCTCCTTAGAGAAGGAGGGCAGGCAAACTACCTGGTTCAAATGAAAGGCAGAAATAATATTAGGCAAAAAGGAAGGCACAGGCCACATGGAAACAGCCTCCTCCAAAAAAAAGGACAGATAAGTATCCCAGCAAGACAAGGATTGCGGCTCAGAAATCTGCCTTGACAAGCAAATCGCAACCAAGAAAACTGTCTTGCGTGTCAAATCTTTCAGAGTAAAGATACTGAGACGGCAGGACAAGAAGGTGGGGTCCTCCCTCCCGAACTGAGGGAGGCACCCTCTGGAGAGGACTGTGCTACAGGCGGGATATAAAATGCTTATCGAGGGGACCTACTACGGGTCCACTATCCGCTGGCGTACCCTCACCTCGCCCAGCTTTAGCTTTCCTTTTCCCCATTCAAACTACTCACAAATACAAACACACACACCCAAACTAAACAGAAAAACACACTTCGAAAGCGCCTCCCGCCTTGGTGACGCCGAAGGGGCGCCAAAGGGGAGTGTCCTGCCCCTTTGGACACGCCCCTTCATACCACGCTCCGCGGTCAAAGCTATGAGCACTAATATAACCACAGAGGGTCCTGACTGGATATAGATGTCCCCACGCTGCCTACCCGCAGCTAAGGGGAAGGCAAGCGTCTCAGCCAAGGCACCTAGCAGCAGCAGTTCCTGGGGCACACGAACAGGCCCCCTGCACCTCCAACTCGTTCACACCAGGTGCTGACTCGGTAAGAGTAACTTCAACTTTCTCGCTTACTTTGCCTAAGCCGGTTCGGATAGCGAAGGATAGGGACTCTTTTGGGCTCCCACCCTCGCTGCCTGATAAAGGAGATCACTTTAAAGGATCTTTGGGCCACTTTGCAAGTTATTGATGTTATACTGTCATCTACTTTAAGTTCGTTATGTGATTTTTCACATGAAACTGTTTCTACTTTTCAACAGTTGAATGAAAAAGTTTCTTCTGTGGATGCAGCGGTTGTTAGACTAGAGTCACAGCTTCCCTTGTTGCAGTCAACTAATGTGGCTGGTATTAAGGATTCTTTGATCATGCATACTAAGTTAGAAGCTCTTGAAAACTCCTTACAGGCCTGTAATCTACGACTCTTAAATTTTCCCTATACTTCTCTTCTTTCCCCAAAAATTTTATTTGATAAGTATTTGAAAGAAGTGTTGCTCATAACCCATCCTGTTGAAGTGTCTCATTTGTATTATATTCCACGTTTTAAACGTAGTAATAATGCTGAAGGGGAGCTTGACGTGATTGAGCCTTCCATTTCAGATTTAACTGCTTTCCTGGAAGACTCTTCCGAGTCAATTAACTCTCCATCCACGTTAATTGTTACATTGCCATCCTTGGAATGTAAACAATGTATACTTAAGGCTTTTTTCAAACACAAGTTAACAGTTTTTTGTGGGCATAGAGTGAATATTTTCCCAGATGTAGCACGCAGCACCCAACTTAGGAGGAGGCTTTTTTTTAGCTCTGAAGCCTCGTGTCCTTAAGTTGGGTGCAACTTTCTTTCTTCGCTTTCCCTGTAAACGTATTGTGAATTATAATAGTGCAGCATATGTTTTTTCTGATGTTGCCCATTTGGAGCAATTTATTTCAGACAGGCAGGGTGTAGTTCAGGTAGATGGGGAGTAAGTTAAATTATGCCTCCTTAGATGTAGGTTTTTCTAAGCCTTGTTTTCTTGATTGTTGTATTTACCTTGGACTCCATCATTTTTATTTTCTTTTGTTGTTTACTGCAATGCTTTATGTATTTTTCCTATTGATTGTCCTTTATTCTATGATTGATTGTTATACTGATTCAATAATTCAATTAAAAAAAAGCCTTCAGAGTAGTGTGCTTTAAAAGCGCAAAGAGCTCCAACATCAGGGCCCTGAACACCAGACATAGATCCCAGGAAGAGATAACTTACCGAAGGGGAGAATGTAGATGCCGAACCCCCCAAAGAAAGCATGAGACATCTGGATGCAAGACCAGAGATTTGCCAGCCACTGGACCTTGGAAACAAGCCAAGGCTGCCACCTGAACTTCCGAAAGGCCAGCAGACAGCCTCTTGGTTGCCTTAGGAACTAGCTTTCAAGAGCAGCACCATTGTTCAAAGATGCACCAGACCCACACATATGCCAGACTGGTAGAACCCCGCTGGTCTATGAGCAGAGTGAAAACTACCACAGGAGAGTAGCCCTAATGTGCTAGCTGAATCCTTTCAAAAGCCAAGCCATATGCGAGAAGGGAGCCGAGTTGTCCGGGGTAATGGTCCCTGATGCAACAGGCCCCGGAACACGGGCAGACGAATAGGTGGCTCCTGCAGGAGCTGCATCAGTTCTCGGAACCAGGCTCTCCTCAGCCAATCTGATGCCACCAGAACAATCTGACCTAGGTGGGCACTCTATGTGCTGAATCACATGCCCCAACAGCAGCCAAGGAGAAAATGCATACAGCAGACATTGCCTTGGCCAGGGCTGAACCAGGGTATCCACACCCTTGGGACCCTGTTTGTGCGGCGACTGAAAAATTGGCCCACCTTGGCATTGGAGCCGGTTGCCATCAAATCCATCTTGGGGCGACTCCACTAGCAGAGAATCATATAGAACGCCTCCTGACTCAACTTCCACTCTCCGGGATCCAGAAAGTGGTGCCTGAGGAAGTCCGCCTCCATACTGTCCACCCTGGTCATGTGTTGGGCCGACAGAGCTAGGTGGCTCTTTTCTGCCCAGGCAAACAGGAGAGTCATCTCCAGGGCCACTCCAGCACTCCTCATGCTGCCTTGCCGATTGACATATGCCACCGCCGTGCCATTGTCCAAGAACACTCACATTGCCTGACCCTTGGCCAGTGGCTGGAAGCGAAAAAAGGGCCATCCTGATGGCCCTGGCCTCGAGGTGGCTGATTGACCATACCACCCTCCCTGCCGTTCCAATGACCCTGGGCCTTTCGGTCCAGGCAACGGCCTCCCCAGTCCAAAGGACTGGCATCTGTCAGAAGGATCCACAAGTAACACAGGTACACTAAAAAAAATTTTTTTTAAACTGCCTCTAATGTTTCAATTGATTTTTACGTTTTTTGGTGAGCTGAATCCAAATCTGGTAACCAATTTGCTCCATCACGTACAGAATGTTTGCTACATTGGGTTAGCAGTTTGAGGTGAACGTTTCAGATTGAGTGCGTTCGAGATAAAAGTTTCTTGGATGAATTCTTTATACTAATTGTTTAGTAGTTATTCAAATAAGAATAAAGAAAATTGTAACAAGGCAGCACATAAGAATAGAGTAATGTCAACAAAACACACTGTGATGGTAGCAAAATTGTCTGCACTTAAAACAGCCACATACATGTGCACAAACATTGAGCATATAAGAGCGAGGTTAGACACAAAGCAAAGCAAAGAAATGTGCAAAAAATGTTGTACAGGTATGTATGTAAGAATAGAAAATGCAAACCGCACCATTGCAATACATGAAGACAAACACCCGATGGTGTGAAAATAAAATTCTAATAAATGAGATCCGACACTGTGGTAATAACTAGCAAATTTTATTTCAAAGTTTAGTACAAACACGATATTTGTCAACACAGTTTAGATTTTAAAGTCATTCTTGGGTCAATCAATCTCCTGGTGGGCCCGTTTCTTCTTCCCCCGAATGCTTCTCTTGGTGCGCTGCTTGGCGTATTTTTCATCTGGGGTTTCCCGCAGCAGCAACCAGCAGAAATCAGCCATCATAGTGGTGTTCCATCTTCCTTGGTACCTTCTCTCTGCGTCCTTGATGTCCTGGTGAAACCTTTCACCTTGTTCTTCACTGTACGCCCCCAAGTTTTCGGGAAAGTAGTTCACATGGGAGTGCAAGAAATGGACTTTCAGGCTCATGTTACAGCCTTGTTCTTTGAAGGCATTGAGCATCCTGGCAACAATATCCTTATAGTTCTCATCCCGCCTGTTCCCCAAGAATTTGAGAACAACATCCTTGAAGGAATCCCAGGCTTCTTTTTCCTTCTCAGACATCGTTTCAGCGAATGCTCCATCTGAAATGAGTTTCCTTATATCAGGGCCAACAAACACTCCTTCCTTTAGCTTTGCTTCAGAAAGTCGGGGGAACTTTGAGCAAAGGTACCGAAAGCACTCACCATCTTTTGGAAGGGACTTGATGAATTGCTTAATGAGACCCAACTTAATGTGGAGAGGTGGTAATAGAATTTTATCACGAGGTACCAAGCTCTCATGAAGAACATTTTTCTCACCGGGTCTCAAATACTCCCGAATTGGCCAGTCTTTTTTCCCCCAGTGTAGGTCGCGGGCCCGGCTATCCCACAAGCAAAGGAAGCAGGGATATTTGGTGAAACCGGATTGCTGCCCTAATAGCATGGATAGAATTTTAAAGTCTCCACAAATCATCCACTTATGCTCATCATAACGAATCTTCTGAAGAATCAGAGCCAAATTCTCGTATTTTTCTTGGAGAATAACAGAGTGAGCAATAGGAACTGAAGCGAATGTGTTGCCATTATGAAGAAGAACACCTTTTATGCTGTCTTTTGACGAATCAATGAACAGCCGCCATTCAGCAAGATCATACTTGAGTTTAAACTTTTCCATCACTCCGTATATATCGTTGCAAAATACCAAATCTTCCTCTTTGCTGAAATACTTCAAAAATTGTGTCTCGCGGTTGCGGTACCAATAAAAAGTTGTTCCTGGTGACAATAGATTTTTCTGTTTAAGCCGAGAACCTAGCAGTTGGGCAGCATCTTTTGGGAGTCCTAAATCCCAGACTAAATCATTCAATTCAGCTTGAGAGAAAAGTTCAGGTTTCGGATCTGGTTCAGTTTCAAACTCGGAAGTACTGGACTCATCGGGAAAAGCCATCTGATGAGTCTCATCATGATCAGAACCGTCCACACAAATATGATCCAAAGATTTTGGTGGTTCAGGCACAGGTACTTCGTTGCTATGAGGCATAGGCCTAATTGCTGAGGGAAGGTTGGGGTAACTTATTACGTTCTTATTTTTTAAGTTGTATCCCTTCACAATGCAAGAGCAAAAATAGCAGTCACTGCTGTGGTCTCTTTGTTCACGCCACATCATAGGTATTCCGAAACGAAATGCTTGTTTTTTACCTTTCATCCATAAGCGTAGATCTTCCTCACATGTCTTGAACACTTTGTGAGGAGCCCACGGTTTGTCTTGATCGCCTAACTTCAAACCGAAATAGGCGAAATATACTTTTTTAATAAATGCAGAAATGTTCCTCTGCCGCTTTTTCACGGTATATTCCCCACAAATATAACAAAAACTGTCCGGAGAGTTGACGCAACCTCTGGCTCTGTGAGCCATCACAAATACACAGCACTGCAAACTACAACTGTAGTGAACCACTTCGGAATAAAGCTGGATTACGACTGAGCAAACAAAAGGTAATAATGACCTAGCAAGAACCAGAAAGTTGACAGGAACGTTCATGTCGCAACCACCGTGTTTGAGCGAGCGAGCGAACGAGGCGAGGCGAACAGGAAAGAACATGCGCCAGCACGAGTACTGGATTTAGCCCCCCGCCTCCCAATTGTCCTGTTAATGTATAAAATGAATACAAAACACTCTAAAATATCATGAGGGAGTGTTTCTAGTTAGTTAACCATTACAACCTCTATTTTGGGCCAAGAAAATAAACTGCAGTCGGCTAAAAAGAAATTATGTGAACATTCCTTATATGGGTAAGAAATCTAATTTTGCAAGAAAACGTGACGTGATGGAACATTTTGGCTATTTTTCCTGGATTCAGCACCCCAAAATCTATAGGAATCAGTTGCAAAACTTGAGGCAGTTTTTTGGTAGTGTACCTGTGTAATCGTCCAGTGCCATGCCCTTCTGCAGATGACGGGGCTGCTGCCACCACTGCAGACTGGTACCCACCCATCAGTTGGAGTGGAAGTCCAAGTTCAAACTCCTGAGAACTCGGGTACCACTGAGTCAGTAAAAGACCACTGCAGCAGCACTGAACCAAGCCATTTTCTGGCTCAGGGGGTGGTGGGAGTTGGGGGCCATTAGGCTACCAGGTAAGTTTCTGGAAGTGGGGTGGTTGGGGGTTGCCTGAGCCACTAGGTAATTCTGTTGGATGGGGATCACGATTGGGGGATCTTGAAACAGCCATAAAGATACAGCACTGTCTCTTTTTTTTTTTTTAACACATTGGGCATTATTTTAAAATCATTGCTTTGCATGAGATTAGCATGTCGACTGCGCTGTACTTCAGTGCAGTGGTTTTGTTGGTGTTTTTCCCACACTAGCTTGCTTTCTGTACGGAAAAGCGTCAGCAAAATGCCGTGCTACAGCACAATGCAGCTTTCTGTATCGGCCCCTACAAGCTCATAACCATTTCTGGCACACAAAGTTTCCATTTTAAAAGGGTAATAAAGAAAGAAATCTCAGACTACTAACTTTTGACTATAGCTATCCCAGAACTATTCAAACCTAGCAACTTTGCAGCCAGTTGGCTTTCAGGCTATCCTCAATGAATATGCATATGAAATATTTATGCACCAAGTCCCAGTATATCTACATTTCTCTAATGCCTATTTGTTAGGCATACTCAGAGTCCTGCTTTCTCTACTCCCACGTCTCCCCCTCACCTGAATGCAGTGGTGGAGTGATTTCTCAAACATCTCCTTAAATGCTTGCCTGATGTTCACCAGATCAATTTCGCTTCTGGACACCATGATCCTGGTCAAAGTCCTCTCATCCGTGCCAGTTCCCTTCCCAGAGAAAAAACAAACACCAACACTAATTTCCATCTGCTCATTTTCTTATTTAAACACTTTGCAGTTAGTTTAATAACTCATTTTAAAGGCAAATGTGTGCCTTCCCAGGGACAGAGAGGGGTCAAGGCAGGGAAAACATCTGCACAGATTTAATTTGATCTTCAGGTTTATGCACATATTTTCAAGCAGATATTGCAGGTATAGCGTCCATGGATAGTTTTGTATCAACTTATTTTGCCTCTATTTTTCAAATACCAACCATCCAGGTAGTTTCCCTATGAACGTTAGCAACAAAGTGTACAGGGAGAGGAGTAAGCATACTTACTCATCTGTAATAGGTGTTCTCCAGGGACAGCAGAAATCAGTCCTCAATTATGGGCGACATCAGCGCCGATGGAGTTTGCACAGTAACCTCTCCCCAGTCTTAAAAAAAAAGCCTTTGGGAGATGCAGCATGCATGCGTGGTCTCCTTCCTGCCTAAGGGTGCCATTTTGCCTCAGTATGACAACATAGCTCAAGACAGTAAAAAAGAAAAGCAACTCCATGGGGAGGAGGGAGGGTTGCGAGGACTGATTCCAGCTGTCCGCTGAGAAGACATGTTACAGGTGAGTAACTACACTTTCACCGGAACAAGCAGGAAGTGAGTCCTCACATATGGGACTCCTTAACTACAGGCTACCGAAAAAAACCTGTAAAAGCCACGGGTGACCAGAAAAAGGTGAACCGTGAGAAGCAGCAACAGAGTCAAGGAACAGCAGGACCCGCGAGCAGCCCCAAGTGTCAAGCGAGGAGCCAGTTCTCCAGTAGCGTGAACACATCGAAGAGCTGGAGTTGCCTTACACTCCAAGCAAGTGACGGAGTACTGCCTAGCCAAAGGCACTGCCCCGGTGGGAATTCCTCTCCAGGCAGTAGTGAGCTGCGAAGGTATGGACTGAGGATCAGGTGGCATGAGGACTAGGCGGTAGCCTGGCAGATCTCCGATGAAGAAATGGAGCACACAGGTTCGCCACTGAAGCCGCCATAGCCCTGGATGCTGAGCATCATGATGCAGCGCTCCAGCGATAGACCAGCCTGTTCGTAAGCGAAGGTGATGCACTTCCACCACCCAAATGGACAGAGTATGCTTAGAGACCCGAGCCAATTTGGGTCACAGGAGATGAAGAGCTGTGAGGAGCAACGGTGGGCCTGGGTACGCTCCAGATATTAGGCCAGGGCCCGCTTTACAGTCCAGAGTGCAGATAACGACCTCCACCCTGTTAGCGTGAGGCCCCAGGAAGAAGGTGGGGATTACCACCTCTTGGTTGAGGTGGAATGGAGACACCACTTTAAGCAGAAACTTGGAGTATGTGTGGAGCACAACCATGTTCTTGGTGAACCTTATATAAGGTTGATGGGCCATCAGAGCCTGGAGCTCGCTAATCCTGCGAATGGAGGTAAGTGCCATGAGGAAGACCACCTTTCAGAAGAGATACTTGAGTTGGCAAGAGCTGAGAGGCTCAAAAGGTGGTGCTGTGAGTTTTAAGAGAACCCCATTGAGATCCCACTCTGCCACAGGGGGCAGACGGGTGGCCTTGAGAGTAGTAGGCCCCTCAGAAAGTGAGTCAGGAAGGGCTGAGTGGAGAGACGCTTGCCCTCGACAATATGGTGGTGCGCAGAGTGCACCGAGCTGTACTCTGATGGAGCTGGACGTTAGCCCAGCCTCGGACAGGTGGAGCAGGTACTGCAGTACTAGCTGGCCCGAAGAGAAGGGGTTGATCTATTTCTCCACGCAGCATACAGAGAATCTCTGCCACTTGAAGGCATAGGCCTGGCAGATGGAGCTTTTGCAGGAGGATCTCCTCCACCTCACCTGAGGTTGAAGTGGGCCAAGGCTACCCTTTCAGCAGCCAGGCCGTCAGAGTCAGGGAACCCAGACTGGGGTGCAGGAGAGAGCCATCCTCCAGAGAGAGCAGGCCCGGAGTGCACCCTAGTGGAATCGTGGGTGCCTGGGACAGGCGGAGTTGCAGGGGGAACCATGGCTGCCTGGCCCACCAAGGAGCCACCAATATCAAGGTGGCTCTGTCAAGCTGGATCTTGAACAAGATCTTGGCGATCAGCAGCGTGGGTGAGAAGGCGTAGAGGAGGCCCCCATCCACATAATGAAGAATACAGCATATGCCGCCACCCGCAAGGTATGTGACTGCCTGGAGCAGAAGCAGGGCAGCTGAGCACTGGCTGGGCTGGTGAAGAGGTCCATTTGCGGGAGCCCCAAAGATGGAACAGATGGTTGGGGGGGGGGGGGGGTCCAGCTGCCATTCGTGCAGTTAGGTACCCAGCTAAGCCGATCCACCAGGACACTGTCCTGGCTCAGAAGATAGACTGCTGGCAAAAGAGCAGAGGCTCACCGCCTCCTGGCACAGGAGGGACGATCCTGTACCTCCCTGTTGGTTGATGTAGAACATCGCCACCTGGTTGTTGGTCTAGATCAGTACCGCTTGATGCCATAGGTGGTGGTGAAAGGCCCGGAGGGCTAGTGCTATGGCTCTGAGCTCCAGGAGGTTGATCTGCTGGAGGCTCTTTGCCTGCTACCAACTGCCCTGAGTGCAGAGGTTGTTGCAGTGGGCTCTCCAACCCAGTCTGGAGGCATCCATGATGAGGATCCTCTGGGGGTGGGGGCCTGGAAAGGCATCCCGGCCTGTAGGTGCTGGAGCTGTTGCCACCAGTCAAGGGAGTCGGCAGAGGAAGGGTCATGACCACTCTGTCCCGCAGGCGACCTGTCGCTTGAGACCAATGAGAGCGTAGGGCCTACTGAGCCAGCCGCATATGCAGGCAGGTGTCTGGGGTAACATGTACTGTGGAAGCCACATGACCCAGCAGGCGAAGCAAAAGGCGGGCAGAGGCAGAGGGGTGACACTGGACATTCCCTGCAAGCGCCTCGAGGTGCTGGGCACTGTCTGGAGGAAGACCCTGGCCTGGACAGTGTCCAGCAGTGCCCCTATGAATTCCAAGCATTGTGCAGGATGGAGATGGAACTTTGGGTAGTTTACGATGAACCGCACCCCAGAATGATGGTACGGGCCGTTGCCTGATGCGCTTCCACAGTGGTGCTGCCCTTGATGAGCCAGTCATCCAGGTAGGGGAAGATGAACACTCCCTGGAGACACAAGGCGGCGGTGACCACCACTAGGCACTTGGTGAATACCCTTGGGGCAGAGGCCAAACTGAAGGGGAGATCCCTGTACTAGTAGAGGCAGCCTCCTACCATGAAACGGAGGTTCTGCCTTTGAAGGGGTGGATTAGGATGTGTTTATACGCATCCTTTAAATCCAAGGAGCATAGCCAGTCTCCCTGCTGGAGGTATGGCAGTAATGTTCCAAAGGAGAGCATTTTGAACATCTCCCTCACCAGGAACCAGTTCAGGTCCTGCAGGTCTAGAATGGGCCGAAACCCTCCAGTCCTTTTGTAAACCAGAAAGTAGCAGGAGTAGAACTCCTTGCCCTTGAGATGGAGAAGGGACAGATTCCACCTCCCTGTCTGCCAGAAGACCTGTGAGTTCCTGTTGAAGCTCTTGTGAAGGGGAATCATAGGGAGCTCTTTTGGAAAAAATGGCGGTGGCGTTTGAGGTGGAGGAGGTAGCCCTCTCCTTCACCACCTGTAGGGCCCATGCATCGGTGGTGATGGGGGACCTCCAGTAACCCCCCTCCATATGCTGCAGGGCAGGAACTTCTGGGGGAAGAGAGGCTATGCCCAAGGAATCAAAATCCCCCTCCAGGTTATGCTGGAGGCATGGTCTGGGGATTGGAGGTCTTGGGCTTATGAGGGCCGTGCCCTGGTTCCTTGGCCCGCTGGCCTGTTGTGGCGATGGGAAGGCTTGGTACTGAGGGTAGTTTCTGTAAGTCTTCTTCGGGTATAGGGGCTTTTTACCTGAAGCCTTCCTATGGGAAGGGTCAGCCATCTTTTTAGAGAGCCTGATCCTGGTCATGAACTCTGACTCCAGCTCGGCAGCCAAAATGGTTCTCTCATCAGCAAGGGACATCTATTTACTTATCCTGCATCCATTGCTCCAAGTCAGAAGACTATAGCCAGGCCTAGAAGCGGGCACTAAATGTCCAACACGGCTACTCTAGTTGCCAACTGGAAGCCATCATAGGCTGCCTGAGTCATAAATTTGGAGCACTCTGACCGTGAAAGGCAGGGTCTGGAACCGCTGAAGAGGTTCCTCGGAGACACCAGCCGAGAACCTGTTGAGTTTCCTCGCAAGGTACCACAAAGTACATGCCCATGTACAGCTGGTAGGCCTTGTTGTGGCTGATGAGCATCGAGCCCTGGAAGCACTTTCTTCCCAGGGTATCCATGATGCAGACCTCCCTGGTCAGGGGCACAGAGGAGTGCGTTTTCTGGCTCTCGAGCCTACGCATAGCAGACTCCACAACCATGGAGTTGTGCAGCAGTTGAGGTTTTTGGAAGCCAAGACTCTGGCTAACTCAGTACATCGAGTCCAGCCGCCTGCTGACAATAGGCACTGAGGCCGGGGTCTCCCACATACGGAAGAGCAGCCATTCCAGGATGGGGGAATCGACACAGTGAGAGCCTCCTTAGGAGGGAGCCTCGTCATGGAGGATCTCGAGATCCTACTCACGAGGCTCCTCCTCTGACTCAGTAGTGAAGGCAAGAGCCTTTGCCATATCCAGGACAAAGTCCAGAAAGGCCAGATCCTTGGGTGGGGACTAGCGCCAGGCTTCAGAAGGGGAAGGGTTTGAAGGCACATCCCTGCGGAGTGAGGTGTCCGGGGTCTCGTTGTCCTTGGTCTCCTAGTCCGACCAGGAGTCAGAGGAGATCGAGGGTCCTTTGAGCCTTGGGCTTGTGCCCCAGCCCAGATGGCTGGATGTCCCGACGACCTGAGTTGGAAACGCTGTGCGGGGAAGCCCTTGGCCCCGAGTGGGACTGGGATCAGTGCCAAGATATCTCTTGAGGCCAGTGGTGCTCGAGGATAGGCTCCGCCTCCGGGGACTCCCTTGCTGTGGAGGGGCCAGTGGTCAGGAGTGATGACCCAGAAGAAATCGGGCATCAGAGCCCGAGGTTGAGCCTTGAAGGCAGACAGGTTGTGTTCCAAGTCCGCTTATCCTGTCCTTGAAGCCAGAAGGCTCTGCAGTCACTAGTGCTGGCACCGAGGACCTTGGGCCCAGCGCCGGCACCAGCACCATCGAGGGGGTGTCCTTGATGAGGATGGCCTCAGAGGACTGAGGCTGATCCCCGGACACAGATGACATTTTCTCCCACTGGGGCAGTTTCAAGGGCTGCTCCTGGCCACCGCCTTTGGCCTCGCATCAAGGACTTCAAGACTGGGTTGCTATGAGACTTCCCCATGGCCCCAGACATGTCACCCCATGATGTCCAGCTCTTGGGCCTTGGGAAAAAAACCGGTAGAATCACCGACTGGTTGAGATGGAAAGGAGACACTACTTTCGGTAGAAAGTGGGGGTGTGCCGAAGGATGACTATCATGATGAAATCATGTATCTGTTGCGTGAGCCACTAAAGCCTGCAGCTCACTGATGTCTTTGGCTTCCAAGGTAAGTACCATAGATGTGTGGTTCCTAGGGGCTCAAACGGAGGCTTGAGGAGTTGAGCCAAGGCCACATTAAGGTCCCATGCCACCGGAGGTGGTCAAATGAGTGGCTTGGTGAGGAGCCCTCTCATGAAACGTGCCATCAGGGGAACTGTGGAGATAGGCCTACCATCCACAGGTTTATGGAAAGCAGAAATAGCACTGAGGTGCACTCGAACTGAATTGGTTTTAAGTCCTAGAGAGGATAAATGCAAAAGGAGTGTGGGTACTGCTGCTTCGAAAAGATTTTAAACTAGTCTGGGAACACCATGAGGTGTATCTACGCCATTTCAAAGAGTACATCTTCCTGGAGGAAGGCTTTCTGGAAGAAAGGAAAGATCATGATCTCAGCATCCATGCTGACAGGCGGAGTAACTGCAGATTGGGAGTGTTCCACTGTCCTGAGACAGAAGACCTGGCCTGAATCCCAGTGGGATCATAGGAGTTTGTCAGCTTAGTAGAAGGGAAAACCAGGGCCGACAGGGCCAGCGAGAGGCTATGAGGATCATAGAGTCCTTGTCTGCTTGTAACTTGAGGAGGGTCTTTGAAATCAGGGGAATGGGGGGAAACGCATAAAGAGTCCCCAACCCTAGTGGATCATGAAGGCATCGGAGGCTAGACTGAGTTTGGATGGTATCCTAGAGCAGAACTGTGGGAGTTGAGAGTTCCAGAGTGGCAAAGAGATCTATCACTGGGGTAACCCAGATTTGAAAGAGCTTTGCCACTGCTGTCAGTCTAAAGACCATTCCTGAGGTTGTAGGATTTGACTCAGCTTTTCTGCCAGGTGAATGGATTCTCCTGGAATGTAAACTGCATGTAGATGCATGTTGTGGAGAACTGCAAACTTCCAGAGTTTGCAGGCTTCCTGGCATAGGGGAAGGGAGCCTGTTCCACCTCGTTTGTTTATGTAGAACATTGCCACCTGGTTGTCCGTCTTGACTAGAATCTGACTGTTGGAGAGGTGGTACTGGAAAAAAGGAGGGCATTCATGACTGCGCGAAGCTTGAGGAGGTTTATCTGCTATGTGGATTCCTGGGCTGTCCACAGACCCTCTGTGGAGATGGAATCTAGATGTGTTCCCCAACCCTGTTTGGAGGCATCCATCATCAGTGTATGCCGAGGATGGGGTGTCCGAAAAGGTGATCCTACGAGAAGATTTGCTGCAGTGCACCACCATAGGAGAGATTCTGCTAGAGGAGGCATCATCTGGATGATGTCCCGTAGGTTCCCTGTGCTTGGGCCCACTGGGTTGAGAGAGTCCATTGTGCCTGCTGCATATGAAGTCTCGCGTAAGGGACTACATGTACTGTGGAAGCCATGTGTCCTAGAAGGCAGAAAAGGTCTCGTGCTGTAGCAGTCTGTTGTTGGTGGCGCATGTGGGTGGCTAGGTCTACTAACCTGTTCATGTGTTCCACAGGAAGGCTGACTCTGGATTGTTTTGAGTCCAGAACCGCTCCTATGAAGTCCCAACCTCTGAGTTGGAATGAGGTGGGACTTTGGGAAGTTTATCACAAAGCCCAGATGCTGTAGAAGCGCAAGAGTTCTTTGCCGAGATGAGCAGGGTTCTCCAGGAGAGTCTGCCTTTATTAGCTAGTCATCTAAGTAGGGGAAGACAAAGACTTTGCTCTTTCGAAGGTGTGCTGCTACCCACGGCCATGACATTTGTGAAGACTCTTGGTGCAGATGCAAGACTGAAGGGAAGGACCCTGTATTGGTAATGGGCTCCTTGACAGGTAAAGCTAAGATACTGTCTGTGGTCCAGGTGAATCAAGATGTGAGTGTAGGCCTCTTTGAGGTCTAGGGAACAGAGCCAGTCGTGTTCCTGTAGGTAAGGAAAGAGGGTTCCCAGAGAAATCATTTTGAATTTCTCTTTTATGAGAAATTTAGCTCCCTGAGGTCCAGAATGGGCCTGTGGCCTCCTGAGTTCTTTGGAATGAGGAAGTAGGGGGAGTAGAAGCCTTTGAGCAGTTGGTTTGGAGGAACTGCTTCTATGGCTCCCTGAGAAAGGAGGGTGTTTATCTCTTGTTTGAGGAGGGCATCTAGAGGAGGAGGTTTGGTGGGCAAATCTCCTCTGAAGTGTTGAGGAGGAAGTTCTCGAAAATTTAGTTGATAACTGTTTTGAATTATGGAGAGAGTCATTGTTCTAAGGTGATGGAATGCCACCATTGAACAAAGTGAGAAAGTCTCCCTGGGATGGTGGCGAGTTCTTCCATGTGCAGGGGAAGACTGGCTTTACTCCCCATGTGGGAGTCAAACGTTAGGTGTAGTTAGTGTTTGTGCTGCTGGCTGTGGCTTGGTCAGTCTGGATTTTTTAGGCTGTTTGGGATCCTGATGTTTGAGTTGGGGCTGATAGGGTGGTTGGGAGTATGAGGGACAGGACCACCTTTTCTTGGGGTAGAAGGATTTCTTAACTGCTGTCTTCTTTTTGGAAGGATCATCAATCTTTCTGGAGAGTCTCTTAAGAGTTGTGTCATCTGTCTCCAACTCGCCTGCCTTCTCTCGCCAGTTCTTTCCAAAAATATTTTCCCTGCTGCAGGTGATGTTGCCCAACTTATCTTGCATCCACTGTTCCAAATCAGACGCCTGGAACCAAGCCAGATGCCTTGCACCTATGGCAATAGAGGAAGCCCTGCTAGATGACTCAAAGGCACCAAATGCTGCCCCCTATTTACAAATTTAGAGACATTTTGGCTGTGTGGTAAAACAGTTTGGAAGGCCGGCCATTTCTTCTCAGGAAGGAATGGGAGGAATCCCTCCCAGTCTTTGTTAAGCTCCTTCAGGAACATCCCCACATAGAGGATGTAAGAATTTATCCTGCTGGATAGCATCGATGCCTGAAAAGAACGATGGGCGAAGGAACTGAGATTTCACGATCCCCTGCCTGGAGGGATCAAGGCATGGTTCTTGCTACTTTTAATGTGCCGCATTGCCGATTCCACCACCATAGAATGGTGTGGAAGTTGTGGCTTCTGGAAGCCAGGACATTCAGGAACTTTATACATTTTGTCCAATCGACGACTGATAGGAGAAACAGTAAAACGGGATCTCCCACATTCGAAACATTAGGTTATATAGAATCCGGTGCACTGGGAGGATTGTGGCCTCTTTCATGGCTGTGGGGTACTGGAGGATCTCCAGCTCCTCCACTCTTGGTTCCGATTCTGCCGCCGCATCCCGGATAAACTCCTGAAAGGACATGTCTTCAGGAGGGGATTTACGCCTAGTACTTATGGATAGTGGCGAGGGTTCCAAAGCGATGTCCTGAAGGTCATCTGAATCGAAGGATCGGTAATCGGAATCGGAGGAGTCCGGATCTGATACCGGTGAGTATCGACTATGCAGACAATGGCATGAGCAGAATCTATGCTCCTCGATGTTCTCGGGGGCTAATCCCGGTGTAGACCAGGGATGATCTGCGGCCGATGTCAATGCCAGGGCTGGTACCTCGGTTCTCGGTGCTGAGTGCATCGGTGCCAAAGGCAAAACCGATGTCTAAGCCTGTACTGGAGTGGATGGAGTCATCGAGGTCAATGCTCCTGGCTGCAGTCCTGGGGCTGTCAGTGCTAAGGGACTGAAGCCCCTAGGAGAGCCGCTAAAGTCCTCTCCAAGGACAGCATCTGTTGATCCAGGGAGGTAGCCTATGTCTTGTCCAATGAAACAATGGGGCTGGGTGCCACCATACCAGAGCAAGGCATTGGGGGCTCTCTGGAGGCTGAGGTCTCGGGTGTCTCCTGATTTCCCATCGAGGTTTTGGAGGGCAAGTCCTCCCGCTGGGGATGCCTGGACCGATGTCCAGATTCAGAAGTCGTCCTGGATGATTCCCGGTGAGTCAAATGGGATTTTTCCCTTGATTCCCAAGGAATCCTTGGACTTTTCTCTCTGCTTCTCAGAGGAGTCTTGGGACTTTACCTTGTCTTTTGGAGGTTTTGAAGTAGACGTGGTTTTTTCAGTCTTCGAGTGTCTCGACTCTTTGGAGTGCATTGAACTGTGAGAACATTAAGGTGCTCCTGAGGAAGTGGAGGCCAACATCATTGAGTCCGATGGGAAGAGTTCCTCAAACCTTTTGGCCCCATTCTAGGCCCCTCTTCGTCATCTGTTTGCAGAGGGAGCAGTCTTGGGGAATATGGTCAGGACTCAAGCACTTCAGACACCAATCGTGTTTGTCTGTCACCGAAATGGTGCTGGAGCACATGGTGCATTTTTTGAAACCACTAGAGGGTTTCTCCATCTTAAGATGGTGGGTAAGGCCAAAGGGACACAAAGGCCCTGAAGAAAAAGAAAACGTTTTTTTCTTTTTTTTTTTAAAGGAAAAAGATAAAGACAAAAATTATGAAGTGAAAAAGGGGTATCGAGGCGATATTGGGGCGGTTAGGCAGAACGGTAAGTAGAAAAGTTAAAGGTTTTTTGCTGCGATAAGAGGGTTGGGACCCGTTAGCTCCGCGGAAAAGGAAAAAGAGGGAGTTGGGAGAGCGGTAAGGTAGCAGTGCAGGGGAGCTTCCCGCAAGAGCTCTGTCGGTACCCGATGTCATCCATATGTGAAGACTACGTTCCTGCTTGTTCCTGGAGATGCAAATTTCTAGTCACCATGGTGACCTGGTGCCTGGTGTCTGTTGAGCTCTGCCACAGGGAAAACAATGTATTGCTTGTTAAAACGCACATGCATTCAATGCCAACTATTCAGGTGGCATTAATGATCTGCGCTAATTGCAGTAGAAACAGATGTGTGGCAAATTAGCATGTGTTAACCACAAGGCACCATCTACGCCCATTCCCCGTCCTTTTCTAGGTTATGTACTTAACACATGAATTAGAGAGTGCTAAATTTTTATCAAAAAGTAGGCACCTATGTAGGCACTATCTTCTACAAATATGGACAGCTATCCACAGGGTCATCAGGATTTGGCATCAATTCAATGGCACTTAAAAACAACAAAACAGGTACCCACTTGTCTTTATAAAATACTATCATATGTAACAGAGAATGCACCTTGAATATAGGCGCGATCACGTACAACTGCCAGCAAGCAGGTGCAAAGGTTCATGCATACTTTACACACGAGTGCAGATTCAAGTATTTTATAATCTTTGGGTGCACATGCGAGCTCCATTCATATTCCACGCACACCGTGCCCTCGCTAAATCTACTGGCAAAGTATGCACCATCATGCTAAGGTGCACATATTTATGCAGGATGGTATTTTACAAGAGAGGTCATTTACAGATGCATGTGACCACATCTCACAGAAATGACCTTATAAAATGATCTAGTCCTTAATACAGTTTAATATAATGAGCCCCAACTCCTCCACCACTCTCATTACACTGCAAGTTCCTTCTTTTCTGATTTAAAACAATCGCTACTGAAAGACTCCTGGAGTTTACATAAACTATTCATTTTATTGATTTTTAATTCTAATTTTGTCATATTAACACAAAATATTTGTTCCAGGCCTTGATGCCTGTCCTGACTTACACCCCCAGTAGTTTCCATGTCTCTCCTTTCCTACTGGGAACTGCAATGTCAGCAGCAGGTCCCATAAGAACATGATAAATACCATACAGCCTGTCTAGTCTGCCCATCCAAACCAGTTACTAAGCTCTACAATCCATTCCTCTCCTACAGGGATCCTCGGTGCTTATCAGATGCAGTTTAGTCTCCACCACCTACACTGGGAAACTGTTCTGAATATCCACCATCCTTTCCATGAAGAAATATTTAGCCAGTTTTGTATACCACCTTATCCTTCAATCAAAGTGGTTAGGGATATAACGATATTAAATAATTCCTTAGATTATGCCCGAGACTATCCCCCTTTCTATGAGTACTCTTTTCCATGAGACCTACTGGCAACCACATTGCTCCAATTGCATAGTGAACAAAATGTCTTGTGGTTCTGTTGCTATAATAAACAGAAAAATTCCCAGGGAAAATTAAACAAAACAATGAAAATGAAGGGCCTGGTGAATGTCTAATTAGTCACATGTACACAATTCTATTTTCCCTTAAAGCCACACACAAACACATCCAAAATTCTTTCTTCCCGCTACTTCTATCTATCTGTTTTCCGGAACAGAGGAGCTCCTACTTTTAAAAAGAAATATTACCTTCATGGCTTTATAAAGTCTTTCAGCAAAGAATGCAGGCTTGTTCTTAATACTCCTAACTTAGAATAAAAGAAAAAAAAAGTTAACACACATGAAAGACAATTTTAGATAGGTTGTGGAGACGGGAAATTAAGATGTCCAGGCATGACATGGAAAATTCCCACTGTATTTTACAAAAGATGTAGAGCCTCCTGTAACACACGTGCAAGAACATTCAGGACTGCACATGAATCTCCCACCACATCCACCAGGAGCAGCGATTTTAAAAAACTGCACATGGTAGGGGGAAAAAGAATGTGTCCTTCTCTTCCCTAACTGCGCATGAGAATGGCTTTTCAAAATTACTGCTCCTGACAGCATCTATCTTTCTCACTCCCCAATCCCCCCTCCCTACCAATCAATCAATCAATCAATCCCACCCATTCTAACACACCCTCCCAGCAAATCTCCAAATCTCAGACTCCACCTCTGCTCTTACCAGGGTCCCTGATAGTCTATCACGACCAGTCGCTCCTACTACTGATGGCTCAGAGTTCACAATGGCACTGTTGACCCTAGTGATTATCAGGCTGCCAAATAATGGCATTTATACAAAGAAATGCTTCTCAAATGGCCCCCCTAAATATACTAGTAAGATCATATTTTGTCCTCTAGCCTGGAATTACTATCCAGGGTCACCCCCAGAGTTGCTTCAAAGCGTTGGTGCCCTAGGTAAGCCTTAAGCTGTCAGAATCTATCTTTTAACTTGGAATGCCCTGCTCCTTGCCACCCTAGGCGACTGCCTAGTTTGCCTGGTGGGTGGGCTGGCTCACACCCACATTGTGGCCATTTCAATAAAATGGCCGAGTACTTAAGGGAAGTGGAATTGCAATGGGCTAAACTAAAGGTGGCAATAAAAGGGGCAACAGATAACTATGTAAGAAAAGTAAATAAAAACAAGAGGAGAAGGAAACCTATAAATGACTGCTTCTTGGAGCAGCTGGTTCATGAACCGACCAGAGGGGAAGCCATATTAGACCTAGTCCTTAGTGGAACACCAGATCTAGTGCAAGAGATAAGGGTGTTGGGGCCACTTGGCAATAGTGATCATAGCATGATCGCCTTTGATTTAATTAGTGGAGGAGGGATAGTAAGGAAATCCACAGTACTACCTTTTAACTTTCGAAAGGGAGACTATGATAAAATGAGGAAAACAGTTAAGAAAAAACTAAAAGGAGCAGTTGCGAAGGTTAAAGACGTACATCAAGCTTGGGTGTTGTTGAAAAATACTATCTTGGAAGCTCAGACCAGCTGTATTCCACGCTTTAAGAAAAGTGGAAGGAAGTCCAAAAAACTGCCAGCATGGTTTAAAGGTGAGGTCAGAGAGGCTGTTGCCAAAAAAGCATCTTTCAGCATCTTCTGAGGAGAAGGATGTTACCAGTGGTGTGCCCCAGGGATCTGTCCTTGGTCCAATTCTTTTTAACATCTTTGTTAGTGATATAGCGGAAGGGCTGTCGGGTAAGGTTTGCCTCTTTGCGGATGATACCAAAATCTGCAATAGAGTAGACACCCAGGAAGGGGTAGATAACATGAGGAGGGATCTAGCTAAGCTTGAAGAATGGTCTAGAATTTGGCAGCTGGGATTTAATGTTAAAAAATGTAAGGTCATGCATTTGGGCTGCAGCAATCCAAGGGAGCAATACAGTATAGGAGGTGAAGTACTTTTGTCCACTAAAGAAGAGCGGGACCTAGGCGTGGTTGTGTCTGATGATCTTAAAGTAGCTAAACAGGTAGAAAAGGCGACAGCAAAAACTAGAAGGATGCTTGGGTGCATACGGAGAGGAATGGCTAGCAGAAAAAAGGAGGTGATAATGCCTCTGTATAAGTCTTTGGTGCGACCTCAGTTGGAGTATGGTGTGCAATTCTGGAGACCGCACCTTCAAAAGGATGTGAACAGGATGGAGTCAGTGCAGAGGGTTGCTACTAAAATGATTAATGGGCTTCGTTATAAAGCATATGAGGACAGACTTAAGGATCTTAATATGTACACCTTAGAGGAAAGGCGGGATAGAGGTGATATGAATGAGATGTTTAAATACCTCCGTGGCATAAATGTTCAGGGAGAGAGCCTCTTTCAGTTGAAAGCAAGTTCTGCTACGAGGGGACATGGGATGAGGGTGAAGGGAGATAGATTCAGGAGTGATATGCGGAAATATTTCTTTACGGAAAGAGTAGTGGATCCATGGAATAGTCTCCCAGTGGAGGTGGTAGAGATGAGGACAGTAACTGAATTCAAAAAAGCATGGGACCAACACAGAGGACCTCTAAAAGGTAAAAAGTGGACTGTTGTAGTTGTTGTTATGGAAGGACAGACTAGATAGGCCATGTGGTCTTTTTCTGTCATCATGTTTCTATGTTTCTATGAAATGGAAAAAAGAGCCAAACGACGAAACCTGGAAACAGCACAAACACTGGCAAGTCAAATGCAAGGCATTGATAAGGCAGGCAAAGAGAGAATTTGAGAAGAAGCTTGCTGCGGAAGCAAAAACGCGAAATAAAGACCTTTTCAAGTACATTCGTAGCAAAAAACCTGTGAGAGAGTCAGTTGGTCGATTAGATGATAAAGCGGTTAAAGGAGCACTAAGAGGCGACAAGGCGATAGCGGAGAGACTGAATGAATTCTTTGCTTCGGTCTTTAATGAGGAAGATGTAGGGATGTTACCCATGAGTGAAGTGGTATTTAAAGGTGTGGAAGAATTGAAGGAAATATCGATACATCGGGAAGATGTCTTACAACTATTAGATAAACTGAAGAGTAGCAAATCACCTGGGCCGGATGGTATACATCCAAGGGTGTTGAAAGAACTGAAATATGAGATTGCAGAACTGCTATTAGTAATCTGTGAACTATCAATCATTAAAATCATCTCTAATACCTGAAGATTGGAGGATCGCCAATGTAACACCAATTTTTAAAAAGGGTTCCAGGGGTGATCCAGGAAACTACAGACCGGTGAGCCTAACGTCAGTACCGGGAAAAACGGTAGTAACCATCATAAAGAATAAAATTACTCAGCATGTAGGATAGTCACAACCTAATGGGAGACAGCCAACATGGCTTTAGACAAGGAAGATCTTGTCTTACTAATCTGTTATGTTTTTTTGAAGAAGTGAATAAACAGGTGGACAAAGGTGAGTCGGTTGATATTGTGTTTCTGGACTTTCAGAAAGCCTTTGACAAGGTCCCTCATCAGAGACTTTTGGCAAAACTAAAGAGTCATGGGATAGGAGGCAGTGTACTATTGTGGATCAGGAACTGGTTAAAAGATAGAAAGCAGAGGGTAGGGCTAAATGGCCAATTTTCCCAATGGAGAAAGGTGAATAGTGGTGTACCCCAGGGATCTGTGCTGGGTCCGCTGCTTTCTGACATATTCATAAATGACCTGGAAAGTGGAATAACGAGTGAGGTTATCAAATTTGCAGATGACACGAAGCTATTTAAAGTTGTTAAAACCCAAGAGGATTGTGAAAAATTGCAAGAGGATCTTGATAAATTGGAAGACTGGGCATCAAAATGGCAGATGAAATTTAATGTGGACAAGTGCAAGGTTATGCACCTAGGGAAGAACAACCCAAACTATGGTTACACGATGCAAGGTTCCACATTAGGAACCACCACCCAGGAAAAAGATTTAGGCGTCATTGTGGATACCATGTTAAAACCCTCGGCCCAGTGTGCAGCGGCGGCCAAGAGAGCAAATAGAATGCTAGGTATGATAAGGAAAGGAATGGAAAATAAAACAAAAGATATTATGATGCCTCTATATCGTTCCATGGTGAGACCGCACCTTGAATATTGTGTGCAATTCTGGTCGCCGTATCTTAAAAAGGATATAGCGATTTTAGAAAAGGTACAGAGAAGAGCCACCAAAATGGTAAAGGGGATGGAAGGATACTCCTATGAAGAAAGGCTAAAAAGGTTAGGGCTCTTTAACCTGGAAAAGAGACGGCTGAGGGGAGATATGATAGAAGTCTATAAATTAATGAACGGAGTGGAACGGGTAAACGTAGATCGATTGTTTACCTTATCAGAATATAGAAAGACTAGGGGACATGCAATGAAGCTACAGGGTAAACTATTTAAGACTAATAAAAGAAAATATTTTTTCACTCAACGTGTAATCAAACTCTGGAATTTGTTACCGGAGGATGTAGTAAAGGCTGTTAGTGTAGCTGGGTTTAAAAAAGGTTTGGACAAGTTCCTGGAGAAAAGGTCCATAAACCATTATTAAGAAGTGACCGAAGATATCAATGCTTGACCCAGTACAAGCATTGTGGAACTTGTGTCTCTTGGGGAAACTGCTAGGTACATATGACCTAGATTGGCCACTGTTGGAAACAGAATACTGGGCTTGATGGACCTTGGTCTGACCCAGTATGGCATATCTTATGTTCTTAAAAAACACAGCTTTCGCAAAATTCAAAAGCTGCAAACAGAAGAACACAGAAATGAATACAGGATCAAGTTCAAAGAGTCTAAAAGAGAAATAAGGATAGCAAATCAAAGGCAGAGGAAAAGATGGCTAAAGATGTTAAGGGTGGCGACAAAACTTTCTTCAGGTATATTCGGGAAAAGAAGAAGATCAGAGTTGGAAATGCAGGACTCAGAAGTGCTGGGAAAGGACTCGTGGAAAGTGACATTGAAAAAGCGAAATTGCTAAACAAATACTTCTGCTCTATTTTTACTAAAGAAAATCCTGGAGATGGACCAGCTGTGACTCCCAAATATAAATGAGAATGAAGTAGATACCACACCATTCACAGAAGATGATGTGTTAGAACAACTTGCTAAACTGAAAGTGGACAAAGCCATGGGACTGGATGGGATACATCCCAGGACACTGAAAGAGCTCAGAGAGGTTCTTGCAGGACCGTTAAAGGACGTCTTCAACAGGTCCTTGGAAACCGGAGAGGTTCCTCAGGACTGGAGAATGTCTGATGTTGTACCTCTTCACAAAAGTGGTGACAGGGAAGAAGTGTCAAACTACAGACCCGTGAGCCTTACCTCAGTGGCGGGAAAAGTAATGGAGGCGCTCTTGAAAGAGCATAGTGAACTTTCTCAAAACCAACAGGTTGCAAGATCCGAGGCAACATGGTTTTACCGAAGAACGGTCTTGCCAGACAAATCTGATTAAGTTCTTTGACTGGGTGACCAAGGAACTAGATCAGGGGCATGCAATGGATGTCATCTACCTGGATTTCAGCAAAGCCTTTGATACTGTTCCTCATAGGAGGCTTGTCAAACTCAGTAGCTTGAGGATGGGTCCCAAGATGGTAAACTGGATTAGAAAATGGTTGACTGACAGACAACAGAAGGTGATAGTACATGGAGCTCACTCGGATGAAAGGAAGGTGATTAGCGGGGTGCCCCAGGGTTTGGTCCTGGGCCCCACTGTTCAATGTATTTGTGAGTGATATTGCTGAAGGACTGAATGGAAAAGTATGTCTTTTTGCAGATGACACAAAACTTGGAAAAGAATGGACTCCCCCGAGGGAGTGATTAACATGAGGAAAGATCTACAAAAGCTGGAAGAATGGTCTAATTCTTGGCAGCTACGATTTAATGCGAAAAAGTGCAGTGTCATGCACTTAGGTAGCAGAAATCCAAGGGAAACGTACGCGATAAGGGGCGAGAGGCTGGTATTCACGGTTCAGGAGAAAGACCTTGGTGTGATTATCTCTGATGATCTCAAGGTGGCAAAACATTGCGACAAGGCAGTGGCAAAAGCCAGGAGGATGTTGGGCTGCATACAAAGAGGGATTACCAGCAGAAAGGAAGAGGTACTTATGCCACTATACAAGTCACTGGTGAGGCCTCACTTGGAATACTGTGTTCAGTTTTGGAGACCATATCTTGCAAAAGATGTAAAAAGACTGGAAACTGTTCAGAGGAAGGCGACCAAAATGATTTGGAGCCTGCGTCAGAAGCTTTATGAGAAGAGACTTGAAGACCTAAATATGTACACTTTGGAGGAGAGGAGGGACAGGGTAGATATGATTCAGACTTTTAAATACTTAGAGAAATGATGAACAAACAAACCTCTTCCAAAGACGGGGAAGCTGCAAAATTAGAGGGCATAACATGAAGCTTCAAGGTAGTAAACTGAAAGGCAATGTCAGGAAATATTTTTTCACTGAAAGGGTGGTGTATACTTGGAATGCCCTCCCGATGGAAGTGGTGGGGGCAAACACGGTGACGGAATTCAAAATGGCATGGGACAAACACAGTGGATCCCTTTACAGCAACAGGATAAAAACAAAATAAACGGTACCATCTAACTTCTGAACCATCTAACGTCTCAACTAATAGGGGTGTCCTACATGGAGTGGTGGGTTCACCCCTAAACAAAGACATGGGGAGGGCTGGCCTGCACAGAGCGACAGGTGCACCTACTCTTGCCATCTTGCTGGGCAGACTAGATGGACCATGCTGGTCTTTATCTGCCATCATTTACTATGTTACTATGTATTTCGCCACACTAGAAGCATGCACAAAGCATGATGCCTAAAGTACGAGTGGTATACAGCTTAACACACAAGTGCCACGCCACATGCCTACACCACAAAACCCCGAGCATGTGAAGCACTACGCCTCGACATACTACCCCCAGAGAGAATCCCATACCAAGCCTCGACATACTACCCCCAGAGAGAATCCCATACCAAGCCTCGACATACTACCCCCAGAGAATCCCATACCAAGCCTCTGAGCACCAAGCCACACTAGCTCAAGTTTTCTCCCAAAGGCAAGGCATCCGGAAATGAAGATGCAAATTCAGCAAAGCTGATTGACTAATGCTGCTACAGAAGCTAATAGAAGCACTGTATATTCATGAGACGTGCCTGAACATTAGGCTTTTTGTTCCACTCTCTCACTATATCAGTTTAAAATATAGTATTAAATGACTTCTCAGCACAAGTTTCTACCATCATCCAGGGCCCGAATACTCAGTTTCTTATCCCAGAGAGCTGCCACATTTAAGTCGCTTGTACAAAGTAAAAGCGGTATGGCCTCATCTTTACATTATATTGCCTATAGTCCACAGTACCAAACCTGAATGTAGAAGGTTACTGACCGATAGCCACCAGCGCATCCTTCACATCTCCAGACATCTCCTTCTTGATGGTATGCTCCACATCATGGTTGGTCTGTTTTACGTACTCCTGGAACACTGAACACAGGGATGAGATGGTCACCCATCAAATCAAGTGAGAAGACCTCCCCAAGCTTCGCAACCAACAGCAGAACTTTGTCACTGACCAGGACACCAGATGCATCACATCAGAACCAGAGACTAGATCCTACCCATCCTCTATTAATTGACTAATCGGGCTGTTTTACCTTGTTCTGCTCTCCTTTTGGGAACCTAACAGATACCTGTTACCTGGATTGGTCACTATTGGAAACAGGATACTGGGCTTGATGGACGTTTGGTCTGACCAAATATGGCATATCTTATTGTTTTCATTTTGATTAGAAAAGGACTGTGGTGTAATTCCATCTCTTTCCATCACCCTTCTCTCTACAGTGACATTTTACTTACCAGTTAATGCCCTTTCCTTGAGTCCTGCTAAACCATTCCAGAAAAGTGGGTTGTGTTCCCCTACCAGCAAGTTGGTGGAGACAAAGAACCAATGAAAAGTCCATGTTTCAATGACATCACTCCTATGCCTCTATTCACCTCAGCCAGAGGTCCCCCTTCAGTATCCATCCATGGGAGAAACATGGCAAACCTCACACAACCTCAACATGGGCAATAAAGAGTAATCAACAGTAAAGAATTATGCACAGGAAAGCATAAATAGAAGGCTGTCAGTTGAAGATGAACCTACAGAGCTAAGTATAAATTCATAGCAGACCCAAGGGTACCGCAGCAGAAGAACAGAGCAAAACAATTCCAGGGGAGGGGCCTTGGACTGGTCTAGCAGGACTCAAGGAAAGGACATTAACTGGTAAGTAAAATGTCACCTTTCATACTTTCCTGCTAGACCAATCCAGACAAGTTGGATGTACCAAAGCTACAACTCCATTGGGCAGAAGACACAGCAACTTCAAAACCCTTGAGCCAAAGGTCATGTCCACCTGCGCATGGACATCCAAGCAATAATGCTCGACAAAAGTGGAAAGTGATGCCCATGTCGCTGCCCAACAAATATCCACAAAGCTACCGAGCTCTGCTCCGCCCATGAGGACACTTGTGCTTGGGGCACGCAAACCCTCCGGAACCGGCCAGTTCCACAACAGATACACCAAGGTGATAGCCTTGTTAATCCAGCGCCCCAAAGTTGACTTAGCCCCCACCTCATCCCTGTGCATACCGGCAAATAGCAGAAAAAGATGGTCAGACTTACGAAAGGAATTTGTAACCTTGAAATACCGGAGAAGCACCCTTTGGACATCCACAAGGCAAAGATCCTTATCCTTCCCCCAGCACTGCTCCTTAGAGAAGGAGGGCAGGCAAACTACGAAGGATTGACATTTCCAGGCACTGTGTTAGAGTCTGCATCACTAAAGTTCCGGTTAATTTACCTACAAATTCATCGCTATACACACATCAAACTCCTGCATCAACATCCATGGTTCCTACACTCCTGACGAAGGCTGTTGCCGAAACCCAACCCATGTAGGGTAGGACCACCAGATGTTATTAAAGGTTTTATGACTCCTAGACTGTCTTCTGTGGTTTCCATCACCTCGTTACATACTTGTTAGATATTTGTGAGAGTGTGTGCGTTTTTCCCTTGGACTTGGACTTCATCCTGTAGAAAGGCCAGCAGAGATGATACCTTGGCCACCTCAGGAGCCAACTGCCGAGCGCTGCACCATCGCTCAAAGAGGCACCATATCCACAAGTAGGCTAGCTTACCTCCTCCAGGCTTGAAGCAAGGTGGAGACTATCAGCGAAGAGTAACCTTCATGTGCTAACCATAAAATCTCTCTTTTTTCAAGAGCCAAGTTGTAAGAACGCAGGGAACAGGATTCTACAGGATGATCGGTCCCTGCCGCAATAAGCCCCGAGATGGAGACAACCAAAGAAGAAGCGCCTGCAGGAGCCGCATCAGATCTCTGAACCACGCTCTCCTTGGCCAATCTGGCACCACAGGAACAATCCTGCCTGGCTGGTGCTCTATACACTGAATCACATGCCCCACCAGGGGTCACAGAGGAAACACATACAGCAGACACTGACTTGGCCAAGGCTGGGTGAGGGCATTGACATCCTCAGACCCCATCTCCACGTGGCGAATGAAGAAGCGGCAAGCTTTGGCATTAGAGAGGGCTGCCGTCAGATCCATTTTGGGGTGACCCCAGTGGCACAGAATTATCTGAAACGCCTCCTGACTCAAATCACACAATCATACAGAGAGAGTGCCGGCTGAGGAAGTCCACTTCCACACTGTCCACTCCAATAATGTGCTGAGCTGACAAGACTAGGAGGTTTTCTCCACCCAGGCAAACAGGAGAGCCATCTCCAGAGCTACCAAGGCACTCCTCATGCTGCAATGTTGACCGACATAAGCCACCACTGTAGCGTTGTCCAAAAACACTCAAGCTGTCTGGTCCTCAACCAGGGGCTGGAAACGCAGAAGAGCCAACTCGATGGCCCTTGCCTCGAGACAGCTGATGGACCAAACCGCTTCCCTGTGCTTCCAATGGCCTGGGGCTGTTTGGTCTTGGCAATGGGCTCCCCAGCCCAAAAGCCTGGTATCCATCATCAGGAGGATCCAGGAGAAATCGTCCAGCAGAACACCCTTCCTCAGATGACAGGGCTGCTGCCACCACCACCACAGACTGGATTCACCATTAATAGGAGCGGGAGCCTGTGCTCAAACTTTTAGGAACTTGGGGACCACCAAGCCAGCAAGAACCGATGGAACATTCTCATATGAGCATTTGCCCTCGGCACCACCTCTATGGTAGCCGCCATTAGTCTGAGTAGCTGAAGATAATCCCAAACATTGGGAGCCTGCTGTGCACAGAACAGCACTAGTCAAATTCAACAGTCTTTTGATTTTCTTCTCAGGCAGGAAAATTCTGCCAACTTGAGTGTTGAAACATGCTCCCAGAAACTCCAGGGACTGGGAAGGCAGCAGCTGGATCTTTCGCTGATTGTTCACCCAGCCAAGGCTTTCCAAAAAGGACATCACCAGAGATACTTCTGAAAGGGAATGCCCCAGATGAGCAAGTTGTCCAGATATGGATGGACACAGATCCTTTGGTGCTGCAGCCACCACCACCATGACCTTGGAGAAGGTCCTCAGAGTGGTGGATAACCTGAAGGGGAAGGTGGTGAACTGATAGCGACAGCCAAGCACGGCAAAACACAGATACTTCTGTTGATCTGCCCAGATAAAGAATGTGAAAGTACACGTCAGCCAGATCCAGAGAAGACAAGAATTCTCCCCATGGTGCACCGCTTCAATTACAGCACACAAGGTTTCCATCCAGAAGTGCAGGACACGCAAGTGCTCGTTGACTCCTTTGTGGTCCAGAATGGGCCAGAAGGAACCACCCTTTTTTGGCACAAAATAGATGGCAGTATCTGCCCTTGCCCCGCTTGTCTGGGGGAACGGGCACTAAGGCCCTTAGGAGCAGCAACTTGTGCAAGATGGAACACAATGCGGCACTTTTGATTGCTGACCCACAAGGAGAAATGGCGAAGGCATCCAGAATCAATTCCTTGCATTCCAGGACATACCGACCTGAATGATGTCTACCACCCAATGATCCTTGGTGACCCGGCCGCATTCCTGTAAGAAAAGGCGAAGCCTGCTTCCAACTGGAGGGACCTGGAAATGGGCCCATAAACCTTTGTTGTGCAGACCAGGAGGGTCCACTTCTGGAAGGAACCAAGTCCTTGGGCCCACGGGCTCCACAAAAGGACTGAGAGTGAGCTTGAAGTCCAGAAGCAGAGGAGAAGAAAGGCTTTCCAGGTTGGTAATGATGAAAGTTTTAAGCTCATGGTGGACAGGTGGAAGCTCATGAGAAAGGTGATTAAACTGTCTCGTCCAGGTCCTTCACCAGCTTCTCCAAATTGGCTCCAAACAGCTTCTCCAAATTGGCTCCAAATTGGTTTCTCTTTAAAGGCTAGTTAGGCCAGCCGGGCTTTGGAGGAGGAGTCCATCACACAGTACCAGAGAAAGATCCACCTCCATGACACAGTAGACAGTGCACTGTTTCTGGACATCAAATGCACCGGGGTCATATATGGCATCAGAAAGGAAGGCCGCAGCTGATTCCAAAAGAGGGTTAGTATCATCCACTGAAGCAGGGCTCGAGAAGTCAGGCTCATACACAGACAATTGGAAAATAGTTGTCACCGCAAACAATGGACTCCTCAACAAGGCATCTACCTTTCGGTCCAGAGGATCCTTTAAAGCAAGTCATCTTCCACAGGGATGGTGATCCGCTTACTAAGCGCTGTGGCCTGTGCATCCACCTTGGGAATATCAAACCACACCACACACTCCTCCTCCAGGAGAGTGTACATCTTACATACTCTTAACCCCCGAGATAGGGAGCCAGGAGAATCTCACGCCCTATCCTTGATTATCTCTGGGAACGGGGAGACAGTAGTGTATTTCTGCACCCCTTACAGAAGCAGGTGCACCTTCGGCTTCTGCTCCATTTCTGGAGCATCTGCCAAGTTAAAGGTAGATGAAAACCTGGCAATCAATGCTGTCAGCTCCACCTTCCACAATAGGTGTATCACCATGGCCTCATTGCAGTCTTCTGAAAGCGAGAGCAATTCCTCATCCACATCAGAGCCCAGCATAGAGACATCTGAAAAAGTCATAGTCCAAATCTCAAACCGGTTTAAGATGGACCCCATCTCCAGGGAACACCCCTCACCAGGAATGCTTAGCCAAAGGCAGTTGAACAGGGCTTGCACTCTCAGCCTGCCCCCCATGAAATTGCATCCGGGGGCTTCTGGAGGCTGCAGGGTCTGCATTTCCATGCCAGAAGGACCAGGCCTGCTGTTTAAGGGAAAAGAATTCTGGAGAAAACAATCCGGAGTCCAGCAGCTCATCTCTCAGAAAAAACTCCCTAACACCAGGGGGCATCTCCGCCGCAGATCCCCTAGAGGATGAGGAACAGCTCACGGCCTGTGCTGGACCCTCCGGTTGGCTGTATATTCTTACCCACAGTGCTATCTGTCACCTCCTGCCCTTAGGCAGTCAAGACCAGACTAACTGCATTCCCCGGATGAGAGGAGGAGGAGCAGGTCCTCTAGAAGCGAATCGGAGACAGCCATACAGGAAAAGCAGCATCCGGAATCAGGAGATGAGGTCCCTCACTTGCCAAAAGGTCAAACATTTCCTGGAAGAAGACAAGGAGAGTTAAGGCAAGTATCACATGATGTGCTAAGGCTGCAGTGGCCCAAAGGTGCGCAGTAACTACGCATTTACTGCAATGCGCATCACAGGCGCTAAGGAAGGGGTGCATGTTGGAGCTGCTTGGGTGGATCACGCATTAGGACTGCACAACTGCCAGGCGCCTAATAGCTATAGTGCATATAAAGAAATGCACGCAGAAAATGGCAGGAAAACCACACATTGTGCCAATGGTAGCTAGCAGTCCACCCCGAATTGCATCCCAGGAAGACAGAATCAGGAGTCCCCAATAAGGACAGTGACGAGGTCAAGTCTTCGTACTCAACTCGAGAGCCCCAGCAGCCCTACTCTCCGGAAACTGTCTGCTAGCCACCTTAAATGCAGTGCTGCAAAGCCAGAGAAACAGATACCTCTGAGAGCCTTCTGCAATCTTTGGGAGAGAACTGGGGGAGAACAAAGAAAGAGGGGCGTTGAGGTTGTATGAGGCAGATCCTTCCAGTTTTTGGCTACTCCACAGGCTCTGATCCAGGGTAAGAGTGTGGAGCTGAACCAATTTTCCTGCCTCCTATAGCTACCGAAAACACTGCAGTCTAGTGGGGCTTCCCACATCACGCTCTAGTGAGATATCAATCTGCAGACTGTCATTCACAAGCGTTTTAAAACGATCTTTTCCTCTCAAATCTTTTGAATTTTCTTTAGAGAGGAGAAAATCCATCCACCATCTGCTGGAGACAAAGAAATATGGAAGGGACCTCTGGTGGCTGAGGTGCATAGAGGCAAGGGAGTGATGTCATTGAAACCTGGGCTTTTCATTTGTTCTTTGTCTCCACCAATTTGCTGGTAAGGGAACACAACCCACTTGTCTGGACTGGTCTAGCAGGACGATACGGAATTCTATTTATTTTTATAGTGCTATAAGGCATACATAGTGCTATACATATACATAAGAGACAGTACCTGCTTCCATAGAGCTTACAAGTTATTCACGACGGACAGAATAAAGAGGGGACTAGGGTAATTTTATAAACGAAATTATTAAAATGCACAGCTGTTAAACAGGAGAATAAGGGTTCAGGATCCAAAAGCAACCTCTGAGTCTGTTGTCCAAATTATGGTATCTTTGTACCTATACTATTTATTTATTTATTTAATTTATTTAGACAGTTTTGTATACCGCCTTATCCTTCAATCAAAGCGGTCACAACACAATTGGGGGATACATTTAACACGCAGGGATATGAGACACATACACTAATACTTACAGGGAACATGGGCAATGGAGGGTTAAGTGGCTTGCCCAAGACCACAAGGAGCACCTGTGGGACTAGAAACCCCAGTCCTTCCGGCCCAAGGTTGCTGTCCTCTAGTGGGATTTGAACCCCCGACCTTCCGGCCCCAACCACTAGGCTACTCCTCCCTTCAAGTCTCAGCTAAGTCTCAGCTAAAAGCTAAGTGACTCCTTTGTGTAAGGATCAAAGAGTTTGATGCAGGAAATGGAGCAATACTATGGAACACAATCTAGAAAAGAAATTCAACATAGCCTCTGGACATGTACACTTAAAGGCCCCGAGGGCTTCTCCACAAATTCAGATCTTCCAGTGTGTTCTTTATACCAAAATGTAACCACTTGTCCTGGTATTACTGTAATAATTCTTTTTTTTTTTTGGCCGATAGCAAATTCTGGTGTTATCCGAGAAATCAGGTTCGTTAATAGTGAAAAACTTGGCTGAGTGGTTGGAAAACATCTTCCTGGTTCCTGTTGGGCACTGTGCATGCCCTGCTCCAGAAATAGATACGCATCCTTCCGAGCAGCTCATACCACCCACGTCCTTCTCCTTCAGGGTCTTCTAGACAAGTGCGAATGGCCAGAGAAGCCCCACAGTCATTGCATATGAGGGAATAAATCCAGCCTTGTAGCATAGGCCAGTGCTAAAAATCACCTCTTTCAGGCAGCTTTTGAATCCTGCTCACTTGCCTTCCCTGTGTCTCCTCAGCTTTCCCTATTTCTACCCTTGTTCTCAGCTATTGTAGTGTCTGTCTTGCTTAGGCTGTAAGCTCTACAAGCAGGGACGGTCTTTTATATGTATCTGTACTGCCTTGTAGCGCTACATAAAAGTAGTAGTAAATCAGGGGAGTGGAGGAGTAGCCTAGTGGTTAGAACACTGGCTTGGTAACCAAGCAACCAGGGTTCGATTCCCACTAGCACTCCTTGTGGCCTTGGGCAAGTCACTTAACCCTCCATTGCCTCGGAAGAAAGGCCTGGCAATCTACTTCCGGTGACACTGCCAAGAAAACCCAGGAGCTTCTGGGTCGCCAGGAGTCAGCACTGACTCGAAGGCACACATTGCATTTGCAATAAATCAGGGGCCTGTTTCATATACACACACACCCCACCTCCTTCCTACCCCAGTTCTCTCCCAAAGTGAGAAAAGCTCCTGGGGGTCACTCTTGGACCCAGCTGCTAGGAAAATACAGCAGTGTCAGGTTGCTGGTGAGTGTGGGCTCTATGAAAAGTCCCACATTTCCTTTCAGGCCCACTCCAGCCTAAAGATAACCTTGCTCCTCCAGCTGACAAAAAAAAGCAGTCCCAACTAGGGTTGCCAACTGGCTCCAGATGCGCCCGACAGGTTTGATCCAGTCCTGGGTTTACCCCATTGCATGCAGGGACATGTAGTCTTGCTTTTCTTATGGAATGCAATGGAAAAATCAGAACTACATGTCCCTGCATGCAGTGGGGTAAACCTAGGACTGGATCAAGTGTGTCGGGCGCATCTGGAGCCAGTTGGCAACCCTAGTCCCAACATATGCTGGTTCTTTGAACTGGAAATATGTTCGCCCCATTCATCCAGAGAATGTTTTCATCTCGTAATGGTCTAGTCCTAGGAGCACACAGCTCTCAGAAGCCCCGATCCTCTTGCTCAGAAAAGGCTTCACTCTTTCTACACAACCTATAGCTGTAGGTTTTCTAAAAAGCTGACCTTGAGCACTTTATTTCTTACCTCTCCGTAGATGTGGATAACTTCGGGTGCATAAAATAGACATAAAACGAGTTTCTATGGAGTCAGAGTTACCGCTTCCGGTATCAGACATTTGCTGCATAACAGAAAATGAGAGATGGGGAAGGAGCGAGAGAGGAGAAGGAAGAAAATAAGGGAAGAGAGGGGAAGGGGAACGACGGGTAAAAAGAAAAGGCAAAGGACAGAACATGGAGGGGAGAATAAAAGGGGGAGGGGAGGACAGAAGAAAGAAAGACAAATTAATACTCACCTACAGATGGAAAATTACAGTATAAGCCACAGGTGGGGAAAGAAAATGTCGAAACTCACCAGGACAGCAGCAACAATCTGACAGCAAAGAGAGAGAGGGAGGAAGGCAGGTCAGCAACACGTCCTGCTGGTTTACCTGGCTATTACTGACTACAGAAGGCAGAGGGAAGAGGGGAGGGTAATAGGGAAGCTGGAGATGGAGGGGGGACAGCAGGAGACTTTGTAGCTAGTAAAAACAATATAGTTCCCACCTTGGCAAATGCTGCTGTAAGGTTAAAGTCACATTACACCTTGTAGTGCTATACAAATGATTAGTAGTAGTAAATGTATTTTTTAGAACAAATATTTCAAAACTATTATGGCCCTTGATATTAGGAGAGTGCTAGACCCTGCCCATGTTCAACTGCTGAGTCTTTGGGGGCCATATGGTCGTCCTATGCCATTATGTTCTCTATTATTGGGAAGAACCAGGGGTGGGACCGCACGATGCTAGGTAGGGACTTCTCCATCTGGGGCCATGACTACTTCTAGATACACAGGGCCAGATATTCGAAAGGCATTTCCACGGTTTACAGCCTTATAAACCGTGGAAATGCCGTTCAGCAGGACATTGAACAGCACTAACACAGTTAGCGTTGCTGAATACCCCTGCTCTTCTCCCCTACACGCCCCGATGCGGATCGCTTAGCATCGGGGTGTGTCGTAGGCGTTCTGGGGTGTGTTGTGGGTGGCAAGAGGCGGCACCGCTGCCCAGTTAGCTTCTGTGGATAAAAGATAGGTGCTGCAAAAGCTAGCAGCGGTGCAATATCGCCACTACCTGGTTAGCCTCTGTGGCTTCTGGGCATGTGCGGCGACCCCGGATATTCAATGCTGGAGCCGCATATGATCCCAGCATTGAAAAACCGCGGTTATGATGGTGGCGATGGCTGGGCGCTGTACTCGCGCCTCGCCGTCCTAACTCAGTATTGGGCCCATGGTTGTTTAGGTGGATAGACTATAAAGCAGGAAAAGAAAATCTTCAGATTCCAGTCCCACTTATTAAGCTAGAAGCCCAAAGACGGCTCAGACCATTGTGCCCTTGAAAGAAGCGTTCACGAGCTCCACACAAGGTTTGTTGATAAGAGTTATCCAGTTAAGTTTATTAGGAGGGCACACGATAGAGCTAAAGATATGGACGGACTCATTATTCAAGAGGGACAAGATTCCAAGTGATAGAATTATTTGTCCTTTGCTGTTTTCTACGCACTCAAAACAGCAATGTTGTTTGGTCCCATGACATATCTACCTTCCATTATTGTTCAGATAGTTAAGCTCATTGGTGGTCTTAACCTTTTTTCCCTTTTATACCTGCTGTTTTAGGCATCTATAGTATCAATTATTCCTCTTGTTTTGCATCAATTGGTGAGTTATTAGAGGCTTTTTGGCCCTTATCCATTTTTTGAAATGTGCTTTTGAAGTAATATTGCATCATTTCTAGTCTTGGCTTTGCCGTATCTATAGCTTTATTATTAAATTATTAAACATTCATTGGCATTTTTTATATATATCAGTTATTTATTATTTGTTTACTGTTATTATATGCACAATTTCAATGTATATGTCTCATGAACAATCATTTCTGGTGTATGTTATCTTTTATTTAAGATGTTAGGTTCCTGTTTTTATGATTGCTTTTTTATATATCTATGTTATTGGGATACATATATTCATCATTGATGTTATTTGTTTTAATTGGTTTTATTTTTTTGGAAATCATTGCCCCCTGAAGGTGGTCACTGGCTGAAACACATGTCAGGCTGACCTTATAGATTTTCAATAAAGTGCCCTCAACTGTGTGCTCCTATCCTGCTTTCTTTATGCCTGGTGACGCTGCAGGTGGGGGGGGGGGTTCTCCCTTGTTTCTTATTTTTGTTGTTTCGACTACAGCTGCTTTTTACCATCCTCCCCAGAAAATGCAGCCCTAGGTGTTTCCTAGTCCATCTAAAGTTCCACCGGCCCTGATAGGTTCTCATATGGCAGTCGCTCACTTTGATTACGTTCGACATACTTAAGCAAGGTTGAGCTACTGAAGTGTCCACCTAGCTTTGGCAGGTCATGCCCAATAGCACTACAGATGATATCTCAGCAGGAAGAGCACAATCAAAGTACACAGTACGACTAATAAAGTTAAATTAGGCTTTACCTGCTAATTGGCATTCCTTGAGCAACTCTAGTCCAGTTCTGCACTTCTGTGTAGTCAACTTCCTCAGCAGCTTGGAGACTGAGAATGACATCAGTGTATTATGGCAGCTGGCACCACCCACCAGCCCCAGTAACCTATTGACAAAGCAGCCTCACAGGTGAAACAAATAAGTAGACAAAACAATCGAAATGCAACACTATATAACTGTAGTCCCCCAGCCCCTAAAAGGGATCCTTTCTCCCTCCCTTCCAGAACAAGGAGGCGGCTTGCCTGCGGACTGCATAGCAGAGAAACCCTGCAGGGCCCAGACAAAAAGCTGCTATCCAAATGGCTACTGAAATTCAAAGAGCACAAAGCAAAAAAGACAGGCAGCCTCCTGTCAGCACCTACATGCCTCAATGTTGTGATTCGTAGGAAATTCACAGACCCCCAAATTCACCAAACTTTCTTCAGGCCCAGGATTGCGTTGCTGTATACCACCACCGAAATAAGGCGGATTCCAGGACTAGACTAGAGTTACTCGAGGAATGCCAATTAGCAGGTAAGGCCTAATTTAAACTTTCCTTATCGTTCCTCCAGTCCAGTCCTGCACCTCGAAATGCAATAGAGCAGTTCTATCGAAGGGAGGGGCCTGCGATTCCAGCATGAATTGCTACCCCTCTGAATATGGCATCCCCCACCATCTGCACATCCAGACGATAATGTTTTGCAAAAGTGTGAAGGGAGGACCAAATGACCACCCTACAAATCTCAGCAGGCGGAATCATACTATATTCTGCCCAAAAAGCCGCCTGCGCCCTGGTCGAATGAGCCCACAGCCCTACTGGCACCACCTTTCCCTTCAACATGTAGACAGACGCAATAGCTTCTCTAATCCGCCTGGAGATGGAGGCCTTGGCCGCTGCTTCCCCCTTGCGTTGACCCCCAAACAGTACAAATAAACAAGTCAATTTACAAAATGAAGCCGTCCTTTTCAAATAACTCTGCAATACTCTCCTTACATCCAACAGATGCAATTGCAGATCTACATCTCCTGCCGGTCCTCCCGAGAGTGCCGGCAGGGAAACAGACTGATTCAAATGAAAAACCGACACGACCTTGGGCAAAAAGGAAGGCACCGGCCAGAGCACCATCTTCTCCTTTGATTTGGAAAGGAAAGGGTCCCTGCATATGAGAGCTAGAAGTTCTGAAACCCTCCATGCCGAGCAAATCACCACCAGAAACAATGTTTTAAAGTGCCAAATCTTTCAGTGAGGAACTGCTCAATGGCTCAAAAGGGTGCCTTTGCCAGTGTTCCCAATACCAGATTGAGATCCCAGGGAGGAATGATTGATCGTCTAGGCAGCCAGATGTGCTTCACTTACTTTAGGAAACTGACCACATCCGGGTGCACTCCCAAGGACACTCCGTGC
This sequence comes from Ichthyophis bannanicus, assembly GCA_033557465.1. NCBI lineage: Eukaryota > Metazoa > Chordata > Amphibia > Gymnophiona > Ichthyophiidae > Ichthyophis > Ichthyophis bannanicus. The sequence continues at coordinate 66,600,190 of CM066050.1, read as the reverse complement.
ATCCGGCCCAGATAACAATAGCCGCCACTTGCAACCTCAAGGACCCAGATGTCAGGCCCTTCTCAAATCCTGCTTGCAAAAAGGCTAACACATCTGGCACTGTAGCTAGGAATGGCCAACCCTGCCTTTCATGACAAACCTCAAAGATGTACCAGATGTGGATATAAGATAAAGAAGAAGTGGACCTTTTCTGGGCCTTCAGCAACGTTGCTATCACCAGACCGGAATAGCCATACCTGCTCAACCGTGCCCTTTCAAGAGGCAGATGATAAGTGAATCAATCCACCTGAGGCTTTTGCAGTGGTCCCTGGTCAAGAGGTTATCCCCGATTGGCAGCCACCACAGCCAATCCGCTGTGAGGCACACCAGATCGGCATACCACGGATGCCTTGGCCAGCCAGGGGCTATCAGGATGACCATTTCCCGGTGAGCCTCGATCTGTTGCACCATGTGGCCTATGAGTGCCCACGGAAGGAAAACGTATAGGAATCCCTCTGTGGGCCACCTCTGCACCAGAGCGTCCAGGCCCTCTGACATCCTCTCTCGTTTTCTGCTGAAGAACCGGCTCTATTTGGCCATTGCAAACGTCACCATGAGATCCATGATCGGTGTACCCCATCAGCTCACTACCTGCGAGTAGACCACCTGGCACAACGTCCATTTCCCGGAGTCCACGTGCACCTGGTTCAGCAAGTCCATGGTCATGTCAGTTCTCGCCATATGTGCTGCTAACAATATTTGAAGATACTCTTCTCCCCACATTAGCAGTGCTTCGGCCTCTGCTTCCAAGCTTATGCTGCCTCTGCCTCCTTGCAGACTGATGTAGGCCATGTTGGTTGCATTGTCTGTGAAGACCCAGAGGTCCTTCCCCTGCAGCCACGGATGGAACTTCTGCAGCGCCAGGATGACTGCTTTCATTTCTAGTCTGTTTACGGACCACAATGTTTCCAGCAGGTCATCAGTGAGGTCCAGCTTGATGCCTGTAAGGGCATCCCCGCTGCCAAATGCTCGGGGCGGAGCCACCACCGGAACATTTTCCTAGTCACTGCCAGACAGGGCAGTCTATGCGACAAGAGATGTTTCTGGTGAGACCACCTGTGGAGCAGTATTCTCTGCAACTATCACATGTGCGTCCTTGCCCATGGTATGGATTCAAATCCCACTAGAGGACAGCAACCTTGGGCCGGAAGGACTGGGGTTTCTAGTCCCACAGGTGCTCCTTGTGGTCTTGGGCAAGTCACTTAACTATTTTACAGGGAACATGGGCAATGGAGGGTTATCTCAAAGTTATAATGCCCTGTTCAATGTAAACCACCTTGATATCATGAAAGGCAGTATATAAGACATGTTAAATAATAAATCATCCCTTGTTGCTTCATGCAGAATGCCTTGTGCATGAGCAGAACAAATTCAGGAGAAAACCCACCTGGGGCACTCACGCCACCAAGTCCTCGATATGTGTAAGGTCTGGGAGAGGCTTGGTCCCTACCATATGGCTCTAGCAGCGGGGGCACGTAGCAGAATCTCTGACCTCCCCGGCTGTTGAGTCCTGCTCCTCCTGGGCCTGCAAAGTACTCCCCGCTGCCCCAAAGGGACCTCACGCCCCAACATCAGTTCCGTGCTATCTTGCAGATCATCCTCTACTGACCGGGCCTCCTCCTTGCAGCTGCGGTAAATGCTCGTCTCAGAGACAGACCCCCGCCGGGCCCTGCAACCTACACTCTGTGGCCTTGCCAGCATGGTCTCCTGTCTGTGCTGCCCGACCGTTCCCCTCCTTCTGGTGAACTGGTCCTGCAGGTTAGTGGGAAGTCCCTCTTCAAACTCGCGCCAGCCGAAAACCATTGCTTCCTCTTGTTTGTCCTTTTATTTATTTATTTTTATTTTGATTCAGCACACTCTAAAGGTCTCTGCCCCAAAAACAGAACCTGTGGGGTTCCCACCTGACATCCGGTGATTCCTCGCCTCAGCGGATCTCTTCGGCCTCTGCTTCTGCACCCTTGAATGCTACTCCAAAATGGCACCTTTCCCACGCTGCTGAGAAGCTGCAGTCAGCCACATGGTTCTCAGCAGCGCGCCAGCAAATACTCTTGGGGATACTGACTCTGCCGCTATGCTCTCCGCGGCTGAAACACCCCTCACTCACCAGCTTGAACTGTGGTGCTGACCTGGAAACGGAGACGCTACTGCTCGTGTCCTGCCTCGTGCTCATCCTGTGCTTTCCGGCTTCAGCACCGAAGCAGAGTGTGCTCCCAAATGTTGCCTGCAGGCTTTGCTCCATGATTTCCTCACCTGGTAACGGGTTCGGGAGCCGCTAAAGATGTCTGGCCAACTCTGAAGCTACCCAGTCTCCTCCTTCGTGCCAGGGGGTGTCTATCTTTCCCTTCTTTTACACTCCCCACCGCATTTTTTTTTAACACTTAATTGCCAATAAGAAAATAAGATCTCAACCAGAAATAAAAGGTTAAATTAGACTTACCTGCTAATTGTAGTTCCTGGAGGAACTCCAGTCTAGTCCCGAAACCTCTGGGTTGTGATCCTCCTCCAGCAGCTTGGAGACTGAGAAACGTCACCCTTGTGATGTCACTGGTATATAAGCACAGGAACCGCCTCCTCACTCCAGTAACCTATTGACAAAGCAGACTCACCGGAGCAACAATTAAGAAGTGAACCATACCCACAAAATATAAACAACTAACTGAACTCTTAATGACCATATGTCAGACTATGGACATTTCCTCTGAAGCGTTCCATACATGCTGAGGTCCACTTTCCCCCCTTATGAAGAATGTTGACCCGATAACCATCCTCAAGTTGCACCCTGTGCTACGGTGAACTATGCTTCTACACAGCTAAACGTGACGCTTACTGTAAACTCGATCCTGCTTCAGGCCATAGTCCACAAAAAGTACCAGGGCGAGATACGGGACTAGACTGGAGTTCCTCCAGGAACTACAATTAGCAGGTAAGTCTAATTTAACCTTCCTGATCGTCCCTCCAGTCTAGTCCTGAAACCTCTGGGGATGTAACAGAGCAGTGAACAGATTCAACGGGAGGGCCCTGCTAGACCAGCCTGAAGCACAGCCAACCCAAAACAGGTGTCCTTTTCCGCCTGAATATCCAGACGGTATTGCTTGACAAAGGAGTGCAAAGACGACCAGGTCACTGCTTTACAGATTTCCACCGCTGGCACTAAACTGTATTCCGCCCAAGACGCCACTTACGCCCTAGTGGAATGAGCTCTCAGCCCTTCCGGAAACATTCGGCCTTTTAACAGATATGCTGATGTGATTGCCTCCTTCAACCACCGGGTAATAGAAGCTTTAGAAGCTGCTTCACCCTTGCTTGCTACCGCAAACAGCACAAACAGCCTATCCGACCTACGGAAACTGGCTGTCCTGCGGATATACCTTTTCAATGCTCGCCGAATATCCAACAGATGTAATTGCCCCGTGAAATGACCCTCTCTCTCTGCCTCGAATACCGGTAACGATACTACTCGATTCACATGAAAAGCCGACAACTTTCGGCAAAAATGACAGCACTGGTCTCAAAACCACCTTAGAATCGAAGACAGACAGAAAAGGCTTCCTACAGGACAACGCTTGCAATTCTGAGATTTGTCTCACCGAAGCAATTGCTACCAAGAACACCATAAGAACATAAGATATGCCATACTGGGTCAGACCAAGGTCCATCAAGCCCAGTATTCTGTTTCCAACAGTGGCCAATCCAGGTCATATGTACCTAGCAGTTTCCCCAAGAGACACAAGTTCCACAATGCTTGTACTGGGTCAAGCATTGATATCTTCGGTCACTTCTTAATAATGGTTTATGGACCTTTCCTCCAGGAACTTGTCCAAATCTTTTTTAAACCCAGCTACACTAACAGCCTTTACTACATCCTCTGGTAACAAATTCCAGAGTTTGATTACACGTTGAGTGAAAAAATATTTTCTTTTATTAGTCTTAAATAGTTTACCCTGTAGCTTCATTGCATGTCCCCTAGTCTTTCTATATTCTGATAAGGTAAACAGTCAATCTACGTTTACCCGTTCCACTCCGTTCATTAATTTATAGACTTCTATCATATCTCCCCTCAGCCGTCTCTTTTCCAGGTTAAAGAGCCCTAACCTTTTTAGCCTTTCTTCATAGGAGTATCCTTCCATCCCCTTTACCATTTTGGTGGCTCTTCTCTGTACCTTTTCTAAAATCGCTATATCCTTTTTAAGATACGGCGACCAGAATTGCACACAATATTCAAGGTGCGGTCTCACCATGGAACAATATAGAGGCATTATAATAACTTTTGTTTTATTTTCCATTCCTTTCCTTATCATATCTAGCATTCTATTTGCTTTCTTGGCCGCCGCTGCACACTGGGCCAAGGGTTTTAACATGGTATCCACAATGACGTCTAAATCTTTTTCCTGGGTGGTGGTTCCTAATGTGGAACCTTGCATTGTGTAACCATAGTTTGGGTTGTTCTTCCCTAGGTGCATAACCTTGCACTTGTCCACATTAAATTTCATCTGCCATTTTGATGCCCAGTCTTCCAATTTATCAAGATCCTCTTGCAATTTTTCACAATCCTCTTGGGTTTTAACAACTTTAAATAGTTTTGTGTCATCTGCAAATTTGATAACCTCACTCGTTATTCCACTTTCCAGGTCATTTATGAATATGTCAAAAAGCAGCGGACCCAGCACAGATCCCTGGGGTACACCACTATTCACCTTTCTCCATTGGGAAAATTGGCCATTTAGCCCTACCCTCTGCTTTCTATCTTTTAACCAGTTCCTGATCCACAATAGTACACTGCCTCCTATCCCATGACACAATATCAACCGACTCACCTTTGTCCACCTGTTTATTCACTCCTTCAAAAAAACATAACAGATTAGTAAGACAAGATCTTCCTTGTCTAAAGCCATGTTGGCTGTCTCCCATTAGGTTGTGACTATCTACATGCGGAGTAATTTTATTCTTTATGATGGTTTCTACCATTTTTCCCGGTACTGACGTCAGGCTCACCGGTCTGTAGTTTCCCGGATCACCCCTGGAACCCTTTTTAAAAATTGGTGTTACATTGGCGATCCTCCAATCTTCAGGTATTAGAGATGATTTTAATGATAGTTCACAGATTACTGATAGCAGTTCTGCAATCTCATATTTCAGTTCTTTCAACACCCTTGGATGTATACCATCCGGCCCAGGTGATTTGCTACTCTTCAGTTTATCTAATAGTTGTAAGACATCTTCCCGATGTATTGATATTTCCTTCAATTCTTCCGCACCTTTAAATACCACTTCAGTCATGGGTAACATCCCTACATCTTCCTCAGTAAAGACCGAAGCAAAGAATTAATTCAGTCTCTCCGCTATCGCCTTGTCGCCTCTTAGTGCTCCTTTAACCCCTTTATCATCTAATGGACCAACTGACTCTCTCACAGGTTTTTTGCTACGAATGTACTTGAAAAGGTCTTTATTTCGTGTTTTTGCTTCCGCAGCAAGCTTCTTCTCAAATTCTCTTTTTGCCTGCCTTATCAATGCCTTGCATTTGACTTGCCAGTGCTTGTGCTGTTTCCAGGTTTCGTCGTTTGGCTCTTTTTTCCATCTCCTGAAAGATGCTTTTTTGGCAACAGCAGCCTCTCTGACCTCACCTTTAAACCATGCTGGCAGTTTTTTGGACTTCCTTCCACTTTTCTTAAAGCGTGGAATACAGCTGGTCTGGGCTTCCAAGATAGTATTTTTCAACACCACCCAAGCTTGATGTACGTCTTTAACCTTCGCAACTGCTCCTTTTAGTTTTTTCTTAACTGTTTTCCTCATTTCCACCACTTTAAGAGTAAGATCTTTCAGAGATGCTCTCGCCAATGGCTCAAAGGGCGCTTTCCCCAACGCCTCCAACACCAAAAGGAGATCCCACATCGGAACTACTTGCCTACGCAGCAGGTGCAATAGAGTTACTGCTCTCAAAAAACGTTTAACATCTGCATGTCCTTCCAGCACTTTGCCCTGCACCTTACCCCTATAACAGGATAGCGCCACCAACTGAACTCTTAACGAAGCGACTGCCAAGCCCTTCTGAAACCCATCTTGCAAGACAGACAGAACCTGCGGCACCGATGCTCTTAATGGAACGAAATACCTGTCCGCACACCATGCTTCAAAGATATGCCACACTCTAACATAAGCCAACAAGGTAGACTTTCGACGAGCTTTCAGCAAGGTGGAAATCACCGCCACTGAATAACCCTTTGCTCTCATCCTAGCCCTCTCAAGAGCCAGGCCGTAAGCGAGAATCGATCCACCTGAGGCATGCACAGGGGACACTGAGTTAGAAGGTCCCTCCGAAGGGGAAGCTATCACGGCTTCCCTACCAAGAGCCGTACCAAGTCCACGTACCACGGTCTTCTTGGCCAATCCAGCCCTATCAGAATCACCTGTCCTTTGTGGAGCTCTATGCGCTGCAACACCCGACCTATAACACCCAAGGTGGAAACACGTACAGGAGCTGCTCTTCTGGCCAGGCCTGTATAAGAGCATCCAGACCTTCCGCCATTCTCTCCCTTCTGCTGAAGAAGCGATCAACCTTTGCTGACTGGAAAGTTGCCATGAGATCCATTACCGGCGTCCCCCAGTGACAACAGCATCGCGAACACTGCTGGGTGCAGGACCCACTCTCCTGGGTCTACTTTTACACGACTCAAGAAGTCGGCCGCCACATTGTCCACCACTACTACATGCGCTGCCAACAAAGCCACCAGGTTTATCCTCGGCCCATTTGAACACTCTGCCTCAGCTTCCAGTGCTACACTGCTGGTGCCCCCTTGACGGTTGATATAAGCCACCACGGTCGCGTTGTCGGAAAATACCCGAATGGCCTTTCCTTGGAGATACGGCCGAAAACACTTGCAGAGCCAGCGCCACTGCCTTCAACTCCAAATCTGTTGATTGACCAGCTCTTCTCCAAATCGGACCACTGCCCCTGCGCAAAATCTTCCTTGATAGTGAGCTCCCCAACCCACGAGACTGGCATCCGTTGGAGATATCCACACAGGTACCTCCAAGGATATCCCTTTTTCCAGACACCCCGGACGCAACCACCACTGAAGTGTTTTGCACCTCTGTGGCGGACAAGGCAGCTTCTGAGACAGCTGATCCCTTGTGACCACCTCAACAGCGCTCTTTGCAACGGTCTCATGTGGGCCCATGCCCACGGAACCAACTCGAGGGTTGCCGCCATGGTCCCGAGCAACTGAAGATAATCCCAGGCCGTGGGACTCTGCTTGCTGAGAAACTGGCAGACCAACTTCCTCAGCCTCAGCACCCACTGCTGAGGCAGAAAAATTCACCCCACTCTCGTATTGAAGCGTGCCCCCAGGTACTCCAGGCTCTGAGACAGCCCCAACTTGCTCTCTGCCATGTTGACTATCCAACCGAGACTCTGTAAGAAAGCCACCACTTTGGCAGTAGCTGACACTTTCTGCTCAGGACTTCGCCCTGATCAACCAATCGTCCAGATAAGGGTGTACTGACACTCCGTCCTTTTGCAAGGCCGCTGCCACCGCCACCATTACCTTGGTGAACGTCCATGGTGCCGTAGCTAGGCCAAAAGGAAGCGCCTGGAACTGGAAAATGTCCCATAGGCACCGCAAACCTGAGAAATTTCTGATTCTCTTGTTGAATCTGGAACGTGAAGATACGCTTCTGACAGCTCTAGGGACGTAGGAAATTCCCCCTTTCTTACAGCCACGATAACCGACCTGAGAGTCTCCATCTGAAAATGAGACACCCGGAGACAGCGATTTACTCTTTTGAGATCTAAAATAGGTCAATAAGTCCCTTCCTTCTTTGGAACAACGAAGTAAATGGAGTATCGACCGCATCCTAACTGGTTGGGAGGAACTGGTACTATCACTTTGAAGGCAAGCAGCCTTTGCACCGTCTCCCGTACAGCCTTGCACTTTGCACTTGCATTGCACGGAGACTGAATGAAAGAATCGGTCACCGGCCACTGAAACTCCAACGCATAACCTTCTCAAATGACCTCTTAACACCCACTGATCTGAAGTGATTTGGACCCAGGCAGGGTAAAACGCCCACAACCTACGGGAACCAGCCCCATCTGGGCCCCCCTGACTTCATTGCGATTTTCTGAGATTTGAGGAAGCGGAGGAAGCTGCAAATCCCCTGCCCGCTCATCGAAATCCTTGAAACCCCTGGCTTCTACCAGGAAAACGTCTCCGCTGACTTTGGCCAAACCTCGGGGAATGGAAACACCGAAACTCCCGTTGCTGGCCCCTAGGCATGGGAGTGGAGCGCCCCTGCTTCTGCTTGTCCTCTGGCAACCTACCGCCCTTGGACTCTCCTAAATCCTTTACCAGCTTATCTAAATCTTCTCCAAACAGTAGCTTTCCCCTGAAGGGAAGCTTACTTAACCTCGCCTTGGAAGAGCCATCTGCTGCCCAATTGCGCAGCCAAAGACACCGCCTCCCCGCAATTACTGAAGCCATACTCTTCGATAACCCCCGGATAAGGTCATAATGAATATCGGCCGGATATGCTGCTCTGGATTCCAGTCTGGACGCCTCCCTGGTCGTCTCTTCCGAGTGCTCCCCCTGAATCCGCTGTGCCCAGCGTAGGCAGGCCCTCGCAACCCAGGCTCCACAAATAGAAGCCTGTAAAGAGAGCGCATTCACTGCAAAGACTTGCTTCAACAAGGTCTCTAACTTATGGTCTTGGGCATCCTTGAGGGCCGCACTTCCCTCTACAGGAATTGTAGTCTTCTTGGTGACCGCCGAAATGGCTGCAACTACTCTCAGAGACTTAAACAACAACTCCCGATCCTGGTCTATCAGAAGGTAAAGACGTGCCATAACTCTAGACCCTTTAAGCGCGGACTCTGGCATGTCCCATTCTTCCTGAATCATCTCCCTAACCACTCTGTGTATCGGGAAAACCCTCTGAGTCTTTCAAAAGGCCTGCAACAATGGGTCTTCCAGAGCAGAATCCTCCGCAGGTCCCCTGGATGGCATATTAAGAGTCTTGAGAGTCTCAGTAATGAGCGCCGGTAGCTCCTCTCTACGAAACACGTGAACCACCCTCGCTTGATCCTCCTGTTCTGTAATCTCGCCTTCCTCCGGATCGTTGTCCAAGTCCAGGTCAGGATCCGGCTCCTCAGAGCGAAGGTCCTCCGATATGACCGACTGCTCTGACCGATCCCTATCTCCCTTGGGCCTTTTCGCACTTATTCCTGTCACTCCCACCGTCAAAGGCGTCCTCAGCCTCTTCTCTCCCAGCTCCGCTTCTGTGGAACTGGCTGTAGGCCTACTCTGAGAGCTTCCCAAGGTCTGCTGGAGCAGAGCCATGAAATCTGGCGAAAAGATTGCCGCCAGACCCCCAGGTAAAGGCGGCTGAGAAGTCGGGAGATCCGGAGCAGAAGACGTACTTGGCATGGGCTCCAGAGAAGGCAAAGTGGGGAATACTGGCTCTAGAAGGGCCCTAGACGTCCCCTCCTGAGCCCCCGCTACTGCATCTGAGGCTTGCTCCATAGCTGCAGACTCCTGACTGCAGCCCCTACACACACCGGCCTCCGATACGGAGCCCCTTCTAGCACCGCAAACCAAACAGTGTGGTCTAGAAGGCATCCTGTCTGATCGGGCATGTCCTGCTACCCCCGATCACTCCCGGAGCCCAGCAGTGTTTGCTTGTGTCCCTAAACAGAGACAAGTACACCCCCGTTGATTAAAAAAAAAAAAAAAAATCAAACTGTGGTACCTTCAGAAAAGCCCCCCCCAGCCAAATCCTGAGGAAAGGCTGCAAAAACGAGGCTCCCTGGCTGATTTACACCACGTTATAGCCAGCAAAAAGCAAACGGCGATTCCTGTGCGACCGACACGCTGTCTGGCCTGCGCCTCTGAAAGCCGCACCTCTCTGGTCTTTCCCTGCTTTCGTTCCCACCTAACACCCCTCTTACCTTGTCAGCCACCAAATCTGCGTCTGGTGCCTTCTCCCCTTGCACTCTACCGTTCAACGGGAGCTGCTGCTATCAGCTCAGAAAGCCGGTGCTAAACGCTGCAGAGAGCAGCTGAACTTCCAGCCATCGGCTCAATCTCGCTGGCAGGCAAAGCCTTCTGCATGCGCTGAGCTCTGCACTCTGCAGGTTCCTCACCCAATTTGGTGGGATCAGTAATTGGATCCCGTCCTCTCCCCAAGTCTCATTCAGCTTAACCTAAGGACACTATGCTACCTTCAAGGGGGGGGGGGGGGATAGGGGAGGAGAGGACCAAAGCCAAACGGGAGGGAAAGAGCACCTGAGCACCCAAACCACCTGATCAAGGGAAAACTGAGGCTTTTTTCTTCCCCCCCCCCAATAAGGATTAATTAACCCCCTTAGTCTAACTCTAAACCTAAACTCTCCTTAATTGTTCCTCTAGTGTGCCCAAAACTCCCGGGCTCACCAATCCTCCAGCTGCTTGGAGAATGAGATAACTGGAGTGAGGAGGCGGTTCCTGTACTTATATACCAGTGACATCACAAAAGAGTGACGTTTCTCAGTCGCCAAGCTGCTGGAGGATCACAACCCAGAGGTTTCAGGACTAGACTGGAGGAACGATCAGGAATCACAAAGCTAACTCTCCTTAGTTGTCCCTTCAGCGAGTCCAGCACCCTGGCTCACTACCTCCTCCAGCTGCCTGGAGACTGAGCTTACTGGAGCTGGTGCGTGGTGTCTAAGTACACTGATGTCATCAAAAGATGACATGCTCAGTCTCCAAGCTGCTGGAGGAGGTTGACTATCCAGAGGTGTGGGACTGGACTGGACAGATAAGGAAACAGAAAAATTATGAACATACATATATATACCTGGGCAACATATTTATTGCAGCTTATTTGATTGGGCAGATTTCTTTGAACACATTTTTGTTATGGTAGCAGCGGGTACTAGGGATGTGCTATAAAACTATGATAATGATTTATTGGGCTGCGGAACTAACTACTACTAATCATTTGTATAGTGCTACAAGGCATACACAGCATTGTACACAAACATGTACAAGACTGTCCCTGCTACACCGAGCTTATAATCTAATCAAGAGAAACACAACAAACAAGGGACTAGGGCAGTTGAATATGGTTATTGCACATATGGGCATTAAATAGGAGAGAAAGAGGTCAGGTACCAAAAGCAGCCTCGAAGAGGTGGATTTTTAGCCTGGATTTGAATAGAACTAGAGATAGTCTGACGTACTGACTCGGGTAGTCTGCTCCAGGAATATGGCGCAGCAAGGTGGAACGAGCAGAGCAATTAACCAATCACTCCGAAATCCAGGGAGTTCAGAGTTGCCTTCCAATGAACCTGTATTTTTTTTTTTTACCTAATTCTTAGATAATCACAATTTTAACATGTGGGATGCACTTCTTAACCTATGCTGTCATCATCATAGCAGAAGGTGTTTAATAAAACAGCAACTGTCGGTGCCATTCTCAAGCATAGTCCAGTCTGTGTCTTGAAATGCTAAAGACACAATCACAGCCCTCCCCTTGGTGACTCAGAACCTAACATCAGTCCCAAAAAGTGGCTTTCAAGAGGAGCAACATCCTTTGCTAGCCTCATACCTGGAGAATAGAACCAGAGAGGAAATTCCAAAAAGAGCAGGATGAAAAAGGGGAAACAGAAGCAAGTCGGGAAGGAATGAGTTTGCCTCTTGTTACGGCCTCCATGTTTCAAGGAAGGACACTCGGGATCTCTCTTGTTTTTGCTTTTTCACATGCCTAAGTGATTCAGGATAGGAACACTGTGGTAGGACTCCAAGTGCTAATACACAACAAGCTGAAACAAACCATGAATGGGTCACCTTATTCCTAAGCACAAAGGATTGCGTATCTGTCTCATGGACAAAAACCCCAAACGAGGCTTTCCTTTTCTTGATATTATCTGTACCATAGCATAAGGAATGCAGCAGCAGCCCTGCATGTATTTACCTCATTGTCTTGAGAGCTACAATCACCACCATGTGCTTCTTGCAACTACGTTCTGCCCCCTAGAGCAGAGTTTGACAACCTTTCTGCTGTGTGGATCCCTTATTAAATCCCTTATTTTTATTATATACAATTTAATGTTCACTGTAATTTCAATTGTTTGAATAAGTTTCAATGTAATGTTCAAGTTTTGTTCTATGTAAACCGCTTTGATTTTTCTGAAAGGCGGTATATAAAACCGTTCAATAAATAAAAATAAATAAATAAATACCAGAAAGCTGAGGGTCCAACAGTTTATCCCCACCACTTTTCCTAGAGCCCTTTCATTCAGCACCAAGCCTGTCCCCACTAGTTCTCGGTCTCCACCAGTCTCTCCCTCTCCCCCCCAACCAGTCCCCACCAATTTCTGTTCCCCTCCCCCCCTCCCAACAGTCTCTCTCACTACAGCAGCCTCTGTATTCTGCTTGAATGGTTTATAGCGGAATGAAAGACAACACTTTGGGGCCTGTCTATTAAGCATTTTCTCCAAAGGCACAAATGGGAAAAATCCTTTAGTAGAAAGCTCCCTCTGTGTTCCTTGAATGCTTTATAATGGTCTCATGGACCTCCTGTTTAAACACCCATGTGTGCATTAATCAGATTGGAAACCACTGCCCTACAGCAACCATCATGCCAGACCTATTTATGTAATGATGTTGCTGTTGATAGGCTGAACCAAAGGGGATTTGCTTGCCAGTGATTTTGGGTAGGGCATTCAAAAACCAGCAAGAGGGGGGGGGGGGCTTCTGATGGGCTTAGTATTTTGATTGTGGTGTTTGGAGTCTCTCTGTGAGAGAGGGGGAGCTGGAAGCCGTTGAGATACTGGGTTGGGCCTAAGATATTGATTTATTTTTCAACTTGCCTCATATAAACTAAGTTGTATTGCTGTATTTTTTATGTTCTGGATTGTTTTACAGTACCTTGTATAACTATTATTGTTACTGTTGTGTAATTATTATTGCATTGTTGTAAGATGCTTTGTGTTTTCTGGGAAAACAGTAAGTACGGTATACTATGAACAACTCAGAATACAATTATTCTGTTTACTTTTAAATGCTAAAGGTTGGATCTACTATGGCTTTGCTATCCTGAATAAGTCCGATTTTAGAAGCTAAGCAGGGTCAGGTTTCATTAGTACTTGGATGGGAGACCATCTTGGAATACCAGGTGCCTTAGACTTACTGCACAGAACAAAAAGGCCTGGAAATCTACTTCTGGTTCCACCTTGCCAAGAAAACCCAGGGAATAGTTACAACATGACCAACTATCCACAGAATTGCCAAGAGTTGACATTGACTTGGCTGTGTTAATTCACAATATCAAATAGGTTCCCCATCTCAGCCAAAAGATCAAGGGGGGGGGGGGACCATCCTCAGTTCACAGCTCGGACACCCTGCTTTTGTACCTTAGCAAAGAGGCTGAGAAAAATCTCATCTGGTACTTACATCAATGTCGAGGGACCATTATTATTAATACGCCCAATGCTTCATTCTACATTTACCTTCGCATCCTCCTGAGCTGCAGCTTGGTCCTCTTCGCCCTTGCTGCGGTTGCCCTATGTGTAAAGATTTCAGGAAAAACCATGAAAAGACCATTTAAAGGTGGAGTAAAGAATCCACTGACATAACAAAATTTAAGAGAATGGACATTTTGGGCCCAATATTGAAAGCGATTAGGGCCATTATATATCCACTGCTGAATGCCCTGATGCTAGTTGGCTAGCACTGGGGCATTTCATGGGCGCAGAGGTGGCACCCAGTGATATTCAACTGGGTAGACTAGATGGACCATACTGTCTTTATCTGCCATCATACACTGTGTGGTGCGATCAAAAAGTATCAAGATTTGTACACCACCAGAAGTATAACACTGACCGTTATTGCACTCGGTCTCTTTCAAAGTAGTCCCCTTTCCGATAAAATGCACTTCCTCCAGCGTTCCTGCCACTGTTGGAAACAGTTTTGAAATGCCTCTTGTTATACTGTGAAATTGCTGTGTCGAAATTTTGCTTAATGGTCTCCAAGTCATCAAATCTCCTTCCTTTCAGTGGTAATTTCAGTTTTGGAAACAAGAAAAAGTCACAGGGTGCGAGATCAGGTGAGTACAAGGGCTAACAGACTTGCTCAATTTGGTGTTTGGACAAGATGTGCTGTGTGAGCTGGGGCATTATCGTGATGAAGAAGCAATCAATCACTATTCCTGTGCAACTCTGGCCTCAAGATGAACTGTATCTCTCAAACGAGTCAGAACTTGGATGTTGTATCCCTTATGGATGGTTTGGCCTTTTGGAGCATATTCATGATGAACAATACCTTGGTAATCAAAGAAAACTGTGAGCATGACTGACGGGCCTTCTTGGGTCTGGGAGAGTTTGGAGTCTTCCATTGTGAGGATTGAGCCTTGGTTTCTGGGTCATAACCATAAACCCATTCATCACCAGTAGTAATCTTTTTGATGATATACGAGTCATCTTCAACGTATTCCAACAACTCTCTGGATGCAGCTGATCTTCTTTTTGGTCAGAGGACAGGAGTTTCAGCACAAATTTTGCAGACAAATGTCTCAACCCCAATCAACAGTAAAAATGAACTGTACTGACCTCAAACTGATGTCCAAGTCCTCAGCAAGCTCCCTGATGGTCAATCTATCATTTGAACATAGAGTGGCACACACTGCTTAAACTTTGTCTTCATTCCTGCTTGTGGATGGCCTTCCAGAATGTTCGTCACTGTCACTTTGGCGGTCTTCTTGGAAACGTTTGTACCAGTTAAACGCGAGCACGATTCATGCATTCATACCCTTTTTGTAACTTGTCATAAATCTCTTTGCACACATCTTCAAGTTTCTTGCAGAATTTAATGCAAATTCGCTGTTCAGTTTTTTCACTCATTGTAAATCTGACGAACTGCTTTTACACGATACCAAACATCACGTGATTAAAAAAATACAGGTGTGCTGCACTCTGCACATGCAGAGCACGTAGCTGGGTCACTGCATGCTTAATAGCATCATGGTGCGACGTAGCGTTATATAGCTACACTACAAGTCTTGATACTTTTTGATCACACCTCATATATTACTGTGTTACTATGCCCAATTAAGTTGTGAAAGTTAGGCACCTTAAAGGATGACCTAACTTTCGCTGCCGAAGCTAATTGGGCAGCGGCTGATTATCACTGCTGTCTGGTTAGCTTTGCCATTAACCAGTCGACCCGGATATGGCCCCAGCACCGAATATCTGGGTCTTCAGTTCAACGGCAACAGCTAACCGAGTTACAATGGCTAGCCGTGGCTGTTGAATATTGGACCCTTTGTATCTTTTCTCCTGAAACGAAATTTAGGAACTAAACTATGCTAGAAACTATGTTTTGTTAGTTAAAATGTTCCCCTCTAAAGGTTTTTGGCTTTCCTAACTTTTGGACAAATTTGGCAGAATCTGCTCCAACCCCCACCCTCTAGGGGTATCTGGTACAATCCCAGTTGAGTGATTCATTGGATTTAGAATTATTGACCACTATGACAGCACTGGTAGAGTATAGGACGTGGCCCAAAGGACTTGAATGGTTTTCTCCAACACGGTCAGCATCAGACCCTAACTGGAAGGCCCAGTATCTCTGAAATAAATTCCCAGCCAATCAAGAACAGAGGGGAGGAATGACAAACATTTAGAACTGGAGTTGAATCTTTGTGCTAGAACTCATTCAACTCCAGTTCTAAATGTTTGTCATTCCTCCCCTCTGTTCTTGATTGGCTGGGAATTTATTTCAGAGGTACTGGGCCTTCCAGAAGCTGACCGTGTTGGAGAAAACCATTCAAGTCCTTTGGGCCACGTCCTATACTCTACCAGTGCTGTCATAGTGGTCAATAATTCTAAATCCAATGAATCACTCAACTGGGATTGTACCAGATACCCCTAGAGGGTCGGGGTTGGAGCAGATTCTGCCAAATTTGTCCAAAAGTCAAGCCTCCTAAGCCCCCTTGCACCCTCTGTACAATACAGAGAGTGCAAGGGGGCTTAGGAGGATTTCCTGGCTAGAACTAGATACCTCTTGTGATAGGGATTGGACATGTGTCTTGAGAGCCTGGTGAGGGTGATGTGCTTCTTCTCTATGACACCAGCCTTTCCCTCCACCTGCTCTCCGAAGAGGTTCTCTCCCCGGCACGGCACGTCCCCAAGCTTATTTCACACCAACTGCTCCAGGTCGGAGGTCTGAAGCCAGGCGATCCAGCAAGGTCTAATACCCACATCCACCACTCTAGAGACAGTCTCAAAGGCACTGTACGCCTGACCAAGAACTGAGCAGTCTTGCCATGGCCCACCAGGGTGCGATAATGCTCCAGTTTCTCCGGAGTGAGGAACAGGCACAAGATAGAGATCATGCAAGATATCCTTCATGAACATGCTTATGTACAGCTGATGAGAGTGTACTCTAGCCATGAGCATGGCGCTCTGGAAGCACTTCCTTCCAAAGGAGTCCAACATCTGAGCCTCCCTATCCAGGGGTGCCAAGGAATGAGTCTTGGTGCTCTTGATCCTTTTCATGGTGGACTCTACCACTAAGGAGTGGTGCATGAAGTTTCTCAAATTCATGGGCCTTCTGAACCCAGTACTTTGGGTCCAGCCTCCTACTGTCTGAAGGAACAGTGAGGGTTCTGCCATATTTGCAGCTCTTGCAGGATTTGGTGCAACGGCACCATCACTGCTGCCTTAGGAGCTGAGAAGTACTGGAGGATCTCAGACTCCTCCTTCCTGGACTCATCCTCCATCTCCAGTGATAATGGGATGACCATGGCCATACCCCTCACAAAGTCCTGGGAGGACATGCTCTCCAGAGAAGACTTCTGCCTTTTGTGCAGAGGGGAGGGGTCTGTCCAATTCCAGATTGGTCACCCAGCCATCAGAGTCAGATCAAGAGAGGACGAAGTACCTCCGAGACTGCTCGGAGCTCCCTCTGGCCTTGAGGGGGGTAGGTGTATCGATGGGATCGAGGAGGCATCCAATGCTTTTTGGCAATCATCGGGACATCAGAACTCTATACAATCGAGACAGAGATGGCCCTGCTGGGAAATGGCGTCAAGTCTCTCCCATGCCCTAATGTCGATGCCTCCGCAGGCAGAGCATGCATTTTGAGGATCGGCTGCACAACAGTGGATGATGATGTCTTGGACACTGAAGGATCAGTCAGCTGTTACTCCAGCATCGATGTGATGCGCGCCTTGAGAGCCTGAAGGTGTTCCTCCATGGCTGCCGATTCTGAAGGCCTTGGGCCTAAACATCTTCAACCAGTGTGTCTGGCATCCGTGCAGGGGAATTGAGGCCTCGGTGGCTGGGAGGTGGTCGATGCCACTCCAAGCTGTGGAGGTTGATTCCTCTCTCCAGGGCACTAGAGCAGGCCATTGCTCTCAGCATTGCACTGGGAAGGGCTTTGATGCTGATGCAAAGGGGGATTTAGTCCACTGCTCGGATGGCCCACTTCGACGCCAATGGAGTCAAGGTAGAGTCCTTCTCAGTTTCCAGGTGGAAACCGACTGATGATCAATGCTCCGGGGCACCACCGGCCCTCGGCTCCGATTGAGCCTGAGAATCTCTCGATGTCTATGCACCTTCAGCGGATGCTAAGGAAGCTATCGAGACTGATGCCAGTGCCAAAGATTCACTCTGCTTCTTTCGACCCTTCAGGCCCTCTCTGGACCCAGACTGGAGGCACCAAATGTGCTTGTTGGTGACAGAAGGACATGGCACATTTACTGCTGGTTTCTGGGACATGTCTGGGAAGAGGCTGTGGCAAAAGCAAGCGGCTCAAAGGAGACCAGAGACCCAATCAGGACATGGGAAAAACAAGAAAATAAAAGTAACTGAAAAAGCGCCAAAACCAAAGGCGGAACCACGATTGATGGATCCAACACTACCGACAGCAGGGAGAAAAGTTTAAAACAAGAACAAAAGGACCCCCGGAAGGGAAAAAAAATCCCACAAAATATTTACCGGTGGATGACCGATTCACGTTTGTGGGGCTCCATGGAAAATGAAGCCTGGCGAAGATGGCGCTGTGGCAGGCAGGAAGCCAGGTGTACAGGCGTGGTGGAGCCTACCAAAAGCTTTCAATAGAAGCTGGGGAGCATTCCCGTGTGGGGCTGCATCGGTGATGTCACCCATACTTGAGGACTTCATTCCTGTTTGTCCATGGAGAAAGAAAGGTTGCTTACATGTAAAGCACAGTTACTTACCTGTAACAGGTGATCTCTGGGAGCAGCAGGAATAAGTCTTCACATATGGGTATCGTCGGTACCGATGGAGCCTGCGCGGGAACGCTCCCCAGCGTCCAAAAGGAAAGCTTTTGGGAGCATCCCACAGCGCCTGCGCACTGCCTTCCCGCCTTTCCTTCCCGCCTCTCTCCAGTTCGAGTTTTAAAGCTGAGACAAAGAGAGAGTGAGTAAAGGAAAGAAAGATAGAGAGATACAACTCCTAGGGGAGGTGGGTGGGTTGTGAAGACTTATTCCTGCTGTTCCCAGAGATCACCTGTTACAGGTAAGTAACTGTGCTATCTCCAGGAACAAGCAGGAATGAGTCTTCACATATGGGGACTCCCCAACTAGAGATGCCTGGGAGATCACCCAGGTTGTGAGTCCCTGGGAAGGGCTCTACCACCACCCATGAATCTCAGGCATCCAGCCAGGGATGGAGGGTAGGAGTTGGTTAGGTATGGAACAGGTGTTTGAGAACAGCCTGACCAAACAAGGCATCCCGACGGGAGTCCTTGTCCAAGCAGTAATGGGCTGTGAAGGTATGAACCGAGGCCCAGGTGGCCGCTCGACAGATCTGGTCGATGGACACAGAATTTAGATGAGCCATAGAGGCTGCCATGGCCCTCACATTGTGAGCTGTCACATGGCTCTCCAGAGAAAGGTTCTTACTCTGGTAGGCGAAAGAAATACACTGAGCAATCCAATTGGACAGAGTTCTCTTAGAGACTGGAAGTCCTAAATGAGAGGGATCAAAAGCAACAAAGAGTTGAGAGGACTTTCTATGTTGCTGTGTCCTTTGTAAGTAAAAAGCAAGAGCTCTTTTACAATCCAGGGTATGAAGATTCATCTCTGCACTTGAAGCATGCGGTCCTGGAAAAAAGACAGGTAAATAAACCTCCTGGTTCAGATGAAAAGGTGAGACCACTTTAGGCATAAAGTGTGGATTAGTCCTGAGGACTACCTTGTCATGATGGAACCTTGTATAAGGAGGATTAGCCACCAAGGCTTGCAGCTCACTGATGCGGCGAGCTGAAGTGACTGCAATGAGAAAAATAACCTTCCAGGAAAGAAATTTCAAGGAGGTAGTGGCTAAGGGTTCAAAGGGTGGCTGCATAAGCTGGCCAAGAACCAGATTCAAGTCCCATGCCACTGGAGGTGGTCTGATGGGAGGTTTAGTCAAAAGAAGGCCTCTCATGAATCTTGCTATAAGAGGATGAGAGGAAATAGGCTGTCCATTGAGAGGTTTAAGGGATGCTGCAATAGCACTCAAATGGACTCTTACTGAATTTGTTTTAAGGCCTGCATGGGATAAATGCAGCAAATACTCTAGTAAAGAATTCAGAGGTATTGCAAGAGGGTTAAGACCCTTCTCTGCACACCAAATGGTAAACCTTTTCCATTTAAAAGCATAGGAACGTCTAGTGGAAGGCTTTCTGGAAGCATGAAGGATATCCTTCACTTGCTGAGAAAGATGCAAATCTTGAAGGTCTAGGCCTTCAGCAACCAGGCTCTGAGATGAAGAGACTGGGGATTTGGGTGCCACAATGTTCCCTCCTCCTGGGACAGGAGGTCTGGAGCACATCCCAAGTCCAGGGAGGGAGCTTGAGATGCAGAAGTAGAGGGTACCACACTTGGCGTGGCCAATGTGGTGCTATAAGGATCATAGACCCCTTGTCTCTCTGAAGTTTGAAGAGTGTCTTGGGAATTAGGGGAATGGGTGGAAAGGCATAGAGGAAGTCTTGCCCCCAATGAAGGAGGAAGGCATCTCTGGCCTGAACTCCCTGACACGGAATCCTGGAACAGAACCGGGGAAGTTTGGCATTCCACGGACTTGCAAAGAGGTTTATGTCCGGGGTTCCCCAAATTCGGAAGATCCTGGCTATCTGGTCCCCATGAAGGGACCATTCGTGTGGAAGCAGAACTCGACTGAGTCTGTCTGCCCAAGAGTTTTGAACCCCTGGAAGATACACTGCCATGAGATGAATTTGATGCTCTCTGGCGAAGGCCCACAATCTCAGAGCTTCGTTGCAAAGCGACAGAGAGCCAGTCCCGCCCTGCTTGTTCACGTAGAACATGGCTACTTGGTTGTCCGTGTGGATGAGGACTGTCTTGTAGCTGAGCAGGGTGTGGAAGACAGAGCTAGAAAAATTGCTCTGAGCTCTAAGAGGTTGATATGTAGAGATGTCTCTTGTAGAGACCAGATGCCTTGAGTGGAGAGATCTTGAAGATGAGCTCCCCAACCTCTTGGAGAGGCATCTGTTATAAGGGTTGCTTGGGGTAACACCTGTTGAAAGGGGGACCCCAGCAACAGATTTTGAGTGGACTTCCACCACTGGAGGGACCAAAAGAGGCGACTGGAGGTTGCTATTTTGTCTGACAGGCAACCTGATGCCTGGGTCCATTGGGTGGACAGAGTCCACTGAGCTGCCCTCATGTGAAGGCGAGCGTAAGGAACCACATGCACAGTGGATGCCATGTGACCTAACAGTTGTAACATCTCTCGAGCAGTTAAATGGGATTTTAACTGAATTTGTGAAGCTAACTGCACCAAGCGTAGGCAACGTGCCTGGGGAAGATAGGCCCTTGCAGTTGTGGTATCCAGCAAGGCCCCTATGAACTCTAGAGACTGAGTAGGGGTGAGATGGGATTTTGGAAAGTTTATTACAAGTCCCAGATACTGAAGGATACGCCTTGTGCAGGTTAGAGAAGTCTGGGCCTCTGACTGGGATGGAGCTCGGATGAGCCAGTCGTCCAGATATGGGAATACGAATATCCCTAGAGTGCGTAGAAATGCAGCTACTACTGCCATGCATTTTGTGAACACCCTTGGTGCAGAGGCCAGACCGAAAGGAAGCACTCTGTATTGGTAGTGCTTCCCTTGATAAAGGAACCGAAGGAACCTTCTGTGTGTTGGATGGATGAGGACATGGGTGTACGCATCCTTGAGGTCTAGAGAGCAAAGCCAATCCTGACTCTGAAGGTATGGAAGGAGAGTACTGAGAGAAATCATCTTGAATTTCTCCTTGCATAGAAACTCGTTCAATTCTCTGAGATCTAATATGGGTCTGTAGCCCCCTGTTTTCTTTGGGATAAGAAAGTAGGGGGGAGTAGAACCCTGAGCCCTGTTGAAGAAGGGGTACTTCTTCTATTGCCCCTTGGGCAAGAAGGGTAGTAATCTCCTGACCCAGAAGGTCGAGGAGAGATGTCTGAGAATTGAACTGTCTCACCATGGTGTGAGGAGGAAGATTTAAGAAATGAAGCTTGTACCGCTCCCTTATGATGGAGAGGGTCCATTGCTCTGCTGTGATTTGTTCCCATCTGGGAGCAAAGTAAGCCAACCTTCCTGGAATGGTGAGAGGCTCTGGATGTTCTAGAGCCAGAAAGGCTAAGCTCTCTAGTTGTAAGTCAAATGCCCTGAGGAGGCTGAGGCTGTTGGGCCGTAGCAGTCCTAGCAGCCGTAGGCTTGGCCTGTTTCGGTTGTTGCTGTCTCTTTGTAGCAAAACGACCTGCAGAAGATGACTGCTGACCATAAGCAGAATAATATTTCCCTTTTTTGGGAAAAAAATCCCTTTTTGAACAACCTTTTCTTAAAAGGAGCAGAAATAGACTTTGAAAGTCTATCTAAAGCAGAATTTGCAGCATCCATTTGGGTGACCTTTGCTTGCCAATCTTTGCCAAAAAGGTTTTCACCTGTACAAGGAAGGTTTCCTAGTCCATCTTGAACCCAGGGTACCAAATCAGAAGCTTATAACCAAGCAACTCTGCGTGCACCTATGGCAATGGCCGAGGCTCTGCTGGCACCTTCAAAAGAGTCAAAGGCTGCACGGTTGGAAAACTTGGAAATATCCTGGGCATGTTTGAGCCAGGAGAGGAACTCTTCCCTTTTATCTTCTGAAATAAAAGGAGATAAAGTTTGCAGGTGATCTGTAACTTCTTTTAGAAACATCCCCATATAGAGACTATAGGAGTTGATTCTGGCAACAAGCATACTGGCCTGGAAAATTCTCCTGCCAAAGGCATCTAAGGTTCTGCATTCTCTTCCTGGAGGAGCAGAAGAGTGCCTTTTTGTACTCTTTATCTTCTTCATAGCAGACTCCACCACAATGGGGTGGTGAGGAAGCTGAGTCTTATGGAAGCCAGGACAAGGAGGAACACGATACATGGTGTCCAACCTGCGAGAATGAGGGGAAGTGGTGAGAGGAGTCTCCCATATGCCCAACATGTGATCATAAAGAATCTCATGTATTGGTAAAGTGGCTGCCTCTTTAGGAGCCTTAGGATATTGTAAAATATCTAATTTTTTGGCTCTAGGCTCTGTCTCAGGGGCCACCGAGATGGAAAGGCCCCTGGCCACTTCCCTAATGAAGTCTTGAAAAGACAAGTCTTCTGGAGGAGACATTCTCCTTTTTGGAGAAGAGGGCTCCTGAGGATGGATCACCGATGCTTCGACAGAGACCTCTGATTCATCAGAGTCTTCAGAGGAATCGAAGTATCGCCTGTCTGGATGCTCCTGCAGAGCCCGATATGCGTACCGGGTGGTATCGACATCGGGAGTGATCGGTACCGGTTCGGTACTGATGGGCATCACAGAACAGTGTACCGCTGCAGTCGACACCGGCACCGGAACCGATGTCGGTACCGGTGCCGGGGTCGGTACCGGCAATGGAGTTTGTTGCGGTACCGAAGGCGTCGCAGCTTGTATGAATGCCGTGATGGCACACTGCATGGTCAGGATATTCTGATCCATCGACGCAACCAATGTCTGGATGTCGGTACCAGTGGGAACCACCGGTACCCCAGAACATGGCAACAGGTGATCGGTCGAGGCCGAGCCATCGATGTCAACCTGTGACCCCATAGATAAAGCTTTGGAAGCCGGAGCCTCCCACCGGGGTAATTTTGCCGGTGCGGATTCCTCGAGGGCAAGCCCGGAGGCATCTCGATACTTAGAGGGAGATCTACCCTTCGAGGACCGGCTGGATTTAAGTTTGGTTACCTGAGATCCATGTGAGGAAGAAGCAGCCCTGGAAGACGTCGATGCAACCGAAGCTGCATCCGAGGGAAACAGGGTACTGAGCTTAGTTGCTCGATTCTGTAGACCTCTTTTAGACATCATGGAGCAGGACTCACAATCCGCAATGGAGTGGTCAGGACCTAAACATTTTAGACACCATTCATGGGTGTCAGTGACAGAAATAGTGCCGCTGCACTTCGTGCATTTTTTAAACCCAGAGGTGGGCTTTTCCATGAGGAAAAATTTCCTAGGCCTAAGGCCAAAGAAGAAAATGCACTGAAGTGAGAAAAAACAGTAGGTTTTTTTTTTTTTTAAATAAAGAAAGAAAAGACCGGCGGTACCGGTCCAGCGTCAAGAAGGCAGACGTGCGACCAAAGAAATAAAATAAAATAAAGAAATTCTTCAGCAGTGACAGGAACACGACCTGCTGGCTCCGCGGAAAAGAAGAACTGGAGAGAGGTGGTTAGGAAAGGCGGGAAGGCAGCGTGCAGGCACTGTGGGATGCTCCCAAAAGCTTTCCTTTTGGACGCTGGGGAGCGTTCCCGCGCAGGATCTGTCGGTACCGACGATACCCATATGTGAAGACTCATTCCTGCTTGTTCCTGGAGATGGTTCTCCATGAACAGTGGGATAAATCAGCCCCTCAGATAGGCGACATCATGGCGTTATCCATCTGTGTGACTGATTATATCTTGCTTGTCCATAGAGAAAAGAGAATTTAGACATCTCCATTTTATTTACGTTATAGCTGTTTGCCACTGCTCCATGTAAGCCAGCGATATTTACTGATGGTCCTTGAGGGCTGCAAACAGTTTGGTTTTTCAGGATATCCGTAATGAATATGCACGAGATAGAGCTGCATACCTCGGGGAGATATGCATGGAAATCTGTCATGCGTATTCATTTTGGATATTCTGAGAAACAGCGATGCCTGTAGCCCTCAAGGACCATCTGTGAATACTATTACTATGAGCATCTCCTGTGTATTCACTGAGGATATCCTGAAAACCCGACCATTGATCTCAGCATTCCCCAGGACAAGCCGTGCAGTAACACACAGCCACACAGTAAAAGGCCACAGCTAAAGACCAAAATGAGCCGTCCAGTCTGTTCTGTTAGGAGTTCAGGGCTGTAACTGCCTGATTCGTCCAGGTCAGCCCCATGCCATCTGTTTAAGGCTGTAACGGTCTGTCCCATACAGGTTACCCCTGTGCCTGCGTGAAACACAAAAGCAGTTCATGCCACTGCTGGTTCTGGGCTGGGCTGCTGCTCTGTGCAGATTGCTGCAATGCTCTGCTTCAGTCAAGGATCTCTCATTATCCTACACCTTTCTGAATTCCATTACCGTTTTCCCTCCACCACCTCCTCTGGGAGAGGATCCTAGGTATCCAGCCATCTTTCGGTACAAAAATATCTTCCAACGGTGCTTCTTAGTCTCTCTCTCTCTCTTGCAGATTCGTATCACGTCCCCTAGTTCTGCCGACTCCTTTCCTTTGCATAGAGTTCATTTCCTGTGTATTAATACCCTTCAAGGATGTAAACATCTGTATCATATCTCCCCATTCCTACTTTCCTGTAAGATATACCTATTGTGCGTCTTTAAGATCCCAGAAATAACTGCACGTGAACATGATGCAGTATAGCAGAGAAAAAAAAGTGCCGTTTCTATCTAGGTGGAAGGTGATCAGCAACGTTACCTATTAAGAAGCACATAACATCAATGATGTTGGAATTCAACAAGAACAATTCATTGTAGCAGTGAACAAAAAGGCTTATACCTGAGCAAGTGAGACAAGGATCCGTTTGAAATGTCCAGAAGTGTCTGAGCCGAGATCATCCTCCAGGGATTTGCGATAAGCTGAAGGAAAAGATGAAGATAGGAACATATGATTAACACAGGAAGAGAGAAGATCACATCACATTTGAATATAGGACCTATGAGACCCTGAAAGAAAAGTTTGTGTTCTTTTTGCTGTTCAAAAAAGGTATTCTATCTTGCAAAGATCCAGTGCTCTCCAGATCAGAACTGACACCAGAACTCTTAAAATAAATCTTCCAGAATTTTCTTATCAGGTAAGTTTGCTAAGCCCGTGTTCGCCAACCCATTTTCCTCCAGGAAAAGCAGGCGGCTGCATGGCCTCGGCAATAAGGTGCAAGGTGAAGGATCACTCAAAGTGGATATTATGATTCAAAGTTTATCAAATGCTCAATTGTCCCACCCAACAGCTGGTAATCCCAGTAAGTGCCCCATCCTTACATATACAGATAAAGGACAAAGCAAAATCATTACAGTCCGCCCCAGTTCTAGCCGGAGAGAGCCTGGGCGTTCCACTTAGCTAGCCAAAGAGCAATGATAAACAACTATCTAGATAAACTAAGTTAAAGTGGACGTTATCCGGATAGTGGATTGAGCAGTTACGGCACCGAGTATTCAGCACTACTTGCTATCTGGATTGTGATGCCGAACATGGATATTATATTTAAGTGTTGCAGCCAGCGTTTACAAAAATGCTGACCACAGGTGATAAATATCAACCCCCTAGATCAGTGATGGCTAACCTTTTTGAGCCCGAGTGCCCAAACTGCCGCACAAAACCAAAGAATTTCCTCAAAGTGCCAGCACGTCAATTAAAGCCCCATTTGCATAAGGTGCTTCATTTGCATAAATATTTGCATAATGTTACCATACACTAACTTTTAGTAAACATGCCTCTTAATGAGTATATGGATAAAGAAAGACTAAAAGGTTTCTACATTACTATAATCCAGTACCAACCGCCAGGCACATTAGGAACTACTACAAACGCTGCCCATTTAGAACCCATAGCAAACCCGCCGTATCCTAACAGCACTACCAGGACTCACAAAGCACCATACTCTACCTATCAAAAGGCAACACTGCAAATATTAAACCAATACATCTCAGAGAACAACAATACATGACCTACTGGGGAAAGAACAAGTGGCAATGTCAAATAGGAATTATATAAACAGAATACCTCAGCTCAGTTACACATGCAGAACAGACCATCACCAAACAAGGAATCACAATTTAGAAACAGGAAGACAATAATTAAACTGGGAACCCCAAAAGCCAAACTTGGAATATACAACAACACTGTAGAAATAAAACTATATATTAATTTCCTCTTGTACTAAACAAAGCGCAAAAATTAATGATGCACATTTCCCAGAGCTGACATATTCCAGTTAATAAATTCAAAATAAAGAGATATTTTTCTACCTTTTGTGCATTTTTTTCAGTTGCAATTGTTCCAGCCACTTTCTTCTGGTTTCTTCGTGTCTTCTGCTAACTCTCCATCTGCTGTCCATTTGTCCTTTCTTCTGTCTTCTTGTTTTTTTTTTCCATTCTCTCTCTACATCTGCTTTAACATACTAATCTTTCTCCTTTGGCTCTTTCCTCATTCCTATTTCATCTACTCAAAATTTACCCCTCCATCCTCAATCCCCACTTACTCTCCCAATACCCGGCCAATTGTAGATTTTTTATCCCTCCCACACAAAATATTTTTCCCCTCTCCATTTTACTCTCCCAGCCCCATCCCATTCTAATCCTCCCCCAACACCAGCTCCCTTCTAGTTCCAGCCTCACCCAGCATCCATTCCCTTCTAGTCCCTGCATCAGCCCATTTCCAGTCCTAGCAGCCCCCAACCCAATACCAGTCCTATCCCCCCCTCATCAACCCACTTCCAGTCCTAACCCCCATCACCCCATTTTCAGTTTAAGCCCCCCCCCTATAACCCATTACCAGTCCTAACCCCCCACTTCCAGTCAGCCCCCATAGCCCATTGCCAGTCCTAACCCCCCATCAGCCCACAGTCCATTACCAGTCCTAACCCCATCAGCCCACCTCAAGTCCTAACCCCTCCCCATCAGCCCATTTCTTGTCCCAGCCCCCCCCCATAGCCCATTATCAGTCCTAAACCCCCCCATAGCCCATTACCAGTCCTAACCCCATCAGACCACCTCCAGTGTTAACCCCCCATCAGCCCATTTCCAGTCCTAACCCCCCCCAACAGCCCACCTCAAGTCCTAACCCCTCCCCATCAGCCCATTAGCAGTCCTAACCCCCCCTCTCTAGCCCATTAGCAGTCCTAACCCCCCCCCCCATAGCCCATTAGCAGTCCTAACCCCCATCACCCCATTTCCAGACAGCCCCCATCAGCCCACAGCCCATTAGCAGTCCTAACCCCCCCTAGCCCATTAGCAGTCCTAACCCCCCCCTAGCCCATTAGCAGTCCTAACCCCCCCTCCTAGCCCATTAGCAGTCCTAACCCCCCCCCCCTCTCTAGCCCATTAGCAGTCCTAACCCCCCCCTAGCCCATTACCAGTCCTAACCCCCCATCACCCCATTTCCAGACAGCCCCCATCAGCCCACAGCCCATTAGCAGTCCTAACCCCCCCTAGCCATTAGCAGTCCTAACCCCCCCCCCTCCTAGCCCATTAGCAGTCCTAACCCCCCCCAGCCCATTAGCAGTCCAAAACCCCCCCCTGCCCATTAGCAGTCCTAACCCCCCATCACCCATTTCCAGACAGCCCCATCAGCCCACAGCCCATTAGCAGTCCTAACCCCCCTAGCCCATTAGCAGTCCTAACCCCCCCCTCCTAGCCCATTAGCAGTCCTAACCCCCCCCAGCCCATTAGCAGTCCAAAACCCCCCCCCTAGCCCCTTAGCAGTCCTAAACCCCCCCCCCTAGCCCATTAGCAGTCCTAACCCCCCCCCCCCGGCAAATTTAAAAACAGAAAAAGCGGGCTCTGGCTGCTGCCGCGGACGCGGCAGCATGCAGTGTCCCGCGGGGCCCCCTCCGCCCGCTAAGCCCCTCTGCAAGGGCTTACAGATTCGCGAGGGAGACAGCGTCTCCCTCGCGTCTCTGTTAAGCCCGCAGGGGCTAATGGGAAATTTCCCATCAGTCCCTCGCGTCTAAAGGGGCTGATGGGAAATTTCCCATTAACCCCTGCGGGCTTAACAGAGACGCGAGGGAGACGCTGTCTACCTCGCGAATCTGAAAGCCCTTGCAGAGGGGCTTAGCGGGCGGAGGGGGCCCCGCGGGACACTGCATGCTGCCGCGTCCGCGGCAGCAGCCAGAGCCCGCTTTTTCTTTTTTTGCGGACCTTCACGCGTGCCAGCTGCAAGGCCTTCGCGTGCCACAGCTGGCACGCGTGCCATAGGTTCGCCATCGCTGCCCTAGATTCTATGAAAGGCTAAAAGTAACTTGGTCTTACTAGTAAGCTGCCAGAGCTCACGGGAGATGATACACAACATCTCCTACCTTATTCAGAAATGGAATTTCCCCCTCCCCCCAGGGACCTGGCAAAGCTTTACTTCCTGCCAGTTCAATGTCTTGCAGTGCTCTGGTCCCATCTGCTGGGCACAATCTTTAAGACAGCCAAAAAAAATGTGTTTGGTAATATCCCGATGGGGGTAATTTTATAAAGTAATTTCCCACTCTTCAAGTGCGTTTTACATGCAGAGAAGGGTTGTTATAAAACCATGCAGTCAAATATATACATACAAATGCTGCTTATAAGTGTTCCTAGCAGCAAAGATTGGGCGAAGCACGAGCGGGATGCGATGTAAAATCATAATTTATAAAATGCTCGTGTACACATGTATGGGGGGGAGGGGGCGATTTTCAATCTGCATTGTTAGCGAGAACAAAATGCATTGATCTGCACAAAATCTTTTGACCACAGGGGGGGGGGGGCAGTATTTTAGAGAAGGCTCTCCCAAACGTGGAGTCTTTCGTAAAATATGTAGGACATGCAACAGTGCAGGTGGATTTGCCATCATGCATGGTGGGAGAGAGCCGTTTTACATATCTACACATGGGAAAGCCAAATCACGACACTGCAGCTTCCATGTGCAAGTGGCAATTTCACAACGTCCATGTGTGCAAGTGCTGGTAACTTCCACATGTAACCGGGCCATTTTGCAAACCCACACATACAAATGCTACCAGTTACGTACTGAGGCCTCCATGGTTTTCTAATTTTCATTTTAAAGGACGAAACAAACAACGTGGAATCAAGGAGAATAATTCCCATAATCCCTTGTGTAAAGACCTGGCCTAAACAAGAACTTTTTAAAAATCTATGCATGCCTCAGAGTTGCTTTAAAACCTGCCCCAGACATTTTTTGCTCGTATGCAGTCTCCCTTTGTGAAATGGGGAATACACGTGTAGATTCTTGACCTGCCCAACCGAGACTTCACTACGCCACCTTGAAATCTCTGCATGGTGTGGATCTTAGTAGTTGGCATGGAAGGGCAGACTGGATAGACTATGATCCTTATCTATGTATCTAGTGGCTTTCTGAAATTACATTTGCATAGAAACACAGAAACATGATGGCAGAAAAAGATCATACTGCCTATCTAGTCTGTCCTTCCATATCAACTATGATAGTCCCTTTTTTAACTTTAGAGATCTTCCATGTTTGTCCCATGCTTTCTTGAATTCAGATACCGTCCTTATCTCTACAACCTCCACTGGGAGATCATTCCATGCATCTACCAGTCTTTCCTTAAAGAAATATTTCCGAATATCACTCCCAAGTCAATCCCCTTTCACCCTCATCCTATGTCCCCTCATAGCACAGCCTGCTTTCAATCAAAAGAGGCTCTCCTCCTGTGCATTTATGCCATGGAGGTATTTAAATATCTACCATATCACCTCAGTATACATATTAAGATCCTTAAGTCTGTCTCCATATGCTTTATAACGAAGACCACTAACTATTTTAGTAGCCTCTCTCTGTTTATATCCTTTTGAAGGTGCTGTCTACAGAACTGCACACAATAGTCCAAATGAGGTCGCATCAAAGACTTATACAGAGGCACCATCGCCTCCTTTTTTCTGCTGGCCATACCTCTCCTATTGCCTTTTCTACTTGTTTAGCCATTTTAAGATTATCAGAAACAAATCACACCCAGGTCCTGTTCTTCTTTTGTGGATAGAAGTACTTCGCCCCTGTATGCTGTACCGCTTCCTTGGATTTTTGCAGCAAAAGTGCATGACCCTGCATTTTTTAGCATTAAATCTCAGCTGCCAAATTCTTGATTGTTCTTTGAGGCTAGCTAGATTCCAACTCATGTCATCTACTCCTTCCTGGGTGTTTATTCTATTGCAGATTTTGGTATCATCCACAAAGAGGCAAACCTTACCCGACAGCCCTTCTGCAATATCACTAACAAAGATGTTAAAAAGAATCGGACCAAGGACAGATCCCTGCGGCACATCACTGGTAACATCCTTCTCCTCAGAGTGAGCTCCATTTACCTGTATCCTTTGTCGCCTCCCACTCAACTAGTCCGTCACTTTAGGGTCCCTTCTTAGACTGCTCAATTTATTTATAACTCGCCTGTGCGGAACGTCCTGCATTTCCAGGGAAGCAAGAAAGGGAAACCAGACTTCAAATTTTCCAGTTTTTGCTAGAGCGCCAACTGAAACACGGCAATCTGGCCTATGGGTGGCATCCTCAGTCTTGTTCTAGGCCCTTGGTGTTAAGGCTGCCAGTGAACCTCTCATAGGCTTACCTTCCTTATAAGCCTGGTTAATCGCATGGATTTCTTGGTTGTTCCGAGTGGCCAGAATTTCAATAAGACCTTTCTCGTCGGTGCCAGCTCCCTGAAACCATAAAGAACATGAGCTAAGACATGAACCGCATCACATCTTTTTTTAAATTTTTTATTATACAGCTATGCGTCGCTTAACATCCATGATGCAGTCTGTGAAATAGGATGTTACGCGATTTGGATGTTGTGTGACCACCATAGAGTTTTGTTACATCCTGTTCTTTGATCAGGATTTCTGAACTCTATTATAACCTTATGGGACCTCGGACGTCTATGCAGCGCATACCTGTATAGGTAAAAGGTGAGACTGACTCTGACTTTGACAAAGTTTGAAACTGCCATAGCACTGGTATAGTATTACCAGACTGTATAACTAAAGCTATACAATTGCCATAGGGGCACTACTCTCTGATGTGTCAAATAAAATATTACCAAATCAGAAGAAAATCACAGTGCAGGGTGACAAACACAGATTCACTGTCAAGCAGCAAACAGCCATACAAAACACCACTTCATGGCAAATTTACACCACTGCCGGAGGAACATAATTCTATACTGTTACCATAATATCTCCAAAGCTGTAGCACAAGCTTCTTCCCACTGCTTTTCCAGGATTGTTCTTTCCACAAACAAATTACCAAAATACCGCAAGAAATCAGCTAAGGCTGTCGTGTTCATGGTCACTTATTCTATGGGGCGTAAGCTGAAAGTGGCCTAAGGGCAATTTTCAAGGGAGGATTTCTGCGGGCATCTACCCGTTAAAACACGCTTTTTGAAGAGTGCCCAACCCATCTGTGTGGGAAAAAAGGCGCGACACTGGGAGCAGAACCAGAGCAGGCCAACTGAGGTATGCGTGGGGAATGTGTTGGCCAATCGCTGCCTGTTGCTTTATGAGCACACTCTGTCTCTGCAAAGTCAAACAAATTCCTGCAGCACCGGCCGCCATGAACTGGGGGCTTCTTTGCAGGCCTGCTCATTGAAAAACATCTGCTTATTATATGTTTCCACCTCC
Source organism: Ichthyophis bannanicus (assembly GCA_033557465.1). Taxonomy (NCBI): domain Eukaryota; kingdom Metazoa; phylum Chordata; class Amphibia; order Gymnophiona; family Ichthyophiidae; genus Ichthyophis; species Ichthyophis bannanicus. The sequence goes on along the minus strand of CM066050.1, from coordinate 66,568,301 downwards.
TGTGGCCTCCTCGAGGGTGCATACACAATCGAGCAAACACCACCTGCACTCGGGAGCTAAAATGGTTAATCTGGTGAAAACCGCAACTCTTCAAATACAGGATAGGACAGGAGAAGCAGCAGCAGCAGCAACAGGAAAAGGACAGTGTGATCCACGGTGACATTGCTCCTTCTCTCTCCTTGTTTTTCACGCATTGAACATGTCATATTACTGTGCCTGTACCGACAGTCTCGTTAAATGTTTACCTCCATGGCTTTCTTTAATTGATTGGCATCAAACTGTGCCGGCGTCATCATGAGTCCAAGGATCGCCTTCTCTATGGTGCCCGAAAGCTCCGACTTCAAGTCTGCCATCAGATCCTTCCAAGGAAGAAAAAGACCAAATCTCAATTCTATGCGAGGGAGAGGAAGTGAGCAGTCTCTCCATACATACCAGTTAGGAGAGGAGGCAGCTACTCTGGTGTGGATGGAGGAAGGGGAGATGGTTCAAACTATTCCACTGCAACAAGAATTTCACCTCTTTTTGGAATTTAAATAATTAAAAACTTAGCTCTCATGTATTTGTCAACATTACATAAATATTAAGGTTGTGTATTTATTAATAACTTTGTTAATGCGCTTTAAAAAATTAGTCAAGCTAAACTGATTTAATTTGACCTAATCAACATAACGCCCCTTAATTCATTGGTTAGTATGTATTAAATTTCTTTTGTATCCTGCTTATCTCAATGGTTCTAAGCAGATTACAATTAACATTAAAATATAATACAATTAAAGACAACTTAAATAATATAGTACATTAATACACATATCAAGAATCGAGAGAATGGCCAATCTAAATAAATGTACTTTCAATTTTTTCTCTACATCTTAGGACATCATCATTATCAATTCTCAAGTCTACTGGTAAACTAATTGAAACTTGAGCTCGACACCAAAAAAAAAAAAAAAGAGAAGTTCTAGAGCAGGGGTCTCAAACACGCAGCCCATGGGCCGAGAGAACTTTGTGCGGCCCACAACAGAGAGGAAACAAAAAAAACCCCCAAAAAATGGCTTCTGCTGCTGCCGCCATGGCAGCGGCAGAATCAGCTGTCCCGCGGCCCCTTCCCGTCTGAGCCCTCAGTCAGCTCCATCAGTGGCGGGCTTTTCAAGCCGCGAAGAGAGTATTTCCTTCTCCCGCAGCTCTGTTAAGCCTGCCGGGGCTGAAGGAATTTCCATCAACCCCGGCAGGCTTAACAGAGCTGCGCGAAAGGGAAATACACTCTTCGCGGGCGGCCCTGAAAGCTGCCGCTGATGGAGCTGAGCTGAGGGCTCTACCGGGCAGACAGGAAGGGGCCGCGGGACAGCTGATTCTGCCGCTGCCACGGCGGCAGCAGCAGAAGTCACAGGGTTTTATGTTTTTGTTTTTAATTTACCTGGGCTGATGGGGGGGGAGGGGGTTAGGACTGGAAATGGGCTGATGGGGGGGGAATTAGGATTGGTAATGGGTTATGGGGGGGCTAAGATTGAAAATGGGGTGATGGGAGGGTTAGGACTGGAAGTGGGCTGTTGGGGGGGCTAGAACTGGTAATGGACTGGGGGGGTTGCTAGGACTGGAAATGGGCTGAGTAGAAGGGGGGGGATTGAACTGCAAATAGATGATGGGGACGGGGTTTTGGAATGGAAATGGGCTGTGAGGGGAGGGAGCTAGGACTGTAAATGGGCTTAGTGGGGGGAGCTAGGACAGGAAATGGGCTGATGATGGAGCTAGGATAGGACTGGAAATGGGCTGATGCGGGGACTAGAAGGGAGCAGGATGCTGAGTGTGGCTGGAGCTAGAAGGGAGCTGATGTTGGGGGAGGATTAGAATGAGATGGGGCTGGGAGAGTGAAATGGAGAGGGGAAAAATATTTTGTGTGGGAGGGAAAAAAAAAATCTAGAATTGGCCGGGTATTGGGAGAGTAAGTGGGGATTGAGGATGGAGGGGTTTATGTTTATTTAAAATTTTATATACCGCCCTTCACAGGGTATCAGAGGGTAAAATTTGAGTGGATGAAATAGGAATGAGGAAAGAGCAAAAGGAGAAAGATTAGTATGTTGAAACAGATGTAGCGAGAGAATGGAAAAAAAACTAGAAGAGAGAAGAAAGGACAAATGGACAGCAGACGATGGAGAGTTAGCAGAAGACACGAAGAAACCAGAAGAAAGTGGCTGGAACAATTGCAACTGAAAAAAATGCACAAAAGGTAGAAAAATCTCTTTATTTTGAATTTATTAACTGGAATATGTCAGCTCTGGGAAATGTGCATCATTAACGTCTGTGCTTTGTATAACATTAGGCAAATATTTATGCAAATGAAGCCCCGCGTCTTATGCAGCCCACGGGTTACTTTACAAGTCCTCATTTGGCCCTCAAAGCAATTTGAGTTTGAGACCCCTGTTCTAGAGGAAGAACAATGAACCACATGGATATAGGGTTGCTAACTAGTTCTAGATGTGACTGACAAGCTTGATCCAGTCCTGGGTTCATCCCATTGCACGCAGGGAGATGTAGTTCTCATTTCTCTACTGCACTTCATAAGAAAAGCAAGACTACATGTCCCTGCATGCAATGGGATAACCCCAGGACTGGATCAAGCCTGTTGGGAACAGCTGGAGCCAGTTAACAATAATACATAGATAGCAGGGATGAACAAGTCAAGCACCCTGAATACCAACTCTGTATGATCCCCTGAGGACCCGATTTATTCTCTAGCTTCGGTGTCTTAGACGAAACAAACATCACCTTAAAGGCTATACAAAAATTTATATCATGACCAATGTAAATGAATCAGGACAGGAGAAATATGTTCTGACAAATGTACCCCACTGATAAGTCATGCTGCAACATTCATAGCCAATTTGTAGGGGATTAACAGCCTTATCTAGCAAACATATGTACACTGAATTGCAGTAGTCACCAAATGGTAAAGCATAGTTACTCACTTGTAACAGGTGATCTCTGGGAACAGTGGCAATTTAGTCTTCACATATGGGTATCGTCGATACCGACGGAGCTTGCGCGGGAACGCTCCCCAGCGTCCAAAAGGAAAGCTTTTGGGAGCATCCCACAGCGCCTGCGTGCTGCCTTCCCACCTTTCCCAACTGTCCCTCTCTGGTTGAGTTTATAGCTGAGACAAGAGAGAGAAAGAGGGAAAGAGAGATAGAGAGATACAACTCCTAGGGGAGGTGGGTGGGTTGTGAAGACTAAATTCTTGCTGTTCCCGGAGATCACCTGTTACAGGTGAGTAACTATGCTATCTCCAGGAACAAGCAGGAATGTAGTCTTCACATATGGGGACTCCTTAGCTGTAGATGCCAGGGAGAAGGCCCCAGAAGTTGTGTGCTCCTGTGAAAGGGCTCCACTTCCCCCCATGGATCTCTGGCATCCTACCAGGGATGATGGGTAGGAGTTGATTAAGTATGGAACAGGTGTTGTAGAACAGCCTGAACAAACAAGGCATCCCGGCGGGAGTCCTTGTCTAAGCAGTAATGGATTGTGAAGGCGCGGCGTTTTCCTGTAGGTAACTGAAGGAAGAGAAGCGTGGGCAGCATAGCAGAATGTTAAAGGTCTCCTGATGAAAATAACTTTTTGAAACGCCATAGAGGCGCCGGAGTTGAGCGTCGAGACCTGGGAAAGAAAAATTTGCTGTTTTTAAACAAAGTAATTTGTGGCACATTGGTTTTCTCAGGAATTGCTCTAGAACATGGAATCGTATTGAATATTGCACACTGCTGATTGAGCTGTAGCTGAAGAAAAACCTGGGAAGTGCCTGATGGTTATGTAACATACACTTTTTGAATTTGGTATTTAAAGAAGATAAGAGAAAAGTTAAGTATATTTCTTGCACACATAAGTTCTATGAACGTATCGTTCCTTAAATGAAAAGGAGACACCACCTTTGGCATAAAGCGTGGATGAGTTCTAAGGACTACCGTATCATGATGGAACCTTGTATAAGGAGGATCAGCCACCAACGCTTGCAATTCACTGATGTGACGTGCTGATGTGATTGCAATAAGAAAAATGACCTTCCAGGAAAGGAATTTCAAAGAGGTAGTGGCTAATGGTTCGAAGGGCGGTTTCATGAGCTGCCCAAGAACCAGATTTAAGTCCCAAGCCTCTGGTGGTGGTTTAATGGGAGGCTTAGTTAAAAGAAGGCCTCTCATAAATCTCGCTATAAGAGGATGAGAGGAAATAGGTTGGCCATTTAGAGGCTTGAAAGAAGCTGCAATAGCACTCAAATGAACTCTCACTGAATTGGTCTTAAGCCCTGCATTTGATAAATGAAGGAGATACTCCAGTAATGATTCCAGAAGTATTGCAAGAGGGTTAAGACCCTTCTGCGAACACCATATGGTAAACCTTTTCCACTTAAATGCATAAGAGCGTCTTGTGGAAGGCTTCCTGGAAGCATAAAGGATATCCTTTACCTGCTGGGAAAGGTTAAGACCATGAAGTTCTAGGCTTTCAGCAACCAGGCCCTGAGATGCAGAAACTGGGGATTGGGATGCTACAGCATCCCGTTCTCTTGAGAAAGAAGATTTGGAGCAGATCCTAACTCCAAAGGCGGAGCTTGAGAGAGATGTAGGAGCAGAGGATACCACATATGCTGTGGCCAACATGGAGCTATGAGAATCATATGACCTCTGTCTCTCTGAAGCTTGAACAGGGTTTTGGGAATTAGGGGAATGGGTGGAAAGGCATAGAGGAGGAAAGCATCCCTGGCTTGACAACCCTGAGCCAGAATTCTGGAACAGAACCGGGGAAGTTTGGCATTCAGCGAACTTGCAAAGAGGTCTATGTCAGAGGTTCCCCAAATTTGAAAAATTCTGGCCACCTGGTCTGCATGGAGAGACCATTCGTGTGGAAGCAGAACTCAACTGAGTCTGTCTGCCCAAGAGTTTTGAATGCCTGGAAGATACACCACAAGGAGATGAATCTGATGCTCTCTGGCAAGGGCCCATAGTCGCAAAGCTTTGTTGCAGAGCGACAGAGAGCCTGTTCTGCCCTGCTTGTTCACATAGAACACGGTTACTTGATTGTCCGTTTGAACTAGGAATGTCTTGTAGCTGAGCTGGGTGTGGAATACTCGAAGAGCAAGGAAGATTGCTCTGAGTTCCAGGAGATTGATGTGTAGATAGGCCTCCTGTGGAGTCCAGGTACCCTGAGTAGAGAGGCCTTGCAGGTGGGCTCCCCAAACCACCTGTGAAGCATCTGTTGTTAGAGTGACTTGGGTTGAGGGTTGCTGAAAAGGAGACCCCACCAAAAGGTTTTGGGGTGACTGCCACCATTGGAGGGACAAAATAAGGCGATCTGAGTTTGCTATGTTGTCTGACAGGCAACCAGACGCCCAAGTCCACTGAGTGGATAAAGTCCACTGGGCTGCCCTCATATGGCGGCGAGCATAAGGAACCACATGCACGGTGGATGCCATGTGGCCTAATAATTGTAACATTTCATGAGCAGTGAGGTGAGGTTTTAGCACTGCTTGGGAAGTTAACTGCACAATGCGAAGGCAGCGGGGCTGTGAAAGGTTGGCCCTTGTCTGTCTGGTATCCAGCAGAGCTCCTATAAACTCTAGGGACTGAGTGGGAGCAAGGTTGGATTTTGGGAAGTTTATGACAAGTCCCAAATACTGAAGGATGCGCATTGTGCGAGAGCGCGCAACCCTGGCCTCTGGCTCTGAAGGGGCTCGAATGAGCCAGTCGTCTAAGTAAGGGAAGACGAATATGCCTAAGATGCGGAGAAATGCTGCCACCACAGACATGCATTTTGTGAACACTCTTGGTGCATAGGCCAGGCCAAAAGGAAGAACCCTGTATTGGTAGTTTTTCCCTTGACACAGAAAGCAAAGGAACTTTTGGCGAGTTGGATGAGAACATGAGTGTACGCATCCTTGAGATCTAGAGAACAAAGCCAATCCTGACTCTGAAGGTATGGGCAGCAGAGTTTCTAGAAAAATCATTTTGGACTTCTCTTTGAACAGGAATTTGTTCAATTCTCTGAGGTCTAAGATGGGTCTGTGTCCTCCTGTTTTCTTTGGAATAAGGAAATTCGGGGGAGTAAAACCCTGTATCCCGTTGGGGAATGGGTACCTCTTCTATTGCCCCTTGAGCAAGGAGCACAGTGACCTCTTGACCTAACTGGTCGTTGAGAGAGGTCTGAGAATTGAACTGTTACCATTGTAGGAGGGGGCATGCTGAGGAAATAAAGCTTGTACCCCTCTCTTACAATAGACAGAGTCCAATTTTCTGCTGTTATCTGACCCCATCTGGGGGCAAAATGACATAACCTTCCTGGGATGGTGAAGGGTTCTGGGCCGTTCAGGGCCAGGAAGGCAAAGTTCTCTAGATAGGAGGCAAAGCCCCTGTGGAGGCTGAATCTGCTGAGCCGATTGAGGCTTAGCTGCTTTTGTCTTTCTTTGCCTAGGTTGTTGCTGCTGTCCCTTTTTGGTATAGGAGGGATAAAACTTCTTATTGAAGAATGGTTTCTTAGAGGATTTTTTGCTCGCAGGATCAGCTGTAGATTTAGACAATCCATCCAGAGTGATATTGTCAGCATCTATCTCATTAGCTTTTTCCTGCCAATTCTTGCCAAGAGATTCTCTCCTGTGCAAGGAATATTCCCTAGTTTATCCTGTACCCAAATTTCCAAGTCAGATGCCTGGAGCCAGGCAATCCTACGTGCACCTATGGCAATAGAGGTTCTGCTTATGCACTCAAAGCAGTCAAAGGCTGCACGATTCATAAACTTGGAAACATCCTGAGCATGTTTGACAAGAGTGAGGTAATCTTGCCTCTTATCATCAGGAAGGAGAGGGCTCATAAGCTCTAAAATCTCCTGTGACCTCCTTAAGGAACATTCCCATATATAAGATATAGGAACTGATCCTAGCAGAAAGCATGGAAGCCTGGAAGGTTCGACGTCCAAAGGCGTCAGAGTCCTACACTCACGTCCTGGAGGATTAGATGCATGCCTTTTTGCACTCTTTATCCTTCTCATAGCTGACTCCACCACCATGGAATGGTGTGGTAACCGAGTCTTCTGAAACCCAGGACAAGGAGGAACTCGATACATGGTGTCGAGTCTTCGAGAGTGAGGAGATGTGGTTAGAGGTGTTTCCCACATCCTTAACATGAGATCATGCAAGATCTCATGAATAGGTAAGGTTGCTGCCTCCTTGGGAGCTTTAGGGTATTGCAGCATTTCTAATTCCTTTGCCCTAGGCTCCTTTTCAGGAGCCACTGTGATGGAAAGACTTCGGGCCACATCTCGGATAAAATCCTGAAAGGACATATCCTCTGGTGGAGACATCCTACGCTGAGGAGAAGAGGAATCCTCAGGAAGAAGTACTCTGGTATTGGCAGAGCTTTCAGAGTCTTCAGACTCATCCAAGGATTCGAAGCATCTCCGATCCGGGTGATCATGCAATGCACGGTACCGGTACCAATCGAAGTTGGCATCAGAATGATCCAGTGCCGACTTGTCGATGCTGGATAGAGACGCATGACTCGGACCCAGTAAAATACTTGCTGATGTCGATGCAGTCGGTGCCAGTACCACAGTCGGTGCCATTACCGGTTGAACTGTCTGAAGCGGTTTCAGAGGCATCGAGGCCATGAGAAGAGCCGCCAGACTGCATTCAATAGCCAAGAATCTCTGATCTATCAACACTGCCGATGCTTGGGTATCGGTACTGGATGAAGCGGTCGGTACCCCAGAGCATGGCACCAGTAGTCCTGCCGAGGTTGAAGCCTCGAGAACATCCTGAAGCCCTGTTAGTGCTTTGGAAGCCGAAGCCTCCCGCCGGGGCAATTTTGCCGGTGAGAGTCCCTCAGAGGCATCTCGTTGTCTAGAAGGAGATCTACCCTTTGAGGACCGGCTAGATTTATGTTTAGTTCCCTGAGATCCATGAGAGGAAGACAAAGCCCTGGAAGACGTCGATGCCACGGAGGCTGCATCAGAGGGAAAAAGGGTGCTAAGTTTAGCAGCTCGGTTCTGCCGGCTCCTTTTCGACATCATCCCACAGGCAACACACTGAGATAGAGTGGTCAGGACCTAAACATTTGAGGCACCACTCTTGGGTGTCGGTGACGGAGATGGTACCAACACACTTAGAACACTTTAAAACCTGAAGCGGGTTTTTCCATTCTGAAGAAAAAGCTGGGCCTAGTGCCCAAAATGGCGCGTAGCACCTGAAGAGAAAAATTACTGGAAAGACTCCAGAAGAAAGCTGCTTCTTTTCTTTAAAAATAAAAAAAGAAAAATTGGTGGTACCGGTGTAGCGTCGAGGAAAGGCAGACGTGACCACAAAAAAGAATAGAAGGGATTTTTTTTTGTGACAGGATGTGCGACCTGTCGGCTCCGTGGAAAACGAAGAACTGGAGAGGGACAGTTGGGGAAAGGCGGGAAGGCAGCACGCAGGCACTGTGGGATGCTCCCTAAAGCTTTCCTATTGGATGCTGGGGAGTGTTCCTGTGCAGTACCTGTCAGTACCGACGATACCCATATGTGAAGACTACATTCCTGCTTGTTCCTGGAGATATTCATTTCCTGCACAAAAGTGATCATTTAAAAAAAATATATAAATATAAAACCTCAAACAAATCCAGTAAAACATCTTTTGTATTGTGGTCTTCACCTGACAGGACAGGGTCAGCAGGGCAGGCCCGTCCACTAGGTGGCCACCTAGGGCGGCAGGTCATGTGCTTTGGCATACATGGCCTGCCAACCCCTGTGTGCTGAGCTGCCACTGATTCTGTTGGAGGGGGGTCAGAAGCAACAAGCCATGTGTGCTGAAGCACATGGCCTGCTGCCGAGCTATGCTGTACCCCCCTTGATCCCACCACCAGAACTGGTGGTAGCATGGTTCAGCGTGGGGGTTATGCGGCACAGCTCGGGGGGAGGGGGGGCAGCACAGCCAATGCGTCTGCCCAGATTGGCAGAAACCCTTGGGCCGGCTCTGGGGACAGCTTTGAATCTACAGTGACCCCAAGATATTTAACTTCTGACTGGATGAACACAACTAATGATTACTTCTGTCTAAAATTTAATGCCAAACCATTCTTGGAGGACCATGCTGTAATCTTTCTGCAGTACTGAGTGTAAAAATTTAATAAAACAAATATCATCATCATCAATACACAAATTTAGTGCACACTAAAACCTCCCTATCAAAATGAATGTGTGTGAAACTAAATGACAAGACACCCGAAAGTCAGGAATATTTTCTGAAAACTAAACAAAAAGCAACCTCTTTTCAGCTCAATCAGTGCCGTGAACCATCTTTTGCAACCGCTCGACCTCTTTTCAGCTCAATCAGTGCCGTGAACCATCTTTTGCAACCGCTCGGGGATTTTTCCCCTTATTTTAAATAGATCCACTCTGCCACTGTTCCTAGTCTGGTTAGTGCAGCAATGGCCCCGAGGCTGGGAGCCGTACATCAGGACTCCCCCCCCCCCCCCCCAGTAAGTACTGAATGCTGTCTCTGCAGCCTCCCCAGTCAGAGCCAAATTGGGGTGCAGAAGACCTGATTTGGACATTCAGACTAGAGCCATATTACATGGTAGCACACAGCATTGACCGCTGAACCGCCAGCCCAGCCTTTATTAGTGTCTTAGCATGGAAATTTTAGCCAGAACTCTTTCAAAAGCATGAAGGAGGCGGAGAGCAGAGAAGGGAGAAGCAGCAGAAAGGAGAAAGTAAGGGGAGTAAGGGGAAGTACGGAGAGAAGAGAAACAGCCGAGTGGGAAGAATGTTTAGAGGTAAATGATGATTACCCTGCCAAAATGTGATTTAAATGTCTTCTTGATCTCCTGCCGCTGGGCGTTATTGCGCTTAGTAACGATATTAATGATTGTATCTTCATCAGTACCTGAAACGATAATAGCCATGTTAAAATACGTCATCTTCCATTGCATATGTTGAACAATTTGTTCTCTGCAGACAAGCAGGATGCAGCCGCACTTGCTAGGCGATGTCGCTGACGTTGCCTATGGTGCCAGGCTCTCCCCAGCTCAGAGACGTCTTTACATCTGAGCATGCGCACATTGCTCCTGCCCACCCTGCCATTACTCGATCCCTTCATTTTTTTCTCTAACCGCAATCAAGTGCCACGGCTCTCCCTACTCCCCTAGTTGTGCCTTTTTTCTGCATGGTCTTCACAGCTTTTCCTCACTGTGATCTTCCCGTTTCCTCAGTGATCCCAAAACAGCACAAAAAAAAAAAAAAAAGAGCAAGACTCAGCACGACCATTGTCAGCAGTCCACCCCCTCCGTGCCTGAGCAGCACGCTGCCATCGGGGGACTACAATAGACAAAAAAGGACAGACAGACATCGGGGGACTACTAGTGTAAAAAAAACAATTAAAATCCACAGAAGCAAAGAGGGGACAGATCCAGTAGCAGACCCTGCCCTTCCCCCATTGGGCCCAGACCTGACATGATCGGGGGTCCATCAGGCAGCCACACTGTTGGAGACAGACCTCTTACTGGCACAGACGCAAACACATGCCCAGAGCCTACATTCCTTCCACCCCCCCCCCACCCCCGATTCAGTCTGCTCTCTCTCAGATGCCACCAGCCTCTGGGATCTCTGGAGGAAGTCAAATTAACAGCAAAGCACAAGCATCACAGATTTCTCTTCCACATAATTCATACCACGTATGACGCCTTCGGCTCTGTGGCTGCTCTTCGGACACCACCATCTCAGTTAGGCGCACAGTCTGGGTACGCATATCTGGGCTGAGAGAGGACCTCTGACCATCTCGCTGATGCACCATGCCTGGGAGATAGCCTGTTCAGTTCGAAAGTCCAAGAGGCCATGCCAGAAGTTAAAGACCACTCCTCCACAGCCAGGGAACTGGCAGTCCAACCAGTAGATCCTCTGTCACAAGCTTGCAGATCAGTTTCCACAGTACCAGAGAGCATATCACTATCAGTATTTCCAGCAGTTCTACCATCACAGGAGGTTCCAGCCCCATCCTCGCCAGCAGCCCCAACGGTTATTATCAGTATTTAGTTCACGCCTTTCCAGTAGCAGATCAAGGTGAGTTACAATCAGGTACCATAGGTATTTTCCTGTCCCTGGAAAGCTTACAATTTAACTTTGTACCTGAGGTAATGGAAGATTAAGTGACTTGCCCAAGGCCACAAGGTGTGCTAGTGGAACACTGGTCTTGCTGGTCCAAGGCTCCAGCCCTAACCACTAGGCTATTTCCATTCATTCTCCTTTTTTGCAAGGTTCATGAAAGGTCTCATGCATACGAAGCCTCCATTTAAGCTGCTGCCTCCGGCGTGGGATCTCAATATTGTCCACTCCGAACTCATGAAGCCTCCCTTTGAGCCAATGGCCTCAGCTTCTCTGAAACACCTCTCCCGGAAGAAGGCCTTCTTGGCAGTGATCACCTTGGTGCAGAGAATTAGTGAACTTCAGGTACTGGTATACTACCCATCATACATGCAGTTCTTCCCTAACAGTGTCGTTCTTCGCATACACCCAAAATGCCTTCCTAAGGCAGTCTCCGCTTTTCATCTCAATCAAGCAATTGTCCCATCATCCTTCCTTCCCAGTCCCTCGGTGGACTCTCCAGAAGCGACCCTTCACACTTCAGACTGCAGCAGGCCCGCTTGTTTTACCTTCAGGCCAGTAAGCAGCTGAGAACCTCACCCCAGATTTTCCTCACCTTTAATCCAAACAACCCCGGACGGCCTGCACCGAAAAAGACTATTGCTTCCTGGAGCTTAGATTGCATCTACTTCTGCTACAGCTAGGCTCAACAGCAGTCAAACGTGTTGGCCCTCATTATCGACAGGCTTACACACAATGCTCTTGGCCGTGTGAGATGAAGCACTATCCACAAAACCCAACTCCCACCCCCAAGGCAAATCCTAGTTTTTGATTACCTGTCAGTAGGGGGCAGAATTCAGTACTTCAGGAAAGGCCTGGAAATCCATAACCACCAATCACTGGGTACTCAGTTTAGGAAGAATACAAACTCAACGTCACCACCCTTCCACCAGTCCACTCTGAGAAGCCTCTCCCTAGCTGTCTGGAAAATTTGTGCAGTCTAAAAGACCTCACATTGTCAGACGAAGTATGCGGCATAATCTCAGCTTCTTGGAAACCTGTGACATAGTTCTCCTACCAATAGATGTCGTCCCGATTTGCCTGCTGGCAAGAGGGAGACTAGACCTAGACCTGGTCGAATTCCCCCTAGGCCAGGTACTTGCTTACCTATTCCAGCTTTCCCACTCGGGCCTGCAAACATCATTAGTTAGATACCATATCTTCGCCATTGCCGCTTCCCAAGCTCCAATTGAATGCAAGTCCATTTCAATTCATCCTCTTGTTTCAAGGTACATGAAAAGTCTCATGTATACCAAGTCTCATGTATACCAAGCTTCCACTTAAGCCACCGCCTCCATTGTGGGATCTCAATATTATCCTCTCCGAACTCATGAAGCCTCCCTTCGAGCCGATGACCTCAGCTTCTCTGAAACAACTTACCTGGAAGACAGCCTTCTTGGTGGTGAACACACCTTGGTGCAGAGAATTAATAAATTTCAGACACTGGTACACTACCTGCGACACATGTAGTTTTTCCTTAGCAGAGTCGTTCATATACATCCAAAATTCCTTCCCAAGGTTGCCTCTGCTTTTCATCTCAATCAAGCGATTATCCTGCTATCGTTCTTCCGCAGTCCCTCGGCAGACTCTTTAGAAGTGACTTTTCACATTTTAGATTGCAGACGGGCCCTCTTTTATTTATTTATTTTTTATTTAACAATCATTTATATCCCGCATCTTCCGGAGTTCAGGTGCGGTTCACAATTGAACAACAGTCAACAAAGCAAGAGCTTGTTTTTACATGGAACAATTTTTTGACAATAAACAGTGTAATGCTTAAATACATAACAGAACAATATAATGGTTAGATACATTATGGAACAAGAACAAATACATTATAGATACATTATGGAACAAGAACAAAGGTTAATAACTATTTACAATTTCAGAGTTGTAAGCTCTATGGATTGAGTCGTCGTTATTTACAAGTAAATGTAGTATCTGTTGAGTTATGAGGTTTAGCTTTATTCGTTTGAGCGTGTTTTAGCCTTTTTCTGGGATGATCAGTGGATTAGCTATGGTATTGTAATGCAAGGTGAAGAGATAGGTTTTCAGTTTTTTACGGAGTTCTATAATTTCTGTTGTTACCTTCAGGCTACTAAGCAGCTGAAAACCTCGTCCCAGCTTTTCATCACCTTTAATCCGAACAACTCTGGATGACCTGTCAAAAGACTTTCTTCCTGGCTCTTAGACTGCATCTCCTTCTGTTAAAGCCAGGTTCAACAGCAGTCGCCTGGGCGTGTTGGCCCTCATCATCTACAGGCTACAGACACTCAATTCACACCTTTGCTAAGTGCTACAGCTTGGACTGATCTTCAGATCAGGACCTCGCCCTTTTGACAGGCAGTCCCTCAGAAACCTCTTTGCGTCTTAAATGCTCATTGCAAGTTCCCTCTCTCTCAGTATCCAGCTTCTCCTCCACCTGTGTCTCTTTAAGGTGGCCCTCAGTTCTGGACTCACCTAAGAAGTGCGACTGCATTCCTCTGCTTGTCTGCGGAGAAAGCAGAGTTGCTAACCTGTAACAGAGGTTCTCCGTAGACAGCAGGGATATGCAGCTGCACTTACCCACCGACCTTCCCCCACAACACACAATCCCCCTCCCCCAAAAAACCCCCCACACATGACGACGATAAGGCAACAGTTGAGAACCATAATCAACATTTATGCATCGGTATCCTCAAGCATCCCTGCCACTCAGCTGTGTTTTGAACTGAAGGGATCGGGCATCAGCAGGGTGGGAAGAAGCGGGCATGCTCAGAGAGGGAGAGCCTGGCACCGTAGACGTCAGCAACATCACCTAGCAAGTGCAGCAACGTACCACTACTCTCTACGGAGAACTCCTGTTACAGGTAAGCAACTCTGTTTTCTCACCTGAGCTTCCATCTGTTGTGAGTATACCTCAATATAGACATGCACTCTGGACCAGCTGCACAGTTGTAAATTAGAAATGTCACGTCAGTAGAACTCAGGGATCCTCTAACCACTAAGCTGACCATTCCCTCATTTAATGACGGCCTTACATACAGTCACTGTGCACGAAAAGTGTGCCACTGTAGAAAAACTGAGCAACAAAGTCATTGGATACTCAGCTTCTCAATCCATTGGTCTAGTGGTAGAGCCGAGCTGCTAATTTTGGAATTAGAAATGCCAGATCAAGCCACAACTGGACATATTACCTCATACAGTTCAGGGCGGGGCGGTGGGTGCGGCCCGCTCCAGCTGCTGGCCAGGAGTGGGGTGCACCCCCGCTGGGGCTCACGGAGGCAGCACAGCAAACTTACCATAAAGCTGGCTTGCCATGGTGCCACATGCTCCAGGCCCCACCGCTATTCTCTTCTGGCTGAAGTTGTGAATTGTGAGACTTCAGCAGGGAGAGAAGAGCAGCCAAGCCTGGAGTGTGAGGCTCCGTGGCAAGCCAGCTTTATAGTAAATTTGCTGCACTGCCTCTGTGGGCCCAGCTGGGGGGGGGGGGGGGGAGGGGCACCTACTCCAGGTGCCAAGGGGGCTGGGAACACCACTGCTCTCCCTCAACGGATCTGAGTTTCATGTATGATGGCTCTGTGACAGTCCTCCCCCATCAAAGCTCTAAACCTGCTTTATCCTCTCGGCCTTTTGTTTTTTATCCTGTCAATGAAAACCCCTGAGGAGTGAATGTTCCTTCTCCTATTTTCCTCAGTGGTAGCATCCATGTCTCCTACTTACCAAGTCCCTTCATTGCCTTCCGCAGGGCTTTGGCATCGTTGTCTGCATTGAAATCCGCAGCCGGGTACATAGTCCCCTTCAGCTATGGAAACATTGGGAGACTTAAATTATATTATAGTAAGGGGGTTTTCCTTGTCTGGGAAATAAGGAAGGAAGGAAGGAACAGCTTTTGATTTGCAAGCAGAAGATAAAGCAGCTAGTGGGATTAAAGCAAGCAACTTAGGTCTAAATGCGCCTCACTTCTACTCATTGACCTGGGAGGTCCAGCAACGCTCCTATGATAGCAGAAAACTCTGCATTAAAATTTCAGTCTAGTGAAAGGGTCGCTAAATGGAGTGGTAAATGGTACAAGAGGTTTTATGACTAGAGTGACTGTAACGCCACATCCAGGGGACGAGCTTAGCCAGTCCGGGCTTTGTTCCACTGCAAGCAGGGAGATGTCTTGTTTTTTTTTTTTACTAGGAAAAACTCAGAACTTCCCCTCTATGCATGCAGTGGGGCAACATTAGGACTGGCTCAGTTTGTGCCCTGGATGTGGAGCTGTATGGTCACCTAATTTATTTTATTTTCATGGTGTGTTTTTTGTTTATGGTTCTTTGTACACCATTCTGAGTGACCTTTCTCTGGCTCGGGAAAGTGGTTTGTAAATTTTTGGTAGACGAAGAGCAGATTTACATTTTAAAATTTAAGCTCTCAAGATAATTTACTAGTTACTGCGCCATAGTGGCCAAAATACATGGTAACTGCAGAATCTTCATGTTGTGTGCACCGCATCTTCCGATCCAGTTAACAGACAGTACATTACCACGCGTTACATGCATTACAGAGAGTGTGGACACAGGCCACATTTCTACTTTAGTGCAGATTTAGTGCACAACTTTAAAATTATCCATTGTGCACCTCATCAATTACATCTGAAAAATAAAGTAAAAATTTAACTTGGGAGATAAAATATGTGCTAAAAATTGAATGCAGATTTTCAACACACTTATTACCATCAGCCTATGCACCTCGTGATGTTTGTAGCACCAGAAGATTTTAATATGCAATTTAATTTTATTCTAGACAAAGGGGCTGAATTAGCACAAGTCTGAAACTATTTGAAAGAACAGCACGTCAAATTATTTTGCTATGGCTTCCAGGACTTAAAATATGTATCTGGCAGCGCACCAGTGACGTCCTTGCACCTACTGAATAATCTACCAGTATTCTAATTCTCCCACCACCAAAACTCCTGATCTGCAGGTTAGTAAGGGGTCAGGGACAGAGGGGTCACAGAGGCTGGCCAGGTTGCAATTTTTATTAGCACACGCTGCATTAGTAAAAACATTGTTGTATTCTTTCTAGAAAGCTTTAAGCACATGGAAGGTCTATAAGAGTAATACTGTTCACTCAAACAAGAAAAGCTGCATATCATGACTATTCCACACCATTTTTTCACACTGGCTGTAGTTGTCAGTTTTGTAACTGGCACAAAGCAAGAAACAAAAACCGAGGGAAGCCATTAGTCAACATCCATCAATCGGCTGCTGCCCTTGCACTGTTCACACGGTGGCGCTCAGTGACGGTGGTGTGGAATACCTTTAACGTACAAAATCAGGTTAGCAGATTAGCTGGGTCAGTTAGTCATGCAGAACTCAGGAAAGAGAAGCTGAAGGTCAGTTGCACAGTTCTAAGGCACGTGGAACAGAAGCAAAAATTAGCTGGGCCCAGATGTCAAGAACGCAAGGCAGCAGGTAGCAGAAGGCAGGGCAGGAAATCTTTTCTAACCTCTACTCGAGCCACTGCACTAAGTTCCCACATCTGAAAGGCCACCTGGGCAGCTTCAGGGAAGAATTCGCCTGCAGCACTGAAAGAGGAGTCAAAAGGACACAAGGACAGTCAGCTCTCCAAACCCAGAATGAAACTTACGGAGTCTAGATGCAGCTGACGACACACACTGGGCATGGACATCTTGAAGGCTTAGGGTTACTTTCAAGGTCAGGAGCCGATGCTTGGCTTGCTGCCATGGTGCAGCCTCAAAGATATGCAAATGCTGCACTAAACTAGCTCAAGTTGCAGCTGACAAAGAGCTAGTTGGACGGCAGGGCCAGTCATGGGTTTTTATTTTACACATCTCTGGAAAACAAAGGTACAAGCAAACCCATGCTCGAACAGAGATCCTTGCCTCGGTTAGAACACACACAAAATGTTTCGTTTCATTTGCATATACATTTAGTTATATTTAGGGACAATTTTCAAAGCCACTTACATTCATAAACTGCATTTGAAAATTACCCTTCCTCAGAACGGCTAAAGTACACATTTAAGGGAGGTGTTCCCAGGAGCACGTTTAGGGCAGGATTGAAAATGCACTCTCAGCTATGTGAATTAGTTTCCTTGTAAAATCTGCCTGTACCAAGATCAGATGCATGGGCACACGAAAAATACAGTGCTCTCTCTTTGAAACATGGTGCCAAGTCTGTGGATAAAAAGCGTCTGCAGGCTGTCTTAAAGTGGACAGTCTAAAAATTAGCCTCGGGAGGATAATTTTACAACAGGGCGCCAATGTGAAAAGTCCAAAAAGATGCCTATATTTTACAAAAGCAGGCAAGATAAATTTTGGATATTGTTTTATTCATGAATATTTCCCGTGAATAGTTTTATCCGTTAGTTTTACACATTCAGTTTAATGGGGGATTTTTTCTGTACCCTAAATTGATTTAACGCACACTAAAGACTTAAGGCGCACTAAGTTGATTAACGCACGTTAAATCAAGGTTTGGTGCACACTATATTTTTTAAGGTGCACTAATGAACCCAAAGAGCACTAACAAAGCCATAATAAGAGAGACTTTTACAATGACCCCCAGTAATGCAAATATTCTCACTGGCTCCAAAAAGGGATATACACGTGTGAGTTTACTTTATGCATGTACACATGTACTCTATAAAACATACACGCACATCGCAACACTGCTCCCGCTTCATTCAAACTGTGCCCCTAGGCTTGCCTGCACACGTCACTCCTACATGTCATCTTCTTGTTGCGTGTACTTGTATGTGTGGATTCGGAGGCACCGTTTTGTAAAAGCCATTTTCTGT
Source organism: Ichthyophis bannanicus (assembly GCA_033557465.1). Taxonomy (NCBI): domain Eukaryota; kingdom Metazoa; phylum Chordata; class Amphibia; order Gymnophiona; family Ichthyophiidae; genus Ichthyophis; species Ichthyophis bannanicus. The sequence continues at coordinate 66,550,367 of CM066050.1, read as the reverse complement.
CACATGCTTTACACGTGGGAGATGCTTCAGAAAATTAGCCTCTAAAATGTATAAAAATCATGCTTTGCAAACTTTGTGATTTTTAACTATCCTTTCCCTCTACAGGATGTAGCAAAACCATGGAAGGCAAATGACTGTAGAACTCAAGCCATAAACAAGAGTTCTCTTACCACCCAATAAACCTGGAGTCTGGAGGCAACATAGAGGGTCATTTATAAATGAAATATGAACACAGTCTCCTACTTGGCTGGATTGAAAAAAATATATATATAGTTCCATTTAAATTCAAACTGAGTGATGCTCATTAAATGCAGCCTGGGTAAACAATCTTTCAACTTTCTTCTCCTGCAAGGGTAACAACCTCCAAACCAAGTTATTTATCTATGTGGACGTCGATAGCATCATCTTCTGAACCATCATGAAATATTCAGCCCTGTTCATTAGGGTATCAGATGCTCATTCAGCACTTGACCTTGCACAAAGCTTGACCTTCACCTGACTCCAGTCCATTTCAGCCTGAACGTGGAAAATCTTTGAGGCCTAACCTCACCAGAGAAAGGACAAGTGCCGAACCTAGTATTCATCATCTAGGTGTAACGGGAACCACCGATATGATACCCAGCTAGAATTAAAGACGACGATCTTAGGAGAGCAATTTCTAAAGCTATTTACATGATACTTAGCTGTCTGAAATCTGCCCTCCCTCAATGCAGCTAAAAGCTGGTCCACTATGTATGAGCTCTCGCCGTATAAAGATGCAGGTTTTCTAGGGTCAGAACGGAGAAAAATACAGTACTACACATAGATTGTAGTTTAAAATTTGTGCACATTAATATTAATATTTTCCAGGGGAAAAGTACCTACACGTAAACCAGGTGCAAATATCCACAGGTATCTTTTCCCCAATGTGTAGAGCTTAAAAACTGCATCGCTATTTTCAGTGACTTTACAAGAGAGGGCATGTCGCAGATCAGGGTTCATGATTTGCAATTCAATTGATGGGGTAATTCTATAAGTAGTTGTTAAATCTCTACGTGTTAACGAGCATAAATCATGGTATTTTAGTGATTTATTCACATAAAAGACCACTAACATGCAAAGGTTAGTCAGTCGTCATTCTATAGTGTGCACCATGGACTGTTGTGTGTACTTTCAATGAGGGTGTGCACGGGGCGGAATGTGGGCAGGGCACAAATCTAAGTACATACATTTTAGAATATGGCCCAATGTGTGTAAGCTATGCACAGCCATTTACGCATGTCCTAGAGCTGGTATAAGTGACCGCAGTTTCATGACCTTGTATGCCAGTCTAATATAAAATTAAATCCATGCCGATTCAATGTTATACAATATGGCGCCATTAGGTTGCGTATATACATGCTTAAATCTAGCCGTTACTTATGGAATTACTTCCTTAGCGAGTAGCAGGGTTTTAGACTAATTTTATGTGAACACATGATGCGTACAAGGGAGGGGGAGCAGCAAAATACCATATGCTCCAGCTTCTACATGACATTTTGGATGGCCACCCCTCCCCCTCCCCCTCCCCTCCCCTCCCCGGTACTTTGACACAGAGATGAGCTGTCATCCTGTGAAGAGAACAATTTTCAAAAATGTTTTCACACATATAAAATGTCCTCCGTTCATAAGGCCAAAAGGAAGGTACACTGTTCAATAAAATGCACATAATCATATTTAGATGTGCTGCTCCTGGGCCCTTCTTTAGATTGTGAAGGACAATAAGTAAATCGCATTTTCACTTCTACGCATCGCTATTGTCCATGAAAAATGAACTCACACAAAAGCAGGTGAAAGTATCCACAGATATTTAGTGCCTTCAAATTTAAACTACCTGTGGTTTTTGTCCCAGTGCAGTTTCAAAACTACCTCCTGTCCATAATTCCTTTTGCTATTTGCAGTCCCAGCTAGTGATTTACAGATTATGAGTGTAAAGGGGGCTCTGATTAATACAACATATCTGACCTCTCATAAGAGAAACGGGGACCACCACATTTCTTGGGCTTAGCAATACTTCTCAAAATCAAAGTACCTATCTGCAGGAGATATGATCCATAACAATTCAGGTTCCCAATAATGTATACAGAATCATTAAGCAGACATTTACTGAAATATTAGCTATACACAGATGCCTTCAGTGGTGTCCTTGTAAGTACAAAATGCTATAATCAGGGTTTTCTAATGTTCAAGTCAAAATTGCTGATATAACACACACACACACCCCAACATTCAGCTTGTGTATACAACCCTTCAACCAGTGTTTCTCAAGCTTCTAAGGCAGTACGATTACCAGTATAATATATACTGGCTGATGCTCAGAGAAACTGAAAGGAGCCTCTTCACTTCCCTCTCCCCGGTCTGGCCCGTTATCCTCTGTCCTGAGCATCGGGCCCCCTTCTCTTCACTCCAGTCTGCCCCAGATCCCATCCTACATGTTACCCCCACTCCTCTAGTCCCAGCAGTCACACTCACTCTCTCCACACCAACTCCTCTGCCCCAATAGTCGCTCACACTCTCTCTATTCTCACCATCCCCCACCCCCTTCTCCTGGTCCCAGTAAGTGATCTTAGTTTGACACAAGCATACTGCCTCCTCCTCTGGCTGCTCTGTCAACTAGGCTGCCATATAAATGCATTATAATTGTATACAATTGAGCAGTGGGCATTCAGGGCTGCTAACCTGGGCACTACCCATTTGAATCAGTCTGTGAGCTTGAAAGAGAAGGGGCAGTGAAAGCAAACCTTGCCTAGCGCACTGTGTTATCTAGAATTGCCCTGCAACTAGGGTATATTCCTTGCGGATATCCTGGCTGGGAGTCCAGGGTCAGCGTTAGGAACCACTGCCTTAGATACGGTGGAAGACTAATGTGAAAACTAGAAAATGCTGTATTGAGTGCTATGAAACCAGAGACATGCACTGAAAGACAGCTGCTTCTATCATGAGCCAGTCAGTCTGTAGATATGGACTGGTCGGCTCACAATGCCACTGTGGATCACCAGAAGAAACACTTAAAAAATTAAAGATAGAAACGTACTCATCGTCCCCTCCACAGAGCTTGAGAAGGGCCTTCTTGTACTCCCCGGATGTGTCATTCTGAAACAAAGCCGAAATTCAAGAATATTTATCCTTAAAGAGGTGAGAGAGCTGTAAGTAATCAGTTTGCCTCATACCTCCCCTTCAAGCCTAATGTGAAAAAATTAAGGTGGCATTTTACTTACTAGTTAATGTCCTTTCCTCAAGTCCTGCTAGGCTAATCCAGACAAGTAGGTTGTGTTCCCTTACCAGCAGGTTGGGGAAGGCAAAGAATCAATGGAAAAAACCCAGGTTTCAATGATTTCACTCCTATGCCTCTATTTGCCTCAATCACCAAGAAGTCTCTTCAGTATTCATCCCAAAGTATATGGGAGAAACATGGCAAGCCTCACACAACCTCAATCAAGGGCAATAATGAGTAATCAACAGTAGAGGGCTATGTACAGGAAAGCAGGAACAGAAGACTGTCAGTAGAAGATGAACATGCAGAGCCAAGTATAAAAATCATCGCAGCAGAAGAACAGAGCAATACAGTTCCAGGGGCGGGCCCTAGACTAGCAGGAGTTTACTTAACTGGTAAGTAAAATGTCACTTTCCATATCACCCTACTAGACCAGTCCAGACAAGTGGGATGTACCGAAGCTATAACTCCACTGAGCAGGAAGACGACACAGCAGCTCACAAAACTCTTGAGCCAAAGGCAATGTCCACCCACGTGTGGACATCCAAGCAGTAATGCTTGACAAAAGTGGAAAGTGATGCCAATGTTGCTGCCCGACAAATGTTTGCAGGTGTTACCGAGCTATGCTCCGCCCCACTCACAAGGATGCCTGCACTTGGGTAGAATGGACATGCAATCCCTCTGGAACCAGCCAGTTCCACAATAGATTCGCCAAGGCAATGACCTCCTTAATCCAACGCCCCAAAGTCAACTTAGATGCTGCATCACCCTTGCACAGGTCAGCAAAAAGCACAAAAAGATGGTCGGACTTACAACAGAAATATGTAACATCCAAGAACCGGAGAAGTACCCTCTGGACATTCACAATGTGAAGATCCTCATCCTTCTACTGACACGGCTCCCTAGAGGATAGCAGGCAGACCACCTGGTTCACAGGAAAGGGAGAGAGCACCTTAGGCAAGAAAGAAGGCACTGGTTGAATAGCAACAGCCTCCTTTGAAAAGGACAGATAAGGATCTCAACAACACAGAGCCTGCAGTTCGGTAATGCACCTTGTGGAATAAATAGCAACCAAGAAAACCGCTTAGAGCATCAAATCCTTCAAAGTACTAAGCTTCAACTGCTCAAAGGGCACCACCATCAGGACCCTGAGCACCAGACCCAGATCACAAGAAGGGATCACAGACCGGAGGGAAAGACGCAGATGCCAAAACTCCTGGAGAAAATGTGACACGTCCCCATGCAAGGCTAGAGATAGGCCAAAGCTGCCACCTGAACTTTCTGGGAGCTAAGAAAAAAAAGCCCTTCTCTAGGCCATCCTGGAGAAAGGCCAGAGATGGCACCTTGGCCACTTCAAGAGTCAAGTGCTGAACGCCACACCATTGCTCAAAAAGGCACCAGATCCGCACACATGCTAGCTTGGTAGAACACTTCCAGACTCTGAGCAGAGTGCAGACCGCCAAAGAGTAGCCTTTATGCGCTAGCCATCTCCTTTCAAGAGCCAAGCCGTAAGGGACAAGGCCATAGTGGAGAGACTGACTGAATTCTTTGCTTCTGTCTTTACAGAGGAAGATGTAGAGATGTTACCCATGACTGAAGTGGTATTTAATGCCACATCTTGAATATTATGTGCAAATCTGGTCGCTTTATCTTAAAAAGGATATAGCGTTATTAGAAAAGGTACAGAGAAGAGCCACCAAAATGGTAAAGGGGATGGAAGGATACCCCTATGAAAAGGAGCTATAAAGTTTAGGGCTCTTCAACCTGGAAGAGAGACGGCTGAGGGGAGATATGATAGAGGTCTATAAATTAATGAATGGAGTGGAACAAGTAAACGTAGATCGATTGTTTAAGTCATCAGAATATAGAAAGACTAGGGGACATGCAATGAAGCTTCAGGGTAACCTATTTAAGACTAAGAGAAAATATTTTCATATTCAATGTGTAATCAAACTCTGGAATTTGTTACCAGAGGATTTAGTAAAAGCTGTTAGTGTAGCTGGGTTTAAAAAAGGTTTGGACAAGTTCCTGGAGGAAAGGTCCATAAACCATTATTAAAAGGGACCCAGGATATCACTGCTTGACCCAATACAAGCATTGTGGAACCTGTGTCTTTTGGGGAAACTGCTAGGTACTTATGACTTAGATTGGCCACTGTTGGAAACAGGATACTGGGCTTGATGGACCTTGTTCTGACCCAGTTTGGCATCTCTTATATTCTTAAGGGAGAAGGAAGCCAGATCCTCCATTATGATCAGTCCCTGCAACAACAGACCCCAAGACAAAGGCAACCAAAAAGGCGGTGCCTGCAGGAGCTGTATTAAGTCTCTGAACCACACTATCCTCAGCCAATCCGGTGTCACCAGAACAATCCTGCCTGGGTGGCATTCTATATGCTGAAGCACATGCCCCACCAGGGGCCATGGAGGAAACCCATACAGCAGGTGCCGACTTGGCCAAGGCTGGGTTAAGGTGTTGATACCCACTCTCTAGAATCCAGAGAGTGATGGCTGAGGAAGTCCATTTCCTCACTGCTCACCCCGGCAATGTGCTGAGCCCACAAGGCTCGGAGGTTTTTCTCAACCCAGGCAAAAAGAAGAGCGATCTCCAGAGCTACCACGGCACTCCTCGTGCTGTCTTGCTGATTGATATGTCATTGCTGATTGATATAAGTCAGGCTGGTCTTCACCATCATCATCATCTGAGAACACAGAATCAACAAGGACCGCTGGAGAGGCTGCATGTGAGCCATGCCCACGACACCATCTCTATGGTCACTGCCATCAGTCCGAGGAACTGAAGATAATCCCAGAGTCTGGGGGCCAGCTACGCACAGAACAGCATCAGGCAATCCAGCAATCTTTTGATCTTCTCTGGCAGGAAAACTCTGCTCACTCGAGTGTCGAAACATGCTCCCAGGAACTCCAGGGGCTGAGAAGGCAACAGCTGGCTCTTTCTCTGATTGATCACCCAGCCAAGGTTTTCCAAAAAGGGCAACACTTAGGATGCCACTTGAAATGCCTCAGAAAGGGAATGGGCCCTGATGAGCCAGTAGTCCAGATATGAATGGACACAAGATACCTTGGTGCCAAAGCTGCCACCACCATGACCTTGGAGACAGTTCTTAGGGCAGTGGATAGCCTGAAAGGGAGGGCGGCAAACTGATAGTGAGAGCCAAGCATAGCAAATTGCATATATTTTTGCTGATCTGCCCGAATAATATGCAAATATGCCTCGGCCAGATCCAAAGAAGCCAAGAATTCCATACAGTACACTGCTTGAATCACAGAGCACAAGGTTTCCATTCGGAAGTGCAGGACTTGCAAATGCTCATTGGTCCTCTTGAAGTCCAAAATGGGCCGGAAGGAACAATCTTTTTTGGGCATCAAGAAATAGATAAGAGTATCTGCCCTTGCTCCACTTGTCCAGGGGACGAGCACCACTGCCTTTAGGCACCGCATCATGTCCAAGGTGGTCTGCACAGCGGCACTTTTGATCACAGACTCACAAGGGGAGATGATGAAAGCATCTGGAATCAGCTTTTTGCATTGCAGGACATAGCCAAACTGAATGGTGTCTAGCACCCAGTGATCCTTTGTAATCCTGATCCATTCCTGAAAGAAAAAGGTAAAGCATGCCTCCAACTGGAGGGACCAGAGAATGGACCCCAAACCTTCACTGCATAGCCTGGGAGGGTCCTCCTCTGGAAAAGATCAAGTCCATGGGCCTATGTGCTCCATGAAAGGACTGAGAATGAGCCCAAAGCCTGGAAGTAGAGGAGAAGAAAGGGTTTTCCAGGTTGGTAACAACTTAAGTCCTGAGGACCCTAGGGATCTGGCCAGCATGCCCCTCAGTAAACGGGCAGAGGATGATGAAAAAAGGAGCACCACCTGCTTCACAGGCCCCCTGGCACTGTCTTCCAGAAGGCAGTAAGATTCATCTTGCCCAGGTCCCTCACCAGCTTCTCCAAATTGGCTCCAAACAGAAGCTTCGCCTTAAAGGCCAGTTGGGCTAACTGGGTTATGGAAGGAGTCCGCTGACCAGTGCTGGAGCCAAACCCAATGTCGTGACACCAAACGCGCTAGGTCATATATGGCATCAGAAAGGAAGGCCGTAGCAGACTCCAAAATAGAGAAAGGTAGTATTTGGTGGAAGGGACTGAATCCACTGGAGCAGGGCTCAAGATATCAGACTGGCACAGACTACCAGCTACAGAATAGCAGCTGCCACAAAAAACTGGCTCTTCAACAACAAATTGACCTTATAGTCCAGAAAATCCTATAAGGCTGATCCACCTTCCACAGTAATGGTGGTTGGACTGGTAATTGCCATGAACTGTACAGCCACCTTGGGAATACCAAATTACTTAACACATTCCTTCTCCGGGAGGGTGTAGATCTTCTTACACGCCTTAATCCCTTAGGCGGGGAATCAGGACAGCCCCATTCTGACCAGATCATATCTGGGATCGGGAAGTCAGTGCTGCGTATGCTTTGTAGCACTATATAAACGATTAGTAGTAGTAGTGGATTTCTGCACCCTTTGAAGGAGTGTACATTCCGCTCCTGCTCCAAGCCAAAAGCATCTGTTCAAGGTAGATGAGACCCTATCAATCAATGTTGCAAGCTCCTCCTTCCAGAATAGGTGGATCACTCCATCTGAGGGCAGGAGTACTTCTTCATCCACATCACAGACCGGTACCAAAGCCATCTGAATCCCAGACAGCCCCCAGCTGCTCCCTCTCTCCAGGAGGTGCCCCTTGCTGTGGATGCTTAGCCAAAAGTAAATCAAACAGGACTTCCTCTCTCCTCCTGCCCGATACGAGACTGCGCTCGGGGCACCCAGAGGCTGCAGGGGCTGAATTTTCTCGCCAGAAGGACCAGGTCTGCTGCAAAAAAGAAAGAATTCCAGGGAGGACAATTCGGAATCCGGATGCTCTCCTCTTGGAAATGACCCCCCCCCCCCAACACCAGGTGACACAGCCACTGCAGACCCCCTAGGATGAGCAGCAGCTAACAGCATGGTCGCTAGACCATTCAGCCAGCTGGATATCCTTACTCATAGCGCCATCGGTCACCTCCTGTCCTGAGGCAGCCAAGGCCAGACTAACTGCATCCCCTGGCTGAGAGAGGGGGAGCAGGTCCTCCAGGGACTATTCAGAAGCAGCCATGCAAGAAGGGCGAAGTCCAGAATCCAGATAAGAGGCAGCTCACTTGCCACAGGTCAAACAATATTTCCTGGAAGACGACATAGAGAGTTAAGGCAAGTATCAACAGTGCCTGCAAGGCCATGGGATCTGAAGGTGCGCGTTAACTACGCTTTTACTGCAGTACACATTACAGGCACTAGGGTAGGGATGCCCACTGGAGTCACTTGGGTGGAACACGTGGCCGCCAGGTGCATGATAGGAGAAAATGCTACTAATGTGGGCAGAAAATGCCACACCGCACCAACAGTTGCCAGCAGTCAACCCCGACTTACATCCCAGAAGACAGAATCAGGAGCCCACGGCAAGGACAATGACAAGGTCAAGCCTTGGTACTCACCCCCTGAGAACCCCAGGAAGAATCTGTGCCTGGTTCAGCTCTACTCCCCTGAAACTGGCTTTTGCAGCACTGTGTTTAAGGTGGCCGGCAGGCAGACTCCTCCAAGAACTTTCTGTAATCTTCGGGGGGGAGCGGAGGAGGGGGGGGACAGAGGGATGGGGTGCTGAGGTTGTGTGAGGCTGCTGAATTCTTCCATCCTTCCAATTTTCTTGCTGCTCCACAGACTCTTATCCAGGGTAAGAGTGTGGAGCTGCACCAATTTTCCCTCCTTCTATGGCCATCAAAGAGAATACAGTCTGGTGGAGTTTCACACATGGTGCTCAAGTGAAAGAATCATTCTCAGAGTGGTCTGTCATTCTTTTCCTCTCAATTCCTCAGAGAGGAGAAAATCCATCCACCCTCTGCGCATTATATTTCCTGAAACGTATATACCCACCAACACTTTAGTTACTGCAATTAATGTAATTTACATCACCCTGATTGATATTGTGCCACAGTCGGCAAATTGTAACAGACACCCCTATGTAACACCCTCTGCCCCTGCTCTACAAACCAAAATTAGAAAACATACACACAACACTACATCACAAATTTTATAAATTAAACTCCACAGCACACTATAATATCCTAGACTACTTAACACTACCTAGTATCACCTAGCACACACCCATTTCACCGTAACCAACCTACCACATACCCCTAATAGACCTCCACCCACACAACCAAGCTTTCATTAACTGCATCGTATCCCATAAATACCAGCTCACCTGCACAAAAAAGATAGCACCGACCATGGATAATAAAACGCCGATCTGGATAAAATACACCATGATCACCCTCATCAGCCTAACAATCATCTCCCAAGCACTAAATCCAGTTAATCTACACCCCCTTCAGACTTCATCCTACCTACTTCTCATCTAGACACCCATTCACCTCAAGATCCAATCCAAACAGACTAACAAACATCAAACCTACCATAAATTACTAGGCAGAACCAAACGTAACTCTGCCAAAACAAAAACCCTTAAAATGTTCTCTCATCAGCGCAAGGTCAATCAGGAATAAAATACCACTCATTCAAGACCTACTCACCGATAACACCCCCGACATTGTTTGCATAACTGAGACATGGCTCTCCGTCCCAGACACAGTACTACTAAACCAGTTGAAGGCACCTGGGTTCAACATCTTCCACTCACACAGACCAACAAAAAGAGGTGGTGGAGTCCTCACAATTGTAAAAGAAGATTTAAGAGCCTTCCCGATAACCTCTAAGAATGTAAACAGACATACAATAAAACTAAACCACCTCCATATCTGCATACTATATAGACCCCCCTCCTCTAGCACAGACAACCTGGACATAACCGACATACTCTGCTCCTCCACCAACAAAAAACCCCTTATACTAATGGGTGATCTAAACTTAGCATCATTGCCCAACAATCATGCCTCAACTTTTCTAGCTGCAATAGAAGACATGGACCACCACCAAATTATCAATGAGCAAACACACATTAAAGGAAACACCCTAGACCTAGTGTTCCTACCTAATGTTATACTTAACAACTTCAACCCATCCACTCTTAAAATTCAACAGGTACCATGGTCAGACCACTCCCTCATAAAATTCCAGCTCTAATCATTTGACAGCCTACCCACCCCACCTCCAACCTATAAAAAAGTCAACAAATTTGACAAAGACATGTTCCTGAACAATACCTATCAACACCTAAATTCACACCCAACTAACCTTGAAGCAATATCCAATTGGAATAATACCATATCAAAAATATCACTCACGAACACCCAAAACCTTTGACACCAAAAAAGCAAAACCTAGCATGGTTCAGACCGGACCTCAAACTACTTAAAACAGAGCTACGCAGATCTGAATGAAAATGGTGTTCCACAAAATCCACACAGCATCAATAATATGCAACCAACCTAAAACTCAATCGTGAGACACTAAACTCTGCTAAGAAAAGAATACTACTCCTCCATTATATCTAAGTCAATAAACTGACCTAGTGAACTATTTGCAATAGTCAAAACACTAACCAACAATGTCTCAAAGACTCAAATCTACCCTGCCTCAACCCACAGACATTTAAAAAAAAACAAAAACACACTGTCCCCATATCCCTTGAATAACCCAAACAATCTCCACCTCATCATGGTCCGACTTCTCCCTATCGTCAAAAGATGCCCTCATTAACTTCATCACCAAAATCAACACCACCACTTCCTACCTGCCCTGTCCACTGGATAAAAGCAGCAAAATCAGAACTCTACAAATTCATCCTCCCCATGGCAAACCTCACTACAACAGGGATATATACCCCCCCCTCACTTAAACATGCACTAATACAGCCCATCCTAAAAAATAACACCTTGGACAATCTCATCGCTACATCTTAGAGACCCATATCCAGCATCCCCTTCCTGACTAAGCTTATAGAAAAGGTGGTACAAGTCCAACTCCAGGACCACATAGATACCTTTGCCCTCCTAGACGAACAATACGGAATCCGTCCTTATCACAGAGTAGAGACCCTACTCCCTGTACACCTCGATCGCATCACACGTGGCATCGATAACTTCAAACAGGCATTCTTACTCCTCTTCCTAGACATTTCTGCTGCATTTGACAGCATAAACCACCAAATCATGCTCAGACTACAACAAATCGGTATTGAAGGCACAGTAATCCAATGGTTCAGCTAATACCTCTCCCATAAGACCCAACAAGTACGCATAGGCTCTCACCTATCTCAACACAACCAAGAACAAGTCCTCCCACAAGGTTCAGCTCTATCAGCACTTTTAATTAACATATACCTTCAGCCCATCTACTCCGTATTCAAGAAATTCTGAGTATACTATCATATATATGCAGATATTATGATATGCTATATCTCCTGCTCAACACTGCTAACCCCGCAGTCCAGCACATCACAAACTGCCTCACAGAAGCAGCAGAATGGCTCTCATCTCAAAACCTTAAAATAAACTATACAAAACGGAAGCTCTATACATAACCAGAAACCAAAATTTTACTCCCCCTGAGCATATCACTATACAAGACCTAAACATAGCTGTAAAGAGCGAAATGAAATATCTCGGAGTCATCTTAGACAGCTCACTTAGCATGATTTCTCACATAAAACAAACAAAAAAAGATTTATTACAAGCTTAAAATGCTCAAACAGCTCTGCCCACTACTCCCCGCACATGACTTTAAATCAGTCATTAATGCCCTCGTCACTCCCCCCTTCGACTTTTGTAATTCCATACTACACAGTATACCTAAACATTCCTTAAGACAACTACAGATAGCCCAACATGTGGCAGCAAGAATCACGTCCAACATCAACCTGGCTGAACACATCACACCAATACTATATAACCTCCACTGGCTCCTAATTCAGAGTCGCATCCAGTACAAAATTCTTGTAACCACATTCAAAATCAAAGACATTGCCCCATCCTACCTAACCACCCTTATCACCAAAGATAACAAGACCCGAAACCAGCATGAGTGCAATAAAAACAAGCTGACCACCCCACCGGAATTTAGAAAATCCACAGTTTAACAGAGCCTTTTCACATTTCTCACCGGTAACCTGGAACAACCTCCCAGACAGTCTAAGATCAATCGATGATCTCATCACCTTACGTAAATCAATCATAACCCACCTGTTCACTTTACACTTTGGAAACAATGAGGAAACAACCCCACCCACTAACACACCAAACGACGCAGATTCTGGATCAACCCAAAATAATCCAGTACCGATATAACCCTCTTGGAAATCCAGCACTCAAAGCATTCCAATGTATTGTAAATAGTTACTAATTGCCGCATTGTAACTAATGACCGTTCAGTATGTTAATGTTACCTTGTTTGATTGTACTATCGCACACAATGTTACTATGTTACCCTGTTTTACTGTCAGGGCCGGCCCGTCCATTGAGCAAGAATGTTCTTTGCACAGGGCCCCGCGTTTCAGGGGGCCCCGCGCAAAGAACATTCTGCTTTTTTTAAAAAAATTATATAAAAAAAAAAAAAGCTGGCTCTGGCTGCTGCCGCGGCCTCCGCGGCAAAATGGAGTGTCCCGCGGGGCCCCCTCTCCTCGCTGAGCCTCTCTGCAAGGGCTTTCAGATTCGCGAAGGGAGAGTGTCTCCCTCGTGTCTCTGTTAAGCCCGCAGGGGCTAATGGGAAATTTCCCATCTGCCCCTTTAGACGCGAGGGGCTGATGGGAAATTTCCCATTAGTCCCTGCGGGCTTAACAGAGACACGAGGGAGACACTCTCCCTTCGCGAATCTGAAAGCCCTTGCAGAGAGGCTCAGCGAGGAGAGGGGGCCCCGCGGGACACTCCATTCTGCCGTGGCGGCAGCAGCCAGAGCCACGTTTTTTTTTTTTATTTTAAATTTGCCATAAGCCGATATGGGGGGGGGGGGGGTTAAGAATGGTGCTGGGCGGGGGGGGAGGTGTTAAGACTGGGGCTGGGCTGGGCGGGGGGGGTGTTAAGACTGGTGCTGGGCTGGGCTGGGGGGTGTTAAGACTGGTAATGGGCTGGGCTGGGCTGGGGGGGTGTTCAGACTGGTAATGGGCTGCGGGGGGGGGTTAAGACTGGTAATGGGCTAGGGGAGGGCTAAGACTGGTAATGGGCTAGGGGGGCTAGGACAGATAATGGGCTGGGGGGGCTAGGACTGGTAATGGGCTGTGAGCTGTTGGGGGGGTTAAGACTGGTAATGGGCTAGGGGAGGGCTAAGACTGGTAATGGGCTAGGGGGGGGACTAGGACAGATAATGGGCTGGGGGGGCTAGGACTGGTAATGGGCTGTGAGCTGTTGGGGGGGTTAAGACTGGTAATGGGCTACGGGAGGGCAAAGACTGGAAAGGGGCTGGGGGGGGCTAGGACAGAAAATGGGATGGGGGGCTAGGACTGGTAATGGGCTATGGAGGGGGGGTTAGGACTGGTAATGGGCTGTGGGCTGATGGGGGCTGTCTGGAAATGGGGTGATGGGGGTTAGGACTGGTAATGGGCTGGGGGGGGGTTAAGACTGGTAATGGGCTGTGGGCTGATGGGGGGCTGTCTGGAAATGGGGTGATGGGGGTTAAGACTGGTAATGGGCTGCGGGGGGGGGGCTAGGAAAGATAATGGGCTAGGGGGGGCTAGGACTGGTAATGGGCTGTGAGTTGTTGGGGGGGATAGGACTGGTAATGGGCTGTGGGCTGATGGGGGCTGTCTGGAAATGGGGTGATGGGGGGTTAGGACTGGTAATGGGCTGGGGGGGGTTAAGACTGGTAATGGGCTATGGGGGGGTTAAGACTGATAATCGGCTATGGGGGGGGGCTAGGACAGGAAATGGGCTGATGGGGAGGGGTAAGGACTGGTAATGGGCTGTGAGCTGTTGGGGGGGTTAGGACTGGTAATGGGCTATGGGGGGGTTAAGACTGGTAATGGGCTGTGGGCTGATGGGGGCTGTCTGGAAATGGGGTGATGGGGGGTTAGGACTGGTAATGGGCTATGGGGGGATTAGGACTGATAATGGGCTATGGGGGGGCTAGGACAGGACATGGGCTGATGGGGAGGGGTTAGGACTTGAGGTGGGCTGATGTGGTTAGGACTGGTAATGGGCTGTGGGCTGATGGGGGGGGGGGTTGGACTGGAAATGGGCTAGGGGGGGCTGACTGGAAATGGGCTGATGGGGTTAAGACTGGAAGTGGGCTGATGGGGGGTTAGGACTGGTAATGGGTTATAGGGGGGGCTTAAACTGAAAATGGGGTGATGGGGGGTTAGGACTGGAAGTGGGCTGATGGGGGGCTAGGACTGGTAATGGGTTGGGGGGTTGCTATGACTGGAAATTGCCTGAGTGGAAGGGGAGGCTTGAACTGCAAATAGCTGATGGGGAGGGAGCTTGGAATGGAAATGGGCTATGAGGGAAGGGAGCTAGGACTGAAAATGGGCTGATGGAGCAGCTAGGATAGGACTGGAAATGGGCTGTTGGGGGGAGCTAAGATTGGAAATGGGCTGTGGTGGGGGCTTGAATTGAAATGGACTCATGGAGGGGCTAGAACTGGAAGTAGGCTCATGGGGGGGGGCTTGGACTGGAATTGGGCTGAGTAGAGGGGAGATAGGATTTGACATGGACTGATGGTAGGGCTAGGAAATGTCTAGAAATGGGCTGATGGGGGGCTAGGATTGGAAATGAGCTGATGAAGGGACTCAGACTGAAAATGGATGGGGGAGCTAGGACCGGAAATGGGTTGATGGGGGGTAGGACTGGAAATGGGCTGATGCAGGGACTAGAAGGGAATGGATGCTGGGTGAGACTGGAACTAGAAGGGAGCTGATGTTGGGGGAAGATTAGAATGGGATGGGGCTGGGAGAGTAAAATGGAGAGGGGAAAAATATTTTGTGTGGGAGGGATGAAAAATCTACAATTGGCCGGTTATTGGGAGAGTAAGTGGGGATTGAGGATGGAGGGGTAAAATTTGTGTGGATGAAATAGGAATGAGGAAAGAGCAAAAGGAGAAAGATTAGTATGTTAAAGCAGATGTAGAGAGAGAGAATGGAAAAAAAAACTAGAAGAGAGAATAAAGAACAAATGGACAGCAGACGATGGAGAGTTAGCAGAAAACATGAAGAAACCAGAAGAAAGTGGCTGGAGCAATTGCAACTGAAAAAAAATGCACAAAAGGTAGAAAGATCTCTCTTTATTTTGAATTTATTAACTGGAATATGTCAGCTCTGGGAAATGTGCATCATTAACGTCTGCGCTTTGTTTGGTACAAGAGGAAATTAATTTATAGTTTTATTTCTACAGTGTTGTTGTACATTTCAAGTTTGGCTTTTGGGGTTCCCAGTTTAATTATTGCCTTCCTGTTTCTAAATTGTGATTCCTTGTTTGATGATGGTCTATGTTCTGCATGTGTAACTGAGCTGAGGTATTCTGTTTATGTAATTCCTATTTGACATTGCCACTTGTTCTCTTTCCCCAGTATTCTCTGAAATGTATTGGTTTAATATTTGCAGTGTTGCCTTTTGATAGGTAGGGTATGGTGCTTTGTGAGTCCTGGTAATGCTGTCAGGATACGGCGGGTTTGCTATGGGTTCTAAATGGGCAGCGTTTGTAGTAGTTCCTAATGTGCCTGGCGGTTGGCACTGGATTATAGTAATGTAGAAATCTTTTAGTCTTTCTTTATCCATACATTCATTAAGAGACATGTTTACTAAAAGTTAGTGTATGGTAACATTATGCAAATATTTATTCAAATAAGGCCACTTATGCAAATGAGGCCCCGCACCGAGTCTCCGCACATGGCCCCGGCACCCCCCTTGGGCCGCCCCTGTTTACTGTACATAGTTAAATGTTCCATGTAAAGAATACGTACCTCCCTGTACAATTCAATTTTCTGTTTAATGCAAACCGCATTTGAACCTCGAAAAATGCGGTATAAAAATGTTAAATAAACACATACTAAGAGACCTCTGGTGAATGAGGCGAATAGAAGCATAGGAGTGATGTCACTGAAACATAGGCTTTTCATTGGTTCTTTCCTTCCACCAATCTGCTGGTAGGGGAGCACAACCCACTTGTCTGGACTGGTCTAGCAGGACATATGGAGTTGAATCGTGGAGAATTCCCTCCATGAAATGTACTTTGGAAGGGCATTGCCTCTAGAAAGACAAGCAGGTAGCTGTGTCTGGAAGCTTAGGAAACTAGATGGGTTTGAATAAAAGTAGAACACATTGGTGCTAAAAACCTATAAGGAACCTATTCATTAAATAGCACAAAAATGCAAGAAGCTGCTTTTTTTTGACCATGTAACCATTCCTGTTAAATTTGAGGGAGGACAATTTTTAAACTGACTGCGGTGCTTATAGGTCTGTTGTGGTTAATCTGCAACTGCGGGGGCAATTTCATAGGAAAGCTCTTCTACAGATTTTTCGCTTTGACAATCCCATCATATCCAATGCTGCGGGGGATTCCTTATAGATGAAGGAAAGCTGGTGCAGGGATTTCAAAATAAAATCCTGCTGTATATACTTCATCCTTCCTGCTCCAATCCTGTCCCTGGTGCCACCCCTTTCCTTCTCATGGAGAGTCAGTTTTCAAGTCAATCTTTAAAAATCTTCTAAGGGCCTAGTAGTTATTTATATGCATAAGCATCAATCTTTGCACGTGCTTAAAACTACTGTGCCAGTGATCATGTAAATAGTAAAATGAGTATGCAAAAGAGGCATTTCACATGCGTAAGATAACTTCAAACTAATTACCCATGCACATATATTTTACAATGCAAATACATGTATATTCCAATTACTTATCCTACTGACTTTTGAACTTGCTCCAAAGTTAGTGCAACATTTATAAAAGTGCTCATTTCAGCCAGGGCATAACATGAGGGATTGAGGGCGTTAATGCCCTTAATCCCCCTATATTGTTTTTGTATTTAAAGCTTTAAAAAATCATCTATTCTAGACCTTTTTTGAGAGTGTGGAGATCAAAGATGGTGCTGTGAGGGCGCGAGTCGAAGGATGCACCAGTTTTTACTCAGCTGTTTGTGGTTGGAGACATCCTCTGCATGTTTAGCTATGGGTAGGAGGAAGCTTACCCTCCTGGAAAACTCTTGCTTCAGCTGCTCTTCGGCAGACAATGCTGGAGGCATGTGGTACTTCCTCTGTTTCCCGCCCGGGGGAGTACACCAGGCAGCAGGGAAGGGGTTTGCTCAGCCCCACTGCGTTCATGCCGCCTCCTAATCCTGGAAGTGCTTCTGTTGCTGGCGCTCTGGGGCTTACGCAGATCAAAGTGTCTGATATTTTGACTCAGTCAGGAGGAGCTCCGGTTGCAGCTTCGTCTCCCCTGGTGAATGGGGCTACAGGAGGCGTGATGGTGGCTGCTTGAAGAACTGTGGAGGACATCACACAGGATAAGGGCGAGGCTACTTCTGTGTGAGGTGCAGAGACCAAAGACGGTGACTCTGGAGTCACTGTGGAGTGTGATACAAGGCTTTAACTCCTCTCTTCAACTGTTGTCCAGTCGCTTGGTGGGTGATCTCACTGTTGTGTCCCAGGCTGTGGTGGAACACTAAGACACTGGAGTCCTATGCTGGAAAAATGACTGTTCTGGAGTCTATGATGAATGTTGTCCAGGCTGTAAGTGACACTTTGGTGAAGGACAGCACTCTCTCTCTTAGGTGTATGGAGCACCTTGAAAACCAAGTTAGACGCAACAATCTACACTTGCTGAACTTCCCCAAATCTCCACTTATACCGACAATTGAAATGGCAAAGAAATATCTGACTGAGACTCTTGGGATGGAGCCTGGGAACCTCCCTCCATTGATGAGGGCCCAATACCTTCCCCCCGGTAGTGGATATCCACTTGAGGGGCAGGAAGCCTCCGCCGGGGATAACTTGACAGAGTTTTTGGAGTCCTCCCTAGAGGTTGTGACCCAGCAGAGCACACTTATTCTTATGTTTATCTTGGAGGCTGACTGCAACCTGGTGTTTAAACTGTATTTTTGTTTTATGAATAAGCTATTTTTTGGCTCACCTTTATGCATGTTTCCTGATTTCTCAAGATGCACACAGAAGCAGTACCAGGGATTCCTAGCCCTGCGCTGTACGGCCTTGGCCCTTGGGTAGACATTTGTGCTTCGGTTTCCCTGTATTTGTATTGTGATGCTTGAGGATAAAACTTACTTTTTTTGAGCAAAACGTACTTGCTTATTTTCTTTCCGCCCGAGGGGGAATAATTGTCCTTGAATCAACTCCTCAGGCGCCACTATAGAGGCCTTTAGGGAGGGTTGTAGTAGGGAAGGGCATCCCCAGGTTCTCTTTTTTCGTTATAATTCTTTTTTAATAGATTTTCCTGTTCTTGGATCTTACTTTTCCTTGAATTGTGAGCTAACATTATGTTGCATATTTGTGTTCTTGTTTCTCATGATTATGTGTTGATTATTATTCACTTGGTTTTTTTGGAAGTGTAATTGAAAATGCAGTAAAAAAAAATAATCTTTTGTGGCTTCCCCTTTTAAATTAGCACCACTTAAACGTATATATATATTTTTTTAGCTACTCTACATATAAGCGCTGGCACTGACAGAGATTGCAGAATCGCCAGCCCACATATAGGTGGAAGCTAGTGAGTTTAGGAAAATATCGCATCTCCTGCTGTTCGAGTATTTGCCAGGAAATTTGAACATCTCAAGCTGAATGTCTCATTTCCCACATTCAAACCCCTGCAAGCTTTACAAGTGATCCCGACTAGAGAAACAGAAAATATTTGCCATTCTTGCTTGTGCAAGTAAAGGACACCTTACGCTCAACCTCCAAAATAATGCCCTGCAGGACTTTTTCAATGGCTACGTTTACCTTGATCATGGAGTAGAGCGACTTCTCATACTTGGTCCGAAAGGCCTCCCGAATATCCATCATGTCAATTTCGCTGCGAGAGACCATTATCCGGATCAGCGTGTTATCAGCTGTCCCTAATCCCTGTAAGAGACACTGAGCTGTGAGTGTCCTCGTACTGATTTTTTCCACAAATAGTAGTGTTGATACTAGAACATTGTCAAAGGGGTATTAAAATGTTGAATGCTGTTTCCTCCTAATGCCTTGCATCTCCAGTTTAATCAGAAGCAGAGCCGGGATCCTGGTACTATGACCCTTCCTTCACTACTACCCAGGGATTTTCCCCATCTCCCCCCCCCCCCCCACAGCTCTAGTGTGATCTTGCAGTTATAGTCCCGAGTCAGGGTTCCTTCTAGAACCCTACAAACATGGCCACTGAATCCAGCCACTAGGTGCTTACTCTTAAGCTCCCTCCCCCACCCTAGGCTGAGCAATGCCACTCCTAGTTGGTCTGAAGAGCAGATCGAACCAGGGGATCATCTGGCAGTAAAGCACATTAAGAATGAAGGATTTCATTTGCTAGACCTGCTACTTGGCCAAAAAAGTGTAGGCATGGGAGACCCTGATCATTATACTGTTCATGGTGTTATTCACTTAAGTGGGAAGGAAGGAGGCTCAAGTCAATCAAGAGCAGGGATCAATACCTCAACCCCACGCGCACATAAATCCTCTTGTATAAAATTATATGTACTCATGTATTTTATAAAATGTGTGTATCTCACAATGCTATCCAAAGTAAATCCCTGGAGATGCCTACAAGTGGTCTGCATAAACATAGCTGCACTCTTTCCATGTGCACAACTGCATGTTATTTTATAGGAGCCCTTTTCCATGTGCAGAAAGTGCTTATATGTGGAGAAAGCTTTACACAATTATCCTTCCACCCACCCCATGTGTCTAAATGGATTAGCCCTGGACAGAGTTGTTAGAGTTCTAAAAGACCAATGCTAGCTTTTTGGGAGGGGGGAGGGGGGATTTAGGACGTAAGTAGCTGTGAAACATGAGTGGCTAAAGGTACACATGGTTTTACATTTGACTACTTCTCTGAAAAGCCAGACTGGAGTCAGCAGATAGCTGAAAACAATGGTCGCCATCCTCTTTATGCCACAGCATGTCCTTGCAGAATCAGAGAACACAGAGGTGCATGTTAGAAGGCCAAGAGAACATTTATTTACCTTCATGGACTTGTGGAGTCTGGTAGCGAAATATTCTGTAGTACTGCGAATGCATTTCACTGCAGAAGAGAACGGCAAAATACGACTAACAGCAAGGTCAAATCAAGGAAAAGACTACTGTCCAAATAAGCGGATTAATGTGAGGGATGGGCCTTCGGCTCTGGGCAGGGAAGGACACCCAATTAGTTTATGAATTATTTACAAATTATTTCTCAGCCTATTCAATAAGCTGTGGAGCCCGGAAGTTTCCTTCCTTTGCTTAATAATACTGGTCAGGAAGACATTTCTTAATCCTTGAAGAAAGCTTCCAAAATGCACTGGATGTGCCTCCACAAACCACATATATACTCCAATACAGGTTTGGCTAAGGCCCTGGCTAAAAGCCTTGTTACTCTGTGGTAGAGTAGCCACTGGGCTCAACGAGAACGCTGCTTCTCAAGCCCCTCCTGGGGTTTTCAGGATTACCACAATGAAAATGCATGCGAGAAGTTTGCATACACTGGGTCTTGAATATATGTGAATTTATCTCATACATATTCATTGTGGTTAAACTGAAAACCCAATTGGCTAGGTGGGTCTCCAGAAGGGGGTTGAGTAGCACTGATCTAGAGCTTTGGTGAGGCGTAGTTAAGGCAAGGACTGGAAATCAGGGTTCAAATCCCCACATCTCTCACTGACGTTCCCCATGATATTGGGCAAGTTCCTTTACCTCTAACAGCTTCAGGTACTAACAAACTATTTGGTGAAGGGATTTATTGTACTTGAATAATTCTCATTTTACAGCATTGCATATATCCAATAATTAACAAGTTTCTCCCCCTTTTTCTGATTGCTCCCAAGCTTACAGTCTTCACATAAATCTTGATGGTTCTAACTTTAACCCCCCCCCCCCCCTGAAATTCCATAATAAGTTTGAGAAAGTCCAAGCCTTAATTTAATGTATTTTCAAGGACATTAAACAAGGTCTGTATACTGAAGCAACATCACGTTAGCGTTCACAGTTTATGTTTATGCAAATGCAATTTTTTGATATACTGCGGTTTACAATCAGTACAAGCAGGTACTGGATACATTCCCTCGCCCCCAAAGGGCTCACAACCTATGTGTGCCGTCTGCTAGAACACAGCCAGCTTTACCCCCCAAACTCTATTGAGCTACAGGAAATGGGACTACTCTGAGGTGTAATTTAAAACAGAAAAGACCAAAAACAAAATTAAATACGTACCCACAGCTAACATCAATTTCTCAAAATCGCCAGACAGCTCTCCCTCGATGCTTTTTTCAATCTCCTTTCCTGAAATCTTCTTGTATTCATCAAATACTGAAAAACAGAGTTAAGAACAAAGTCTTTGTTAAGTGCTCAGTCTTCCATAGCAATCATTTTTGAGTCTGCCTGATATCCGACATTGGTAGGAGACTAGTATATACCAACTATTGTTTCTGCTTTTCATTTTCACCTGTCCCCTTGTAGGACTGGTACCCTGTGGCCTGCTCTGAACCAAAAGCCTGAACCAAACAAAATTGATTCCTGCTACAAGAAACTTCTGCCGTGGTCCAAGCTGTTGGACTATTTTCTACATAAATTTGGCCAAGAGCAGGAGGCTGGATATGGGTCTGTAGGAGCTTATGTTAAACGGGTCCAGCTTCTTATTTTTTAGTACACCATCATAATCACAAACAGGCAACTAACAATATGCCTGTTGTATAGATCACCATCGGCGCACACCAGTGACCAGTCCGCTATCCTAGAATTAGTTTGCAGCCACACAAACCAAAGAAAGCAGCTTTGGTTGCTTGGGGACTTTAACTTCCCTTTGCTCCCAACAAAGCAATGTCTGCGCTAGAATACGATCAAATAATAAACACTCCTACCCATAAAAGAGGAAACACCCTAGACCTCATCTTTGCTCCGATATCTGTACTCAAACTGAACAATCAAACCTCACCACTAATATTCCCAGTGTCATGGTCCGACCACAACGTCATTGTTTTTTGTTTCATGAGGGATGTGGAAAGTAAAGAAACAACCAGAGCTCGCCAATAGCTCGCCGCTTCTGGCATTTCGACAGACATTCCGGAAGAACTTCTACCAAAATTAAACACCGAGACAACTAATCTCGACACACTGGTAGACATATGGAAGGAAACTATAAGCAAAGCAGCATCGTCACTGCAGTCCATAAAGCACCCCAGGAAATATCACACAGCCAGCAGATCTACGGGATTCCCAGCTAGTGCTCAGAAAACTAGAGCAAAAATGGTGCCACACAAGACAATCGCAGGTTTGAGATGCTTACATCCATCTGTCCAAGAAAGGTCAACGCATCTTCGGTAGTAGACTGGCTAATCTACTGAAGAGGGCTTTAAACTAGATTCGTTGGGGATGGGTGAAGAAAGCCCCCAGGTAGGTGATACATTAAATACCTTTATGGAAATGGGTAACAGGGGTAACATATGGAAAGCAGTGTGTATAAATGCCCGTAGCATGGGAAATAAGATCCCTGATGTTGAAGCTTTGGTGGGAGTGGCTGACTTGGATTTAGTGGCAGTTACAGAAACATGGTTCACAGAAAACCATGATTGGGATGTAACTATACCTGGCTATACTTTATTCAGAAAGGACAGGGTAGGAAGAAGGGGAGGAGGAGTGGCACTATATGTAAAAACTACTATTAAAGCTTTGGAATTACAGAGCTTAAAAGGGAGAGAGGAGGCATTGTGGGTTAAACTACGAGGGTCATTTTTAAAGTAAGAACCAATTGCGCATCGTGTCCGCGCGATCTGTCAAGCGACGTCCGTTCAAGGTCAGCCACTCTTGGCCAGTCTCTCACTACACCGCCATTACGTTTCACGTCTCTGCCAGTGTTGGTTGTATGGTTATACTGCTTCGTTTGTCGCCATGTCAATCAGTAATCCCTCCGATTGTGAAGTGCGCTCGGTTATCCGTTTTTTAAATGCTAAACAAGTTTGTCCAGCTGAAATTCACCGGCAGCTTGTTGAAGTGTATGGGGAAGGTGTAATGAATGATGTTTAAGGAAGGAAGGACAAATGTTCATGATGAAGAACGATCTGGACGGCCTACTGTCATGAATAAAGACCTGACACAAGAAGTTGATGAGGAAATTCGCCAAAACAGGTGCTTCACTATAGATGAGCTGCATCAGACATTTCCACAAGTTTCAAGATTAGTAGTTTATCACATTGTTACTGACAAACTGCACTACAAAAAAATGTGTGCGAGATGGGTGCCGAAAATGCTGGACGAACTTGTTTTGCATTTAAAACTGGATAACCGAGCGCACTTCACAATCGGAGGGATTACTGATTGACATGGCAACAAACGAAGCAGTATAACCATACAACCAACACTGGCAGAGACGTGAAACGTAATGGCGGCGTAGTGAGAGACTGGCCAAGAGTGGCTGACCTTGAACGGACGTCACTTGACAGATCGCGCGGACACGATGCGCAATTGGTTCTTACTTTAAAAATGACCCTCGTAGAAAGAGGGAAAGAGAAATCTATTTGCATTGGTGTGATATACAGACCTCCCTCACAAGAGGAAGAGGTGGACAGAGAGTTAATTGAAGACATACGCAGCATTGCTAGGAAAGGGGAAGTGCTACTGATAGGAGATTTCAATATGCCAGATGTTGATTGGCACATTCCTGCTGCAGTATCATCTAGAAGTAAGGAGATCCTGGATTCTCTACAGGGGGAACTATTCAGGCAATTGGTAACAGACCCCAAGCGTGAAGGGGCCATACTGGACTTGGTGCTTACCAATGGTGAAAGTGTTTCTGATGTTGTAGTGGGAGATCATTTTGCATCCAGGGATCACCAGATGATGTGGTTCAGTATTAGGACTAGGGCTATTAGAATCCATTCGAAGGTGAGGATCTTAGACTTTAGGAAGACTAACTTTGCGAAGATGGGCCAATACCTCAGGGAGTCGTTAGTGGGATGGGAACAGCTGGGGGATGTAGAAAAACAGTGGGCAAAACTGAAAGGGGATATTTTAAGGGCAACCAACCTTTTTGTTAAAATGGTAAATAAAGGCAAAAGGAAAAGGAGACCGCTATGGTTTTCGAAGGAAGTAGCTGAAAAAGTGAAGAAAAAGAGGGAGGCCTTCATGAAATACAAGAGATCACAGAGAGAGGAAGACAGGCATCTGTATTTGGAAAAACAGAGAGAAGCTAGCAAAGTAGTCAAGAAGGCAAAGATTCAAAAGGAGGAGGAAATAGCCAATGCAATAAAATGGGGGGATAAGACATTTTTCAGATATATTAGTGAGAAGAGGAAGGGCAAAAGTGGTATTGTCAGACTCAAGGGTGCAGGGGGGGGGGGGAATATGTAGAAGCTGATAAGGATAAAGCGGAATTGCTTAACAAATATTTTTGTTCTGTGTTCACAGATGAAGAACCAGGAGCAGGACCTCAGAAAACACCCACAAATAGGAACAGAAGCGAGGGACATATTGAACAATTTTCAGAAGACTGTGTTCGTGAGAAACTAGCTCAACTTAAAGTAGACAAAGCGATGGGACCAGATGGGATACACCCTAGCATACTGAGGGAACTTGGGGACGTTCTAGCAACTCCACTGACTGACCTTTTCAATGCCTCGTTGGAGTTGGGAGTGGTGCCAAAGGACTGGAGAGAGGCTCATGTGGTGCCTTTACACAAAAGTGGAAGTAAGGATGTGGTTGAAAACTATAGGCCGGTTAGTTTAACTTCGGTGGTGAGTAAATTATTGGAAACACTGCTGAAAGAGAAAATAGTGAGGTTTCTGGAGTCCAGCGGATTACAGGATCTGAGGCAGCATGGATTCACCAGAGGCAGGTCTTTTGATTTCTTTGACTGGGTGACCAGGGAGTTGGACCGAGGGAGAGCTCTAGATGTGGTGTATTTAGATTTCAGTAAAGCCTTTGACACTGTTCCTCACAGGCGACTTATAAACAAACTGAGTACCCTAGGGATGGACCCTAAAGTTACTGCTTGGGTTAGAAATTGGTTGGGTGGGAGGTGACAAAGAGTACAAGTAAATGGAGCTCACTCTGAGGAGAAGGATGTTACCAGTGGTGTGCCCCAGGGATCTGTCCTTGGTCTGATTCTTTTTAACATCTTTGTTAGTGATATAGCGGAAGGGCTGTCGGGTAAGTTTTGCCTCTTTGCGGATGATACCAAAATCTGCAATAGAGTAGACACCCAGGAAGGTGTAGATAACTTGAGGAGGGATCTAGCTAAGCTTGAAGAATGGTCTAGAATTTGGCAGCTTGGATTTAATGTTAAAAAATGTAAGGTCATGGGCTGCAGCAATCCAAGGGAGCAATACAGTATAGGAGGTGAAGTAGTTTTGTCCACTAAAGAAGATCGGGACCTAGGCGTGGTTGTGTCTGATGATCTTAAAGTAGCTAAACAGGTAGAAAAGGCGACAGCAAAAGCTAGAAGAATGCTTGGGTGCATACGGAGAGGAATGGCTAGCAGAAAAAAGGAGGTGATAATGCCTCTGTATAAATCTTTGGTGCGACCTCATTTGGAGTATAGTGTGCAATTCTGGAGACCGCACCTTCAAAAGGATGTGAACAGGCTGGAGTCGGTGCAGAGGGTGGCTACTAAAATGATTAGTGGGCTTCATTATAAAGCATATGGAGGACAGACTTAAGGATCTTAATATGTACACCTTAGAAGAAAGGCGGGATAGAGGTGATATGATTGAGATGTTTAAATACCTCCGTGGCATAAATGTTCAGGGAGAGAGCCTCTTTCAATTGAAAGCAAGTTCTGCTACGAGGGGACATGGGATGAGGGTGAAGGGAGATAGATTCAGGAGATATATGCAGAAATATTTCTTTACGGAAAGAGTAGTGGATCCATGGAATAGTCTCCCAGTGGAGGTGGTAGAGATGAGGACAGTAACTGAATTCAAAAAAAGCATGGGACCAACACAGAGGATCTCTAAAGGTAAAAAGTGGACTGTTGTAGTTGTTGATATGAAAGGACAGACTAGATAGGCCATGTGGTCTTTTTCTGTCATCATGTTTCTATATGACCAGACTACAAGAACATCGCAAAATGATTGGGCTAAAGCGGAAGAAATACCATAAAAAAAATAAATAAATCTTAATGTGCTCACTCGCGAGCCATTTGAAATCATTAAATCTCTCCTAAAAGACCCCATCCAACACCCTCAGACGTTCACAGATCACTTCCATAACATGATTACAGGTAACCAAATGAAGCCAGAAAGAATTCTAAGCAGCAATACCACCATATCCAAATTATCCTCCTTCAACCCAGTCTCTACGGACCACATTGAGAATATCATTCAAGGACTCAGCACCAGCACTTAAACGATTGACCCATGTTCGACAAGCTGGATCAAAATAGCACGATCCAAATTATATGCAATCACTGCTAGTGTCGTACATCTATCCTTAAGTCTGGGCATCGCATCTACATCTCTCAAAACTGCCTTCATAATTCCACTACTAAAAATAAGAAGTTGGACCCACTTAAGCTCCTACAGACCCATATCCAGCCTCCTACCCTTGGCAAAAATAATGCAATAAATAGTCCTACAGCAACCCCAACACCACACAGACTCCCATGCTCCCCTAGACCCACAATAGCATGGGTTTAGACAGCAGCATGGAGTAGAAACTCTCATGACCTCCCTCTTACATAGGCTCATCAAAAGCACTGCGAAATCAAAGCAAGGATTTATTTTAAAATATTCATGGATATTGCCTCAGCATTCGACTCAGTATGTCGCAACACCTTGCTATAGTGCTTGCAGGAAAAAGGGATACAGCATACAGCCTTGGATTGGTTCCAATCTTACCTAACAGGACACCTACAACAGGTAAAAATAGGGTCAAACTCTTCAGCCACATACAGTCAAACACAGGGTGTCCCACAAGGATCAGCATTATCCTCCCTATTATTTAATATCTACATTCAGCCTATTTGCTCCCTAATACAATCCTTCAACATACACTACCATGTGTACACAGACATTATTATACTGTATGCACCCTTCTCCACGGATAAACCCAACTACACTAAATTAATAGATTTCTTCGAGGAAGTCTTACAATAGCTCTCCAAGCACAACCTTACAGTTAACTACAAAAAAACCCAGGAAACATCACACAGCCAGTACTGTTCATAATCAAAGGCCAGACCTTTACTCCCCACCCCCCATCAACTGAATGTAAGGCATGCAGAGCAGGAGGCAAAACAGGGAGGTGCGATATCTCAAAATCACCCTTGACCAAGCCCACATTAAACACCTTTGACCACCCATGCAAGCCCACATTAAACACCACCATTAAAACAGTATACCACAAGATAAGAACACGCCACCATCTACGTCCACACTCCTGGACATCCATGATTTCCGAATGGTTTTCTAAGCTCTAATCTTTCCACATTTCGACTTCTGCAATATCATCCTCCAGGGTCTACCACAATATATACTGCAGACTCTTCAAATGGCCCAGAATACTGCTGCCCGTGCCCTACATGGAACCTCCAGATCGGAACACATCACACCCATTTTAATGAACCTATATTGGTTATCCTAGTGATCGTCATAAAATATAACGTACTACTCACAATATTTAAAATACATAAACCTATCCACAGACTCTCTCTCATCCATCATACACTTGATTTTGGACAACAGAATGAGAAGGCAAAGCACGTGTGATACACTCATGACCCCCCCCCCCCCCCCCGCAGCAAGAATAAAGAGCAATCAACCATCCTGTAACCCAGCATCCTCATTGTACGCAACCCATTGGAACTTCCTCCTGGATCCGATCCAAACTAACTCTGACCTCTCAAACTTCTGCAGGTCACTAAAAACCCATTTATTCTGACAGTACTATCAACACATTCCATAGGATGAAAAGGAACTATTGACTACCGGCCCCTCTTTCCTATTTGGACTTTTGCTGCACAGGAAATTATCTTGTTAAGCACCTTAGTTCAACCTTGTTAACGTCTCCAAATTAGCATTCCTGTTATATGTGCAATACATCAGAGTTTTAATGTTATTTGTAAATCGCTCTGACAGCAAAATAGAGCGGTATATAAAATCAGTTAAATAAATAATCTCCAAGCAACTGTCTGCAAAGTGTTTGTATGTGTGCATACATAAGACTATTGTTCCGAGTCATGCCTATGTGCAAGAGAACCTGCTTCTCAGGCCTGTCTCATCCACAAACTTTTGCAAATGTCCAAGGCCAGTAGAACAATGTATGAGAGTGTATACCATCATCTTCTGCATTTCGTCTATCACCATGAATCCTTTATGTGCAAGATGACCACCTAATGACTACCCCTGATTCGCCGAGACATCTTGCAGTACTTTATGCCAATCAAATCATCAAAATGTGACAAGGACTGATCACAAATAATAATAATACGGCATGCACAGAAGAACTCTGGGCCATTTTGTCAGTTTGTGCCTTTTTATTTATTTATTTATTTACAGTCTCTTATATACCGCACTATTCAGCATCAGCGCGGTTCACATGGAACAAATGCTCATTACAGTTAACATGTATGAGTTTACATATAACAGGGGACAGAAACTTGGCTAACAGGGGTAACTATTTACAGACTTATTACATGGAGTCATAATCAAAGCAGTTGCATAGAAAACACAGTTCACTTTATAGGTTTGAGTGTCCACATGGTGAGTTGCTTGTGGTACTGTAAATTTGACTGAGAATGGTATCGGTGATGTCCTGAGGTTCTAGGGGGTGCAGTCATGGTCTATCAGGTACTTGTTGAAGAGGTGAGTTTTGAGGGCTTTCCTAAACTGTGGTAGGTTCTTAATAGCCCGGATGTCATGGGGTTTTGCTTTCCTTACTACTTTTGTAAGCACAAAGACATACTGTGTCATTCAAGGCAGTTACCACTAACCCTGTGAGATGTTATTGAATCCCATATATATGCATTAGAGATATCCTGCCAACCTGACTGGTTTGTGGCCCTCTAGGGCTGGATTTGGAGACCCCTGCCATACACCTCTGTCATTTAAGATTGTGAGTGGGCAAGGTGCAGATGTCCTAGACATCAAAAGGGTAGATAGAATGTGTCACATGCCTCCTCAATTCTCACCGCCACCAAAAAGTTGTCTAATAGAAACTGGATGCGAGACCCCTAGAAGGTTCTGTGCTCTCATGTGGCTCGCTTCTGGACAACTGGAGCCAGCATTATCGAGCCTAGCTGCCTCCTTTAGACTTTGTGATCTTCCGGAGACCACCTTGGACCCTAGTTGCAATCATCCAGGCAGAGATAAGGTACCGATCTTATGTCTTCCCTGGGGGTGGTTATTAGTTAGACAGCTGTTTTCTATACTTCTAAGTGCAGAGTGTGTCTGTGACCTTTGGTTGCTAATCAGTGAATTATTGCCACTATGTAATCATCTGCTGCTACAACTTATTACCTCACTAGTCTATTGCTAGTTTGTATGTTTTTCTATCCATAATAACAGCTGTTACTATATCTTGCCTTGAGCAAGTTATTTAATCCTCCATTGCCTCAGAAAAATCCAAGTTATCAATGTCCCTGTTTAATGTACATTACCAAGTTTAAGTTACAATGTAAACCCGCTTTGACTGGAATGATAAAATGGTATTAAAAAACTGTTAAATAAAACAAATACATCTTCCAGCAATGAATTCCAGTCCATGAAGGAAGTAGACTAGGGAGTGATTTAAGAAAATATTTATTGATAGGAAGGGTGATGGGTGCATGAACAGCCTCCCACTGGAGATGGTGGAGAGGAGTACACTGCCTCAGTTCAGGAAAACATAGGATGAACACAGAGGATCGCTGAGGGATTGTAGAGATCGGTAGTTAGTGTAGATGAGCAGAATGGATATAGGTCATATGATCCTTACCTGCTGTGATTTTTTTATGTTTAAGTTGGTGCATGAGAGAGTGGAGTCACAGGGAGAAGGAGGTTTGAATCCTGGGTTCCCTACTTTTCACCTGCTACTCTAACCATCGAGCTACTCCTTCTTTCTGACCTCTCTACTGTAAAAGCAAGTTGTGTCGACCAGATGGTTTAATTAGATAGCCCATGAAAGGTTATGCATGGCGCTTAGGAGTATTAGCAGCAAAACAAAGGTATACTCGGTTAAGTCTAGGGGAAAGCCCACTATTAGTCCCTTGCCCTCAGGTTCGGTGGAACCTTTTGGTAATAAGCCAGAAGAGCTAGGACACAGTTCTGTGATGATATATTAGGTTTTAGTGTAGCTGCATTTCAAAAAGGTTTGGACAAGTTCCTGAAGGAAGAGTCCATAAACAAGTGGTTCCCAAACTTGGGGTTGGGACCCCAAATGGAGTCACATCATCAGTGGATGAGGTCACAGAAACATGGCCATTTTCCCTTCTCTCTGGACTTTCACAGTAGTTACAGTAACCAGTCAGCATGTGGCCTGTGAGCCAGTGAACATTCATAGGCCCTTGTCCCCTCCTGTTAGGCTGGAAACCCGTGCTGAGTACTGGGGTCTGTAAACACACACTGCACACTGACACAAGGGACCCTGTGCTGACTGCCACTGCTTTAGATGAGTGGAGGGAGGGGAAAGAGGCTGGAGACCTGCTCTTTTGATTTCATCACCATCTGGGGTCATGTGAATTTTCAGTTGTTAAAATGGGATCATACGAGATAAAAGTTTGAAAAGCACTGCTAGGAACCATTATTAAAGAGGACTAGGGAAATCCCCTGCTTACCCCCTGGTATAAGCAGCAGGGATCCATCTACCGTTGGGATCCTGCCAGGTACTTGTGACCTGGATTGTCACACCAGACAGAGACACTATCAGCTCCTTTGTCCTACTGGCCTTCTTCTCCCTATGTACAGAAGCAGTCTCCTGGGTTTTGCCGTCACTGTCTTCCTATTTAATCACCTTCAGATCATCAGATACAATGACCCCTGCTCTTCGTTTGTGCAGAGCATGAGGCAAAGTATGAAGCAGAACTGTGCTGCGCTGGGCATATGCCTCCCCTCCTCTAGGGGGAGCTGCTCCTTTCCCATGTGTCTTTGTGGGTTGGATTTGTGCTCTGATGTCTTATCTTGGTCTATCCTTGCTCGATGTAAGTGTTTCTCGTGTCTTGTCTGTCTTTGTCGTGATTGGCCCTATAGAGGCCATCCCAAAGAGCTGGGGGGGGGGGGGGGTTATCTGCCCTGTCTCACTGTTGGGTCATTGTTTTTAATTTCATTCAAAAATTTTTATTCCACTCTCTCTCTTTCGGTCCAGAGAGGTTTACATAATTTTCAAAAGCGAACATAAGTACAATATTGCATTACAACAACATGATAAAACTGTTAATTACAAAACTAACAAAATTATTCAGATATCAAGAGAGACAGAAATGTTTTAAGAGAACATTATAAGTATCCTGTCTGATAGCAAACAAAGGTTTTGATAAACCGGAGGAAAAACTATTATTACTACTATTTATCATTTGTATAGTGCTGTAGTTCTTCAAAATTCTCATTTTGACAAGTCACCGATTCCATTCTAATGCTGCTTGATAGTTAAATAATGTATTAAACATTCTTTTATACCAAAAGAAGGAGCAGGAGGAGGATCTTCTATCAACACACTTTATTAAATCCCCGACTTGGCCAAGTTTCGGCAAACATGCCTTTATCAGGGGTCCACATATAAGTCACTCAATGCTACAATAAAATAAAGGAGCATCGAAGTAAATAGCCAGGAGCAAAAAATATATAGCAACAGAAGCCAGAACACCAGCTTGCAAAATCAGAAGGTGGTAACTCTAATGCATGACCTTGCAATTTTTAGTATTAAATGTTGGCTGCCAAATGCTAGATCTTTCTTCAAGTTTCACAAGATCCCACCTCATGTTAGTCACACTTCCAGAGTATCTAACCCTGTTGCACATTTTGGCTATCATCTGCAAGGAAGCAAACCTCTCTCGACAGCTCTTCCATAATATCACTTACAAAAAAATGTTGAAAAGAACTGGACTTAGGTCTGATCCCTGTGGTGCAACACTAGTAACATCCCTTTCCCTCAGAGCGAACTTCATTTGCCACTACCTTTTGTCGCCTTCCACTCATCTAGTTCCTAACCCAGTCAGTCACTTTTGGGCCCATACCAAGGGTGCTCAATTTATTTATTAATTGCCCATGTGGAACCAGATAAAAAACCTCACTGGAATCTAAGGACCCGAAACTAAAAAAAAAAAAAATAGGGCACAAATTTAGGTTCCTAACAGGATCCCAGCTTTTTTGAATATTGGGCCCTAAGTATATCACATTTAGCACTCCACCAATCCAGCTCTCAGGTCACTTAGTCAAAGAAAATGATCAGATTAATCAGACAAGTCCTACTTCTAGTATACTAGTTTTTTATATTACCTTCCTTGAACACAGTTCAGCACAAAGCAGTTTACAAAACACTAATGATAAATAGCAAATACCCTTTAATAAAACTAACTAGTAAAAAATACAACTACGTACAAATGCAATAATAATTTGGGACAAAACCCTGCCCTGCTTCCTCTCACCCAGAAAGATTAGAACCTGTACTCCATAATAAAAACCCAGTAAGAGAAACACTACCAAACCAACACATCATATATAAAATAAGCTATAATCAGCACACCTTCCCCTACCCACCCTTGGAACCTTAGAGACCAGGTCCCTGTAATTTCTTAATACATAGCCATGCTTAAGCATGACACCCCAAAAAATCCCACTGGGATCCTTTTTGGCTCAAATGTTTCACTTTTAAGGGCTTGGCATTGGAGGTACATATATAATTAAGGCATACTTTGATTGCTTAAACATGGCTGCCGATATGTCAATACAATTAAATACCATATATATCTTTCAGTATTCCTTATCGAGGCCAATTCCAAGATGTGCATCCCTGGGCCATCCGGATGGCCTGGGGATGCAACAGATTCTGTTCCCATGGGGGCTAGATGTCCCCATGGGAGCAGAATCACGGCATAAGGCCGGGACGTCCAGGATGTGCCCTGATTCAGGCACCCTGGACGTCCCGGCACTTACTCGGTTAGCCCAGCCAGGCTCTTGCATGGAGTAGTGGTGGCATGGTGTCCTGTTGCCATGCAGGAACCATGATCGCCGGCCAAACCCCGAAATATCCTTTCCCCACAGCCCGACCCCTGATCAGGCTTCCATGGCCAGGGTTTGGCCGCGGGGATCTCCCTGCACCCCCTCACCTGCTTTTAAGCACCCCAGCTCCAACATCCCCTGACATCCAGGGGGACTTATTTCAGCTCAGAGGTGGAATACGTCCCCTGTTTACATGGCCCATCCCGGACGTACATGGCCGACCTCAGAATTGGCCTTATGTCAGGGGTCATGACGCCGCCCGCTGCCTGCTCGCGCTCCTCCTACAGCCCGCCCCCCCCCCCCCGACCGCCACAAACAGAGCTCCCCACACAACTCGCATCTACATGCGGGGAACTCTGTTCCCGCCAGCGCGATCCAGGCGTTTAGCGGATCTGGACAACTGGATCAGACAACCAGACCCGCTAAACGTGGGTCAGAATGACCTCCCCATCATGTATATGACATAATGTACTTGTATATAAAATAAAACCAGCGTTTTGATTAACCAGGATCTTCCTCAGGGTTACACCTCATGCCAAGGAGGAGCAATTTTTAAAAGAGAAATTTTCAACCTATGGTAGCGCAATGTTGCTGCTCCCAGCCCAACGGTCAGGCATTCTCTTGCTGCAGGGAAGACGACAGGAGCAGTATGAGAGGAGACACATGCAGTGTGGAGCGCTTGCGTCCTTGATGGGCAGGAGTTTGATCTTTGTCAGTGGAAGAGCAGGAGAACACCCAAAAGTAGGAATTTCTTGCCCAATGTGGGAGACTTGGTAGCAGTACCTGTGGTTAGCTCATCTAATGCCAGGAGGTATCATTCTTGGATCATTACCTCTTGCAATCTGTGAAACCTCTGCAAGTCTCCAAGCAAAAAAAAAAAAAAAGAAGATCTTGGAAGCCTAAACATGAATTAAAACCTCAATTTGGATCCCTGGTCTGATAATCTTAAACACTGCTCCATCAACTCAGATCCCAGCATTCAAAACTTAAACAGAGACCCACAACCCCCAAAAATTGAGAGCTTGGAAACAGTGCAGGATCGTATGTCTGTAGATGGTATTTTCAATTGCAATCATTTCAAAAGTCCTCCCAATCTACTGGCCAACATTCTCATTTTTGAAAACACATGGCAGTCAACAACATGTGAAGAGTCTAGGGTTAGGGATAGGTTTTCCAAGGCATGCTATTTCACTTTTAATCAATTCATGTTTACCAGTTATGGAAAGGATTGCACTGCTGGGTGGAAGTTTTGTTTATGTCAGCAAAAGAATCATACAAACCCAGCTTAAGATGCTGCTTGCTTCTGCTTCCGAGAATGTAGATGAACTGAGCCTCATCTGTACCCCATTTTTGTTCTCCAGCTTCATAAAGATCCTGAGGAGGATGAAAGAGAGCTACTGTCAGAGCCGGGTCATACCAATATCACCATCACATCATGACATCAATAACATCAGAAAGCAGTCATCCTTAAAGTGGTCACACCATTATCATCATCATCATCACCACCACCACCACCACCACCACCATCTTTGGTATTGCTGGCATTGTCCACTTTGTCAACATTACTACTCCCCCAATTAACAAACCTGTAAGAATCATCTTAGTCGTCACCCTAATCAATAGTCATTGTTGGCAACAACTATCATCAGCAACACTACTATGACATTAAAATCACCACCGACATTGCCATTACCACTATAACCATCCACAGAGCTGCACTGTATTGCCCCAATTAAAGTTTGTTACTGACGTATCACTCAAAGGGCAGCCCAAAAAGGGCTCGATCTCTGGCCCCCTCCCAAGAGTTGGGGAGGAGAAAGAGGGAGCTGCCACCAACCTGCCCGCATCAAAGGGCCAAAATGAGGGGCAGTTAAGGGAGAAGGGACATGGATCCACCGGGTTCTGCACCCCATCAGGCTGCGTCCCAGTGCCCAACTTCCAGTTCCAATCAGCACAGGCTACACTCATCCATCTGCTGGAGACTGAGAAATACTGGCTTTGAATAGGTGCACAGGCTACTTAAGAGGGAGTGTTTCAACTCAATGTTTCTCAGTCTCCTAGTGGATGAACATAACCCACACGTCTGGACTGAACCAGAGGGTCGATTAGGAAACAAGATTTGGCACCGTGAGCCTATATATTCACAACAGTTCCTAAACAGGTTCAAATGCCAGTTTCCTATATCTTTCATGGGAAGGACAATTTTCAAAACCATTTACCCAAGTAATAGTGATTTATATATGTAAATTGATTGCCTGAAAAGGCAACAACCAAACTGGTTGCATTGGTGCAAACTCCATGCATATTTTTTTACTCACAGAGTTGCATCAATAATCAAAGTAAAATACTCTGCTTTGATTATCACCCCCAGAAAAGCGTAGTTACTCACCTGTAACAGGTGTTCTCCAGGAGCAGCAGGAATCAGTCCTCACTTATGGGTGACGTCGGCGCCGACGGAGCCCTCGCGGAGCAATTTTCCCCAGCTTTCAAAGAAAGCCTTTGGGAATTGCAGCGTGCATGCGCGGTCGTCTTCCCGCCCGAGGGTGCCATCTTAGCCAGTCAGATGACATAGCTAAAAAAGACAGCATAAAAATTTGCAAAAAGAACATAAGCAGACGATTGCAACTCCAAGGGGAGGAGGGAGGGTAGTGAAGACTGATTCCTGCTGCTCCTGGAGAACACCTGTTACAGGTGAGTAACTACGCTTTCTCCAGGACCAAGCAGGAAGTCAGTCCTCACTTATGGGACTCCCAAGCTCAAGGCTACCGGAGACCCTAAGCACAAAAATGAGCTCCCTCTAGCTCAGCAGCACAGAAGGATAGAATCTTCGCTGAATTATCACCCACCGGTAGCCCACATCCGGGATGGAGGGTAGGAGTTGCTCAGACCTCAAAGAGATTACGGAGGACTGCCTGTCCGAAAGCACTGTCCCTACGGGACTCCCTCTCGAGACAGTAATGGACCGCAAAAGTCTGGCTCGAAGACCAAGTAGCGGCCCGGCAGATGTCTGCCAGCGGAACAGAGCGGAGGTAAGCCACTGACGTAGCCTTTGCCCGAACGCAATGAGCCGTGACTCGACTTTCTAAGGAGAGTCCGGCTGCCCCATAAGCCCAAGAGATACAGTCCGCAACCCAGATGGACAGAGTACGCTTGGAGACCGGGAGCCCCAATTTATTGGGGTCAAAAGACACAAAAAGCTGAGCAGCTTTACGGTGCTCCCGCGTACGGTCAAGGTAGAAGTTCAATGCCCTTCTACAGTCCAGGGTATGGAGGACCGTTTCAGCTCGGCTGGAGTGTGGTCTGGGAAAGAAGGTTGGAAGTACCACCTCCTGATTGATGTGAAAAGGGGAGACCACTTTAGGCAGAAATTTTGGGTGAGTCCGTAGGACTACCCTATTCTTGTAGAACCTAGTGTAAGGGGGATCAGACACGAGGGCCTGCAATTCACTTACGCGTCTAGCGGAAGTGAGGGCTATCAAGAACAGTGTTTTCCAAGACAGAAAACGGAGAGAACAGGTAGCCATAGGCTCAAAAGGCGGACAGGTGATCCGCTGCAAAACCACATTCAGGTCCCAGTCAGGCGCTGGCGGGCGCAGAGGTGGTTTAAGTAGAAGGAGACCTCTGAGAAACCTCGCTACGAGAGGGTCGCTGGAGAGAGGTCGACCGTCCACCGGCACATGATGTGCCGAAAGAGCACTGAGGTGAACTTTGACGGAGTTGGACTTAAGTCCCAGATTAGAGAGGTGTAGCAAGTACTGCAAGATCACCGACACCGGGCAGGAGAAGGGATCCTGAGACTGTTGGGTACACCAGACTGCAAAGCGACGCCATTTAAGGGCGTAGCATTTGCGGGTAGAAGGCCGTCGCGAAGCCAAGACGACCTCCTCCACCTCCGCCGGCAGGAGAAGGGGAGCAAGGACTACCCTCTCAGCAGCCAGGCCATGAGGTTGAGAGACCTGAGGTTGGGGTGCAGTAGGGACCCCTGATCCTGAGTGAGGAGATCCGGTTGTACCCCCAGAGGGAATGGATCCTCCGCCAGTTGCAGTAGGAGCGGAAACCACGGCTGCCTGGGCCAGCGAGGGGCCACCAGGATCATGAAGGCTTTGTCTCGGAGAACCTTGAAGAGAGTTCGAGAGACTAGCGGGATGGGAGGGAAAGCGTACAGGAGGCTCCCCGACCATGAGATCAGAAAAGCGTCCGCCGCAACCCGGAGGGGGTGTGGCTGACGAGAGCAGAAGCGAGGAAGCTGCCGGTTGTGAGGACTGGCAAAGAGATCCACCGTGGGGAGGCCCCACTTGAGGAAGAGCTTCTGAACTACCAAGGGATCCAGACGCCACTCGTGCGGCTGGAGGACCCTGCTGAGTTTGTCCGCCAGGCAATTTTCTTGGCCTGGGAGATAAACTGCCTTGAGGAGAATGCCGTGACTGATGGCCCAAGAGCAGAGCTTCTGTGCCTCCCGGCAGAGGAGGAAGGAGCCCGTGCCCCCCTGCTTGTTCACGTAGAACATGGCAACTTGATTGTCCGTCTGGACAAGGACGGACTGGTGGGAAGTCAGGTGGGAGAAGGCCTTGAGAGCCAGGCGGATCGCCCTGAGCTCCAGGAAGTTGATCTGCTGAGCAGACTCCCACGTGGTCCAGAGGCCCTGAGTACGTGCCTCTTGGCAATGTGCTCCCCAGCCCAGGAGGGATGCATCGGTGGTCAGCACCCAGGTCGGCTGAGGTGACTGGAAAGGCATTCCGAATAGGAGGTTCGGCTGCCGGAGCCACCACCGGAGAGACGAGATCAGCGGCTCGGAGACGCGCACTAGGTCTGCTAGGCCGCCTGTGGCTTGACGCCACTGCTGGCGGAGACACCATTGAGCAGACCGCATATTCAGGCGGGCATTGGGGGTCACATGGACGGTGGAAGCCATATGGCCGAGTAGTCTCAGGAAGCGCCTGGCGGAGACCAGGGGCTGGCTGCGAAAGCGGTCGGCTAGGTCCATGAGCCGCTGAGCCCTGTCGAGCGGTAGGTATGCTCGCGCCTGAGGAGTGTGCAGCCTTGCGCCGATGAACTCGAGATCCTGTGAGGGGAGCAAAGTGGATTTTGCAAAGTTTATAACAAAGCCCAAGTGCTGCAGAAGAGTCACCGTGCGGCGCGTGGCGTTGGTGACCTCCCGAGCGGACGCTGCTCTGATGAGCCAGTCGTCGAGGTACGGAAAGACATAAGAGGCCGTGAAGCCGGAGATGGGCCGCCACGACCGTGAGACATTTTGTGAAGACTCGCGGTGCGGAGGACAGGCCAAAGGGCAGTACTCTGTACTGGTAATGATTTCCCGCCACCACAAACCTTAGGTATTGGCGGTGGCTTGGGTGGATGAGGATGTGCGTGTAGGCATCCTTTAGATCCAAGGAGCATAGCCAATCTCCCTGCTGGAGGTAGGGCAGAAGGATTCCAAGGGTAAGCATTTTGAACTTCTCCCGCACAAGGAACTTGTTGAGGTTGCGCAAGTCCAGGATGGGTCTGAGGCCCCCTGTTCTCTTTGGTATCAGAAAATACCTGGAATAAAAGCCTTGACCTCTCAGGTGGTGTGGCACCGGTTCCACCGCCTGATCCTGCAGAAGACCTGCTAACTCCTGAAGGAGCAATTCCCCGTGCAGAGGGGGTCACGGAGGTTCTCCCGGAAAATAGGAGGGAGGGACCTGGTGGAAGTGGAGAAGATAGCCTTCTCGCACGACTTGAAGCACCCAGGCATCTGCGGTGATGCTGGACCACCTGTGGGCGAAGTGAACCAGCCGGCCTCCGGTGCTGGGAGGAACCAGCGGGGGGGGAGAGGCTATGCTTTGCGAGTCAAAAACCCCCACCCTTCTGAGCAGGGGCTGGTGGTGCAGGCTTGGGAGCTTGCTGCC
Organism: Ichthyophis bannanicus; assembly: GCA_033557465.1. Taxonomy (NCBI): domain Eukaryota; kingdom Metazoa; phylum Chordata; class Amphibia; order Gymnophiona; family Ichthyophiidae; genus Ichthyophis; species Ichthyophis bannanicus. The sequence goes on along the minus strand of CM066050.1, from coordinate 66,510,956 downwards.
TACGGGACCCGTTACCCCGTCCCTTGGCCTGCTGGCCCTGTTGGGGAGCTGCAGGGGCCTGATAATGGGGGTATTGTTTGTAGGCAGCCGCCTTCCTCGGGTAAAAGGACTTTTTCCCCGAGCCCTTCTTTTTCTGGGAAGGGGCGGAGGTCTTCCTAGAAAGTCTGGTCCTGGTGAGAGTCTCAGTCTCAATTTGTGCAGCCTTTTCCGCCATGGGCTTGCCAAAGAGGTTCTCGCCTCGGCAGGGGACATCGACCAACTTGTCCTGCACCCAGGGCTCAAGGTCTGACGACTGAAGCCAAGCCTGTCGGCGGGCACCGATGCCGGCTGCGGCCACTCGAGCCGATGCTTCAAAGCCATCATAGGCTGCCCGGGACATGAACTTTGAGCATTCCCGAATGCCAGTGGACAAGGCCAGGAACCTCCGCAAGGGTTCCTCGGACAGACCAGCGGAGAATCCGGCTAGCTCTTTAGCCAGATCCCGGAGATACATGCCCATGTACAGCTGGTAAGTCTGGACACGACATGCGAGCATAGAGCCCTGGAAACACTTCTTACCAAGGCCATCCAGGTTACGGGCCTCCCTGCCAGGGGGCACCGAGGAGTGCATCTTCTGGCTCTTAAGACGATGCATGGCCGATTCCACTACCATGGAATGGTGTGGTAGCTGTGCCTTTTGGAAGCCAGGGCTCTTGCGGACCCGATAGATAGAATCGACCCGCTTGCTCAGGACCGGCGAGGAGGCCGGACTCTCCCACATGCGGAAGAGTAGTCGTTCCAGCATAGGAGGAACCGGTACAGTAAAGTGTTCCCTCGCGGGAGAGTCATATTGGAGGGCGTCGAGCTCTTCGGCTCGAGGCTCCTCCTCGGGATCCGCAGGGAAGGCCAAAGCCTTGGCCATATCCCTAACGAAGTCCGAGAACCGGGCATCCTCCGGGGGGACTGCTTCCGAGGTTCGGACTCAGGTGAGTCCGAGGGGACACACCGAGTCCGAAAAGAATCAGGTGACTCTTCCTCTTCAGACTCCCAGACCGACTCCGACGAGGAATCGGTGGGGTCGGCCCGGGCAGGGCGCGGCGCCTGCTGCCCCGACGCCGAGGGAGTCGGCGTCGGCGACCTCGGTCCCGAACGGGAGGCCGAGGGTGACCTCGACCGAGGATCGACTCGAGTTCTCATCGACTCGAGGATCGGCTCGGTCTCCGGGGTCGACTTGGACGTCGACGTCCCGGCGGTCGGGGCAGCGGCGCCAGCGAGGCCAGCGAGCAGTGCCCGCTGCTGGTCCATGAAGGCAGACAGTCTGCTCTCCAAGGCCGTCAACCTGAGTCCGAGCTCAGGTGACCCAGCAGCCCCCGACTCGGGCCCCGACGGCGTCGGGCCCGACGTCGGCTGTCGCGGAGGCGAGTCCAGAAGGACCACAGGACTTACCCGAGCAGGCATCTCCGACTCCAGGCGAGGTTGCTTCGGGAGGTGTTCCTTCTCCAAGGACCCGGGGCGGCTATCGGGGCTATGCGACCTGGCCCTCGCGGAACCAGGAGCGTCCACCGACGCCGCCCTCGCGGGTTTCACCGTCCGACGATGGTCCCCGGAGGGAGAACCCCGGTCGGAGGAACTCCGGCGACGGTCCGAGCTGGAGCCTTTTGACGCGGAGGCCTCCGACGAGGTCCGGGTACGGCTGGGGTCAGCGAAGATTCGATCACGCTGATGCCGCCGACTCCTCAACGCTTTTGAGGACATTTTGCCGCAGGGCCCACAGATCAGTTCCTCATGATCCGGGCCCAGGCAGCGGAGGCAAAAGTCGTGTGTGTCAGTGAGTGACATATTTCGGTCACACTGACCACACCGCTTAAAGCCACTGGCAGCCATCGGGGGAAAAAGGGCCCCTGCGAGGTCAAAGGACCGGGCTGCCAGGGAAAATCGAAAACAAAAGCTGACAAAGTCAGAAAAACCGAAAAAAAGTGAGAGGACTCGTGACCGGCGTCGCGAGTCCGGGCGGGAAAAAGATCGGCGTCGAACCGAAGGAAAAAGGATAAAATAATGAAGAAAAAATCGACTTTTTCGCGGGGACAAGACGGGGACGTCTGTAGGGCTCCGCGGAAAAAAGAAGACTGGCTAAGATGGCACCCTCGGGCGGGAAGACGACCGCGCATGCGCGCTGCAATTCCCAAAGGCTTTCTTTGAAAGCTGGGGAAAATTGCTCCGCGAGGGCTCCGTCGGCGCCGATGTCACCCATAAGTGAGGACTGACTTCCTGCTTGGTCCTGGAGAAAGAGGCATTGCGTTTTCTGAAGTTAGCTTGCCAAAGCCAAAAAATATAGGCATAGCTTTGAAAATCCAAAACTATGCACATCATTGCCTCACTCAACCTAACCACATACATGGGGAGCACCTCCAAACAAGGCGGGTACATTTATGCGTCGTAAAGCAACATATATACATCTTATCTGCCTTAAAGGTGGGTAATTTTCAAAGAGCCCATTTCTGCAGGGAAAATGCCATTTTACCCATGGAAATGGCTTGAGAATAGTTCTCCCCACAGCTTTAAGCACATGTGCTGTTCTACAAAGCACATCCTTTTGGCTGTAGTTAGGAAAGGCAATCCCATGTTATTTTGGGTGGGATTGGAAAAGAACGCGTATAGCTTACATTTTCAGGTCTGTGCCCAATAGTTTCCATTATATAAACACCCATGTTGACAGCAAACACAAAAGTCTGTGGGTACTTTTTACCTGTGGCAAGTTTCCAACTCAATGAGTCTCTGCAAATTCTCTTCGAAAGTCAATACAAAGTCTACAGGTAAAACATACCTATGGGCTTTACCCCCAAAGTGGGCAGGGTAAAAATTGCCCTCATTTTTCTATATTTCACAACAGAGATATCTTCTTTCTACTTAAAATACCTTTTCCCTTTTGTATGCAAAATCATGGACAGGTTACAGATTCTTAATAAAATTTATACCTTAGCGTCCTGTTGCACGAGATCTTCACTCACAACATCATCCTCCTCTCGAGTACCCTGAAAGAAAAGCAGAAACCCAGTGTAGTAACCTCTTACTGGACATGGTGCTTTGTCATAGTAAAGGACAGCCAGACAAGACAGAAAGAAAATGTACCTGCAGTAACACAACAAGCATTTTTTTGAAATGGCCTGACGTGTCTCCAGTGACGTCGCCTTCCAGCTCCCTGTCGTAGGCTTCATGCCATTAGGAAATAAAACAGAGACAAAGATAGACGCAGGTGAAGCTTATGACAGCTTAGCGATGCCTCCGCTCCCTTCCAAGCCCCGTCTATACAGCACCCTAAGCGTGGCAGAACATTCCCAGATCTCTGAGAGTGAACCGTAGACCTTCTCTAACTCACTCACCATCCTTGTATGCCGTGATGAGCTCATGTATCTGTTGGTTAGTTCGCGATGCCACGATCTCAATCAAGCACTTCTCGTCTGTACCAATACCCTGTTTAAACACAAAACAATTGCTCGAGCATTGATCTTGGGGGATCCACTCAACTCTGAAATGATTTGTCTCTTAAATTCTGTTTTGCAGCCATTTGAAAAACAAGTCTGTACGCATCATCTACCTCTCTTACTGTAGTCACCTAGGCATAAAATTTAAGCCGATGTATCCCGAAATCAAAGGCAGAAATACATTTATCTTTATGAAGAATTTAAAAATAGTCTATTTTCATAATAATGAAATGTTAATAGTATATTAACCCTGAGGGCAATTAAACGCAGCAGAGAATGTAAGTTAAGGAAGGTCAATTCTAAACTGATGCTTTATATATACTGATACAGCAGGCTTGTCCGATACACCATTGTATGATGAATGTCAGAGAGAGCCTGAAACTTATATCATGGCGTCTAGTCCTGTCTGGAGATATCCACTTTTTGGAAGAATGTATTAGATCACATATATAGGACTATGGGTACATGTAAGTCTGACATTGCTGTTAACTGTACGTTGCATATGAAGACTTTATTAGAGCTATGTTCTATGAGGACAGCAAAGAATTGTGTGATGCTGCAGTGGATACAATCTCAACCAACAGCTGTTACGGAGGAACCGGATCCACAGAACAAGGAGAAAGATGTTGACACAGAAGGAAATGGGCAAGATGGGATCTTTTCCGAGTATTTGAAACCTAATTCTAGTATCAATGCCTTGAGTCTACATAGATTAATGGAGGTCACTAGAAATTCAATGACTAAGGTTTAGAATTCTTAACTCTGTGAGGTTGTATAGAAGTTGTGTGAGGTTGTGTGTTACTTTGAGTGGATTTAATATATATGTTAGAGCTCTACAGGAAAAGGGATGGTGGTATGGGGGGGAGAATATGGGTCAGAGGGAAGTTCATTATGACTAATGCTGGAGTTTACATCCTTAGGACAGATCATTTTAAGATATTCAAGATTATAGGATTCAGTTAAAAATATGAAAATTGATTACAATAGCGAGTGATGCTAACATTGCAAAGTATTTACTAAAATGTAATAAAATATAAGAGATATCAAATTAGAACAGTTCCATGTTAATGCTGGGGCAGCCGATCTGGACATCTAAGAGGAAGCAGCTGTCCTAGCTCCAGGACCACAATTCCCCTCAAAAAGGTTACAACGAGTAACTTACAGATTAACCCAAAGTCGGTGATACCCGCACCCGATTCCTTACCTGGAGAGCATCTTTAATTTCCTTGGCATCAAAGTAAGCTGGGGGCCTCATCAGACCAACAATTAGCCTTTCAAATTTCCCTGTTAGTTCAGACTTCAGATTATCCAAAAGGTCCTGACCAAGAAGAAAAACAGAGCGGTGACATATATACATGGTGACATATATTTGCGAAGTCTGTAGTTAAGACGTTGTAAATTTAAACAAGAGATGGAGAAATGGGGACGAGGATCACCTGTGTTCCCACCATTACTCTTTCAGATACATTCTTTTCTATTCACTGTCCCTGAAGGAATGGCCTAGTGGTTACAGCAGTGGGGAAACATACGGACAGCAAGAGTTCAAATCCTGCTTCTCCCTGTGACCTTAGGCAAGTCGCTTCATTCTCCTTTGCTTCAGATACCAACTTATATACTGGAAGCCCTCTGGGGAAGGGATTTATGAATTGTAGCTTGCCTTAAGCATGGATTTGGAAAGGCAAGCAATTAAATCCAAATCTAAAATGATCATTTTGCCAGAACAGATCCAAAGCAAGCAGCAACATCATTTACTACAAGAAGTGTACATATTCCCCTACACTGACCAAAAGCAAAAGGAAGGACCACAGAAAGCGGGAACGGCAGAAGAACAGTAGCGGATCTAATGCAAAAACATGCACCGTCCTGAGAAATCACATCGATGTCTTCAGTGTATCTATGACAGCACTATTTGAATGGGAGCCACCCTAACAGGAGCTGCAGACCTGCCAACCTACCCAGTACGGATTGGGGCATTTTAGGCTACGCCTGGTTTTCTGACAACTCAATTCTAATACATTAGGGCAGTGCTTCTCACCCTTTTTCATTCTGCGGCACACTTGAGTATGTTCAGTCCTTGGGACACACACATCAAATTTTGCATGCAGGGCTGGCACAAGAGTATTAGGTGTCCTAGGCCAAACGTCAGTCTTGCGCTCCTCACAATTAGCTTCAGACCCCTAGCACCACCACCCCCAAGATTTTGATCATCATGATCAATTGTAATCACCACAATACCATCCCTCCAGAAATATGCTATAAAAATGCACATTTTGGCCATCACACTTTTAAATATTAAACTTTTTTTTGTAAATATATGTATAACGAGAGAGATTTCAAACAGCCACTTACAAGGGATAATGGACTATTTGCATATCACCCATTCTTCCTGCAGATAGAAGCACACGCTGCTGACACCGTGCGGCTGCCAGGGACCCATTGCTGTGCTTGGATTATAGCTGCTCTTTACTGCTCCCCCCGCCTCCCCCAGCCAGAAGCTGCTGCCCTAAGCGGGCTCCTCATTTGCATCATCTTCATGGCTCAGTCCCTCCAACCGGCAGAAGGAGAGCAGCATTTCTTTTTAACCTTTGGGTGCCTCACTCTGCCAGATTCAATCTCACATCTTAAGGTAGGATGCCAGCAGGTCATGTGAGATGGTAGGGCTCCATGCATTCAGTCATCAGATTGAAGCCGGCAGAGCAGAGACACAGATAAGACTTTTCCGCATATCCTAGCTTAGGTTGAGGTTCACTACTGTCATGGCATGCATAGAACTAACTAATTTAGAGAAACTGCCCCTTTAAGAACTGCCGCTGTCCTACCAATCTGAGGTGGGGAGTGTAGCAGAGTAAGCTATCTTGAGTTTGGTGGGGAGGATGTCCAGTGAACTCTCTCCATGAAAAATTGTAGTAATCTACTCTCAAACTACATCTAAGCACACATTCTTTCAGTTTTACTACTACAAAATATTTTTGGGTTCAACAAAAAAAAGGCTCAGGGCTGGTGGAGACAAGAAAATTAATTATGCACTAGAGAAAAATCTGATTAGCTAACACAAACTATTCCCAACATGTAAGTTCTGTGTATGAGATAGATTAGCATTAGAGATTTTGCAGAGTTCCGGAGCATCCAGCTTACTCCAGGGAGCATCTAGTTCCTAGACTACACATTACAATTGCTAATCTGAAAGCAAGTTATTTTCCTACATCTAGGATAGAAGGAAAAGGAATTGCAGTCAAGAGAGTAGGTGTCCACTTTGCAACTGACTGGAGCACACGCGCTAGATCACTCTTCTCCTGATGTCTCGGAATTACAGTTGAGGAGGGGATGGATTAAGAGGTAGACTAGCTCTTGCTCGCTCTGTGCTAAGCTTACCCTGTTCTCTCCCGGTCTCTGTGTTCTGCTTGGGAGAAGATGGGGCTGGAGCAGAATGCAGATGGCTATTCTCAAGAGCACTGTTCAATAGAGATTTGCAAGTGCCCCACGGGTCCATGCCCGGCCACACCCTTGGCTGTCACCATCAAGGCACAACCAAGGACTCTCCCAGGGCACACCAGTGTGCCCCAGCACTGCATTAAGGAACTGTCAATGCCAATTTCAATGAGTAGAAACAGGGATTAGAAACATCCCACTGTACAGGCAATGTCATCGGAAAACCAGGACAGGTCTAAATACCCATTTTCCATGAGGGTAAGTTGGTAGATCTGGAGCAGGTGCTCATGAAACTCACAAGATGACTGCACAATGACCAAGCCACTTGAAAATGAACAAAATATCAAAAAGCGAAAAGAATATCATCAAACCAAAACCAAAAGGACTGCGCATTGTCCGAGAGTCTATATTAAGAGGAATAGGAAAAGGAAGTGTTAGACTGTGCTGGATACACTGGCACATCATTGAATGCAAATGTGAGGAATTTCGCACGGCCTGGTTTACCCTTCCTGCCTCCTCTCTCCCTTTCAACATCTCCTGTCACTTTTATACACCCATTTCTCTCCGTTCCTTCGCACCTCTTTTGAGCCTGAAAATTTCTAGCTTTTTTTTTGTCCCTTTGACTTCATTGTCGGAGAGATTCGATGTGCCATAATTACCTTTCCATAGATCGATTTGAAAGACTGATCGATCTGCTGACGCTGGCGGTTGCTTCGGGAGGTTATCAGGTCAAGGATGACTTCTTTGTTACTGCCTATAGGGAAGGGGGAGGGAGGAAGAGGAAAGGAGAGTAGAAGATTAAGAGAAATAGTGCAAGGAAGGAGGACGTGTCTCCAATTCAAGTTGCCCTCTAGGTTGTTAGCAAGCTAATACCACAACATGAATGAATTTCTGGCACATGAGTAAAGAATCTCTCACTCCTCATAGCATATTCCAGTCTGGCATTTCCTTTTCTAGGTTCTAGGGACGTGCATGGAAAAACCGCAGACTATGTTTTGCATTTTCATGGTTTTCAGACTAATTTTGGATCATTTTAAAATCTTTAATAAAAATGCTAGAACTCAGCTTTACAGATGTTAAAATGATTTTGTGTTAATTTTTTATGATGCACTAATAAAATAAATCCATGCTAACCAATGCACATTTCCAGCAGGTTTTATGGATGGAAATTGATGGTTTTCACCTACCATATCCCTTCATTGCCTTGTACAGCGTCTCTGCATCTTTGTTGGCATCAAAGTCGGGGAAATCCTTCACAGATCCCCTGTATCTTCCACCCTGTTAAAATAAGAAGAATGACAGGGAAATAAAAATAGTCCTGTTAAACATCTTTGCAATATCATTAACACTTTGTAAAAATAGACAAAAGAGACTCTAGACGGGACCTCCCTCAAAGGCCCTTGAAGGCAGAAGGGGAAGTTTGGCTTTCTGTCAAAATAGGAATTCCGCAGAATATGGACAAGTTCATCACATTTTAATGGATGGCAATCATGCCCCACAATTTTGCACAAACATTTGATTTCATTTTCACAAAACTTCCAAAGAAAGGAAACGTCCTTTTCCCTAGATCCAGTGAGTATTGAGCTAAGAAGCTCCTGTTACTACATATGCAGAAACCTCCTCTCCAGAACTTCATTCTGATAGTAGAAATGGTTCTTCCAGTAAGGCAAATAAGCTTCAGACATTACTCTTACCCTCAGGACTGGGTCAGAGTTAAGGCCAATCCCCTAAATACACGTCTGTGTATCTCAACTTTCTTTTGAAATTTACTAGCTTGCACATCACATAAGCAAAAGCTGCAGTATGTTTATATGGCTCAGATTTTCCATCCTCCGTCTGGTTATTCTCTAGAGCCTGGAAGGGCTGGCTAAAGTTTTAAGCAGATCACGTTTCAGGTCAAAGCACAAGCAGCAGGGTTCTGTACCTGTTACAACATCTTGGCAGAAGCTGATGGAAACCAGGAAGGTCCAGGAAAGATTTCAACCATTGTAACACACATTTTAAGGAACTACAATATCGGCTGACAGTCTCGTCCAGAATGTACAGACTAAGGTAAAGGGCCGCACCAGGGCTGATGGATTGCTGTTTGGTAAAGGGCCAGCTTTTAATGTGCTCTTCACAGATTCTCAGAGAAAAAAAGGCTATGTAGTTGCATATTTTAAGATATCTCAAGGCATATAAGTTACTGAAACGGAGTGTGTTATCCAGTCATTTTATTTATTCTTTTTTTAGAGCTTGTTTTTCCAAAAATACATTTTCACTTATGGTATCTGTTAAGAGGATGTAACTTCATAGTTAGTAAGCATGTTCCCAGGAACTAAGTAAATTACAAAGCTATTGTTCCTTTCAAATATGTTTGTTTTAACACAAGATCAGTTGTTTCAGAATAATAACAAAAGGATATTTTTTGGGGAGGAAGGAAAAGCCAAGAGCTCCTAACTAAGAGTAGGATCCTTCCTATAGGATCATTAAAGGGTCCGATTCACTCTGACGCTGATCTTCAGAATGATGCGGAGCACATACTTTAACTGGATAAAGTTATGCACGTAACTTAGGTCAGCTTTTCACCACAACCAGATTCATGCTGATAGAAGCTTATGCCATCAGTGCCAAGTGTTGGTGCTGACCACAGAAAGTTATAAACATGCCAAGAAATGCCTCCAGAACTACCTCTGCTAAGGCGACCAGATTTTATGGGCTTATAATTTTAGCTGCGGCGAAAGGAGGGAAATTCAAACCTTGAGGCTTGCACAGCTAACTTCAAAAGCTGATCATAAACCTTTTTTTGAATATCAACTGTTAATATTTTTTTCTATCCTATGGACCCTAAAAGTAACTTCCCAAGTTAGGTTCCAATCAAACAACATCTAGAAATAATTCTCATATTTGGTTTTACATTGTGATAATCACTTTTTTAATTCTGTGGTTATTGCAGTGTAATACTGTATTTTGGTCTCTTGAAAACTTCCTGAATACTAATCATAACCATAGACGGGCCTGATTCAGTCCTTTGTTAGGAGATGCAGCCAAGACCTAAAACATTCTTTGCAGTGATTCACAGCTGTTCTGAGTGTGAATTTTTTCCTCATATGTGTGCTGCAACATTTTTTTTATGCTTGCCAAAATAAGAAACTAGTCGCAACGTCTTTTATCAGATAAAGTTCCCTGTAGTCTACCCAAGGTGGGTAGATTGCGGTAGTGCCTGTGGGATGAATATATGACCCATCAGGCACCTTTCACCTGTCCATAGAGATGTCACATGAAAATAGTGATATTGGACTCAATATTCAAAAGAAGTTGAGCTCCTAAATTTGTGTCCTGTTTTCAGCTGAAAAATCTGAGTGCTGAAAATCAGTGCTGAGCTCCTAACTTTATTTTTCCCTGCTGTAAATCCACTCTGGCTATTCATTTTTTTTTCTGCTCCTAAATTTAGAAGTTTGAAATTGAGTATAAAATTAGGAATTCATCCCAAGTAAATTTTCAGAGAGGCCAATATAAAAGAATAACTCTCTAAGAGCAAAAATCCTTTAAATTTCAGCCTCATGAGTTATATCTCGGGTAAGATTGAGCCTGTGGTGATCAATTTTTTGGGGTGGTTATTTGTTTTTCAAACACTAGCCACCAAGGGCAGGAAAATCCTGATATTCAGCAGCAGACTGGATGGACCATGCTGGTCTTTATCTGCTGTCATTTACTATGTTACTATGTAACACTGTCCAGATAGTGGGTCCCGCTGAACAATCCGGACTGCGCAGCACCTATCCTGATAATGGTGGCAATTTTTGTGTCTCCAGATAAACAATCTAACTTGCACTAAGGATAGCTTTGCACCTGTTATGTGATCCAAATAACTTATCCGGATAGTAGCTGAAAAATCACCCTGGTTGGGATAATTCTCTGCCCCTGGACTATCTGACCACTATCTGGATGGTGAGAGAGTGAATCTTCAGTGGCCACCACTGAAGGTTTTCTGCTAAGGATTTAATAGCGTTTGCCCTGATGAAGCCTATAATGGTGAAACGGAGATCTATGTTGGGCTACTCTGTCTTCGTGGGATGCTGATCATTCTCTTTAAGATAAGTCAGATATGTTGATTTGGAAGTTTAAATGATTTTGTCTTCAGTATGCGTATGTCTTTTATTTATAGGCATTTTGGCATCTTGACTGGTGGTGCCCTACTGGGTGTAGAGTGTCAAGATGGTCATGGAGTATATATCTGCATATGCTATTGAACAAAAGCAGCTTGTATTAAAATAGAGCCATATTGATGCTCACTTTATAAAATAAAAACAGTAAAAAGAAAATATAAATTGGACTGAATGGTAGTTACATATCCCGCTAAGCTTAGCTGGCTTGTATGAATTGTTGATTTAATAAATGTGCGATAAACAAATCAGCAGCAGTCTGAAAAACTGCTTTAAGTTTTTCCTCTTGAGTGGGTAACTGCCCTGTAGAGGAATATTAGTCTTGAATACTGAGGTCTTTTCTCCTTTAATTAGCATTTTGCTGCTTTAATGATATATTTTTATTTATTTATTTATTTTATTTACATTCTCTTATATACCGCGCTATTCTGCATCAGTGCGGTTTACATTGAACAAACTGAAATTACATTGAACAGGGCATTATAACTTGGAGATAACTATTTACAGGGAACATGGACTATGGAGGGTTAAGTGGCTTGCCCAAGACCACAAGGAGCACCTGTGGGACTAGAAACCCCAGTCCTTCTGGCCCAAGGTTGCTGTCCTCTAGTGGGATTTGAACCCCCGACCTTCCGGCCTGAAGTACCTTGCCCCTATATATGGTTGTGCTCCCCAAAGGCGTTTAACTATACTGTTTAAAGGATTGACAATATAATGTTAGTAATTTTGAGCTGGAAACGGTGAGTTTGATTGAAAAAGTAGGTACATTTAACGTAATCCAGAAGATTTTGTTTGATACACACTATCCGAACAGTGCTAGGGTGGTCTGTAATGGTATTCAGTGACACTATCTGGATAGTTCTGTTCAAATGTTGCTGAGGCTGACATTATCTGCTGTCAGCATAAATGCCTTTTGAACATTAGCCCAGGTTCTAGGAAATTGCATATTTTGCCTATGCCCAAATCCAAGAACTATATTTCTCTTGCTATACACCGGTGCTGCCAAAAATGAGAGCAGTCCAAATTTCCTCCATTGCGCAGCTCAAGCATGCAGACAGTGCACTGCAGTAGGAAGCGTGGTGATTTTCTGCAGTTGCAAGCAGCTCAGCAAGAGAAATTGGGTGAGAGAGAGAGAGAGAGAGAGACTCTGAGTGAAGGCTTAGAGGGGCTATGAGAGAAAGAGAGAGACCTGGTTGAAGACTGGAGGGGGTAATGAGAGACTTTTTTTGTTTCAAATATTACCAGGCTATACATGAAGCAAAAAAGGAAGTTGACTCATTTGCAGCTATAAAATGTCACCAGTATGCTGCTAACAGCTATGCTCACTGGGGGTGCTGGGAGGGGAATGAGGAGAGGGGCCTTCTATTGGCACTGTGCAGTGACATGTAAAGGCCTGATTTTATTAAGATTTTACCATAAAAATGGGAAAAAGCTTAGTAAATCAGGCCCTAAAAAAGGAGTTGCAAGAAACCTTTGGCGGGAGGGAAAGCATTGTGACATAGGTCTTGGCAGCCGGCTCCTAAATTTTTAAGCTGGCTCCTAGATCCCAAGAAAATTTGTCAAGACCTGTAAGCAATTCCACTTTTTCCATCAGCCTCTATATATTCCTTCCATTCACCCTTGATTCTCACATTGCCACTTTTGTTCTGACTCTTATCACTAACACATCTCAAAAGTCTTGTCCCCCTCATTTTATTGTACTGGCTGTTTTTTTCTTCCCACTTATGTCTTTGCTTTCCTGACTGCTTTCCCAGCTTCTCTTAGTTTTTCCAGATAATGTTGGTAGCCTTCCTCTTTCTGCATTCTCTTGTACTTGATGAAGGCCAACATCTTTATCCTTACTTTGAGCTACTTCTTTCAAAACCCATAGCAGCCTCCATTCCCTCTTATTTTACTTTCCTAACAGAGGCTTGTAGACCTTAAAATATTTCCTTTTAGTTTTTCCCACTGTTTTTCTACTTCCCCCAGATGTTCTATCCTGCTGACATTCGTAGCAAAAAACCTGTGAGAGAGTCAGTTGGTCCATTAGATGATAGAGGAGTAAAAGGGGCACTAAAAGGCGACAATGCGATAACGGAGAGACTGAATGAATTCTTTGCTTCGGTCTTTACTGAGGAAGATGAAGGGATGATACCCATGACTGAAGTGGGATTTAAAGGTGAGGAAGAATTGAAGGAAATATCGATACATCGGGAAGATGTATTACAACTGTTAGATAAACTGAAGAGAAGCAAATCACCTGGGCCGGATTGTATACATCCAAGGATGTTGAAAGAACTGAAATATGAGACTGCAGACCTGCTATTAGTAATCTGTGAACTATCATTAAAATCATCTGTAATACCTGAAGATTGGAGGATCGCCAATGTAACACCAATTTTTAAAAAGGGTTCCAGGGGTGATCCGGCAAACTACAGACCGGTGAGCCTGACGTCAGTACCGGGAAAAATGGTAGAAACCATCATAAAGAATAAAATTACTCAACATGTAGGTAGTCATGGCCTAATGGGAGACAGCCAACATGGCTTTAGACAAGGAAGATCTTGTCTTACTAATCTGTTATGTTTTTTTGAAGGTGTGAATAAACAGGTGGACAAAGGTGAGTCAGTTGATATAGTGTATCTGGACTTTCAGAAAGCCTTGGTCCCTCAGAGACTTTTGGCAAAACTAAAGAGTCATGGGATAGGAGGCAGTGTACTACTGTGGATCAGGAACTGGTTAAAAGATAGAAAGCAGAGGGTAGGGCTAAACGGCCAATTTTCCCAATGGAGAAAGGTGAATAGCGGTGTACCCCAGGGATCTGTGCTGGGTCCGCTGCTTTTTAACATATTCATAAATAACCTGGAAAAGGGAACGAGTGAGGTTATCAAATTTGCAGATGACATAAAACTATTTAATGTTGTTAAAACCCAAGAGGATTGTGGAAAATTGCAAGAGGATCTTGATAAATTGGAAGACTGGGCATCAAAATGGCAGATGAAATTTAATGTGGACAAGTGCAAAGTTATGCACCTAGGGAAGAACAACCCAAACTATGGTTACACGATGCAAGGTTCCACATTAGGAACCCCCACCCAGGAAAAAGGTTTAGGCGTCATTGTGGATAACATGTTAAAACCCTTGGCCCAGTGTGCAGCGGCAGCCAAGAGAGCAAATAGAATGCTAGGTATCATAACGAAAGGAATGGAAAATTAAACATAAGATATTATAATGCCTCTATATCATTCCATGGCGAGACCGCACCTTGAATAATGTGTGCAATTCTGGTCGCCGTATCTTAAAAAGGATATAGTGTTATTAGAAAAGGTTCAGAGAAGAGCCACCAAAATGGTAAAGGGGATGGAAGGATACTCCTATGAAGAAAGGCTAAAAAAGGTTAGGGCTCTAATCTGGAAAAGAGACGGCTGAGGGGAGATATGTTAGAAGTCTATAAATTAATGAACGGAGTTGAACGGGTAAACGTAGATCGATTGTTTTCGTTATCAGAATATAGAAAGACTAGGGAACATGCAATGAAGCTACAGGGTAGACTATTTAAGACTAATAACAGAAAATATTTTTTTTCACTCAACGTGTAATCAAACTCTGGACTTTGTACCAGAGGATGTAGTAAAGGCTGTTAGTGTAGCTGGGTTTAAAAAAGGTTTGGACAAGTTCTTGGAGGAAAGGTCCATAAACCATTATTAAGAAGGGACCCAGGATATCAATGCTTGAACCAATACAAGCATTGTGGAACCTGTGTCTTTTGGGGAAACTACTAGGTATGTATGACTTAGATTGGCCACTGTTGGAAACAGGATACTGGGCTTGATGGACCTTGGTCTGACCCAGTATGGCATATCTTATGTTATATTAATCTCAGACAGCTCCCAGGTGTTCCCCATGTCCAGGGTAGTTTTCCTTCTCCAGTCAAAGGCAATCGAACAGGGCTTCCACTCTACGGCTATTCCATATCAGACTGTGTCCGGTTGCACCCAGAGGCTGCAGGGTCTCAATTTCCATGCCAGAAGGACCAGGCCTTCTGCAAAAAAGAAAGAATTCTGGGGAGGACAATCTAGAGTCCAGAAGCTCTCCTCTCGGAAATGATCCACCAACACTAGGAGACACAGCTGCCACCGACACCCTAGAGGACAATGAGCAGCTCACAGCATGGTCGCCGGATCCTCTGGCTGGCTGGATATCCTTATCCATAGAGCCATCAGTCACATCCTGCCCTGACTAATTGCATCCCCTGGCTGAGAAGGAGGAAGCAGGCCCTCCAGGGACAACTCAAACTGTCATGCAAGAAGAGCAGAGTCCAGAATCAGGAGAGGAGGCACCTCGCTTGCCACAGGTCAAACAACATTTCTTGGAAGAAGACAGAAAGTTAAGGCAATTATCACAACAGCATGTGCCAAGGCTGCAGCGGCCCAAGGCATGCATTAGCTACGCTTTTACTGAGATGCACATTGACTGCACTTTTGCTGCAAAGCGTGCTACAGGCGCTAGGGTAGGAATGCACGTTGCAGCCACAACTGCCAGGCGCACAAGAGGAGAAAAAGCTAGTAACACGTGCAGAAAACAGGAGGACCCCCCCCCCCCCCACACTGTGCAAACAGTCATCAGCAGTCTACCCCAAATTGTGTAACACAGACGGAATCGGGCGCCCCCAACAAGAACAATGATGAGGTTAACCCTTGGTACTCACTCCCAGAGAACCCCAGGCAGACAAATCCATGCCAAGCTCAGCTCTGCTCCCATGAAACAGTTTTGCTGGCTTTTGTAGCCCTGTTTCTAAGGTGGCTGGCAGGCAGATCCCTCTGGGAGCCTGCTGCAATCTTTGGAAGAGAGCGGGGGAGGGGGCAGAGGAGGAGGAGGGAGGGGGCGTTGAGGCTGCTGCACTCTTCCAGATTATTACAAATCTTTCCAATTTTGTGGCTGCTCAACAAGCTCTTATCATAAGAGCGTGGAGATGGGACTTCCGGTGATGTGGTGAGAGCGAGTAGTCGGGT
Source organism: Ichthyophis bannanicus (assembly GCA_033557465.1). NCBI lineage: Eukaryota > Metazoa > Chordata > Amphibia > Gymnophiona > Ichthyophiidae > Ichthyophis > Ichthyophis bannanicus. The sequence continues at coordinate 66,494,930 of CM066050.1, read as the reverse complement.
GCTGCTCGTCCTCCGACCATCCCTTGCTTATACCGGCTAATTGTACCGTCTTTGAGACTCCCGACCTACACCACGGAGCTCCCCTGGGTGCCTAATTCCCTGCTAATCCCTTGAGCTGCATTGCAAGAACCGTAGCAATGGCAGCGGCATTAAGAACGGGAAGGAAGGAGAGAGACCGAGGGCCCGGTCCTAGTAAGATGGCGGATGGAACCGCGACACCGAGTTCCCCAACTTCACCCGCCAGAGTGGAAGAAATATCCGCGGCGGTAGCGGAGGCTTTGGCGACGCAATTCTCAGCGATCCGGGAGAAACTGGACGAAGTGCAAAGCTCAGTGGAGACTTATGGTAAACGGCTCCAGGAGGTCGAGGACTGCGTGGGGCAAGTGGAGGACACCACTAACACGCTGCAGCAAACAGTGGAGTTACTACGGAATCAGCTGCGATCCCAGGAGGTTAAATTGGACGACCTAGAAAACCGGTCGCGAAGGAACAACCTGAGGGTAATGGGCATACCCGAATCAGTGCCGGACTCTGACTTACCAAAATATTTGGTGGAGCTGTTCTCGCCGCTGATACGTGGTGGTGGGGAAGTAGAAGGGGAGAAGATCCACATCGAGCGAGCAACAGAGCTGTGAAAGACTCCCGACCACGGGTGGTTTTGGTGAAGTTACTTCACTTCCCGCAAAAAGAGACCGTTTTGCGGGCGGCGAGAGCTCAGGGAGGTCTGGCGGTGGAAAATCAGCGGATCCGGGTAGCGCAGGATTACTCCCTGCAACTGAGCCAGCGCCGCAGAGCTTATGCACCCCTTTGCCAGAAGCTCATTGAACGCCAAATTAAATTTATGGTCCAATACCCGGCACGCCTCCATATCTTCGTCGAGGGCCGGCGCAAGATCTTTGACTCGGCTGAGGAAGCGACGCCTTACGTGGAGAGCATTGTGTCCGCCGGAGGAGAGAGCTGAGGACCCCCGAGGAGGTGACTGTTTTTCTCCTGCTGAGCCGTCTGACAGCACTAGTGGAAGATCGGGGCGCTAGATGGGCCTCAGGACCACCGTCGAGGCAGCGGCGGGTTGGAAAGTGGACTCCCTCTGGGCTTATGGACTTTTATGATAGCCATCTCTCCGGGAAGCAGGCCTGGTGAATGAGGCGGCGGAGAGCCAGGACACATCCAGGCAGGCTGGAGGGGTTACTTAGTGAAGGGGGAGGGCTACATTGTATTTCAGGGGTTGATTGGTTCCAGAGGGATACATTGTGTGTTATGTGTTGGTTACATTGTGTTATGTTACGATGTATTTGCTGGGGTTTGATGTCGGTTCTTGGTGAGCTGCTGGGGCTCGCTAGAGGCGGGTGGGGGAGGGGTCCCGGAGGTGGGTTGGATGGGGGTTTGGGACACGGGGAGTGCCGGCGCTGTCCCCTGATCAGATACTGGACGTCATGTGGGGATGGGGGAAGAAGCGGGAATGGGGCCAGGGTAAATCCGCGACGCTTATGGGGTGGCTTGACTCTACCTCAGTGTACCAGCGGACCAGGGGGGAGAGGGGGGGCCATCCCATGGGCGGCAGCGGTGGGGGCTATCACACTGCGAGCGGGAAGGAGAGGGGAGGGAGGAGAAGAGCATCAGCCTTCAAGGAGCCGCAGTCCGAGGGGTCTGGGGGGGCGGGGGGGGGGGAGAGAGGTGAGCTGCGAAGGCCCAAGGGACTGCGCTGGACGGGCAGGGGCGGAGTCCAGATAGTGCCGGCAGAGCAGGCAGACCACGGGAGGGGTAAGCCTGAGAGCCAGGACGCTTGCTGTTAAAAGAGCACGGCATCCAGGAGGGGGAGACCCCGTTCTGGGCACAGGAGCTTTAAGGGGAATCTGGGCTGGCTCTGCGGGCCCACGTGGGATCGAAGGTGGGGGGTAGCTGACTTGCGTTGGTGGAGGGCCGCGCAGATAGGATCGCCGAAGGCGCAAGAGAGGCCCCGAGTGCATCTGATGGGGGGCGGTAGAGGTGGGGGAGCTTGCTGCGGCGGGGGCCCGTGGGGGGTCGGGGGGTTAGAGGCTTGGGCAAAGCGGGGGGTGGTGGAGCGCACCACTGAAAGTCCATGGGAGAGAGGAGAGGGGAGAGTGGGGTTGGTGGATCCGTAATCCGAGGGGGGATGGAGATGAGGGGGGGGGAGGGAGTGGGCGGGGGGAGAGAGGGGGGGGGTGAAGGGAGGGGGGAGGGTGGGGGGGGGGTGAAGAGAGGGGGGGGGGAGTAGGTTGCACACCCTATATAACACTATGCAGGTTTAGTGATAAGAGAGCGCGGAGGGGGCTCCAGGCTGGGAGAGCCCCTTCCAGAGTAACATGGGAAACCGGGCAGGAAGGAATTGACACTGCACCGCTGCTCTGAGAATTACCTCGTGGAATGTGTGCGGCTTAGGCCACCCTATTAAAAGATATAAAATTTTGCAGGCTCTGGCTAGGCACAACTGCGATATTGCTTTTTTGCAGGAGACCCACCAGACGGCCGAAGAGCATGCCAAGCTGCGGCGCGGCTGGGTCGGGCAGGTGTGGGGGGCACCAGCAGTGGGGAGGAAGGGCGGAGTGGCCATTTTGGTCCATAAACGGGTCCGTTGGGTTCTGGAGGCGGAAATGCGGGATGTGGCGGGGCGTTACTTGCTATTGCGCGGACACCTGGAAGGGCAACCAGTCATTCTGGGCACGGTGTACGGACCCAATGCCTTGGATCCCCACTTCTATGCCACAGTGGCCGCTAAAGTGGAGCAGATGCCGGAGACCCCCCTGGTGCTGGGAGGCGACTTTAACGGCGTCTTGGACGTGGAGTTGGACACTACCAGAGGAGGGGAGGCGCGTGAAAGGGGACCGGTCACCCGTGAGTTGCAACGCTTTAAAGCTCGCTTGGGACTAGTAGATCCTTGGAGGGTGCTTCATCCCTCTGAAAAAGATTTTACCCATCAGTCTAGGGCCCATGGCTCCAGTTCCCGTATAGATTACGTGCTGCTTACGAAGGGATTGTTTGCGAGGGTGGAGGGGGCGCAGATCGGCCCCTTTGCGATATCGGACCATGCTCCGGTGTGGCTCGATCTCGGTTGGGGGAGGCGGGCTGACCGGTCTCGCCTATGGCGTTTCCCGTTAGAGCTCTACAAGGATGCGCAGTTTCATAAGTTCTTAGAACAGCGTTGGCAAGAATTTGCAGAGGTCCACCGAGTACATGACGGAGACCCGGAATTGGTCTGGGAGACAGCCAAAGTAGTCATGCGTGGAGAAATTATAGGCTTTGCGGCCCGCAGACGGCGGATGTTGGCAGATCGGATCCTTCGGTTAGAGAAGCGGGTATCTTATCTACGTCGTCGGCTAGCGCAGGCCCCGTCATCGGGGCTGCAAAAGGAACTGTGGGAAACCCGGGCGAGTCTGGACGAACTGCTCCATCAAAGAGCCAAGAAGACAATGCTATACTATCGTCACCGACTTCAGTGCCATGGGGATAAGCCCGGGCGGCTGTTGGCCCGCTGCTTGCGGGGGCAGCGCGGCTCTAATACCGTGGCTGCCATACGAGACGAACAGGGGAGGCTACAGAGTGGCCCTACGGAGATAGCTCGGGTATTTCGGATTTTTTTTCAAACACTTTATACGAAGGAGACCGACCTCCCTTTGTTAGCTTCGGATTACCTCCGGAAGCTGAACCTTCCATCACTAACGGAGGAACAGAGCCAGTGGTTGGGGCGTCCAGTTATGTTGGAGGAGGTGGGAGCGGTGATTGGGGCGGCCAGTTGTTACAAATCACCGGGACCGGATGGCTTGGGAGCCGAGTTTTACAAATTGCTCCAGGGCTATGCGAGCCCGGTTCTAGTGGAGGTATATGCGAGACGGGTGGAGCAGGGTGGATTCCGATGGGGCCACAATCAGGCTTATATTACCTTAATTCCCAAGCCGGGTAAGGACCCGGAACTCCCGGCTTCCTACCGCCCGATCTCTCTATTGAACTTTGACACTAAGATTTTTGCTAAGGTGTTGGCGAACAGACTGGCGGAATATTTGGATGTTTTAACTCACAACTCCCAGGTCGGTTTTGTGAAGGGCCGATACATAGTACGGAATATGCAGAAAATTCTAGCCTCATTGGAGTGGGTGCATGACCAACAGCTGCCTTCTCTACTGGTGAGCTTTGATGCGGAGAAGGCCTTTGACCGGGTGAACTGGAGTTACCTGCGCACGTTGTTACCTTGGTATGGCCTCGGACCTTCGTTCTGTGCGATGATAGACAGCCTATATGCTAATCCGACGGCGGGAATACTTTGCAATGGGGTGCTATCGGAGACTTTTTCGTTGGAAAGAGGGACGAGACAGGGTTGCCCCCTCTCACCCTTGCTATTTGTTTTGTCCTTAGACCCGTTAATTCGGGCGGTGGAGGCTTCGCCTGGGATACAAGGGGTGCGGATTGGAACTCAAACACTTACACTATCGGCTTTTGCGGATGACCTTTTGGTGCATCTACTGTCCCCCGAGGAGTCCCTGCCGCAGCTGCTGGCGGAATTTCGGACTTATGGCCTCTTTTCCGGCCTGAAGATTAATGGGGAGAAGTCGGAGGCTCTCGATGTTCTGGGATCCTTGCAGAGGAATTGGTCGGGTCAGTTTCCCTTGAAATGGGCGGACTCCTATTTTACCTATTTGGGTATCCGCCTGACTAGCCACCCGCGGGACCTTTATAGGCGTAATTTGGATTGGATGGTGCAACCGTCTACAGTCCCAGTTCATGGCCTGGGGGCCACTGCCCCTCTCCCTGTCCGGACGGGTGGCGGCGGTAAAGATGGTGATCCTACCGAGGCTGCTGTACTGGTTACAAACCTTGCCGGTATGGTTATATCGGAGGGATCTGAGGCAGGTTGAGCGGCTAATTCGTAACTTTTTGTGGCGAGGGGCGCGGGCACGTATCCCCCTGATACGGCTGGTGGGGAAATGGCACGAGGGGGGGATGGGACTTACAGATTTGGGTATTTACGCCCTGGCCTGTCAGGCGCGCCATCTGGGCGATTGGCTAGGGCAGACGGCCATATACACGCCTACACTTATGGAAGAGGCGCTGGTAGCACCCCTTTCGCTGTTAGGGGCTTTACATACCCGGTCCAAGGATTTGCCCAGCCGCCTGGTGAACAGCGTTCTATTTGGTTCAGCTCAGCGGACCTGGCGATACCTTAATGCTCGCTGGGGGAAACCTTGGACGGCATCTAGCTGGCTGCCTCTGCAGGGCAATGCCCAGTTTGCCCCTGGCTCGGGGACGTGGGGGTTTCGGGACTGGAGACAGAGGGGCATACGCCTAATAGGGCACTTGGTTGATCCCAGTGGCCGTTGTAAATCTTTTCAGGCCCTAGGTCAGGAATATGACTTGACGGTTAGGCATACTTTTGTGTACCTGCAGGCCTCCCATTACGTTTCTTCTTTACCTCGAGAAGCGCTGGCGTCGGAGCGCTCTGAGCAGCTGTTGGGGTTCTTTGCACTGGGGGAGGACACTCCTCCCACGATAGCGGGCTTGAGGGCACGCCTGGACAGCCTTCGTACCCCGGTGGATTACAAGGGGGTGGAGGTAGCTTGGGGGGTGGAGCTGGGGAAGGAGGTTCCCCCGGGTACTGTTCGTACAGCCTTATGCCGGATAGCGGCCCTGGCAGTGGGGGCGAAGTGGAGAGAGGTACAATTTAAATGTCTCACGAGAGCCTATTTCTCACCCCGCCGCGCCCTGCGTAGTTGTTTGACGGACGATGGTAGGTGCCCTCGCTGTTCCGCACCCTTAGCCAACCTATTACATATGTGGTGGGCTTGTCCTCATCTTCAGCCGTACTGGGCCCGGATACGCGCCTATCTTAGTACACTGTTGCAGATGCGGGTGCATTGGACGGGTACCTTTGTGGTCCTGGACAGACTGGACCTCCCTTGCCCGGCCCGGCGTGCAGATAGGTTGTTACTGCGGAAGGCTTGTCTGGTGGGGAAGGGCCCGATTTTGCACCTCTGGCGTGAGCAACGAGTCCCTACGTTTGTGGAATGGCGCAAGTGCTTCCACCAGGTAATGTTGATGGAGCGGTGGCAAGCACGGTGCAGTGTCAAACGATGGACCATTTTCATTCAGATATGGGGGCCTATATCGATACTTTAGGAGCCAGGTGTCGGAACGAACTCCTCCACACTGGCCTATAGGGGGTGGAATGTAAGAGGTGGGGTGACCTTGTGAGAAAGGGTGTGTAGGGGGGGGAGGGGAGGGTGGCGGTGGGGGAGGGGGAAATATATAAAACATTGTATTCATTGCAGGATGGTACCCTCCGGGTAGGGATAAGAGTAAACCCCCCCGGCGATGGTGCGTTGTCGGATTTTGTATATATGTTTGTGATGAATAAAATAAAGTTTTGAAAAAAAAAAAAAAGAGCGTGGAGATGAACCAATTTTCCCTCCTCCTATGGCTACCGCAAAGACCGCAGTCTAGTGAAACCTCCCACATTGCGTTCATATGAGAGAATCACCCTCAAAACGGTTTATCATGAGCGTTTTCATCAATCTTTTCCTCTCAATTCCTCAGATTTTCTTCAGAGAGGAGAAAATCCATCCATCCTCTGCTGGAGACAAAGAAATACTGAAGAGACCCTCTGGTGGCCGAGGCAAATAGAGGCATGGGAGTGATGTCATCGAAACCTGGGCTTTTCATTGGTTCTTTGTCTCTACCAATCTTCTAGTAGGGGGAACACAAACTACTTGTCTGAACTGGTCCAGCAGGATGATATGGAATGGGCATTTGCCTAGGGAACAAATTCTTTGAAAACGCCTCTTCCACCTGAGGAAAAGGATGATGCTAGAAGTGGGGTTAGAGCAGATTCAGTGGAGGTACTAGAGGGGTGAATTATATTGACTTCAAGAAAGCACAGGACAAACACAGAGGATCTCTAAGGGGAAAGAAGGGATTAGTATGGATGGGCGACTGGATAGGCCGTATGGTCTTTATCTGCTGTAATTTTTCTATGTTTTGTTTTGAAATCCCCAAGCTTCTTTAGCCCGCATGCTTTTTGCCTGCAGAACGCACAGAGAAAAGAATTTCCATGCACCGGTTCCCTGCAGAATTTCTAAAGAGAAGATTCTCTATACCAGAAATGTATTGAATGTTTTACCAAAGCAATGCATTCTGTAACGGGACTAAAGCACATCTACATTAGCAATACCAGCAGATGATGAGTAACGTCCAAGTACTAAGACTTGGTAGAGTAACCAATTGGCTAATATCCAGCACAAGTTCAAAAGTGGCCATGAAAAATCCTATTTTGAATCCGATCTGTGGCTGCTCACTGGTGTTAAGGAACTGGTGCACAGCAGGACTAAAGTAGTTCCAAGGAAAAGAAAAAAGAGCAGCTCCCCTCCCCATCCTTTCCAACTTCCCCTGAAAACAGGAAGGGGCGAGGCTGCACTCTGCTGTCCCCGTTCCCTTCTCTCCCACGCATGGACTGCAGAGTTCAACATTAGTGCAGGGAACACAAGAGGAGGGGGGGGGTTGCATACTCAACCATGCGCTATTATACTCTACTCTGACTCCCACCGCAGATACAGGAAGGATATAGTGCATCTGGATTTTCAGAAAGCCCTTTGACAAGGTCCCTCATGAGAGACTCTTGGTGAAATTCAAAAGTCATGGGATAGGAGGCAGTGTAGTACTGTGGATCAGGAACTAGTGAAAAGATAGAAAGCAGAGGGTAGGGCTAAATGGCCAATTTTCCCAATGGAGAAGGGTGAATAGTGGAGTACCCCAAGGCTCTGTGCTGGGTCCGCTGCTTTTTAACATATTTGTAAATGACCTGGAAATGGGAATAACGAGCGAGGTAATCAAATCTGCAGATGACAAAACTATTTAAAGTTGTTAAAACCCATGAGGATAGTGGAAAATTGCAAAAGGACCTTAATAAATTGGAAGACTGGACAGATGAAATTTAATGTGGACAAGTACAAAGTTTTGCACCTAAGAAAGAACAACCCAAACTATGATTACATGATGCAAGGTTCCACATTAGGAGTCACCACCCAGGAAAATGATTTAGGCATCATCATGGATAGCATGTTGAAATCCTCCTCCCAGTGTGCAGTGGTGGCCAAGAAGGCAAATAGAATGCTAGAAATCATAAGGAAAGGAATGGAGAATAAAACTAAAGATATTATAATGCCTCTGTATCGTTCCATGGTGCGACCACACCTTGAATACTGTGTGCAAATCTGGTCACTGTATCTTTTAAAGGATATAGCGGAATTAGAAAAAGTACAGAGAAGAGTCATCAAAATAGTAAAGGGAATGGAAGGCTACTCCTATGAGGAGAGGCTTAAAAGGTTAGGGCTCTTCAACCTGGAAAAGAGACGGCTGAGGGGAGATACAATAGAGGTCTACAAATTAATGAATGGAGTGGAACGGGTAAACGTAGATCAATTGTTTTTGCAATCAAAAAGTAGAAAGACTAGGGGGACATGCAATTAAGCTACAGTGTAATCCAGTTAAGGCTAATAAGGGAAAATATTTTTTTCACTAAAAACGTGTAATCAAACTCTGGAATTTGTTACCGGAGGATCTAGTAAAAGCTGTTAGTTTAGCTGTGTTTAAAAAAAGTTTGGACAAGTTTCTGGAGGAAAGGTCCATAAACCATTATTAAAGAGGACCCAGGAAATCCACTGCTTGCCCAGTACATTGTGGAACCTGGGTGTCTTTTTGGGAAATTGCTAGGTACTTATGACCTGGATTGGCCATTGTTGGAAACAGAATACTGGGCTCGATGGACCTAGGTCTGACCCAATATGGCATATCTTATGATCCTACAAATCATGAGGAAAGGGTAAATGCTAGGGTAGTGAGAAAGAGAGGGTGAATGTTGAAGGCTCAGAGAGCGAGGACCCGAGGTGCAAGGAGAGAACATGCGTATGGCAGGTATTGTCCCCCCTCTTGTAGTTGGCAACCCTACGAATGGGAGAACCACACTGTTTCCATGCTTAAATGTGAGCTATTTAACAGAGATGCCAAGGTTGGATCGTCCCAAAGAGTGAGACTGAAGGCCAATGAGATTTTCAGACCATGTGCCCAGCACATATACGTAGGAAAGTTTTAAAAGTCATTTTACTTTGCAAATGAAAAAGCAGCATAAAATATTTGGTTTTCTTTGGTGCCTCTGAAATTATATAAATAGAGTGGAGGCAATATAAGGACAATTTTCTATGTAATTTGCCCAGGTGATTAAGACATTACTTGGAAAAATTCTCTGGCCTGAAAATTTCCTTTCACTCATAGCCCCGAGTAGGAATTCTGATGACTGAATGCCATGTTAATTATCTGATCCATGTTTGTTTGTTTCTATGTAGTATCATGAGACTTTTTGTTTTATTTAGTACATGTAGTTTGGGTTAGTGTTTATTTTTTTTATTTACCAGGGGCCCAATATTCACACGGATTTAAATGTGTAGCAATGGCTGCTAAACAAATAAGTCCACTATCCACTGATTTTCAACAGCAGTTTGATAGTGCCAGCAAAAAGGTCACTAATCAGCTCAGCACTCTCCAGATAATGCTGACATGGAGTTAAGGCAGAGGGAGTGTGGAACGACTAGTTATCAACCTAGCAGCAATATTCAGCCACTATTTATATAGGTATTGACAACATAAAAAGAGGTTTCCTATTAATCTTCATCGACATATCATCTGCCTTTGACACAGTCTCCCACAACATCCTCCTGGAGCGACTGTCATCAATTGGGATCCAAGACATTACCCTTAAATAGTTCCAGTCATACCTTGAAGACAGACAACAGAAAGTGAAATCTGGTACACTCATCTCAACAACTCTACACTGTCCAAGGAGTTCATGGATCTTCACTCTCTGCCCTCCTATTTAACATATATATAAAGCCAATCTGCAACATTTTCAAGAAACACAACATACAATATGCCATATATGCAGATGATATCATGGCCTACACACCAATATACAGTTAGACTCTCTAGACCTCACTACAATGTCAAACTGTTTCCACGAAATGAAAACATAGCTGACCCAAAACAACCTCAACATCAAGAAAATAGAAGCAATAATCATTACAAGAAACACAGAATTCAACCCACCCACATCTATCAAAATCTCTAACTCAGAAATCACAATAAAAGACGAAGTCCGTTACCTAGGTGTCCTTATAGACAAGAACCTCAATCTACAAGCTCACATTAACAAAATCTCCAAGTTGTCCTTCCACAAGTTTGCAACAATCAGGAGACTAAAACCTCTCATAAGTCATGAACACTTCCGCACAGTATGTCAGTCCATCATAACGCCATCTCTGGACTACTGTAATGCTCTATTACAAGGACTGTCAAAACAAACGACTCAACCCTTGCAAATGGTCCAAAACACGGCAGCCCAAACCATCATGGGATCATCCCGACGAGAACACATAATGCCCCTCCTGAACCAACTGCATTGGCTACCAATAACACTACGTGCCAAGTACAAATCTGCACTGACCATCTTTAAAATCAAAAACAACCTTACAGCCGGAAGTCTCCAAGACCTCATCTGCACCAAACCTAAACAGACCTATGAGAAACAGCAACACCAATACCCTAACCAGGGGTGGCCTAGTAGTTGGGGCAAGTTACCTCAGGCCGGAAGTTCAAATCCCACTAGAGGACAGCAACCTTGGGCTGGAAGGACTGGTGTTTCTAGTCCCACAGGTGTTCCTTGTGGTCTTGGGCAAGCCACTTAACCTTCCGTTGCCCATGTTCCCTGTAAGTATTAGTGTATGTGTCTCATATCCCCTCGTGTTAAATGTATCCCCCAATTGTGTTGTGACCACTTTGATTGAAGGATAAGGTGGTATACAAAACTGTCTAAATAAATAAATACCATTACTACCCAAATATTCCTTTATCACCTCCTTAATATCCGCCACCACTTCAGTCCATTTCAATAGACTCATTTAACCTCCAAAATTTTGTCCCTATTTGCCTCGGCCCCCTAATTTCCACCACTACTGCACTATGATCCGACCAAAGGATCGGCATTATCTCTACCTCCTGGACATCTAGCAACCATTCTGGATCCATCAATATCAAATCTATCCTGCTCCAATTGCTATGTGGTGCAGAGAAAAAAGTATACTCTCTCCTTGTGGGATTTCTTAAGCGACAAACATCCACCAAGTCATACTGCCCCATCAGGTATTTTAACCCTCGTCTATTCTGCCCCCCCCCATCCCACCCTCTTGGGTGTCTATCCAACCCCTCTTGCAGAGTCTCCTCCGATGAGTAACTTCCCATGCACCTCCTTCTCCAACAGTTAACAGGTACCCTTCCAGAAAGCCACTTGGTTCCCATTAGGTCCACATACTGATACTATGGTGACATCCTCCTTCCCCCACCTCCCCCGAATACCCACCACCCACCCTTCCTGATCCCTGAAACTCTCCCGTACCTGTATCCCACTCCCCTCCTTCACCCATATAGCAAACCCTCCCCTCTTTGCCCCTGCCATATTGCACGAGTAAAACTAATCTCCCAATATCCCCCCTCTTTAAATGCATCTCTTGCAACAAAACCACCTCCCATCTGTTCTTCTGAATTTCCCAATATAGCTGTCTACGTTTGTGAGGCACATTCAACCCTTTTACGTTAATTGATCCAATCCTCATAATTTCCCCAATACCCTACCACCTCCTCCCTCCCACCTTCCTCGAGTTGTGTCTCCCTTCCTCCCTCTTCTCCATTCCACCCCCCTTCCCTCCCCCCCCCATACCCCTCCCTCCCCCCCTGCCCCGCACCCTTCCATGTGTGTTATGTCCTATCCCCTCAGCCACCATCCCCCACATCCCAAAGTTCCACGCTCTTCCCCCCTAGCATACCAGACCCCCTTCTGAGATACAATGCCCTCTTCTGCAATCACATCTCATACCCTCCACCCAACCCCCTCTCCCCATCACAGCTTTACAATCCCCTTATACACACACACACACACACACACATTTCCCCACATCTTTCCCCTTACCATCCCCACTCCCCCCGACAGCCCATTCAGTCCTGCATCTTCACAACCTGATGCACCACTCCTCAGACACTTCTTCTTGATCCCCTCCATCCACTGGAGCTCATGTGTCCACTTCCATCTGGCCTCTCTCATGCGCTCGTGACAGTCTTTTAAGTCTCTTCCTTTTCTCCGTCACCCGCTGCCACTGCGAGGTGCCTTGCTCCCAGTCTTCTCTTTCTCTGGTACCTTTGGAAGTTGTTCACATCCCAGCTCCTGTAATACTCCCCAGGCCTCCTCCGCCATTTTCGCCCTTCTGGAAACCCCATTCACCGTCATCAGGAGCCCAAAGGGAAAACAGCCATCGGTACCTCAATCCTTTCCCACGCAGATACGCCGTCACTTCCCGCAGTCCTCTCCATCGCTCCAGCGTTCCTTTAGATAAATCATTATAGATTTCAAACTTCGCAGGACTCCCATGCTATGCGGCCATACTTCCTTGCCACGTTTAGCACTCTCTCTTTTACTGGAAAGCAGCTCATGTACACTATAATATCGCGTGCTTGCTTCTCCCGTCGCGGTCCCAAACTTCTGTGGGCTCTCTCCACCCCAACTGTATCCATCAGAGCCTGCTCTCCCCCCTCCAATTTCAAAATGTGAAGACATAGCCTCTTCCCTACCTGCACACAGTCTTTGAATAAGTCCGTGTCTGGAATCCCTTTAATTCGTAGATTATTTCTCTGTGCTCTGTCCTCCATCTCTTCCATTTTTTCCTGCATCTCTGCTTGCACACGCTTTAAGTTACCTTGCTCTGCCGCCAGTTCCTGCAGTTCTCCATCTTGCACTCCCACATGCTCCTCCAGCTCTTCCACACGCTGCCCTAAGGAATTCATTTCCTGCTGTATCGTGCATAGCGCCTCTTTCAAATCAGTCCTCATTGCTTTAATGTCACTCTGCAGGTCCCTCTTGAATTCTAGGAGCCAGCCTCTTAGCTCCGCACCATCCAGCGCCTTCACCTCCTCCTCCTGCTGCTCCTCTTCCAGACTCCCCAATTCACCACTCTCTACCACGGCGTCAACACTCAGGGACACCATCTCCTCTCGGCACACATACGCCGACTGAAACCCTGCTAGTTTTTTCCAGGCTGACATCGCACTCATCAGGGTCTGTCTTCCTTACACCACTCCGTTCAGGATAGCTCTATAACTCTCTGTTTAGGCTGGGATAAGGACAGAGCTTGGCTAAGCTGCCGCCATCAGCTCCGTGACGTCTCCAGAAGTCCTAAATACCAATACCCAAATTGTTCCAGAGGGAGCGGTAAGCGAGAATGCCCTCTTAGAGGTAGTTTGGTTTTTGTGAACAATCTCCCAGAGAAAATGAGAACCACCAAAGACAAAGGAATTCCGAAAACAGCTCAAGACTCTACTCTTCATAGAACACTTCAACGAGACCTGATTACCCGCCCCCCCTTATGATCAATAACATTAAACTTATGTACATATGTATGTGCAAACACTCCCAGTTTCTCCTACCCTTAACCAATTACAAATAAATTTCATTGTAATTCACAAAGTGTTGTTTCCCCATTTTAAGTTCACTGTAAACTGAAGTTTTATTGAAAACCGCCTTGATTCAAGATAAGGCGGTATAGAAAAATTGTTAAATAAAATATAGTTAAGTGGTTTAATTTAGTCCGGTATAGCTAATGCCTACAGCAAGCCTGTGGCCTACCAAGCTAAACTCCTGAACCAAACATCATGGACTCCTACTACACAGGCCTCTGACCTACTGGCATCTCAGAAGTTATTGCTTGCCAATTGCCTGTGTTTAGATGATTGCCAGAATTTTTGGATGCAAATCTGAGAAACTTGTTATTGGAAGCAGGGAAGAAGGGACACCTTAATTCAAGGTTTGGGCAACAAATGGTGGAGGAGGGAAAAGGAGTCATTACCCTGCCCCCTAGTCCATTCCATGACACCAACAGTATGACTTCAACAGAGAAACAAGAACAGTGATGCATTTCCCTCATACTGTGCAAAATATACAGATAATGGATGTAAATTCTAAAAACTGACATTCAAATCAAAAATTGAAAATAAAATGTTTTTTTCTACCTCTGCTGCCCAGCCAATTTATTTTTCTAATTGTCTTGCTTCCAATCTTTGATTTCTTTATTTTGACTGTTTTTTTTTCTTAACACTGGTCCCATGGTCTCCTATTTGCGATTTCTTTTCCCTCTTCCTGTCTTCCCTTCATCTGACATTGATTTTTTTTACTTTCAGCTTTCTTCCATTTATTTTTCTGCTTCTCCATCCACTCAGATTTCACCTCTCAACATTCAGACCTCAATCCCCTTCTTTTTTACTGTATCAACCTACAGCTTTCCAATCTCCCTCACCCCAGCCCTCCGATTCACGATCTCTATCTCCCCCTTCATGGTCACGTCCAGTTTCTCACGCTCTCCTTTCGTCTCCCTGCTCTGTGTCCAGAATTCCCCCTTATCTTACCCACCTCTCTCATGTAGCCCCACATTGTCCCTTCTCTATCCTCCCATAGTCCAGCATGTCCCCTTCCCCCCTCAGTATCACCATCACTGCTCCTTTCCTCCCTCCCCAAAATGTCCAGTATCTCCCCTTCTCCATAGTCCCTCATCTTCCCTTCTCTATCTGTGCCATAGTCTAGCATATCCCTTTCCTTCTCCCCCACTCCTCAGATATCCAGCATCTCTCCTTTTCCTTCCCTACTCCCTATGTTGAGCATCTCTCCTTCTCTTTCCTTCCTCCGTGGTATAAAGCATCTTCCCTTCCCTATTCCCCCCCCCCCCTCCAAATATCTAATATCTTACCTTCTTCTTCTCCCCTCAGATATTCAGCATCTCTCCTTCTTCTCTTCCCCAAACTCCCCATATCCAGCACCCCTCCTTCCCTTATATTCTTTCCTCCCCAACTGTATCCAGCATTTCCTTCCTCTTATTCCCCCCTCCTCAGAGTCCATTCCCTCCTCCTTTCCACTGCCTGCACATTACCTCTGCAGAGGTTCTTCTGCATTTGGAAAGCAGTGAAGTGGGCAGCACGGCCTTTGCACTTTCACAAGACCTGCATGTTCCGCTCTCTCCGATGTAAACTTCTTGTCAGGGACAGTGGGACATGACAGGCCTCGAGCATGTGAATGCACTCCAAAGCTCCAAGCTGCCCGCCGCACTGAGGGCTTTTAAATACCCTATTTAGTCACATCTTTAGTGTGCCACCCATTGCCACCTCCTTGACTGGCATCTATACTTCTTGCTGGAATTGGGGACAGGAGGCTTCCAAACAGGTGGGGGATAGAGACACAGCTGTAAAATTGGGGACATCTGATAAAATTACCATGTGTATGGACACTGAAGACCCATTGTTTTTTGTCCTTGTTGATGTACGGAGAACCAGCTTTATGGGCCTTTCTTAGCCTCAGCCCTGCTTCAGTGGCCTCCATATCATCTTCTATTACATTTCAACTCTCATCATGGACCCTACTGTGCATGAGACCACTTCATGATGGCCATTTCCCGATTTGCCAGTCACCCTAGAGAAGCCCCGTGCCAACCAATCTCCAAAGTATGCACTCACTGAGATAAGAATTCAGCACAGTGAATAAGAATATTTGCACAGAAGTAGTTTTGCTTTCTTTTACCACAAAATGTTCTTTACAGTACTTGCTCTAGTGTCACCTAAGGCTGGTCTATCACCATTGTGGGGCAAGCCAAGACTCTTGCTGACACCTCAGGTGTACATATTTGCTCTTAACAGCACACGCAGCTCTCCTGCAAAGGCTGGAGTCTGCACTCTCAGCAACCACCTGCCTTTCTCAGAGCTGATCTATTCCCTCCAACTCCACCTAATTCTTTCCCACTTTCTGTCTCCACTCGGTCTGTCTATGTGAATGGTTTTCCTGTCTGAATTGTTCTTTTCCTCTCTGGTTTTTTAACTTAAATTTTATTACTATTTGTAAACTGCCTTGCTATTTCAAGTAGGTGGTATATCAAATTTTTAATAACATTCTCTGAACTTGATCTGGACCAAGACCTGTTCCACCATTCTGGCAGCGCTGTAAGCTTTTAGTCTGTTTCTCTCAGTGGTGGGGACTACAGAGCTATAGAGAGCCTTACTCTGCTTTTCTAAGTGAAGGGAGGAGCACATGACTATTGGTCATTAACTCAGTGATTTATTAGTATTTACATAAGAACCAATACTAGCTGCTACTACAAAATACTATCATCTCATTCCTTAGTACTAGCTTGTATGATTGCTATTTTTTCTACCATAATAAATTCCTAATATATATTCACAAAACTTGCCTTGTTTTGCCAGTCATTGCCAGTAAGTTATAAAGAACTGAATGGATTGTACAGACACATCTAGGCATAACCAATGAGTTATATCTTGTTTGTCTACCTTACTGCCACAAGGCCTGCACAAGAGCAGTCTTAAATCAAACTGTTTAACTATATGCATAGCAACTGAATATCACCGCTATTCATATAGTTATTAGTGGCAGCAATGCTGAAAATATATATATTTTAAAATGTTGCAGAAGGCATTTATAAAAAAATATATATATGTGATCAAAATGTGATCACCCTCACCGCTGAACCCTAACTTGCTTGTTTTTAAGTTTGATGATATATAAGTCGCTCTGGGCAGCTGTTCCTTGTCAAGTGTGGAATAAAAGAAAGCTATAAAAGGGTTGTGAACTTTATTAGAATGGGGCTGCTGAGGCCTCCAAATGCTACTGGGCAAGGCAGGTTGTGAGGACTACTTGTGTTTCAGTTCTTTTTCTTTTAGCCACAGCAAGATCAGGGAGTGTCTTAATAGTCTGAGGTTGTTTAAGAATAATGGGCACTAATATCACCCAGGAACTAAGCCCCTGTCTTCAATGTAATGTAAACCTTTGAATTGAACTTGTTTCTGACACCTATTCCAATAAAACAAAAATAAAATTAGAAGATGTCTCCACTGAATAAAATCAGGGCTGTCTTAACCATTAATGGCAGACTGGACGGTTGCCTAGGGCTGTACCTTCTGAATGGCAACAAAGAGCATTTTCTGTTAAATAAAAAAAAAAAAAATAGCCACACAGGCCCAAAAAGCCATGACAGCTTACTTTATCTGGCTGGGTAAACAGTTTTTCGCAATCACTCTGGAAAGGTTGATGTAGGGATAATAATAATTAAGTTTAAATTGACAAGATTTCAGGACAAGCCTAGGAGCCTGAAAGATAGCTGGGGCAGGAGGAGGGGGTAATACCTGAAGGTTCATCTGATAGCCCTAAACTGACCCTGAATACAACTATTTTAACTGTTCTGTTCTCATTCATTTCTTGGTCTAGTTACACTCTCAGGTTAGCGAGCATACAGGATATTCCTACATTACTTAGGGCCAGACATACTAAACATAGGCAATGAATGAGAAAGATGTCTGACACAACTGACTCTTGCTGTGGTAGTGGTATCAACCTCAGAAAAAGCTTGAAAATCGATAAAGGGAAGCATTATGAAGTATTCTGGTTTAGTTGATGTGCTAGTTCACAAGTTTTAAGCGATAACCTTTATGTTGGATTAATGGCTTTGATCCAATAAAATAAGTTAGCCCCATAAGAAAGGCATCACTTACAACCTGTTTTGTTGACATGAAAGTTATCATCATAGAAACAAGGGTCAACTTGATAAAATTTCACCCCAAAGCTATTGCTTTGCTGCGGCCTGAGCATTAAAAAATAGGAATACCATTAATACCTTCATTTCTTTGTCTTACAATATAATCTCAGCACTGGGATGGGATTTTAAAAGTCTGTTCCTGATTTAAGAAACCCGATTCTTCAGAGGCGAAATCTCCTCTTCACACAGCAGTGTTAGTGCAGCCAGAAATGACTTCTCCCATTCCCCCAGTGCCTCCGATTTAGCTTTTTTTATTCCTGGAGCTATAAATAGCCCAGACTGGGTGGAATTAAATTCCCTGCATAGCTTTTCTTCTCTTTCGACATGCACTGCTGACCTTGATATTAACCTTACATGTTTCTCTGGTTTCTTATTCTCCCTATCCCATTCTTGAACCTGAATCAAAAAACTCTTCCATAGTAGCCCTTAAGGTACAGCGGAAATAAACCACGGCTTCCGTCTTATCTCTTTCTGCAGCTTTACATCACACCAAGATTTAGATTCAAGAAACTTTACTGGCACATCAATTTGTTTCTGCTGCTCTAATAGTAAATAAAAGTCAGATCACTAAGGATTTTTCCCCTCAATGTGGTTAAAAAGGGAACACCACGGAATGGTAATAAAATCAAGATTCCAAAGTAAAGAATGGACAACAGAGAAAGTAGTTCCAGGATTCCGGTGATGTTCGGCACAGTGTCTGGTTTGAATACATTGCTGGCCTAGTGCTGTAGGAAGCCTCTCTCTTTCCCTGCCTGTTTAATGTGCCCATGGGGGATCCATTTGATCCATTGTATCCTCCAAAAGAGATGGGCAACAACAATTCTAGAGAACAACTAGAACATTACTGTGGTTATTTAGATCTTACCCAGCTTTACAAGTTCAGACTTAAGTAAAACTGCAGAAAATTGTTTCTTTTTCCAAGAAAAAAGCCCTCCACAAAGGAGTCCACTACTTCCTTCACCAATCTTACTCTTATAACTTACAGAAGATGGTTTCGCAGAGAGCTTGGATCATTTGAAAATAGTGCTGTGAATATTAAAGAAATCAGCTACTGTCCGTCTTCCTCCAAGTCTCTGCCACTCCATTTCTAACCTTTCCCTTTCTTCCTCTGCTTCCCCAACATTTTACTACTACTACTACTACTGAGTATTTATATAGCGCTACAAGTCGTACGCAGCACTGCACAGACAGGTAAGAGACAGTCCCTGCTCAGACCTTACAATCTATTCAAAGACAAACATAGGGATAAAGCAAGGGGAAAGAAAAAGGAGATCAAGTGAGTCAAGATCCAAAAGCAGCAGCGAAGAGGTGGGTTTCAGCCTGGATTTGAAGAGGGTTAGAGAAGGCGCCTGGCATACAGACACAGATAGTTTGTTCCAGGCGTAAGGCGCAGCAAGGTGAAAGGAGCGAAGTCTGGAGTAAGCGGTAGAAGAGAAGGGCACAGATAGAAGCAGTTTGCTAGAAGAGCGGAGTTCCCAAGGGGGGTTGTAAGGAGAGATAAGAGAAGAAAAGTAGTAGTGAGGAGCCGCAGAGTGAATGCATTTATTTATAGGTCAGCAGAAGTTTGAACTGGATGCGGAAACGGATAGGGAGCCAGTGAAGTGACTTGAGAAGAGCAATATGGGCATGACAAGGCTGGTGGAAGATTAACCGCACAGCAGAGTGTTGAACAGATTGAAGGAGAGAGAGATGATTCAAAGAGAGACCAGCAAGAAGTAGGTTACAGTAGTCTAGACGGAAGGTGATTAAGGAGTGGATATAAGGACATAAGCTATGCCATACTGGGTCAGACCAAAGGTCCATCAAGCCCAGTATCCGGTTTCCAACAGTGGCCAATCTAGGTCATACGTACCTAGCAGTTCCCCCAAAAGACAAAGGTTCCGCAATGCTTGTACTGGGTCAAGCATTGATATCCTGGGTCCCTTCTTAATAGTTTATGGACCTTTCCTCCAAGAACTTGTCCAAACCTTTTTTAAACCCAGCATCACTAACAGCCTTTACCACATCCTCCGGTAACAAATTCCAGAGTTTGATTACACGTTTAGTGAAAAAATATTTTCTTTTATTAGTCTTAAATAGTTTACCCTGTAGCTTCATTGCATGTCCCCTAGTCTTTCTGTATTCTGATAACGTAAACAATCGATCTAGGTTTACCCGTTCCACACCGTTCATTAATTTATAGACTTCTATCATATCTCCCCTCAGCCGTCTCTTTTCCAGGTTAAAGAGCCCTAACCTTTTTAGCCTTTCTTCATAGGAGTATCCTTCCATCCCCTTTACCATTTTGGTGGCTCTTCTCTGAACCTTTTCTAGATACGGTGACCAGAATTGCACACAATGTTCAAGGTGCGGTCTCACCATGGAACGATAAGCGTTTTAGTAGTGTGTTCAGAAAGGAAAGGGCGGATTTTGCTAATGTTACAGAGAAAGAAACGGCAGGTCTTAGCTATCAGATGGATATGTGTGGAGAAAGACAGGAGTCAAAGACAACCCCCAGATTGCAGGCTGAGGAAACAGGAAGGAGTACAGAGTTATCTACAGAGATTGAGAAAGGGGGAAGAGGAGGGGAGGTTTTAGGGGGAAAGATAAGATGTTCAGTCTTGGCCATGTTCATTTTAAGCGGCGGTGAGACATCCAGGCAGCAATATCGGAAAGGCAGGCAGAGATCTGGGTCTGGATTGCCGGAGAGATTTCAGGCGTAGAGAGGTAGATCTTGGAGTCATCAGCATACAGATGGTACTGAAAGCCATGGAAAGAGATAAGTGCACCAAGGGACTGGGTGTAGAGAGAGAAAAGGAGCAGACCCAAGACAGATCTTTGGAGTACACCAACTGGGAGCGGGGTAGCAGAGGAGGAGGAGCCACCAGAACACACACTGAAAGAGCGATGGAAGAGATATAAGGAGAACCAGGATAGTACAGAGCCCCTAAAACCAACCGAGGACAGGGTATCGAGGAGAAGGTTGTGGTCAACAGTGTCAAAGCAGCAGAGAGGTCAAGAAGGATGAGGACAGAGTAAAGGCCCTTGGATTTGGCCAGGAACAAGTCACTGGAGATTTTGGCAAGAGCTGTTTCAGTAGGAGTGTAAAGGATGAAAGAGACTGTAAGGGATCCAGGAGGGCATGAGAGGAGAGGAAGTCGAGACAGCGGCAGTGAACCGCACGTTAAAGTAGTTTAGAAATGAAGGGAAGGAGAGAGATGGGTCGATAATTACAAGGACAGGTGGGATCAAGTGAGAGTTTCTTGAGGAGAGGTGTGACCACAGCATGCTTGAAGTCTGCAGAGACTGTTGCAGTGGAGAGTGATTGGTTTTGAGAGGAAGATGTGGCACAACCTCTCTCACCTTTCTTGTTCCTTAAATCTGTTTCTACCTTCAACTCCCTATATTCTTATGAGTATAGATCTCTATCTTCTGCCTAGGATGCACCATAGACACTATAGAACTCAGGTTTTGCTAGTTAAAAAACCTTATTTCAGTCCATTGTTCCAAATCTATTTTTTTCCAATTTCAGCATGCCTAACTGACACACAACCCTGCTACTATCCCAGTTGTTTCCCAGGATAGCCCATCTTCTGATACCCTAGCTAGTTACTTCTCTGATAAAATGACTAGATTGTGAGCTCCGATGAGCAGGGACTGTCTTTTCTTCATGTATGTACAGTGCTGCGTACGTTTGAAGCGCTTTATAAATGTTAAAGAGATAGATAAAATTTCTACAGCTAGACTAGGACTGCCTGTTGTATCGACTTTCACCCCAATAGTACCCACCAAGTCGGTAAAACCCACTCTTATGCTTACCTGGGATAAGTTTATCCCAGTTACATTCCCTTCTCTTCAAAAGATTCATTTCCTCTATTAGGAAAACCATTTGTCCTCTGGACCCCATCCCCTCAGCTTGGTTAGCAGATAGATAATTCGCTTAGTCTCAATCCATTCATTCATTTAATCAAGAAAAGTCTTATTTCCAGTCAGGTCCCTCAGCCATGGAAATTAGCTTCTAGTCAACCCTATGAATCCTGCACATTATCACCTTATTTCCAATTCCCATCAAAGATAACAGAACGTTTGATTTTTCCTCAGCTGATAGATCACTTAGAGCACACCACTGTGTTGCATCCCCATCAAATCGGGTTTCCGTGTGCAGCACAGCACAAACTATTCTCACTGCAGTCCTCAGAGTTCCACAATATTCTGGATCAGGGCAAATTGACCTTGACCATCTCCTTGGATGTCGCTGCCGCTTTCAATCTAGTGGATCATAATCTTCTCCTTTCAAGATTGTTTGTTTGATATTGGCCTGCGAGATGATATTGGCCTGTGAGAGAGACCACTCTCTCTTGGTTTCATCATTTCTGTCTTTACAGAGCTATAAGATAATTTTTGATCAGGTCACATCCACGGTACATCTACTGCCCTATGGTGTCCCTCAAGGGTCTGCCTTGTCCCCTTTACTATTCAATATGCTCCTCAATCCCCCTAGCATGCCTCATTCAGTAGCTGGGTCTTTCCTTTTACATGTATGTAGACAACATCCTGTTAGTGGCCCAAATTGACTTCCTCCATTTAGACCTCATTTTAATAGCTGCCTTGCGAAAATATCAGCATGGTTGCATTCACATGCACTTTAATTCAGTCCTCCGAAATCTACCGCCACCTGGATCACTGGTTCACCATTTGCCCCTTCATTGGCCCCAGTCTTGGACTCCACTCTTGCTTCAGATACCTCAGCATCTTTATTGATTCCGAGCTTTCCTTTAATACCCAAATCGCTCATCTTTCCAAGCCACTTTTTTTCTCTGCATCAATTTCATGCCTTTCAATCCTATTACAAGATCCTTCAGCTCAAACAATTCTTCTTAGCACGGTGATCGCATGTTTGGACTATTGCAAAGGCTCCAGGCTACACAAAACACCGCAGTTTGTGTTCCGACGTGTGCTGAAAAATTTGATCTCGTGACTCCTCTGTTAATCCACCACTATTGGTTGCCAGTACAGCAATGTCTACAATTTAAGATTCTCTTGTTGGTTCACAAGTCCCTTTTCGACAATGTTCCCCAATATCCTTCTGGACTTATCACTCCATATGCACTCCCTTATTTATTTTTATTTATTTACATTCTCTTATATACCGTGCTATTCTGCATCAGTGCGGTTTACATTGAACAAACTGAAATTACATTGAACAGGGCATTATAACTTGGAGATAACTATTTTACAGGGAACATGGGCTATGGAGGGTTAGGTGGCTTGCCCAAGACCACAAGGAGCACCTGTGGGACTAGAAACCTCAGTCCTTCCAGCCCAAGGTTGCTGTCCTCTAGTGGGATTTGAACCCCCGACCTTCCAGCCTGAAGTACCTTGCCCCAACCACTAGGCTACTCCTTGTTGCCTTTGAGGGTTACGTTTGAGTACACTAGGCATTCTGCCTTTTCTTCTACCGCTCCATTGTTATGGAATTGCTTACCACACCCCCCCTTCGGTTAGAAACCTCTTTCAAAAAATTTAAAAATCACATCTGAAAACACACTTGATTGTGCAGGCATTCGGAATTGGACAGGGTGCAGAAGAGGATTGAGGGCTTGGCAGGCAGTAATTACATTTTTATTGTTAATGCTGTCCTATCTTACCGTGGTGTTTGATTTTTCTCTTTTACGTTTTTTTATATACAGTTTTTACTGTAAACTGTTCTATATGTACCCTTACAAAAGGGAGGTATATCAAGTTAAACTAAAATAAACTATCCCTCTTTTTTTAGCATGGCTGGATTAAAAAATATTCCTGAGAAATAGCCAGGGAATAGATTTACACCCCAGCCCTGCCCTCAAGTTTCCAAAGTCTACTTAAGAGATTCTCTGGGCCACTCACTGGGGCGCTTTTACTAAAGTGCACTAACTAGTTAATGCTGGTTTTACCATACAGTAACCATTAGCGCACAGTAAAAAGCAGCCAGTGGAATAAAAATATTACTTTAACTGTTTAACGCATGAAGAGGCAGGGGACTGGGTGGGAGTGAGCGTAGATTGCACACTATAATTAGTGCATGGTACTTACTGCACACTATCAATTTTGCAGTTAGCATCGAGTAGGTGTTAAGTGCAATAGCTATTAAGGTGGTTGCACTTAACGCATGATAAGGAACTTTTCAGTGTGATAATTATAGGGGACATGCTGGTCACACAACACCACAGTTACTGTACAGTTTTTGTGCTTACAGCGCATTGTTTTTTGCTCCTAACATTTGTTAAGTGCAAAACATTTTTAAAAACTTTTTAATAAGGCTCCTTAGAAACTGTTTCTTTTTCATCCTCAGGGACATGGACATTTCCGCCACACTACAACCTATTTGGATGGTTTTCTTGAGTTACAGACATGCTGCTGTTACCTGCGATGACGCTATCGAAAAAGAGCTCTGGCAATAGGTGCAATAAGGAACATGTGAAACGAACAGGGGTCAGGGTTTGAAATAAGTCAAAACTAAAAACCCTCAGCATCATTTGGCCTGTATCAAAGAGATAGGTGAAGGGAACATCTGCACCAAAATCCAGGCTGTTACGAATACTAACCAATTTATAGAACTCACTTTCTCTCAGCCTCTCCCGCTCTCGCCTTTAGTCTCCTTAACTGCTATAATTTAAGGACAATGAAAAATGTCTGTGCAGTAGAAAGCAGCTGAATACTGAAACAGAAGGAAACTATGCAAAAAAATACTGCATAACATTAATAAATATAGAATAACCCAGGCACACTAGAAGCTTCATCCTGCACTGTCCCAAGGTAATACGCAGGACTGGATTAACACTACTAGGATAAAGGTCTTAGCTTGAAAGTTGTGACTGTCTGGCTGTCCTCTCCCCATGACCTTCTCCACCATCTTATTCCTTTGTCACCCGCAACTGAACTAAAAAGAGAGTGGCCTTTCCACCAGTTCTCACAACTGTAGAGTTATTGTATCAACAATCATGCTGCAAGCATTATAAACCATTTTCATGCATAACACACTCATTTTATATGCATAAATGGGCTCATCAATTTAGATCATGCCTAAAAGTACAAGAGGTACAAGCCAGCATGTACTTGTACAGTAGACATGCTCAGGAAGTTAGAGTAAAGCATGGATGTCGTCACAATTTACATGCTTATTCTGTAACATATGAGCAAATGTGCTATCATTTATGCCAGCTTGAGAGCAAGCATAAGGTCCATGCCTTCAACCTACATGCGATTCCTCAAAGATCTGTGCTAGTATTTTATAAAGACAGATAGACTCCATCTCCAAACGAAGGCACCCAGTTATAAAATTACCTTGTGTTTCAGAGGTGGACTGCTTTCTGTCTGTTAGTACTCCTGCAGCTATGGAGAGGGCATCCTAGTCCCAGAGATGGACTATCTAGTGACATTTTACTTACCAGTTAATGTCCTTTCCTTGAGTCCTGCTAGACCAGTCCAGACAAGTGGGTTGTGTTCTCCTACCAGCAAATTGGTGCAGACAAAGAACCAATTTATAAAAGCCCAGGTTTCAATGACATCGCTCCCATGTCTCTATTCATCTCAGCCACCAGAGGTCCCCTTCAGTATTCATCCCAAAGCATATGGAAGAAACATGGTAAACCTCAAACCAACATAGCAATAAAGGAGAAAAACACCAGAACGGCATGTATAATAGAGGTGTTGGTTCACAGTGATTATTCTGTGAATCGTTGGACAGGCAGAAGATCCCGAAGTACCAAGAAATGCAGTCAGACACCAAGAAAATGTGGCAGAAACATACAAAAATATTTCCTATTGTAATGGGAGCCACAAGAATTTCCGAGCACATCTTGACAAAAACTTCCCATGTGTTACATCTTTCGAACTCCCAAAGAAAGCTCTGTCACCATGCATGTACTATGTTAAGCATTAGCAGTAAATTGAGAGATCGAGATCATACTCCACATACCCTGGCTTAGATGTGGGGTTCATGACTGTCATGGTATGTACAAAACTAACTCATTTGGAGAAACTACTCATTATTGCCCACAATTGAGGGGCAATCAACAGTAGAGAACTATGTACAGGAAAGCATAAACAGAAGGTTGTCAGTAGAACATGAACCTGCAGAGCCAAGTATAAAAATAATAGCGGACCCAAGGGTACCGCAGCAGAAGAACAGATCAAATACAGTTTCAGGGGTGAGCCCTAGACTAGTCTAGCAGGACTCAAAGAAAGGACATTAACTGGTAAGTAAAATGTCCCCTTCCAAATCATCCTGCTAGAACAGTCCAGATAAGTGGAACGTATCAAAGTTACAACTCCAATTGGCAGGAAGAAGTCACAGCAGTTCGCAAAACCCTTGAGCCAAAGGCCGTATCCACACGCTTGACAAAAATGGAAAGCGATGCCCACATCGCAGACATTTGTCGGGCAGCAGGGGCTACCAAATTCCGCTACGCCCACGAGGACCCCGGAAACAAGTCAGAGCTGCCACCTGAACGTTCAGGGAGCTAAGGGAAAAGCCCTTCCCTAGGCCATCCTGTAGAAAGGCCAACAGGAAGAACACCTTGGCTGCCTCAGAAACCAACTGCTGCATGCTGCACCAGCGCTGAAAGAGGCACCAGATTCATATGTATGCTAGCTTGGTAGAGCCCCTCTGGGCACCGAGCAGGGACCACTGCTGGAGAGAGTTGTCCTTACGCACTAGCCATCTCCTTTCAAAATCCATGCTGTAAGTGAGAAGGGAACTGGGTCCTCCAGGATGATCATTCCCTGCCACAATAGGCCCTAAGAAGTAGGCAACCAAAGAGAAGTCGCCTTCAGGAACCGCATCAGGTTTCAGAACCACACTCTTCTTGGTCAGTACGATGCCACCAGAACAATCCTGTTTGAGTGGCATTTTATATGCTGAATCACACTCTCCACCAGATGCCATGGCGGAAACACATAAAGCAGTTGCTGACTTGGCCAAGACTAGGGCAGGGCATTGATGCCCTCAAAACCCATCTCTGTGTGGTGAATGAAGAAGTGCACTGGAGCGGGTCACCATCAGATCCATTTCGGGGCAACTCTAGTGGCACAGAATCAACTGAAAAGCCTTGATTCAACTCCCACTATTCATGATCCAGAGAGAGTGTTGGCTGAGGAAGTCCACTTCTACAATGTCCACCCCAGCAATGTCCTGGGCCGACAAGGCAAAGAGATTCATCTTTGCCCAGGAAAACAGGAGAGCCATCTCCAGAGCTACCCCGGAACACCTCGTGCCGCTCTGCTGTTTGACATAAGCCACCACAGTGACGTTGACTGAAAACACCCGGCCCTCAACCAGGGGCTAGAAACACAGAAGAGCCAACCTGATTGCCCTTGCCTCCAGGCGGTTGATGGGCCACATTACTTCCCTGTGGTTCCAATGGCCCTGGGCCATACTGTCTTGGCAACAGGCTCCTCAGCCTGAGAGAGGCTGGCATCCATTGTCAGCAGGATTGAGGGGAAATCCTACAGGGGTACGCCCTTCCTCAGATGGCAGGGCTGCCATCACCACCATAGGCTTGCCACCACCATCAGGAATGGAAGCCTGCGCTCAAACTCCTGAAAACTCAGGGTCCATCGAATCAACAAGGACAGCTAGAGTAGTAACATGTGAGCATGCACCCATGGCACCATCTCTATGGTCGCTGCCATTAATCTGAGGAGCTGAAAATAATCCCAGACTCTGGGAGTCTGCTGTTCACAGAACAGCATCAGCAAATTCAACAGTCTTTTGACTTTCTCTTCTGGAAGGAAAACTCTGCCTACTCAAATGTCAAAATGTGCTTCCAGAAACTCCAGGGACTTGGATGGCAACAGCTGGCTCTTTCCCTGACTGATCACCCATCCAAGCCTTTCTAAAAAGGACACCACCTGAGATGCTTCTGAAAGGGAATGGGCTCAGATGAGCCAGCCATCCAGACAGGGATGGACATAGATCCCTTGACCCGAAAGCAGAGGGGAAGAAAGGTTTTCCAGCTTGGTGATGACAGCCCCGAGATTCCCAGGAATCCGGCTAGTGTGCCACTGGTGGATGGGCAGAGGCAAACCAGAAAGGGGCGCCAGTCCACTTCACAGGCTCCTTAGACCTCTATTCCAGAAGGTGGTAAAGACTGTTTTGCCAAGGTCTTTCACAAGCTTCTCCAAATCAGCTCCAAACAGAAGCATCCCCTTAAAAGCTAGTTGGCCAACTGGGCTTTGGAGGATGTGTCCGCTGGGCAGTGTGGGAGCAAAATCCAAAAGCTGTATCAGTCATCATGCACCATTCCTGGCAGCCAAATGTACCAGGTCATACATAGCATCAGAAAGGAAAGCCATAGCAAGCTCCAAAAAAGGGGTATCATCTGGCGGAAGAGACTAAATCCACTGGAGTAGGGTTTGAGATGTCAGGCTGCCACATACCGCCAGCTGCAGAATAGCTGCCACCATGGCGAACTGGCTCCTCAGCATGGAATCCACTTTATGGTCCAGAAAATCCTTTAAGGCTGACCCGCCTTCCACAGGAATGGTGGTCTGCCTGGTAACTGCCATGACCTGCACATCCACCTTGGGGATGCCAAACCACCCAAAGTGCTCATCCTCCGATACAGTGTAAATCTTCTTATACCCCCTTAACCTTTTAGGTAGGGAGTTGGGAAGAGTCCCACCCTGACCAGATCATATCCAGGAATGGGAAGACAGTAGTGGATTTTCACATCCCTTGAAGGAGCTGGTGTACATTCTGCTCCTGCTCCGTGCCAGAAGCATCTGTCAAGTTCAAGACAGATGAGACTTTGGCAATCAATGTCGCCAGCTCCTCCTTCCAGAATAGGCGGATCATACTGGCCTCTGCATAAATCTTCTGAGGGTGAGAGCATTTTGTCATTCACATCAGAGTTCAGTACCAAGCCGTCTTAATCTAAGTCATAGTGAACATCTCGGATAGCTCCCAAGTGTTCTCCATCTCCAGGGAACGTCCCTTGCTGGGTATGCTTAGTCAAAAGGTAAATCGAACAGAGCTTCCACTTTCAGCCTGCCCTGCCCGAGATTGCATCCAGGGGCATTCAGAGGCTGCAGGCTTTGAATTTCCATGCCAGAAGAGGATGATGAGCGGCTCACAGCATGGTCACTGGAGCCTCCAGCCAGCTGAATATTATTACCCATAGCAACATCTGTCACCTTCCGCCCTGTGGCAGGCGAGGTCAGACTAACTCCATCCCCCGGCTGAGAGGGGAAAAGCAGGCCCTCCTTGGGCAACTCAGATGCTGCCATGCAGGAAAAGCAGAGTCCAGAATCTGGGAATGAGGCACCTCGCTTGCCAGAGGTCAAACAACGTTTCCTGGAAGAAGACAGAGAGCTAAAGTATCACCACAGCACGTGCTAAGGCTGTGTTGGACCACAAGTGTGCTTTAATTATGCTTTTACATTATGCTTGTTACAGGCGCTAGAGAAGCAGCACGCGTTGGAGTCTGGGTAAAAGACATGTTTGGTAAACTTTTTGCCTGGTGGTTGTGTGTCCTAACACTTGCAGAAAACCCCACGCCATGCCACCAATCACCAGCGGTCCACCCCAAGACGATGGAATCAGGAGCCCCCAATAAGGACAATGACAAGGTCAAGCCTTGGTACTCATCCCCTGAGAGCCCCAGGCAGAGAATCCATGCCGGGCTCAGCTCTACTTCCCTGAAACCATTTCATTGACTGGCTTTTCAGCACTGCATTTAAGGAGGCTGGCAGGCAGATCCCTCCGAGAGCATTCTGCGAACTACGGGAGAAAGTAGAGGGGACAGAAGAGTAGGGTGGGGGTACTGAGGTTGTGCAAGGCTGCTGCACTCTTCGTTCCTTCCAATTTGTGGCTGCTCATTAGGCCCTTATGAGAATGTGAAGCTGAACCAATTTCCCCTCCTCCTATGGCTACCGAAAACACTGTAGTCTAAAGCAGCCTCTCACATCACACTTAAGTGAGAGAGTCACCTTTCTGTACTTAAGATGGTCGTTCACCAGCGTTTAATAAATCCACAAATTTTCTACAGAGGAGAAAATCCATCCACCATCTGCTGGAGACAAAGGAAAACTGAAGGGACTTCTGGTGGCTGAGGCGAATAGAGGCATAGGAATAAAATCATTGAAACCAGGGCTTTTTATTGGTTCTTTGTCTCCACCAATCTGCTGGTAGGGGAACACAACCCACTTGTCTGGACTGGTCTAGCAGGATGATACAGAATTAACTTTAAATAAAAAGAAACGCTGTGGTCAGTCAGTCTCAGCCCTCTTGTTTCCTTGACAGAGTCTCCCCATGAAAAGCTAAAGTTACATCCATGTTTTACCTACTTCCTGAGATCTACTGGATACACACTGAATCAGTACTCATCAGCTGACATGGCTGCCCATGTAGGATCATCCATTTGAATTACACTGCATCCAGCTGTAGATATTACAGCTTCTTCAGTCGCTGAAGGGGTAGCGAGAAGAAACTACAGGGAATGCTATCATTGATGAGTTAGAACTAGGAGCTGTATTGTACTTGAGTCACCCATTGTTTGAGGGGCTTAACTTCAGTTTGCTCTACAGTAGGATGAGAGGGATCTTTATGAGGGTTTTATGTCCTGCCACAGCATTATAACCTACTGTATTACCCAGCTGAGGAACCTCAACTTTCTGCCTGGAGTCTCTGTGAAACTGATTTATTTTCCTCTTTGTAGCTAGAGTAGGAGGTAGAGGACACCACTGATCCTACCCCAATACTTTTCTTTAAAATAAATAAAACAAACCATAATAATAAAATTACCACTGGATCCTTCCATTAAAGATAAAGAATAACTGAACAAATAAAAGAATCCTATCTGCTTAAAAACTCTATTACTCATTTCCCCCTACTTATCACAGTGCCCTGCCTCAGCTCTGCACAAAGGACTCTTGTAGCTTGCACAGCTGCACCACAAACAGATGTGTGAAGTATTTTCATTGAGCTGGATCAAGGAGTATTTTCAAGGAGTTGGATCTTTCAGCCACACTATCAAATATTCATCTGTGGAACAGTTATTAGGGAATGTCAAGAGATCACCAGATGGCTGTTGGCAAGACAAGTTGTTCCAGATTGAAAGAGATATTCAATATCTATTCTTCCTTTTCCATTTTAACATTTACCACCGTAAGAACATAAGCTATGCCATGCTGGGTCAGACCAAGGTCCATCAAGCCCAGTATCCTGTTTCCAACAGTGGCCAATCTAGGTCATACGTACCTAGCAGTTTCCCCAAAAGACACAGGGTTCCACAATGCTTGTACTGGGTCAAGCATTGCTATCTTGGGTCCCTTCTTAATAATGGTTTATGGACCTTTCCTCCAGGAATTGTCCAAACCTTTGTAAACCCAGCTACACTAACAGCCTTTACTACATCCTCCGGTAACAAATTCCAGAGTTTGATTACACGTCGAGTGAAAAAATATTTTCTTTTATTAGTCTTAAATAGTTTACCCTGTAGCTTCATTGCATGTCCCCTAGTCTTTCTATATTCTGATAACTAAAACAATCGATCTATGTTTACCCGTTCCACTCCGTTCATTAATTTATAGACTTCTATCATATCTCCCCTCAGCCGTCTCTTTTCCAGGTTGAAGAGCCCTAACCTTTTTAGCCTTTCTTCATAGGAGTATCCTTCCATCCCCTTTACCATTTTGATGGCTCTTCTCTGAACCTTTTCTAATAAAGCTTTATCCTTTTTAAGATACGGCGACCAGAATTGCACACAATATTCAAGGTGCGGTCTCACCATGGAACGATATAGAGGCATTATAATCTTTTTGTTTTATTTTCCATTCCTTTCCTTATGATACCTAGCATTCTATTTGCTCTCTTGGCGCCGCTGCACACTGAGCCAAGGGTTTTAACGTGTTATCCACAATGACGCCTAAATCTTTTTCCTGGGTGGTGGTTCCTAATGTGGAACCTTGCATCGTGTAACCATAGTTTGGATTGTTCTTCCCTAGGTGCATAACTTTGCACTTGTCCACATTAAATTTCATCTGCCATTTTGATGCCCAGTCTTCCAATTTATCAAGATCCTCTTCCAATTTTCCACAATCCTCATGGGTTTTAACAACTTTAAATAGTTTTGTATCATCTGCAAATTTGATTACCTGGAAAAGGGAATGAGTGAGGTTATTTATGAATATGTCAAAAAGCAGCGGGCCCAGCACAGATCCCTGGGGTACACCACTATTCACCTTTCTCCATGGGAAAATTGGCCATTTAGCCCTACTCTCTGCTTTCTATCTTTTAACCAGTTCCTGATCCATAATAGTACACTGCCTCCTATCCCATGACTCTTTAGTTTTGCCAGAAGTCTCTGATGAGGGACCTTGTCAAAGGCTTTCTGAAAGTCCAGATACACTATATCAACCGACTCACCTTTCTCCACCTGTTTATTCACACCTTCAAAAAAACATAACAGATTAGTAAGACAAGATCTTCCTTGTCTAAAGCCATGTTGGCTGTCTCCCATTAGGCCATGACTATATACATGCTGAGTAATTTTGTTCTTTATAACGGTTTCTACCATTTTTCCCGGTACTGAGGTCAGGCTCACCGGTCTGTAGTTTCCCGGATACCCCCTGGAACCCTTTTTTAAAAACTGGCATTACATTGGCGATCCTCCAATCTTCAGGTATCTTTACAGTATCTTTCTCTCTTTGCCCTCACTCTCTCTTATCTGCAGCCAGTCTCTTAACCTTCTTATTTGTAATTCTTCTTTCATATTTCCCCCTCTCTCTTTTTCTCTGTTCCTTATTCTTTTCTTGAAAAAGAATGGAGAAGAAAAAGGACCATAGTTTGCTGACCACAAAAGACAAACTTTAGAGCACTAATGAATAAGATCTTTGTACATATCACAATGATCTTCATTTCATTTATTAGATATTTTACCTGTCCTCAGAAAGAGCCCAGGACAGAATACACACATAAAAACAATCATGATCTATTGCATAAACTCACGTCTAGGTGACTGTTCGCCGGAAGACTACTGAACACGGTTTCAAGCATACTTTACATAATTTGAACAATCGGAAGAGTGTCCTCTTAGGCTTCCGTGGCTAGTACCGTGGTCTTTGTAAGTGAAACCAATGTTTCAGCCATCGTGCTGCAGCTTTCTTCAGGGTGAAGTGGGTAGCAGTAGATGTCTAGTCTTATAGACAGGGGTTCTCAAACTGGATTAGTAAGATTGAGGTGAATAATTTGACTTTTGGTGGGAAAATTTGTTGGAGATAAGGTGGAAAAAGTACAAGTCTGAATTCGGGAAGAGGGAGTTTTGAAAGCTCTCGTAGCCTTTTTCTATGCTGCAGCCTGTTTCATCTATATACCATTGGTTGCCGCAGCATGGGACTTCAGACTCCAGTAGTTTGGAAGGTGGGGGTGGAATTCGATCCTAGTGACTTGCCCAAGATCACAAAGAGTAGCAGTGGGAGTCAAAACTGGCTTCCCTAGTTCTCAGCCCTCTGCGCTAATCGGCCATTAGACTACTCCTTCTCAGGGGCTAGGATCTTCACTCACACGAGCGAAGGATAAAATCCCCCATTCCAAACCACTGAAGTCTATGAAATCCTGTGCAGTTGCAGCCAATCGTATACAGGCAAAAACCGGCCGCACCATGGAAGACGGTCTACAAGAGCACAAGATATCACAACCTCGGTAATACAGAGAAATCTGCTGTAGCCCTCTATACGATGGAATCTGGCCATATGATTAGATTTGATAATACCAAGATCCTGTAAAAAGAAGATCACTAGTGGTTGAGGAGGATTGAAGATGCGGTGGAGATAGCAAGACGCCTATGAAACCTCAGTGGGGACAGAGACCAAGAAAATGTGCCAGAAAGATACAGAAATATTTCTCATCGTGTTGGGTGCTACAGGCTTGAGAAAGAAGAATTTCCAAGCACATCTTGACAAACTATCCATAGATGTTGCATCTTACAACTCCAGAAGCAGCTCTCTTTGGCACAATGCAAGCACTAGCCGAGCGCTAGCAGTAAATCTGAAAGACCGAGATCATACTCCACATACCCTGGCTTAGAAGTGAGGCTGATGACTAACATGGTATGCACAAAACTAACCTATTTGGAGAAACTGCCATGAAGGCACAAAGAACTCAACACACACAAATCAGGACAACTCCTCTTTCACAGAAGGTTTAGTGCTACAAGGACTGGCGCCAAAGATCAGTGGTTTTTGTATCTTTCAGAATCAGAGATGGTTACAACAAATCTTCCTGCTAAAATTGAAAATTCCCCGCCTTCCAGAATGCAAAGTTGCACTTTTCCCACAAAAATGTAAAATTTCCTGCGTCAATCCCACTAATCTGGTTTTAGAACCACTATATATAAAACCAGACATCCGCTGTATACCCACTTTACCCTGAAGAAAGCTACAGCATGATGGCTGAAGCATCAGTTCCACTTGCTAAGATGTGGCATGACCCGGAAAACTGTAAAGAATGGTCATATTGTAACCCAGACATGCAAAATTTGTATCTAGATTCACTTTAAATATGGCTGATATTTATAGTGACTAGTGCAAACCATAGGCAACAGAACAGGGTGGGCCAGAAAGGCCATGGCCTGACCAACTTTTTGTCTCACATGGCATCAGTAACTAGAGTCTTGGGAGAATGGAAAGGGATGGAGGTTGGTTTGTTTGGTCTCCCCAACCCAAGAGGTGCTCTGCTAATACATACCATCCAGAGCAAAATTAGGGTAGTAGGCCCTGGAAACTTAAGCAAACCGGCTTGCTCTAGTGAATCTCTTTCCCTTCCCAGACCAATAATTCCATGGCCCATACTCAGCTCACCCCCTCCCCAAATATAATGCATCATGCTTCTAAAAAAAAATCAGCTCAGCTGGTTCCAGTACCTTGGGGGCCATTCCGTTACTGTGGCTGGGTCAACAAGCAGGGAGAAGAAACCTGCAAAAAAGAGATTATACCGATTAATTTTCATTCTTGATACTGCAGTAGTATTCTTTTTCTACAGCAGTGTCATCATAAATCACAATATCACCTCCTTCTGCCTGCTGGCCGTTCCTCTTCTTATGAACCCAAGCACCCTTTTGGCTTTTGCCATCACCCTGTTCACATGGGTACATAAATTAATGGCACTGGAGTTAAGGGAGGAACAAAATTGTGTGCTAGGAAAAAACTGAAGACATGGTCCATTAGTAAAATCTAGGAGAAGAACTGAAATCCTCAAGCTGATATTTAGCCGCCGCAGTCAGCATATTTTAAAGTGCTGTCTGCGGCAGTCAGAGATAATCCAGTAGCACGTGCTGCCGCTACCCAGAATGAGGCAACATTCAACCCGTTATCTCAGCTCCGGCCTTGCTCTATCTGGCTAGTACTGAGGTAGTCCATTAGTAACTACAGCAGAGGGAAACATCTGGATAACGGCAGCAGCTATGTGGATATTTCCCTTTGCATACAAGAGCCTCAGTTTTTATGTTAATAGCAGAAGAAACTGATCTAAACATTACAAATACATAGTGCTTTCCAATTGTATTACTTTATGGTGACCGGAAATCAGATCATTTAACTCCTTTACTATGCAATGAACATTGGCTATCGGTCTACTATCATCTCTGTTATAAACTGCTTCTTAAAGTTCATCAGGTTTATGATGCAGGACCGCCTTTATTCCCCCCTTTTTTCAGCTTTAGTTCCATGTGTTTCTGCCAGGTCCCTTAATTCATCACAACAAAACGTTTTGGTTGTATCCTCTCGTGCCGATACTTCTTCAGGGCTGTCACTTCTATTTTCAATTGTTGGCCCTTCTCTATAGAATTCATTACCACAACATATTCGGTTGGAGTCTTCCTTTAGAAAATTTAAAACGGCTCTTAAGCCACTGCATTCTGTAAAGGCTTTTCCTTCTAACCGATTTTGGCAGGAATAACTCCAGCTGAGCTTTGTTTTCCCTTCCTATTGTGTCTTTTTTGTAGCTATTGTATTTCCTTGTTTTCATTTGTCTTAGTTTGTTGTGTTTTTGGTGTGCGACTTCCCCTTTTATATTGTAAACCACACAGATATTGTGCTTTTGATGTGTGATGTCAAGTAAATAAACTGTAAACTGTAACTATGATTATAATGTATTGATTACAACTAAGAACAATCCACCAAAAAAATGAAGAGCACGGTGGAATATTACATTTTAATAAATCATATCAAGGTAGCTCAATGGACGGATTTAAGATCTGATAGGGTCACCTGCACCGTAACATAGTAAATGACGGCAGATAAAGACCAGTATGGTCCATCTAGTCTGCCCAGTAAGATGGCTAGAGCAGGTTTATCTGCAGCTCCGTGCAGGTCACCCCCCCCCCCCCCCCTCCCCATGCCTTCTCATTTAGAGAGTTGTACCTGCTGCTTCATGCAGGTCGCCCTTCTCTGTTTGTTGACGTATAAAAATACAGTTATGTTTATTTTCAGATTTTGTTTTTCTTTTGTGGGCAGAACTCCACACAGCTCAAACAAATGACCTTGCACTTCTTAGCCTTAAAATTCTGGATCATTTGTCAAAAGATCTCTCCTCCTGTTTTCCAGTACGTCTTCCCTGTTGTACATGTTATCATCTTCAAAAAGGCAAACCTTTCCAGATACCTCTTTTGTTGATACTGCTTCTGAAGGACTGAACCCTGTGGCACACCATCAGTTAACACTCATTGCTTCAGAGTAAATACCATTTACCAATATTCGCTGTCACATCCTACTTAGCCAGTTTCTCACCCAGTCAGTCAGTCAGATCACTTTAGGGCCATGGTATTGTCAATATCATATGGATATGAAAGCTGGACAGTGAAAAAGATAGACAGGAAGAAAAATTGATGCCTTTGAATTATGCTGCTGGCGACAATACTGTGTATACCATGGACTGCCAGAAGAACAAACCAGTCAGTACTAGAGGAGATCAAACCTAAGCTTTCTTTAGAAACTCAGATAAGACTGACTTTCATACTTTGGACACATCATGCGAAGAGAGATATCATTAGAGAAAGACATCATGCTTGGCAAGAAAGAAGGTCAACGCAAAAGAGGAAGGCCAGCAATGAGTTGGATCGATACAATAACAGCAGCTACGGGTACCAGTCTGTCAACAATGAGCCGCCTGACTGAAGACCGAACACAATTTAGGACAACTATCCAAAGGGTCGCCATGAGTAAACACCAACTTGATGGCACTTAACAACAACCGCCATCACCAAGGGCGTTCAGTTTACTAAGTCACCTATGTGAAACCATAAAGGTCTTGCTGAAATCTAAGTATACCACATAAGAATTGCCATACTGGGTCAGATGAAAAGTCCATCACACCCAGTACCCGGGTTCCAAAAGTGGCTAATCACCTCAGCCATAAGCAAGCAGTGGCTTTCCACAGGTCTCGCAACAGCTCACTGACTTTCTCCTGGAACTTGTCCAAACCATTTTTAAACCCAGCTACACTACCACCTTTTACCACATCCTCCGGAAATAGGCTCCAAAGCGTATCTACACGCTGAATGAAAAAATAAATTTTCTGCTATTTGTTTTAAATGTACTACTTTGTAACTTCATAGCATGTCTCCTAGTCTTTGTACTTTCTGAGAATAAATTGATTTGTGTCTGCCCATTCCACTCCACTCAGGATCTTTATAGACCCCTATCATATCTCCCCCTTAGCCGTCTCCTGTCCAAGCTGAAGAGCCCTAACCTGATATTTTATTTATTTGGCTCACGCCTTTCCAGGAGATCAAGGTGAGTTGCATTCAGGTACAGGGTGCATTTCCCTGTCCCAAAGGGGATCACAATATAAGTTTGTACCTTAGATTTAGCCTTTTCACACCTAGTGCTCTCCCTAATCTAATTAGGATCGCATTTGTCTGAGAAGCCCCATGCCACCTTGGATCCTTTAAGCTAGTGGATTCCAGAAACTGTACTATCATCTGTTGTAGCAGTGTGCCCATTAGCTTACTTGCCATGCTAATTGGGAACCACAGGCCAATCTCCTCCTCAATTCTTTTGTGAAGAGGAGCCATATCTGCCCGTTTCCAGTCCTCCAGGACATCTCCCGATTCTAAATGAGAGAGTGCAGCTGCCAGAACTCCCTTAATACCTTGGATGCATCCTGTCAGGCTCCATTACTTTGTCAACTTTTAGTGTAGCAAGTTCCTCATAAACACTGTCTTGAAAATGCTTTCAGGTCTGCCTTACTTCCTTTCCTATCTGCATCCATGTTCTGGGATTCTATTCCCAGCCTTTCCTCGGTGAACAAGGAGCAGAAACGTTTGTTAAGCAATTCCGCTTCATCCTCACTAGCCTCTACATCTGGGGTCACCAACCTCCAGAGAGCCGCGGGCCGCACAGCCGACTATCGGGAGCCTCGCGGGTCGCACCCCCCTTCTCCCCGCCCCCGCGAAAAAAAACAACAAACGCAAAATTATGAAAACAATGGCTGATCACCTTTATTGAATTTAATGAGATGGCTGAAGATTCATGCTAGCAGACAAACGCGTAAAGTCCGGCTTCACAGATGACACTGACAGGAGAAGGGACGCTTGCAGGTGGTCATCGGTGAGCTGCGAACGTGTGGATACAATGGCGGGAATCCTTGGCGGGCCGCACGTAATGTTAACCGGGGTAGAGCCTCGCGGGCCGCACGAAGGGACCTCGTGGGCTGCATGCGGCCCGTGGGCCGCAGGTTGGTGACCCCTGCTCTACATATTCCCCTCCTTCATCTGAGTCTCACAGTGCCACTTTTGCATTGCCTCCTGTCACTTACATATCTTTAAAAAGAAAAAAAGTCTTGCTGCAAATTTACAAAGGGAAGAAAAAATAGCTAACAATGTTCTTGCAGCTCCTCTTAGGTTTCCATACACCTTTCCTCCTCTTTCTACAATCTCTGCAGTTTGTGAATGTTAATCTCTCTTTTCTTACTTTTTCATCTACTTCTTTATCTTTCTTCACTTTCCTAGCAAAACAAGGTTTGTTGTCTATAAAATATCTTTCAGTTTTGCCAACTGCTCTTCTCTTTAACCTAGATTTCCACTTTCCCTGAAGTCTAGGATCCTTGCTGTTGAATGACCACCACGATAACTAACTAACTAACTAACTATCTCCTGCAATTGTTAGCAAAATGCATCAGGAAGGGATGTAGCCTCAGTACAATAAGGTCGATCGGCAGCTATTTTGATCAACAATGTCATTTCCTCAGAGACAGGCATTTTGAAGAAAGTCAGGAGCTACCTGTGGGGTTTGAAGCCTCAATATGGCTTTTTCAACATGACAAAGTCTTTAAACAGCAGAGGTGGACTTCTTTTGGTTTCCAGTTTATTTAGAACAACGCTCAGATCCTGATGCCATGAGCCTTCATTTGCAATGACTAGGGGATCCGCCCATTTCATAACTCCTGCCCATCATGCTTAGTCTGATCGTTGCACTGACAGACCTTAGCTACCACTACTTATGATTTGTATAGCGCTACAAGACGTACACAGCGATGTACAAACACATGCAAAAGACAGTCCCTGCTCATCAGAACTTACAATCTAGTCAAGACAGACAACACAACAGCCAATGACAAGGATATATCTAGGGGGAATGGTAAGGAAACACATAGGAGACTAAGCAGATTGGGATCCAAAAGCAGCCTTGAAGAGGTGAGTTTTCAGCCTGGATTTGATAAGGGCCAGAGATGAAGCCCAAAGCACATACTCAGGTAGTTTGTTCTAGGCATAAGAAGCAGCAAGGTGGAAAGACTGAAGGTGCACCTACTCCTGCCACCGCACTGGGCAGACTAGATGGACCATACTGGTCTTTATCTGCCGTCATTTACTATGTTACTATGCAAGTCTGGCATTGGCAGTAAAAGAGAAGGACACAGATAGAAGGGATCTGCCAGAAGGGCGGCGCACCCAGGGAGAGGTGTAGGGACAGAAAAAGAGGAAAAGTAGTGAGGAGCTGCAGAGCGAGTGCACTTATAGGTCAGTAGTTTGAACTAGATACCGAAACGGATAGGGGGCCAGTGAAGCGACTTGAGAAGAGGGAATATATGAGAATATCGAAGGTGGCGGAAGATTTAGCCGTGCAGCTGAGTTTTAAACAGATTGAAGGGGAGAGACAAGTCAGAGGGAGACCAGCAAGGAGGATGTTGCAATGGTTTAGATGGGAGGGGATTAGTGAGTGGATGAGGGTCTTACGAGTAGTGTGTGTAGAAAGGAAGAGACGAATTTTGCCAATGTTTATAGAGAAAGAAGCGACAGGTTTTAGCTATCTGTTGGATGTGTGCAGAAATAGAGAGAGAGTGTAGAGTCAAAGATGATCCCAAGGTTGCGAGATGAGTAAATGGGAGGGGTGTAGTGTTATTCACAGAAATAGAGAACAGAGGAAGGGGGAGGCTGGTTTAGGGGAAAATATAAGGAGTTCAGTTTTGGCCATCTTCAGATGGCGGTGAGACATCCAGGTAGCAGTGTCAGATAAGCAGGCAGAGATCCAAGCCTGGATTCCTAGAGAGATGTCAGCAACAGAAAGGTAGATCTGAGAGTCATCAGCATAAAATGGTACTAAAAACCATGGGAGGAAATAAGTGCACCAGGGACTGAGTGTAGAGAGAGAAAAGACAAGATACCAAGACAGAGTCTTGAGGTATACCAAGTGAAAGCAGGATTGCAGTAGAGGAGAAACCACCAGAACAGACACAAAGTGCGATGGGAGAGATAAGAAACCACAATAGAAAACCACCACCTAAATCCAAGCGAGGGCAAGGTATCAAAGAGAAGGTGATGACCTTTCTGCTGCCTTTGACACTTGATCAAGGATGAGAATAGAGTAGAGGCCTTTGGATTTGGCGTGGAACAAATTGCTGGAACTTTGGCAAGAACCGTTTCTGTAGAATGTAGAGAACGAAAGCCAGATTGCAGTGGGTCCAGAAGGTCTTGAGAGGAAAGAAAGTCAAGACAGTGGCGGTGAACCACCATATTCAAGTAGTTTTGAAGCAAAGGGGAGGAGAGAGATAGGTTGATAACTGGAAGGACAGGTAGGATCCAGTGAAGGCTTTTTGAGGAGAGGTATAACCACAGCATGTTTGAAGGTCACAGGAAAAGCTGAAGTAGAAAGTGATACATTAAGAATATTACAGATGGAAGGGATGATGGCAGAAGAGACAAAGCTTAGCAATTGGGTGGGGACGGGATCAGAGAAGCAGGCAGTCAGTGTGGAGGAGGAGATAAGATTTGCAGTTTCCTCCTCAGTGATTTCAGAAAAGGAAGAAAGGGTGACTGAAGGTGAGAGAAGGATTTGGGACTGAAGAGGGAAAAGAAGAGGTGGAGGTGACCCTGCAGAGAATTCAAGGCTAATCTTCTGGACTTTATCATGGAAGTAGCCAGCCAAGGTCTGGGCAGACAGTGAAGGAGGGATTGGGAGAGGAGGGACTCTGAGAAGAGTTGAGTGTAGTAAAGAGACGGCGAGGGTCAGAGGCAAGAGTTATTTATTTAACAGGATTTATATACTGCCTTTTTCTTAACTCAAGGTAGTTTACATTTCAACTCAACCGCTTATATTATAACCAGGTGGTTTACACTCAACGCAAACTGTTACATTTAATATTATATAAAGGGGGGGGGGGGGTCGCACAGTGTACAGGCAGTTTTAATAAGATAAATAGTACTCTTGCTTGGTGAGTGCTATGGCTGATTGGAAAGAGATTAGTATGAATTTGAAATGTAGGTAGCAGCAAGCGTACGTGATTTAAGCCAAAGGCGCTCAACTGAGTAGGCACAGGAACGTAGGTAGTGAGTTGTCGAGGACAGCCAGGGTTGAGGTATGGTATGCCTCACAGGGTGTAGAATGGGAGAAGTGCATGCAGAGCAAAGTATAATGTTATAGGAGGATACTGCCAACAGACTCAGATGACATGGTGGAGGAAAGAGGTGATAAGACAGCAGTGGCGAAAACTGAAGGGTCGACAGTGTGAAGATTTCAAAACATGTTGTTGGAGATCGGGCGAGACCAAGATGGAGGGTGGTAAGGGTGAAGGTTAGCAAGGTGTTGGGTCAGATAAAGGCAGAACTGAGATGGAGAGGTTTGAGGACGAGCAACTGGCAGAGAAGACAAGGTCAAGTCAGTGGCCATACTTGCGAGTAGGAGTGGTAGAGCACAGCTGGAGATTGATTGAGGTGGTTAGGGAAAGGAACATTAAGGCATGAGGGTCAGAAGGGTCATCCACACTAATGTTAAAATCCCCAAGAATAAGGGAAGAGGAAGATGCATCCAGAAAGGAGGACAGTGAGGAGTCAGTCTGTGATAAAAGTAGAGCTGGACTTGTTGGGGAGGGGGGGTTGATAATGACAGCTACCCAGAGAGGTAGTGGAGAAAATAGGCAGATAGCATGGACTTCAAAAGAAGCATAGGAATTAGACTGAGGCAGAAGGACCTGGGTGGGAGGAGTGGCCTAATGGTTAGGACAAGGTACTTCGGGCCGGAGGGCTGGGGGTTCAAATCCCACCTGGGGACAGCAATCTCAGGCCGGAGGGACTGGGATTTCTAGTCCTATAGGCACTCCTTGTGGTCTTGGGCAAGCCACTTAACCCTCCATTGACCATGTTCCCTGTAAGTATTAGCGTATGTGTGTCATATCCCCTCGTGTTAAATGATCTCCCAATTGACCGCTTTGACCCGGTGAAAAGCGGGATATAAATACAGCTAAATAAATAAATAAATAAATTAGTAGAAATGAGAGAGAGAGAGAGAACTCAACACCACTGCTATGGCCAATGGGGCGAGGTGTATAGGAAAATAGGTAGCCTCTATGACAGAGGGCAGCGAATCTTCAGAGGGAAGCCAGGTTTCAGCTGAGGACATTGAACCAGGACTACTTCCAGACTCCTGTAATCATCGACCCTAAATCTGGCCACTGAGTATCACCCTGAAGCTCTCTCTACTCAGAAAAATACGGGTGACCACCACTGGATCCTGGCTTAATAACCACACTGTACATATTCCAGGAATCTGGTTTCATTTCTGCTCAGTCAAGATGATGATGAAGAAAGGGACACTGTACGAACACAGAAAGGAAACAGAAGATTTCTGTATATTTTGGTCTCTTATCAATACAGCTTTTTGAGTTAAATATACACTGAGAAATGAACAATATCTCCTTCAGTCATTGTACTAGACAGGTGAGGTTATTGAACCACAATACTAATCACATTTTATTTTTCATTTTTTATATTATTACAGGGCAAGAATTGTCTTGGAAAAGGGCAACCATAAGAAAATGAAAGGTAATTTATCAAAATGTTGCTAAAATACTGAAAAATATCAGGAGAATTTTTGCAAAACCCTCCAATAACTTGCAAAGAAAGTCTGAACTACAGCATTAAAAAAAAGCCAGGAGTCCAGCAGAAGATGAAAGAGAAACAGAAAATGAGACAGAGGAAAGAGAAGCAGAAGTAGAAGTACAGTAATGAGTTAAGTAGTTTAGTAACTGAACGAATCCATTCTAGTTTACATTATCTCTCTTAGCTCCCTTCCCCCTCTCCCCTGGCTCAGTTAAGACCCTTTTATGGAATCTGATATTTGTTTTACTCAGAAGAAATTTCAGCTGTGGCTAAGCTCCCAAAGGACAGAGGACTGCTCAATAGGGCCAGCTGTAAGATAAGAAAGGTATTTATGACTAATGAACCATCCAATTGGACACAGATGGGCCTCAAAACTAATAAATCTGGTTCAACTTTTATTTCCAACGGCAGTGGAGCCTATTCTAGCTCTCCTTCCCTGCTCCCAGTACGGTCTGCAGGCCAGTCTGGGGACACCCACAAGCAGTCCCCTCATTCTGCATAGCGCCTTTTCTGTAGAGAAGAAAAGAAATGCACAACTCTTTAGCGACCTGGGCTGTAGACTGGTTCCTTGTGGTCAAAGGCCACGTTAGAGGAAACGTGCCTGGACTCTCACCGACAACTGAAAGCCGCATTGCAGTTACAACCTATTCCGAGGTTGTGAATTTGCAAACCCGTTCTCACCAATCACCAGGGCTGGCCTAAGCATTAGGCAAACTAGGCAACGGTCTAGGACAGCAACATCTGCAGTGCGGCAAAGAGTAGAGTGTTCAAAGATAAACAATCAATTTTGACAGCCAGGGGTGTGTGCAAGGCGGTCTGCCTAGGTGCCAAAACCTTTAATCAACTCTGGGGCCAACACCGTCTACCGCTCTTCATTCATCAGTTCACATATACCCCTGGTTTGGATTATAAAGCATACTCTGAATTTAATCAAGAGCCTGTATAGCTGACAGACATTAGCTTACTTTATTTATTACTGAAGGCTGAGATATACAGCTCAGAGTGGAATACGGCATCATACAAGGTCAGGTCACAGTGGATATAACATTATTCAGATTGAAGCACCGACAGAGCTGAATGACCTTCAACTGGGATAATTCTATTATCCCAACTGGAGAGTTCAACTGTTCTTAGAGTACATTTCTTTATCCAAGTAACCGAGTTCAAAGGAAATAT
This sequence comes from Ichthyophis bannanicus, assembly GCA_033557465.1. Lineage (NCBI taxonomy): Eukaryota > Metazoa > Chordata > Amphibia > Gymnophiona > Ichthyophiidae > Ichthyophis > Ichthyophis bannanicus. The sequence goes on along the minus strand of CM066050.1, from coordinate 66,450,742 downwards.
TATTACAGATTAATCAAGCAATATGGAGACGGAAGAAAATAATTATTGGGGAGAAAGCAACGTGAGCTACATCATTTCAGAAAGCAACAAACAAAGCAAATGAATTGATTAAAATAAAACAGTGAAAAATGAACCCCCTTTCTCCTGCTGCTAAGGAAGGGGTGTATACTTCCCTATTTAGTCTTGACCGTCAGGGAGTTTCATTGCATGCTCTACCTCCTGAAATAATAGTTAACTCCTTACGGTTCAGCAAAGAAATGCACAATGTGTGTTGGTGGGCTAGGGCCCCAAAGAAATGCTACTCTAAATAAGACAGCTAAAACAAACATCAGGAAAATACACACAGACAGGCCAAGAGGTATGTGGGGGTGGGTAACCATGTGTCTCAGGCCTTGATGTTGCACACTGTGGGCGTGGGGCGATCTGGTTTAGGAGGCTGGGACGCAGACTAGTACTGAAGTAGTGCATGTGGGCTAAGGGGGGGAGGGGGGGAAGGGAAATGCCCCGCCTAGGACAATCAGTACTAGCCAACAAGTGACAATGAGGCGGTGCTTCAAAGGAGGTCCCCTGGCCCATCTGGGGGTGAGGGGGACAGAGATGGATTAAAAAGAAGAAAAGGTAAATAAAGACTGCACAAGAAAAACTGCACAGGAGAGGACACTGCGCAACGGATATTCTAAACCAATCGCTACTACGTGAAAATCTCAGACTCTCCTTTCCCACATCCTTTGCTTTCTAGTACTATAAAATGTCCCGATTATGGTGGCAGAGAAAACATACAACTCTTCTCTAAGGAAGAAACAGGGATTCCTCAGTTTGTGTCTGCTCTGCAATGCAACAGATGAAAGCTAATTCAGACGGGCGAGCTAGAAGTGTCGCAAAATGAATAAATAAAATGTGTGGCAACCACAGAGCAGAAGGTGGGACGTGCGCGAGCACCAGAGATTTGGGGAAATGTACTATAGTTGTGACAGACAGGATTAAGCCACTTCAGGTGTCCCGGGAACACAATCTGGGCCATCCAGCAGATATGCCCACAACTGGCTGCCAAGGAGAGGTTCTGCTCTTCTGGTTGCAAAGGTTGCTTTCACTCGCTTCAGGACAAGACTGCAGTGGGGTAAAGCTGCATAAACTGTGCAAAAGTAGCAACTGATCCAGTTCAAAAGGGAGCCATAGTCTGCCATCTTGGTTCTATACTACTACTGCATGGTGCATGCAGGGCCATAAATGCACCTTGTGTGACTTGCCTATGTGGCACCCCTCCCCATCTTACCCCCCACCTCCATGTCCATGCTGCCTGCAGGCAGCAGAGAGTATCTCTAATTGAGAAAAAAAAACATGCGGGTCTTTCTGACTCTGTGGTTGCCCAATCCTTCCCTCCTGTGACATAGGTTCACGTCAGAGGAGGGAGGGACCAGACCAGCCATGCCAACACAGAGTGGGAAAGAACCACATTTGAATGGCTGGTTGGATCTCTCCCTCCTGACACGAACCTACGTCAGAGGAAGGAGGTATTGGGTAAATATGCAAACGCGGAGTCTGGAAGATCTGTGTGTTTTTTCCTCAATTAGAGATATTCTCCACTGCTGTGACTGCCTCCATCAAGGAGGCATCAAAAGCGGTGGCAGCGGGACAAGGGCAGTTGGGGGGGAGGGGAGCCGAGACTGCCAACCCCAAATGCACCCCATTTCATTTTTTGCACCCTATGCGGCTGCACCGCTTGCACAGGACTAGGTACGGCGATTGGTGCATGGCTCACTGGTGCAAGGTGTTTGTGTCCTAGGCAAACCTTATGCCCCCCTCCCTCCTGCTGTTTATTGCTTAGCTTTGAATGTGCTGCCCTTTGCTGCCCCCAAAAACCTGCTGTTCTACGTATCCACCTAGTTTTCCTAATGGTTGGGACGGTCCTGAGGATAGGTAATATCAGCATTAGTAAGACTGATCCAAAAAAATATGGGCCAATGGTTAAATATGAGCTATCGGAGAGACGACTAAAAAGGGGGGGGAGGGGAGGGGAAGGACAGGGTAGAAAAACATAAAACCAGAGAAAAAACAGAAATGACTGAAAATATGCAATCAATTATAAAAAAGGACACACTGTTTCATCAAGCCAAACATACCAAATCTAATACATTTTTCTCCGGCATAATCAATAGGAACTTCAGTCTTGAACACTAAAGATTTACATAAAATAAGCCACAGAAATCAAATTAAAGCAATTCTGAAACAGGTCACATTTTTTAAAAGCACACATATTTTGCAAGAGCCCATGCAATAAAAGTTACACAGGTTAATATGCAAGATGTCTGCAAAGCATTTCAGTCCTTAAATCTGGACTTCAATTTCTTGCAAAAGAAAATATCTAGTAACCATAAATGGAATTTTAATTTAGAGATTTGCTAGGGCACACTTTCAAACATGAAAGCTTCCAGTAAATTTGCATTCAGTTTGAGACTTTGCTCATTTAACAGGCATACCTAAATAATTTGTCTTTTAAAATGTATATCACAAATTTCTGATTGTACCAAACATATGCCTTAAGAAAGCTTGTGCAATTTGGAAGTTGCACAGTATGATTTGTGTAAACATGTTACCTGTTTTGCTATCTACAATTTTGAGAGTTATTTTAAATTCTAAGCATTATTTTATTTTTTTTTTTACTGTATTGCAACTTCTACTGTAACTGTATACTGTTTTTCACAATCCTTTAAGGGGATGCTGTTTTGTTAAAGAAAGTGGTTTCTTAAGCTTTGTTTTTTAAACTATTTATACCTTTTTGTTGGTAGCAGGGGAAGGTGATGTTTACCCCCCAATGCTAATTTATACTGTTTAAAGTTTAAACTCTTCGGATATTGCTATCTTCTGCTTTATTGTTTCTGAAAGGAATACAAACTTTAAAAATATTTGGTCTTCAAATACAGGAAAAGTGTCTCTTCTGTAGGCTCAAAAGATATGCATTATTTCTTATAAAGAAACAAAGTAAGTAAATCTTCTCAATAGATGTCCTTTTCCTTTTATCTCTTCCTTTACTACCCCCGCCCCCCGATAATTGCTCTCGTCGATGATTTGCTGCGAAAAAAAAAGTTGGCATCACGTCTTTGATTGCAAGTTTTGCTGCATTCGCCTCCCATCTTGAATGAATGGTGACATGATCATTTTTGCAAAATTACTCGGAGGTTCAGTAAAAGGGATCTTGCAGCTAGTTCTGCAGCTACTACCCCCCAATTTACTTCTCTGTTCAGCGAGGCCGCTTGGTGGGCGAGTTAGTGCCAACGTGACACACTGCTAGAACAGATGGCGGTGGAGCGAGCAAGATGAACGGGGGGGGGGGGGGGGAAGCTATTTTTAAACCAGAATGACTGCCCTTGCGCACAGCATTCAGTACAAATGACGGAGGCCCATTCCACAGGAAATAGCTAAAAATCATTTCAGAGTTCAAACGTTAGGAAAAACTGTGCAGTACAAAGAAGCAATAAAAGTATGCAACCCCCCACCCCAATAAGTGGATAGTTTAATCCAGTAAGCAAAAGTGGCGCCCCGGCGAAAGCGCTACGCGCGTGACGCACGCGGCTCCCGTTATGTCTCGGAGCCTCTCTCCCCTACGATATGGAGCATGCCGCATTTCTACATATCTCACCCATAGAGCGTGATGATGGCTCGCTCCTAACATACAAAAAGTGGGTACATAAGAACAGAACTGGACCTCAATATGTTAAAAAAGGGCAGAATATCCACGATACAAGAAACCAGGCAAAAACTATTTCCAAAGAGCCCGTGCACGAACCTTAGACTGAAGTTCTCCTAAGTGCTAAGGCTTAAGGAATGAATAAGGCTCACCCTTTGCAGACCAACTACCGAAAGGGAATTGCATTCTGTTAAAGCGGCACCGCAACCGCACGATCTAACTGTCCGGGCAGACACGCCCGGTCCGCAAAAGAAGCTTCAGTTCCTGGAGACCTAGGTCAGGGATGTGCACGATCTTAGAAGAGTAACGAATAAGCCGCGGAAAGAATAAAACCAAACAAACCTCAACTTCAGTTCAAAGTCCCACCAGCGTGACCTGGCCGCAGAGTGCAGTAACGACGAGGGGCCCTTCGGTGAAGAGGGAGTTCTGCGGCTGCCTTAGCTCCAGAGGGAAGGAGAAATACGGCGCGCGGTCTATTCTTCTCGCCCTCGGGACGGGGAAGGGCGGCGTCTGGCTGCTCTGCAGCTGTTCCCCCTCTTTCAGCAAGTGATGTCACATGCCGCAGCCGTCACCCGGCCGCTCTTCCAGCCCAAGGCTCATTCATTTGCGCAGCAACGAGTGACCAGGGCGGGGAAGCATCCTGGATTATCATAGGGCACTGGATTAGTGGTGCAGTTTCCATGGAAATTAGAAAGTGACACAGATGAAAACATTGTACTTAAAATTATGATTCCATAAAAAAAATCATCGGTAATGCCTGGCCCAACGTAAAGCAGGAGAAGCTTTTGCTCTAGAGTCTAGATGGACTCTGCTGTGCTTACTGGGCGGATTGCATATGGCATGATGGTCCTTCTGCCATCATTACTGTGTTGCTGTGTTAGGGGTTAGCGGACTGTGAGGTGACAATACTTCAGGTTCATTGAATTAGAATATTCACTAGAAGATGAGTCATCTTTATTGGTGATATGATGCACTGAAGTTCAGTTTGCTTTACAAAAGAAAACCAAACAGATTTCAAGAAGTTGCATCCTTCTAGCTCCTTCCAGCGTTGCAGTGAAGTAACTTGCCAACTCAGCATGCCCCCCTCCTGGTCACTCCTCTTTTCTGCTCTCCCTCACAAATTTGATTTTAAGTCCCTACCTGCAACCATATTATTTATTTATTTGAAGAAACATATTTTACTCCCACACCACTTACAATTCTCAGGTATAAATAATACATAATAAATATAAAAATGTTAAACATTACTTAAAAAACAAACAAACACCATGAAGGTCTTTCCCACCTATGCCCCTCCCCTTTCCCCCACTGGGCTTCTCTCTCCCACAGTGGGGCAAGTCAGGGAACCAGTCTTGTGCTGCCTGGCTGCCAAAAGGGAACAGCAGGTTTTTATGAGAAGAGGGACCATGAACCAGTACATGCCCAGAAAGCGCCCCATTGAGGCTCCCTCCTACATGAACGCCCAGATCTCAGGAGGAAGAGCTGACCAAGCTTCTCATCATGGCTTGCACTACCTTGATGTACAAGCCATTTGTATAGGGTGGCAACGTCTAGGAGGCGATCTTGGGATTCCAAGAAGCTTCTCAGTCTCTCATGTTGATCTGCATTAGGAGGAAAAGCAAGCTTTTGCCTATCTCCTGCCTCCTGAAGCTGTTTTACTCCGCTGACAAGAAGCAATCAGACAGCAGACATGGAAAATATGTTATTTGATTTTTTGCTATGTCATTCTACGCTTTCTTTCTGATTTTCTATAATTTAATTTTAATTCCCTATTTATCCACTACCTAAACACCCCTCTTAGATAATCCCCCTCCAATTCCCTGTATAGAAATCATTGTATATATGTTATCAGTACTTGCATGCAAGGAAGCCTTTGGAAATAAATTACCGATTTAATATAAAAATTACTGTTCTATTTAAACTTTGTTTCACCTGAGTTAAAAGTACAGTGCTTTGACCCGGTGAAAAACAGTGTAAAATAATAGCCAAATAAATAAATATACCCATGCTATCTGCTTTCACATAAGTACTACTACTCACACACACATACACATACATACATACATACATAGATAAGGAGAGTGCAGCCCAGCCAGGTAAAAGTGAAAAAAGGAAGAATTTTTCCTTCCCACTTCTAGTGGGTACCTGGTGGCCCTCCCTTACACCAGAATCCAGGCCTACCCCTTCTAGCCTACGGGTTACCTGATTCTGATGCAGGTCTCAGCTTTACCACCAGTCACAGCACTCCCGATCCTACTCCACTCCGGACTTTCCTTCCGTCTTCCTGGGTCGGTCAGCGTCCTTCCGGGGTCTTTCCGTCCAAAGGTACGGCTTGGAGATGCTCCGCTTGACCGCTGGAATGCTGGATCCAAAAAACTACGCCACCTGTGACGCTCGCGCCCCTACCAGGCGGCCATCTAGTAGGGATGGGTGATCACCTCTTCTATTTCCTAGGGTTGTAGTTGTGTAAGGAATGATGAGGCCGAGTGGTTTATAAAGCGCACAGGAATTTATTCAGCTTCCTTGCAGGTAAGTGGATACAATGTCTCCCAAACACATGTAATCTCCAGACAAAAGAAAATAGTGGATACTTCTCCAGTAACAAATGTCCAAAACAAAACAGTGAATTCAAATATCAAGTGTTTCTGGCTCAGACTAATTTACCTTAGTGCAGGCATCACATTCCATCTCTGAGACATTTGAATTTACCTCAGCCTCCTTGGCTTCAATATCCATACTCTCTGCTGAGCTGTAGCAGGGTTCTGCTAGGTACCGCTCAGGAACTTTCTGCTTTAGACTTTTTAACAGGTTAAACAACCTCTCCCACTTTCTTGCCTTCCCTGTTCTAGGCAGGTCTCCTATGGGTTGCTCTTGCTTAACACAGCACAAAAAGAAATGTTGTACCAGGAAGGTTATCTGTGGTATAACAGTTTCATCAGAGTCAGAAGAATAAATATACTTAGAAGGCCTTGCTGCCTCCCTTCTCCTACCTTGGGCTTCTTTTGCAGTATTCTCCTGGTTAGAGCTTTGGCCGATCAGGACTCCCTCTGCCTCAGCGTAGGGCAGAGACCTGTGGTAACACTTTCCCACTCTCTTGCTAGGGTAGGTGGTTCTCCCCCTGGAACCTTCCCTATATCCTCGGTGGCTACTGCGCTGAGTATGGTGGCTTCCTTTGTACCTTCTCTGACTGTCTTGTTAGCGGTTCCTTTTTCTGCTGCTCCTTTTGGCTACAGGGCTGTTCCCTCTGTACCTTCTGGAACTAGGACTGGAACCTGAGCTGCAACTCCCACTTAGGCCTGGACTGCAACTCCGACAACAACTGCAACTGGAACTGTATCTCCAATCATGCTTCTCACCATGCTTCCAATCAGCACTTGAACCAACTCCTGAATCAGCTCTCCCACCATGCTTCCAACCGCACTCTGAATCAGCTCTTGAACCAGGCCTCCAACCCACACCTGAATCAGCACTTGAACCAGGCCTCCAACCGACACTTGAATCAGCTCCTGAACCAGGCCTCCAACCCACACTATCTCTAGTGTTTGTTTGCTCCCTTTCAAACACTGAGCAGGGCAACTCCCTTCCTGGCTCCGCCCTTCTGTACCTCCCACTCCTGTCTGTGGCTGACCTGGAGTGTGGGCGTGACTTCCAGCTAGGTCTGCCTTCTAGGTTCCTCTCTAGGTTCCTGCTGAGGACTATGTGATCCTGTGTGCCCATCCCCCGCAAAGAGGAAAACTTCTTCCTTTTTTCACTTTTACCTGGCTGGGCTGCACTCTCCTTATCACATATTCCCCCCCCCCTTAGACTATTACGGGCTGGCGCAAAAACCCGTGAACAGCACGTAATACGAGATAAGGCTTCAGCATTTGTATGGAGTTTCCCGGCCCTGTGCTCTATGATAAAATCAAACTCCTGCAGGGCCATATACCACCTTGTCAACCGGGCATTACTGTCCTTCATTTTATGTAGCCATTTAAGCGGGGCGTGATCGGTCACAAGTAAAAACTTCCTCCCCGTTAAATAAAATCGCAAGACATTTATGGCCCACCGTATTGCTAAGCACTCACGCTCAATGGTGGAATATTTTTTCTCTGGAGGCGTCAGCTTGCGACTTAAAAACATTACTGGGTGTTCAGACCCCTCTTGTTTTTGAGACATCACAGCCTCTAGGCCTGTCTCTGACGCATCTGTCTGAATAATAAAAGGTAGGTTAAAATCCACCCTCCTTAATACAGGTGCCTCACAGAGTTTTTCTTTTAATTCCCCAAAGGCCTGTTCCGCCTCCTGATTCCAACGTAACTGATTAGGGGCATTCTTCCTAAGCATCTCAGTTAACCCTGCTGCTTTGGCTGCAAAATGTGGGATAAATTGTCTATAATACCCCACTAATCCCAAAAAGCTCCTAAGATCCTTTTTGGTCACAGGTCTCGGAAACCTCTTCACACTCTCTACTTTGTCAAAGAGAGGTTTTACCCTACCTGGGTCACCAAGAAAACAAGGTTAATTCTCCTATCGCAGTTTATCTTCACTCAGCCTCAATTCTCTGGGCTGCACGTCCAGGTGAAAATGAAATAAGCATTCAAAATGACCTCAAAACTCTTAGCAGGCTTTTCATATAAAACAGGAGCAAAGCACAAACTCTTAAAGCAGCCAATTAGCTTTCTTGCTGTTGCAGAGTTCCACCACAGCTGATAATCAGGCATGAAACACAGCTTCCTTTACAAGCTTATGTGGCAGGAAATTCCCTTTCCAAAACAGACAGGAATTTACCTGCTTAGTGCTAATGCTTTAAGATTACCCTTGTAAGAGGAACAATTCTTTCAAGGCTGGCTTCCCTTCAACACTTCAATTCTAAAGCTTGACATAAAGAACAATCCATAAAGATGTCTTCTTCCCCCACCTCTGGCTCTGGTTCTCCCAATTGCATGGGCTCTGACTCACTCACTTGATCAGACTGCTCAGCTGACAATCTCTCTGGTGGTCTGAAAGCTTCTCCACTTCCTGGCTTCCATCCCTGTTGCCAACCTGATTCAGGGAAAACAGCTCTCACAGCTCTGGGTAGCTCAGCCCATCTCCAGGAGTTAGCACCTGCTCTGGCTTCTCCAGCATTCCATTGTCCTTGCTGCTCTGGACTCTGTTCCTCTCCCCATCTGCTTCCTCTGCTGCTCCTCTGGCTTCCTCTGCTGCTCCTCCTCTCTCCATAATCTAACCAGGGTTTATACTCACTGGGATCCAACCCCAACTCTTTCTCTCCCAGGTGTTTGTAATCTCCCTGCCTTCTGAACTCAGAATAATCAGTACACTTGTTAGAGTAAGGGCTTTGGTCCTCATGCTTGCAATCTCCCCCTCTTACTCTATCAAGCATTTCCTGAAACCTATTCAAGTTGGGGGTTTTCCGCTTTTGAAACGTGGCTCTGGCCTTCTGACCCTGCACACCTAACAGAGGCCCCTTGATTAAGGTGAATTCCTTATGCTTTTCACCTCCCCCATGCTCTGGATGGCTGACCTTGCCACAATATGTTTTCTTGTATCTATAGTGTTACCGTTGGTATGGGTTTGTTTTTTTTTTTAGATAATGGGGTTTGATTTGTTTATTGTATCAGATTTGTTTTATGATTGCTTTATTTTAATGTAAATTGGCGAGTTAACTATAGCAAATAAATCTGAAAGCTATAAGCATGCAATACATTATCAGCAGTGGTGGCAACCATAACAATTTAAATGCCAGCCCCCAGCGTTTAACATATTGCATATATTCAGTGCCACTGTACATCTAGTCAATGGAGCTGAATGCATGAAGAATGTGGTCAGCCCTGTCACTGCCACCAACTGTTTATACCTAAACTAAATGTGTGGTTATCTGGAGAGCAACTAAATAATGCCACTATCTGGGTATTTTTGCTGCTCCGCCCCTTCGCCTTATGGACAGTGCTGGGCCGGTAAGAGGGATCTTCGCCTCACCACTGTCCATGTGGAGGTAATCTTATAAAGACATTTTCGTGTGTATATACAGCATGTGTATGTGAAATGCCTCTTATGTAATTACCTGCATGTACAAGTAAGTACTTTGACAACAATACACATATTTGTATTGTGTGACTTGAGGTGTGTTCTGAGGTGACGTTTGTGCAGGGTGTCGGTGAAATCATGATTTATGTGCTTGCTTTATGCACACTGTGATAAGGAAGCTTATCATAGCTCAGGAAGGAGCTATAGAAAAGATGATGGGACTCTGAACAAGCAACCTGTCAGTTCTGGTAGAAATAAGAAAACAGAATTTTCTTAACAAAAGACTACCAGTCCCAGAATGCACCAGGTTTCCAGCAGCCATTAGAGGAGCTGAAGTGGGGAAACGTGTGTTCAGTCAGGAGGGCTATGAGGTAATCCCTAAGCACTCATCTCAAAGGGCAGGGCCTGATTCAGCACAGCTGCGCTGTATTAGGGAGGAGCACTCATCAAGGCAGAATAAGAATAGAGTTTGTTCTACAGATGACAAGCATCAGCTCCATGATCATGATCTTCATGCAGAGAAGGATCATCAGTTTCATCTGAAGAATCAGCAGAAGCAGAAGCCAAACCGGACGGATAGAGAAGGAAAGAAACCCTCTGGAAGGAAGAGGAGAAAAGCCTTTGAGAGGTCTAGAAGAGTCCAAGGCAGTACGTATACTGGGAGGTATTCCAAGGGCCAGCATAGACCATTCGACTGGAGAAAGCCAGAGGAATGGTGCTGCAGAACAAGGAATCACCAGAGGCTACCTGTGAGGGAGACGGCTGCACGTGGAAGGGACTCTAAGACCTATGCCAGAAGGTATGTGAAGAGAGATCCAGTGTCCAGGGATCAGGACTGGAAGGCTGGACATAAAAACTGGACTACATACTGGCCAGGCTATATAGAGAGGAACTCTAGCAACACTGGAAGCTCAGGTATGAACATTGATCTATGCCCTAGCTATAACCTTGAAAGACAGCAGGGAAATAAGTGTTCTCCTGAAAGTGCTCCATTGAAAGATTCATCTGTGCCAATTCATGATAGTGACCCTATGCTTGTTGATGAAGGGGAAATAATAGCAGATCAGGATATTGTTTATATGGACTGCTCTCTATCCAAACTCCGTTGGTAACTTTCTGTGATATAAAGCACAGCAGCCATCACAAAGAAATATAAATTTGTTCTTTATTCCACTAAGAAAAGCTCCTGAAGCAGGATTTGACTCACACAGTAGGAAGCCATCCAGCTAAAGGGTTTCAGCTGGATAACTGATAGCAATTGAGCTGCACCTAATTGCTTGTGAGCTAGGAGAGAATTACTTCTGGATCTGTGTGGAAAGTAATCAGAAGTTAACCTTACAAGAACAGTTTATTTCTTTCTTTGTGGCATTTCGTTTGTTAGAGATATGCTAAGAAAACATTAGCTAATTGCCTGACAAGTTTGAAGGTTGTTTTCCTGATTTTGATTTTTGACTTTGTTTTACCAAGTTAAACACTGCAAGCAAGTAACTTAATTTATGTGCTACCAAGCATATCTGTGCTGGGAGAAATAACCCCATAAATAAAGAAGTATCTTATTGGCTTTAACACTTGTGCACAACTAAATTATTGTCAGCAGCTGTGTCTGGTGTGAATGAACTACATTACCCACAATACCTTGCAAAAATCATATAAATATATGCATTGTCAAGACTGTGAAGATTCTCACCCAGGCAGCCGTCTGACAACACACATTTCTATAGAACTTCTGCTGGTATTTCCATAACATGCATGTCTGTCCGCAGGCACGTACAAATCAGACGGTCCTGATTTAACCCCAGTTCCGCAACTGTGGTGTAGATGCATCTGCACTTCCAGAATCGAGGACCTAGACATTTCTGGTGTGGCACGCACAAATCCCGGGACACGGGTATATGCAGCAAGCGGCCTGGATGTCCCTGCTTTTGGCGAATTCCAAAAAGATGTATGTATCCGATGCTGCCTGTCTCCATGCGGCCACGCCTCCTCAGTTAAAACCTGCATCCCCGAAGCTGCTCCTCACACTGACGGTGTGGTGCTCATGCAAATTACCCATGAAACAGATCATAGAAACTAGTCCTTTGCATGACCAGAACACTGCAAAGTGATCCCTGTGCACTCAGAAATGTTACAACAGCAAGTAGAAAGTGATATGTTTGTCCTAACATACCTTACAGCAAAACATACATGGCAGTAGGCGAACATTTTAGTTGTGCTTGTATTGGTCATCTCTGATAACAGTCTATACAAAGCTATGTATGGTCCAGAAGAAATCAGAAAAGGTCCCCTACAGCTAAATATCAGAGCATATCGTTGACAATAATTAGGGACCCTCAGACAGTGCATGCACCAGTGTAAACAGCACTACTAGCTGCCCAAGAGCACCACCATCTATCCAGATGTGCACATTTGTGAGATTGCTGCTGGTGCTGGGTGCCCTGTTGCGTGCACTCATTCTGAGGGTCCCTTATTGCTAACAGGGATATGCTTTGACATTTAGCTGTAGAGACACCTTTCTGATGCATCCTGACCAATCACACCGGCACCTGGTCATGCTGTGGTCATCCCTATGGACCAGGCATTGATGTCTCCCCAGAACTGCGGTTGAGCACCCCAAGTCCCCCCATGCATCCTTCTAACCACTCATGCACACACACACACTCTCTCTCACTTGCAGTCACACAAAACATATATCTGCAGTAAAGATGCCCTGCACCTCTAGAAAACAGCAGGTGAAACATAAAGGCATGGAGTGCCAGGACTACTAATCTGATCTGTGTTTCTCACCCACACATGAATCTGTCGTATACTCACCCACATACAGTCCCTGCATCAATAGTCCCACTTCTCGGAAGACAGGAATTGTTAGGGTGCCCTAGATCATCTCCTCTAGCTTACACATCAATTGTCAGCATAGCCGGAATAATCACCATTGCACCTCTGAATATTTCTGTAGGGGTGTTTATTAATGTGTCTTTCCCAAACAACCTTCCTCCACCTCTGCATTCTGCTTTTTACAACTGCATCTTGTGGTCTTCCAGACTGCAGACACACTGGTTCAAAACATCATTGTCACAGCCATTCATCTCTGGGATGCATTGCAGAGCAGAGCAGAAAAGTTTCTAAGTCCTGCCTTATTCCATGTTTCCGCTGGTAGAACGTGGACGTCCACGGAAAATATACAGAATGTACATGGGCCTTTTCTGAATACGCATTATACGTCTTCACTCTCTATGCCCCATTCTGTCCTCTCCTGCCCATGTTCTGAGATCCCCATGCTAGCACCATGTACATGCAGGGCCACGGGGGTTTCAGAATATGGTCGTAGACATTTTTACTAGAAAAATGTTTATGCCGCATGTCCAAAGGGCTTATTCATGTTCTGGAATGACCTCCATAGACACTTATGTGTCTTTGTAAAATAGGCTACAAATAGACGTCTTCATGTCCGTCATTCAAGGTGACCTGTTCTTACCCTCATAGAAGGTAATGCTGTAATCACACACGCAGGCAAATTGCATTGCCACATGTGTATTTAGGGCCTTCAAGCCATGACAATTATGCCTGCCCTAGAGCAGGTGTAACTACCCACATCTAGATTAATGCAGTGACACACATAGGTCATAGTATTCTGTAACTTACATTACTTAGGCCCCACCTATGCTGCTCCCAGGCTCTGCCCCTGTGCACACCGCAACTGAACATATGCATGACGTGACTTACACACACACTTGCAGAATAGCACTCGCCCAAAGCATGTGCATAAGAGCCCATTCACGCACATACAAGTCCTAAAGAATAGAGACTTACACACATTTCAAGCATATACCTCTCTGCACACCTTATATGGAATCAGCCTCAAAATCTATGGATGGTGGAATTATTTGTTCACCATGGCTGGTGAATGTATAGCTCTGAAAATTGGCCATATTTATTTATTTAATGTTTCTTTAATACCACTATTCATAGTATCATAGTGGTTTACATAGAACTCAACTGTAAAGTACATAGAACAATTGTATCAGTAACAAGTAACTATGGGTGGCATACGTAGTTACCCATGTAAATGCCTTATCCAGGATTTTCCAAAATCCTGGATAAGTCCCTAATGCGCCCAGATGCTATGCGGTTAGCTTCAGGGTGTGTTGGGGGCGTTCCGGGATGGAGCAGGAGCGGAGGAAAAAGCTAAACTGGAAGCAGCAATTTTCAATGCTACCCGCTTAGCCCTCTGTACCTTAAATATTGGCAAGGTTTTCCTCGCCTATCTTTCAGGCGCAGGGGCTAAGCGGGTAGCATCGAAAATCACTGCTACCCATTTAGCCTCGGCGGCTGCCAGCAAATCCAGCCAAACCTGGATTTTCACTTCCGTCGCTGCAGAAGTGAAAATCCGAGTTAAGGGAGTTGAAGGGCAGGCTATGCGCTGATGCGGCGCATAGTCTGCCTAACTGAAAATCGGGCCGTATATACATTGTAATGAACAGGATTTAACTATAATTTGTACAGCATTTACAGAGATAACTGTATACATAGAACTGGCTGACGTGGCATATGAATGAGACTTACAATAGACAGAGAAGGGTTGAGTATGCAATTACAGATTGGGAGGTGTCATTTTTGAATATGCAGTGTAGGGGTATTTGACATAGGTTGCAGGTTTCTGTGGGTGGCTATATGATTGTTCCGAAGGTTTCTCTGAAGAGGTGTGTTTCTAACTTTTTCCGGAATTCATTTAAGTCCTGGATGGACCTTAGTGGGGGCGGCAACGAGTTCCAATTGTAGATCCATAGAAAGAAAATGCTCTTTGACAGAGTGATTGCAAGCTTTTTGCTTTTAGAGCTAGGATGGAGAGCAAGTTTAGGTGATGTTGTCATCGTAATCTTGTGTCCATGTTCCTTTGGATGAGTGGTATACTAAGCACTCTGCTGAGAAGTTGTGTATTGCTTTGAATGTGGTCATTATGGTCTTATAGTTTATTCTGGTTCCTACTGGAAACCAGTGTAGGTTTTTTATTACTGGTGAGATGTGGTTATGTTGGGGAGTTTTGCTGTTGAGATGGGCTGTTGTATTCTGCGCCATTTACAGAGGTCTAAGGGCTGGGTTTGGGAGAATTACAATAGTCAAGGTGTGGGGTGTTTAGGGCCTGGCATACTCTCCGGTAATGTTAATGATCTAGTCGTGGTTGAAGATTATGCCAGATCCTGATCTTCTGGTAAATAGAATTTGTTATTCTTTTAATATGAGTCTGGAATGCCAGTTTGTGATCTAGGGTGATTCCTAAATATTTAACCTCGGATCTTACAGGTAGTAGGACATCGTTGAGTTTTAATTGTTCTGGTGGGGTGTGAAGGGGAAAAATGAATCCCCCTTCAGGTACCTTTGTTACAGGTTGAATCCATCTTGTGCTAACGTCTATAGCTCAGGCCTAAGAAAGAAACAGCTTGCTGACTTTTCCACACTGAAACTGCAGAATCAGCAAGACTGAGCTATGAAATGAACTAATATCCTGTCCCAGAGAGCTGACACAATGAGAGGCTCTGAAAACTATACAGCTAGTGAAAAGCTGTCACCTGGGCCCCTTGAATGAACAAAGGGGAACAGAACGAAGAACTTAATCTGCAGGAAACAGAGCCAGCACACAGCGATAAGGACTGCCGTGAGAATGGAAAGACAGGATGCCCAAGGGAAAAAAATAAAGGGTAAAGATTAAGAAGCAGAGTTGCTTGAAATAATAGAGGATAAGAAAAGAAAGGAAATCTATTTATCAGCAATTTGAGCCTAAAAATGAATATAAATATAGAGGAGAAATTCTAATAAGCAGACAGACATTAGCTGATCTCATTGGAGTGAGGCTGTCTCTGTCTCCAGGACCCTTTACACTCAAGTCAGGTGCTTTGCTCATTATAGATGTATTGATGCTATGGATTGATATTGAAATTTGTACCTTATAAGTTAAAGCAAAGCTTGTGATGTTACAGACCTGGCAAAATAAATAAATAATTTCCATGCTTTTATGGTGGCATGAGCAATTTGTTTAAAGCAGGTCCTGTATGTATGTTGGGGCTGAACACAAGCAGCCAAACAAAATAGAAAATTCCCCAGATAATCGCAGGGGAAGCCCAGAAAAACCCCAACAGGTGTAGGATGGATCCCTGGATATGATGAGTACTAAGTTCTGACTTGTTGCAGTTGATATAGAGTTTTTGGTCTTCCAGCCATTTGGCGACTTCACCTAAGCGTGATTGTATAACCGCATACTCTGGGTTAGTGGTTTCAAATGTGGCGTATATCATTAAATTGTCAGCATAAATGCGGCAGTGTATTTTATGTGTTTGCATGATTTGGCATATAGGTTGAATGTAAAGATTGAAGAGTAAGACGGATTTAAGAGTAAGGCCACATGTTCTCAAATTACTGCTGATAGCACAAAGCAGGGAAGGGGAAGGCTGGCTGAGTGAGGAGGAAAGGGAGAGAAAAGAGTGGATTAAAGGGAGCTGGCAGGTGGACAGGATAACTGGGCAGACTGGATGGGCCAGCTGCTCATTTTCTGCTGTCATCTACTCTGTTGATATGAAAGCAACAAAGAGGCAAGAGTGAATGCTTGGGGGAGATAAAGAAGGGGTGAATTCTGGGGGCAAGGTGAATGTAACCTACTTTCAATCGCTGCAGATAGTTGGATCTCCCTGCAGCGATCATATGATGGGCCCTAAGAGTATGTTCTCTCTGGTGAATGAGAACATGCTTCTGTACAGTTGCATAATTACTCCTGATCCTTAACTCCTTCAGTATTTACCACAAATGTGATATTCAGCATGATTTCTCACACACAATCAATTGGCAAAGTACCTCAACACTACACTCCCAAATTAACTTCCATCAACAGATCTTCCTGTACTGACAACTCTGAGATCTCTTCCAGCTGGAGTTTTATATGGGTGTATAGATAATCCTCTCCAGGAGTTACTGAGATCCTCTACCAGAGAGCTGAATTTTCATTAGCAGCTTGCATTATGGCATAGGAAATTGATGTAGGGCCAGCCTGAAGGTGCCTTAGTTGAACCTTCAGCTATGCACCCTGCCTCTGACAAAAATCCAGCCTTTCCTTCTCTACCCCCCCCCCCCCCATGGCAGCATCTTCCTCCCCCTTCCCCTCCCCAAGATGCCCAACATCTCACCTCCCCTTCCCAACATCCTCCCTAAGATGTCTAGAATAGCATATCCCCCTTCCCTGACCTTCCCTTCCTTTCCCCCTGTCACCACCAATACTCTATTCTCTCCTCTGCCATGCTATTGCACAATTAAATTTGGTGTGGTGGGTGGGAGAGCAGCAGAATAGCTTTAGTGAATCATGTCCACTGTCAGTTATAGCTTTAAGGCTCATCACTATAGGGCAAAGGTTCTCAGTTTAGTCCTTGGGACACATCTATAGCGTTCGATAGCGTACACCACACAATAATGCTCAATAACTTAAAACAAATAGGATTAAACTCTACAGTACACAAATGGTTCTCATCCTATCTAACTGATAGAACACAAAATGTAAGAATTGGAAATCAAAACTCCACCACCTACAAGCAAGAAATTGGATTACCTCAAGGCTCAGCGCTGTCAGCTCTACTTTTCAATATTTACATAAAACCAGTCTGCAACATATTCAAAAGCTTTGGAGTAAAATATCATCTCTACGCAGATGATATTATGCTCTATATTCCATTCACAATTCCCAACCTACCGCTTCAACTCTTATCGGATTGCTATAATGAAGTCACAACTTGGCTAAAAACACAAAACCTCCACATCAATCACGCTAAAACCGAAGTTCTAATCGTAACCAAGAACAGAACCTATATCCCTCCATCACACATAAGACTCCAAAACCAAGAAATCAAAATAAAAAAGGAAATAAGATATCTAGGTGTCATGCTAGATACACACCTTACGATGGAAACTCACATCAGCAATACCATAAAGAAAATCTATTTCAAACTTAAAACTCTTAAACAACTCCGTCCACTAGTTTTCACAAAGGACTTTATCAACATAATACAAGCTACAATAACCCCACACTTTGACTTTGCCAATCTAATCCTAATAGGCTTAACAAAACAAAGTATAAAACGATTGCAATTCGCACAAAATGCTGCAGCTAGAATCACATTGAAAATCAATTCCCTTCAACACATATCACCAATACTAGCCTCCCTTCATTGGTTACCAATTCAAAGTAGAATAATCTACAAAACAATAATAACAACATTCAAAGCCTTATATGTTTTGGCCCCACCCATGTTATGTAACTTAATACACAAAGAACCAGCTAAGCCTACACACAGAAAAGGACAACTATGCAGATTAAAAATCCCGAAAGATTTCACAAAAGCCCACAAATCAACAAACAATAGAGCATTTTCGCACATAGCCCCTACTATCTGGAATTCCCTTCCAGAGGAGCTACGAAAGCTAACAGAGATCACAGAACTACGCAAGAAACTGAAAACCTATCTGTTCACCAAACATTATAACATAAATAACTCAATATCTACAATAGACAAAGGTTAAATAGACAATTCGGTTGCTCTATGCAATAAACCTTTAACCTATACAGATAGCACTCTCCAATGATGATCTTCTGACCTCCCCCATGTAATCCATGTATATATATTCATATATAACTTGTATATAGTTTCCACACTGTTCGGTATTATACCACATTGTTTGTTCTATACTTTATGATGTTCCTTGTAAATAAGTTCTGTATTATTGCAATGTTCCATGTAAAACAAACTTGATTTGTTAATTATTGTTAACTGTAAACCGCAACTGAACTCTTGGAAGATGCGGTATATAAATGTGAAATAAATAAATAAATAAATCTAACCAGTCAGGTTTTCAGAACTATTTGCATGCACCACCTCCATGGCATGCGGACCTCTCTTCTGCATTTTCATTATTCTGAAAACCCGACTGGCTAGGCATGTCCCAAGGACTGGGCTAAGTGAATTTCCAAAGAATGAGTATGAAAACATTAATCTCACACAAGCTTATAGAAACCTGGCCAAAAACATGAGGGACAAACATTAGCGCAATCTCTCCACAGGTTTCCATTATTTGTGGAAGATTTTGAACAGCAGTTTCTGGGTTTGTGAGCAAAATACTGGGGGCCAAGAAAGACAGAATGTTCAGTCAGCTCTAACTGTAATGCTTCATTCAAGAGAGAGGACATGCAGAAACCCCCTTGCTAGGTTTTACACTCTTATTAGATTCACAGCTATGAAAAATCTCCAAATATGAATGCTAGAGATGTGTATGACCAAAGAAAGTTCAGTGTTCATATTTTCTGAATTTTTCCCAATTTTCATGTGGTTTTTTAAATGTTTTTGTGCATAGTCATCTTAAATTTGTGCCTTCTATGTGTGCTAAAATGTTTTTGCATGTGCAAATTGATTGGGAGTTAATTCATAGGTATACATGTGCACAAGAGATTTGCATACACAAACATTTTTTAAATATAGCAGTTTGGTTGCCATGTTAGTCCACTTTAATGGTAGTGAAATAAAATCGAAAAAAGAAAATGAAGTCAAATGTTTTTAATGGACTAACATAATACATTTTTGGACCAGCTTTTGAAGGTTAAAACCTTTTTCTTCAGGTAATTTTTTAGACACTCAAATGAACTGAATACACGCTGACAAAGGCACACTCCTAATGAATATAAATATTTAATCTTACAAATTTTGACTTGAATTAAATATATTTATGTGATTAAGTCAATGTCCGCATATTAGGTCTAGGCATGACATCAACATTTGTGATCGTCAGGCAATGTATTCACCCATTCTAATGGTTAATCAGCTGCTTTCTTGTTTTCATTTTCCATTAATGCCAACACTGAAAATGGTGCTGCGTTGCTCAGCTAGGGATTAAATAAAATAATTGTCTATTATTTTACAACTTGTTTACACTAAGGGTTATTTTAGACGTCCAACGTATGCTTTGGACATCTGAAAATGGGCACCCAGATGACCAAATCACAGAGATGTCCTCTGAGTCATTTAGAGGGCAGTTCTATAGATGTCTCCAGCGCAAGGACATCCAAGCCATGAAGGAGTGTGATGGAGGCATGACCGTGGCCGTTCTGGGCAAGTTGGACACGCACTCCTGATTTCAGAAACGGCAGGATTGTCCATGTCTATATGTGCTTCAGCAGGATAAACACTCCACATATAATATAGTATAAAACAAATCTTTAATGGGCTGCAAACACTAAATCTTCAAACATGATCCAAAACAGCCATGTTTCAGCATATTCATGGATAGGGGCATGCAAACCGGATGACTGTGCCGGAGGAGGGTGGAAGCGGCAGGAACTCCGACATGGCCCGAAGAGTTCATGGTTTCAATGTCGTTACTGCCACTGCAGATCCCAGAGAAGGGCAGTAGCACTGGCAATTGGTCGCCCCCAAAATATTGGTGCTCTAGGTGACCGCCTCGCTCGCCTAATGGAAGTGCCATCCCTGGGAGGAGGCCATAAGTATTGTAATGGATGAAGAACAAAGGGAGGAAACCTTTGAACATCTGTTCAGGTGGTCTCTAGTAAGTAACTTGATAGAAAATGGTTAAATGCATTTCTTAAATATAGAGCCCATTAGCAATCCTCTAGCTGCTTTAGGATTAGCCCAATGCATGGGTCTGATATGTTTCTGTTGTCGGCTGTAAAACATTTGTGCAAATCATTGGAGTACCACGTCCAGCACTGGAAGCCATATCACCAGGAGAATATAGACAGAGCAAAAGCAACCCAGAGGAAGGCTACCAAAACTGATGCAGAATCTATACCACATGCCGTATGAGGTGAGACCTAAGGATTGATGCACAGTACCTTATCTGCACACGCACACGCACACGTGCACACACACACACACACACACACACTTATCTATCTATCTATCTATCTGTATTAACCCTTGAGAAAAGAGACATTCCAATACGCTAAAAGGATAATTTTAGAAGCCTTATTTGACATTTCCATGTATATAATCAGGCATATGCATATGTAAATGGCATCCGTGCAGGGCCGTACTAAGGGCCGCACACACAGTGCGGCTACACGGTGCAAGTACCGAAGAGGAACCAATGTCACCACTGGGCTTTCAGGAAGCCCGATAATAGCAAGTTCCTGCATATGGCTGGGGAGGTGGGGAGGGGGCACCAGGTTCCTGAGTTGTACAGGGGGCATTTTTAGTCTGGTACATCTTGCTTCCACATGTAACTGGCCATGTTAGAAAGGACTCAGTTTATACGTGGATGCCTTACTACACAGAAGTTTCAAGGAGGCATGCCAGGGGCGTCGTCAGGCGGTGGCCAGGGTAGATCATATGTGTTCTGCATATCAGATAGAAAACCCCATGTCTGGATAAAATGGTACACATCGGGATTTACACCGGCTCCCTCGCACATCTAGGTTTTTAGAAAACGTAACATATTAGTCAGCTAGTTACAGGACTGAGGGTTATTCTACTTAATCCACCTAGTTTATTTCTCACTCCAAATTTAAGTTAGATAAAAAAAAAAGCCGCCTCTGAAGTTAATGGGCAGTATTTATACATGCAGCTTGCAAAATGGGCAAGCTATTCATGTAAGTGCTGCAAGATGCCACCGCTGATTCTTCTGACTCCCCTGCCTCTTTGTATCGGCACATACATGTGCACTCCTGCATCTCCTTATTCGGTAGTTTAGAAGAGGTTTCACGTTTAGTGGAGTTTTTTCTTTAAATACTGCAGAATTGCCACCTCAACATCTCAAGTCTGACCTCCATGTCTTTTCTTAAAAAGGCCTTCAAGTATGCAAATAACGCCATACAGGTGAGTATGAGACGTACAACATTTCTCTAGTATGGCATCATGATAGGAGACGGGAAGGGGGTGGATTCAGAAGTAATGTAAGGAAATATATTTTTTCACAGTCCTGGTGTGGGAGGGTTAGAAATTGGTTGAGGGAGGGTTAGAAATTGGTTGAGTGGGAGGTGACAAAGGGTACAGGTAAATGGAGCTCACTCCGAGGAGAAGGAGGTTACTAGTGGGGTGTCGCCGGGATCTGTCCTTGGTCCGATTCTTTTTAAGATCTTTATTAGTGATATTGCAGAATGGCTGTCGGGTAAGGTTTGCCTCTTTGCAGATGATACCTAAATCTGCAACAGAGTAGACATGCAAGAAGGAGTAGATAACATGAGGAGGGATCTAGCTAAGCTTGAAGAATGATAGAGAATTTGGAAGCTGAGATTTAATGCTAAAAAAATGCAGGGTCATGCATTTGGGCTACAAAAATCCAAGGAAGCGGTACAGTGTAGGGGGTGAAGTGTTTCTATTCAGGGGTGGCTCAAGGCAATCTGCTGCCTGAGGCGAAGGATGAGATGGTGCCACCCCCCTGTAGAGGTGGGCGGGGCTTTTTCAGAGCTCCAATCAGGGACTGAACCAAACCAAAAAGCCGATTAGATTATATGGAGGAATTGCAAGATGTTTGCACACCAAGGAACTAAAGGAGAGCGAGAACCAACAGCACATTTATAAAATCAAATTATAACTCATTTTTATTTTGTTGTTATAAAGTGCGTTATGGTTCTTGCTTTATCTTTTTCAACATATATTTTGCATCCACAGTGAGTGCAGAGTAGAACCAGGACATTCACCCACAGAACACAATATCTTAAAAAAAAATCTGATTCTGATCATCTCACTAACAACAAACATTCTCCAGTACCAGGCATATTGTGAACTAAAACAAAATCCTACAACAAAGAGCACATCTACCATACCATACCTTTCCCTATCAGCACCAACTTCCAAAACTCACATAAGGAGTCCATGTAAAAAAATGGTCACTGTAAATACTTCAGTGGCCCTGGAACATCCATACACCTATTTGAAAGCTGAACAAGTCAAATCAATACTGTCCCGATCCTGTCCCGATCTCTCTCCGCTTAATTCGTGTCTTTCCACTGTGGCTGATTGGTTGACTCGTAATTGCCTTCACCTTAATCTCACCAAGACTGTTGCTATCTGGTTCTCTCACAACAATCCACCCCCCACATTGGCCCCCTCCTTCTCTGGTTCCTTGGTTCCCCTGGTTTCTTCCTTTCGTTATCTAGGGGTTCACTTCGAGTCTGATCTTTCCTTTCATGCTCATGTTTCTCATGTCACCAAGTTGTCCTTCTTCTTTCTCCGACAAATCCGTGCAGTTCGTCCTTTTCTATCCCCTTCTGCTCTTACTACCCTGTTACTTTCCCTGGTCATGTCTCGGGTGGATTTTGCAAACTCACTTTTTGTCTGCCTTTTCTAAGAAACAACAGTCCCGGTTACAACGTATTCAGAATACTGCCGCTCGTCTGGTCACTCATTCTTCCCCTCGTGATCACATCACACCCTTTACTGTTCCGTCTTCACTGGTTGCCCTTCCCCCACCGCGTTCACTTCAAGTTGCTCATTTTGGTTCATAAAGCTCTCCACACAGGTGCCCCCCAATATCTAACGGACCTCCTTTCCTTCCACTCCCCTAGGTACACCCTCGCTCCTTTCACCTTAACCGCCTCACTCTTCCCTCCCCTTCCCGTGCCCATTTACAGTCTACCCGTTCCTCTGCCTTCTTTTTTGCTGGCCCCGCCCTCTGGAACTCCCTCCCCTCCTCACTCCGACTGGACCCTCACTACCCCACATTTAAACAAAACCTCAAAACCCACCTTTTTTCCCTTGCGTTTGATATCCCCTCTCCTTTTGTGTGATTCCCATTTGTATTATCCTCTGCTCTCCTTGTGACTTGTCTTTGTTACGGTTTAGCTTTGTCTCTTCTGCTTCTATTGCTTTTCTGTCCAGAAAGTGTATTTCTTTTCCTTTTCACTGGCCTCGGCCTTTTTAAAAACAAAGTTTTTATTGGTTTTTATTGTACACCGCTTTGCTTGCCCATGAAAGGCGGTTTTATCAAGTGAAATAAACATAAACACATAAACATATAGTATAGATCTTTATGTACAAACTCCATGTTAACAGAACACATGGCCTCAGTCACACACTCAGAACACAGACCCTCACCACGTACAGAATAAGTAACGACAATCTAAAGTAAAAATAAAAATATGTAGGCAAAATTTAAACTGAAACCCCAAGAAGCCAGATTCCGCATGCAGTGCAACATCAGATAAATAAGAGATGCAGTTACCCCATATTGTGTAAAATAGCACAAAGTCCAATCACTAAAATTAAATAAAATTATTTTTTCTACCTTTGTTGTCTGACCATTTTATTCTCTGATCATGTTGATCCCGATCTGAGGATTCTGCTTTCCTGTCTTCTCTTATCTCTCTTTCTGTGGCCTATGGTCCATCTGCCATTTCTTATCTCTTCTTTTGTTTTCTTCACTTCCTTCCATCAGGCTATTTCTAGTTCCAGTAATCCTCCCCAGTATCAACCCCCTTTCTAGTCCTCCCAGTACCCTCCAATGTCAACCACCTTGCATTCCCTCGACTGCCACTAGTGTCCATTCCCTTCCAGGCCCCCTCCTTCCCCACTGTCCAGCCCCTTCTAGTCCAAATACCATCCCAGGTATCAGCTCATGTCCACTCCCAGTGCCACCCCCCCCAGTCAGCTCCCTTTCCGTCATCCTACCCTCTGTCCATCCACCTTCTAGTGCCATTTGCACATGTCAGCTCCCTTCCAGCCTCCTCCCCATTACCCAGCCACCTACCACTCCCATCCCCAAGTGTCAGCTCCCTTCCAATCCCCCTTCAGAACAGCCCAGGTGTCAGCTCCATTCCAGCCCCCTCCATCCCCCACCATATCAGCTCCTTTCCAGCCCCCTCCTTCCCCTGTGGCAGCTCCCTTCCTATCCCCTCCTTCCACTGGCAGACCCTCTCAGTATCCGCTCTCTTCCAGTCCTATACTCCCCCCCCCCTGCATCAGCCTTGTAGCCCTAGCCCCTCATTTTCTTCCAGGGCCAGCAGCACTCTCCTCCCCTACCCCATTAGCCCATTTCCAGTCCCAGCCTATTTCCAGTCCTATCCCCCTTATCAGCCCACTCCAGTCCTAATCCCCTCAATAAGTCCATTTCCAGTCCTAGCCCCCCTAATCATCCCATTTCCAGGCCTAACCCCACCAATCAGCCTATTACCAGTCCTAGCGCCCCTCCCGATCAGCCTATTTCCAGTTCTAACCCCCCATCAGCCCATTTGCAGTTGTAAAATGGCCCAATACTTGGGAATGATAGAAGCAACTTTTGAAGCTTGATTCGACAAAAGCAAAGGACAAATTAACAATTCTTCTGAAGTATCATTAACCCTTGATGATATAATAAAACATTCCGCTGGGCATGCAGACCTCGCAATAAAGCCTTTTTAATGATAGATTTCAGATATCCATGTTCACAATATTTTCTACATAGTAGATGAGATTCTTTCAAATAATCTGATTTTTCCAAACATAACCGTCGAAGAATGGTCAAATCACAAAAAGGTATATATAAAAGATTAAAAAGGACTTATTGGAGGGTGCTTCTTAATAGCTACCTCATGTTTTTTGGTCTGACAATTCTTTTTAGCCTCTTGTTAGAGCAATATTTATAGGAATTTATATACACATTAGGTGAAAGTTTGCTTCCTATAAAATTTGGTCGTGGACTAAGTTAGTACTTTAGAGGAAAGGCAGGATAGAGGAGATACAATAGAGACGTTTAAATATCTCCATAGCATAAATGCCCAAGAGGAGAGCCTCTTTCAATTGAAAGCAAGCTCTGCTATGAGGGGTCATAGGACGAGGGTGAAAGGGGATACACTCAGGAGTAATATGCAGAAATATTTCTTTACGGAAAGAGTGGTAAAAGCATGGAATGGTCTCCCAGTGGAGGCGGTAGAGATGAGGACAGTATCTGAATTCAAAATAGCATAGTACAAACACAGAGGATCTCTAAAGGAAAAAAGGGGACTCTTGTAATGGGTGATATGGAAGGGAAGACTAGATAGGCCATGTGGTCTTTTTCAGCCATCATGTTTTTATGTTTCTAAATAAACAATATTTAAATAAGCATGGAAGAGGAACAGACGATCCTTAGTAATAAGGGTTAAGCTGAATATCACATAAGGCCACTGGTACTGCAATAGGTAGGGAAAATAGGCAGTTGAGGGGTCTTTACCTGCCCTAAATGTCCATGTATGATGAAATGGGCAGAGGAACTATAATGACAATGAATGGCAAACAGAGAGAGCATAAAGAATAAACAAAGGGATATAAGGCAAGGAAACAAAAAGAGAGAGAAAGAAAGGAAAATATAAGATGATCGGAGAAGTTGGTAGAAAATAAAGACTGATTAGGAAGAGAAAAAGGGAAAGAGAAAAGATATCACAGAGAAATATAAGAGAAGAAATATGATAGCAGAAAGGAAAAGAGAGGGAGAGCAGCATGGATGAGACAGTGAGAGGAGGCCGGGAAGAAAAGAGGGTTATAGAAACAGGGACTAACAATCTCTGAAATGGGTCATTTTTCAAATGTTAATTAAATCTCCTGAAAAAATGTGCCTACGAACTCCATTGGTGCCTTGTGCCACGTACATAAATTGGACACAGTTGTGAGAAAAATATTTCTACATAGATTCTCCTTGTTCAGATGAATGTGCTGGGTAGCGAAAGGCAGTAAGTAGTAGGTGGGCCGAGAATGTGATGGGATGGGCCAGAACTCTTGCACGTTATGCTCAAAGTATGGGAAAAGAAAGCTTCTGGATGGTGCCTCTGGACCTCGTCTTAGTTTTCCTCTCTCATTCTCCATTTATCTCTTTTAGTTCACTGTTCATGCTGCTTTCCTGAACTAAGAAGTAAGTAGCCTCCTTTGACGTTAAAGAACTACAGATGAATCCAAATTTCATATTTTGATGAAGAGCTGTTCAACATGGGCTATACAGCTGGTCCCCAAGATCATGAAAACTAGGGGCTAGGATTGCGTTAGGCACCATGTGCAAGGGGCAACCTTCCTATCAGCGCCTTGGGCTTGCAGGTAGTTCTGCCGTCGAGAGAGGGGAGATATGAGACAGTGGCAAAGGATCGTTTGATAGCTGCTTTTTGCCGATTAGAGGGCGGCACAAAGGCAAAGAATGCAGTGAAAATGCTTAACTTGTACTGTTAGCTTAGGTTAGTATGTTTCACAATAAAACACACCGTGACTCTCGTGGCATTACCAAATGCTCAGAATGCGGGTTTACTGCTAGTAGGAAAATAATGTCCATGGAATGCGTACTGCTGCTTTAATTAACTCAGTTTTACACAGCACGGAGGTTTAGCAAGGAACAATAGATTATGAGATTTGAGAAAAAAAGGGAAGGTTTGAATAGCTTTCGATTAATACAGGGATCTAAAATCTAGCAAGCATTGGGAAAAATGCCTTTTTTGGCTGCAGTTAAGTCAGTAGCAGAATGGAAGAGGAGAGGAGCTAGGAGCACTGGGTTACAGAGCAAAGTTTAGGTTGAGGGGAAAAACGGATATACAGAGAAAAGAGCGTCATTTTCAACTGCTGTCAGAACTACTCACTTGTGGGCATCAAAAGGTATGTGGGAATCTCATTGTTTCATCTTCCTCTGAACTTATGGCACAGTGTCAAGGTAGAGTAAGGTCTAGCAGGGTCGAAAGCTTCTAGGTTTCAGTTAAGGTCTTTAAGTTTGGGTGATCAGCAAAGTACCCTTTCATCCTAAATGCAAAATTTAATAGAGGAGACTCTTTAAAACACAAAAGAAACAAACAGATATTCAGAACTAAGAAACATTTTCAGAAAAATGTGTAACTAAAGCTTTGAACACGGATGAGATATCTTGAGGCATTTGTGAGGATCTGATCTTGCTTCGAAATCAGACGGAGTAACCTAAGGGCTATGGAACGTTAAAGGATTGAATCTTCAAGAACTTAGGGACATGTTTACTAAAGCTCACTACCTGGTAGTGCGGGGTATAGCACGCAGTTTAAGCGCCATACTAAAAGGTAGCACTGAGCTGCATGCCAAACATCCTGTGCTACCTTGGTAGTGTCTGTTGGGATGATGTCTGTGCGGGACGGGGTAACACAGTCAGCACGGGTGTTTGTAGCCTGTGCTACATGCACTCAATTCAAGTAGCGCAGGTGCAACTAACGTCACCTCCATGGGTAGCATTAGTTGCACTTGTGGCCATTTTGCCACATTGAAGCATGGTAACTAGGGGGATGGATGTGTCAGTGCAGGACTTAGTAAACATGGCCCTTAGAGTAGAGGAACACTGTTGTTGACCTATATTTTTGTCTTTTTTTGTGAGAAAAGGGGATAACTCCATGAAAATTTCTCTAGTATGACTGGAGCGAGAGGCAATTGTGCTAGACAAACTATGGGGCTTATTTACCTAGCTGTGTTAGCTGCTTAACATGGGAATTACCTTGTGCTAACAGCACAGACCTGCACAAACAGTATCCACAGTGTCTTAACAGATAGTGGCAATTCCTGCATTAAACAGCAGGAAAGGAGCACAGGATGGTCAGAGCACAGAGGTAGTTAGTGCACGATAACTGCGAAGGCAACAGATAGCACAAGCATCGATGCCGTCTCAAGAAATGTAGTTGACTGCATCACGTTACCCGCTATGTAGATGGAGGGTAAATTTGCAAACCATGTTTGATCCTGAAATGCTGATTTACATGCGTGTATAGGTTCTTATAGAATGAAGTCACTCCTTAAAGTATGCATGATACTAGTCCATATGTACATGCACAGTAAGTGGACTCATGGTGCAGTGTGGGCAGAGTCATGAATTATGCACATTTATTATAAAAATACACATATGTGTATAAAGTACGTGGTAACCTTTACATTGACTCCAGGCATAATGGTTGTGCCTTTAATGTAGGTGTAATTTCTGCAGGATTTGTGCTATGTTTTAAAAGGCACATTTTAGAAATTACAGATATCCAGGTTAGAACATCTCAAAAAAGCCTGGCCATGTGCAAGTTTTGGCCCAATTTCAGAAACATATACGTGCGTGAAATAGACTTTTGCAGACACGGCCTCATAGACGTTCCCAAGATGCTATTTCGGGATAGGGACGTCTATCCTGCGGTGCATGCATGCCCCCGCCTGCTATTTTGCCAGCAGAGATGTTCATTGGCATGCCGACCACAAAACAAGTATCCTTGTTTCTCTCAGGTTTCTTGATAGTTATAAAAAGTATTGAGGGTGACAGAGTATCTTCTCCTCTACTCCCTCCATGTGTTTTGGTGACAAAATGAGATCTTTCCTGATGTCTCTTCCTGCCCCAGAGAAAGCATAGACATGGATGTTACCACTGCTGGGTTGAGATGTGCTCGCTGTTTGTGAAATTGGGCACAGATGTGTATCTTTGTGGAATGCCGATGGACACAACTCCGTAATGCTTCCGTGTGACATGTACATAACTATTTTCTAAAATAGCTCCGGGAACGTCTCTGTGATTTGCACATCTAAGTGGCCATTTTCAGATGTCCAACTCATAAACAGAATTTCTAAAATGACCACCATAGGCACATGTTAATGAAATTACTGCTCCTTATGCGCTGCTGCGCCCATAGAAATCAAAGGGCAGCGGGCACTTAACGTGCATCCAAACCTTTACTAAACATGCCGCTATGTGACTTTGTAAAAGAGGCTAAACATAGGCATTTTCCTGCCCAATTAATCTAGGAGCCCCACTATAAAATTACTCCCTTAGGTGGTCATCTTAGAAGCCCTATTTGTGATTTGGATGCCTGAAAATGGCCATTCAGATGTCCCAATCACATCCACATCCCAAGAGCCATTTTAGAGAACTCCAAACTTATATATGCCCGGCACGATCACATCCACATCGCTCGGGGGCTTGGCGGAGGCGTGTCTGGAACATTCCAAAAAAGATAAACATGTGTGCCCAGTTTCAGAATGTTTAAAACCATTGGCAGACACGTCCATATCTATACCTGCCCCGGGCACAAATAGACATTTGAAAAGTGTCATTTCTGCCTGCCATCAACAGTATAATCACTCCCTCAATATTTCCTTCCATCTCAAAATACTACTACTGAGCATTTATATAGCGCTACCAGTCGTACGCAGCGCTGTACAGAAACATGTAAGAGACAGTCCCTGCTCATCAGAGCTTACAATCGAATTAAGACAAACTCAGAAGGCGTAAACAGGGGGAAGGAGGAGATCAGGTGAATCAGGATCCAAAGGCAGCAGCGAAGAGGTGAGCCTTCAACCTAGATTTAAAGAGGGTTAGC
The DNA here is from genome assembly GCA_033557465.1 of Ichthyophis bannanicus. Classification (NCBI taxonomy): domain Eukaryota; kingdom Metazoa; phylum Chordata; class Amphibia; order Gymnophiona; family Ichthyophiidae; genus Ichthyophis; species Ichthyophis bannanicus. Next base: position 66,420,776 of record CM066050.1, on the reverse strand, counting down.
GCAGGCACCTGGCGCACAGACACAGGTAGTTTGTTCCAGGCGTAAGGTGCAGCAAGGTGGAAGGAGCGAAGTCTGGAATTAGCAGTAGGAGTGGAGGGCATAGATAGAAGCAGTTGGTTAGAGGAGCGGAGTTCCCGGGAGGTGTTGTAGGGAGAGATAAGAGAAGAAAGGTAATGAAGAGCCGCAGAGTGAATGCATTTATAGGTCAGCAGGAGAAGTTTGAATTCGATGCGGAGACGGATAGGGAGCCAGTGAAGTGACTTGAGAAGAGGAGTAATATGGGCATGACGAGGCTGGCGGATGATTAGCCGTGCAGTGGAGTGTTGAACAGATTGAAGGGGAGAGAGATGACTTAAAGGGAGACCAGCAAGGAGTAGGTTACAGTAGTCAAGAAGGGAGGTGATTAAGGAGTGGTAAGCGTTTTAGTAGTGCGTTCAGAAAGGAAAGGGCAGATTTTGCTAATGTTATAGAGAAAGAAGCGGCAGGTCTTAGCTACGAGATGGATATATGTGGAGAAGGAGAGGGAGGAGTCAAAGACAACCCCCAGATTACGGGCCGAGGAAATGGGAAGGAGTACAGAGCTGTCCACAGAGACTGAGAAAGGAGGAAGGGGAGAGGAGGTTTTAGGGGAAAAGATAAGTTCAGTCTTGGCTATGTTCTTTTTTTTCAATATTTTATTCAAGTTTTCTTGAATAACAAAACATATGTCCAAAGGAACATAACAAAATAAACATAATACCAATATCCAAGGAAAAATATACACATCAAAAAACCCACATCAAGGAAGAGTGAATCCCTAGTTAAACCCATACAAAAACAGAAGAAAAACTGTAGCATTTTTTAACTCCACAATGGGGAACAATATATCTCACCACCCCTAATCCCCAACTACCTCCTTTTGAGTCAGAAAAGATTGCAATTAAGTAACATCAGTATATACAAAGGTTTATCCCTCAAAAGTAAGTATACAACGACAGGGAAATTTCAAGAAGAAAGAAGCCCCTAATGCCACCACACAAGCTTTTAACGCCAGGAATTGCTTACGCCTAACCTTGGTAGCCCTGCCCACATCCGGAAAAGCTTGAAGTTTTTGACCACAAAAAGGAATTTCTCGGTGTTTAAAGTAAGCTCGTAAAACACATAACTTAATGGATTCAGAGCCAAAAGTAACCACAAGGGTATTACGTTTGGAAATGACATTCTCAGAATCTTCCAAAAAAGCTGTAAGATCCTGACCAACCGAGAGGTCTGAGGAAAGCAAGGGACCCTCATCCTTGACTAAAGGAGAGGATCCCGAAGAGAGATAATACATATGGATAATGTCTAAATTCCTGTCAATTTTTAACACCTCAGTAAAATATGTTTTCAACAAAATATCAGAGGATAACAAATGAGTAACAGGAATGTTCAAAAAACGTAAGTTCTTAGCCCTGGACTGATTCTCAAGAACCTCCAGTCGATAAGAAAAAGAAAGAGAATCCAGAATTAAGGCAATATCATTATCAGAACAGGACTGGAGTTGAGAATCTGTCCAGGCTAAAGACTTAGCAAATGAGATCAATTGTTTATCAGTATATTGCATTTTACTGACGACATCATGGGTAAACTGGCAAAGGGAAGAAACAGTAGAAGATAAACGCATATCAATATTGTGAATAGCAGTCCAAATAGGGTTACCTCTCCAGATACTGGAGTCATGGCCGTCCCATCACGGGCACCCGGAGAGACAGGTTGTGGGAATGGAGGGGAAACTTCAGGAGACAAATCCAACAATGTAGACGAAAAAGGAGGGAGAGGAAATGGTGGTGGTGACCTAGAATGAGAGCTCAATGAAGCCCCTTCCGGTGACTCACCATCTTACCTCCTTGCACTTTGGCTCCAGATTTAGCAGACACTTTCACTTTCCGTTTGCCCATGGAAAAGCTCTAACCTCAAGCTCCTTAGCAGTGCTGAAGGGGCACCAAAGGGCGTGGCCTGCCCCTTGAATCATGCTCCTTAGGTTGCGACACACAGGCCGCGACATGCGGCCACATGTAGGAGCCACCGGACTAAGTAGAGGGATGGGGAGGGGTCCTCCACAGCCAGGACTGTCCTCCTTATGCCTGCCCATTCAGAGCAGGACCTCCAGGCACCTGCTACGCTGCTCCCACGGCGAAAGGCAACCACCGCGTCTGCTCCCCTGATCAAAATCACTCTCCACCAACCTCCTGCAGCCACTGGATTAGGTAGAGGGATGGGGAGGGGTCCTCCACAGCCAGGACTGTCCTCCTTATGCCTGCCCATTCAGAGCAGGACTTCCAGGCACCCGCTATGCTGCTCCCACGGCGAAAGGCAACCACCGCGTCTGTTCCCCCAATCAAGATCATTCTCCACCAACCTTCTGCAGCCACTGGATTAAGTAGAGGGATGGGGAGGGGTCCTCCACAGCCGGGACAGTTCTCCTTATGCCTGCCCATTCAGAACAGGACCTCCAGGCACCCACTACGCTGCTCCCATGGTGAAAGACAACTGCCGCGTCTGCTCCCCCGATCAAGATCACTCTCCCAGTCTTGGCCATGTTCAATTTCAAGTGGCAGTGGGACATCCAGGCAGCAATGTCAGAAAGGCAGGCAGAAATCCGGGACTGGTTTGCCGGAGAGAGGTCAGACGTAGAGAGGTAGATCTGGGAGTCATCAGCATACAGATGGTAATGAAAGCCATGGGAGGAGATAAGCGAACCAAGGGACTGGGTGTAGAGAGAGAAAAAGAGAGGACCCAAGACAGATCCTTGGGGTACGCTGACTGGGAGCAGGATGGGGGAAGAGGAAGAGCCACCAGAACACACACTGAAGGAGCGATGGGAGAGGTAGGAGGAGAACCAGGATAGAACAGAGCCCTTAAAGCCAAGTGAGGACAGGGTATCGAGGAGAAGGTTGTGGTCAATGGTGTCGGAGGATGAGGATAGAGTACAGGCCCTTGGATTTTGCCAGGAACAGGTCACTGGAGACTTTGACAAGAGCCGTTTCAGTAGAGTGCAAGGGACGAAAGCCAGACTGTAGGGGATCCAGGAGGGCATGAGAGGAGAGGAAGTCAAGGCAGCGGTAGTGAACTGCATGTTCAAGTAGTTTAGAAATGAAGGGGAGGAAAGAGATGGGTCGATAATTAGAAGGATAGTTGGGATCAAGTGAGGGTTTCTTGAGGAGAGGTGTGACCACAGCATGCTTGATGTCTGCAGGGACAGTTGCAGTGGAGAGGGAAAGGTTGAGGATATGAGAGATGGAAGGGACAACGGTGGTGGAGATGGGTGGGGATAGGGTCAGAGGAGCAGGTGGTGAATTTGGAGGAAGAAAGAAGGCGTGCAGTTTCCTCTTCAGAGATGACAGGAAAGGAAGAGAAGGTGGCAAGGGATGGGGGGGGGGAGTTGGGGGTGGAGAGGGGGAGGAGGGGAAGTAGCTGAGTTTGTGGGGAATTGGAGGGTGATCTTGTGGATTTTGTCGTGGAAGTAGTCAGCCAGAGTTTGGGCAGAAAGGGAGGAGGGATCAGAGGTGGAGGCACTTTGAGGAGAGAGCTGAGAGTAGTAAAGAGGCCACGGGGATCAGAGGCAAGAGAGTTAGTCAGATGGACATAATAGTCTTGTTTGGCAAGAGCTGTGGCTGATTGGAAAGAGACAAGCATGAATTTGAAGTGTAGAAAGTCTTCTGGGGAGCAGTGTTTGAGCCAAGTAAGCTCAGCAGAAAGGGCACAGGAGCGAAGATAGCGGGTAGTGGATGAGAGCCAGGGCTGGAGTGCAGAACGTCTCACAGGACGTGGGGTGGGTGGAGCGAGAGCATCCAGCACTGAGGAGAGTGCAGCATTATAGGAAGTTACTGCCTCGTCGACAGACTTGGATGACATATTGGAAGAAAGAGATGGAGAGATGGTGGAGGAGAGAGTCAAGGGATCAATAGCATGAAGGTTTCTGAATAGGTTGGAGGAGACAAGACGAGGCTGAGGCAGCGGGAGATGAAGATTAAAGCTTAAAAGGTGATGGTCAGATAAGGGAAGAACTGAGTTACGGAAGTTTGAGGGAGAGGAATTAGAAAAAAATATCAGGTCAAGGCAGTGGCCATGCTGGTGGGTGGGGGTAGTGGAATAAAGTTGGAGGTCAAGCGAGGAGGTAAGGGAGAGGAGCTTTAAAGCATAAGGATCAGAGGGGTTATCGACGTGAATGTTGAAATCCCCAAGAATGAGAGTGGGGGAAGAGGAATGCAGAAAGAGGGAAAGCCAGGAATTGAAGTCAGAAAGGAAGGCAGAAGGAGACTTGTCAGGAGGTCGATAAATAACTGTTACCTGGAGAGGGAGTGGAGTGAAAAGGCGAATGGAGTGGACTTCGAAAGAGAAGAAGGAGTGAGACTGGGGTAGTAGGAGGGGTTGGAATTGGCAAGAGGGAGAAAGTAGAAGCCCAACATAGTGAGGCCTTATTGTCTGCTGTTCTGCTGCTGTGTGTCCCTGTTTCTGAAATGACAGGCTGGGATGTGTATGTAGGAACATGTAGACATGCTTTTCCCGAAATACTGGCACTGGCACATCTATGTGACAGATACCGCAAATATCTGAATCTCACACATGCACATGTCTGAAATCGGCCTCTTTCCTATACATGTCTGGCCCATCATTCTGCATGTCCTTGTCACGCTCCATAATGCTGTGGACACGTTTATCTTGTGTGGTGGATGTAGGGTGATTTTAGCCGGCACTTACATGCATCCAGCATCTCTGCTGCCCCTCCCAGAGGCTTTCAGACATCTTGACATGGGTGTCTCAGATTTCACCTAAACGGCCTTTCTAAAATGTGTCTTCACATATGCAATAAGAATATTTTCTCTGTGTTAACTGTACAGCAAAATGCAGGGAATGCCCTCAGTAGTTAACAGAGATTTTGCAATTACCACACAGGAATTTTGGCAATTACTGCAAAGTAACTGGAAAACTTTAATGCAGCTTTGTAAAAGAGGCTCAGGGCAGTTTCTCCAAAAGGGTTAGTTTTGCATATACCATGACAGTCATGAACCGCACTCCTAAGCCCCAGGGTATGTGGAGTATGATCTCAGCCTCTCAAATATACTGCTGATGCTCAGCATAGGACTTGCATCGTGCCAAAGAGCGCCTTCCTCTGGAGTTTGTAAGATGTTACGTGTATGGGTAATTTATCAAGAGTGTTTGGAAATTCCTCTTAATCAAGTCTATGGCACCCAACACGATGAGAAATAACTCGGTATCTTTCTGCCACATTTTCTTGGTCTCTGGATTTGAATAGGACTGGAGATGAAGAATGATGCACTGACTCAGGAAGTCTATTCCAGGAGTGTGATGCAGCAAGGTTGAAGGAATGGAGTTTGGAGTTGGTGGTGGAGAAGGAAGGAGATAAGAGTGAATTACCTGATAAATGGAGTTCCCAAAGGACAGGGCCAGTGCAAACAATGGAGGTGCCCGAAGAGGGCCCTCCATCCTATTGCCTCCTGTTGTCCCCCACACCCCCATTGCCACCCCTTTCCGGGTTCTGCAGCTGCATCAGTGGCTCGCAAACTACGATGCACCATTTATCTACACACTTTGGCAGTACGTCGCGGTATTTTTCTTCTACTGTCTGCTATTTCTGCTCCCTCCAATACAGACTTCTGCTTTTGCATATAGTGGAAGTCTGCGTCAAGGGGGGCAGAAGTGTTAGATAGTAGGAGAAAGAAACCACGAGCAGCACTGGAGTGTGTAGGTAAGTGCTGCATCGCGGTATGCAAGCCATTGCCACCACTGCAGGTATCAGAGAGGGGCAACAGTGGTGGCAATGGGCACCCCAAAGGTTTGATGCTCTAGATGACCTCCCAGCTTGCCTGATGATAGCACCAGACCTGCCAAAGAGAGATGTATGACCTAGATTGGCCACTGTTGGAAACAGGATACTGGGCTTGATGGACCTTGGTCTGACCCAGTATGGCATATCTTATGTCGGAAGAGATAAGAGAGATGAGGTAATGAGGAGCTGCAGAATGAATGCACTTGTAGGTCATTAAGAGACGTCGGAACAGTATGTGGAAATGGATAGAAAGCCAATGAAGTGTCTTGAGAAGAAGGTTTTGTGAGCGTAGTGGCCCTGGTGGACTACAAGTCGTGCAGCTGAATTTTGAATAGATTTACATGGAGATTGTTTCGTGGGGGAATAGTGAGCAGCAGGTTGCAGTAGTCTACGTGGGAGGTGACGAGAGTATGGATAAGGGTACTGGTAGTGTGTTCAGCGTGAAAAGGACGGATTTTGGTGATGTTTTGGACAAAGAAATGGCAAGTTTTAGCAGTTTGTTGAATATGTGTAGAGAAAAAGAGGGAGACGTCAAAGACGACCCCATGATTATGAGCTGGGAGAATGAGTTTTATCCAGAGAAAGGGGGAAGGGGAGCGATGGGTTCAATATGAAGAGGGGCTTCTATCTTTGCATTTGCGTCCCACCTCCCTTATGATTTCTACATATCATCCATATGTAAATCGAACCCTTTAAAAAATAATTATTTGCACATGGATGCCATTTTCACATGCAAATGCCTGCTTTTACCTGTGGAAATTGCAAAGAAAGCTTCTAAAATAACTCCCTATATCCACAAAATAGATTTACATTTCAAACACTGCCTAGATGAAGGGTACCCTACAATCTTACTGTGCACATCGCAATAAAACTGCAGCTTCTCTCTTGCTCTCGGCAGCTCGGAAACCATTGACAGTGGATCAGTCTATTGAAAGATTTAATCCTGATTTTGATTTTTTTTTCAGATGCCATCTTGCGACTTACTGTTGTCCTTCCTCCGGAGCCTTTCCAGAAGAAAGAAGGTGTCGGCCAGTGATTCTCAGGAGTCAAGCCTTTGCCGCTGTCTGTCTACCTTGGACCTAGTGGCTCTGGGGGTGGGGAGCACCCTAGGGGCAGGGGTTTATGTCCTTTCAGGAGAGGTAGCAAAGTCAGACGCTGGTCCCAGCATCATCATCTCCTTTCTGATTGCAGCACTGGCCTCGGTGCTTGCAGGGCTCTGCTATGCAGAATTTGGTGCCAGAGTCCCCCTGACTGGGTCAGCTTATCTGTACAGCTATGTGACAGTCGGTGAGCTCTGGGCTTTTATTACAGGATGGAATTTAATCCTTTCATATGTCATAGGCAAGTGACTTCTAATCATACTTCTTTTCTACACTGAAGTGCCTGTAATCACACATACTAACATCCAAGAAACCTATGTCCCCAAATTCAGGGAGTTCATCTCATCACACAACTACCAATATCCTATATTTCTCACCCTCAGTGATTCATCGGTGTTCAGCTTCCTGCATCTTCCCAAGAGCAGGGCTTCTACAGTCCTCAGACACTGCTGTTTCTTGCTTGCTTCTGCTTCCCTTAAAGCAGGGCCCCCCCCAAACATGTCTTGGGGACTCCACAGTCAGTTGGATATGCATGTGATAAATGTACATACACTGGAAGTTCAGCACATGCAGATTTATCTCATGGATGTTTATTGTAGAAATCCTGAAAACCCAACTGGCTGTGGAGTTCCCAGAAGAGGTTTGGGAAGTCCTGACTTAAAGGTTTCTCTTCCCAGGGCGCCACATCCAAAGGGAGGTATCCAGAAATACAAGGCTCTTCCTACATACATCTGTAAAACGTGTCCACTTAAAGAAGGATAGAAAAAAGAATTTAAAAAACTAAGGTGTGTCCCATTCTAGTTTATGGAGAATAAAAGTCTTAGTCTTAGGCCCTTGAAAGATCAATCCAAAGAGAAATATTCTGAGATGGAAGAAGCTAAGGATATCTAAACACTGTCCAAGGCCAGACTAACACCATGGTGGGTTCTGGACATTGATTCGTTCTTTATATCTGCTCTCCAGGAACCTCCTTTCCTCCTCCTTCTCTAGGCTCCCCTCCAGATCACCTCTCCTAAAGTGGCTTGGGGAAAACTGAAGGAACTGGTCTTGGATATGGAGGGAGGGACATGCTGCTTGTGAGTGTGTGGATTGAGTATTGTATGTTTACAGGCTCTGCTTCCTGCACAGAACCCCAAAACAGGAGGGGCTACTATGCAGTCTATGAGTGTGCATGGACTTGTATTCAGTTGCAACCTGATGATATACTCAGGACCCAGGATCAGCCCCTCTAGCTTCCCTGGACGTCTTTGCAGAGACGAGCTGGAGTGGGTGTGACAAGGTGGATGTCCCGTCACAGAGGAAGACCCTAGAGAAATGGGTTAAGAGAAGAGGAAAGCAAACAGATACCCAGAGTTGTCCCCAAACCCAGGGTCTTGACATTGGCGGGAGGGTCTCTGATCCTGGAATGGTGGGGCAGGGAGGGGGAAAGCCCCTGGGAAACAGAGCAAGGGGTTAGTGAGATCTCCGAAACTAGGTAATATGGACCCAGCAGTATGGGAGGGAACCCCTGCCTCTGACATGGGCATAGAGATGGAACTCCCTTCAGAGGACTCCAAAAAAAATGGAGTGGGAACAGCCAGTGGTTGACTCTTTGACAGATATCAGATAAGGCCTGCCTGGGGTGGAAGTGGCATGAACTGGTACGTGGGAGGAGGCAGGCTGACCAGGCACCTGGAGGCCTGAGTCACTTACTTAGATGGACTTGGAACTGTTAAAAAGCTATTGAGTATATAGACTGTGTTAAAAGGAGTGGGTGGAGATCCACCTGCTGGTGAAGTGTATAGTGAAGAGGCATGATCTCATTTACATATACCCACTGGACCACTAAAGAGGAGAGTTTCCAGGACTTGGAGGAGGCAAGGAAGACACTAAGGGGCCGCGGTTCCGATAACGATCGGAAACCGCTACCGCGGCTTTGTAAACAAGCCTCTAATTCTGGTTCTGGGACAGTATCCAAGGAGGGGGGAATAGTAGAACTCTTTGCTGAGCAGAGTGGATGGAAATAACTGTTAATTTGTCTCTTCTCCCTGAGCGTACAGGGACAGCTACCCAAAAGCTCTCTAGCTCTGGGATCCTAGAAGGGAGAGTGCTGCAGTTTCTCTTAGTGACATCAAATGAAGTAGGATAGAGAGGCAGATGCCAGGAAAGGTCTTGCTGGAGACAGTGCTATCCTGTGAAAGAATTGCAAAAGCAGGAGATGACTCCCAGAGTACTAGTTCCAGGCCAGAGGAGCATCACATCACAACAGGCAGTAAGGGGTCTGGGAAAGTAACAACCAGATATTAAGGGGTATCAACTGTTGTACACTGCTTTGGTTGGTTAATAAATCTTAATATATAACTAAATAAATTAGTTTCACGTTTCTGTTAGCTACTTGCCTCCCTTAATAAGAGCTGCTGCCTGCTAATACTACCCTTGTTCCAAGTATCTCACAAGTGTCAGAAGTTGATCATTCTCAGGTGGAAGACATGACTGATCTGTGGGCCCCTCTTAATTATGATACCCTAGGCCTCCATCTGCCCTAATACTGTCTGCAGGTAACTGATTTCCCTGCTGTCCATGAGCTCAATGTAATTGACAAATTTGCTCTCCAGTACCCATATTCCTTGAAGGTTTTACATATATAAATCTCTGCCACTCCTTATGATCTTGGGCAAGTTGCTTAACCCCCCATTGCCTCAGGTACAAACAGATTGTAAGTCCTCTGGAGACAGGAAAATACCTATTGTATATGATCGTAACTAGTCTTGAGCTACTCGTGTAAAGGAGTAGGTAAATTCAACTTCCCTAGTCTCTCTTCACTGTAAGTGGCAGCTCTGCTTTCTCATGCCCGCTTGGTCAGCAACCAGCTCACTCTAGGTGAAACACACCTTACTGTTCAATGTGTCGACTCTGAGACACCCTGTGATCATGACCTTCACTGATGTTCATCTAGACAGGACTGATGGAAGTGGTTGTGTCTACCCAGGGACCTCCAGCGTTGCCCGAGCATGGAGTGCTACCTTTGATGAGCTACTTGGGAAACAAATAGAGAATTTTTTCAGAACTTCTGTGCCTCTGCATCTACCTGGACTGGCCGAGTATCCAGACTTCTTTGCTTTCTGCCTGATAATCCTACTAGCAGGTAGGGAACAGATTCAATTCCTTATTTCCACCTGAAGTGCAAGTGAGAAAAACAAACACAGAAATCAGACCAGGCAATAAAGTCTAACAAAGTTTTGCTGTTTGTTCTTACTAGAAATGTGCAAATGTTTTGGGGATGCACAAAACAGACTTGTTTTGTTAAAAAAAAAAACCCTAAAAGAAATTCCACAAAATTCATTTTGTTTTACATTTCAATATTTGCTATTGGCATTTGGAGCTATTTGAAACAGTGCACACTAGAAATGGTAACAAAATGCAACAAAAAATGTAATGAAACAAAAATTGCCAAAACAGACTAAACAAAAGCATAGAAACATAGGAAATAATGGCAGATAAAGACCATACACCTTATCCAATCTGCCCATCCATAAGAACTACTCAGTTCTACAATCCATTTCTCTTCCTCAGAGATCCTCGGTATTTATCCCATGTTTTTTTTAAATTCAGATACAGATTTTGTATCCACTGCCTCCAATGGGAGGCTGTTCCACGTATCAACTACTCTTTCCATAAAGAAATATTTCCTCAGATTGCTTCTGACTGGAAAGGGAAGAACCAGAGCTCAAGTACCCCAAAGCTGCAGAATCAGTGACCACAAGGAAACGAAGGGTAGTGGTGGTTGGAGACTCTCTTCTGAGGGGTACTGAGGCGTCCACCTGCCTACCAGACTTGTTGTCCAGAGAGGTATGCTGTCTGCCTGGTGCCAAAATCCAAGATGTTACAGAGAGTTTGCCGAGACTCATCAAGCCCACTGACTATTACCCAATGTTGCTAATCCATGTTGGAACAAATGATACTGCCAGGTATCCCTAAGAACGTATCAAAAGTGACTTCATGGCTCTGGGACGGAGGGTAAAACAGTTAAGTGCACAGGTGGTGTTCTCTTCAATCCTCCCTGTTGAGGGTATAGGCCAAGGCAGAGAGGCTCGCATCCTGGAGATGAATGCATGGCTGCGTGGATGGTGTCATCGAGAGCGTTTTGGTTTCCTAGACCATGGGATGCTGTGCCAAGGGTTGCAGAGCAGAGATGGCATCCATCTGTCCAAGAAAGGTCAACGCGTCTTCGGTAGTAGACTGGCTAATCTACTGAAGAGGGCTTTAAACTAGATTTGTTGGGGATGGGTGAAGAAAGCCCCTAGGTAGGTGAAAGCCCCCAGGCATGTGATACATTAAATACATTTATTGAAATGGGTAACAGGGGTAACATATGGAAAGCAGTGTGTATAAATGCCCGTAGCATGGGAAATAAGATCCCTGATGTTAAAGCTTTAGTGGGAGTGGCGGACTTGGATTTAGTGGCAGTTACAGAAACATGGTTCACAGAAAACCATGATTGGGATGTAACTATACCTGGCTATACTTTATTCAGAAAGGACAGGGTAGGAAAAAGGGGAGGAGGAGTGGCACTATATGTAAAAACTACTATTAAAGCTCTAGAATTACAGAGCTTAAAAGGGAGAGAGGAGGCATTGTGGGTTAAACTAGAAAGAGGGAAAGAGAAATCTATTTGCATTGGTGTGATATACAGACCTCCCTCACAAGAGGAAGAGGTGGACAGAGAGTTAATTGAAGACATACACAGCATTGCTAGGAAAGGAGAAGTGCTACTGATAGGAGATTTCAATATGCCAGATGTTGATTGGCACATTCCTGCTGCAGTATCATCTAGAAGTAAGGAGATCCTGAATTCTCTACAGGGAGAACTATTCAGGCAATTGGTAACAGACCCCACACGTGAAGGGGCCATACTGGCCTTGGTGCTTACCAATGGTGAAAGTGTTTCTGATGTTGTAGTGGGAGATCATTTTGCATCCACTGATCACCAGATGGTGTGGTTCAGTATTAGGACTAGGGCTGTTAGAATCCATTCAAAGGTGAGGATCTTAGACTTTAGGAAGACTAACTTTGCCAAGATGGGCCAATACCTCAGGGAGTTGTTAGTGGGATGGGAACAGCTGGGGGATGTAGAAAAACAGTGGGCAAAACTGAAAGGGGATATTTTAAGGGCAAACAACCTTTTTGTTAAAATGGTAAATAAAGGTAAAAGGAAAAGGAGACCGCTATGGCTTTTGAAAGAAGTAGCTGAAAAAGTGAAGAAAAAGAGGGAGGCCTTCATGCAATACAAGAGATCACAGAGAGAGGAAGACAGGCATCTATATTTGGAAAAACTTAGAGAAGCTAGCAAAGTAGTCAGGAAGGCAAAGATTCGAAAGGAGGAGGAAATAGCCAATGCAATAAAATGGGGGGATAAGACGTTTTTCAGATATGTTAGTGAGAAGAGGAAGGGCAAAAGTGGTATTATCAGACTCAAGGGTTCAGGGGAAGAATATGTAGAAGCTGATGAGGATAAAGCGGAATTGCTTAACAAATATTTCTGTTCTGTGTTCACAGATGAAGGACCAGGAGCAGGACCTAAGAAAACACCCACAAATAAGAACAGAAGCGAGGGACACCTTGAATAATTGTCAGAAGACTGTGTTTGTGAGAAACTAGCTAAACTTAAAGTAGACAAAGTGATGGGACCGGATGGAATACACCCTAGAATACTGAGGGAACTTGGGGACGTTCTAACAGCTCCACTGACTGACCTTTTCAATGCCTCGTTGGAGTCAGGAGTGGTGCCAAAGGACTGGAGAGAGGCTGATGTGGTGCCTTTACACAAAAGTAAGGATGTGGTCGAAAACTACAGGCCAATTAGTTTAACTTCGGTGGTGAGTAAATTATTGGAAACGCTGCTGAAAGAGAAAATAGTGAGGTTCCTGGAGTCCAGCGGATTACAGGATCTGAGGCAGCATGGATTCACCAGAGGCAGGTCTTGTCAGACAAATCTGATCGGATTTCTTTGACTGGGTGACCAGGGAGTTAGACCGAGGGAGAGCCCTAGATGTGGTGTATTTAGATTTCAGTAAAGCCTTTGACACTGTTCCTCACAGGCGACTTATAAACAAACTGAGCACCCTAGGGATGGACCCTAAAGTTACTGCTTAGGTTAGAAATTGGTTGGGTGGGAGGTGACAAAGAGTACAGGTAAATGGAGCTCTCTCTGAGGAGAAGGATGTTACCAGTGGTGTGCCCCAGGGATCTGGTCCGATTCTTTTTAACATCTTTTAACATCTTTGTTAGTGATATAGCAGAAGGGCTGTCGGGTAAGGTTTGCCTCTTTGCGGATGATACCAAAATCTGCAATAGAGTAGACACCCAGGAAGGTGTAGATAACATGAGGAGGGATCTAGCTAAGCTTGAAGAATGGTCTAGAATTTGGAAGCTGGGATTTAATGTTAAAAAATATAAGGTCATGCATTTAGGCTGCAGCAATCCAAGGGAGCAATATAGTATAGGGGGTGAAGTACTTTTGTCCACTAAAGAAGAGCGGGACCTAGGCGTGGTTATGTCTGATGATCTTAAAGTAGCTAAACAGGTAGAAAAGGTGACAGCAAAAGCTAGAAGGATGCTTGGGTGCATAAGGAGAGGAATGGCTAGCAGAATAAAGGAGGTGATAATGCCTCTGTATAAGTCTGGAGTGGAGGAGTAACCTAGTGGTTAGAGCACTGGCTTGGTAACCAAGCAACCAGGGTTTGATTCCCGCTAGCACTCCTTGTGGCCTTGGGCAAGTCACTTAACCCTCCATTGCCTCGGAAGAAAGGCCTGGCAATCTACGTCCGGTGACACTGCCAAGAAAACCCAGGAGCTTATGGTTTGCCAGGAGTCAGGACTGACTTGAAGGCACACATTGCATTGCATAAGTCTTTGGTGCGACTTCATTTGGAGTATAGTGTGCAATTCTGGAGACCGCACCTTCAAAAGGATGTGAACAGGATGGAGTCGGTGCAGAGGGTGGCTACTAAAATGATTAGTGGTCTTCATTATAAAGCATATGAGGACATACTTAGGGATCTTAATATGTACACCTTAGAGGAAAGGCGGGATAGAGGTGATATGATTGAGATGTTTAAATACCTCCATGGCATAAATGTTCAGGGAGAGGGCCTCTTTCAATTGAAAGCAAGTTCTGCTACGAGGGGACATGGGATGAGGGTGAAGGGAGATAGATTCAGGAGTGATATGCGGAAATATTTCTTTACGGAAAGAGTAGTGGATCCGTGGAATAGTCTCCCAGTGGAGGTGGTAGAGATGAGGGCAGTAACTGAATTCAAAAAAGCATGGGACAAACACAGAGGATCTCTAAAGGTAAAAAGGGGAGTGTTGTAGTTGTTGATATGGAAGGACAGACTAGATAGGCCATGTGGTCTTTTTCTGTCGTCATATTTCTATGTTTCTATCTCCTATGACCCCCTCATTCCAGAGCTTCCTCCTGTGCATTTATTCTATGGAGATATTTAAATGTCTCTATCATATCACTCTCCTGCTTTTCCTCCAAAGTATAAATACTGAGATCTTTAAGTCTATCCCCATAAGATGAAGACGACTGATCATTTAGTAGCTGCCGTCTGGACTGCCTCCATCCTGGTTATAGTCTTCTTAAGGTGCAGTCTCCAGAATTGTACCCAGTACTCCAAATGAGGTCTCACTAGAGACTTGTAGAAAGGCACTATTAACCCTTTTCCTTCTGGTCATTACTCTCCCTGTGCACCCAGGCATCCTTCTGGGTGTGCTCACCCTAAGGTAAATAAGGCCAACCGAAAGCCTCTTTTCTCTACTCTCCCTCAACTACAAAAAATTTAATTTAACTAAACAGGCTACATGATGCATGGAGAATATCTATGGATCGCTTTTTCTCTCTTTTCTTTATTTGTAGATAGTATTGGGCTCGTTGATCTTTACATTATCTCTCTATCAGGACATTTGAGCTGAGAAAAAAACCAACTCAAGATGTTGAATCTCAGTGGCTCCATCTTGCAGGAAATGAAAATGAATAAGTGTGAATGTTATAAGTACATAAAAAGTGTCATGCTCGGTGTGATTAATGCTCCATCTAGCCCAGCATCCTGTCTCCGGCAGTGGCCAGTCTGGGTCTCCGGGATGTACTTGGCAGATTCTAAGTAGGAAATCCCTTCCCAGCTGCTCACTCCCAGAAGTAGAATGTGCTAGGGAGGGCCATTCATTAGCGGATTTAGCGCACACTTGGTTCATTGATGCACCTTTAAGAATTTAGAGTTTTCTAAATTGATTTAATGTGTGTTTACCTATGAATTCACACACGTGCAATTGCTTTGCATAACTTAAAAAGTTGTTTTGCACATTACAATCTTTTTTATTAAAATTAATGCTTGAAATGAATTGGAAATCAGGAAAAGTCCAAAATATATGAAAATGAACTGAACATTTTTGCCTGTTCACATCCTTAAAATTTGGTTATCCTCACCTCTGCCTTGCAAAGTTGTAATTCCTTTAAAAAGATTTGATGGTACTGTATCAGTGAGCTGTCTGTGGTTTTCAGTGCCATCAGAACTCAAAAACAGCTGCTAGTATCTAAATTCTAACTAGTTTCCCAAATGCCTCTGTGAGCTGTCTTTCAGTAACCCTAAACATATTGTTGATGGCACCCCTGGAAAGGAACAATCATTGCTGTGACTTCTGGAGCCATTGATGCAACATCAGAAAATGACAGCAATGTGATCGGAGAGTTGTCACCCTTTTGCCTCCTGACATTAGAAAGTAATAACAGGAAATTGCTATGAGTATGACAATGTTTCGTTTTCTTTTTTTTTTTGGCTTCTCAGGGCTCCTCTCATTTGGAGTGAAAGAATCTACAATGGTAAATAAGGTGTTCACAGCTGTTAACCTGTTAGTATTGGGGTTCGTTATCATTGGTGGATTCATCAAAGGGGATCTCCTGAACTGGACAATGAGTGAGGGAGATGTATGGAGAACTGCTGCGGGCGACGTGAGGTGAGAACAGTAACTGGAATGACCTAGCAAAACGTTCTTAAGGAGCAGGTTTATTAAGCCCCACACTAGCAATTCAGATTTGGGCAGCATTACTAATGCGGGGTACCACGCTAGATGCAAGGGGGTGGAGACAGTCATCTCCCTGAATTTAGCACAGCTTGCCATGTTAATACTGCCATGGAGAGCAACTTCTACCACCGTGCTGGTGGTATTTGCTCCCCGTCGAACGCCAGTGGCATGGGCTAGTGGCACGTCACCCATGTTCCGTCCAGATGTGCGCTGCCCAGGTAGCACAGAGTTTTAGTGTAGAGTTCCATGCTACTTTTTAGCGTGGTGCCAAAAATATCCCACTACGCTCATGTGACACAGGCAGCATTCTTTAGTAAGCATATTTATTTGGTCCTATTTGTTATCATACATACATAAGATACATCATTATAAAGTATCAATCATAAACTAATAAAAACAAATGTAATAAATACAGTTACCCACAAAAGAAAGATACAGAATCATATACACAAGGCAAGCAATAAAATGTTATTAGGTGATTGTCGTATACATTTTGAATTATCTTCGCTTATAGAAACTGGATAGTAAATGATATAAATAAAATAATAACAAAAACAACTAATAAAATATTAGATCAGGAATGATTTGATCAAGCATCAGTTAGGAATATACGGAGCAACAGATCAGATGAGCTGAAACTGAGATATCCCTGTGTGAGATTGGAGCCGTAATGTTCAATAACCAAAATGTGCATTTGGTTCACTAAGGCACCTTCAGTTTTAGGGGCATGCTTACTAAAAGGCCCATGGCTAGTGTGTGGTTGACTGAAAGTAAGCACAGGAGTGGTGCTCAAACCTCACGGGCAAATGGAGGCAGATCCGGCATTTCTTCACGTTACTAGAGTGGGTATCATTGTCTTTGGTACGATCAGCGTGAGTGCAGTTTACATCACCCACACAAAGTGCCACATTGATGGGCAGCACTTGCCAATAATGCCTGCACTACCCATGATGTGGACGGTCCACCCAAGAACTGCCCGTTCTCCACCCCAACCTGTGCTGCTTGGGTAGCATGGGATTTTTTGCATGGCTGAATTTTCAGCACATGGTGCTTTTTACCACCATATACTTGGCACGTGCAGAACCCTGTGCTACCCAGTAACGCACTTTAGAAAACATAGAAACATAGAAACATGACGACAGAAATAGACCACATGGCCTATCTAGTCTGTCCTTCCATATCAACAACTACAACAGTCCCCTTTTTTCCTTTAGAGGTCCTCTGTGTTGGTCCCATGCTTTTTTGAATTTAGTTACTGTCCTCATCTCTACCACCTCCACTGGGAGACTATTCTACGGATCCACCACTATTTCCGTAAAGAAATATTTCCGCAAATTGCTCCTGAATCTATCCCCCTTCACCCTCATCCCATGTCCCCTCGTAGCAGAACTTGCTTTCAATTGAAAGAGGCTCTCCCCCTGAACATTTATGCCACGGAGGTATTTAAACATCTCAATCATATCACCTCTATCCCGCCTTTCCTCTAAGGTATACATGCCCTGTAGTTTGAAAAAAAATGAATGTAACGTGCATTAACCTATGAATTAACATGCATATCTATTTCCGTGCTTGGAAAAGTTCTAATGCAGGAAAAACATTTATTAGCATGCACATATGCAAAAAATGAAAACATTAATGAAATCCAGGGAAAAAAGCCAAATATCATAAAAGCAAACTGAATTTGTTTGCCTTTAGGCCTCCTTGTTCATTAATGTTTTTTCCACCTGTTCAATATATCCGCAAACACTTTCCAGGGCCTTCTGCTGGGCCTGCTAACTGCATCCATTTTTGCTGGGAGATTAGTAATTGTGGGTTCTCTGCATTCATGTGTACACATTTGGGTAGTGCAGCATTTCATTTCCTTACATTTTGGCAAATCCAGCTGGGAATGTTGTCAGGCAAAGCCATGTTGCAGCATGATGAAAGATACATAGCTCGTATGTAATCACGCATTAACTCATAGGGGTGTTAGACAAGGGGCCTTCCAGATATGCCCACACCCTCCAGATCCAGAGATGAGTATTTCATGACTTTCATAAACTTTTTAATTGTTCTAGATTTATAAAATCACAAATATTAAAGTTCCCCAATGCTTGGGTCTGGTGTAAATAATGATTTGCCAGTCTAGTGATCCCAGTTTGCAGTTTTAACAACTTCTGCCTTTATAAGGGCAGCAGGCATTGGAGACAAGGGATTTCTACTACCATATTATTATATATTTAACTATATTAAAAGCGAAACTGGGTCTTCACCCACCAACATTGCAGACATACACAAGAGTACTAATGACGTGCACCTAGATAGCAATTAAAAATGTTATTTCAAAACTCTTTTAGTCCCCTCACTTCTTATGTAAAGTTTTGTAAGTGTTACAACCTGCTTCACGCATACTGTGGTGGGTCCCAAGAAGGTGAATCAGATTAGAAACTGACCGAGTGATAGGCCATGGAGGGTGGTGGTAAATGAGTTTATATTGACAAAAGAAGGACGTTATCAGTGCATTGCCTCAGGGACCAGTCCTGGTTCCAGTTCTATATTTAATAGGCGCACAGGCTGGCATGCTTGCTAAAGAAGAGAAGAGGAGACCCTGTATCATTACAGTTCTGGCCACTAAACACAGCAGAAATTGTCCTCTCCCTTGAATACAGGAAAGTCACAATAGATTTTTGCCTCCTGATGCAGTAAGTCCAGAGACATGGTCGGCTTTAGGGTAGGGGGAGCCCCAGGGGTGTTGTGCAGTCAGGGGTGCCCCTGGGAGTACATTGCACGATCCCCCGCTGATCCAAATGACGCTGAGTGTGCTCAAACCAGAAGCACTGCCAACCCAACCTACCCCAAGTGCATGCAGACAAGAACGACCGCATAGCAGTGCAAACCTGACCCCTCCACTTACATAACATGCCGTCCCTCTCCAGAAGGGGTTCCCAGAGAACTGGCCCTGAGAGGACAGGATTGCATTTTTGATTCTAGAGCCACGCGCTGAGTATTACTGGTCATAATTTCCCCCATGGAGAATCATTTTACTAATTAAGAAATCAAGGTATTTCCTCTTATGCTCTTTGAATTATGTTTTTTCCAGTGTGGTTTGATTTGAATGTTGTATATTGTTTGTTTGTTCTTTCTGTCATCCTCTGTCTATTCACTTCTGGGTGTTGAGAGTTAGGCGATTACAGCCTTAGCGGAATATCACAGAGATTTGCCTTTGCCTTTCGATAACCACAGTACCCATCCAACTATTAGTCAGGCCTATCCCCCAGTTTGCATCTGAGACTCCTTTATTTTTTTTTCTTCATAAATGTATAGCTCACTAATATGGGGTGAAACCCACCCTCAGCAAGGTACAGAAAACGTAGTGCTCAGGCTGTCCGAAGACAGCGTAATTGTCATGTGCCATCCCGTCGATATCGACTCCTGGTAACTCTTCCATTTGGATAATTGTCCATACTGTAACTATCCCCTGGGTTTTATTGGCAAGGCGTCAGCAGCAGTAGATTGCCAGGCCTTTCTTCTACACAATAAGAGCAACTGGCATTGCAACGTGGTCTCCCATCCAAGTACTAACCGGCTGGGCACAACCCTGCTTAACTTCCAAGCTCAGAAATCCCCACAGCTGCTTCAAACTCAACACAAAGATCACTCATATAAAACATCACTTTTATAGCTGGGGGTAAAAAAGAACCTCAGAACCACACCAAAAGACTCTTCAGTCTATTTAAGGCTTCATCTGGTAGTACAATCATAGGTCCAAAAAAACCCTTTTTATAAAATTGCGCACTTTCAAAAAAAAACTTGAAACAATTATCACAGTCACTCAGTTCAATGAATAGCCCTACTTCATCCGAGGTATATTTGATGATAAAATGAGTTCAAAATTAGATATTATACATTTTGTATTTATCTATTGTAAAATCTCACAGAAAACTGAACTCCTGTAGCTTGATGCACGTTTACGTTTCACTACCGCTTCCTCGGGAGATGAGCTCCTATGTCCAAAACGTTTATATTTGTGCTGAGTTCGAAGTAGCTTTGGGGATTTCTGAAATATATTGCTCTACCAGTATCTAATACTTTTGCACAGAGTTTCTAGGGTCAGGCAGTAGTGCAATGGCATGACCATAGTCAACATAACTACTTAATTTGTAGTAATAATAATCATCAAAGACTTTGCCATTGTGCTCAGTCAGAATATAACAATAAGATATGCTGTAAGCCAAAGGTTTAACAGTTGTACCCTGCATGGAATTTCCAATTAATGGCAAATCCTCTTGTGAGAGATTTTCTGTGTGGATTATACTGAGCTGCTTATGTGACTGTTAGTTGTATGGAAGATTTTATGTTTAGCCTTTTATTTTCTTCTCAGACATAACCAGTCTCTGGCCAATATCACAAGTAACTTTGGAGTTGGAGGTTTCATGCCGTACGGCTTTAGTGGGACCTTGGCAGGAGCTGCTACTTGCTTCTATGCCTTTGTTGGCTTTGACTGTATTGCAACTACAGGTAAATATGAGAATATTTAAGAGGAGGTCTTTGTGCAGAAATGTTATGAGGGCTGTAAGCAATCTCTAGGAGAAAGTTCTCATGTGAACACAGTGTGAGGGCTGTAAGCAGTTTCAAAGAGGACAGTTTTATGCACACATGATGTAAGGACTTTAAGCAGTTCCTAAGAGGACGTTCACATGCATGCTTGGTGTGAAGACTCTAAGAGGTTTCTTGGAGAACGAATTCAACTTCATGCACACAAGGTGTGAGAACTGTAAACAGTCTCTAGGAGGACGTCTTCAAGCACCTGAGACGAGGTGTTTCTTAAAAGAACAGTAGCATAGAAAATTGGACCAAAAAACTACTTTTCAGCAACAGGCGTGTTTCCCAGCTCAATTAATACTCACACTTAGAGGGCTAATGTGCCGACTTGATGGTGACAAAATGCCACTACCTTTACGTCTTCACCACTGTTCCCTCTAAGCTGTGCGCGTGTGCGCGCGCACACACATCGCCGAGCGAGCGCACATACTTTACAACAGAGCGCACAAAAATTACAGTTCTGATTCTGATAGAAGACAACACAGACATCTTAAAATTTAAAAGTTGTTGTGTATTTACGGTTTTCACAAGTTCTACAGTATTTTCTAGTGCAATCAATGTGGTGTACATACTGTATTCTGATGTGTAGTAAAAGTTTAAAGTATATAACTCAGAGTGTCGTTATGTGGCGCACAAAAATTTAACCTTCCTTCAAAAGCTGCACAGCTGATATTTTATGCGCACACAGCCTACAGAAAATTAGAGGGAACATTGGTCTTCACTGCCCCCATATTTAGTGTGTAAAGTGCTAATAATGCCCTAAATATCTCAGTTAAGAAAATATCTAAATTCTTGCATTATTCATTCTTTAAATCTTCATACAATGACGTAGTGAACCATTGAAGTGAAGGTAGCAATATACAACTAATTCTTAGCTTCACGGCGCTGAAAACCGCTCCTTCCGGATGTCAAATCAATGGCTCACACAGCATTTGGTAGACTTTTAAAGCTCTTCTTAATGAAAGCTATCTTGCTATAATGTGAAGCGAACATCCATTCTGAGGGAGCCGTGTTATTGTGCTGGGAAACACGCCTGTTGCTGAAAAGTAGTTTTGGGGTCCAATTTTCTATGATATTGATTTAATTATTTTTGGTTCCCATTTTGGTGTGGTCTTAAAAGAACAGCCCATTAAGTTCTTCATTTTATTCTTGAGCTCAAAATACTGTATGATACATGTCACACCAGGGTATTTTTGACTCACTTTTAGATAGCAGGCTCTCAAATGTATTTATTGTATTTATTTCAAGGGTTTTTATACTGCTTTATCTTAGATTTAAAGCGGTTTACATTGTAATTAAAAATAGAACATACTGTACATTGTAACATTAAACAGGAACAATAACTTGGAGGCATACCATGTAACAGGGTTAGGCATTTTAACTATATACATTGGTATGTGTGCTATTAGTATGTGTTGAGTGTGAGGTGTGGGGGGTAGGAGTAAGGAAAGTGTATGGTAGGAGTAGAGAGGGGGACTTGGGTACATTAGGGGGTCTGTTTACTAAGCGTGCTAGCGGCTTCCATGCAAAATCCAGAAAGGGCATTCCATAATGAAGGTGCCTATATGGAATATGCTCTATTGCACGTTATCTAGTTGGATTATTTTCTTGTGGTTGGGATGGTGAGTAGGTCTTTGTGACTTGATCTTTTTGTTCTATTCTCTGGGTCCTTGTGGATTAGTGGTTGCAGGATGCTTGGAGATAGAGTATGTAGGATTTTGAATGTGATAACCAATATTTTGACTTTGGCATTGGGAGCCAGTGAATTTTGAATTTTGTACTGGGAGCCAGTGTAGTTGCATAAGCGTAGGCGTTAAGTGGTCATGCCATTTGGTTCCTGTAATGGTTCATGCTGCAGCATTTTGGACCATCTGGAGGGGTAGAATTATATGTTTTGGGAGTTCTTTGTACATTAGATTGCAATAGTCCAGGATAGGGGTTATCATGATTTGGCACACTGTTCTGAAATCATAATCATTAAGCAGAGGTTTGAGTTTGTGCATGATTCTCATTTTGTGGTATGCTGCTCTTGTAGTTTTGTTGATGTGCGATTGGAAGTTTAGTTTTTGGTCCAATATAATTACTAGGTATTTGACTTCAGATTTAACAGTGAGTTCCCTGTCTTGTATTTTAAAGGTTGTGGGTGGAGTAAACGTGGCATTTCTGGTAATGCAGAGGACCTCTGTTTTATTGTAGTTTATGTATGGGTTCTGTATTTCTAGCCACTGTGCTATTCATTGCCACCAGATATTCTGTTATTTGTGTGCAGTTGGGATGTTCTGTGTTGAAGGGGGTATAAATCATTATGTTATCTGCATAGATGTTATAGTATATGTTGTAGGTTTTTATTATGTCACGTAGATATATGTTGAATAGAATTAATGATAGGAATAAGCTCTGTGGCAGTCCTTGGGATTGGATTATTGATTTTGATCTCTGTAGGCTACATTTGACGTGTTGTTTTCTGTGTGTCACATATGAGATGAACCATTTGAGTGTGTGCCACATAGTTCTATGTCTGGAGTCGTCTTAGTAAGATGAGGTGGTTGACTGAATCAAAAACAGCTGTGATGTCAATGAAGATCAGGAGAAATCCTTGTCTGATGTTGTCTATGCCCATGATTAATCTGTTGAGGAGTGGTATAAGGAGTGTTTCCACCCCATGATTAGGTTTAAATCCATGTTGGTGTTGGTCTAGTGGGGCATGTTGGTCTAATTGATCCTGTAGCTGTTGTTGGACCATTTTTTCTATGATTTTGCTAAGGAATGGTAAACTTAAGATGGCTCTATAAGCACTTGGATCCTTGGGGTCAAATATTTTGAGATAGTATGTGAATTGATATTTTGAGAAGGATGTTAAAAAGAGTGACTAGACTAAAATCACATAGATGTCCTCAGACCAGATAGATCAGGCAAAAGGTATCTAACTTTCAAATGTTATTTTCAGGGACTTCTTGAGATATGAGTAGCAGAAATTAGGAAGGCATTAGTTTTGTAGCATGCAATAAAAGGGGCTAATTTGTTTTGGCTTTTACTGCCTTCTGTCTTCAATCATTCCCCTTTCCTCTGCCCCTGCTCTCAGAAAGCATGTCTGGGCACCTCTGGGAATCCTTTCTGGCCCAGGGTTTGAAGGGATGCTTTCTCCAATGCACACCTTCAGTGCTAGTTGGCAGGAGTCATCATAATAGCGGTCTTCCTTCTTTCCCTTGATCTGAATGCACCACCTCCACGAAATGAGGGTCAGTGCGACTCAATATGTACTAGATGGCCATCAATAGCCCCAGTGTTCCCAGGTGCTCATTTCCACCAGTTCCGCCCTCTCCAGGACCAGCAATGGTCGCAATACCATTTAAGTGGCAACACAGCACTTACCCAAACTCTCTGGTGCTGTGTTGCCACGCCTTCGCTCTATGATCTGCCGCTTGCACCTCCTGTGAAGCAGACCTCCTTGCATCGGAGAGGGTGGAAGCTGCAGATCATAGAGGGAAGGGACGGTAGTGCAGCACCAGAGAGTTCAGGTAAGCAGTGTTGCCATTAAAATGCTATTGCCGCCGCTGGAAGGGTGGCATCAGCAACAATGGGGGCGGGGGGTGGAGAGGATTGAGGGCTCACCTAGGACACCTTGTATCGTTTCATCAGTACTGCATGGAATGCTCAGGCCCCCTAGCCCCGATGAATGGGTCAATCCGGTCTTGTATTCTCCAGCAGAGCCTGATGCTGCTCTATGACCCAAAGGGCAAGTACAGGACATCTGATTGCACTGGGAAGTTTAACGTGTGCGGTGGTAAAAGCATATGGTCATGAACCACTGACGTTCCCTTCTGGTATTGAAGAATGAATTTTAAATCCCATCATATCTTAAACAGCTTGATTTTCATGTACAGTAACTAATCAATCATCACATTGTGAAAACGTAAAATGCAGATTTTGACTGAAGGAATTGACAAGGCAAGTGTCTTTTTCCCAGGGGAAGAAGTAAAAGACCCACAGAAATCAATCCCGCTTGGAATTGTCATTTCCCTTTCTGTCTGCTTCCTGGCCTATTTCGGGGTTTCATCTGCTTTGACCCTCATGATGCCCTACCACCTTCTGGATGCCAAGAGTCCATTGCCTGTGGCATTCGAGTATGTGGGATGGAGCGTGGCCAAGTACGTGGTGGCCGTAGGATCACTCTGTGCCCTTACCACCAGGTAAGTAGTCACCTGTCCGTTGAAGTATGAAGCATTCCCAGATTACGTCATTCGTTCGGGGTGTCTAAAGTTAGTGGACAAAAGATGTAACACAGAAATACTCAAAATATTAACAGTGAAATAGCATCTGCATTCAATGGTTCTTCACTTAACACACAATTAAACTCTGGAATTTGATACCAAAAATTTGGGCAAGGATACTACTAACAGAGCTGAGCTCAAAGAAGGTATGGACAAGTTTCTGGAGGGCTAGCGGAAGTACCAGTCAATATCATAAACTGGCATAAATGGGCATTCAGAGATGAACTTCCTTACGTCCCCAATTTCCCCACCCCTCATTTCTGTGCATCGGACACTAAAGATGAGTACATGGGTTGTGCCATATAGTGCATGTACATATCCACAATGACGACATTTGTCTCTCCCCAGTACTGCTCGTTCCTTTCCCCGACAGCGGCATTCTGACCTGCTGAGCAGTTTCCACCTCTACAGCTTGCATCTGTTTGCTCCACGGCCTGGATAAATATCAGGAACAGCATGTGTACCATACTGCTGAAGTGCATGTGCGTGTCTGCACACACTATTTGCTGTTCCCACAAGTTACTGAGTTGCTATTTGCCCTCCCTGCCCTGAGTGTGCATGAGTTGCTTTGATCACACATGATTAGACTGTAACATGGACTGTTTGTGTGTGCTGAGCCTGTTTTTCAGATCTTGTGCATTATGTACTCTTCAAACAGCCCTCCCCTCTCATCTCCTCCCCCAATCATAGAAACACAGAGAACCAGGACAGGCAGAAGTACACATACAAACAAATGTGCCCATGTACACCCATCAAGCATGCACAGACACACACAAAATGGAGGAATAGCCTAGTGGTTAGGCAACAGGCTGGGAGCAGAAAAACCACTGTTCAAATCCCACTGATGCTTCTTGTGACCTTGGGCAAGTCACTTAACCCTCCACTGCTTCAGGTGCAAACTTAGATTGTAAGTCCTCCAGGGACAGGGAAATGCCTACAGTACCTGATTGTAACTTGCCTTGAAGTATTACTGGAAAGCTGTCAGCTAAATACAAATATTTAAAATAAACACAAACTGATGTGGATATATACAACCATGCACGGAGATACCTGCCTACCGGCAACATAGAAGAAATCTAGATGGGTGGGCAAGTAGGTACACAGAGAGGAGCTGGAAAGAATTCCATGAGGTATGCTCTGCCTGCTTTCTCTACTTGTTTGCTTTAGTGCATGCTAATGGTAGGCAATGACCATCTGAATACAGGAGAAGGAGAAGCTGCACTAGTTAGAACAATGAGCAGGGAAGGAGGGAAACAAGGTTCACATCCCATTCTTACCACCAACGCTCCCTGTGACCTAAGGCAAGTCACCTTGGGCCCCTTTTACCAAATGTGTTAAGCAGTTAGCAAAGGAATTAGCACTGTCCAAGTGCAATCTTGGACACCTAAGCCAGAACGTCTGAAAAAAATGCAGGCATGTCCAAGTGCTGATGTGATTTCACAAACCTGGAAGTACCCAATAGGGGCATCTACTTAGACATCCCCAGAACCGTATTACAGCACTTGGCTGTCTAGGATAGCAAATTGGTTAGATTAGTGGGTTAGGAATAGGGCAGCCAGGGCTCAAATTCCACTGCTGCTTTAGTTGAACATTTGCTGAGTACTGGGGATGATAGTCTGGATGTTTTTCAGCCTAAACGAGTGCTTTTTGGATACTTGTTCATCACTACGTGTGCCTCAGAGCTGGTTTAAAGTGGGATGTGATGCCATATATCCATGATGTTTCTGTAATCAGGTGGAGACATTGTGGTCCATGGGAACACCCTATCCATCCCTCCATGGTCCTCAGAACGCCCCAGCCACACCTCCGTACAGAGCTGAACATCCTCATGCTAGGGGCATCCCCAGAGTCGGCTTCTAAAGTGGCTCTGGAGACAGTCTCTTTGCTTCGGACGTCTCTATGCCTGTTTTCAGACATCCAAAGCATGAATAGAGCTTCTAAAATGTCACCTTTAGTGCGCCCTAATTCCCGCTTTAATTGACAGACGTGGAATGGTGGGACTGCACCTTACACCTAATATGTAGTCATTTTCTAAATGGTTCCTAGGCTGTAAGGGCGACAAAGTCATCTATGTCACATCTTCATAAAAGCAACATGTGCTTTTTAAAAATAACCTTACCAAAGGTTCCTGCAGAAACTTATATCAAGTTTGCATGAATACACCTGAGTTTTAAAACACACAGATGTATCTCATTACTCCTCCCAGCTCTGCTCAGTTTCCATCCTTGGAATCATACCATGTATCAGTAGGACATAGTATACATGTCTACCTTCGGGTACTTTACATGCACCTATTTCTGTACATTTATACATAAGAGAAGTTTATAGTGTCCCACTTTGAACAGAAAAATTGCTACTGTGCATGTTAGCAGTATGTAAGGTTAATTAATAATTTTCACCACTGGGACATTTCTGCTTTCAAACAAGGCAAAGATGATAGATATGTGGATTTTCATGAATGCAGACCTGGCTAACAGCATTCACAAATGCCTAATTCTTGTATAATGAAGACATTTGGCTAGTGGAATGTTCCTATTCTTTGATTCCTTGCTTATCTTCTCAGTTTAGTTAAAATTACTGTTTCATTTGCACAGTTGAAACATTTTGCAAAAGGATAAGACTTTCTCTTGCTGTAGTGTCATCAGACAATTAACTGACCTCATCAGACGATGACCACTCTATTACTTGATAACAGCCCGTACTGTGTATTTTCTTCATTATACACCACAAAACATATCAAAATACATTTTATAGAACACTTAATTTTTATGATTTTTTTTTTTTTGCATTTTGTTTCTTCAATAAAATGTTCTAAATTTTAAAGTAAATGTGCTCTTTAATTAGTCACCTGAAGCTGCAGCTGACATTTCTATTGTATTTATATACAGACAACTCAAAGATTTTGCTTTCCCACGGGTGGATTTATTCAGTAATGACTGTGCATCTGGAAAATGGAAGGCGGCAAAAGGTCTTTGTGAACAAGGCCAAGACATTTTGAGGGAAATTTTATAAAGTCACACCTAGTTAATGCGCGTTCTCACATGTCTGTTTTATAAAGTCAAGCTCATGTGCGTGTGTATGTAGGCGCTGGCGCTTACTCCAGTTCCCAGGTTGGTGTGAATGTCATTGCATACTCCCTATGGAATTTTATAATATACATATGCAAGTGAAACTCCACCCCGTGCATTCCTACAGTGGAAGTACACCCCATGCAAACTAGGCGCACACTTTGTTTTTTACAAGATATCATTAATGCATGCATGTGGCAGTTTATGAATGTAAATAACTAACATGCCAAGATTTACATGGGTACTTGACACCTAAATCTAGGTAGATCCTTATAAACTTACCGCCTTTAAGCTATTCCATACTGAAAGGCCTAGAACTCCGAGTTCTGGATTAGGTCAGTGTCAAATGCAAAGTCTTGAATCTGATGACCAGTTTCAGCCTTTTCCAATGGTTGCCCGCATGCGCAATGCCGCTGGTGAATGTCTCATTGGACTCTGACTCTTTCTTCAGTGTTTTTTTTGCTTCCTTCATAGCTTACTTGGCAGTATGTTTCCCATGCCACGGATACTCTTTGCTATGGCCAGAGATGGGCTACTCTTCCAATTCCTGGCCAAAATCAGCCTTCGCCAGAGTCCCGTAGTTGCCACACTGGTGTCCGCAGCAATCGCAGGTATGATCCGGGCGTGAGGGTTTTTAAAGCTATGATACTAGTTTAGGCTTTTCAGAATATCAATTTGCTTCTTCTTTCTGTCTTATTCATAAGTCTGTAAAATTTTTGTGCTGTAATTTTATATTTTTTTTACATTTTTCTAGACTAAACTGCATGCGCCTTTACCATGGTCTTGTGCCTTTTTAAAAACTTCCTTCCCCATGTCCATGCTTCAGCTTTTTGTTGCATTCATACTTTACACACACACTTACTTTTTTTGGGTTCATTATGGTAGAAGCAGGTAAACAGGAGGATTTTGCAATCTTGAAACATTACTATATCCTCAAGAACTGCAATGTATATCTGAAAAGACGGTATATCAAATTTTAATAAACCAAATGCCAATAAACCATAAGGATAAAATCAAAATCTGAATTATGTTTCTAAGTATCAGCAATTTCTAGATTTTTTTGTTGGTACCTCTGCTGTAAAGTGCTGCATTTTGATTATGCCCCAGAATATTACCAAACGTCTGTTTTAAGTAGAATGAGCCACTCACACAGCCCTTGGTATGGCCTTATGTTTCTCTATACCACTGCTAAGTACAAATAGATAATTATGAATGAAATAAGCTCAAAAACGCATATATTTAGAATAATCTATTTTCATGTAATTGCAAATACCTATTGTGTCTGCATGAAATTCACCTTGAGCTCAGATTTTGAAAGCTGTGCAATCAGATCTAAACATTCACATTGGCTAACATCATATTTAAGAATTCAGATCTCTGACGATTGGGCTGCAAAATGGATTGAGTCTTCTCAAATCATTTAATGGTGTATAACCCAACTAATATATGGCTATTTTTGTTGAACATCTCCTAAATATGAAGCATGATGCAAGGCTGATTGATATTGGTCTGTGCAAGCAAAACAGGTTACTAGATGCATGCATTCATCTTAGTAGATCCAATGTGGATTTCCACTAACCCTGGATTAGGAAACACAACACTGAAATTCAAAGGTGCTAGTCATCCTTTTATTTAAGAAGTGGAGTAGACGGAAAGAACTTATAAAGCTGGAAGAAGGTAAAGAGATGGATTTTGTTTTTGCTTGCAGCTGTGATGGCCTTTCTCTTTGACCTGAAAGCCCTGGTTGACATGATGTCTATTGGGACGCTGCTGGCGTACACACTGGTGGCCTTCTGTATTCTCCTGCTTAGGTAAAGCCAAGAGTAAGAATTCCAAGATGGCTCTTAAGTACCATGGGGTGAATGCATCGGGCAGGAGTAGCAGAAGAAATCAGTGCCCTGAGGAGGTGTTCTACAAATGTTTTCAAGAAGAGACTAACTAAGCAAATTGTATTAGAACATTCTAAAAAAAAAGTCCAAAAATAAACTATGTTTATTCTAAATTCATTAAAACTGATGCATAGAAAGCAGCTAGCAGCCTAACT
Organism: Ichthyophis bannanicus; assembly: GCA_033557465.1. Classification (NCBI taxonomy): domain Eukaryota; kingdom Metazoa; phylum Chordata; class Amphibia; order Gymnophiona; family Ichthyophiidae; genus Ichthyophis; species Ichthyophis bannanicus. The sequence continues at coordinate 66,390,840 of CM066050.1, read as the reverse complement.
CACAGGCAACGGTGTAAAAGCAGCCCTGGTGTCTCACCTCTGCTTCCTCCTGTAGTATCACACAGTTCCTAAATAAGCTGCCTACATTTACATCTACACCAGGGGTTCGGAAGCCAGTCCTTGGGACACACCTAGCCAGTCGGGTTTTCAGAATAACCACAATGAATATGCATGAGAGAGATTTCCATGCACTGCCTCCACTGTATGCAAATCTTTCTCATGCATATTCATTGTGGTTATTCTGAAAAACTGACTGGCTAGGTGGGTCCTGAGGAGGGGTTGAGAACCCTTAATTTACACTGATTAATTTAGAGGGGAAAAAAAAGCCTAAAATAAAAATACAAATATAATTTTATGAATGGGATAAATTTCATTATACGATTCAAATAAAACAGAGGAAGTTTAATTTAGTTTGAAAGTGCATTCAGGTCCCCTCTTGAACAGTCCTGTGTCATTCACCTTGTCTTATTGGTTTACACAGGGGTAGTGCAACATCTTTTTGGTTAGGGCAACCAAACTATTCTTCACCCATGCCCATGTCAGATAAACAAGGCAGTCACCTGAGGGCAGCTCCAGGAAAGGGGGGGGGGTTAGTAAAGAGGGGGGGGTAGTCAAAGCAAAACAATGGGGACCTTTTACTAAAGGTTATATAGCCTGTGTCTTTTGGGGAAACTGCTAGGTACGTATGACTTAGATTGGCCACTGTTGGAAACAGGATACTGGGCTTGATGGACCTTGGTCTGACCCAGAATGGCATATCTTATGCTCTTATTTTCATGCGTTAATGAAGTTGACACATACTAAGTCCCACGGTCATTTTATTTCTATGGGCGCAGTTGCACTTAATGCGTGTTAAGTTCATTAACATTAACCTTTAGCAAAAGAGCCCCAATGAGTCCTAAGAGTCCTACAAACTCAAAGAGCCTGCAGTACATACTTCTATCTGCAGGAATAGTAGCAGGTTTCAAATAACCCATTTAACCAGGTAAAAGGCTTTTGGAAATGGACCTCATTATGATATTGCCTCCAAATCTCTCTCATGCATATTTATTGTGGTTATCGTGAAAATCTGACTGGCTAGGTGGGTCCCAAGGACTGGGTTGAGAACCCCAGCTTTAGAATAATGATCCTCAATCCAGTCCTCAGGACATACCCAATTATTTGGGTTTTTAGGAAATCCAGAATTAGGGTATACAAGAAGATTTGCATACATTCAAATTATTAGATGGTCTAGGGCAGGCAAACCTTTAGTCTTGCACCCCTTCAAACTTAGCTTTTAGACCCCAGCACCCCTCCCAGATTAAATTCAAATCATGATCCTGTCAACACCACTCCTCCCAGAAAATCCTATAAAAATGCATATTTTGGACACCGTACTTTAAAATATTAAAACATTATTTTGGAAATATGTATGTAATAAGGAAAATTTCTAACAGCCACTTACAAGGAGAAATGGATTATTTGTGAATCTTCTCGTTTGTGTGTCTGTTAGAGCCCATAGTTTTGTTTGGACTGTAGCTGCTCTTTGTTGTCCCCCCCCCTCCCTCGATGCTGCTGCCTTAGGGGGCCACTTAGTGGGTAGGCTGGCCCATCTACATTGAAGGCAGGATATGCAAATCTCTCTCCTAATATGCTTCTTACTGAACATCATTTTTATTATTTTCCTTATTCTCATTACAGCAGTCATTTAACACTCTTTACATTGTATGGTGCCCTTGTAACATTCAAGTAGAGCTGTTCCTAATGATCACAGCCTTCCTTCTGAAGCCCTCTTCCCAGGACACACAAATCCTATTTACATCAACACAAAGTTACTGGGTTATTTTCAGTGCCCTGGATACAGTTCTAGGTTCAATACTGTCATATCAGCTCACTTTCCTCAGCTGTATAACTACAAACGAGTATTAACCAGTATGAATAGTAACTTCTGTACCCATTAACCTATGTATCTTTAGTCATCCTTGTTCCCGAGCTGGTTAATCCTCCCTCTCCCACCCATAACACCTTCAGCCCTCCCCTCTAACAGATCCCTCTATGTTACTCTACGATCCATCCCCCCCCTCCCTTCCGTCACTCATTCAGCTACTCACTCTCACTCACTCATATGTACCTTCCTTCTCTCTTGTCATCTCTACTGCCTGCACCGTCTTGCTCTCATGATGCAAGCTTGGCGCTATCACCCATTATGGTGGAATCTCTACAATACTGAGTTCCATATTTTACCAAAATCTTCCAATTTGTTTTTCCCCAACATCTGGGCCATTTTCTGCTCCATACCTTTTAATTCTATCATGCCTTGTTGCCACTCTTTTACTTCTGGGGGTTTATCGGATAGCCAATGTCTTAAAATGCATTGCTTCGCTATTATAAAGCCTTTGTCGTATAATTTCCTGTAATGGCTCATCATTAGTTCCCCTCCCTCGAGGGCACCGAACATCCACCACTCTGGCGAGAACTCCCTTCCATGTTGTCCCCACACCATCAATTGATCCTGCACGTCTTTCCAAAAACGTCAGATCCGATCACATAGCCAAAAGCGGTGAGTTAACGTCTTCTCTTTTCCACACAACTGGCACACATCTGTCAAGATCAACCCCCTCCTAGCTGCCCAGACATTATGTACATAGGCTCTCCATAAAACTTTATATTGAATTTCCTGTAAACGAACCGATTTGGAGACAGTTTTTATCCTTTGAAAAGCATCCTGTAACATACTCGCTGTCATATCCGGCATACTATCCTGGATCCATCTCTGGGCCAGCCTCTCTAAAGCTTCCGACTCACCTCTGGATACAACTCCTCACGCAAAATCCTTACAGATATTTTCCCCTCTAATGCGACCAAGAAGTCCCACATGCCCCTACTATACAACACGTCCAAAATTTTGCTGTAGACCTCTTACGTAGTGTCAGACTTGCAAATAAAAATAAAATGTTTTTTTTTCTATATTGTACCTCTTGGTCAGGGATTGAAGAGAGTCCATTTCCATGGTCGTTTCCATCTGCAACTGGCCGACATATACTACTCCATTTCATCCTTTAGACTAGAGGCTCCACCTTGTTGTCCTGGTTCAAAATCTCCATTCCCCATTAGAGGGAGACAATCAGTACCTCTCCAATTTAGCCTTTTCTGCTGGCATAGCACTTTCCATGCCTGCTGTAGAGCTCTTACATACACTGATGATGTCGAAGCTGGGGGGAGGTCTCTGCTATCCCTGTGTAACAAGTACGCTCTATGATACAGCTATGACATCAAGTCGATTAACTCCAGCGGTAGAATTTCCATCGAGCCTACTACTAAGTCCTTCAAAGGTCTAAGCAGACATGTTAGATTGTAATTTCACAAAGACAACAGACCAGCTCCCCATTCCTCCCTTCTTTTCATCATCACCGACAGAGCTATGCGAGATTTTTTTCCTCTCCAAATAAATTTAGCTATGTACTTCCGCAGCACCAGCACATCACGTCGTAATAACCATATAGGAAGATGGCACAGCAAATATACCCATCTGGGCATCTATATCATCTGAATAAGAGCTATGCGACCCATGAGTGAAATTGGAAGATCTCTCCACTTCTGCAATCGAGCTATTGTCTTGGCTAGCATTGGTTTAATATTCACTTCATAGAGTTTTGCTGTGTGGTCGGGTATTTGAATACCGAGATAGCGGAATTGTTCATGTGCCCATTGCAATGGGAAGTTCCCTTGCCAGCTATTTTTGACTCTGCCTCCTACATCTAAGGCTAGAGATTTATTTCTATTTATACAGAGCCCCGAGAATGATCCAAACCTCTCAATTTGCTGCAGGGCATGCTCTAGCGACCTTTGTGGGTCACAGATACATAACAGCATGTCATCAGCAAATGCACTGACTTTGATGCCTCCATTGCTCAACTCTATGCCCTTCACCTCCTCTGCCTTGATAAGAGAAAGTAGCAAAGGTTCTAGTTGCAAGACAAACAGGAGGGGAGACAATGAACATCCTTGGCGAGAGCCCCTCTTCAGAGAAAAGGTTTGAGAACATGCCCCTCCACTAGTTACACAAGCCAAGGGATCCATATATAGTGCTTTTACCCATCCAAGAAAGGCCCCTTCAAATCCAAATCTAGTTAACACCTCAAGCATATAAGGCCATGATACCCGATCGAAAGCCTTTTCTGCATCTAAACTTACTAGTATCAAAGGGGTATCTTGTATAATGCACCGCTCCATTCCTAGCAATACTCTACTTATATTCAAGAAAGCATCTCTCCCCCTCACAAATCCTGATTGGTGACTGCCTATCATTCTTGGTATTATCTTTTGTAATCTAGTTGCCAAAATCGACACCACAATCTTCATATCGTAGTTAATTAACAATATGGGTCTATATGAAGCTGGATCTTCAGGATCCCTGCCCCGTTTAGCTATTATGGTGATCACCGCTGATCACATGTCTCTTGGAAAGGACCCCATCTCCAGTGTCTCTTCATAAAGGGCCAGCAATGTAGGAATAACTTGATTCATCAATATTTCATAGAATTACATCCCATACACATTGGGTCCTGGAGCCTTATGTGGCTTCCCTGACTTAATTACTCTCTGTATCTCTTCTTCTGTTATAGATTTATTCAGCCCATGTAATTCTGTCTCTGTTAATTTTGGCAGCTGTATCGCCTCCAGAAACTTTCACTCTTGTGCTCTGTTCTCCCTTTCTGGTGTATACAGGTCTTGGTAGTACTGTCAAAATACTTACACTATCTTCTCCACTTATTTCTGCTTCACTCCGTCTCTATCCCTAATAGTGGTTATCCCCTGGATGCCTCCTTTCTCTTTTACCAAACGTGCCAATAGCCTCCCGGTTCGATCTCCATATCTAAACAGCTAATGTCGATAATATTGCAGAGTATATCACTCTCTCTTGCAAAGCAGCATTTAGAGCTCATTGCATTTCCAAATAGGTCTGTATTTGTTGCAGTTTAGCTATAGCTCCTTTCTTAGCTTCTTGGAACCTTTGGGCTAGCTTTAGTATCGTTTCATTAACTCGTTTCCTTTCCTTTGCTACGTATGCTATTATGTGCTCCCGTAGCACCACTTTCCCCGCTTCCCAAAAGATCGCTGTTGTTATCTCTTGGGTCTCATATCTCAAGTAGTCCTCCCAATGATGAATCAAATATTGCTGGAATGTTTCGCTTTTCCATAAATGTCTGGGGAAAGACCATCTTTTTCCACCGGAAGTTCTCCCTTTCAGATCCATTGTTACCTTGGCATGATCAGACACTCCAATTGGTTCAATATCCACCCTAACCACTTTACCAAAACTCTCTGGAGATTAGTATATAATGAATCCGAGACCAAGACTGGTGCACCCTCGACAGATGTGTATAGTCTCTCTCCTCTTCATGTAAAATTCTCCACGTATCAATCAAGCCTCCCATTTTACATAAATATCCCACCCCTTTGTTCCTCCATTCACCTCTCCCGCTCTCTCTACCCCACTGTGATTCATCTAGTGCAGGGTCATGTGGGAGATTAAAGTCTCCAGCCAGTATCAGTGGTATCTTTGGCGCCCCCGATATCTTTTGTAAAAGCAATTTGAAGAACTGATGGTCATAGATGTTTGGTGCACAGACATTCCCCAGAAATATTTCCTCCCCCTGTATTCTGGAATGCAAAAACAAAAATCTCCTTGCTAATAACATCTATCGGGATCCCTTTTTTAATCAAAATCCCTACTCCTCGCTTTCTACCACCTGATGACGGCGAACATATCTATCCCACCCAGTCTCTTTTTAATTTCTCCTGTTCCTTTTCACTTAAATGGGTTTCTTGCAACATTGCTATTTGTGTTTTCCCTCTTTTTAGGGCCTGTAATATTTTTGTTCTTTTCACGGGTGTGCTCACTCCCCCCACATTCCATGTAGTTATCCGCAAATCATGTTTCATTCTTATCCTCTTTTAGCATGATTATTTCTAGCTTCTCTACCATTTCCAACCGTTGCCCAGCCTAAACCCCGAACTCGATAGCAATGGAAGCAGTATTATATCTGCCCTTTTGTTTTCCAGGAAGTTTCTCAAACTGTGCCATATCTATCATACTATTCTCAGCATTGACTTTTTTCCATTCTGCCTTCTCATTCTTACAAGTCTAACATTCATTCTACATTGACACATCAGCCTTCCCTCCCCCCACCCTGCCTATTACCCTACATCAGCTAACACCTATAATCCTCAGCTTTCCCCGCTGAGGTCTGATCCCGATTGAGTGCAGCAGGGCTGCCCCAGGCTTCCCTCTTTACCTTCCACATTGCTATATTGTTAACAGACAAAGTAATAGTTACATACACCTTTTACCTTTGCTTTTACCCCTTTTCCCCTCTCCTCCCATCTAGTACACCCAAATATTACTTTCAGTATATGCAATGTCTATTCCTTCCTTGCTGCTGTGCTCTCCAAGATCAAACAGGCCAAAAGAAAAGGAAAAAACTCAGGCCGGAGTGCTGTCATCGCCGCTACTTCCCGCCAATCCAGCCAGAAATTGATTCGCTGCAGTCGCAGACGTAAACGTATAGCTCTGCCCCTGATTTATTACTCTTAAAGTCGCCAGGAATGCTAGTGTGAAGCGAATCTTTTTCTTAAACAAAGCTGCACAGATAGGGGTAAACTCCTTTCTTTTTTTTCGCTACAGCCGCAGAGTAATTTTGAAATATTAAGAATTTATGATTCTCCAGCTGTAAATCTCCCTTCATTCGATAGGCATGCAGCAGTTGTACTTTATGTTGAAAATTGAGTAGTCTCATAATTACCACCCACGGCTTCTGCTGACCTTCCCTCCTCAGTCCAATGCGGTGCGCTCGCTCAATTTTAAGTTCTCCCAAAAGCAAGGCGCGGCCCAACTCTTTGGGCAGCTATTCTCCAAGCAATGGTAATAACATACGCTCCGTCGTTGATTCTCACACTCCCACCACTCTCAAGATTATTTCTCCTCGATCTGTTCTCCAAATCATCTACTTTGGATTGGAGGGCTTCAATCTGTCTTTTCTGCTCCATGCGATTTCGCACTTGTTGTCCTTCTTCATCTTTGATGTTCTACACTCATTGCTCCAGTTCTTCCATCTTCCTTCCAATCTCTGTCAGTGAGTCCCCTAAAGTTTCCAGTTTTTTTCATTACCTGGTCAAACTTAGGCTCTAATAGTTTTGCAACCTCTTTTGCCAGGTCTTCTGTCACAGATTCTGTGCTTTCCGCACTTGGCGAAGCCGGCTGCGACAGCATGGAGGACAAGGCCCTGAACTTCCCTGTTCTCTCTCAGTCTTTTTTTTGCAGCATGGTCATAGATCCTTCGGCTCTTGATCCCCGCTTCATATCACTCATTTCCCTTCTCTAGTCCCCTTTCAGCAGCTTGTGATTTTGTGGATGAATTGCAGTAAAAGTTTAGTTTATTGCTCGGGACAGCCCCAGAGCGAGCAGGAATCCATCTTGCTCACTCATGCATCACATCATCCCATGATCCTACTATGTTTCTTGGATATTCTGTAAACCAGAATAAGCTTTTGGGCCCTAAGGACTGATTGAGAACCACAGCTTTGGAATAAACACATATTTTTAAATAACTTCCACAACTACTCTGAACTTTACAACATTCCCCAAAACATCACAGTACACACAGTTTTAATGCAACAAATCCTGTCCTTTCAATCTCTTCTTTGGCAGTCTGGCTCTAAAGCCTTTCCTCTCCATATACATTGTTTGTACTAGAGGCTGATCGTAGAATTAACACTGCAAATCTTTGGCTTTAACTAAACTGTAATGTTTTGATGGGGGAGGGGCTAGCTTTTGCAAATTCTTTATTACAGTGTTTTCATAAAATAAAACATGCATTTGAGTGGAGTAGGTAAGAGCCCTTTCATAAGGAATAGCTGCATGCGAGCACTGCTTTCTTTGGAAGTTCACATTGAAAAGAAAACACAAAACCCAGAAATTAATTTTAACAATTTTCATTAATACACTATTGCTGATAAGAAAAAAAGTAAACGTTATTTTTTAAATAGTATTCCCTTTAGAAGGCAACATAAGATGTGTCCTTGATATTGCCCATGTCACTTTGAATGACAACACAGCCCCCAGCTTTCTATCAGCCTTTAGTTTCAGATCCAGGTCCCACAGCTACGAATCCCATCTACTGCAAGCCTACTGGTACACAGAAGGAGTGCTATGACGTTTTAGGAAATGCTGGCCCAGTATCGTTAAATTACACAGCTCAATACTAAGATTAGAATGGAAAATATGACATGATACCAGAAACACATTAAAGGAGAAACTACTGCAAGTGAGATGCCAGCCACCTCATGCCTCTGTAATCACACCACTGATATAAGACCATAGAGCAAAATCACCACCAAGTGCCAGTACCTTTATTATAAAAGGACACTGGGACAATAGTCCTTTGGCAACACCACCTAAGACCTCAGTCTAGAATCTTTGTCGTCACTCCCCAATTCTCAAGGGCTGGCAGCGGTGATGAATATGATGGGACTAGCTAGGGATGGGGGAAGATAGCAATGGTGATTGCCCTGGATTTGTTGGTGGCTTGACTTAGTGGAGTTGGATATCCTTCTGGAGAGATGCCAAAATATGGAGATTGTTATAGTGTTCTCAAGTGGTTCACTGCCTTTCTAAGCAGCCATCGGTTTTGGGTACATTGGGGTGAGAGGAAGTCTAAAAGGTACACCAGTGGCACTGTTGGGTGCCACAAGGGTTGGCACTCTCCCTGTGTTTCTTTAACATCTCCATGAGTCCCGTGAGGAGGATTGTATGGAAGCATGGCTTCAAGTGTTTTCTTTATGTGGATGACATCCAGTTGGTGGTGGTGGTGTCGGATTGTGCATTGGAAGCTAATATTGATAAGGTGAAGGGATGTTTGGAGGAGGTTTGTGGGTGGTTGCGGGCTAATGGTTTGGTCCTGAATGCTCAGAAATCGGAACTGTTGGTATCTGGGGGGCAAGAGGAAGGGGATATACAGGCTTGGTCTGAGGTAGCAGGTGTGAGGCTACCATGGAGGAAGGAAATTCAGAATTTGGGAGCGAGAATAGATATTGGTTTGGATTTTCATTCCCAGATGTTGAATGTGGCATATGCAAAGTTGCATTAGGTGCGATAACTACGTCTCATCTTGGACACAGGGACACTGTTTGTTGATCCAGGCTTTTGTATTGTCCGTGTTGGATTCTCTCAAGTTCCTGTATGTTGGGTGCCAAAATACCTTTTGCAGAAGTTGCAGCTAGTATAAAAAAACATGGCTGCACATGTGATTTCAGGATGCAATTGTAGAGAGCCCATGGCAGATGTATTGTGTCAACTTCACTGGCGCCCAGTGGGGCAGCGGTGTGTATTTAAGCTTCTTATGTTGACCCTTAAGGTTTTAGAGGTCAGGGACTGGGTTATTTGGCAGAGATGCTGAAATGGTACCAACTGGGTCAGATGCTACAGTCAAATCAAGGCCACTGTTTAGTGGTTCCCAGTTTGCAATGTGTATGGTTGAATAAATGGCGAGAAAGGTGTTTTGCAGTGGCTGCCCTGTTCTGGTGGAACACGTTACTGGTTTTTTTTTGCGGCAGGAGGAATATTTGTTGGTTTTTAGGAAGGCCTTGAAAACCTGTTTCTTCAGTTTGGGTAAAGCAGCAGCAGCAGGATTGATACATGGCAGGCAATCAGATAGCATGATGGGGGAAGGTGAGGGGCTTTTAGTGTTATGTTAAATTTGCTTTGGGGTTTTTAATTGTGCGCTACCTTGAATGAATGCCTTAGGGTATATGGTGGGATGAAAATATTTTAAAGTAAATAAATAGGTCAGCTTTTCAGGATATCCCTAAGGAATGTGCATGAGAAAAAAATTTACATACAGTGGAGGTAGTGGACATGCAGATCTCTCATGCATATTCATTAGGAGATCTTGAAAATCTGACCTATTGGCAGCCCTTGAGGGCTGAGTGTGGAAACCAATATCTAATCAAAGCTCAATGACAAAAGTATAAATGTCACAAAGTTATCATGAAAGCAGCTGGTCAGACTGAACTCCTCTAATGCCTTACTTCCAATTGCACTAAGAAAAGGTCCTACTTGTACAATATTTGTCATCAAAATAACGGTGGAACCAATGAATATGCATTTTATAGCAAATAATATCTCAACCATGCCATTAAATATACAATGAACAGGGGGCATCATAATTAAATGGAGGTAAATGGTCATGAGATTTAAATATAATAAAAAATCTTCACCATAGTCATAAGACCCCTCCACAAGATGGAATCATTTACCCCCACAATGCGAATAAGTGAAGCAGTATCTATATGCAAACATGTAATATATAGTGAAGGTAAAATGAAATTTAAATGATTCTTTGCAAAAAGGGGGGTCCAAAGAAGATATTATCAAAATAATATCATGTTATTCTCAATACAACTCAACAAGTAGCAAGAGATAGATCAAAAGGTACCAACTTCTACAAAAAAATTCAACTGCGCAAGCAGGGAGCAGAGGGAGACCGTAGGACATCAACAGTTCTTTACTGAAGAAAAAGCCTGACTCAGTCAAGTTTCCACTACCAGAGCCTTCATCAGGGGTCAGCCTTCAAAAGCAATGACTGTTTTGAAACACAAAAATCAATTGTAAAACCTCCAAGGGCATGAAACACCACAGCAGGCAATGCTGTAGCATGGCTGCAACTCAACCGTGCCTATCAATTTCACATGCAGTGCAAAAGCAAGTCCAACATAACAGAGCATTATAGTGGCATAACTTAACATTACAATCACATTACTGAAAACAAACACGTATCTTGTACCTTCCATGGACAGCCGTCTTTAGATGTACAGTAGCTATATGCAGCATTACATCAGTGAGAAGCTCAATCCTTCACACGGTTGTTGTGATATTATATGCTATTACATTTATATTCATTAGTTATACTGTTATATTTTGAGCAGAACTGCTTCCCATTTTATTAGAAAGTATTTATAGACAAGTTCAGTCCTTAAGGCTGAACAGGCTGTTTTCAGGATCTCCCTGATGAACAGGCATGAGATCAATGTACATAGGAGAAAGGTAGGTGGATGCAGATCTATTCATTAGGGAGATCCTGAAAACCTGGCTTGTTTGCAGCCCTCAGACTGACGTTGTGCATCTCTGATTTATATGGTCCCTGCTCCATGAATACTGCCGGCTGGATTCTCTTCTACCTCGGGTTACAGAGCAAATGATGTAGGTCCTCCTTTGATCTGACATGTCAGGCACACTTCCTGGTGCAATGCTGCACTTGTGGTATCTCCTGCAAGATAAGGCTGCATGCCACTGATTACAAACTACTGTCATGTATAGGTGCCATCGCCTTGCACACGTAAGAACGCCCAGTATTGAGCCAACTTCTGCACTATGCCATGGAGGCATAATCAATATTTAGTTTAGCAGAAACACTTACTTTTGAGAACTGTAACTTGCACACTTTTGCATAAGTGTACAACAATATTTAATCAAAAGGAGAGATTTTAAATTTTGAACAATGTTACTACTAGGGTTTTTGTTTTGTTTTTTTAACAGAATGAAAGCTGTGCCTAGTGACAGTAGGCACAAGTCTGGGGCCCAAGAAAATACTTAAAGAAGTTATTTAAAGCGAGGCTAACCTTAAAGCTTCTATACTACATCATTGATTTTTTTGTAGTGCCATCAAGTCAGTGCTGACTCCTGGTGACTCTGGCAATGTATCACTGGAAGTAGATTGCCAGCCTTTTCTTCTGAGGCAATGGAGGGTAAAGTGACTAGCCCAAGGTCACAAGGAGTGCCAGTTGGAAATGAACCCTTGATCTTCTGAGTACTAGGCAGTTGCTCTAGCCACTAGGCTACTCCTCATCCTACAGCATTGACTTAGCTACCCCTTAAAATCATCACAACATTCAGAATGAAAAGACACTTGTTGCAGGACAGAGAAAGTGAAGCCAAGTGATGTTCTACTATGCTATACTCATACTTCATTTTACTGTCACTTGTAGATACCGACCAGGCACAGAGGCACAGGATACTCTAAATAGGAACATTGAGGATCAACATCTCAGTTTGCATTCACTTATTTATCCCGCTGGTGTCCCAACTCCACAGTCATCTGGCTGGGTGACATATGCTGTCATTCTTATTAGTAAGTATGGCAGATTAAGAAAGATTCAGTAGGCAATACAATGTGCCAGGCTAGCCCCTATTCCTCACCACCCTAAGCTTTCAGCAGCTATTATTGTAACCCATACCAGTACAAAGATTACTCTAGGCTAGATGGGGAGAATTAAGCCAAGTATGCATATTTGTGCTAGTTTTTACTATGTGTTACTACTGCTAGCCAAAGATTAAATATGCTGTGTAACTTGCCTTCAGTTGTTCAGTTCTGATGAAATCTGTTATCACTGTCATTTCCAGCTAGTCTAGGCTGCATTATTAGCATGCTTACTACAGTGGGACTAGAGTGTTTGTTATCCGCTAGAGTTTGGTGCATCACCTTGGCGATTGTGAGTCTCCTGGGGATTACAGCAGCAATAGTGAGCATCTGGAGGCAGCCACAGAGTCAACACAAAGCATCCTTCATGGTAAGTTATGAATCTGTACAATATTCAACACAAGGGCTTGAAAATAGCATTCTAGTAACGTACCAATTCTGGTGAAAAAGCATAGTTACTCACCTGTAATAGGTGTTTCTCCAGAGACATCAGAAAACAGTCCTCACATATAGGTAACATCAGCACTAATGAAACCCTTGTGGAAGCATCACCCCAGCTTTCAAAGAAAGCCTTTGGAAGATACCACCATGCATGGTCCCCTTCCTGCCCAAGGGTGCTATCTTGCAAGTCAGATGACATAGCTAGAGCTGATAAAAGATGGCAAAATACAGCAACTCCACGGGGAGGAGGGAGGGTTGTGTGGACTGATATCTGCTGTGCCCAGAGAACACTTGTTACAGGTGAGTAACTATGCTTTCTCTGGGAACCAGCAAGAAGTCAGTCCTCACATATAGGACTCCCTAGCTACAGGTTACCATGAACCTATAGAAAACCATGGTCAAGCAGCATGCGAGTCCGAAGGGCAGACTGAAAAGACCCCAGTGTCCAGGGAGAACCATCACTCCGGTACCCTGAATAAGAAGGGTCGGAGGATAGGAGTTGCCTAGACCCCAAAGAGATTATGGAGTACGGCCTGGCTGAGGGTACTGTCCCATCAGGACTCCCTCTCCAGGCAGTAGTGAGCTGCGAAGGTGGGGACTGAGGACCAGGTGGCGGCCCATCAGCTGTCTGTCATGGGGACAGAGTGCAAGTTTGCAACCGAGGTCACCATAGCGCTGACACTGTGTGCCATAACCCAGCACTCCAGCGGGAGCCCTGCCTGTTCATAGACGAGGGCAAAGCAGTCTGCAACCCAGGTGGACAGGGTCCGCTTGGTTACTGCCTTCACCAGCCAACTGGGGTCATAGGAGATGAAAAACTGGGAGGCTTTGTAGAGACCTTGGGTACGCTGCAAGTAGAAGAACAGGGTCCACTTACAATCCTAAGGTATGGAGTACAGCCGCTGCCCTGTTGATATGAGGCCATGAAAAGAAGGTAGGGAGCACCACCTCCTGATTGAGATGGAATGGGGACACCACATTCAGAAGGAATTTAGGATGCTTGTGAAGCACGACCTTGCTCTTATAGAGTAGGTCTGCCACCAAGGCTTGAAGCTCGCTGACCATGGGAGTGGATGTGAGAGCCACCAGGAAGACAACCTTCCAGGAGAGGTACCATTAGGTGGCAAGAAGCCAGGGGCTCAAATGATGGCCCAGTGAGCTGCCCTCAAAAAGGTAGTGGTGTACCAAAAGAACACTCTAGTGCACCCTGAGAGTTGGACTTGAGTCCAGCCTGTGAGAGGTGAAGCAGGCACTGCAACAGACAGGAGAACGAGTTGACCAGTTGCTCTATGCACCACACCAAGAATCTGCACCACTTGAAGGTGTCGGCCCGCCTTGTGGAGGTCTTACGAGAAGTCAAGAGGACCTCCTCCCTCGGGAGGTGGAAAGGAGCCAAGGCTACCCATTCAGGAGCCATACTGTTAATGCCAGAGGCCTCAGGTTGGGGTGAAGGAGGGAGCTGTCCTCCCGAGTCAGTAATCAGGGGGACTGGGGAGCTCCATCAATAGGCAGAGCAGGAGCGGGAACCAAGGCTGCCTGGGCCACCTTGGAGCCACCAGAATCAGCAATGCCTTGTCCCGGAGGATCTTGAAAAGGGCCTTGGTGACTAGTGGTATGGATGGCCGTCCAACCACGGGATGAGGAAGGCATCTGCTGCCAACCAGAACAGGTGAGGCTGGTGAGAACAGAAGCAGGGCAGCTGAGCATTGGCCTGGCTGGCAAAGAGGTCCACTTGTGGGGTGCCCCAGAGACAGAAGAGCTGTTGGACTGCCCTGGGGTCTAGCTGCCATTTGTGCAGTAGTAGGTCCCTGCTCAGTCTGTCTGCCAGGGCATTGTCCTGGCCCAGCAGGTGCACCGCCCTCAGGAGCATTCCTTGACTAATTGCATACAAGCAGAGGGTTATTGCCTTCTGGCAGAGGGTGTAAGACCCTGTGCCTCCCTGCTTATTCAGGTAGAACATCGTGACCTGGTTGTCCATCTGGACCAGCACTAACTGGTGCTGTAGGCGGTGGCAGAAAGCTTTGAGCTCCAGGAATATGGCCCTGAGCTCTAGCAGGTTTATCTGTTGCTGGCTCTCTGCCTTGGACTAGTTGTCCTGTGTGCAGAGACTCCCACAATGGGCCCTCCACCCCAGCAAGGAGGTGTCTATAGTGAGGACCTGCTGGGGCACTGGGTTCTGGAAAGGCATGTCTGTCTGTAGGTGCTGTGTAGCTTTCCACCAGCTAAGCGACTCTGCCAGCGGGTAGGTCATGCACACCCTGTCTCGAAGCTGGCCCATGTCCACTGGGAGTAGAGGCCCCACTGACCTGCCCTCCTATTAAGGCGGGTATGAGGACAACATGGACTGTTGATGCCATGTGGCCAAGTAGATGGAGTGAGCCAACACAGAGCGGCAGCACTATATACCTCTGTGGCCAAAGCTACAGAGGTGACTTGCTCTGTTAAGGGGGAGGAAGGCCTTGGCCTGGACAGTATCCAGTTGAGCCCCTAGGATCTCCAGATCCTGTGGGACTTGGGGTGGTTTATCCCAAACCCTAGGTGTTGTAGGACACTGATGGTGTGGGCCATGGCCTGCTGCACCTCTGCGGCTGTGTCCCTCTTTATGAGCCAGTCATCCACATAGAGGAAGGCCACCACCACTGCTAGGCATTTGGTGGAGGCTAGCACTCTGTACTGGTAGTAGTCATCCCTGACCAAGAATCTGCAGTACTGCCCGAGGCTAGGATGAATGAGGATGTGGGTATACCCATCCTTTAGATCCAAGGAGCATAGCCAGTCTCCCTGCTGGGGGTATGGCATCAATGTTCCAAGGAAGAGCATCTTGAACTTCTCCCGCACCAGGAACTTATTTAGGTGTCACAGGTCTAGGATGGGTCTAAGGCCCCTGGTTCATTTTGGGACTAGAAGGTACCACGAGTAGAACCCCTTGCCCCTTAGGTGATGGGACACTGGTTTCATGGCACCATGTAACAAATGATGGCACCAGCTCCACCATGTAACAAATGATAGCTCATCTGGTACCATGTGTCCCTGTTTTTCCACCAACATTCACAATGTTACTAAGTTAGTTACTTGTTCCATGTAATGAATATGTACCCCCTGTACAATTCAACTGACTGTTTCATGTAAACCACACTTGAAATTTGGAAAATGTGGTATAAAAATGTTAAATAAATAAAATAATGGCTTTGTCCATGAGAAGACCTGCACGTTCCTGCAGTAGCAGGGCCTGGTGCAGGGAAGTCTGAGAGGGGTCTCTTGGGAAGAATGTCGGGGGGGGAGGAGTCTAGTCCAGGTGGAGAAGGTAGCCTTCTCTAACCACCTGGAGTGTCCAAGCATTGGTGGTGATGGTAGGCCACCAGTGGGCAAAGTGGACCAAATGTCCCCCTGTGAGCAACTGACCTCCTGAGGGTGGAGAAGCTATGCCCCAGGAGTCAACAGCTCCCCCCAGGTTGTGCTGGAGCTGGCATTGGGTGCTTAGGGCCCTTCTGATTGCAGGGGCTCTGACCTGCTCCATTGGCATGGTGGCCCTGCTGAGCCTGGTACTGTGGGTATCCCCGGTAAGCCTGATCCTTCCTCAGGTAGGGAGGCTTTTTCCCCTAGGGTTTTCCTCCTGGGGAGGATAGCAGTCTTCTTGGAGAGTTGAGTCCTCATAAGGAACGTGGACTCTCTCTGCCATGGGTTTGCCAAAAAGATTTTCTCCTTGGCATGGATCATCAATGAGCTTGTCCTGCACCCATTGCTCCAGATCCAAAGCTGCAGCTATGCCAGGCCAGGCGTCAGGCACCAATGCCTGTGGCAGCTATCCTTGCTGTTGACTCAAAGTCACTGTAGGTCACCCGAGTCAGATACTTTGAGCAGTCCCCAATACCCTGGGTCAAGTTCCAGAATCGCTGGAGGTGGTCATCCCTGAGGCCAGCAGAGAACATGGTAAGCTCCTTTGTCAAGTCCCAAAGATACATGCCTATATATAGCTGGTATGCTTGGATCTGGCAGGCAAGCAAACCCTGGTAGCAGTTCCTACTGAGGGCATTGAGGGTATGGGCCTCCTTGTCCAGGGGCACTGAAGAATGTGTCTTCTGGCTTTTCAGCTGATATATGGCCGACTCTACTTCTATGGAGTTATGTGGCAACTGTGGCTTCCTAAAGCTGGGGCCTTGCCGGACTCAGTACATTGCATCAAGTCAATGGCTGACTATGGGCACCAAGCCAGCATCTCCCACATGCGGAGGAGAAGTCTCTCGAGGATGGTGGGGACAGGAACCATCAGTGCCTTCTTCGGCGGGGAATTGTATTGGAGAATCTCAACATGTCCCACATGAACTCAAGGAATGAGGTCTCCTTGGGCAATGTCCAATGCCAAGTCACCAGAGGGGATGGATCATCATGGTGTATGTGGGTATCCAATGATGTCTTATCCTCAGACTCCCAGTTGGAGTAGTCTGTGGAGGATTCGGTGCCAGGCCAGCCCTGTGGGGCAGGACCTGCGTCAGAGGACTGATGGATCACAGCAGCTTCGATGCTGGAGTTGCAAGCACTTGCCAGTGAGGATCTCACTCCTGAGGAGTGGGACCATGATAGAGACCTCTGGGAACTGACTTCAGGTAGTATGCTCACAAGGATCTGCTCGGCAACTGGGGAAGTCCTCAGATGTTGAGGTCCCAGTGGTATGGGCAGATGCACCGGCAGAGTTGGGCATCAGCGCCTGCTGCGTGGAAAGGAAGGCAGACAACTGCACTCCAAGGCCACCATCCTGGTTTCCCACTTGGAAGGTGTCGCAGTCTTCTAACCAGACGCTGGGATTACCAGGTCCAGTGTTGGCTAGGAGAGGGAGTCTGACGAGGATGGCCGCAGTTGTCTGATGCCTATCGCCGGAGGACTCTAAATCCTTCCAGATGACCTCGGCCAGCCACTCTGACTCCTTGGATCCTCTGCATGGGCTGTGGGACCTAGCACAGGGCTTGCCAGTCTTGTCCGAGTCCCAAGAGGAGTTCCTGGAGGATTTTTTCTTCTTTTTCCTTCCTGTTCTGGGAAACCGCTTTTGGAGGCCCCATGGCCCTGGTTGGTAGCTGAGGGATCACTACATGACTCCAGGGATTCGGATGGGGTGCTGGAGCGTGGTCACTGGGAACTCCAGTGCAAACTCTGACCATTTGAAGATCTTGTGCTTCTGCTGATGGAGTTTGATGGCCTTAGTGGACATCTTTCTGCAAAGGCTGAAGGTCTCCAGGTCCTGGTCAGCCTCTAGACACCAGAGGCAACAATTATATGTGTGTCAGCGAGGGACATATTTTTAATGCATTGATCACACTTTTTTAAAGCCGCTGGCCATCGGGAGAAAAATGTACCCTGCAAGGTTGATGACCCAAGGAGTGGCCAGTCAGTGGGATAAAAAGGCACAAAGTCATGCCAGGGGAAAAAAAAAACTTACAAAAATGGGTCCAAAGAAACAAAGCTGGGGCAAGTAAGCTGAGAGGCGAGAAAGGAACTGGTTGTAACCAGAGAAATGTTTAGCAAGTTGCTGTAGAAAATAAAATACCTGTGTCCTCAAAGTTAAAAAAACATAACTGGTGTGGTTAAGGTTTAACACTGATCAACACTTTTTTATAGTTATGTCTCATTAATTCTACAAATGCTTCCTGTTGATGTAATGTCTATTAATTACTAGATTGTAAGCTCTGACAAGCAAGGACTATCTTTTTGCTTATATTTCTGTACAGCGCTGCAAGCATAGTACTATATAAATGCTAAATAGTAGTAGTAACCAGAGAAAATAACCAAGATTCCAGGGAAATCAGACACTCACGTCTGGTGGGCTCCACAGAAAAAAAGGAGACTGAGCAAGATGGCACCCTTGAGCGGGAAGGGAGACCATGCATGCATGGTGACAACTCCCAAAGGCTTTGTTTGAAAGCTGGGGAGATGCTTCCACGAAGGCTCCATCATCAGCACAGATGTTACCTATATGTGAGGACTGACTTCCTGCTTGTTCCCAGAGAATAAAAAGTTCACAACCTTAAAAGAAGTTTCCTTATGGCCAAGGCTGATGAGTTTGCATTTAAAAAGAAAAGTGCTCAAAGCAAGCTTTTTGGGTTAGAATGATTTTAGGTTAGGTAGATCCTATAGATTTCTCCTTGTAACACAACCATAAGTTTCATCAAACTAGAAGCTGTTGGCTCCAACATGCCTTGGTCAACAATAACTAGGGCAGTCTTATTATCCTTTCATTTCATTTCTCACAATTCTTTGGGCTCACTCCATCTACCATAGAACACACCTCAAAAGGGCTCAGTAACCATAATTATTTAATCTTTCCATTTAGTAGTAGCGCCCAAATCACTTTCTCTAATTGCATCTATACAACCCTTGTAACTAAAAGTAAAAATACATACTGCAATTCTCCCAAAAGCCCAAGCTTCTAATTTAGTCAAAAAGATTCCAATTATTCAAAGCCACGTTTTAAGGCCTTCTGCAAGTCACTCCAAAAGCCAGACACTACACAGCAAAATAGGTCAATTAGTTACTGCTTTCTACTGTAGTGTTGCTCATCTCAGTTACTGCAGTTAGTCTCAAGCCTAGTTTACAACAGCTACATTTCCCTCAACAGCAGAGGTAAGATGTTGGTATGACTGCTGGTAAAGGGGGGGGGGGGGAGAAATAAGCTAACAAACTGACTTCAGCTTAGTCTCATGACCTATTTAATGGAATATTTCCAGGTTCCATGTCTGCCATTTTTGCCCAGCATCAGCATTCTGGTTAATATATATTTAATGGCCCAGCTGAACATTGCAACCTGGATTCGCTATAGTATCTGGATGGTTATGGGTGAGTAGGATCCTTTAAATGTAATGCATGCCATCCTTATTGAAGGCATAGGATGCAAGTGACCATTTACTGTTCCAATCCTAGGCTTTCTGATTTACTTTGGCTATGGCATCCAGCACAGCGTTGAGAGGCACCAGCTACTGACACCACTAGAAATAACTGAAAGCACTTTAACGATAGAAGAGGCTCCAGTTTCCAACAAGGCCAGAGTTTAATTACACATGTTCAGACTGAAAAGAAAGCTTGCTGTTAAGAGCCATCAAATGGAGATCCTCTGACTGTGCCCTAAACTGTGATTGGTCTTCAGTCAAGAAGCTAATTGATAACAGTGGCATCTGCCACATTGCTGGCCTTCCTCTTGTGTTGACCTTCAGTCTTGCCAAATATGTTGTTTTTTTTCTAATGAGCTCTCTCTCTATGGATGAGGTGGCCAAAGTATAGAAGTAACAGCACCATGCTCTTGCCTGAGACAAATGCTAGCATAATTGTGGTAAGATTATTTTGGTCTCTTTACCTTTCTGGAAGGCTCACTTATACAAACATCCTCTCTGTACAGTGTATTTTATTTAAGCTTTCACATGCCTTTATGGCAAAAAGCTGCCCAGGACAACAAACGGGTTCCACCATCGAAACACAAAGTTTCCCCATTTACTTATGTATACCATCACCCTATAAAGAGTCATTTTACAACAGCTCAGGAAACCACCAGATCATTTGGCATAGGCCAACATTCCTGAGCACCAGTCTAGTACCTCAACTAGCAAGTAAGGTTATGGGGCTGGGTTGTGTGTGATGGTTTGTTTGTTTATTTAGTATATGGGGGAATTCTTGATTTAGAAGTCCAACCCAAAGCAGGGTACAAGTCAAGATACTATTTCAAAATGTACATGTTAAGTTGCATACACAAAACTTTAAGAGGTATGTTACAGTTCTCTCAAACAGCAGTGGTGACTGAGCAACTGCACAGCCTCTGTATAGTGAGCAGTAACAGCACATAGAAGATGAGCACACAAGTTTTAGTTCATAAGTCTTTTACAAGCTTAGATGCTAAAGACAACTCTTATAAGCAACCAGCTCCTGCTATATCTACAGATAATTGCATACAAGACTCATGGTACCAGCTAGCCCTTAACTGCATTTGTATGCCTAACAGGTCCTCTTCTCCCACAGTATGCCCTCTTTACAAGAGAAAGCAGGTCCTTTTTTTTGCAGACTGTAAGGCTAGAATAAGCATACTCAGTCTACAAGCCTGCACCCCACCCTTGGCTCTTTCAGCATTGTTAACTAGGACTTCTATTAGCCCAGTTCAGAAGGTAGCCAAGATACTGTTACTCACATGCAGGGCTCTCCTTAATATGAGCAGCACAAGTCAATTTTAGCAGGAAAATAAGGTGGTGCTGGTACTCATTACCACTAAATACCACCCTCCCCACAAAGCGCTAACACATACATAGTAGAACATTCAGCAGAGGAAAATAACCAGCTTTTTCCCCCTACTATTAAGTTATGTTCCCTTCCTTTGGGCTTCCAGGCTGAGGACGGGTGGACATCACCTTAACAGGAGAGGGGGGGGGGGGGGGAAACAGAGTAGCAGCAGGCTATTTGTACTAGTGTTCAAAAGTAGCTTCTGAAACCACACCTAGAGGAAAGCTAGACAGTTGTGCGGCATGCATGGGGATTTTTCTAAATCTCAGGGGGGGGGGGGAGGAGATAAAGGAATTCTTTAGATTAAAGCTGATTAACCCACTTAACCCTCCATTGCCCATGTTCCCTGTAAAATAGTTCTCCAAGTTATAATGCCCTGTTCAATGTAATCTGCCTTGATATTAAGGTGGTATATGTTAAATAAAAATAAATTAATTTGTGAACAGACTGTAGCTGTTGTATCAGTCAGGGTCAAGTAGCAGCAAAGAGCTTTCAGTTTAAAGCTAACACACAGCAGAGAGCTTTCTGGTTAAATTCAGACCCCAAGACTCCCTTGAAATTGGGCACAGATTACCTTAGAAGCACAGGACAGGGTATAGTGCAGCAGCCAGCTTTTAATAAATCTTCTTTCCCACCCATGGGATGCTTGTAGCTTTATAAAAATGTGCTTATACTTCTTAGAGGTATTACCATATTCACTCTCAGGTGCAGCTGTTTATCCTCAGGCATACCTTAATGACCTGAGATTAATTAAGCTTCAGGCAACCAAGCTACATAGTAGATATAGTTTTATTGGTATAAGTATCCCCAGCAATCTTTGGTTAAAGTAAAGAACTTAAAAATATCTAAAAACACAACCTTAAAAAAAAAGATGTAGACAGCAGCAAGAGGGGGGCTTCCTAGTCTTTTGCATTGACTGTCAAATGTATGAATTCTGCCAGTTGGTGAGGGGGGGGGGGTTCTTAAATGTGCACTAGGTGCAAGGAGTTCTTTTCTCACAGGGAACAAGTCTGATCTCTGGAGGCTAGACTAGCAGACTTAAAGGACATAAGGAAGCCAGAGAGGTAAATAGATAAGACCTACACAGATGTAGTCCTGAAGTCCCACCTCCAGTCTGGCAGCATCACCCTATATTAGGAAGGTATCTTGTAACTGGGACCTGTCCTCCAGATGATATAAAACCCTCTCAACCCAAAGAAGTTTCTCTAGGGCCATGTGGGAAATGTTAGGACAGCCATCATAGTTGGTGATTCAAATCATTAGGCATGTAGATAGCCAAGTGGCTGGTGGACATGAGGTTGTGCTAGTAATGTGCCTGCCTGGGGCAAATGTAGCAGACCTCACACACCACCTAGACAAGGTCTTAGCTAGTAGACTCTCCCCCAAACACTGTCTTGGTACATGGTGGTACCAATAACATAGGAAAATGTGGTAGGGAGGTGCTGGAGGCTAGATTTAGGCAGGAAGTTGAAATACAGAACTTCCAGGGTAGTCTTCTCTGAAATGCTTCCTGTTCCCCACACACAGGACCCAAAAGGCAGGCAGAGCACCAGGGTCTCAATGCAAGGATGAGAGTTTTGGATGGGGTAGGAACTGGGAACATTCTGTGGAAAGGAGGGTCGCTTCCAAAAGGAATGTGTTTCACCCTAACTAGGATGGAACCAGGCTGCTGGCATTAACCTTTAAAAAATGAGATGAGGGAGAACCAACCACCAAGAGTGCATGGTTCAGAACAATGTATCCTTAAAGGATACTACCAAAAGAAAGTTAGGGCATATTAGCAGAGATTGCAATAAAGACAAAAAAGTAGTCCAGATGACCTTGAGCAGACATAGCTTAAATAAACTAATCTGGCTATTAATAGCCAGATTAATATGAATAAGATACAGTCTCTAAAATGCTTCTATACATATGCTAGAAGTCTAAAAAAAATATAAGATGGAAAAATTAAAATATATAGCACTAGATGAGAGGTTAGATATGTTTGGTATCTCAGACATGGTGGAAGGAGAACAACCCATGGGACACTGAAGTACCTGGGTACAAACTCTCTCATAAATGACAGAACATATCAAATTGGTGGAGGGGGCTATGCTCCATGTTAGAGAGGACATTGAGTCAAAGACTTAGTTTTGCAGGAAACAGTTTACTGTAGAATTGATGGATTTAAATTCCATGTAAAAAGGGGAAGGCAATGGCCATGGGGGTGTACTATTGAGCACCTGACCAGAACAGATGAAGTATTCAAATCAGGGAAGCTAAAGCTTACAGCACAGTGATTAAAACCACACATTACCACCACCCCAGTATTGACTGGATCAGTGTCACAGCAGGACATGCTAGGGAGATAAGAGTTTCCAGATGAAGTAAATGACTGCTTCTTGGAGCAGCTGGTTCATGAACTGACCAGAGGGGAAGCCATTTTGGTCCTAAGAAGGACATCAGATCTGGTGCAAGAGGGTGTTGTGGTCACTTGGCAATAGTGATCATAGCATAATCACATTTAATTAATGAAAGAGGGCTGGTAAGGAAAGCCACAGTACTACCTTCTGACTTTCAAGAGGGACTATGATAATGAGGAAGATAGTAGTTTTAAACACCCAAGCTTGATGTAAGTCTTAACTTTTTACAACTACTCCTAAGATGGGAAAAAAAAATTGTAGAAGTCCAGACCAGCTGTATTTCACACTCTAAGAGGGGAAGGAAGGAAGCAAGCAAAAATGACAAGACTGAAATCAGTACAAGCACTGGTAAATTAATGCAAAGCATTGATGAGGCAGGCAAAAAGAAGTTGAGCCGCTTGCTGTGGAAGCACACAATACTCAAAGTATGTTTGTAGCACACAAAAAAAAAGACCCAGACACCTTGAGAAAGTCAGTTGGACCATTAGATGATAGAAGGGTAAAAGCAGCACTAAGAGGGGACAAGGCCATAGTGGAGAGACTGAATGCATTACTTCAGTCTTTACTGAGGAAAATGTAGAGATGTTACCCATGACTGAAGTGGTATTTCTAGGGGATTCTGCTGAACACTTGAAAGAAACAGATACAGTGGGAAGATGTATTAGAACAGTTTGATAAACTGAGGAGCAGCATGTCACCTGGACCAGATGGTATACATCCAAGGATGTTGAAAACTAAAATATGAGATTTCAGACCTGCTATTAGTAATCTGAACTTTAAAATCTGTTATACCTGAAGATTTGAGGATGGCCAATGTAGCACCAATTTTTTATTTTTTTTATTTTATTTTAAAGGGTTCCAGGGGTGATCCAAGAAGCTACAGACCAGTGAATCTGACATCAGTACTGGGAAAAACAAAATTACTGAACATGTAAATAGTCATGGCTTAATGGTAGACAGCCAACATGGCTTTAGACAAGATCTTGTCTTACACTATGGAGGACAGTAACTGAATTCAAAAGCAGCATGGGAGAAACAGGATCTCTAAAGGTAAAAAAGGGGACTGTTGTAGTTGATATGGAAGGACAGAGTAGATAGACCACATGGCCTATGTATCAACTGACCCACCTTGGTCTGTTTATTCACACCTTTATAAAAGAAAAACCCACACAAGCAGTACAGATTAGTATCCAGACTTCCAGAAAGCCTTTGACAAGGTCCCTCAAAACTTTTGGCAAAATTAGAGTCATGGGATAGGAGGCAGTGTACTATTGTGGATCAGGAACTGGTTAAAAGAAAGCAGCGGGTAGGACTAAAAAGGTGAATTTTCCCAATGGAGAAAGGTGACTAGTGGAGTACCCCAGAGATCTGTGCTGGGGCTGCTGCTTTTTGCCATCTTTATGAATGACCTGGAAGAGGGAATAAAGGAGTGAGGTTATTAAATTTACAGGAGACAAAAACTACTTAAAGTTGTTACAACACATGAGAATTGTGGAAAATTGCAAGATCTTGATATCCTGGAAGACTGGGCATCCAGATGACAGATTAAATTTAATGTGGACAAGTGTAAAGTTACACACCTAGGAAAGACACCCCCCCCCCCCATGGTTACACATTGCATGGTTCCACATTGGGAACCACCACCCAGAAAAAGATTTAGGCATCATAGATGCCATGTTAAAACCCTCCACCCACCTAGTATACAATGGCAGCAAAGAGAATGATGCTAGGTATGAGCAGCAGAGTAATTGTAAATAAAACAAAGGATATTATAATGCCTCTATTGTTCCATGGTGCAACTACACCTTGAATATTGTGTGTAATTCTGGTTGCTGTACCTTGAAGGATATAGCATTATTAGAAAAGAGCCACCAAAATGGTAAAGGGGATGGAAGGATACTCCTATGAAGAAAGGCTAAAAAAGGTTGGGGCTCTGGGTCAATGTAGATTGTTTATATCAGAATAAGAAAAGACTAGGGGGGCCATGCAATGAAGCTACAGGATAATTTCTCTTAAGTCTAAAATAGGTTTGTTTCATTCAATGTGTAATCAAACTCTGGAATGTTACTGGAGGATGTAGCAAAAGCTGTTAGTGGTGGGGTATATAAAAAAAAAGTTGAGTTCCTGGAGGAAAGTTCCATAAACCACTATTAAAAAAGGGACCCAGGATCTCACTGCTTGACTCAATACAAGCATTGTGGAACCTTGTCTTTTGGGGAAGCTGCTAGGTACATATGACCTAGATTGGCCACTGTTGGAAACAGTATACTGGGCTTGATGACCTTGGTCTGACCCAGTATGGCATAGCTTATGTTCAGGATAAGCTATCTTTAAAGGATACTGTCAGAAACAGGACATCCCTGATAAAAGGTTACAATGACTGTTATTAGACCAGGTGCCTTTAAATTTATTTATTTTATTTAACACTCATTTTTATACCGCATCTTCCAAAGATCAGTTGTGGTGTACAAACTATTAACAAATCAAAGTTTGTTTTACATAGAACATCTTAGATAGTTAAACAAGTTAAACAAGTTAAAATGAAGAGCAGAAGCAGTTGCACTATTACAAATCCCCATTGACTCCTACCTGCCATGTTTATAGGAGTGCTAGAACCCCCCCCCCCAAAAAAAAAAAAAAAAAAAAGAGAAATATAGCACTAAAGGAAGAGATGTTGTATAAGCAGCATCCAAGACCTGATGGAAGGATAGTCAATGAGTGACACCAGCATAAAAATATCACTATGAGATTAGTCTTGTGTTTAGGAATCAGACTACTCAAAATTAGGGAAGCTAACAAAATTGAAGTGTTGGCACTGTAAGACTATGCTAGAGGCAATAGTTTTACATCAAGTGACTGCACCATGGAGCAGCTCCTGCTCTAGTCAATTCTCAAACCAGCCATTTTAGCCTTAGTCCTTTGGCTCACAGGATCTAGTACAAGATTAACTGTTTTGAGGGCACATGGCACTAGTGAAGATCACATTTAACTTTTAGGCACATGCATACAAGAGTCAACCATACACCAAGGGCCAACTACAATTTAAATAGGAAAATTTAATAAAAAAGGCCCAAACAAAAGCAAAATGTCAATAGTTCATATCACAGCAAATGCCCTTAAGAATTGACAAGAAAATCTAATTAAATAGGGTATCTATCATATCGTTGCCTGCAATTCAAATAAACTTTATGTAGTTTTATTTTGTTTTTCTTTTGTGATTTTTATACTTATTTAAGTTTGAATGAAACTATAAACAAGTATAAAAATCACAAAAGAAAAAATAACACTACATAAAGTTTATTTGAATTGCAGGCAACGATATGATAGGAGATACCCTATTTAGTTAGATTTTCTTGTCAATTCTTAAGGGCATTTGCTGCAATACGGATTTTACCCTCTGAAAATTGGACCTAAAATAGTCGAGTAGTTCATATCAGGCATAGGTGTTTATACACTAGAGTTGTGGAAGCCTAGCCCATATACACTAAGCATTTGAGGGGCAAGGCAGGCCACAGTTAAAAGTGGAGCAAGAGGCTTTAGAGCCAAACAAAAACGCACCACAATCTACTCAAACACTGGCAAGTTAAATGCAGGCAAGGCACTACATTTGAAAAGCTTGCCAGGCACATGCAAAGCAAGCAGCCAAAAGAAGGAGTCAGACCATTAAGTATCAAGGGAACTTGAGGCCACAGCCAAGAGACCAATGAATTCTTTACCAAATAAGGTACTCACAGTAGACCTAGACTGCCATAAGAGCTGAATGAAGTCAGTCTGATAATGTAGAACAAAAGCTTAAAGACTAAGAGCAGCAAGGTACCTGGACTGGATGGTATACATTCAGGAGTGCTGAGGGACTCCAACTATAGCTATATTGTTAGTCTCATTTGTATATATAGTCTATGGTACTAGATGAGTGGAACCAAACCTAGCATTGTGCCAGGCAGAGATGGTGGAAACCAAAACAAAGTTTACTGGAAACCACCATGGGTAAAGTTGGACAAAGACTTAGCCAAGAAGTCTTGGCTCAATTTGCTTTAGAGACATGGCTAATGGAGTCAGTTGATCAATCTGGTACTTGTCAAGTCTACAACTTGAGACTAGGAAAGTTAAGTCATAGCATGATTTGTGTATTGGAAAATTTGTTGATAGCAATATTGTCACTTTTCTGGAATACCTCAGGGATCTGTATTGATACTGGTGCTTTAAGCCTTATAAAGCAACTGGAATTGGGAACAAGCAGCAGGGCAATTGTTGCAATTGACAATTTCAGTTCTGAATGTTTAAGACTGGGCATCCACATGGATGATATTTTGGTGACACCACAAGTGTTGTCTAGGGAAGAATAAGCCCGACTAGATACACAATAGTAGGTTTCCATTAGGTGATACCCCCACAATAAAATTAGGATAGGAATAGAAAGTGATGCATAATACCCCTATTGCTCAATGGTGTGGCTGCACCTTTAGTATCATGTCCAATTCTGGGCTCTGCCTCAGGAGGTGGCATTAGAAGTAGATGCCCAGAATAAGTGGGACTTGACTAGCCAAGGAAAAGTGTTAAGATGTTAGGGCTCTCCAGCCTGGAAGATACAGCCAAGGGGAGATTTGTCTATGAAATCTCAAGTGGAGCAGATTGAGTAGATGCAAATTGATATCTACCCTTGCAAGACAGGGGAGAAGCCATATCTGACAGTAGAAAATATTATCTAGTGCAGCCTGACACCTGATGGATATAGTAGAAGCAGGTAGTATAGCTGTTTAAACAAAGCATTCCTGAAGAAAGTCAACAGTATTAACAGAAGTGACTAGCACCGCTTAACCCTGGAGGAATTAAGATCCCAGAAATAGCCACTTCTATAGCAGCTTGTGACCTGATTGGAGGGGGCAGGGAATTTGAACAGAACTACCCTACTGAGTCATGCAGCAGAGCAGAAACCAACCAAATCCCTTTTCTACTTATTACCTAGTTGAACATAGGACCTGGTCATAAGGGATTCTATGTCAGGTTCTGTCACCTTTTAGGTTAAGGTGCAGCAGCACTGTGCTGAATGAAAGCTACCCCACTGTAAGTGGCAGTGGCTCACCTCAGTCCAGAGTCCAAGGGCTAGAACCAAGGGGAGGGGTGGTTATCTGCTTTGGGGTCTTGAGTAGGATTTCATGTTGGAGTCTGGACCTGCCAACTTGGTGGCATGACTTTATGGCCAGGAGTTAAGTGTGGGTGTACTGACAGATGACTGCCTAGGTAGCCTAGACACACTAGAATTTACAAGCTCTGAACCAGGGACAGCTTTCATGTACTACATAGCCACACCACCTCTAGTGCCACTATAGTGCTAGTGTAGCCCCTGTCTCAGGCAAGACTCACCCTAGGCAGCTGCCCAGTCTATAGATTGACAGGTTTAACAGCAAGCCTTGTTCCCTGCTGTCCATCCTCACCAGCAGCATTGAGCTATGTGCTCATTCTGAGCATAGTTCTATTCAATGGACAGGCAAGTGTCATGCTCTATCCTAAAGTTTCTCAATAAAGAGAACACATTGTATTAAGTCACTTTTTTTATTATGCTTTAACACCTGTTTCACAATTGTTTATGTAACTTCCAGAGTACAACAGCTGCAAAAAGGACTCCAAGTACTCCCACTGTAGCTACAGCCCCTCTTGCCCAGTCCATCATTGACACATCAGTACCAGGAGAGCCTGAAAAAAGAAAGTTCAGATTTCCATAAGCAATATTCCCTGCCAAATTAAGCTTACCAATTGTTTCAGCAGTGCATCTCAATAGCTGAAGTCTGAGTAGATAGCCTGAACACTGCTAGTTTTAAAGCCAAACTGGCCCTGTCTAGCATTTGATAATGGCTTTCAAGCCAATTACTTTGGCTTGAGTTCTCTGGTCTGTCTCTATCTGCTGGCTGGGGACACTACCATGTCTGGCCTAGTTGAGCAGGACTTAGTGACCTAGTGGTTGGGACCACTGTTCCCTCTAAGCTGTGCACGTGTGCGTGTGCGTGTGCACACACACCTCGCCAAGTGAGCGCACATACTTAAGAGCGCACAAAAATTATGGTTCTGATTCTGATAGAAAAAACAGATGTCTTAAAATTTAAAAAGTGTATTTACGGTTTTCACAAGTTCTACAATATTTTCTAGTGCAATAAATGTGGTGTACATACTGTATTCTGATGTGTAGTCAAATTTTAAAGTATATAACTGTGAGTGTCATTATGTGGTGCACAAAAATTTAACCTTCCTTCAAAAGCTGCACAGCTGATATGTTATGTGCACACAGCCTACAGAAAATTAGAGGGAACATTGGTTGGGACATATGCATGCCAGATGTTTGAATCTTACTAGACAGGAGCCTTGGGCTACAAGGCCTAGGGGTTCTAGTCTGAGATGCTCCTTGTGGCCTTGGGCAAGCTATGTAATCCTCCACTGCCTCAGTTACAAAAAGAAAAAAAAAAAATTTTGTGAGCCCTTTGAGGACAAGGGATACAGTGTGCCTGAATGTACACTTAGTGAAGCAGTATATAAGCCTAGCTAAATAGCGCATTGAAGAGCTTGTGAAATGAGCTTCCACTTAGTGACAAGAGATCATGGGAAGAGCTACCATACCAAGGGACTATCTTCCTCACCTGTTTTCCTCAATGTGATATATTCAAGCCCATTGCTGCTGCGAAAGTCCACAGGTCCATCCACTGTTACAAGGCTGGATTCAGGATCCCAGTTCTTAGCCATTCTCTTTTCTGTTGAGAAAAGAAATGTCAGCTCAAGGAACATTGCTGAGCATTTTCAACAGGACCAGCCAGCTAGATAAGCACTCTCCATTTTACAGAGCTAGCTAGTAGTTCAGCTGCTTGTTTCACTAGGTAGATAGTCTTAGCTGTTCATGTGCTGGCTGGTCTAGGGTCAGGACATTAGACAGCTAGTGCCCATTTTACAACTCTGTCTAGACACTTTGCTTATTCTGTCACTTTGACTTCATCTCCCTCAAACTGATTTAAGCCAACAGGGCCTTTTCTACTCTCCTGCCCCCCCCCCTAATGGGGTGTTCTAGCTCTCCTGTTAGATGTTTGGCTCATGAGAAATCCTGCACCTGCTAGCTATGCTGTGCTGAAGGTGATATTAGGCATACTCCTTGCAAAGGAAGCAGAGGTTAAGGTTGGTTACAGCACTCTGGCCCCACTGACATGAGGCCAATGTTTTAGGCTACAGCCTGAATTGACAGCTTGTCAATGTGAAGGGCTTGTCTCAGTTGAGGTAGGAGGCCTGACAAAGATACAAGATATTCATAGGAAGCCATGTCAGTTTCCAATCCCTACCCTTGTGACTTGAGCACAAATACCTCCACTGCCTCAGTGGCAAGGATAAGTTGTAAGCCCTTTTGGCTACTGAACCTGAATGCAAGGTGCCTCAATTACTGAAAGGCATGAGCCAAGACAAGCTGCCTGCCATCCTCAGTGAAAGGGGCTTTTACTAGTGTGGTACAACGCAAACTAGCATTTGTATACAGACTAGATGTCCTGCAAGTCAGAGGAACCCAAAACTATTGCTCTTTATTAGCAGGCTTATGCCACCCCCTCCCACATGCAGCAAGTAGAAACTTAAGCCCAAACCATGATGCTGGATAAAGGACAGCCAGCAAGTCTTACTTCTTGATGGAAAGCAAGCAGTTGAGCAGGTTTCAAGTTCAGAGCGGACACATACCGAGGCACTGCAGTGGAAATAGACCTGCAGAAGTATAGGAGAACTTCATTGTTGAAATTGCTGAAGGAGGTCTACAGTGGCTGTGAGTAGACATAGGGATGGACCAGTAACATTAAGCAATGCAATGTGTTTAACCACCTTGCTTTTAGTCTCATGCTTTGACAGATTGTTTGCATAAGCCATTTTGACCAAAATTTAGTAAAGTATGCATATTTGCTTTGACCCCTAAAGGATGGGCAAGCAGTCTCAATCTGACCAAGAGCCATCAAAGATTAATGTCTGGCACTTTTGATAGTTAAAGCAAGAATGTTCTTATACAACTAGACCTCCCTTTATTACAAGATTATATGAGAATCTGCATTAGTTGCTAACAGCATGTTAGACCTTTCCTTATCAAGTGCTTTAGGTTAATGCAAGGGCTGTTAACTGCCCCTAAGAGGCGTAACTTCCTCTAAAACTTCAGTTTATGCTAGCAGAAGGTAGTTTACCAGTCCTTTAAGAGCCTTCTGGGAACCATCTACAAACGTGAAGGTCTTCACAACAAACCGCTGATAGTGAGATGGGAATTGAAGCCTTGTAGATACAGCATCAATTTGAATTTGCCGAGTTTGATAGTTGTCACCAGTGAATGGACACCTGTCAAGAAGAGTTGAGTTAAGATAGTAATATTTGACTGCCATCCTCATCCTCATGGTCTTCATCTGCTTACCTGTTCAACAAGATAGGCCATTGTGGCTTCTGCAGGGGATCTGCAACAGGAGTAGCCCAACATTGGTTCAGAACCAATACCAAGTTTGGGTCTACTCTTTGTAGAATACGAACTTCTAAATGAACTGGATCCCGGAGAAGTTTCACCACAGGGTAATCTGAGGTCATGTAGTAGGAGCCATATTGTTCATCTGTATGTGGGTATGAAGTTTTGAAAAGTTAAGAGCCACCAGAGAATTTAAGAACCTTGTGTAGCCAAAGACCTATACATTCAAAGGTAC
The DNA here is from genome assembly GCA_033557465.1 of Ichthyophis bannanicus. Taxonomy (NCBI): domain Eukaryota; kingdom Metazoa; phylum Chordata; class Amphibia; order Gymnophiona; family Ichthyophiidae; genus Ichthyophis; species Ichthyophis bannanicus. Next base: position 66,358,821 of record CM066050.1, on the reverse strand, counting down.
ATTGTGATTAAAAAAAGGTAGTATTTACCTCTGGCAATCCTCATCTCGAAATGGAGGGGTCCAGAACTGTTTGCTGAGGGAGGAGGGGGCAGTGTGAAGACTTCAACTTGCAGAGGAAGGAAGCTGCTTGCAGTGAAGCTACAGCGAACCGTCAGCCTGGATAAGTTCCAATTGAGAAGCTAGATTATAATCTACTAAAGTTTAGCACTGTAGTTTTCTAGTGTGCCGACTTGCTCAGGAAACCCAGGTCCCTAGGAATGTTTCATCATATGTTGGGTGAAAACACTTAAACTTTTGGTGAAGAGTTAGCTTCATGAACACGTCTGCACTGAATGAGTACACTAGAGCCTTAAGATCTACACACTTCCCATTGAAGTGAGGTACTTCTAAGACTATCTAGCCAAGCTATAGGCTTACTAAACAAGCCCCTCCCCTGTCATGCTCTTAAAGGTGCCAATAGCTTTGGTCATTTCTGGTGACTTGCACAGGGTACAGCTGCACTGCCATCCACAGCTTGTTACTCACTCCTGCCTACTGCTAGAGTTATACTGCAGCCTTAATATCCTAGTTAAGGACAGTCATAGCAACACCATGGAGTTCAGTCTAATATAAACTAAGACACTAAGCCATATAGAAGTCTGCCCTGTAGGCCCATGCCAGCAATTATGCTGAATATTTTGTAGACAAGTTTAAAACTGAGCCCGAGCCAAGCATCAATTAAAATCAGTTGGGGTTCACCTCTCCTACATGGTATTGTCATTTAAGTGGTGATACAAGATCTTACCCAAGCAGAGCTAGGATTTGTTGAATTTGCAGGTCTAGTACATAAAACTGAAGTAGGTAGCTTGAAGGACAGGGTGTCCTTGCTCCAGCTGAACCAGTAGTCGTTACCTGAAAGTGCTGTCTCTGGTGATTGATGCATTCTGCCAGGTTCTCACATCTTTGGTAGCTTCCAGTCTATTTTCATAGACAATCTGCTCTCCATCCAGCTACATTAATGAAAGTAATTAGCTAGTTATCTGGAAAGCAAGCTTTAGATTTGTGCTATAAGTGTCCTACAGCTGCAATATCTAGAGTACAATTAGGTTAGTACCTTGTATTTATAGGTAGTCACTAGGACAAGTTGTGCCACAATTTTGGCAATATATGTATTACTAAATGTTCTAAGTACAGGGTGAGGTGGAAATTGTACCCAGCATGTTTTCACTAGTTACTAATGGCACATGGTTAGCTGAACTGCTGCACCTATTTTAGTTTTACTTCCTACTTTAGTGTTAAGCTTGTAATCAGTGACTGCTTGAAAAAGCTTCATACAAGAAATGTTTCAGGCTCAAATGCAGCTAGTTCTTTAGCAAAAGTCACTGCCATTACATCTAGCAACCACCTTTGAGTTTTTATTCTGATTTATTTAAAGCGGACTAGTTCTACTCCCCCCCCCCTCGATTAGGTACTCAAATAGTCTGACGTCTGTTTAAGAGACTTAGCACCATTGCTCCTTGTCATGTCCCTATTTAATCCTACCAAGGTAGGTCATTTATCATTAGAGGTCCCTGGCATAACTTAGTTCTCCCCTTTCATCTTACCCAGATAGTGTTCCCACAAGAAAGAGGGAACTGATACAGTATGAAGGCATCACTCTTCTTCATGCTTAAGTCACTGCATGTGCCTTCCTGCACAGTGAGCAGATGGACTGAGCTAAGGATCAGAGGTGGAAGAGTCAGGTCTTTGGAGACAGCAATGGAGATGGTGCCATCCTTGGTGCACTGTGCTGTTACTAGAATGAAGGAATGATTCAAGTTAAGTCTGCTGTCAAGACACTTACACTCTAGTCAAGATACAGGGTCCAGCACTTTAGGTGGCCTGTACCCCTACAATAAGGCCACCTTCAACTGGACACAGCTCAGTTACAGCACCACCCTCTATTCTTTTGGCAGGAGGGAACACTTGCTGATGCCTTATTACGGTATGGTTGGAGGAGGAATCCCCACCACACCCTCCAGTCTACAAGTGCTATGTAGGAGTATCTACTAGTTTGTTGGCTATTCACCTCCTTGGAGGGCACTCTGCTCTTGATCTTACTGCGAGTCAGTAATTCAGACTAGCCTTATGCTCATGAATCAGGCAACAGCCTCTACCATGCAACAAGTGGTGATGCTCAAGGGCAGGAATGTGGGTCCTTCTGCCATTTTCCAGAGCTAGTGGGGCAAGGGATGAACATGCTAATGTACTAGCAAACCTGGTATTGCCAGTATTGAAGTTTTGGCAGCTCTTCTTCCTGCAGGCTTGTATTGCTAAAAGGTATTGTATTGGTCTACCTAACGTCTTAATGCTGTAAAACTGATTATCAGAACTTAGTTGTCTAGATTAGTGTCTTTACACTATGGTAATGCAGTATGTGGGATTGCCAGAATAAAGCACAGGCAGCTAAGGTAAGTGACTCCGTTACCCTAGTCAATTAAGCAGTGGATGTGATGTAATAAGATGGTCCAATATTTAACCCTTGTTCTACACAGGGTAACTTTAGTGTTAGAGAATGACCTGTGCTTGTTATCTTTCACATTTAAGACTTTGGTAATGTCATGACCTCTTCACACTCCCCTCCGAGTGAAAGCTTCAGCTTGATGTTAGTTTCTGTAGGTAAGAAATCTTGCAACTCACTTAGATCTCCATAATAGCAGGAAAGAGATGGGTCATTGGGGTTGAAACAGCAGCCTTTCCCTTGGCAGACATCTTGGGCGACAGCTGCACTGGCACAAGAGAGTCTGTCTTCTCTCTTAACAGCAGAGCACACACCTGGACTTGGAGCATCTTTAACTGGAGATAAGATTAAAAGGATCAGACTCAATCTGGTCACATTGAACCAAGACATGAATTCAAGGTTAGCTGTTACAAGGTGTGGAGACTCCTTTGAACTCTGGCTACTTTGTACCAGAAGATTAACTTTGCTTGATATGAACAGCCAGATCATGAAGTCATATACAGATAAGGATCAGTTGCTAATACACCTGCTCATGTATGAATGTGTATCAGTCAAGATGACATTGACCATGGTCCATGATACCATAGCAGGAATGAAGTTGGGAGTAAATTAGCATTCTGTATAAGGCCAGATGTACAGGGGAAGGGTTGTGCTCATTTACAGTAGACTTCCTACTCTATTGTCCACAGTAGTTGATGTTGACTTTAGGATTATGTTACCTGGCAAGATGGGGCATGTAAGGGTCTCCTTAACAGCAACATGTTGCCCAGTGGAGTCTGCAATTCCAATTGTCATTCTGTACTCTCCATTCTGTGATGACAGGGACAAGGAAGCCATGTTAATGGCATTAACTTCCCTACTTTAACAAAAAAAACCTCTACCCTCTTGGAGTATAGAGCAGGGAGTTCTCAACTCGGTCCTTGAAATAGCCTAGCCCTTCATGTTCAGGACAGTTACATATGCATGAGGGAGACTCATGATAATCACAATGGAGGTGGTGCATGTAAATCTGAAGGGCTAGGTAGCCCAAGGACCAGGCTGAGAACCCCTAGTATATAGACAAAAGGCTAGCCTATTAAACATTTTGCTTTACAATTCCATGTAGTAAAGGAGCAATGGCTGTAAAGTTGATTTTATTCCTCAAAAAAAAAAAATCTAGGGAATATATATAGTCAAGTCTAAGATCAAATAAGACTGGCACAATGTTTATTGCTGCTGTTTTTTTATAGTATGGATAAGGGGTCTTGGTAGCAAGCCAACTTGCAAATGAACAGCTTGCATGATGGGGAACAGTTCTGAACACTGTAGAAGTTAATGCTTTGTGGTAAAAAAAAAAATGCTATAAAAAGCATAGCATTCAGTTATGCGCTGAAAGCACAATGCCAAAAGCCATGCCAACTAGCTTTGCTTGTTCAGCACCAGCTTGTGGAAAAATATATCAGTGTACCTGTGGAGCAGAGCAAGCAGGAGTAGGTTTTGTTGAACTTACCCTCTTAAGGGACTCTGATTCTCCTATTACCTACTATACCATGTCTTCCTGACTAAGAGCAAGCTTGGACTAGGATATTTTGAAGATGTTACCCACACAAAAGTCACTCTAAGAATTTAATTACATGCTCTCACTAGGGCTTATTTCTAGTGTATAAAATGCATATAATTTGAGTCTAATACATCTACTCCATTATTGTATAGAGATCAAGAGCCCTAACATTAGCAGCCTGCATTTGCTTTTAAAATGCTTTTAAGTATTAACATACTGGGGTGAGGGGAGAAGTGGCTAATGGCATCCTTACTAGCCCAAGAAGTTACCCTTCTAAAGTGACTCCCCACTGGCTGGCAAGGGCTGCCACAGCAGCTTGCTGTTCATGTTGATACCCACTCACTTCAGCAGTTAGCTTAAATCAGATGCATTGTTCAGGCCAGTACCGTTACCTAGTACCACAGCTACAGCTTCCACTATCTTACCAGCGACTGGCAGAATTGCTGGTTTGTGGCAGGAACCTACGCTGGGGTGGTGATGTTCAGATGTTTTACTTCAATGACTGAATCTAGTCATGTGACTAAAGAGCTTGGCACATTAAAGCACACTACACATTTTTGATTTGAGGTGGCAGATACTTAAACTATGGTTTCAAGCACTACCCCTGGTGTCAGCCTCTGGGCCTTTGCACCTCATAAAGCTACCAACTATGCCACAGTTACACTTTGGCTGCATATTTCCTGCTACTTAGGTGTGCATAAGACAGTATGGTTGCCTACACCATCCCTGTGACTTCATTTTATGGGCATCTCACTGAAGTGCTCACCCACAGAGCACAAGACTTCTAGAATGTTCATGTGCAAGGAGGATCACTATGTAACTCATGCATTTTACATGGCTTGCATACACAGGCAAGCTTTCTACAGCTCCTAGGTTGTTACCACCTTAGCTAGGATACTGTGACTGAGGCAATGAGGGAGGAAGTTTAGGTGAGGAAGATGAAGACATTACCCTTTGTACTGTCAAGCTCCAATTCTCTAGAGCATGAGCTCATTATGCAATTAGTTGTGACAACTTGGTCTTGTATATAGTTTCCTCTACAAGCTGTTGAAGGGGGGGGGGGGGGACCTGCTCACTGTTTAAGCCTCCCCCACCCCTTCAAGTTTAGTGAACTGAGATTGAGGCAGATCTGAATATTTAATCCATTTAGCCTGCTCTGCTAGAGATAAGCTGCCAACTGAAGGTCAGTAACATGGACTGAGGATGTGGATGTTAGAAACAGGTCAGAGTGAAACATGTATGGAACATGAATAAGTCTCGCTGTAGGGTTTCACCCTAAACAGATGAAACATGAAGTGTAGCCACTTAAGACATCTAGTCCATTTTAGTCTTATTCCTAGTTCAAGGCATGCAGGCAAGTTTAGTCCTTAATACTCAAGCTCAACTAATGTTAACTAGTTAGAGATCCATTATCTTTCCATTTCTAATGGTCTTAAGTGCCATTGGATGCATGTGGGTGCTTTATTCACCCCTCCCCCCCAAAAGAAAAAACAGATCTTCATTACATCCAGCTCATGACATCAGCACCCCCAGGCCAGCACCATCTTTACCAACCCTTACCTGCTCAGTTATATAGCAGCCACTGTAGGCAGCACCAATTGTCACAGAGCCATCTGGTTTTTGATCAATCCAAGTTCCACAGACAGAGTCATTATGGAGAAGGTGAGGTTTCTCCTCTTTATCTAAGGAAAGAAAAATAAACACTGGTATTTTAAAATCACACAAAGCTGTTTAGTTAACAGTTCCACCATAACAAGCAAAAAGTTGAAGTTACACCCTAACTGCTACCTGCTCTGGCCCCACCAGGTCTGTGCACAGCTTTTGGTCATAACACCAGCATATGACTTTGGCTGCTGAAGGGGGGCAGCCAGAGGGCAGGCAGGAGCCCAGGGACCAATCCATGGGACTTGTGAAGAGCAGGAGGTGGACTACATAGGATAAGTACAGGGAGTTGTTAGGACAGCTCACCGAGCCGCCAACACAAGCCTTAATCCCTGTTGTCTAGGGTTGCCAGCAAGCTGCTATTGAGCCGGCCTGACCTGTGTTTTATATGGCCAGACCGGCAGAGCTCTAGAACAGTTTTTCTTTCTGGCTGCCCCCCGTTCCGCTCCCGTCCTGCCACCTAGTCCCCCTGGCAGTCGCAGCCTCTGCGTCTTACAGAGCAGTAAGAATGTAAGATACCACCGAAAGAGGCGCGGAGCCTTCCGGCTCTGCGGAGCTGCTGCCGCGTCCAGCCTAGAAAGAGCGCGCTAGAGGGTGCGGGGGCACAGCAGCAGCGGCTCCGCATGGCCGGAAGGCTCCGCGCCACTTTCAGTTTTATTTTACATTCTTAGCGCTAACGCGGGCGAGGCTACAGGGGGGGGGGGGAGGGCGGTGCAAGGAGACTGATGAAGAGCCAAGTTTCGCTCTGGCCGTGGGTCCGGAGCAGTCAGAGCAAACAAATCGCTTTAGATCTGTGCCTGCAACCGGCCAGACCTGCTGAATACCAGTCGCTTAGCAGCTCTAAGTCCCACATCTTACGCGCTAATTCGGTAGAGGAGAGAAAAGGGATTCTCTTTACTCACCTAAGGCGACCAGTGTAAGAGGGTTCCCAGGCCGACTGCGGGGAAGAGTCAGCTCCAGCCGTCTGTAGCCACAGTTTAACAGCGAAGAATCCGCGAGCAGCCCTGCGCCGGTAAAGTCACCCAGCGATGGACCAAGCAAGCCCAACGCCAGTATGAGGTAGCCTATCATCCATCCTGCGCCTGAAAGACCCATCTCGCTGCAAGCTACAAACCAGCGCCACAAACGCACTTTTATAGCGCACCCTATTAACGCGCTGATCACTACCCAGTGCCCAAACTCCTCAATCATCCAGGTGACCCTCATTAATCAGCGCTGGTCTCAGGTGAAGACTAGCAGCACAACGCAATGGTGTGATGTTTCCCCCATCACCTTCGGTAGAAGCCCCTTCCCAGACATTTGCAAAAGCTGTTGCTGCACTTTTTCACGTACTGGCCAACTGGCTCCAGCCCAACAGAGGCACTTTTATTGAAAGTTTTTCAGTCCAAGCATTCTGAGCTCTAAAGTCCAGTGCAGAGTTGCCAAGTTATCCAGGTCCATGAGTGAGCTCTTCAGCCAGTCCTGGATTTCTGACAAGCTCCTCCTGATGCATTATGGGACCTGCAGCACTGATTCCAATCAGGGACTACAAAAATACCATACTGCACTGAAATGCAACTTTAAAAACCAGAAAAGGCAAACAAATCTCACCCCTGAAACTGGGTAACTTGGCAACCTTTCCACTAAAAAAGGCAGGATGGAAATCTCTGAAAGATGGAAGTTCAAAGAAAACCCCAGGGCTGAGTTATGTTACTCTAAATGACTGGAGTTAGCAGGGAAGTTAATTAATTGGAATTTACCAATCTCCAGCCATCCTTCCTCCACTTTGAATGTTTCTTTGCAGATTTGGCTCACCCATTAGTCCAGCCATTGCCAAGTTACCCAGTTCCAGGCAAGAGATTTTTTATTGCCGGTTCTGGTTTTAAATTTGCATCACAATGCAGTATGGTATTTGTAGTCCCTGATTTTATCTATTGGAATCAGTGCTGCAGGTCCCATAATGTTATGTTATTTTTTGTGAACTGTTCTGCTGTCCTCACTAAGGGCAGTATATCAAGTATCACTCCTGGAACCGGGTAACTTAGCAACTCTGCCAGTCTGCTTCCCAAAGCTGTCTTGGGGGATCCTAGCACCAGTTGGGTTTTGAAGATATTCACAATGACTATGCCAGAGCTGTAAAGTTACCCAGCTTTAGCAGGGAGATTTTAAGCCAGTCCTGGATTTTGAACAACCCCATCATATTGCAGTTTGGGACCTGCAGAGTAGAATCACTGACTACAGTGGGTAGAATGGGAGGTCAGTTCAAACCAAGACTGGCTAAAAGTCTCCCTTCTGGAACTGCATAACTTTGTAATATGCATATATTGCCTGCCTTTTTTTTAGTGCTGACTCAGCTGCCTTGGGGTTGTATCACTGGAAGTAGATTACCAGGCCTTTTCTTCTAAGGCAACGGTGGGTAAAGTGACTTGCTCAAGGTCACAAGGAGTACCAGTAAGAATCAACCCCTTGCTCTTCTGGGTAGTAGGTGGTTGCTCTAACCACTAGGCTACTCATGTAGGAGCTAGATCTGCGCATATTGCCTGCATTATATGCAACTATTTCCTATGTAGATATCCTGAAAATCTGATCTTCTGTTGGGTCATACATATACACTATTCTCTTTCAGTCTCCTATTTGTGTTCCTCTTGCATGTTAGACAACAGTGGCATAGGTGAATTACTATTTGTATAGCATTGCAAGGTGTGCACAGTGCTTTGCAAAAACACATACAATACAGTCCCTGCTTCTTGCAGCTTGCTATCTAATCAAGCCAAACAGAAAAGACACACAACTGGAAAACAACAGGGTCTGAGTTAAGATGGTAGCTATATTCTTTATAGACAATGTAATATCATATGGGTGTTTCTATATTTGTCTTTGTAAATCTGTTTATGAATTTCTGTTTCTTATGTATGCACTAAACTGTAGCTGTGTGCAATTGCATTGTTGTATCCTTTTGAAACAGGAGAAGGTCTGTTGTGTGTTTATGCGGATGTGTTGTAAATGACCACAGGAATGTGGATGACTTGTGCCAATTTCTAAAATCTGTGCACTTATTAAAGTATTTTCATGTGCATTTATTTACCAAATGTTTGAACAAAATTACTTCGTTGCTGAGGTCGTGTGTTACTCTCTTGGTGTATATTTCACGTATCCAGTGTATCTTTGTAAATCTGTGATTATATGGGTCGCCATTGCATGTGTGTGGCAATTCTGAAAACCCCACTGGCAAGGTTGTCACTAGGGCACGGTTGGGAAACACTGAGCTGTGGGTATAGTACTGTGTGGGATCTCTATGTTGCTGTGAAACTACATTAGCATGTGGGTAGTTGTGGGTCCTGTCCCATGAGAGACTGCACCCCAAGCCCTAGGAGGTGATATCTAAGACCCTAAGGCTCGATATTCCAAGCGATTAACGCACTTAGCATAGCTGCTAGCCACATCATTTGCAGTGAATGGGACATTCAAACGTGCTAACATGCTTAGTGCCGCTGAATATCTGCGGCGGCGAGCGCTACCTGCCCTGTTGCTGACCACTTTGCTCTGGGGGGGGTGTCAGGGCATTTCAGGGTGGACTGGAGGCGGAGATCCGTAACCGGGCAGTGTTGAGACTGAAGATAATGAAATGCTTGGTGATAACAGACTAACGAATCAGATCATTTCATTCCTATTTACTGGATAAACTAGTGTGTATGCTCTGTTAGTCGACTTTAATGGTTGATAAATACAAATAAATAAGAGAAGAATAGGAGGTAATGCTTTTTACTGAACTTACTTATTATTTTTTTGGCTAGCTTTCAAAGGTTAAAATTTTCTTGCAGTGGTCAGATAGAAATATACCCCAGCTGCCTCTTGAGACACTCCACCGTGTGCCCCCCACCTTTACTCATACACAGACAGACCAGCTCTGCAATGAGAGGTCAGAAGGGGAAGGTGATAGACTCAGGAGTAATCTGAGGAAAGAGTGGTAGATGTGTGGAATAGCCTGTCAGTGGAGGTAGTAGTGACAAGGACTGGATCTGAGTTCAAGAAAACATGGGACATACACAGAGGGACTCTAAGGGGATACAAGGGACTACAAAGCTTACTAATCAGTATGGAAGGGAAGACTGCATAGACTGTATGATCTTTATTTGTCATCATTTTCTATGTTTCTATAAGGCCTGAGTCTGAATGGACAATGTTATACACGCTATAAGCGTGCACTTTCCAAATTGTTTTACATTTTATTTCTTTTTGCTTATAAAGTAGGGGTTCCTTTTTAAATTCCTTGAAGCCCTCTCTCCGCCACATCTGGAACTCACTGGGGTCCAGTCTCAGTCCTAGGCCCTTCCTTTGACAATCATTCTGGTTACCCAGTTTTGTTACCCGATACCTTGGCGGGGGTTGAGATATATTTGTAGGCACTAGTGTTACCAGAAGATTCTAGACCAGAAGGAATGGAGTAAGTCAGTGCTGGTTCTGTGCTATTGTAAACAGAGATTTGTACTGTCACTTTTCTTAGTGCAAACCCTACTGTATGATACTCAGTAACAAAACAAGACTCTGATACTGATTCACACTCTTTACATTGTCTGTATGTCTGAGGCAGTATCATGGGGTTATCATGCAAGGTCTTCTTATTTTTATCCTGTTTTGTTTTTCCAGGTCCGACTCTTTAAGAATTAATGCAGCCAGTGTCTGGATTCATGTCATGAGAAAAAGTTAATCAAAGCCTGGTTTTTACCCTGTTATCTGCTTTATTTTCTTTCTAAGCTCAGCAGTTCTCCTTTATTCTTCTTGCCCATTTGGAACCAGTGTTGGGATCCTGGCATCAGGAGCCTGACCTCTCATCTACTTGGGGATTTTTCTTCCTTTTTAATAAATCCGTTTTGCCAGTGTTCCTCATCTGACTATTGTAGCAACAGGCCTGAGACCAAGAGCCGTGCATCTGGATTCCTTTTCTGACTCTTCTTCCATGGGCTCTAAATACTGACATCAGGTGTCATCCTTAACGACGACCTTCAAACCCTCTCCTCTAGGGGCCATGAATTCCCCTTCTATGACATTCCCAATTCTGCAGAAGATCCAAGTCCAAGGCTGAATTGGGGACCTTCTCCATGGCACTACACAGCACTGCCACAAGCCTGCTTTTCATAGCGAAATCAGAACTGTACTTGTTTTTTATAAACTGCAGCTAGTTGGCAACTCTTCCTGTGGTTGAGCGAGCAAGATACAGAGCTTCCTGTGTAAGTGCATGCAGGTGTCACACAGCTGGCTAGGTAGCACAATACAAGCACTATGCAACTTTTCTTCTGCAACAGCTGCCGGCAAGAAGGGCAAGAATGGAATTTGATTCCTTGTACGGCCGACCACGCTCCCTCTTTCTGCTCTGCTTACTAAGGAATGGAAAAGAAAGCGGGCATCCACAACTAAGAGCAGACTGCGGACCGTCACAACAGGGAAACAGGTGGAGGTACCAACTTCAGGCAGGCTGAAGCAGGTCCATTTTTTAATTATTAGATAGCACATCCTGGCTCTTTGCTTAAAAAAAACAAAACAAAAAAAACAGAACAGAACTAGATAGTTCAGAATGCAGTAAAATCCAAATGGGGTTAAGAATCTCAGGACTGGTTCAGGTTGTCCAGGTTTATTAAACCAGCTCTCAAATGCTAATCAATAATCCGGTAAAAAGATGTCACCTTATGGTTTTTTTTGGATGTGTTAACCTTTGTTTACCTAAGTTTAGTTGTCATGGCTTTAGCGTAGTGTTCAGAATTCACACGATTGGATTGTAAGCTCTGATGAGCAGGGACTGTGTCTTACATCTATATGAACAGCACTGCGTACAAATGATGAGTAGTAATAGCACATGAAAAGATTGCAAAGTATGTTAAAGCATTAAAAGAAAAAAACTAGATGAAACAGAGGAATGCCAGGTAAAGCCCTTGGTTAGCCAGAAACCTATCCAATCTCACTCACTCTCTCGATAGACCCATAAACCTAAACGTCTCTAGACTGCCTTGGTCTGAATCCCTTGCAGGTACAGTGAAGTTTGTAGAGTATTAATCCCAGTGTGCTCAAGAGACCTCAAAGCTGAATGGTTCCATTGAGTCATGCAGGAGGACTGAATTGTAAAGCACTCCCCTGGTGGAATTTTGTTTAAAGAGAAGGAAATTTATTTATTTATTTTATTTATTTATTTACATTCTCTTATATACTGCGCTATTCTGCATCAGTGCGGTTTACATTGAACAAACTGAAATAGTTCAGCATTTGATTTTCTTGGGAAAACAAGTTGAAATTAATTCCCCAAATTCCAACTTTCCTCCTCCCCCCATTCCAACAGTGCATTAGTGTGAAAACCTCCTACTACCACTGTTACTACCTACAGCAGATTCCGCCATCACAGAGCATCAGTTCAGCAGAATTACGAGCAGGTAGGGGTCCGAATCATCCCAGCATGAATTTGAAGGTGTTTCTTGTGCTCTTTTCAAGCCTTCTCCTTCTAATCTTAGGTAAGCCTTTCTTTCTTCAACTCCCTTTTTTTAATCTCTCTGTAACCCCACCTCCCCACCCCCCGCCGCCATGTTTTCTTCTGATCCAGAGAGCTAAACACATTCCATCCTGCTTGTACACAAGGGAAGCTTTGTTGAAGTGTGGGCTGCTGCTAAGGCTTCCCACAGTCAGGCCACACGACCCCTGCATTGGGTCCCTAGTACTGCTACATTGAAAATAAGCTATCATGTCATTCACAGATTGTCGCTGCAACCTTTTGGCAATTAAAGTTTGGTTGGTGCCATAAGCTATTGAGCCCAATCAACATCTGGATGCTCATCCAAGATTCCAAGTAGAAAGTATCTCCCCCATCCGCATTCTACACTCTCTAGGTCAATGACAGAATGTTCCGGAACGACAATCTGACATGACCTGGCAGAATATCATCACTGTTCTCCTTCCCCACCTCCAGAAACCTGAATTTGAATGTGTTTAGGTTATAGGGAGCGCTTGTCAAACAGCCCGTGTATTTGCAAATATGTACTTTACCAGAATTTTCAAAGACAAATCAATCAGGTACTTTCCCTTTGAAAATTTGGGTCTAGTACATGCCTCAAAACTTCCCTGTGGTCTGTATCCTCCCTTTTGTACAGGTGGCCAGAATGGGGGAAGTAGCATGGTTACTTTTGAAAATATGTATTTTATTTTCCTCCCCCAACCTAAACACATCCAAAGCTAAGGAAGACCATTTTTTAATGCACAAAAAAGTGCTGGTTTTGTGATTCTGGATGTACTTTTAGCTGCATTGCAACAGGGCAATATACAACCATGTCAATGCATCTGGCTAATCGCTGTTTACCCTTGGTAAATGACTTGAAAATTACCCTTTTTATATAGGAGGGGTTGCCCTCGGGCCAACCTGGAGTGAACTTTCCATATCATAAAATCAGCAGATGACTGGCAGAATTTGACATGGCTTTACTCAAATATGATCAAGTGTTGGAACAGTAGGGGGTAGACTGTATTTCACCAGCAAGGCAGTCACTACTTGGGATACCTAAGGCAAGAGATGCTTTCAGTGTTCCCCTTCCGTTTTGGGCCTCTGTGCTTGTGGACTCACAAACTTACTCAAAAGAGCAGCAGGGCACTCTCTCTTTCCTCATGTTTGGCACACAGAGAGGTCCTTCTACTTGCCTACTCCTTGTCATGGCTCTATTGCTCAGAACCATATTGGTCAGTGTCAGGGCCGGATTTACCTTGAGTGAGGCCCTACGCCAACAAAAATTGTGGGCCCCCAGCAGGGGCGGCCCAAGGGGGGTGTGGGCCTCATTTGCATAAGGGGCCTCATTTGCATAAATATTTGCATAATGTTACCATATACTAACTTTTAGTAAACGTGCCTCTTAATGAGTGTATGGATAAAGAAAGACTAAAAGATTTCTACATTACTATAATCCAGTGCCAACTGCCAGACACATTAGGAACTACTACAAACACTGCCCATTTAGAACCCATACATATACACCCCCAGGAATCAACACTCCAAATCCCAAATATAAATCTTGATTCCACTCATAGCACCGTGTGGAACTACTACTCCATTGCTGGATATACTCACGTGCTCCCAAAGTTCCGAAGACTAGTATATGTGCCACCAATAAATACATATACTAGTCTTCGGAACTTTGGGAGCACGTGAGTATATCCAGCAATGGAGTAGTAGTTCCACACGGTGCTATGAGTGGAATCAAGATTTATATTTGGCATTTAGAACCCATAGCAAACCCGCCGTATCCTAACAGCACTACCAGGACTCACAAAGCACCATACTCTACCAATCAAAAGGCAACACTGCAAATATTAAACCAATACATTTCAGAGAACAACAATACATGACCTACTGGGGAAAGAGAACAAGTGGCAATGTCAAATAGGAATTATATAAACAGAACACCTCAGCTCAGTTACACATGCAGAACATAGACCATCACCAAACAAGTAATCACATTTTAGAAACAGGAAGACAATAATTAAACTGGGAATCCCAAAAGCCAAACTTGGAATGTACAACACTGTAGAAATAAAACTATACATTAATTTGCTCTTGTACTAAACAAAGCGCAGACGTTAATGATGCACATTTACCAGAGCTGACATATTCCAATTAATAAATTCAAAATAAAGAGATATTTTTCTACCTTTTGTGCATTTTTTTCAGCTGCAATTGCTCCAGCCACTTTCTTCTGGTTTCTTCGTGTCTTCTGCTAACTCTCCATCGTCTGCTGTCCATTTGTCCTTTCTTCTCTCTTCTAGTTTTTTTCCATTCTCTCTCTACATCTGCTTTAACATACTAATCTTTCTCCTTTTGCTCTTTCCTCATTCCTATTTATCCACTCAAATTTTACCCCTCCATCCTCAATCCCCACTTACTCTCCCAATACCCGGCCAATTGTAGATTTTTTATCCCTCCCACACAAAATATTTTTCCCTTCTCCATTTTACTCTTCCAGCCCCATCCCATTCTAATCCTCCCCCAACATCAGCTCCCTTCTAGTTCCAGCCTCACCCAGCATCCATTCCCTTCTAGTCCCTGCATCAGCCCATTTCCAGTCCTAGCCACCCATCAGCCCATTTCCAGTCCTAGCAACCCCCCAACCCAATACCAGTCCTAGCCCCCCATCAACCCACTTACAGTCCTAACCCCCCATCACCCCATTTTCAGTTTAAGCCCCCCCTATAACCCATTACCAGTCCTAACCCCCCATCAGCCCACTTCCAGTCCTAACCCCATCAACCCATTTCCAGTCAGCCCCCCATAGCCCATTGCCAGTCCTAACCCCCCCCATCAGCCCACTTCCAGTCCTAACCCCATCAACCCATTTCCAGTCAGCCCCCCATAGCCCATTGCCAGTCCTAACCCCCCCCCATCAGACCACAGCCCATTACCAGTCATACCCCCATCAGCCCACCTCCAGTCTTAACCCCCCAGCCCATTTCCAGTCCTAGCCCCCCCATAGCCCATTACCAGACAGCCCCCATCAGCCCACAGCCCATTACCAGTCTTAACCCCCCCAAAGCCCATTACCAGTTCTAAACCCCCCCAACAGCCCATTATCAGTCCTAACCCCATCAGCCCACCTCCAGTCTTAACCCCCCAGCCCATTTCCAGTCCTAGCCCCCCCATAGCCCATTACCAGACAGCCCCCATCAGCCCACAGCCCATTACCAGTCTTACACCCCCCCCAAAGCCCATTACCAGTTCTAAACCCCCCCAACAGCCCACAGCCCATTTCCAGTCCTAACCTCATCAGCCCACCTGCAGCCTTAATCCCCCAACCCATTTCCAGTCCCAGCCCCCCCAATAGCCCATTACCAGTCCTACCCTCCCCCTCCCCCTCCCCCGGCCTAAAGTAAAATTTGATTTAAAAAAAAAACCTGCTGGCTGCCGCCGCGGGGCCCCCTCTGCTGCCGCGGCAGCATGGACTGACCCGCGGGGGCCCCCTCTGCAAGCTCGATCCCTCCGTGCCTCCCTCCGTGCAGGCTGTGAGAGGCGCGAAGGAAGACTGTCTCCTTCGCGTCTCTGTTAAGCCCGCAGTGGCTGATGGGAAATGTCCCATCAGACCCTGCTGTCTTAACAGAGATGCTAAGGAGACAGTCTGCCTTCGCGTCTCTCACAGCCTGCACGGGAGGGAGGGAGGGATCGAGCTTGCTGAGGGGGCCCCCGCGGGTCAGTCCATGCTGCCGCGGCAGCAGAGGGGGCCCCGCGGCGGCAGCCAGCAGGTTTTTTTAAAAATTTTATTTTTAAAAAAAAGCCTAAGTTGTTCCTTTTTTGTGGGCCCTTCCCAGCTGTGGGCCCTACGCCATGGCGTACATGGCGTATACGTAAATCCGGCCCTGGTCAGTGTGATAGGGCCCAGGGTTTGACCTGCAGAGACTGAGGGACATTGATAGAGTTTTATAAAGAGTTTTGGCTGGCTTAGCAGGTGGGTTTACTGGGATTTAGCTCATGCCTTTCTCAGAAGTTCAAAGCAAATTACATTCCATGTTCAGTAGGTATTTCCTTGTTCCCAGAGGGCTTATGATCTAAGTTTGTACCTGAGGCAATGGAGGGTTATGTGACTTGCCCAAGTTCATTTGGAATATTAGTGGGATTTGATATATAACCTTTCGAAAAACACAAAAGTGATTTACAATTAAAAAGGGGAGAAACCAGTAACCAGAGGAATAGAATTAAGGACAAGCAGAATCAAAGTACAGGAAATTATTAGACATCAGAGAGGAAAATCAGGATGGAAACATTGGCAGTGCCGTATAAAGCTGGTGCAGATACCTGGGATTGGAGCAGTAGGCAGAGAGGCATGTCAAAGCCAGGATGAATTTGGCAGGACTCCAGGGCTTAATCTAATTAGTTTTTAAATTTTAGATGCTTACTGACTGCGGTATGGGATGGATTTCCTATAAGAACAATCTTCAAATGCAACACGATAATTAATAATCACTATGACCATGCTATGCTGAAAGAGCCTGATCTGGGAAGCTAAGCAGGGTCAGGCCTGGCTAGTACAGGGATGAGAGACCACCTTGGAATACCTGGTGCTGTAGGTTTATGCACAGGCCTGGTAATCTACTGATTGCACCTTGCCAAGAAAACCCAGGGGATAGGCTGGCACTGAATCAATGACACACAACAATTAATGATCATAATTCTATGTACAACAATACACTTAAAACCTATTTTCATTTCAACTTAGTCTTTTAAATTCCACCTATTGTTACACTATTAAGTGAATCAAAATAAAACATACAAGTTAAATAAAACAAACCAAAATTAGAGTACATTCATCATTAAATTAACATAAATCACTAAACACCATTCTAAACAAAGGAGTCTTCAGTCCTTTAGGTAAGGACATCAAGGGGCATGTTTCCTAAAGATGAACTTGGGTTAATGAAAGTTAATGCGTGTTAAGAGCTGCAGGGCCATTTTATTTCTATTTATTTAATGTGCTTTGACGTTCATTAATGCTCATTAACCTTTAGTAAACATGCCCTCAGGCCATGCTTCTGCCAATGCCAGAGGGAGCACATCCACTGTGCAGAAAATGCCTGCAGTCTAGTGCCCTCTTTACGCACAACAGTAGCCAAGGAATCGTTACCAGCACCTGCGGACCAGATCAAATCAGCTCTGAGGAGTTATATTTCACAAGAGCAGTCTCCAAAATGCATTCATTGACAAATAAAATGTAAACATTGAAAATATGATCGGAACTTAACAGGTAGCCAGTTTATTTATTTATTTAATTTATTTAACAGTTTTTCTATACCACACTCTTCAATATCAGTGTGGTTTACAATTAACAAATTCTGCAAAGACCGGGGGAACAGCTTTGCACATACAGAGAACAGGATCGTTTAACTTGGAGCTGTACTAGTGAACTATTTACATAACCAACCACTCGAGTTGTGGTAGGGTAACTATTTACAGGTTATACATTAAGCACAAACAGGATAGTAGGGTTGAGTCTTAACAGATAGTAAAATCAACATTGTGGGTTAACAGCCGATTATTAGGTACAAGTTAATGAATAAGATGTTTGACTAACCTGAGTCAGTTGTAGGTGAGTTGGGTACTGCTTGAGTGAGTTGGGATGTGAGACATGGCTGTGTTGTGTTTGGCTGAGCGAAGTGTAAGGTAAACAAGTGATGTTTAAGAGCTTTCCTGAATTGAATTAGGTCTTTTATAGTTCTGATGTGTGGAGGGAGGTTATTCCAGCATCTTGGTGCATAGAAGGCGAAGGTTCTGTTAATGGTTGTCTGTGTACATCTTGTAGATTCATTAGGTATAATTAATGTATTAGCGGCAACAGTCCCTCTTGACCTGTTGTTGGGGGTGGATCTAATGAGAGCCATGAGTGATGATGGGGAAATCAAGTTGATTGCTTTGAAGGTTAGGAGCAGTGCCTTGTATGTGAGCCTGCAGTTTATAGGTAGCCAGTGGAGGTCCTTAAGGATGGGGGTCCTTCTGGATAGGCCACAGAGTATTTGGGCTGCCGCATTCATCGCAAGTTGCAGTGGATTAAGCGTGCTCTTGGGGAGTCCATGAAGAATGATGTTCGCATAATCGAAATGAGGTGTTACCAGTGCCTGGAAAATTGTCCTGAAGTCATCAGGAGCTAGCAAGGGTTTTAGGAGCCTTAGAGTTTTGATCTTATTGTATATAGCCCTGGTCATGTTCTTAATGTGTTCCTTGAAGTCGAGCTGTTGGTCAAGCGTAATGCTCAAATAGCGTATCGCAGACTTGCAAGGGAGCTCTGCATCTCTAACCTTTAAGGTAGTAGGGGGGGGGGGCAAAATCTTTGTTCCTTGTGATAAATAGGACCTCAGTCTTCTTGAAGTTGATGCGTAGGTTCTGAGCTTGGAGCCAGTCAGTGATTGCATCGAAGCAGTCGACTACTGGGGATAGGTCTGGATGCATGATTTTGAGTGGTGCAAGCAACAAAACATCATCTGCGTATATCAGGCCGTAGATGTTGAAAGAGCGGATGATTTCGCAAATAGGTTGCATGTAAACGTTAAAAAGTAACGCTGACAAGGAGGAGCCTTGGGGTACGCCTTGGTGTTGTTTGAAAGGATCAGATGTTGAGGCCCCCATCCATACTTGTTGCCATCGGTCGGCAAGATAGGACTCACACCATTCCCAGGCCGTGCCCTGGATTCCCTTCTCCTTGAGTTGGGTAAGGAGTTGAATGTGGTTGACCGAGTCAAATGCTGCAGCAATATCAAGGAAGATGAGTGCAAAACTGTTTTCAGTTTTATCCAGTCCTCTGTTTAAGGTGTTGGTTAGTGAGGTGAGAAGTGTCTCTACTCCATGGGATTCTCGAAATCCATGCTGGCAGGGATCAAGGGGGGCCGATATGTCTATGTGCTGTTGTATCTGTCTCTGGACCACTTTTTCAATTATTTTAGCTAGAAGGGGAATACTCAAAATCGGGCGATATGACTTGACTATAGTCGGGTCCAGGCGGTTGTTTTTCAGAAGTGGCCGTATGGAAGCCCTTTAAGCATGCTATTAAGAAAAATCGAAAATTAAACTATCTGAAGTTGAAAACTATCCCATACAAATAATTTGCTAGAGGCAGAGTTCTGTCGGTTATGCTCGCGCCCCCTCTCTTCTGGCAGCAGGCTCCCTTGGTATGTCCCGTGCTTTCTCCTCCCATCCCCTTGAGCCGATGTCCTCTTCTCTGCTGATTTCTTCGCACTTTCCGTTGACTCTCAGATAGACCTTTGGCACTCCACCCTTTCATTGGCTCTCAACAAAGTTGCCCCCTTGCGACCTCATCGTAAGACAGCCATCGCCCTCAGCCCTGGTATCATTATGGCATGCGTCTCTGTCACCTGCACCATGCTGAACGTTGTTGGAGGAAGCGTTCCTGTGCTGCAACCCTGGGTCGGTTCAAACCCGCATACCACACTTGCCATTCACGACTGTAGTCCGCTAAATGCTCCTGCTATGATACTCTGCCTTCTTCTGCCTCCAACTCCTCCCATCAGCTCCACAGAGCTCTATAGACAGTGCAAAGTGGAAGGACTGTTGCACTCGTATAACACAGAGCCCATGGACTTGCTCATTTCCCCACTCATCTATTAAACAAACTCACTGCAGAGCCAATGTGCTCACCCTCTGTCAGTGCACTTGCTCACATCCAACTGACCCACGCAGAATCACCCACTCACACAGCACCTAGGTTCTGACTTACACCTCACCTCTTAGAGAGCCCAAGCACCCACCCACTCCCTCATATAGAACCCATGTACTCACAAAGCCCACCCAATCACCAACAGACACCCATCCATGCACTTGCATGCACAGATTTCCACCATCTTTCCCCCCACATACACACCCCCCAAAAAAGAAGAAGATTAAGCCTGATGGTTAGAGCAGTGAGCTGAGAATAAGGGAAGCCACAGTTAGAATCTCAGTACTGTTCCTTGTGATCCTGGGCAAATCACTCCCAGAGACAAACGTACAGCTTGATGCAGATTCCTGCGCTAGAGTCTGGTGCTAAAGCTCTAGCTTAGATTTCCTCATGTAGGCTTAGCGCAGTTTTGTGCAGCAATTCTGTAAGCAAACAGCATTCAAATTAGCTATGCACAAAATGTTTGCGCTAAACCTGGAGAGCAAGCCAGGCGCATGTGCACCGAGGTCTGTGTTAGTAGCAGAAAAAGGTGCTTGTGTGCACAGTTTGGAGTGCTATGTGGCTCAACAGAAGTTCTGCTCGGAATAATATCGGTGTTTATGCGTCAGCTGACGGTCCAGCACATGTGTATAAGATTGTTCTAGCCCGCTTCCCTCCCCCTTTAGTTTTCAGCTGTCTCTTCAGCAAAACTAGAAGAAGTTGCAGACATTGTACATTGAAGATACTTCACCAGCCCTGACCACAGACCCAAGCTATCCTTTAAGGCCTCCTTCGACCTCGCGTTAAGTTCAGTCTTCTGGTCTTCGGCTCACCTCACTGCATCTGCTCTGCATAACTAATCGCTTTATTACCGTCGATCTCCATGCAGTGTGCTGCCATTAGCACAGGTATCTGTGCAGTGTTTATGCTTGCGTTAGATTCATTCCTGCAATCTGTGCCAACACTAGCACAGAACATTTGGTGTAAACATTGCGCAGATGGCAGCACCCATTTCTGCATTGGGTCGTTAGATTGTAAGCCCTCCAAGGCTGGCTCTGTGGTAGCGCTGCACACGGCAAGACAGAGGATCTGGGTTCTGTTCCTTGTTCAGGTTGTGCTCCAGGTTGACTGAGGGCATGAATGCAAATGAAGCAGCACTTACAGTCCTGTGAGGGGGAAAGCCACTGATCACTGCAATGATGCCACCTAGTGGCATGATTGGGAATCATGGCTCCTGGTTGAGATCTGTCACAGCAAAATGCTATGGGTCCAATTGGGAAAGCTAAATCACTCAGACCCCAGACCTCTGTTGGGACTGGTTCCAGTCCTATTCCCTATTGCACATGTTGCCCTTTGGCATGTAGTGCTGCACCTGGATGTGCAGTTCAGAGGGCTTGGGAGGACAATACCTCAGAACCATGACTAGACTAAAATGGGTGGGACAGGGGAGAATTTTCCATTTCACTGGGGCGAGGAGATGTTCTTTATATAACTTTTGTTTTATTTCAATCTTTTTACCAGTAGTATGCGGTAAAACCAAAGCATTCAGAAAAGGACACCCCAGGCCCTGCTGAATAAACTCTTAAAAAGTCCTACAGGCATTTCTGCTATTACTATTTACCCCAGGGCCCCTCTTATCTCCTCCATGGTTCTTCACAGGGCAGAAGCAATCCCCAGTCACCCTTGTTTCGGTGGTGCTAAATTTTGAAATGGCATTAGTTGCCCGAGACTGGTGCCCTTTGGCTGTATACAGTCCATGCCTAGGGTCAGCTGGCACAGTGGTGAAGTTCAGCATCGCTGGGTCAGGGGGTGACTGGGGATCACTTCTTTTTAGTGAAGAAGCACATATGGGGCAATGGGGGTCCTTGGAAAGGGGGGACCTTTATGAGTTTCTTCAGCGGGAAGAGGGGGTAAGGGGGAAAGTGTCCTGGGCCAGCAAACAAAACAAAACAAAATTTTAAAAAACCCACCCCAAATGAAATCTTGTTCATTTTCCTTCTGTTTCATTTTTGAGACAACTGAAACAGGAAAGGTATTTGAAATCTCTTGTTTGAAATGAAACAAAGGTGCCTCCCTAGTTAGGAGGACTACAAAATAGAGGAAAAAGAAGCTCTAGGTAGCTGTGAATGGCACCAGATCTCAGCCTTGCTCTGGGGTCCAAGGAAACAGGTGAAAACCACAGTTAGAAACATAATGCCACAGTAGTCTCAAAGCAATATGAACAACCACCTCCAATTCAGACCCAGTAACCAATTTCTGTGTCTGTAAAATGGCATGAAGACTTCCTATAGCGAGCTGAAAAACCTGAGGTAAACGCATAAGAAAGCAAAGAATCCTGACTCCTGGGTCTGCGTTTTAATGGAATGAAAGGACTGGGCTGGTATTTAGAACAATGGGTTGAGAACCAGGGATTGAAATCCCACTTCCCCAGGACACTGACGCGCCTTGTGTTCTAGACAAGTCATTGGATCTCCCTTTCACTGGGGTACTCATTTAAGCTGTAAGCTCTTTGGGGAAGGGTCTTTTGCATCCAAATTCAAATAATGATGTAATCTGCCTCAAGTATCATTTGGGAAGTTAATTAAAAATGAAAAAAAAAAAAGAATTTATGTTATAAAATAATGAATAAATATCCTTCCCTGTGACTGGATTGGAGCTTTAGCTATGTATCGTAGGACATTTTGGGGTATTTTTACTAAATTGTGCTAAGGTAGTGTGGGTTGGGGGTGAAAAATTAGCCTGGAGCAGGGGATAGGCCCACGCTAACTGCTGGAGGGGGGTGCCTTACATTCCTCTGACAAGTACCCCAGTGCGCTAAACCAGCAAACGCATCTAATGCAATTGCACTTAACGCCATCTACAGAGGTGGCGAACCACAATGTGCAACCAACACCCACTCTCTGTCCCTAACCCATCAACTTTCTGTCCTGTCACACTAACTGGGTAGTGTGGAATTTTTACCGTTTGGCATTGTTGGCATGCAGTAAAGGTTGTTGTGTGGTAAACCCTGCGCTAGCCATTAGTACACATTAGTAAACACGCTCCTTTGTCTTTTCTGTTTCAGTTGAATGTGAGGAGAAGTTGTACAAAACTAAAGTGAAGAAGGTACCAAAGGGGTCCAGGACAAGTGCTGTCAAATCTCACGGGACTGCAGGCCAAAAAAAACCCAATTCAGCCACAAAGACTAAGCCCATAGGAAAGCCAGGTGTCCAGGCCACTGAAGGGCAACAAGCGGAGACCCTCTTGACTCAGGTGGTGCTGAAAGAACAGTTCCAGCAGGTGGGCGACACAACGACAGAGAGGGCAGGGAAGACGCTGGAACTGCAGTGCAAAGGTCGATCTGTTCGCTGGAGATACCCTGCCTACCTGTTGGAGGATGATGAGGGGAGACTCGGGTAAATTGAGGCATTTCACTAATGACACCAGTCTGCAAGAGCCCATTTCAGTCAGCTAAGTGGCTGTAGCTTATAGACACTTTGGGCCCGATATTCAAAGGAATTTACACAATTTACAGACCTGTAAACCATGTAAATGCCGCTTAGAGGAATATTCAGTGCCGCTGAATATCGCTGATTAACGCCACTACATACCCCGATGCCAACCGCTTAGTGTCCAGGTGTGTTGGAGGTGTTCCATGGGCAGAACGGAGGCGGCATCAGTCACTAACTGGATAGCGGCAATATTGTACCACTGCCCAGTTAGCAACTCGCAGGTAAAGATAGGTGCAGTGAAAGCTGGTCTATATGTACCTGTGGGAGCTAACCGAGCAGCAGCGCAATATCATCACTATCCAGTTAGCTTCTGCGACATCTTTGGCTGTGCAGCAACTCCGGATAATTCAATGCCGGGGCCGCATATGACCCCAGCATTGAATATCCAGGATTAAAATTCTTCGGCGACAGCTATGCGCCGTTGACATGCATTGTTTGTGCAAATAAATATCGGGTCTTTTTCAGATTTCCGTAGATTTCTGTTTTCTTTGCCCTTCTCACACCTTTTGTTAACTTCCAAAGTGAAAGGTATTTCACAGAGCTGAGAAATTACCCCATTCCAGCAGGGAGACTTTTGGCCAGCCCTGGTTTTGAACTTACATCACCAAAGATGCAGAGTTGCCAAGTTACCCAGTTCCATGAGCGAGATGTGAAGCCAGTCCTGCATTTCTGACAAGCTCATTCTGAATTATTATGGGACCTGCAGCAATGATTCCAGTGGGTGAATTCAGAGACTACAGATACCATACCACATTGCAATGCAAATTTAAAACCAGAACTGGCAAAAATGCTCACACCTGGAAAACGGAGTTACTTACCTGTAACTGGAGTTCTCCGGGGACAGCAGGATAAGTCAGCCACACTTGGTGACGTCATCCGACGGCGCCGAGACGGAAGTACTCTCCATAGCTCAGAAGGGCTTTGCCCCTCTGAGCATGGGCCACCTGGCCCCACCCCCCTGCCCGCCCCTAGCTAGCCAGTTCGTCACTAGCTGAGCCTTTTGCCGCTAGGAGGCGGGCACCAGGACGGAGGCCGAACCCATCTCAGGGGAGGTGGGTGGGTATGTGTGGCTGACTTATCCTGCTGTCCCCGGAGAACTCCAGTTACAGGTAAGTAACTCCGTTTTCTCCTAGGACAAGCAGGATGAGTCAGCCACACTTGGTGCCTCCCAAGCTGACATGTGCTGTGGTGGATGGGGAAGGCCGAGAAACTTCTTCAGGTCGGGCATGCGCCCATGGTGCAGCATGCTGTATGCAGTAACCATAACCTGTAGGCCAGTAGCATGCGCCCGTGGTGCAGCATGCTGTATACAGTAACCATAACCTGTAGGCTGTTGGCGGTGATGTACGCAAGTGGAGTAGCATAGTCGTGAGAGGGTGCCGTTACCAGGCACTGTGTGATGGCTTGCAGTCATGAGGTACGCACGCATGTGCAGGTGGTGAAGTTAGTACACCCCGGCCTCTGCCACAGGCAGTGAGGTGCGGACCCATCGAGCAGTAGCGGAATGGGAGTCACTGCCATGAAGTGGAGGTGGCAGGCTGGGTAGAAGTGCGCAATGGCAAAGCAGTGGCATCGAATCGATGGCCGCGAGGATGGTGCAAGTGGAACATTAGGGCATCACTAATAAGGAAGGCCCCTTTTTTTTTTTTTTGTCAACCCTGGAGTTTGCTACCGGAGGATGCTGCGACCGTTAGCGTGGCAGGATAGGGGATAACAGGGACTGGCAAACGCTGTTCGGCTTGATACCGGTATCGGAAACCTGTGTTTTTGGGAAGACCTCCTAGATTGGGCGCTGTAGGGAACAGAGTTTGACCAGACCGCTAGGGTCGTCTGGGTAAAGAATTCCTGACCTTATCCTTTACCGCGCGAGAGGTGCGCCCATTATTAGTGGTGTTCTTGGATGGTGTGTACTGTGATGGTTCTTGTTGCAAGGTCTTGGTGGCCGTGCAGATGTGCGCTACATGAGCGGGACATAGGGAGGGCCTCTGGGCATGGAAACGTGCATGTGTGTGCGCCCCTGGCTTGGGCCCTTGCCTATATCCGAGCCTTCGCCTGCAACGGAAGCTGGCAAGGTGGTTGTCTGTATCCCGGTAGATGGTTGATAGTCTGATTGCAGGTAACGAGCGGGTGATCTGCCCCGGGCAGAAGAGTGTCAGTGGGACTGGGCACGGGTGGACTGCGCGGTGGGCTGTTGCACTAGGCAATGCCTTCATTAGGTGGAGAGGCCACGCCTCCAGTAGATGGAGAGCAGGGGGGGCCCCGGGCAGGCCCATGCATTGCTCGGTGAATATACTAGGCATACTGGAGATCAATCCCGGGCCATCATGTCCTGATATGGAGCGTGTTGTCAAGAGCAATGGCTTGAGGAGCTCACGCTGTTGAGTCATGCCGTGATAAGGAGGCCGTGCATAGGTGGGAAGTACCACAAGTGCAGATCTGGATGACAGCCTGTAAACAGGGTAACAACCTGTCAACTGGGTCGCTGCGATTGATGAGAGCTTGACTGATGGAAAGAGTGCCTAAGGGTCGAGCTCCTACGTGATTCCAAGGGAAGGCCTGACGGGAGCATCTGCTTCCCCACCGTCCAGACCGTGAGGCACAGAGCCGCAGGCAAAGCTGTATCGTGGGGATGCGTTAATTACCTTAATGGTCCTCAGCGGTGCTGCACCGCGGCGGCGTGTTGTATTTCCCCAATTATAGATCTCTGTCAGGTCTTGAACCTTGCCTTGCATGCTGAGGCAGGGTGCTGCCCTTGGCTTGATCATGAGGAGATTCGGATTGAAGATCCCAGGCTGGCCATGAGTTTGTCACTCTACCTTTATGCATCCTGTAACGTTGGCTAGCGCCACAGAGCCTAACGGGCGGATGCTCTCCGCAGGGGGGAGAAGATGACCCAATCATAGGTCACAAGCAAGGGCTGCAGAGATGGGCAGTGGCGGAGTCGTAAGGCGTGGGGCGACCAATATATTGCCCGCCGAGGTGAGTTGTCCGTCAAGGTCATGGCTTCGAGGGCACAGCATGGGCCCGCCCGTCCCGATGGGGACTGGCAGAGTAGGGATCCCGCGAGGTTTTACTCCGCTGGATAGTCCGCAAGGTAGGAGGGGAGGGGTATGAGGTCAAGCGGCCCTTGCCGGCAACGAGCTGCCGCGTCCGGAAGTGGAGGGTAGATCCCAGCATGTTGGTGGGGTGGTGATCCACCTTTGGCCTTTTCCTCAGGGGGCGTGCGCCGGGACCCATGCAACTGTGGAAAGGACACTTTGTCCCGTGCTTATGGACAGTGTCCTGGCCATCGGTTGACGTTGTTTACTGGTTCTTAAGGACATGTCTTACCAACGGCGCTCGTGGGAATAGTGGGCTCTGAGGTACTGCCTTTGTGTCAGGGGTTGTGAATGCTAACCTTCACACCCTTATATGCAGGTAGTGGCCAGGAGTCAAGTCAATGCGGGTTTCTTAGTTGTAGTATGGACATGCGGTGTAGGATCCTCAGCTGGGGTCCGAACAGGTGAACTTTGTTGAGGACACATTGACTATGTGTACTGCACCGCCATGATGCCGCTGCAGTCGATGGTGGAATGACAGATTTACTCGGCTTTCTGGTCCATGAGGAGCGAGGAGTGCGTCTCATCTGCCAAGTACTCCCTTGTAGGCCGCTTTCGAGGCTACGAGGGGTTAGGCTCACCTTAGTGTCCTGGTCGGATTGGCCAGGATGGGTTCACCACGACTTCTGGTAGGGAGTGGATCTTTTAGTCCTCGGACTACTCCTCAGGCAGGCACCTAAGTGATACCGGGTGGCCTGTGCATTCGTGTTACTGATGCGAGGCTTCCACATACCCCAATCCCTTTCCTCCCACACAGGCTCCGAAGGAGTGATGTGGGGTGCACAAGCTATTCTGGATCATATGTCTCAGGAACTTGCCCATGGCCACCAGGGTGACCGTGGAAGGAAACCAGCTTCAGACTTCCTGAATATCGACTTGTTGGAGGAGCCTGGTGCTGCTGTGCCTGATGTAGGGACAATCGTAGATAGGGCTTGAGATGCATGCGTTGAAGTACCTCAAGCAAGGGAGCACAGTTTAAGGCCTGCCAAGTGATTAGCCAGAGTTGAAGGAGCGCCGAGCGTTCTAAGGTGTCTGCTCCTTGGCTGCTCTATCGAGCAATCAGCCCACCCATAGGGTGAGTCTGTTGCGGGCACCCATCAGGTGCTTTCCCGTGCTCTTTTAAGAGAGGATCCTTCTAGCCACACCAGGCCTGTAAGTAGGAAGAGTTGTTTACCAGGGATACCCGTTAGGCAGCACCAGCGGTCCGGCTGAGGGGGCTAATGAATCTTGTCTGGTGGGAAGTAGGAGGAGAGACTCAGAGTGCTGATGGTGCAATCCTCCACTCTCCTTCACGCCTAGACGCAGAGCAGGTCGTGCCCTTCGCTGGCGCAGGCATGCTGTGGGCTCCAGCGGCAGGTGGGCGGCGTTGGCACAGTATGCGTGCTGAGAAAGGTCCATGGTCACCATGGTGGCGTTTCACCTCCAATTAGGAACAGATAATAGCGACCGTCTGAGCATCCAAGATGGTCGTCATCCAGGATTCGGGATACAGCCGCGACCCAGGTGTGCATCAATGGGCACTCCATCCTCGGTCCGGGTGACAGAGCGCCTTCGAAATATGAGGACTTGGTTGGCAGGAGCCACACTTGGGACTTGAACTTGTGACCTTCTGTTCCTGAACACACTGTCTGTGTGCACTGCACCACACTGTTGCCACGGTGACCGTGGAGAGGTGCATTGCACTGGCCCAGAGACAGCTCCCACTGAGACATGTGCTTGTGAATGCAATGCAATGTATGCCTTTGAGTTAGTCTTGACTCCTGGAGATCCAAAGCTCCATGGGTTTTTTTTTTTTTTTTTTTGGTAGTGTCACTTGAAGCAGATTGCCAGGTGATGGAGGGTTACAGACTCTCCAGGTTACATGACCTGCCAGGCCCAGGGGTGCTAGTGGGAACTAAAACCGGGTAGCTTGGAAACCAAGCTAGTGTTCCAACTACTAGGCCACTCCTCTACTTCCTCTCTTAAACGCTGAGAGAAGTGCTTGCAGATAGCTGCCGGCGGAGAGTCAGCGCCGTGAAAGGAGATCACAGTGGCGCCATGAGACTCAGGGTAGCAGACAGCCGCCGGTACGAGCAGAGAGTCGGCGCTGTGAAAATCACAGTGGCGCCGTGAGACACAGGGTTGCGGACAGTCGCCGGCAGGAGCTGAGAAGAGGCGCCGTAAAAGATCACAGTGGCGCCGTGAGCCTCAGGGTAGAAGACAGCCCCGGTACAAGAAGAGAGTCGGCGCCGTGAGAGAGATGCCGTGAAAGATCACAGTGGCGCCGTGAGCCTCAGGGTAGAAGACAGCCGCCGGCACAAGCAGAGAGTCGGCACCGTGAAATCACAGTGGCACCGTGAGAGAGGCGCCGTGAAAGATCACAGTGGCACCGTGAGACTCTGGGTAGAAGACAGCCCTGGCACAAGCAGAGAGTCGGCACCGTGAAGATCACAGTGGCGCCGTGACTCTCCGGGTTGCAAACAGTCGCTGGCAGGAGAAGAGAATCGGAGTAGGCGCCCTGAGGAAGAAATTATAGCGGCTCCGTGCGACTCGGGTTGAAGCCCCTCCGGTGAGACCACTCAGAGTTGTGTCTGCAAGTAGAATAATCTCTGCTTCACGCTGAAGGGATCTCGGCGCTGAGACAGGGATGCAGAGCAGTGAGGATCGGGCCCAGGCTCATGCTGCTGTCTCTAACGGGCGGCTCCTCCTTCCTGAAGACGATTGGAACCAATAGCGCCAAAGGGGAGGAGCCACGGCTGTGACGCCTATGTAAGATGGCCGCCGCCATGGAGCCACGTGGCCAGGCTGAAGCGAGAGCAGGCAGCAGATCACCAGGAGACGCGGGGCTGTGAGCGGAGGCCCGGAGGCGCGCTCAGGGCCTCCAGGAGGTTGGCAGAGCCGCGTAGAGGACAAGATGGCTGCCCCCATGGTCAGCACATGGCTTCCCGGAGACGGAGGGAGGCAGGCCAGGGACGGAGGCCTTCTTAGGCACGTCCGTGATTGCCACAAGCTGCTGACTTACCGGGAGCATCTGTACAGGCCAGAGGAGCAGGGAAGGTTCCCGGATCGACGGAGGGGCAGAGGAAGGCTGGCCGGGGACGGAGGTCATTTTAGACACGTCCCGGGCTGCTACGAAAGCTACAGCCTGGCTGGGATCCTCTTTTAAAAACCCCTTCTTCTGGAGTTGTCCTGCTTCTGCCGATGGAGAAAGAGGTAGGAGCCCACTCAGAAGGCAGGCCGGGAACGGAGGCCTTATTAGGCACGTTCTGGGCCGCCAAGCTTCTTTGTCAGGTATCTCTTCTTTAATTCAGGAATTAAATGTATATAATACTTTTTTCTTAACCTAGAAAGAAATCGACAGTGTTAGAAGTCAGAAAGAATTCAGCAAAGAGGAGGAATCCTCTTTTTTCTTCAGAATTGTGAAAATTCAGTTGGAGAGTATAGATGTCCGTCTTGCTGGCAAGGCGGAAGAACTGAAACTGGCTAGCTAGGGGCGGGCAGGGGGGTGGGGCCAGGTGGCCCATGCTCAGAGGGGCAAAGCCCTTCTGAGCTATGGAGAGTACTTCCGTCTCGGCGCCGTCGGATGACGTCACCAAGTGTGGCTGACTCATCCTGCTTGTCCTAGGAGAACTGGGTAACTTGACAACTCTGAAGCTGTGTGATATTTGTAGCCCTCAATTCTAACTACTGGAATCATTGCTGCAAGTCCCATAATGCAACATGAAAGGGAAAGTGACCAGACTATTGGTAGGCAAATCTGGGACACTTACCTGAAGTGGGTGGGTGGGTAGGTGGGGGAGGGGGGAGGGGAGGAAGGTACACTTAGTTTGAGGTTTGAGCAACAAAGTGTGGAGGAAGGAAGGGGAGTCATTACCTTGCCCCCCCCCCCACCATCCATCCCATGCCAGCGACAACGTCACTTCCAAGCAGAGGAATCAACAGAGAAATGGAAAGAGTGATGCATTTCCCCCGTACCGTGCAAAATATAATGGACATAAATTCTAAAGCTGAATCTGCAAATCGCTAAATTAAAAATGTTTTTCTACCTCCCCTGTCCCCATTGCTGGAATTGGGGACAGGGGGCTGTGAAACTGGTGGGAGTTGGGGGACACAGCTCTAAAATCGAGGATAATCCCCCCAAAATTGGGAACATCAGGTAACCTTATGATAAGTTTGTTAGAAATCCAGGAATGGCCTAAAAGCTTTTCCTGGAACTGGGTAACCTCATATCCTGCTAAGGCACTTAGCCACTTGGGATTACCAGAAGGAAGATGAGATAAATTTGCATGCAACAGGTGTCCAGTATAAGCTGGGATGAGGTTCACTCTTTAGGTGAACCTTATTCCTTGTGCCTCTAATCCCCCTGCAGTGCTCATTGCTGCTGCCCCATCTGGGACCTGCAGTGGTGGCAATGCCTGCAAACAGCCCCACAGTGCTTATCTGAAAACTTTGTAACCAGTGAGCTGTTGGCTTCCGCCCCTTCTGATCCTCGATGCTGACTTCCTGTCTGTGAAAGTGGTAGCAATGGGCATCCCTGGAGTGCTGGTGCTCTAGGTGATCACCTAGTTTACCTAATGGTAGCACCAGCCCTGTGTACATATGGATTTATCCTGAAAGCCCCACTGGCTAGGTGTGCTTCCTGGAGAGGGTCAAGAAGCACTATGCTAAGAAATGTAACAGCATCTGCTGTGGACTTGAAGTAATTTACACTCTGTGTGCTGTGTGTGTTTCTTTCTCCCCCCCAGAATCAGACACTTTGGCAAGCACAGTCAGTTGACAATCCTAAACTCTACAGTTGCTGACACCGGAGAATATAGTTATAGTTCTTTCCAGTGCAAAGGTGACAGCAGCCAGAAGGGGAGGGAGATGATTGCCAAAACCTTCATATTCTTCACAGGTTTGGCTAGAATATATGTCTTATTTATTCAACTCGTCATGCTTGTTGTTTTAGTTTTTTTTCAGTCCATGTGTCCTTATTAGATTTCCAGCTTTACAACAAACACAATAACAACACCACAAACAAACCCTGAGGGTATTTAGAGATACACAACCATACAGTAGGTAATGCGTGTTTTCAAAAAATGAAATGCACAAACCAAATGTTGCTTTTTTTACAGTTCGAAGCGGAAAGACAGCACGTGCTGGAACTATATCCAAGGGATGGGCGGTACAGCCGTCACCTGTGGAAATGGGAAGATGGGTAAGAAGAGATGAGCGCATGAGGTTCGAAACGACCATGAGCCGCAGCCCCGGCTGGGAGCAGGAAGAGTGCAAGCTGAAAAACAAAAAACTTACAGAAAGTGGGGGCACACTGGAAGTGAAAACATAAGGAATGCCGGCTCTGATCTAGCTCTAAGCATTGGAGGGACTGAGCCCTAGTGGAAGGGCCTGTCCCCTCCAGGCTCTGCCGTTGCTCAGGGTCAGGGCACCGTAGGCAAACCTTTAGCTTTACACCCTTCCACCCTCAAGATTTTCATAATTAAACTCAACAATCATGGTCATCCCAACACCCCCCCCCCCACAACAGTCCTGAAGAATGCGTAAGTACACCTTATACTTTTAGACATTAAACTTTGCTTTGTGTGTATGTGAGTGTGTGCGTAAGTAGACCTTATACGTTTAGACATTAAACTTTGCTTTGTGTGTATGTGTGTGTGTGGCCCATCAGAACCGTACCAAGCTAGAAATGCGCCCTGTGTGACTAACGAATCTGGTGCCCCCTCCACCCAGCCATGTTCAGTAACTCCTTTGGAGCTTCCTAAAAGCCCAGTAATGATATCAGTGCCTCTTCTGTGCTTGTACAGTCCTTGGTATGACCTTGATGCCCATTCTCCCTACAGGCCGATGGCCTTTGGAATTTGTGGGGCTGTCAGGACCTAGTGTTTTGCTTTGACACTTGCTGCTCTTTGCTGCTCCTTAGAACCTGCCGCCCTAGGTATCT
The DNA here is from genome assembly GCA_033557465.1 of Ichthyophis bannanicus. NCBI lineage: Eukaryota > Metazoa > Chordata > Amphibia > Gymnophiona > Ichthyophiidae > Ichthyophis > Ichthyophis bannanicus. The sequence continues at coordinate 66,326,499 of CM066050.1, read as the reverse complement.
GTCTAGTCTTGCCTAATGGTTAGGCCAGCCCTGAGCCACTGATTGCGGAATTGCGAAGAAGGATGAAAAGGAGCTCAGTACATGAGGGTCATAAGAATGACAAGCCACAGGCTCGCACCAGGAGCTCGAGCTGAAAAAATCCTCACAGAAAACCCTCAAGGGGCACTGGGCAGCGAAGAACATAGTTGTGTACTAGAGTATTACTCAGGCAGGGAGTGAGAAAGTGAGAGAAGCTTGTGGTGAAACTGTCATTTGTGTGACTAAGAGCAGAAACTACTTTATTAACGGTCTTAGAGACTGTTTTTTACAAACTTGTAAGGATTGTAGATGCCAGTAAGTCTGAGAGCTAACATGAGAACTACCTGCTCTGCATGTGATTGAGTAGGTGGAATGCTGAGATATAAATGAATATTACACACTTAAATATGAGATGAAATACAGGGACTGCCAGTCTGGGAGGTCTTCTCCGTAAATCCTGCTTTCTCTTGGTAAATCCTGATTTGGACTCAGGATCTAAAATGACAGAAACATACTGCGTTGGCGCTGCTGCTGAGAAGGTGAACGTTATGCTGGTCAGAGTTCGGTTGGAAGGCGTGGTCCAATTAGGGGTTCATCAAATGTGCATTTTTTTTTTTTAGCAGAGTTCCAGTTCTCTGTAGGTAACCAGTGAATGAGGTCTAATTACCACTGAGATTGAGAAGGAAGATAGATTTTGCTTGTTTTACTGTTTAAAGATGAGGTAGTAGGTATGTAGCAGGAACTGAACACTACTATTAAACATTTCTAAAGCGCCACAAGTCATACGCAGCACTGTACAAACACAGAAAGAGACAGTCCCTACTCGTCAGAGAATACTACAAACCTGTTACTTTGATCCTAGACTCAAGATTGAGACCATCACTGGCGCCCACCACAAGAAAATTTTCGTTATTGAAATTATAAGTGACATTTTATTAAAGAAAAAAATACAATAAAATTAGTTGGCATAGAAGGCTGTATGTTTTTTTATCTGCTGTCATTTTTCTATGTTTGTATGTCATTGCTCACAGGGCATACGAAAAACCAGGTTTAAATTTCAAGGACTGTTACTATTTTTTTTACATACCTGATTTTAGTTGGCAGCAGATATTTCTTTTTAAGCAAAAGTAGAAGAACCTGTGTGTAAAATGCAGGCAGGAAACAGAAATGCCATAAAAGTGTCAAGTTTTATGAAGATACATTTTTAATAACAAAAAAACGGAGTGAATGGATACATATCTGATAGTTAAAAACTTGTAAGTTCAGATGAAACTCAACGGTAGTCTCCTAAAATACTTGCACACCTTAGTTTAACATTGTAATGAACTAGACTGCTTTTAAAAATGTTAAACGCTGTATGTGAAAGAAATTTGTATTATTTACAAGTGTAATAGAAAATACTATGGTTATTTATATTGAAATAAGACCAACTTAAATTCAACTACATTTAAGTAAAGAGATTAAAAAAAAATCTACTACTACTTGTTTCTTTACTAGCAATGTACTAACAACATTTTCAACACTTTGGTTTGCATTACTTTCACACCTATACCCCTAAAGGACACTTTAGTAATCTATAACAACACTGAAAAAAGACGTTTTCTCCTAGGACAAGCAGGTTAAGTCAGAAGTCAGTCACACTCGTAGGTGTGTCATCATTCGATGGCGCCTAGGACAGAAGTAGCTCTCCCATAGCTTAGAGGGACTTTATTTTGTTGAGTCCTCTTGAGTATTCTCAGTGGTTAGAGATGGACTGTGCCTTGGAGGGATATTTGGTTAGTTAGTTATCACTCCAGGGCTTTTTCTATACAAGCTGTTGAATTGTGAAATGCATCACCAATCTTCTTATATCAGGAGACTGATGTGTTAGCGTTTTGGAAGAAATTGAAAATTCATATGCTGGGGTTTCATGATGACAGTGGATTGGGGAGAAACATTTTATTATCAATTGTACAATTTTTAAAACTAGTAAACCATGAGCACAAGTTGTTAGAATCAACAGTATATAAGAATGTGTATAAATAAAAAATACACAGTCAAGACCATGCCAGAAGAAGCAGAAGCAACATAAACAAACCTTCAGCATCTAAAAACACTCCTAGCTTTCGACTAGTCAGACAGGGAGACCTTATCAGTACAGGGCTGCCTTGTACACTTCATAGATGCATGGGCGTGCTTAACCAGCAACAAATGAGTCCTCGGCGGTATGCGGCACAACTACCCATACACTTCCATGCCCCTCTATCCCCCCTCCCCCCGGAGACCTCAGGAACCTAGGCCATACCTACTTGAGGGGATCCACTCCCTACTCCAAGTGGCCAAAAATTGGCGTTACATTGGCCATTCTCCAATCTTCCAGTACTACAGATGATTTTAATGATAGTTCACAGATTAGTAATAGTAGGTCTGCAATTTCATATTTCAGTTCTTTTAACACCCTTAGGTATATATCATCCAGTCCAGGTGATTTGCTACTCTTCAGTTTATCAAATAGTTGTAATATGTCTTCCCGGTTTACTGATATTTCTTTCAAGTCTTCTGATACATCACCTTGACATACCATTTCAGGCATGGGTAACTTCCCTACATCTTCTTCAGTAAAGACTGATGAAAAGAATTCTGTCTCTCCATTATGGCCTTGTTCTCACTTAGCGCCCCTTTTACCCCTCTATCATCCAATGGTGCAATTGACTCTCTCACAGGTTTTTTGCTATGTATGTACTTGAAAAAGTTTTTATTATGCATTTTTGCTTCTATGACAAGCTTCTTTTCAAATTCTCTCTTTGCCTGCCTTATCAATGCCTTGCATCTAACTTGCCAATGCTTATGTTGTTTCCCATGTTCGTCATTTGGCTCTTTTTTCCATTTCCTGAAAGATGCTTTTTTGGCAAAACAGCCTCTCTGACTGGGACCATCATCTCCTCCACTCACCCCTCTGATAACCAAGACACTGCAGAAGATCATGTGGGACAAGGCCAATCCGATCTTCATTGCATCACACCGATGAAGACAGATATGGTTCCCATATCTCCAGTACCCATCCACTCTCCTGTTCAACAGGCTACTGGACCTCCTAGATGTCATTACGCAAGATGGGGCAAGCACTCCTCACCCCACCCTGAAAGCTCTGGCTCTAACTGCATGGATGTTGTACAGGTAACCCATGCCCACTATTACCTGTCACCTGAAATTCTGAACAGTGGCTAGGCATTAGTCCACAAAGAAGTCACACGCCTTCAAACGAGAAGTATTCCAGGCCTGGTGTACTGCTGCACAACTTGATCCATTTTCTTTCCCCATCCCTCTCTTCCTCAGCCTGTCTGAAGAGCACCTGAAAACGGTACCCATCAGAGTTCACCTAAATACCACATCAGTGTATCATGAACAACCTGAGAACAAACCAGTGTTGGTGCAATCTCTAGTGCCCAGGTTCATGAGAAGCCTCATGATTCTATACATCCCGTTCAGCGATCCCCCTCCAATATGGACCTCAATGTCATCTTCAAGCAAGTCATGATGCTCGTGCTACCTTTCAACCACTGAGGGCCTCCCATATCAAGTTCATCACGTGGAAGATCCTTTTCTTAACCTGTTTTGGACAGCTCGCATATTCTTTTCCTCTTCTGGATGATTTATTAGATTTGTTACACTCAAACAACTATGAAATACCGGCAATAATAAAAAATATTAAGACTTTGCAGAAAATAGAAGTTTCACATAGCGTATGTTTTTCATACACTGGTCCAATATAGCATATTGTCCGTCTTCAGAAAAGATAGGATTCAGTTCCAATATTCATTGACATAAACATACTGTATGATACTATTGAAACTGCAGTTTTCATTTAAAACACTTTATTATGATATAATATAGTTTGTCAACAGTTCATTCTGACGGCGGAATATGATACACGTGAAAACACTTCTGATGTTTTGCATCAATATTGCACCATTGAAACACCTAGAACAGAATGCTTGATAGCAATTAGTTTCGACAACATATTAGCCCAGCATATGAAAAACATACAAGGCCGATATATGCACCAATAACTCTGACACTAAGTAACTTACAGTTATCTAAACCTATTTTCTAAAGTCTACAAATACTTTTATATGCAAAATAGTAGCTATCACAGCATTATAAGCTACTTACTATTTTTTGTGATCTTTTTATGTTGAGCCGCCAGTACCGTCAAAATCAGCAAACTTCGAATACCTATTAAACTAACTAGATCTCAGATAAAAAATCTGTATATAACGCTTTTTGACATAAGGATAATAGCTACACATAGTTCCATTGAATTTATAACCATTAATTAGTAAACTGTTGAGTAGTAAGTATGGAAACCTTATGTATGTAAAATATATGCTGGTCCAAAACGGGTTAATCACCATTGTCTCAGCCAGACATTAGTGATAGTCCTCATTGACTATGTGCTCTACACACTAACCCTCAGAACCTTTGAGCTTCCTACCAAAGGTTGTGTCTTCTTTCTACCCTGGGTGCTACCTGATGATGACACATCTGTGTGTGGCTGTAAGGCCAGCTCGAGGGTTTCCATAGCCCTTGGCAGGTCCTTTGTGCCACCCCTCCAGCTTCAGCACCACCTAGCCCACCATGCCACCCCCTCCCCCGCATCCATTGTCTCACGAGGGGGAGCAGCACAGCATTCCTTCTTTTGTCCGGCGACAGCACTCAGGCTCTGTTTTAATTTTAGATTTTGCAGCCTCTGGCCTGCTTCTGTCTATCCACACGGGAAAGCAGAGGCAGGCCAGAGGCTGCAAAGTCTAAAATTAAAACGGAGCCGGAGTGCCACTGGCATCTGAGTGCCGCACCTGTCTAAGTGCCGCCTGAGGCCATCGCCTCAGGTGGTCTCATGGGAAACCACCCCTGATCCCACCGATATTTAAGTGTCATGACTGACCACAGTGGCATTTAAGTATCAATCCCCAAAGGAAGAAATCAAATAAGGAATGTATCCCTATACTGTAAAGCTCTGCCAATATAAAGAGAATTTTCAATACTATTTAAGCATGATGAAAACGCAAACGCATCTGGATAAGGCTGGCTGCCCTTAAACTTCTGCATGTCCAGATAGCAGTGGGCTTATATTGAACTGGGGGGTTATTCACCATGAATGGTTAAACCAGTGGAGCACACCGGTGAATTCAGCCTTTTTTATGAATAAACTCCATAATACAGCAGGTACTGATTATGGAAAAGAACAAGTCAGTCTCCAACTGCCTTCCCATCCTGCTGCATAGGAGTTCTCTGCCCATGCCGCTGCTAGTTGAGGAGGATCTGCGATATCGTGCATTTAATCACAACTAAAACACAGTATCGCAGCACCTTCCCCTGCTGGCACCAGCATGGGTGCAGGACTGCCTTGCAGCTTTGCAGGAACCTTGGTGCCAACCAAAATATTAATAGAGCATTTTTTACTTATCTTGGTATCATCCTAAACACCATTTAGTGGGTCTGGACGTCTGACAGAGCTCCCCATATGAACAGGCAATTTGTACGGGGCGCTCTGTTTGTGGGAGGGAGAGGGTGGGACAGAGACAGAGCGAGGGATTGTGGTGGGCAGAGAGCGACCCTGGATGTACAGGGCCAAGTTTGGCCCTGTATGTCCGGGGTCAGCCACAGAGACGGGGGACTTATTCCACCTCAGAGGTGGAATAAGTCCCCCTGGACATAGCCAAATGATGCAGCCAGGCCCAGTAAGAAGGGCAAGGGGGTGAAGGAGGTTCCCCACAGCTCGACCCTGGCCATGGGAGGCCAGATCGGGGGTCGAGCTGTGGGGAAAGATGGTTGTTGTCTGCAGTCGGGGATCATAGCTCCTGAATGTGGCTCCATTCAGGAACCTGGCTGAGTTAGCTGGGTACTTGGCTGGACATGAGACCGATCAGAATCAGGGCCTGGCCTGCACATCCAGGACATAGACCCAATTTTGATCCCATGGGCACATCTAGCCCCCCGCAGAATCAGAATCAGGTCTAGCTCTGTACACTCAGATTCTGATTGGCCATAGAGAAGGGAGACGGCCAGTACAGAATCTGCCTCTCTGTCTTTACAGCTTGATAAGGCCTGGAATTACTCTCCATAAAAAGAGGTTCAGTAGATTCCGTCTTAGCTTTATAAGGAGTCAGTAATTGTGAGGTTTTCCAGGTAAATGGCTTTGGAGCAGTTTGCTGCGACAGCCCATGATCTTGCCATAGTCTACTGTTATCCCCATAGAATAGTGGAAGTCTATGGGCAGCTCATCAGCGGCTTTTGCTGTGGGTATCAACAGAATACCCCCCTCCCCCGTTTGATTTTGACTAGTCTGTTCTGAAAGAACACCTTCAGAGTGAAACAAAACTGATGTTTTCTTTCTCTCTTATTTCTGTGTATTTCTGAAGCTTGTTTGTCCAACTTCTCTCTATCTGTGTCGCTAGGCAAGCCTTTGATAAAGTGGACCCTGTGCACCACACATCCTGTGGAATGTTTCATCACTTTCTGCGATCAAGCAGATCTTCTGAGCTGATATAGAAATGCATCAACACACAGAAAGTGATCACAGAGAGTGATGAAACATTCCACAGGATGTGTGGCGCACAGGGTCCAGTTTATCAAAGGGTTGCCTAACGACACAGATAGAGAGAAGAACTTGGCCAACAGGCTTATCAGAAAGAATCCAGGCTCCTCAAATTATTTAGCTTATGCCTTTCAAGCTATCTTCAGGTACAATGGGTATTTCCCTGTACCCAGAGGGCTTACAATCTAGGGGGGAGGAGGGTCTGTTTACCAAAGTGTGGTAATGGGTTTTACACCCACTGCGTGGCAATGTCAAAATGCCATGTGGTAGGTACAAAACCTGTGTGGTAAATGCAGTGGAAGTGACCAGCATCTGCCCTGCAGGGCAATCCATTACCACACGGGTTCGTGTTTCCTTCACTGGTAGGCAGCACGGGAGGATCTGTGTTTCTATCCAATATAACTTTACAATGGGGCTTGTTGGACTAGAGGCCAGAGCTTGACTGTGCACCGATGTAATAATATCCTTCCTTTTTGGTTTCCATTCCTCCAGATTGGACGCCCCCCTCTATGTCCATGAGAGCATGGACCTGGTACATCGAGGTGGGAAGTTGCAGCAGGAGTCCCAGAGCATTTTCTCCGTGGATGAGGCCTGTGCTGTGGATGAAGGGATATACACTTGCAATGCCCAGAATCTCCAGGGCACAACATCTGTTTCTACCCATGTTACTGTGCTGCCAGCAATCCAAATGCCAAGGAGAGGACGGCCCAGCAAAGGACCTGTATCAGGGCTGAAGTCCATCCGAATGCCTTCCAGGTATCTGCTGGAATAGGAAGGGCAGCTTGTGAACCTAAAGGCATGGCCTAGTGGTCCGAGCAAAGGGCTGGGAACCAGAGAGCCCAGGGTTCTCTCACTGAGATATCTTATTTTCCGGAGCAGGTCCCTTGATCTCCCATTGCTTGAAGTACTTACATAGACTGGAAACTCTTTTGGTAGGGGCTTATAGTATGTGAATTCTTCTCACATTGTCCAGTACTGCAAATGTCTCCTGGCAATATAAAACTTAAGTACATGGGTTGGCTTTTATTGTTTTACTTTGTCTTTAGTGGTGCTGTGGACATTTTATGAGGCACACGCCATTGTGGGCAACCAGTGACCAGAGTGGCAGTATAAACTGCTGTAGATATTGAAATTATAAATCCCTAGCTTTATGGACTGATATTTATTTCATCTGCTGCTCTTTGCTAGCTGGAAGGGGCAGGTAACTCTTTCTGTGCGTAGCTTCATGCGATCAGAATGACCTAAAAGGGATGTGAAGTTCAGGAAACTGCACAGCTCTGTGTTGAAAGGCTCAGCTGGTTCTGTTGCACCTCTGTTGCATTTATGGACTTTTAGCTTAAGCTGTAAGGTCATCTTATGTGAATTAAGGATTGACTTCTCCAGCTGCTTCTGTTGAAGAGAAGTAAGTGACAAATAGCAGAGGAACAGATGCCTACTACTGTAATCTGCAGGAAATTTGGTCAGGCCAGAGAGGCCAACATGTTCCAATGCCTGGGCTTCCCTACGCCTTACTACTTTCTGTATATTATTTTATGTGTTTCAATTTCAGTGAATTACAGCAATTTGGGCATGATAAATCCCTTCCCAAAGACCTTACAATCTGAGTATCTGAGGCGGGTAATGGAGAATGAAGTGACATAGGCTCAGAAAAAGTCTCACTGGGATTTGAACTCTAGTTCTCCCTACTGTCCAGCCCATTGCTCTAATCCAATGGTTCAGTCCAGTCCTCAAGTCTGCAATGAATATTCATGAGATCGATTTGTATAAATGGAGGTAGTAGTTAATTTTATATACAGTATGCTAACAAGATCCAAAGCATCATTTTGTTGATTGATTCCTGGAACGTGACTTAAGAATCTCAGGAAAAAGTGATTGTAGGGTGGAAGAATGGATGTGGAAAACTTTTTTAAGATTAATTATTATTGTTATCATTAATAAAATATTTATATCTTATGTATCAAGTATCTTCTAAGTGAACTACAGAATTTGACACTAACAAAATTGCTGTAGATAGGAGGTGCCTGGGAGCTGTACTCCTGAGAAGGACCCAACAAAGGGGGAGGGGTGCATATTTGATCTAAATTGTAATATATTCAATTTTAGATGGTCAGTAGAACTACAAGTAGACTTATTAGTGAAAAAATAAATCTGAAACTGCACTTATTGGGGTTAATGTTCTAAGGTGGTACTTAGCTTAAAAGGGTTTGTAGGCACCTTTTAGGTGCTATTTTATAAAGAAAAGCAAGAGCCTACTTCCACTTGCTGATCACAGTAGCTGATCACTACGCTGATCATAGTTTTCTAAGAGGTCATTCATGTGTATATCTGGCCATATAAGCACAAACATGACTCCAGGAGCTGCAAAGAAGTTGCATATTCTCCTACTTGACATAGGCACCTCCTTATCAAATGATCCCTGTCCTGTCTATCGGAACCACATCAAGGACAAGCAATACAAACTATAGCTCTGTCCCATCCAGACTATCACAATTTGGTCTACCTTGGTTTAACAAAGAAAACTTTGGTGAGATTACAGCTGTTGTCCAATACAGCCGCTCAGCAAGCTTATCAAGATTACAGGCTACTCACTATTTACAGTGATTGCACTGGCTTCTGTTTAAGGCTAGAAAATGTTTTAAGTTATTTTCTGACTAGCTGATAGCTTAGCTTGCGCCTACTCATTGGAGCCGGTGGAGGTCTACTTACTCTCTTGCCTAGTGAGATCTTTAAATGCCTGCAGGATGGAAATTCCCTCCACCCAGAAGATTAGGTTAGCAGCCGCTCAAGAGTGAACTTTGAAGGGCCAAGCTCCATTGCTATGGAATTGCTTTCCCAAGGAGCTGAGAACAGAGCAATTGTATCTGTCTTTGGAAACAATTAAAGACATGAGGCTTTTGTGTTTGCCAGCAGGTGGCAAACATATAACTCGCTTATCTTGATAAAAGCGGGCCATTTAGATTGCTACATGGTTAGATTTTGTATGGATAATAAGGGGTTGGCTTTGGGGAGGAGCAGAGTCGGAGTTGGCACTTACCCATTTAGCGGCAAATTCAACAGCTAAACAGATAAGTTATCTGGATGGTGCCAATGGAGTCACCGCTTAATAGGCATATTCAGTACTGCTACTTATATGGCGAGCAATGCCGAGTATATGTATTGGGTTAAACACCAGTGTAGCACTTAACTTAATACTATGACTGCTGGCTAAAAGCTGAGTTCATGGTGCTTTAGAAAAACAAATGTTATACCTCATTTGATTTGAGTTTGGGATCTGTATTAGAGTTAGTTGGATTAAATGTTTAAGAACTTTGTATAACTGATTTTATATTGCTGATTTTGTAGACACTTGGTAAGAAATGATTGATAAAATGTTTTCCACCTTGCTGGCTAAGTGGCCTGTAAATGATTAGATTAGATTAGAGGACAATGGGAATTAGGTTAGGGTTATGAGAAAGGCTGTGAGATTTAGCAAAGAATGATGCAAAAGGGAGATGGTCTGAAGGATCCGGAGGGTTTGGGGATGGGTCGGGAGGCAGTGGAAAGGGACAGAGGGCTATGCAGAAGGCGAGGGACAAAGAAAGGGGACAAGTCTTTGAAGGAGGTAAACGGCAGAATAGAAGGCTAGAGAGAGAACAGTGGTTGCTAATGTTGACATCCTGCCATGAAAATGTGTGACAGGACTGGAACCAACGTCCCCGCTAAGCTGTGCTGAATCTTCCGCCGACATTCCTGCCGGTGGGAGGAGGTGCAAAGTGATCGTGCTTTGAATCTCAGAGCATCGGCAGGCCCTTGGGATCTGCTTATGCCGCGCAATCCTAAGCGTGATCACTTTGCACCTCCCCCCACTGGCAGGAATGTCAGTGGAGGACTCAGCGCAGCATAGCGAGAACATTGACTGGAACTGCTCTCTCTGTTTACACATCCTCTCATCATCCATGTGAACCTGACATCAACTCTTGCCTGTCATAGGGGATCCTGTCAAATCTGGCAAAAATAAGTCATTCAGGGAGTGAAATGAAAAGATGCCAAAGCTATTTCCTTTACATTAAAAAAGGCAGCTTTGGTGTTAATGGTTAGTACTGCAGCTTTAAGACAGCAGTTTACAAAGCGTAGTCCGGTGGTTCCCAAACCCTTCCTAGGGAACCCTCAGCCAGTCAGACTTTCAGGATAACTGCATGAATATCCATGAAATAAATTCCACTGCATGCAAATTTCCCTCATGCATATTCATTGTGAATATCCTCAAAACCCTAGTGGTCCCCTAGCATAGGACCAAGAACCACTGGTGTAGCCTTCTGCATTGCAAAATACCTTTCAGAAGCTGCCCCTGCTCCTGGAATGTGTCCTCCCCGGCCCAGGCCCAGGAGAGAACTAGGATAGAGTCACCAGATGGCTCCAGGTCATCCGGGACAGACTAAGCCAGTCTTGGTTTTAATTCCATTGCAATCAAACATACTTCTGTGGTGCACTGAGTGGAATACAACTAAAACTGGTTTAGCCTGTTTCTGATGACCTAGAGCCATGTGGTAATCCTAGCTCTGGTACATGCACCATACGAAGGCACCCACAGCGACAACAAAAAAATAAGTCAAACATTGTACTGTTTATTCATCTCCTTCCAGAACAGTATGGTAGACATTAGCTGTTGCATGCCTTGGCATTTGTCTCTTTTCACACATACACACATGTACAAACCTCTTGATATACTGAAGGAATGTACTTCCCTAAAATATCCTTCATGTTATCTAATGCAGTGGTTCCCAAACCCTTCCTAAGGACCCCACAGCCAGTTGAGTTATCAGGATATAGCATAGTTACCCCCCTGTAATAGGTTTTCTTCAGGGATAGCAGGAATCAGTCCTCACATATGGCTTACGTCAACGCTGACAGAGCCCCCATGGAAGCATCTTCCCAGCTTTCAAAGAAAGTCTTTGGGAGATGCCACCACGCATGCATGGTCCCCTTCCTGCTTAAGAGTGCCATCTTACTCAGTCAGATGACATAGCTAGAGCTGACAAAAGGATGGTAAAAAAATTTACAGCAACTCCAAGGGGAGGAGGGAGGGTTGTGAGGACTGATTCCTGCCTTCCCTGGAGAACACCTGTTACAGGTGAGTAACTACGCCTTCTCCAGGAACAAGCAGGAAGTCAGTCCTCACATATGGGACTCCCTAGCTACAGGCTACTAAGAACCTGTGGAAAACACGGCCCAGCTGTGAGCAGCCACAAGCGAGTCTGAGGAAAGACTCTAAGGACCCCAGTGTCCAGGAGAACAATCACTCCAGTAGCCTGAACACAGAAGGGTCGGAAGGTAGGAGTGGCCTAGACCCCGAAGAGATTATGGAGTATGGCCTGGCCAAAGGCACTGTCCCATCGGGACTCCTTCTTCAAGCAGTAGTGAGCTGCAAAGGTGTGGACTGAGGACCAGGTGGCGGCCCGGCAGGTGTCTGCCATAGGGACAGAGTGCAAACTTGCAACCAAGGTTGCCATAGCCCTGATGTTGTGTGCTATGACCCAGCGCTCCAACAACAGCCCAGCCTGATCGTGGGCGAAGATGATGCAGTCTGCCACCCAGGTGGACAGGGTCCACTTGGTATCAGCCTCCCCCAGGTGACTGAGGTCATAGGAAACGAAAAGCTGCAAGGCTTTGCAGTGGCCCTTGATAAGTTGCAGGTAGAAGGATAGGGCCCTCTTACAGTTCAGAGTATGGAGAATGGCTGCTGCCTTGTGGGCATGGGGCCATGGAAAGAAGGTGGGGAGCAACTCCTGGTTGAGGTGGAACATGGATACTACCTTCAGAAGGAATTTAGGGTAGGTGCGAAGCACGACCCTATTCTTGTAGAACCTGGTGTAGAATGACTTGACCACCAAGGCCTGAAGTTCACTGATTCTGCGGTCAGAGGTGAGTGCCACCTGGAAGATGACCTTCCAGGAAAGGTAATACAAATGGCAGGTAGCCAGAGGCTCAAAGGGTGGCTTGGTGAACTGCATCAAGACCATGCTGAGATTCCATTCCGCCAGGGGCGGGCGGATGGGAGGTTTAGAGAACAGAACGCTCTGCATAAATCGAGGGGCTGAGCAGAAAGACGTTTGGCTTCTATAGAATGATGGTGTGCTGAGAGCACGCTCAGGTGCACTCTGACGGAGATGGACTTTAGTCCGGTTTGCGAGAGGTGAAGCAAGTACTGTAGCGCTGTGTGGACCTGGCAAGAGAACGGGTCAACTCGTTGTTGTACACACTACACTGAGAATCTGCACTACTTGAAGGTGTAGACCCATCTCATGGAGTTCTTATGAGAGGCCAGGAGGACTTCCTTCACCTCCCTTAGGAGGTTGAAGGGTGCTAAGGCTACCTGTTCAGCAGTCATGCTATTAACGTCAGGTACCCCAGGTTGGGGTGAAAAAGGGAGCCCTCCTTCTGGGTAAGTAACCCCGGGGTGCTCCCCTAAGTGGCCGGGAGCTCCATTGAGAGCAATAGGGGAACCAAGGCTGCCTGGGCCACTGTGGGGCCACCAGGATCATGGAAGCCTTGTCCTGCAGGACCTTGAAGAAGGTTTAGGTGATTAATGGCATGGGAGGGCAGGTGTACAGAAGGCCCTCTGACCACAAGATGAGGAAGGCATCTGCTGCTACCTGGGATGGATGTGGCTGGGGACAGCAGAAGTGGTAAAAAAATAATTAAAAAGACCCCAACAAGGCACCCTCACATTTGACTCAAAGCCATCGTAGATGGCCCAGGACATGTACTTTGAGAACTCCGCAACACGCTCTGTGAGGGTTTGGAATCATTGGAGGTGATCTCCACCGAGACCCTCCGAGAAACCTGTGAGTTCCTTTGCTAGGTCCTGGAGATAGATGTCTATATACAGCTTGTAGGTTTGGATTCGGAAACTCAGCATCCAGCCCTGCTAGCATTTGTGTCCAAGGGCATTGAGGGCGCGGGACTCCCTGCCCAGGGGTATGGAGAAGTGAGTCTTCGGGCTCTTCTGCCGGTGCATGGTTGACTCTACCACCATAGAGGTATGTGGGAATTGTGCCTTCCGGAAGCCGGGGCCCCACTGGACCCATTACATGGTGTTGAGGCATCAGTTAAGTATTGGTACCTATGCCAGTGTCTCCCACATTCGAAGAAGGAACTGCCCGAGGAACCGCCAAGCTAGGGAGTCCCATATGTGTGGCGACAGGGACCATCAAGGCCTCCTTGGGTGGAGCATCAAATTGGTGGATTTCAAGCCCCACCATGCGAAGGTCTTCCTCTGACTCCATGGCGAGGGACAAGGCTTTCATCATATCTCGAATAAACTCGAAGAATGATGTGTCCTCAGGCAGGGATATTGCAGTGTTCACACATCTCTGGGGATGCCTCGTCCTCGGACTCCAAGTCAGAGTAATCAGTTGAGGACTCAAGGACTAATGGCACCAGGGGTACAGGGCCCAGTTCAGGGCTTCAGTGACCAATGGTGGCTGCTTGGCCGGAGCCAAAAGTGCTCAACAGGGAGGATCTCGGATTGAGACCCATGCTAAGGATCGGCTCGAGGATCATTTTGGTGGACTGGGGAGTCCTCAGGATCGAGGTCCCTGTGGTCTTGGCATGAGCACTGGCAGGGCCAGGCATTGATGCCTGCTGCAAGGCAAGAAAGGCAGTGCCACTGCACTCCAGTGCCATCATCCTGGCTTCCTACTCAGGATTTGCAGCCTTCAACGCGGAAACTGGGGTTTGCTGGGTCCAGCATTGGACTGGAGAGGAAGTCCTTGATGAGACAGGCCTCAAGGGTCCAGGATCCGATGCTGGAGGCCTCAGCATCTGTTCGAGAAACCTTCACTGGCTGCTCCCACTCTGACTCCTCGGGTACTCTCCACAGATTGTGGGACCTGTCACAGGACTTGCCCTGTATGTCAGAGTCCCAGGATGAAGTTCTTGAGGATTTCTTCTTCTTCTTGCATTCCTGCTCTGGGGAACCCTTGTCAGAGTGTCCGTGAACCCGATCAGGTGCCGTGGGGTCTTTATGTGACTCCGAGGATCCATGTGGGGCCTTAGAGCGCGAGGCTACCGGGGATACCGGGGCAGAATTTGACCTGTGGAAATGTTGTCTTGCTTTTGCTGATGACACTGGATGGCCTTTATGGACATCTTTTTGCCCAGGGCACAGACCTCTGGGTCATGGTTGGCACCTAGACACCAGAAGCAGCAGTCGTGTGTATTGATGAGGGACATGTTTTTTGTGCACTGATCATACTTTTTGAACCCTCTGGCCATTGGGGCAAAAAGAACCCCTGCGAGGTCGAGGACCCTCGATGCAGCAAGCGGATAGAAAAAGGCGTGAAACTGTGCTGGAAAAGAAAATGAAAATGGGTCTGAGACTTGATGCCGGGGCAACCGGGCTCAGAGGCAGGAAATGGACCAGTGTTGACTGGAAAAAAGAAAAGACAGTTTAATGCACAAAAGATCAACCTTTTCTGGAAAAAAAAAAGATGGACGTCTGTTGGGCTCTGCAGAAGAAAGGAGACTGAGTAAGATGGCACCCTTGGGCAGGAAGGGGACCATGCATGCATAGTGGCATCTCCCAAAGGTTTTCTATGAAAGCTTGGGAGAAGCTTCCAAGGGGGCTCCGTCAGTGCCTATGTCACCCATATGTGAGGACTGACTTCCTGCTTGTTCCTGGAGAACCACAATGAATAGGCATGAGAAAAATGTGCATATGCTGGGTCTTTAATGCTTGCAAATCTATTTCATGCCTATTCATTGTGGATATCCTGGAAACCTCATTGGCTGCGGATCCCCTGGGACGTATTTGGGAACTGCTGATCTAATGGAAAGTGCTCATGTGCATTGGTTTATAAAATAGTCATGCATGGTGCTGCTCTTTTTAGTACGCCTCTAATGCGTCATTGTCAGTTTGTAATCAATTGGCTGTATATTTATACACACAAAATATTGTCTACCCAATGCAAGAAGCATTATAGGAAGTGGAGGAGGGATTCAGCTAAGTTTGAGGAAGGTTCAGTGGGATGGTACATGGTCTTTTCATCGTGGGAGATTTGGATTCAAACCTGGGTTGGGCCACCAATGAAATGAGGTGAGCATTCTCAGCCTGGACCTGGTATATCACCAAATCTGCCCAAGTCGGACATAGTTGTTAATCTCTACGGAGAGAAAACTAAAGACTGTGAGAGTACATTGTGGGTTGCAAGCTATTGTAAGTCCATCCACTGTCACAAGCACTAAAATTCACTGTATTAATTTAAAATAAAAATGAAGAAAGGAATATGTGAAATTAGAAAAGCTACAAAGTTAAAACTGAAACAAAACTTGTCAAATAAAACAGAACTATACAAATGACACATGCAGATTCTTTATGGCAATTTTTGGCATAGGTTTTGTGATTAAAGGTTGAAGTGAGTCTGAGTCTGCTACTAATGAAACTAAAGGGCTTTAGAAGTCCTCAAAGGTGCAGGTATTCTATATAACCAATCTCACTGGAAAAAGAAGTATCGAAATATAGGTTGTTATAACCAGAGGGAGACAACCTTCTGTCCCACTGGGCACCAATCCGCTCATGTTTCCAGAATAGCAGGAATACTGAGGAACGCACAGTCAGTCGGGTTTTCAGGATATCCACAATGAATATGCATGAGATAGATCTGCATATATTGGGTTTCTAATGTATGCAAATCTATCACATGCACAGTCATTGTAGATATCCTGAAAACCTGAATATCTGTGGGGTCCCCAGGACAAGTTTGGGGAGCCTTAATGAATATACATGACATAAATGTAAATGCACTCTGCTTCAGATACATGTAAATCTATCTCATGTATATTAATTAAGGGTATCCTGAAAACCCAAGTGTATTGGTTAGACTGGAGGGAGACAAGAGATTGCCTACCCCTGATTGCTATATTGCAGAAGGAGACATCTTCGGTCCTTGAGTTTTTCAAGGTAACTGCTATGAGAATGTATGAAATGCATCGACATAAAGTGGAGGTAGGGTATGCAAATCTGACTCATGGATGTCCTGAAAACCTGACGGGCTGGTGCTCCCCATGACAGGTTTTGAAACCATTGCCCTAGCCAATAATATCTAAAACTGCAACAGTGGGCAATAACTTTCCTCAAGAGCTGCAAGCAGGTTAGGTTTTCAAGCTGTCCACATTCAATATGTGTTGGATGTATTTGCATGTTCTGCCCCCCTTGTATGTAAATTCATCTCAGGTATATTAATTGTGGGTAGCCTGAGAATCACTGGACCAAGGAAATATCTTGTCATGGTTCCCATTATATGCAGGGGCATGCGTTAATGTGTGTTGCAGGCTGCTAAATAGACTAGGGCATCATTCTGAAATTATGAGTAATTATGGCGCGAACCTCCAATAGCAAAAATGATGAGGTTTTGACATCTCTGCATATGCCTATAAACTTCAATTTAAAAATTCTGATTTTGCATGTCAGCAATGAGGATGGAGTTCGGGCAAATTAAAAAATGTCTCTGATCATGCTATGCCTACATGGAGGCCTTCCTCATGCAAACAAGCAGGTGAGGGCCTCAAGAATTTAACATTTTCCCAAGCAGCACTCCAAATCTGGAAAGGGAAATGAAACTAAGACCCGGCACAGACTCAATTTAATCTGTTATTATCTGAAGTCAGTTATAACCCTCCGAAAGATCTGAATAAGCCACGTCTTTAGTAATGTTCTATCTTGGTGCCAAGTCAACATTGTATCAGGTTTTAGAATAACCTGAGCGTCTCTTCCTGCTTCAAATATTTTTGAAAACTCAATAGAACTCAGTAAATCAGTTGGCAAACACCAAATAACTAACTTTGGTATCAAAAAGTGAAAGAGGATAATGGTGAATGTAAAGACCGTGTCATTCCTAACTCTTCCCATGTTGCTATGTTCCATACTGGCCTTTTCACAGCAGATCATTCTCATATTTCAACAGATATCTGGCCAAAGAATGAGACCCATCACAGTTCTGAGCAAGCCTGGGAGTGGTAAAATCGATGGACGATGGAAGGCAACAGTGAATGTCTTCTGTTCCCTTCTCTTCCCATTGCCGTCTCCTTCGCCCTTGTTCTCAGAGTTCTATTTCACCATGAGTGACACATCCGGAGTAACAGCTGATAACGTGAAGGTAGCAGATGCATCACCATTTAGAGCCCGGTAGAGCAGTTCCTCTTTCTCATGGTGAAGTTGCTGCCGCAAATGAGCTTCCTTCTCCAGAGCTTCCTGAGTGGCAAGCAACTGTTCAGATAGTTGCCTGCAAGTAACAGCAAACAGACAAATCAACCCGAGTTGGGAAAAAGGACCAACTAAGACATGTAGGTCCTGCCCAATCTACAGCACAAATCAAAGTTTGGCTCACAGTAAATGCCATAGGACCGTTACCCCACTGTAGCAGGGTCGCAATTTCCATCTCCAGTCTGGATCACTTCATTTTAACCAGAAATACATTTTAAAACGAGAATACTGAAGACTGTTCATTCTTCAGTTTTAAACTGGTTTTAGACTGATTTGATAAACAATTTAACTAAGGATGGTACTAGGCATTGCCACATCAATTAGAAGGTCTTAGTAGCTAGGGGACTGACATACAAAGCTCTTAGCTGGCCGGGCAGTGGGAGGCTGGCAATATTCACTGGCACTATCCAGATCCACTTACTATCTCCACAGACCACTCTGGCACCATCCGGTCAGGGCGGGGGCGGTATGAGGGCAGAGTGGGGATGGTACGGCTCTTACCTGGTTAGTGTGATTTTCATAGGCTCTTGTTCAGACAACTTAGGATGCAAGAAAAGCAGGCCTAAGCTGCAGACTGGATAAGCACTGTCTGAGAATCGCTCTAACTGAGTAAATGCTGGCACTTCCCCGGTGAGCGCTGCTCAGCCCAGGTCCAGAGACTGTCACTGAGTGTCTCACTGATATTTACAGTAAGTGTCATGGCTGACCAGTGACCACCACTGTGTTTGCACATCAACCGTTTTGAATACTAGGCTCTGAGTTTCTTCACTGAGGGCTTGCTTGTTATAAAGATTTTAGACATTTGCTAACTAAAGTGAGCTCTCACATGAAACAGTGCAGGATCACGGTCGCTACTACCACCTGCTAAAACAACCAGCGCAATATAAATCCCATGCTAAATGCTTAGCACACGATGGGGCTGGGACTGGGCGGAGCGTAGAGGTTGACTGCACGTTGCCGTTAGTGTGCTCACTGGGTGGCATGTCATGCATCTATGTTAACTGTGATTGCAGTTTTAGCATGGTGAAATATTTCTCACCGCTATAATTGCAAGAGAACATGCCAGGTATGCCCCCGACAGTTAGCATGGATCAATTTCATTCCCATGCTAATATCTGCCTCTTAATGCACCCTAAGGTGCCGAACCTTAGCGCACTTTAGCAAACATTCCCCTTAATGTTTGTTATTTGCCACAGGGCCTATTTTATTCAGTGACCCTGCCCATTCCCGTCATTAGAGTATCTCACTGCTAGAAGATGATCCAACAGCAGGTGTGCGCTGGTGGCCTCAGAAAGGAAGCATCAATCAACATTGGCTGGCTTCAAACACTATTTAACTCCATAGCTTATCATTTTCATGTTATTATTTATTTGGATTTAACATGCCTTTTCTCAGAAATTCAAGGCAAGTTACATTCAGGTACTGTAGCTATTTTCCTATCCCCAGAGGAATTACAATCTAAGTTTGTACCTGAGGCAATGGAGGATTAAGTGACTTGCCCAAGGTGACAAGGAGCGGCCATGAGATTTGAACCCTGGCTTCCCTGTTTCTTAGCCCGATACTCATGTTACCCACTACCTACAATCGCTTGCTGGATGTCACTCCTGCTATAGCCCTGTTACCTGGAACTCCCTCCCGCAGCACTTAAGAACTGAAACAACTTGCAAAACATTTAAATCTGCCCTTAAGAGCCACTTCTGCACTGTATTTTTGCCCCACCCCCTTCTGACACACCATTGGATTGACAGGTCCTTCCTTCGGCGGAAACCCTTCTTTTTATTCCTTTCCTTTCCTTCTCTTCTTTCTCTTTCCCTTTACCAAACTTCATAATTTCTTTTCTCCGTTTCAGATTTCTTAAATAGTATAAACCGCTTTGAAGCATCTTCTGGACCTAATTGTGGTCTATCAGATCTCGAATAAACTAAACTATAGCCAGTAGGACAGAATGACGGCAGTGGGACAGAACTACGTACATCACTGCAAGCAGACTTCAGGTATTTCAGCCTTGGGTTGTGGAGAAATGACATTTTGTATTGCAGACACAATGAAGCTATTGTGCTAGAAGAATGATTCTAGAATGTTGAAGTCAGCTGAGGATATCAGAGACGATCAACCTCGTCTGTTGACCCTACACAGAAAATGGGATTTACCTTGCAACACCCATGTGGTTTTGGGTTCGAACATGGAGGTCCTCATTCTCCTGCTGAAGAATTTTTACTTTCTCATCCAGTGCTAAATTTTGCTCCATCTGTAACAATCCCAAGAGAGATGGGAAAGAGGTTACAGAAATAACAAACAAAGATCGAGCTATATCATTTACTTGGCTTGCGATGGTTTAAAACACAGAACTCTGCTATTGAGGCAATGAGATGCAAAACTATGTAAAGTGACCCATTAGCGCACTGAAAAAGTATGCATGCTAATTGTTCGCGGATACAGTAATGCAAACAAAAAAAAATTAAGAATACCTCAGGCAGCTTAGTAAAGCTTTTGCGCCTTATTTGCATGTGTTGATGGTTGATGTTAGCAAGCTTCAGTAAAGGGGGCAAGCTCCCTGCCAGTGGTGCAAATTCCACTCAGTGGTGCTGGGCCCAGGGAAGGAGGGGGCCCATTTACTGCTGCTCCCCTATCTTCTGAGGTGAATTTATTTTATTTATTTACAGTCTCTTATATACCGCACTATTCAGCATCAGCGCGGTTCACATGGAACAAAATGCTCAGTACATTTAACACGTATGAGTTTACAGGTAACAGGGTATAAATAACTTGGATAACCGGGGTAACTATTTACAAAACATTCCTTTTTCCCTGGGGGTTCTTTCTGATATTTTTCTTGGGGGCCCTTAATTTGAACATCTGCCACTGCTTCTTGCAACAAACCTATATTAAATCTGAGTGAAATAAGGAACCATCAACCCATTTCCCTCTTCCCAGTCTCCTTTGGCAGAAATATCACATTTAGTGCTCTTTGAACTAAGTTCCTTTATGGCAGTAATTTGCAACTTGGCAGTAGTTTGCATTATTTGCTAATAATATATGCCTCGTATTATCCCAAAAAATGGGCACCTCAACGCATATTCAATAACAATGAGTGCGATGTATGCAAATGATCTCATTATAATGCAAAATAAATATCAGCTTGCTTTAAACTTTGCAAACTGTGTTATTCATAAAAAACAAGAACAATGAGTCAAGGATGATCTCAAAGGGGCTACTGACTGTTTAAAAATACCCCCCCCACCCTTCAAAAATTATGCATGCTGCCTAAGGCCCACCCATTCCTCAATCCCCTTGAAACTTAAGAATCCTTCCCAGACCTACCCCAAGTCCCCAGCCCTCACCCCTAATCTTTGATCCATTTGGAAATTGAAGGATCCTCGTCTCCCCCCACCCTCCACCCACAGCAGTAGTAGGGAGTTGGAAAGATCTTCCAGTTGCTTCTGTCCCAGCAAATTCCTCTTCAAAAATGGTGCCTACAGGCCCCTTGCATTAGTCTCATGGTACCACCATTAAGAGTCAGATTACCAAATAGTGGATCAGAGGGAAATGAGTGGGGTGGGGGTTGGTCTAGGGGAGGGGGGTTATTTTAAAATATTCACCACTCCTATGTATAGATAGTTGTGGCCTGCTGTCTTCAGGACCAGTCTTAGCAATTGTGGGGCCCAATTTGGATCATTTTGGTGGGGCTTCCTGAACAAGATTGATATGTTGTGTTAAAAACAAAACATTACCGATATTTATTAGCTTATTTTGACACAAAATGTGTTAAAACTAAACTATCTGTATAAAGAAATCTTTCTTGCTTTCTGTTCTGCAAGCTCTTTCAAAATCCAGGAGCCCTCTCGCCCCCAGTGTGGGGTCCCCTGTGGGTGTAAGGCTCCATTGGATCAAATAGGTTTAACTGGCCTAGGCCTGACCCTGGATAGTTTTACCTTGCTGCAGCAGGAATGTGCGGTCTTCCCTGTTGCAGCAATGCAAAAAATGTTTCCTGTTCTAAAATAGCACACAAACGTTTTATTTTACTGCGGCTTAGTATATGGACATTAATTTTCCGTCCCCTCCCTCCAGCAGAAGTTTGTTTCTTTATAGAATCCATTCCCCATTCTATTAAGTAATAGTCTAGTTAAGTCAGAACGAACAAAATTTCCCATTTATAGATATTTTTGCAGGCAACTGAGTTTTTTTCATAATGTCTGAGCCAGGCTGGCATCAGTATGGCATAATGTAGAAGCCCACTATTTCAGACTAGCATTTAAATCTGAATTTCTCCATTTCAGTGGACTGCTGTGTGGCCGGCATGACAGAGATGAGCTACCTCTACAATGCAACAATGCCTTTCCCCTTCTTTGTAGGTCTCTTATTTTCCTTTCCCTACTTTTCTCATCTCGTCCTTATATGTTTTTGATCTTGTGCTGTAAATTGTCTAGAAACTCTCCACAGGTTTATACTGTAAACTGCTCAGACACTGCAGCAATAAGCTTGAAACTCGCTAAGTGATGCTCTCAGGCTCAAGCTGAGGACACCAGAACATGAGCAGAGCCCTGATGAGCGAACAGTGGGGGGAGAGAGGTTTGGGGTAGGGCGAGGATGGACATGGGGGAGGGGAAGAAGGCGATTGGGGGAGGAGGCAAGATGGACATGGGGGAGGGGGAGAAGGCGATTGGGGGAGGAGGCAAGATGGACATGGGGGAGGGGGAGAAGGCGATTGGGGGAGGAGGCAAGATAGGTGGGTAAGGGGGGTAGGGAAGGGCAAGGAAGTGGATTTTGGTGAGCATACAGTGGACAGGACTTTGCAGAGGGACAGGGCAGCATATTCTCTCATATTCCTGCCCAAGAGCTGAGTTAAGGCTTGGGAGGATGGGGGATAGAGGGGAATCATTGCAATCACAGCTGGGGGGTGGAAGCAGGGAAGAAGGGGCCCGATTACTCCCAGGAGCGGCAAAAGATGGCAGAATGGGGACAAAAGAGGGAAGGGTTGTAAGGCTTATATGCAACACCGCTGTGAGCTCCTGGGGCATAGCTTGGTGTCACTGCAAGCCGTGTGAGCAGAGAGTGAACCTCACCACAGTTCTCTATCACCGACTCTACAGGTGGCCGAGTGCGGCTGTGGGAGCAGAGGAAAGGGCAGATAGACAAGGGCAAACTGAACTGGGAGTTGGGAGAAACTGCAGTTATTGCGGAAGGTTTTAAAGCTGCAGCCAAATTTTTGCTGTTATTTAGGCGTCTGCGTGATTTCCTGGAAGTGAGAGTGAGGAAGGGGTGTGAGCGTCTGAGCAAGCAACGGCGCAGGCCAGTGCAATGTTGATCTATTCTATAGTAACGCTTGATGCACGTACCACCGATTCCAGGTTTAGCAGCTTTTTGTCCTGATTATGGAGGCGCTCGTTTTTCATTTCAATGACAAAATGAAGACTGTCCAGCTCCTGTTCCCAGAACTGGTTCGGGCTGCCATACTCCTGCAGAGAGAAGGAGAGACAGAATTTGAGCTATTTTGATCTGGGTCACAAATAAAACCCTTCCAAGAATAAAGAGATAATGAAGTGCTATACACGTGTCCCCCCCCCCCCCCCGCATACCAGGCAAGCCAGATTCAAATCCCACCACTACTTCTTGTGATCTTGGGCAAGGTTATCAAATTTGCAGATGACACAAAACTATTTAAAGTTGTTAAAACCCAAGAGGATTGTGGAAAATTGCAAGAGGATCTTGATAAATTGGAAGATTGGGCATCAAAATTGCAGATGAAATTTAATGTGGACAAGTGCAAAGTTATGCACCTAGGGAAGAACAACCCAAACTATGGTTACACGATGAAAAGTACGACCTTAGAAACCACCACCCAGGAAAAAGATTTAGGTGTCATCGTGGATAATATGTTAAAACCATCAGCCCAGTGTGCAGCGGCGGCCAAGAGAGTAAATAGAATGCTAGGTATCATAAGGAAAGGAATGGAAAATAAAAAAATGCCTCTGTATCGTTCCATGGTGAGACTGCACCTTGAATATTGTATGCAGTTCTGGTCGCCGTATCTTAAAAAAGATATAGGGATATTAGAAAAGGTTCAGAGAAGAGCCACCAAAATGGTAACGGGGATGGAAGGATACTCCTATGAAGAAAGGCTAAAAAGGTTAGAGATCTTTAATCTGGAAAAGACACGGCTGAGAGGAGATATGATAGAAGTCTATAAATTAATGGAGTGGAACAGGTAAACATAGATCGCATGTTTATGTTATCAGAATATAGAAAGACTAGGGGACATGCAATGAAGCTACAGGGTAAACTATTTAAGACTATAATAAAAGAAAATATTTTTTCACTCAACATGTAATCAAACTCTGGAATTTGTTACCCGAGGATGTAGTAAAGGCTGTTAGTGTAGCTGGGTTTAAAAAAGGTTTGGACAAGTTCCTGGAGGAAAGGTCCATAAACCATTATTAAGAAGGGACCCAGGATATCAATGCTTGACCCAATACAAGCATTGAGGAACCTGTGTCTTTTGGGGAAACTGCTAGGTTGGCCACTGTTGGAAACAGGATACTGGGCTTGATGGACCTTGGTCTGACCCAGTATGTCATATCTTATGTTCTTATGTCACTTAACCCTCTACAGCCTTGGGTACAAACTTTGGAAGTCTACTCCCTGGGAATAGGAAAATGCCTAGTGTACCTGAATGTAACTTGAACTTCTGCAAAAATGCACGAGCTAAATCCATCTCCCTTTCCTAACTATGTAATGTGGTTAACCTTTGCACGTCTTGTCCGCCTTCTTCCTCCTGGGGGCTCTCTCTTTGCTGCAGTATTATCATATTTCTTACCATTTTGGGAATAAATCATATGCATGTTTGTTATGGACCTACCCATCTCTTTTTCACAAACTCTTCATTTACAAGGCTGCATTCAGCTCTTCATGGTGTATTCTTCCCTTGCAGATAATCATTGTGGTGCCTGCATAGATTTCTCATAAAGATCAGCACAGCAGTGTTCAGTTTAGTACTGGGATGCCTAATAATGGCAAGTGTATTTATTTATTTATAATTAACTCATCTCGCCAAAGAGAGAAATATAAACTAACGAGTGCCTTGATGTGCCTTGTTTTAACTCATAACTGAATTAGTATCGGAGCTTCCAGCAGAAGAAGTTATTTCTAAAATAATTCAACCAGGGCTGGCGCTCTGCTGTATATATGCACATGCAGAAGGCTCCTAGTTCAAGTTCCACTCACTGCGTCAGCCAGACGGGAATGCAACAGAGGGTGACATCTAGTGGCCATATTTAGGGTTCATGATTGCAGTGTTCTGAAAAGAGCCTAGTGCATGATCCCAGGACCAGGACACTAGCTAGGGTTGCCAACTGGCTTCAGATACACGCAACAGGCCTGAACCAGTCCTGGATTTACCCCATTGCCTTCAGGGGCTTGTAATTCTGATATCTCTATTGCATGCCATAAGAAAAGCAAGACTACAAGTGGGGGTCAGCCCAGGACTGGATCAAACCTGTCAGGCTAATCTGGAGCCCTTTGGCAATCCTAGGGGTCACCCTCGCCCAGGGTCAGGTATACACCTAGGGCACCAGCATGGCTCCTGGCATGAGAGCAGCGCTTTTATGCTGCTTGCAGCATGATGCAGGTCCCTTCAGCAAAGGCCTGTGTTCAAATACTGCCGTGTCCCACCCCCCTCCTGCAGGAAGTCTGCATCAGAGGGGGGCAGGAGGCAGCAGAGATTGAGTGTTGGTCCATCCACAGCACTTTCTCTTTCTGGTTCTTATTTCCCTCCTTTTACCTTCTATTTTACAATTGATTTTGCTTCTTTGGTATTGTTTTTATTATACTTTTCCATTGTTTAGTTAATCTTTATTATTTTTGTAACTTTTATTTATTTATTTTTGTCTAATTTTTTTATCCTCACTGTTTGTTTTCTGTCACTGTACACTGCTCTGATACACAGGGTTGGAAGGTGTGTGCATGCAAACATATATATTTATCGGTAACTTGAAGATGATCAGAAAGCTAACCAGTGAACTTTAACCAGAAATGTCCTGCTGAATAGTGTTCTCAGAATTGTAAAAATATATTAGTACGGAAGTTATAAAATATACCAGAATAGGCAAGAAATGGGATATAGAAGCAAAAAGGAGAGAGACAGAAGTTAGTTGGTGTTTTGAGCAACCAATAGCAGCTCCTAAGCTGGGGAAATAGGTTCAGTGATGTGAAATATCATTATCTCACTCTGCAGAGATAATAGAAAAATCCTCGCTGGTGCTGTATAGCGCACATGGTAGTAATGTGTGCTCAGATCGTAACTTTGTATTACATAGTGCCACCCCAACAATCACATGACTTCTATTAAGTGCATATATGTTCATCAGGAGGTAAGTCACAAACTTATACTGCCCCACTTTAGCAAGCTTGTAGGACACAGCAAAGAATGCGTTAGTGGGATTTAATGGTTGACTTTCCAAGCCTGAGCTCAAGGTCAATTACATCTTGGTGCACATGAAGAGGAATTTTAGAAGAGCCGTCCAAGTGCCATATGGGATGTCTAAGCCAGATCATCTGAAAAACATGCAGGCACATCCAGGTGTGGACGTGATTTCACAAACCTGGACGTGCCTGATAGGGGCAACTGCAGAGGTGTCTACGTAGACATCCCAGAACTGTATTTTGGAACCCAGATGTCTAGGATAGCTTAAAGTTAGAGAAAGGGGTTAAAAATAGGGCATGCAGGGTTCAGCTACTGCCACTAGAGCTGAAATTGTGCTGAGTACCAGGGATGACAGAGTGCTTTCTTCTCT
This sequence comes from Ichthyophis bannanicus, assembly GCA_033557465.1. Lineage (NCBI taxonomy): Eukaryota > Metazoa > Chordata > Amphibia > Gymnophiona > Ichthyophiidae > Ichthyophis > Ichthyophis bannanicus. The sequence continues at coordinate 66,299,873 of CM066050.1, read as the reverse complement.
AGATGTTTTTCAGACAAAACACGCATTTTTCAGACACTTGCTTGTCGCCGAGCACGTTTCAGATGCTTGATTCGGACATTCTTATGCTGGGGACGTTTCCAGAGCCGTCTCTAAAATGGCCCTGGAGACGCCTCTATGTCTGTTTTCAGATGCCCAAAGCACAAACAGGGCTTCTAAAAGGAGCCCCTAGGTATTTCTCTGCCCCGGAGGGCTGACAGTCTAAGTGCTAGATTTATTAAGCTGCATTAATGCACTAACTTGAATCGTTACATTTTAACCTGCATTACTGCTATTTAATGCATTGGCACATTAATAGCAATAATACACATTTTAAACAGGCTAATAACTAAACGTAAGTTTGTATTTACTTAAAAAATTTCTATTCTGCGCTATAGTCTAGGCTGATCATATAGAAACATACATACAATGGTCAACGGAGGGAGAACTGACTTGATCGAGGTCACAAGAAGTGGGATTAGAATCCAGGCTTTCCCTGGTTCAAAGTCCACTGATCATGTCCATCACAAGAGGAGACTGACTCAAAAAATCAGTGCAATATCCCCCTCCCCATTTGGCAGGGGCATTATATCACCTTTTTGAGTCAATCTGTGAGTCTACATGCTTGAAAAGGGGGTGGTGAACCTATGCAGCCCACAGAGAATAAACTGAAACTGTAAGATAAATGTTACCAAAATGTCTCCTGACCTGAATCAGCTTTCTATAGTCTCTCTTCAGAACTGACTCCTCCACCTGTTTCATTTTCTCTTGAAATGCTTTTAGCTGGAAACTCAGTTCACCCACCTTCTCCTGCAGAGGAAGAAAAGAGAGCTCAGATATGAGACTGTTTAACATGTCCCCTGCACTGCAGTAGGGGGCGCTGTTCCATGCAAAAGGGCTTCCATCTCGTAATTTAACACTGGAAACTGATACTAAAGTCAGCCAGGCTCAAATTCTAGCATAGACCATTTAACCGAGCAGCAGTGCATTTTTCCCAGCAAAAGATGCAGGTACTCATATGCAGGGCTCTTACATTAACATATGACGACCAGGCAATGAGTATTCCCACAACCAAAGTCCTGCAAAGCACTATATCCCATGAAGGAGAAAATTACTTTTAATATAAAATATATTCTCTACAAATTGGCACTTGAACGAAAGCTTAAAGAAAGTAATTCTTCTATCTGTGCTGCAGCTCCATCTGGAAAATTTTCATTCTGACTGTCGGATGCTAATAGATCCGGCAAAGGTTACATTTAAAAGTTAGTTTCTTCTATGGCAGAGAGTATATCAGAGTTTCCAAAGAAGCTTGTTTTAGAAGGAAGTGTTTTTGGTCATTCTGGGTTTGGACTTACATCCCAAAGCAGTGTGATATTTGTAGTTCTGGATTGTGCTCACTGAAATTGGTACTGCAGGTCCCGTAATGCAACAGGATGGGGCTGTCAGAAATTCAGGACTGGCTCAAAACCTCCCTCCTGGAATGGGGTAACTTGGCAGCTCTGGTATACAATGCAGATATTTTAACACTGCACATTGACAGGTACAGTAGCCTCAGGTTTTTCTTGAGCTGGCTCGGGTGAGGCCCCCTGTAAAGGGTCTTTGGTTGGCAAAAATGAGCTAAAATGGCCTATTGCAATAAATGCTGCCGCTGAGAGTCAATTGTTAGTCATTACTGTAGATAAGACCCCACTTGGAGTCCTGCATCTTCTTGCTTCCCACCTACGATGTTCCCCCAACACTAGAAGAATTGGCAAACAGCCAAAAAGAAGCAGCATTGGACTTTTGGCTCATCAACAGCCATGGCTCATGAGAGCCGACTGCACAAAAACACCTGGAAAATTTTCCAACTATATTTAATCAGGTCAGTCCTGCAGCTTTGCCACTACTATATCAGCTAATGAATGCTGTGTACTGCAAATTTCAGGGAACTTCCTTTACTGAGGGGCATGTTTACTACAGAGCGCACGGGTAGCATGAATTTAGGATGCAACTCTAGCGCAGAGGCTTGCGCCAATATCAAGGGGCATGCGCATCCGTCCCCTTGCCATTAGCCCATTACAAATACATGGCACCCTGCTAACCAGCACGTGCGTGCACTCAACAGCGCCCAGTGAAGCGGCATTAAGGGCACCTGCACTAAAGACAACCTTTGCGGTTGGTGCATGCCCAGAATGACCAAACTAACTACAATGTATTGCCAACACCCATGTTCCTCTCCCAGCCTGCCCAATTGTGCACTACCCAGTTAACATGTGATCCCACACTAACGTTTAGTGAAGCACACTTGTTGTTGTTAAGTGCCGTCGAGTCGGAGTCGACTCATGGTGACCCTCTGGATAGCTATCCTAAATTGTGTTCGGTCTTCAGTCAGGCGGCTCATTGTTGACAGACTGGTACCCATAGCTGCTGTTATTGTATCGATCCATCTCATTGCTGGCCTTCCTCTTTTGCGTTGACCTTCTATCTTGCCAAGCATGATGTCTTTCTCTAATGATCTCTCTCTTCGCATGATGTGTCCAAAGTATGAAAGTCGAAGTCTTGTCATCTGAGCTTCTAAAGAAAGCTTAAGTTTGATCTCCTCTAGTACCAACTGGTTTGTTCTTCGGGCAGTCCATGGTATACACAGTATTCGCTGCCAGCACCATAATTCAAAGGCATCAATTTTCTTCCTGTCTATCTTTTTCACTGTCCAGCTTTCACATCCATATGATTGGCCACTGTTGGAAACAGAATACTGGGCTTGATGGACCTTGGTCTGACCCAGTATGGCATATCTTATGTTCTTATGATGTTATTGAAAATACCATGGCTTGAACAAGTCGAATCTTTGTATGGAGAGAGACATCTCTGCTCTTGAGAATCTTATCTAGGTCTTTCATAGCAATTCTGCCAAGAGTAATGCGTCGTCTGATTTCTTGACTGCTTATTGCTTCTTTATGGATAGTTGATCCAAGTAGGTTAAAGTTGTTCACGATTTCAATTTCTTCTCCTTCAGCGATGAACCTGTTGATTATGCCAGTTGTCATGATCTTTGTCTTCTTTACATTAAGGTGCAGGCGCATTTTGAGACTATGTTATTTGATTGTGAGAAGCAAATGTTTCAGATCATTTTCACTTTCAGCCAGTAATGTGGTATCATCAGCATAGCGAAGGTTGTTGATGAGTCTTCCACCAAACTTCACACCTCTGTTGTCTTCATACAATCCTGCTTCTCTGATGATTTGTTCTGCATATAAATTAAACAGGTAGGGAGAAAGTATGCAGCCTTGTCTTACACCTTTGCTTATTTTAAACCATTCTGTTTCTCCTTGTTCCATTCGAATTGTTGCTTCTTGATCAATGTACAGATTGTGCAAGAGTACGATCAGGTGTTCTGGTATACCCATGCTTTTTAATGTGGCCCAGAGTTTCTCATGGTTTACACAGTCAAAAGCTTTGCTATAGTCGATAAAGCACAAATAGATATCCTTTTGGTATTCTTTAGTCTTTTCAAGGATCCATCTCACATCCGCAATGATGTCTCTCGTTCCTTGCCCTTTCCTGAACCCTGCTTGCACTTCAGGTAGTTCTTGTTCCAGGTATGGTTGTAGTCTCTTTTGAATAATCTTCAGTAGAATGTTACTGGCATGTGGGATCAGAGCGATTGTGCGATAATTTCCACAGTCAGTCGGATCACCTTTCTTTAGTATTAGTATAAACATAGATCTTGTCCAGTCAGTTGGCCATGATGTTGTCTTCCATATTTCTTGGCAGAGCCCTGTAAGTACGGTAATAGCTGCATCAGATTGCTGTAATACTTCTATGGGAATGCTATCAATGCCTGGTGCTTTGTTCTTTGATAAGGCTTTCAATGCTGCTTCAACTTCTTCTTTCATCACCAATGGTTCCCGATCATAAGGTACAGGTTGAAACGGCTGTTGGTCCACTTGATCTTTATCATATAAAAACTTTGTATATTCCTTCCATCTTTTCTTGATCTTCTCAGCATCATTCAACATAGAACCCTGAGCACCTTGTAACATTCCAATTCGAGGCTGGAACTTTTTCTTTAACTCTCGTAGCTTTAGGAAAGCCGATCTTGTTCTTCCTCTAATAGTTTCTGCTTCTATTTCCTTGCATGCGTCATTGTAGTACTTTTCCTTGTCCTGTCTTGCTGCATGTTGGAAATCTCTGAGTTCTGTGATTGTCCTTCTTTCTCCTCTGGCTTTAGCTTCTCTGCATTTCTAGGCAATTTTCAGAGTTTCTTCCGTCATCCATTTTGGCCGTTTTTTCTTTTTCACCTTTTGTAGAGAATTCTCGCTTTCTTCCAACACAACCTTCTTGATGTCATTCCATAACTCTTCTGGAGCTCTGTCATTTGTATCTAAAGCAGCAAATCGATTTTGCAGGCAGTCTTTTAATTCCAGTGGTATATTCTCAAGGTCATATTTTGCTGCATTCATGAGTGGTTTGCTCTTTTTCAACTTTAGTTTGAGTTTGCATACTAGTATTCGAAGAGCTTTTCCATCGTTGACTTCCACAGATGTAGTCAATTTGATTTTTATACAATCCATTGGGTGAAGTCCATGTGTACAGTCGCTGCTTGTGTTGCTGGAAGAAGGTGTTTGAGATGAATAGATCGTTGGTCTTGCAGAATTCTATCAGTCTTTCTCCAGCTTCATTTCTGTTGCCAAGTCCATATTTTCCAACTACTTTGTCTTCTTCTTTGTTGCCAACATTTGCGTTCCAATCACCCATGATTAGTAGGATATCCTGTTTGCATGTTCTGTCACTTTTAGCTTGTACTTGTTCATAGAACTCTTCAATTTCATTCTCTTCTGCAGCTGTTGTTGGGGCATATACTTGAATTATAGTTGTGTTGATAGGCATTCCTCGTAGACGAATAGAGATTAAGCGTTTGCTGACTGCATTGTATTTCATTACAGTTCTTGCAAGCTTCTTCTTTATTAAAAATGCAACACCATTTCTTCTTTGTCTTTCATTTCCAGCATAGTAGACCATATGATCTTATGATGCAAAGTGCCCGATGCCAGTCCATTTCAGTTCGCTAACACCCAACAGGTCAAGATGTACACGTTCCATTTCATTCTTGACCACCTCCAACTTCCCTTGGTTCATGCTTCGTACGTTCCATGTTCCAATGTGTAAGATATCTTTAAGCTTCTGACTCTCATTTCATGCGCAGCTACATCAGCAGTCAGATGTCCCGAGGGCTTTGATCCAACCACATCGTAAATGGTGGCTTTACTCTGAAAAGTCTTCAGCTCTTCCCCAGTAGCTAGTTGACTGCCTTCCAACCTGGGGGTCTCATCTTCTAGCACTATAGCACAATTTGTTTTGTTGTAACTTTCCATTGGGTTTTCATGGCAAGATACAGAAATAGATTGCTGGGCCTTTCTTCTGCGCAGTTTAAGTTTGGTGTTGTTGCCGTTGTCACAGAAATGTGATCCTCCGCCGTCAACACTATCCCATTCTGCTGCTGCCCAGATGGGTGGTTTGTCTTGGTCTGGCACCTCAGCTGAGACCTGTCCATCTTGGGAGACCCTGCCAGTAGTTAAACTACTGATAGTTTAGCTCTCAGCATCACTGATGCACACAAGCCCTCACAGCACGACAAGCTGCAAACCAAGTGAGGGGAAGCACACTTACCACACACTAAACCCACGCTCCCATTTCATCTGGTTTAGTAAACATGCCCCTTGGCATAAGGCATCTGCCAATTCAGGAGCATTATATTGTCATTTCCCTTTGGCTATGAAGTATTTTTGACATGTCAGCTAGGCCTGCTTGCTAAGTTTGAAGAAGGGATTGTCTGTCACCTAGGTAAAGCCTGATGCTCTGCTTGCAGGGTGACTTAATAACCCATTAATTGGTCTTTACTTTTATTTTCATTATTTATTGATGGATTGATTTTTAAAAATATATATTTTCTCTACCATAAAGGCTACAGAAGGATTTTACTAATAAAAAAAATACATAACATAATCACCGAACCACCCCCCACAGAAATCTGGATGCGAGGAAGCCGGATATAGTGGTTAAGGTGAAAGCCACCAGAACGGCATTGATAATAGAGGTGTCAGTTCCAAGCGACTACTCTGTGAATCATGTGGAGAGGCAGAAGATCCTGAAATACCAGGAAATGCAGTCAGAGACCAAGAAAATATAGCAGAAAGATACAGAAATATTTCCCATCGCGTTGGGAAGAATTTCCAAGCCCATCTTGACAAACAACCCATACCTGTTACATCTTACAAACTCCAGCAGGAGGCTCTCTTTGGCATGATGCAAGTACTATGCCGAGCCTTTGCAGTAAATTTGAGAGACTGAGATCACACTCCCCATATCCTGGCTTAGAAGTGAGCTCCACGACTGTCATGGTGTGCGCAAAACGAACCCATTTGGAGAAACTGCTCCGAGGCAAATCTTTAAACAACCCTCATATCTTGCAGCAATGAGTAGGGAACGATCCCTAGAGACCAGTAAACATGCTTTTGCATTCCAATGGAGGTTAAAGAACTTAATGATAGTCTACGTCTTCATAGCTTTTCAAGAAAGCATATCAAAGATGAAATATTATAACTGTTTTTTTAATGTTATTGTAAAAGTCTTCTGTAGCTTTCAAAGAAAGAGTATATAAAATCAATCAATCAATCTCATAACCCATAAGCTACCATGACAGTGAGAGTGGCATCTGCGAGAGAATCCTCAGGGGAAAGTTAGTTAGGACTCTTAAGAATGAGAGATGAAGTGTGTTGGAAAGAGAGTGGCCATTCTACAGAGCACATGCGAGAGGGGAAGGTGGGGGTCAGAGATGAGGTGGTAAGTTGAAGGGTGTTGGTTGGTTTGAGAGTAGACTGGAAGAGTCAACCTTCAGCCTTTTGCCCCACCCTCCTCTCCCAAGATTTTGATAAACTCAACAATCGTGATCATTCCAACACCATCCCTCCCACAAAAATCCTGAAAAACCGTGGAACTGGACACCATATTGAACTTCACTCCCCCTGCAGGTAAAAGAATGTGCTGATGGTTCCTCGAGTTGGTGGGGCTGTTGAGATCTATTGTATTGCTTTACCTGCTGCTGCTTTTTGCCACCCCTCAGAAACTGCAGCCCTAGGTGACTGCCTAGTCATGCCTAATGGTTGATTCACCCCTGATGGTTGGAGGTTAATATTGAGTGTCACATGTACGATTTTCTCCCAGTTGGTGAGAGGTCTTACGTGTGCACTAGGTGCAAGGAGCTCTTTGCTCTCAGGGAACGAGTCTGTTCTCTAGAGGCTAGAGTAGCAGTCTTGGAAAACATAAGAAAGACAGAGAGGTACATAGACGAGGCCTACAGGGATATAGTCCTGAAGTCCCACCTCCAGTCTGGCAGCATCCCTGTTGCCATGGAGGAGAAAGGTCACGTGACAGGAGAGCATCACCCTGGTGTGGCAGGAAGTGATCCTGTAACTAGGACCTGTCCTCCAGGTGATGTAAAACCCTCTCGCACCGGGGAGGTTTCTCCTGGGCCATGTGCCCATGAGGGAAGGGTTAGGACAGCCGTTATAGTTGGTGATTCGATCATTAGGCATGTAGATAGCTGGGGGACTGGTGGACGTGAGGATCGCCTGGTAACATGCCTGCCTGGTGCAAAAGTAGTGGACCTCACACGCCACCTAGATAAAGTCTTAGATAGTGCTGGGAAGGAATCTGCTGTCTTGGTACATGTCGGTACCAATGACAAAGGAAAATGTGGTAGGGAGGTTCTGGAGGCTAAATTTAGGCTTTTAGGTAGGAAGTTGAAATCCAGAACTTCCAGGGTAGCGTTCTCCGAAATGCTTCCCGTTCCACGTGCAGGACCCAAAGGCAGGCAGAGCTCCGGAGTCTCAATGCGTGGATGAGACAATGGTGCAGAGATGAGGGTTTTGGATTTGTTAGGAACTGGGGAACATTCTGGGGAAAGGAGGGGCTCTTCCGAAGGGATGGGCTTCACCTTAACCAGGATGGAACCAGGCTGCTGGAATTAACCTTTAAAAAGGAGATAGAGCAGCTTTTAAACTAGATAATAGGGGAAAGCCGACAGTCGCCCAAGAGCGAATGGTTCAGAAGAATGTATCCTTGAAGAATACTACCAAAAGCAGGGAGGTTCCAAAAAAGAGTAAAGTAGCCCAAATGCCCTCAAGTATGGAGCAGACAGAGCTTAAAGATCCCAAATTACCCATATCTACCAATAGCCAAATTAATATGAATAAAATACAGTCTCTAAAATGCTTGTATGCAAATGCTAGAAGTCTAAAAAATAAGATGGGAGAGTTAGAATATATAGCACTAAATGAGAGGTTAGATATGATTGGAATATCAGAGACATGGTGGAAGGAGGTCAACCAGTGGGACACTGTGATACCTGGGTACAAACTATATCGTAATGATAGAGCTGATCAAATTGGTGGAGGGGTTGCGCTCTATGTTAGAGAGGGCATTGAGTCAGAAAGGATTAAAGTTTTGCAGGAAACTAAATTTGCTGTAGAATTTCTATGGATTGAAATTCCATATAAAAAGGGGAAGGCAATGGCAGTGGGGGTTTACTATCGACCGTCTGGCCAGAATGAACAAATGGATGATGAAATGCTCAAAGAAATCAAGGAAGCTAACAAACGTTACTGCGCAGTAATAATAATGGGTGATTTCAATTACCCCAGTATCAACTGGGTCAGTGTCACGGCAGGACATGCTAGGGAGATAAAGATCCTAGATGAAATAAATGACTGCTTCTTGGAGCAGCTGGTTCATGAACCGACCAGAGGGAAAACCATATTAGACCTAGTCCTTAGTGGAACACCAGATCTAGTGCAAGAAATAAGGGTGTTGGGGCCACTTGGCAATAGTAATCATAGCATGATTGCCTTTGATTTAAATAGCGGAGAAGGGATAGTAAGGAAATCCACAGTACTACCTTTTAACCTTCAAAAGGGAGACTATGATAAAATGAAGAAAACAGTTAAGAAAAAACTAAAAGGAGCAGTTGCAAAGGTTAAAGACTTACATCAAGCCTGGGTGTTGTTGAAAAATACTATCTTGGAAGCCCAGACCAGCTGTATTCCACGCTTTAAGAAAAGTGGAAGTCCATAAAACTGCCAGCATGGTTTAAAGGTGAGGTCAGAGAGGCTGTTGTTGCCAAAAAAGCATCTTTCAGGAAATGGAAAAAAGAGCCAAACAACGAAACCTGGAAACAGCACAAGCACTGGCAAGTCAAATGCAAGGCATTGATAAGGCAGGCAAAGGAAGAATTTGAGAAGAAACTTGCTGCAGAAGCAAAACACAAAAAGACTTTTTCAAGTACATTCGTAGCAAAAACCTGTGAGAGAGTCAGTTGATCCATTAGATGATAGAGGGGTTAAAGGGGCACTAAGAGGTGACAAGGCGAAAGCGGAGAGACTGAATGAACTATCTGCTTCGGTCTTTACTGAGGAAGATGTAAGGGATGTTACCCATGACTGAAGTGGTATTTAAAGGTGCGGAAGAATTGAAGGAAATATCGATACATCGGGAAGATGTATTACAACTATTAGATAAATTGAAGAGTAGCAAATCACCTGGGCCGGATGGTATACATCCAAGGGTGTTGAAAGAACTGAAATATGAGATTGCAGACCTGCTATTAGTAATCTGTGAACTATCATTAAAATCATCTGTAATACCTGAAGATTGGAGGATCGCCAATGTAACGCCAATTTTTAAAAAGGGTTACAGGGGTATCCGGGAAACTACAGACTGGTGAGCCTGGCGTCAGTACTGGGAAAAATGGTAGAAACCATCATAAAGAACAAAATTACTCAGCATTAGATAGTCATGGCCTAATGGGAGACAGCCAACATGGCTTTAGACAAGGAAGATCTTGTCTTACTAATCTGTTATGTTTTTTTGAAGGTGTGAATAAACAGGTGGACAAAGGTGAGTCGGTTGATATAGTGTATCTGGACTTTCAGAAAGCCTTTGACAAGGTCCCTCATCAGAGACTTTTGGCAAAACTAAGGAGTCATGGGATAGGAGGCAGTGTACTACTGTGGATCAGGAACTGGTTAAAAGATAGAAAGCAGAGGGTAGGGCTAAATGGCCAATTTTCCCAATGGAGAAACGTGAATAGTGGTGTACCCCAGGGATCTGTGCTGGGCCCGCTGCTTTTTGACATATTCATAAATGACCTGGAAAGTGGAATAACGAGCGAGGTTATCAAATTTGCAGATGACACAAAACTATTTAAAGTTGTTAAAACCCAAGAGGATTGTGGAAAATTGCAAGAGGATCTTGATAAATTGGAAGATTGGGCATCAAAATTGCAGATGAAATTTAATGTGGACAAGTGCAAAGTTATGCACCTAGGGAAGAACAACCCAAACTATGGTTACACGATGCAAGGTTCCACATTAGGAACCACCACCCAGGGAAAAGGTTTAGGCGTCATTGTGGATAACATGTTAAAACCCTTGGCCCAATGTGCAGCGGTGGCCAAGAGAGCAAATAGAATGCTAGGTATCATAAGGAAAGGAATGGAAAATAAAACAAAAGATATTATAATGCCTCTAAATCGTTCCATGGTAAGACCGCACCTTGAATATTATGTGCAATTCTGGTCGCCGTATCTTAAAAAGGATATAGCGTTATTAGAAAAGGTTCACAGAAGAGCCACCAAAATGGTAAAGGGGATGGAAGGATACTCCTATGAAGAAAGGCTAAAAAGGTTAGGGCTCTTTAACCTGGAAAAGAGACGGCTGAGGGGAGATATGATAGAAGTCTATAAATTAATGAACAGAGTGGAACGGGTAAACGTAGATTGATTGTTTACGTTATCAGAATATAGAAAGACTAGGGGACATGCAATGAAGCTACAGGGTAAACTATTTAAGACTAATAAAAGAAAATATTTTTTCACTCAACGTGTAATCAAACTCTGGAATTTGTTACCGGAGGATGTAGTAAAGGCTGTTAGTGTAGCTGGGTTTAAAAAAGGTTTGGACAAGTTCCTGGAGGAAAGGTCCATAAACCATTATTAAGATGGGACCCAGGATATCAATGCTTGACCGAGTACAAGCATTGCAGAACCTGTGTCTTTTGGGGAAACTGCTAGGTATGTATGACCTAGATTGGCCCTGTTGGAAACAGGATACTGGGCTTGATGGACCTTGGTTTGACCCAGTATGGCATATCTTATGTTCTTATGTTCTAATATCCTTAGCCGAAGGGAGAATGAGGAAGAGAAGAAGAACATGGGAAGAGATTTATGATTGCAACAAGGGTGATTTGGGTGTAGTACTCCAGGGGATGGTGGTGATAACCAGCTGAGGAAAATATTCTGATGCTGTATGGAGATGGTTATGTGACAGTGGTGTACTATCATAAGTATGGGATATATGTTTGGGTAGCGATATAGAAACATAATGGCAGAAAAAGACCACGTGGCCTATCTAGTCTGCCCTTCCATATCAACCACTACAACAGTCCCCTTTTCTCCTTAAGAGATCCTCTGTTTGTCCCATGCATTTTTGAATTCAGATACTGTCCTTATCTCTACCACCTCCACTGGGAGATTATACCATGCATCTACCACTCTTTCCATAAAGAAATATTTCTGCATATTACTCCTGAGTCTATCTCTTTTCACCCTCGTCCTATGTCCCCTCGTAGCAGAGCTCGCTTTCAATCGAAAGAGGCTTTCCTCCTGTGCATTTATGCCACAGAGGTATTTAAATGTCTCAATCATATCACCTCATCACATGAAATTCAAGATATCATTATTTTGTATTCATTTGTGTAGTGCTGAATAATTATGAAGGGTAACTCCCATTTGGATTTGCTTGTGCTACCCAGTAGAAGGTATAGGAAATTCAATACAAGGGGCAATCTTCAAGGTTAATGTCCATGGTTAGTAGCCATACCCATTTGTTTTGACATGTGAAGCATTTTATTAATTTTATTCACAGATATTATTATTAGGATGTTTATGCTGATTATATATTTATTATGTTACCATATGAATTGATTTTTTTTTAAATGACAATTTTATTGTGCATTGACCAGGGCTTTTAGTTGGACAATTTAATAAACAAATAAATACAAAATCCATTTCATAATTCACTAGGGTGTGAGGTAAATAGATTATTCTGGCCCATTGTATTCCTTAGCTTAGGTCTTCTTGGCTCACCCAGTCTGCCAAGCTGTGACACCGCCAACTCTGCTTGATCCCTTGTTTACTCTTTTCCTTATCTTTACGACCACACTTTATTTATGTTCCAAGGATGCTTTAATTTGGTCACTGTCTTGGCTACTACTAAATTTGCTGGTAGGCTATTCCAGACATTCACTACCATTTCTGTAAACTAGTATTTCCATACACCTCCTCCGTCGCCTTCCTTCCAGCTTCATGATTTCTAGGCGGCCACTATAACTAGAAGCATCATTCGATTATCTACAAAAGTGCACCGAGCTTTGTGTGCCCGTACATAGACATAATTGCTTGTCTGCAAATCCTAATCACCCCTTTTTCATGTTCTCTGCAGAATTAACAATCTGAACATAAACAACATTTTCAGCAAGTCAAAATAATTCTAGAACCTGAAGAGACGCCTGGGATTTTTCAAAAGATTCGGTCAGAGAGGTCTTCTCCTTCTCATGCAGCTCTTGAAGTGCTGAAAAAAAAAAAATCAAACAGGCAAATAAATTATGATGTGGGCCCCTGGCAAGGAAAACAACATTCATACATGGTCAGCAAGAGCTACAAGCGTAAGGGAGAAGGCGGCAGATAGCACCTCGCAAAGCCCTGTAGACCAGGACTATCAACTCTGGGTGGACCTTTCACGTCATATGGCTGTAAGCAATGGGTTTCTTGAAACTCCCTTATGGCAGTGACAGCAACAGTCTCACACTTTGCTCCCAATAGTTTGTGCATGTTAGATTTTTCTTGGGTGCAAAGTTCCAGCTTGTCACATGACCAATAGTGAAAATCACTAGGAACAGCAAATCTTATTTCTAAAAGAGTGATTGTTTACTTTGCTGTATAATCTCTATCAATGTGGTGTGTACGTGGCTGTCCCACAAGAAATGTTATTGTATTTAGTTTACAAGAGTTGGGTTCTCTGCCCATGTTTTTCTTTCTCCTTCTTAAACCTTGACACTGAAATCAGTAGCTGGACTACAGCCTCTAGGAATATAGACAACTAATCAGAAGCTGATAAGATAAATTAATTCGTCCTTCATTATTCTTTTTTTTTAGTGTTCTCTACAGGTTTTCTCCAGGGTTGCATGTAAACAGCAGTGTCCAGAAGATTGAACTTTAATTCCTGGAAACTCCAGGACAATTATGCTGTAGTTGTTTGGGTCTCTACAAATTCAAATAATGAAAAAGGTTCTTGGGAAGGATCAGACTAGATTAGTAGGAATGATTCGTATGAGCTTAGAACTTCCACCTGACTTAGCTACTTTTGCTTCTTATTCAGTCACTAGTTTTGTTTAGTGATATTTATGCTAGTCTGCTGTGTCAGGTTGGTAGACGAGAGACATATCTGTGCAGATAGGCCATTCATTTATGATTTGTTTGCACTAGTTTTGAGATTTTGTATGTGCTAGACTTTGCACTGTTTATCATTGTCTTTGAGCTGTTTAGTCAAGGTGACATGTCTACTTACATGTGCTGGCTGTTACGCAGTCTGCCATAGGCTGACATTATTTATTAATATGACACTTTGTATGGACACCCCAATCACAGGCTGCCGCTTAAGCTCATGGTACTGCAATGATCTATTCTCCACTTTAACTTGCTGCGTACCGCCATGAGTGAATTCTTTTCAAAAAATCATAAATGCATGCTGTGACGTCATAGGCAGTGGAAAGAGTTGGGTCACCAGGGCCATGGCCTAGCCAATATTTTGTCCACCAGAGCATCAGCAACTAGAGAGTTTGCAGGTGGAGCTAGAGATTGGTTTGTTCCACTGAAATAAATAATAACAGTCAGGACATACAGTGGCGTCAATGGCTCCTGGACTGCGACGCAGAGCTTAGCAAGACACTCCGGTGCTAGGTCGCAATTTCTTTTCCTTCTTATGTGTCATTTCCGCCCCCCTCCGATACAGACTTCTGGAAACAACACATAGGAAGAGAAAAAAATGCTGACGTAGCACCGGAGTGTGTTGCTAAGTGCTGCGTCATGGTCCAGGAGCTCCTGAAGGACCTGCGCTCTAGGCCACTGCCTAGTTCATCAAATGGCAGCACCGGCCCAGATAACAGTCACTATGCCATATTTTCTTTCAAAGGAGGCAGTATTAACTGTATAGCCTAGTTCCTTCTCACAAAGCGGACAGTGGTACCTTGCTTCCCCCAGCCGAGGAGGTAAAACCACAGGTAGAAAGCAGGAAAAAAGCCTCACGCATGAGAGTTAAACATGGAGCTAGATGTTGGCAGTGGATCTCTGACACTCACCTTTACATTTCTTTTCCTGTTCTTTCTTCAAGGAATTTAACTGTTCAGACAGGCAGTTTGCAATCTCTGCATTTTGTTCCTTCTCTGCCTAAAACAATCAGGTCAAAACAATATCCGCTGTAGTTATTTACAAAATAATCCTTCCCATGCTTTGGTGCAACCATCTGCTGCAATACTTGTCTACTGGTTGGCCATGCGATTTAAGGGTTTTCATGCTTCTTCTATAGAATTTTAAAAAAAATATCTTAAACAGCGTGCAGTAAACTTTCAAAGCTGGAAAAAACTCTTTATCTGCCTTTGGAACTTTAAGGAAGGAGCCCTTAGCGAGTCTATTGTGCACAGCCATGCTGAAGGTCCCTCATCAATCCCTGAATTTTCTTTTGCTCTCTGCATTGGAGGACAGGTCATTATTCTTATTGCTCAGGGGTAGCATGTGGTGGTCATATTTAGGGCCCATAATTGCAAGCTTCTACAAGGAGCCCTAGTGCATGGCTCCTATTGGGGGCGAGGAGATTTAAAATAGGGAAAATATCCATTGGTGTAGTTTACCTGATTGCTTTGGGGGGTGGCAAAGAGTAAGGAAGTCATATTAATAGTGAGCACAGGGGACCAATTCAGCATTAGAACTGGCAACATTTGGGGAGGCATTGCCCCTCCCCAAACTATGCCTATGGAAATTTCTCTGGGTAGTTGCAGATGAAAGCTCATGGCACAAGATACCAGCCCTTATTCCCACGGAGCTAGAAGCTGAAGTGAAGAGGACTACAGTCTTGTCAAAAAAGAAAGAGAGGAGGTATCAACAGGGCCGAGTAGCTGAGCCCAGTATGGCTCTGAAGACAAATGGAATGTTGGGGGAGGCAATGCAGGGGCCCAGTGCAGGTAAAAGGAGGTAGAAGGGTAAAAGATGTAAACCGACTGCCCATCATCTCTTTCTCTCAAGCAAAGGCAGCAGTTCTCCCACCTTACCAACACTTTAGTTGACTTGGTGGCATATAGGAAGGATTTACATAAAAACACAGAAAATGACAGCACATAAGGACCATACGGCCTATCCAGTTGGCCCTTCCATATGAACTATTAAGATCTACAATCCCTTCCTCTTCCTCAGAGATCCTCTGTACGTCCCATGCTTTCTTAAATTCAGATACAGTCCTCATCTCCCCTAGGAGGCCTTCCATGCATTCACTACCCTTTCCAGAAAGAAATATTTCCTCAGCTTCCTCCCAAGTCTATTCCTTTGCACTTCATCCTATGAACCCTCATTCCAGATCTTCCTTTCAACTGGAAGAGGGCCACGTCCAGTGCATTTATGCCATGGAGGTATTTAAATGTCTCTATCATGTCTTTCCTCCAAAAATATACATATTGAGATCTTTAACTCTATCCCCATATGCTTTAAGATAAAGACCATTGGCCATTTTAGTAGCCACCCTTTGCGCAGATTCCATCCTGTTTGAATCTTTTTGAAGGTGCAGTCTCCAGAATTGTACACAATACAGCAAATGTTTTTTCTGTTTGTCCATTTTAAGATCATCCGACACAATCACCTGCAAGTCCTGCTCTGCTTGTACTGAAGTACTTTCCTCCTTATACTATACTGCTCCTTTGTTTTTTTGTAGCCCAAATGTATGACCTTGAATTTTTTAGCATTAAATCTTAGCTGCCAAGTTCTTGACCATTCTTCAAGCTTTGTGAGATCCGTCCTCTTGCTTCTGCACCTTCCAGGATGTCTACACTATTGTAAGTTTTGGTATCATCCACAAAGCGGCAAACCTTACCCGACCGACCTTCTGCAATATCACTTACATAAATATTACAATGAACAGGACCAAGGACTAATCCCTGAGGATGCCACTGTTAATGCCCCTAACTTTAGAGTGAACTCTTTTCACCACGATCCTCTGGTGTTTCCCACTCAACTAGTTTCTTACACAATCAGTCACTTTAGGGCCATCCCAAGCACACTCAGTTTATTTATAAATCACTGATGTGGAATGGTGTCAAAGGCCTTGCTGAAATTCGAGTATACTACATCAAGCACTCTCCCCTGATCCAATTCCCTGGTCAACCAGTCAAAGAAATCAATCAGATTCGACTGACAAGACAAGCTAAGGTGTCTTGAATACTGTAATCACTTGGATTCCAGAAACAACACTATCTTCTACTTTAGCAATGTTTCTATTAATTTACTCACCACAGAGGTCAGATTAACTGGTCTGTAGTTACCAACTTGTTCTTTACTTCTGCATTTGTAGACATGAACCACATTCACCCATCTCGAGTCCTCCAGGATCACTCTGGACCCTAAAGAAGCACTGAAATGGTCAGCCAGCGGAGCTGCCAGTGCTTCCCTAAATTCTTCAATACCCTTGGATGAATGCCATCTGGCCCCATCGCTTTGTCCTCGTTTAGTTTAGCTAGCTCTTCATGAACACAGTCTTCTGAAAATAGTTTTAGTTCCACTCCCTTCCATTCCTATTTGTGTTTCTTTTCCGAGGTCCCATTCCCGGCCCTTCATCTGTGAATACAGAACAGAAATAATAGTTAAACAATTCGGCTTTATTGTCATTAGCCTCTACGTATTCATTCCCTTCACCCTTGAGTCTCACAATGCCACCTTTGCATTTTCTCCTGTCACTAACATGTTGTCCTCGGGTTTTACTGTCTTGGCTATTTCTTATTCCATTAGCATTTTTGCTTTCTTGACTACTTCACCAATTTTTCTTAGGTTCTTTGCGATCTCTTATAGTATATGAAGCCTAACCTCTTTTTCCTAACCTTTTCAGCTACTTCTTTTGAAAACCATAGCAACCTCCTTTTCCTCTTACTCTTCTTTACTTTCCTAATAAAGAGGTTCATTGCCCTTAAAATATCTCCTTTCAGTTTTGCCCACTGGTTTTCTACGTCCCTCAGATGTTCCTATTCAGCTAGCAATCCCTTGAGGTATTCCCCCATCTTTGCAAAGTTAGTTTTCCAGAAATCTAGGACCCTCATTTTTGAATGAACCATCTCCATCTGTGTCCTAATACTGAAGCTCATTATCCAGTGATTTACTGCATGCCGATGACCACCCCTGCAACATCAGAAACACTCTCCCCATTTGTAAACATCAAGGCCAGTATTGCCCCTTCCCATATGGGTTCTGTTACCAGTTGGTGAGGTTCTTCCTATAGAGAATCCAGGATCTCCCTTCTTCTAGATGAACCTGCAGCAAGGATATCCCAATCAACATCTGGCAAATTTAAATCTTCTACCAATTGTACTTCGCCTTTCACAGCAATATCGTGAATGCCTTAAATTCAACTAATTTAGATTGTTGCAGCTACAGAACTTGAACCCAGGTTTGACTTGACGATAAACAGAAGTATACTCAGCAATTTTTTGTTTCATTTAATTTTAGGACTGTCCGTTTTTTGTTTTAGCATGCACAATTTGAAAATATCAAGTATTAATAACGATACAAAAAATGAATTTCATGGTGATTTGATTTCATTGTGGTTTGAAACAAAACAAGCCTGTTTCACCTCATTTTTTCATTTAGTTTTGAAATGAATGCACATCCAGAACCATAAGGAAAACACGGACTACATAACTAGGCACATATGGATCTACTGAACTCAACTAGAACAGACGGCAAATGTGAGTGGCAAAGATGTCAACGTGGAAATGCCAGCAGCTGAGTTGATCTTGCAAGCTGCAGTGCTGTTTATTTAAAATTTTATACACCATTTATCATGCGGAGGAGGTCACAGAGGAAATGATGCAGGCCTGGTGGCAACGCAAGACCGCAGCCAGGTCAGTCTGGCAAGCTGCAGGCACCAAAAGCACCTCTGGAATTTAAGAGGTCATGAGATAAGCACAGCAGAGACAACAGAAAACGTAACCTAGCAGCATATGTTTAAATATTTTCAATACTATAGTCACCTGATTCAATAAGGTGTATTGGGGTTGCCAGAATAAATGGCAAACTGGTTAATAAGGACATATTAAACGTCCTAGCAGAAACAGAGGCAACCACATGGCTGCTTTAGTCTGGCAGGCTGCAGTAGCTGAACAAGCTGACAGCTGGGTCTTTCTGGAACTTTATGGGTTGTGTAAGAAACACAGACACTAACATAGCTCTTTCTGACACCATACGAGGGGGGAATGTAGGAGACCAAATTGTTTAGCTGATGGCCACACTAGTATTGCTATTTAAATTATTACAGAGATTTGGGGTTAGGCATGGAAAAAGTGGGCACTAGAGGGAAGTAAGGAATTTATTAGTTATTTATTTGTTTGCATTTCATCAGGACCTGCCTGCCACCTGTGATTCAAAGCGTGATCACGTTGTACTACTCCTTTCCGTCAGGAATGCCGCTGGAGGACTCCCGCATAGCTTGACGCTGCATAGTGGGAATGTCAGAAAGGGAATCTCTGGCTAGCCTTCTATCTTTTTTTGGATATGAAAGAGGCAGGAGATCCCAGGCACGCACTTTTGTTTGCAGGCAGAGAGGTTGGAAGGGAGAGAGGGAAATGATGACTGGCCAAGTGGGGAAGAATTTTAAGATGATTTGACCCTCTAGTTTTGATTTTCATCACCAGCCAATTGCTTTGCTGGGAGAACAGAGCCACGGATGATCTAGCTGGTGAGAGTTTGACTAGCTAGATTTAGGCAAATATTCAGATGACAACGTAGCTAGTTAGGTTCAGCTGAATAATCTCCTAAAGATAACTGGTTAAAGTTAGCCGGTTGTCTTACCTGCTCAATGGGACTCTGAATACGTAGCTACCTATGGTACCATGTGACAATAATGTGCAAACATAAATGCAGCTAGATCTTTATTAAGGATTTAATATACCGCTCATACCATAGGCAACAGAGCGGTTTACAAACAAAATATGAGACTGCTGGGAAAAGGAAAGGAACGCCAATTATAATAGACAGGAAAGAAAGAGCAGAAGCAGATAAGAGAATGGGGGATACAGGAGGGAGGGGAAGTGGAAAGTGTCAACGAGGGGCGGGGAAAGGGGAGAAGAGGGAGGAGGGAAGTCATAGGCGTTGCAAAATAGGTGAGTTTTGAGCCTTGATTTAAATGTTTTGTAGGAAGGTTCCAGACAGAGGGCGAGGGGGAGCGAGTTCCAGAGCCGGGGACCCAGGAAGAAAAAGGCAGAGAAGCGTGTGGATTCAAGATGGGCCTGGGACGGGGAGGGGAGTGATAAGCGGTTGGCATGACTTGACCTGAGGCGACGATGGGGAGTGTGGAGGTGAATCAGGTCTGACAGGTAAAGCGGGGAACCAGCATAAATGGACTTATGAATGAAGATGAGTCAGGCTGCAAGTACAGAAATAATCTGAAGTGCCAGCAGCAATGCAGGTATTACAGAGCTGGGTTAGTCTAGCAGGCATCCAGATAGGTCCGACACGTCAACAGCAAATGGTCAGGCAAGCTGGAACTAGGAGAAACACTAGCTGTCGAACAAAATTCCTTGAACTGTTTGAAACTGAACATGGAGGACTGAGATGAGGATGTACCATCTCTGCTTGCACTCGTTTACGTTAACTTGAATTAACTTGTGGCCGTTTTATTTCCACTATGTCTACTTTATATTTCTATCTTGAACCTAAAGAAAAAGGGCAAAGGAGAGGGAGATGGCTGGATAAGGAGCTGCATTAGGAAAGTACTATAGGTGGCCATGTGCTTCATAACATAACAAATGTTTCTCTGCTACTCATATCTACCTGTCCAAATGCAGCTATTGGGCTCAGGCAATATGCAGCCGATACCCGGCTATCCCTGGGCACCGTAAAGGCTGGCATAACTTTCACTGCTGAATATTACTGCTGCCCGGTTAGCTCCACCACTATTCGGCCAACCTAAATATTCAGTGCTGGTGGCCAGATATGGACCCGGCATTGAATATCCAGGTTTACAGTTCAGGGGTGAAGGCTAGTCGCTTTACAAGGGCTGGCTACCACCGCTGAACACCCCTCATAAAATATAAGCCCAAAATGCAAAACAAAGAAAGATCCTGTCTTAGATGCAATGCTTCTGCTTGAATTTCTAGCTGGGAAGTTCTGTGAAGGGGCAAAAAGCAACTCGTGTAAAAGTCTGCTACTCTGAATTTATCCTCTACCAGGAAGTGTTTGGGGGACTCAAGGCAAGTCAATTAACTTCACTGTGCATAAATGTACCAAACAGTCATTGGGCAGCACTTTTCTCACCATTACCTTCAGTGGCCTCCAGGTACAGCAGACACTGTCTGATGAGCTCATGGATAGGGAGAATGAATCAGAGATGAATTGCGCGGTTTCACTGAGCAGTACTCATGGGGTTAAGAAAGCCATGTTAACCAGAAAGCTCAGCAGTCCTAATATCGGAGCACGTTTACTGAGCAATGGGATGTAGGTACAGATTGCCCATGCTAAATGTTAGCTCAGCTTAGTAAACATACCCCTAAGTTTGTACCTGGGGCAATGGAGAGTTAAGTGACTTGTCTAAGATTATGAGGGTCAGAAGTGGGATTTAAATCTAGCTTTCCTAGTTCTTAGTCCATGGTCCTAAGAGGCTTTGCTGTCTTCAGCACAGCTCTTAGTACTATTACTACTAAACATTAATATAGTGCTACAAGGCAAATGCAGGGCTGTACAGATACACATGAAAGAAGGTCCCTGCTCATTAGAGCTTACAATCTAATTAAGAAAGACAATACAACAGCTAGGACAAGGAAAACAGCTAGGGAAGGGTAAGGAGACACATAGGAGACTAAGTGGACCAGAATCCAAAAGCAGCTTCAAAGAGATGAGCCTTTAGCATGGATTTGAAAAGGGGCAGAGTTGAAGCCTGACGTACAGACTCAGGAAGTTTGTTCCAGACATAAGGACAGCAAGGTGAAAGGATCATGGTCTGAAGTTGGCACTGGAAGAAAAGGGCACAGAGAGACGTGATCTACAGAAGAGCTGAGGTTTACAGTAGCTGGCTGGCTATGAAGTGAGTGAATTCAGTTATTTTACAAGTACAAAAATGAGGTATCTTTCCTTTTGGAAAAAAATATCAGGCCCTTGTTGTTCGAACAAGCCCTTATCTAGGCGCTAAAATGAAATGTTTATTGAGAACTCAAGAATGTTCATCTCTACCGTAAGCTAGTGACTGAAATGATCTATAGATGAGAAGAATTTAACAAGGGGCTTCATAAATCCCTTAGTGGCCCCCCTCAGCACACCATTGGCCTTACTACATTTCCCATATTTCTCCTCGCTTTGGCTGTATCTCCCAATCTTTTCTTCCTGTAATATCTTGGAGGGAAGCACATTTCTGGGGAAGACAACCTACACAACACAGAAGATTTTGCATGCTTTCTGTGCTGCTTATTTAAATCCTGTTTAGCGCAGAGTCCAGCTCTTGTGCTGACAGATGAGGCGGTATGCTTGGGTCAAGGAAGGAGTATGATTTTGGTCTCACCTGGATTTTAACTTCTTGGACCAGTGTTTCTGTCTCTGTTTTGTGTGTAGTTTTTAAGGCCTCTTTCTCTTCTGTATGTTGCTGTAGGAGGCGCAGAATCTCCCATTTGTGCTTCTCCAAGAGTTCTCCTTTTTCTTTTTCCAGTTCTTCATAGGCGGAGACTCGCTGGGCTTAAAAATCCAAAGCCATAAAATTATGAGATTGCAAATGGGTAGAGGGTTGCACTATATAATGACACGTGGGTCAGTGGAGACTAATTTTTTTTCTAACCCTGCGAAGAATCTTTAACATAACAGGCATATGATGAAGATAGATCTAAATGCCAGCATCCTTTATGAGAGAAAAAAGAAGAACCGGCAGGATCTAGAAAATTATATTTCACACAGAAGCAGGAGTCGGTGGAAAAAAGGACAAACAATGTGGAAAAATGCCCACTTGGAAGGTGGCAGGGTGGCATGGCCCCACTCTCATGGCACATCTCTCAGAGGTGAGAGGGGGGGGGGGTACTCTGCAGACAGATCTGAATGACCTTTGGTAGGATAATCTCCTTCCAAATGTCAGCGTGCATGCAGACAGACGGATGCAGCCACAGCAACTGAAGCTATTGCTTCCCGAATAAAACAGAAGACGTTTGCCTTCTAAAGAACTTGTGTGCTCCTAGTTTCATGTCTTTTGCAAAATGAACTGTGCAAATGATAGTGACTCTTGAAAGATCTTTTATAAGGGCAGGTGACGGCTGTATCACACCAGATGGGAACACATGGATTCTGGAGATCAGAAAAATCTGGTCTCACCTCATTCCATCTCATCGGCTATCCTAGTTAATAATAATGATAATTACAGAGGTTCCGATTTACCACTGCCGCAGCAGTGACCTCGGGGCACCTCAGTTCTCCTTACTGATTTTATGACATACATAGTTCCTGTAAACTGTACACATGGAGCTATCCAGGGCTCTGAAAAATGGAGCAAATCAATTTATAACATTTTCCATCAAACACTTAGGGCCCCTTTTACTAACATGCATTGTAACGCATGGCAAATGGCTGTCAGGAACACTAATGTGAGAGCATGTTTACCACCGCAGGTTAATCAGCAATCACGAGATGGGGCGGGGAAAGGTAGAGAGTGGGCATGGAGAGCGCATTACTGTGAGTGCCAGGGCAATGGGTGCACCCTCAGTGGCAATGTCATTATGGGAACCCATCTTAGCAGAGTGCACATTCGAGTGTCCCATCCCAAGTTAGCTGCTGGTAACATATGGTCACCCCCTGACAGCTAACGGAGAGGTTTTACAATTAATGTGCAAATCCTTCGCGAGCTTTAGTAAAAGCGACTCTTAGTTAAATAAACCTGAGAATGTCAACTGGTGAGCTCCCATATAGCAAAGCACAGTAACATTCAAAAGCTAGATGCTGGCAAATGTTTGTTTTGATTTGTTTGGCTTAAGGGTTGTGGCACTATGGCTGGCAAGATTTGAATTTGTTATCACTGGTAAAGTGTTTTTTGGCCGGTGGATCGATGCTTTTAGAGTTGCCAATGCTGAAGTGGTGGGTGAGGTGGAAGGACCCGAGGAGGTGTCTTTCCTGTGCAATAGCCAATAATAAATGGGTGTGTGACAAAATAACACTACGGTACAAATAAAACACAGATTCTTCTGACCATTCTCGCTTTTCAAGACCTCCAGCTCCTGGGCAAACTGCTCCTGCTCCTTGGCTTTCGCTCGTTTCTGAGAAGAGAAAGACAATTTTTGATTTTATTGTAAACTGCTTCAATTGTGAGAGAGGCGGTGTATCAAGTTTGAAAATAAACCATAAACCTGTTGCGTGCTCCAAGCCCCTCGCTGGAGGCAAGTCTAAACCAGTAAACAGGTTTGTGAAGGGCGTTGCACAGAATCCAGGAGGGAAATATCTATCTAAAGCTAACCTAAAATGTCCCCAGCCCCAATGGGAGGCAAGAGACTGATTTTCACAAACTTTCAGATTACAAGACTCTCCCATCCTTAGTGCTAGTGTTGCACATGCAGGGGCCCAGGGAAGAAATCTGAGAGGTTATCCCAAGGACCGCTTGCAGGCCGTGCCTTCTTCAGCTGTGCTAGTTGTGCCCACCCCTGAATGTTGGCCCGTCTGCTTTTCTGGGTGCTATTTTATAAAAGGACTGTGTGTTGCATCATTGCAGTCCATTCATAGGATCGCTCGCAATTAGCATGAGCTGCTGGACCATACCCTATTTGTGCCAGGAACATTTCAAGAGTACCAGCGCACATGGCAGCAGTGAAGCCCAGCCGAGGACATGCGGTAGTAGAAATTCTTCTGCGTCTGCGGGGGGGTTAGAGAGTCCTGCTATCACAAAGCTCTTGCACGTCCTCCAGTGTGAGTTTATTTTTCCACTCAGCTTAATTTGCCCTTCTTTAGTCTGTTTTCCCTCTGTGTTATACAACTCATTATTAGGTTTATTTTATGATAGCCATATATCACGAGCAAAATGGGCTGCCAGAACCCTTGCTTGTTATGTTAACACTTCTAAGGCAGATAAAAGATTTATGCCCAGTTCTCAGCTTGCAGTAGAATGTGCTGGGAACAGGCTTTGCTTTATAGGGCTTTTGGAGGGGAACACAAATACCTGTTCTGTTGCCCTTGAGTCAGGCTCATGACCGGTGCTATTGCTGGCTGCCTGTCTATTCTCTCACTTTTCCTTTACGTCTCGTGTTCCTTTTTCTCCCATCACCATAGTTGTGTGTTTTGGACAGTCTTTTACATATGTCTGTACAGCCCTGGCTACACCTCGTTGCGCTATGGCACCTCTGGGGGTCTACGTACAGTGAGTGAATTATAGGTTAATGGCTGTTTGGGTTCGTAGTGTAGGACCCTAATATAAAGCTCAGCCACTCTCTGCATGGGAGGCGATATGGTAGGTGCCTTGGTGTGGGGTGTGGGGCTGCAGTGCAGAGGTGAGGTGCCTATATCTGTGTGTGTGTGGTGGAGAAGGGAGATGCCCGTATGTGTTTGTGTGTGCATGTCTGTTGTGCAGAGGTAGGCTGCCTGCGTGTGTGGCAAGAGGGTGGGGACGGGGTGCTTGTGTGTGTTCTGGGGAGAGGAGAATGCATCTTTTGGCAACACCTTGGATTCTTCCCTCCCCTTCCAACCCCTCTCCTGCTGGCTCCCCTCCTCTGCTACACTTCCAGACTCTCAACGCTTCACCAACCCCTCCTACCACTCCCATTCTCTGCCCTAAAATCCCCCATCGTCCTTTTTTAAATAGGCCCTCTGCCCCTTTAAATTGTCCCTGTCTTCTCTACCTCACTTGAACTCCTCCCCCCCCCACCCCCTATTCTGCTGCAGGCCACTTCCAGACCTCCCTCTTCTTTGCTGCCCATGGGAGATTAGATCCCTGTGGGCACACAAGTGGCACAGCCATCGTTGGGGCAACTCATTTGGGGAGCAATGCCTCCCTCACCCCCTGAAACTATGCCCATGTCCATAAACTTTCATTTATAACTCCCTGGGTATATTTTATCCCCCACTTCATATCCCCTCCCCAACATAGCCTGAGCACTGCAGTGACTGCACTAGACCAGGGGCATGTATCAGACTCTTTCCAGAGCACTGCAATCATGGCCCCTGACTCTGCTCACTAAGTATTACTCTTGAGCAATGAGCACAGCTCCCCCTCCCCCTCTCCAGGGCTGGTAGGTGCCCTAGGAGGTCCCCTCCATCCTGCCACCCTCCATCACTCGTCCACCCCCTTGATCACCACTGCTGAATGTCTCTGGGGCCTGTGGCGGCAGCAATGAATCAGAAGCGTGGGGCAGCGCTTACCACAACTCGCTCACACTGCCCCACAGTTTCCGCCTTCGACCATCTGTCCCTTCCACCCCCATCCAATACAACTTTCAGTTTTGAAGTGTGTTGGAGGGGGCAGAAAAGACAGCTAGTTGAAGGCATAAACTGTAGGCAGAGCTAAGCTCTGCCCCGTGTTTTCTGAGCCATTGCCACCGCTGTGGGTCCTGGAGAGGGGGTGGTAGCAGCGGCAGATTGTGCCTCCAAGGACCTGGCACTCTAGGCAACTGCCTAGTTTGCTGATGGTAGCACTGATCCTGACAACCCCCTGCTATGAATGTTGCCTCTGGAGTGCGCTCAGCTCCAGCCAACCCAGGGAGCGGGAGGCCTAATGTAGGGACTGAACTGGGATCTTCTGTGTGGCGGCACCTATAGCCTGATCCTGAAACTTCACCTCTGAAGACTCTCAGGAGCTGCAAAATCAATGGGATCAAAGCAGAGTGGGACTAGGGTGGAGGGACGGGATGGTGCCAGTACTGTACCTAGCCCTGTGCGACTGGTGCAGCCTCACAGGGCACAAAGGCTTAAGGGGCACATTTCGGCTGTCTGCTGTTGCCCTGCTGCTGTCACATTTCCTTCTCTCAGCAGTGGCAGGGTAACAGCAGGTAGTTGAACTGCACCCTTTCAGCCTTTTTGCAGCACTTTAAGCAGGTCTGGTCCCTCCCTCCTGTGACCTTAGAGCAGGGAGGAACAGATCTGCTTAAAGTGCTCGTGACTTGTACATTGGGTGCTGCTCTCCTCTCCCACCTCCTACCAGCCACCTTTTGCTCTTGACCTGCTGCTGGTGCCACTGTGGAGAAAACAGAGAGCGGCGGCAGCAAGGTAAGAGCAGGCAGCGGAGGGGGGCACCCGATGTGCAAGTCACCCAGGGTGCGATTCTGGCTCAGTACGGCCCTGGACAGTGCTATACTTAATGAGATACCACTGGGCAGTTTTGCTCCAGCACTGGATGAGTCTGTGCTTATAATGTTCATTTGTTCATTTTTGGTTGTATTGCTTAATCTCATAAAAAAATGCAAAAAGATGCCTGGTCAATGTACAGCATGAATTACCCCCAATATAAGCATCTCCAAGGAGTTTGTCTCCCCCGTACACTAACACATCAACTCTGCCCTTCCCTCTCACTACTCCTTTTCCCTTCAAACTACTATTGAATCACTCCAAAGGACTGTATTGCTCCATAGTGTGCAATTCTGGTCACCACATCTCAAAAATGATATAGCAGAATTAAAAATGTAGAGGGAAACCAACCAAAATAATAAAGGGGATGGAACAACTCTCCTGTGAGAAAAGGCAAAAGATGTTAGGACTCTTCAGCCTGGAGAAGAGATGGCTGAAAGGAGATATCATAGAGGTCTATAAAATAATGAGAGGAGTGGAACAGATAAATACGAATCAATTGTTCACTCTTTCAAAAAGCCTAAGGACTAGGGAATGCACCATGAAGTTACAAAGTGGTATGTTTAAAGCAAATAAGATAACATAACTCTCTCTTATATCTGAACCAATAGGTGTGACCCACACGGAGCAGTGGGTACACCCCTAAACAAAGACATGGGGAGGGGTGAACTCCAAGGAGCAGCATGTGCACCTACCCTTACCACCTTGCTGGGCAGACTAGATGGACCATATTGGTCTTTATCTGCCATCATATACTATGTTACTATATATAAAATATATTTTCTCTTAATGCATAGTTAAGGTTTGAAATTTATTGCTGGAGGATAGCTGCGTTTAAAAAAAAAACTTTGGACAAATTCCTAGAGGAAAAGTCCATAAACCGTCATTAAGGTAACCTGAGGAAATCCACTATTTATCCCTGGGAGAAACAATGTGGAATCTGTCTACTTTTTGGGATCCTGCCAGAGACTTGTGACTCAGATTGGCCACTTTTGGAAACAGGACACTGGGCTTGATGGATCTTTGGTCTGACCCAGTGTGGCATTACTTATGTTCTTAAGTTTTGCTTGCTTGATACTACTAACAAGAGCTGCTCCCTAGCCACTGCAAAGGCAAGACCCAAGTTCATCGTTCTCTCCCATGTGTTTGGGCTAGTGACTTTGCTTGTTTGTGCTATGGAGGTTTCTTTGCTTTAGTTTCTTGAGGTTTGTTTATTTCTGCAGTTCAACCAAAGGAGATTTATGCAAACAAACTCTAGCAGCTGCTCCAAATTCCAGCACCTGGTTTCCCAGCTCAGCTTCTGTAAGGCAGCAGCTGGAATCAGGACCTTAAGACTCCTATCAGCCAACCACTACTGCAGAATTTAAACATTTATACATGGGGAGGGCTATTTGAAAAGCAACGTAACCATGCAAAAATGGATTAAAGCATTTAGATTGCCCTGCTGAAACCCGCTCTCTGCCTGCCTGAAAGCATTTGCAGGCTTCCACCGTGTGCGTAGTTTTAGTCTGATTGCGAGACATTCCCTGGAAGCATGCTTGATACTTAGGAACGCTGGAGTGGAATTTACACTGCCAACTCACCTAGCTGTTCCTTAACTAACCGAGAAGTCAAAAATTGTGAACATACTTTCATTGGTGGCGCTTCCATTAGGCAGTTGCCTATGTGGCAATTTCTGACGGGCAGCAAAGAGCAGGGCATTCAAAGTTAAACAATAGACTCTGGCAACCAGGGGGCGTGTAAGGTTTAAGGTTTCCCTAGGGCGTCAACAGCTTCAACCAACTTTGAGGCCTACCCTGGGTGAAGTGTATTTGCTATGAACTGTGAATCCCTCTGTCCCCATGGAGGGCACATTGTATCAAAGATAGAAACATATGGCCCAATATTTAAAAGCACTTATCTGGACAGCAGCACCTGTTACCCAGATAAATGCTACTGATTAGGTGCATCAGGTGATTTTCAGTAGCTCAGTCCGGATAGTGATGCTAAAAATCACCACTGACCATCCTGGCACTCTTCGTACTGTGCCGGGGTAGCACGTATGGAAGGACAGACTAGATGGGCCTTGTGGTCTTTTTCTGTCATCATGTTTCTATGTTTCTATGTATGTGGAGAAGGGGCGCTGGGGCTCTCTCTGACTATTCAGTACCAGCCACAATCCAAATACCGGCACTGGATATCTGCATTTTATGTAAATGCACGGCCAGCATTTTAAGCAACGCCAACCACTGACAATGATGACCATCAAGATTGCTCAGTTCCATTCCTAGTGCCGCTCCGTAAAGCCAAGCTTATTTTTGGCTTCTCCCCATTTTCTCCTTAACCAGAGATCTCTGTGCTTTTGGTAGTGTGCATTTGGTCTGTTAGTGCCATTAAAATATTTAGTGCCCGCTAAATTGATGCAATGCATACTAATAGACTTAGCATGCTTTAATTTGCTGGTTAGTGCACATTAAATCAATGCACCTGAACGTCACATCCCTTGATCTTCTCCTGAAAAGGCGTGCGCTAAATACTACTACTACTACTAATATTTAGTGTGCACTAAAAATGCCCATTTGTAAAGCAAAGGTGTGAAATTAACCAAAAAAAGTCCCACCTGAAAATCAGGAAAAATTCATGAAAACCAAAATCAAGCCACATGTTTCTTGCCTGTGCACATCCCTCTGCGCAACTCAGGTTTTCTTGAATTCTCTCCCTGTTTCTGCTCCATTACCTCCTTACATCTATCACCCTTCTTCCTGAGTCTCTCCTCTCGGAGTCTCACGTTCCTTTTGAACGAGTTTTGCTTCTTGTCTAGCTTTGATATCTATGAAGCATCTGATTGTCTGTCATATCACCCCCAACTCTTCTCTCTTGCTGGATAGACATATTTAGATCCTTACGATCATTTCCATACCTTCTGCGGCTATTTGGATATACAAGAGGTGATTTTATAAGGAGCCACGGAAAGTTGTGTGCCGTTTACGCATGTAAATCACACTATTTTAGTAGTTTATGCGCATAAATTGGTACATGGGTTGGGCTTATCTCATGTTCTTTCACTATTCATGGTCGGGAGCAGGTGTAGGCATGGACACTCAACAAGCAGGGCCAGACATGCTTCTGCCATTGTACAATCGCACCGCAATGTTCAGCTTCCTTGTTCTATCGAGACCACTCCTCTAGTATGCTCCTCTTCTACTTGGATGTTCTTGCCCTGGAGACATCCATATACCTGGTTTCTAAAATGGCTCCAAGGATGTCTTTGTGATTTGGGTATCTGAGTGTCCATTTTCAGCTGTCTAAAATACGAATAGGGCTTCTAAAATGGCCCCCTTAATGTTTACCTATTGGGATCTTTGACATTTCCTAAGGAATTCATAACAAGCTGTTCTATGTACTGGAGTGGGAGTTGAAACACTAAAGAGGGCAGAAACCAGTGACGCAGTTTTTAAAGAGTCTTTCTCCTAAATGTGGGCATGTTGGTCTCCCTTCTCCTATCTCAAACGAAAAGGCAAGGGAGACACATGAAACACCCAGTCATTGAAGAGAGCGCGCTTTATCTTTCTTTTTTATCCACAAGAGTCCCATTATTGTGCTTCGACTCCCCATTAACAATCCATTTAAAAGCCCCTTGGAGGACCAGTACTGGCACTGTGGCCTTATGGATAAATTTCCATGTAGGAACCAGCTGGCTTTTTTTTCGGATTCTCAATGGGCCTTATTCAAAAATTGTCTTTTCACGTTCTGAGGGGCCAGGAATGCTTCTTTGTTTTTTCTATAAAATACAATAAGGAGATGGCAGGGTTTGCCCAACCATGAGGCAAACTAAGTGGTTGTCTAGAGGAGCAGCTTCTAGGGGGCAGCAAAGAGCAGGGCATTTAAAGCTAAATGATAGAGTCTGACAGGCAGGGGGGGAGGGCATAACGTTTACGGTTTGCCTAGGGTGACAACACCTTGAACCAACCCTAGGGCCATTCCTGGGAGATAGTGACTTTTGGGCTCTTTTATTCAAGTGCATTTGGCAGTTAGAGCACCTTTTGGCACGCGATAACCATGTGCTTGGACACATGGTCGCATGGGGGCATGGAAGTTACCGTGCACTGATTTGCGTGCTACTTGCCACTCGCGCATCGGGGTGGAGAATGGGTGGGTGGGGCAGAGAGTGGTCATGGTGAGCACACTGTGGTTACCACTGGGATAAACACAGTGCGGTAACTGCCCAGGGTGTAATTAGCGTGGGTGCAGTTACCTCGCTGGGCAACATTAGGTGCATCCACAGAAATAGCACCCTGCATTAAGGTTTGGCACCCCGTGTTAACTTCCAGGAACATGCTGTCCACACTCCCAACAGTTAACAAGGAGGCTTTGCACTTAACGCACAATAATTTTGTGCTATTTACAAATTAGGTGCAAAACTATAGCACACTTTAGTGAAAAGCCCCTATAAAACGAGTGCCAGTCATTCAGATGGTCGTTTGCCAAGTGGAACACAAATAATAGAGACAAAACTGACTGTCCGGTTGTAGGCCTTCATTTCATACTTGGTAAGCTGCCCGGCCTTCTCTTTTGATCCTGATTTGCTGCTGTGGAGCTAAAAATAAATACTTTCCCCGGTGTTCCACTGCTCTGAGCTCTGCCTCCTTAAATCTCCACAGGGTTAATGGGTAGCAAGAGACAGAGGGAGATGCTGGGGCATAACTTGCAAACATTGGCATTCCTGCAATAGAGGCTGAACATTCAAACCGCGGAAGGGGAAAGGTTTTCCAGAGTTATGACATACCTTAAGCCGTCCCCACATCAATGCTGCTCTGCAACATGACAGAACTAGTTTACCTCATCGCACACTCTTTGATGTGGTGCTTAATGAGCACTCTGATTATATGGACTCTAGAAATGGCTGCGTTACATGGGAATTGGAAAAAGAAGCCTGTTGTTGAAGACTGCATGGAATTAAATCAGCGGATCAAGGCGTGAAATCATCCCACTGGAAGCATTCCGCATCACGGCCTTGCTCTAACATAAGCCAGAAAGCAAAGCTATCAACAGCTCATCAACTATCGGCATTATCATAACACTTTTTTCAATGTCTCCCTGATTTATCCTACAGAACCTTGACGCCTTTCTTATGCTGAGGACCAGTTTG
The DNA here is from genome assembly GCA_033557465.1 of Ichthyophis bannanicus. Lineage (NCBI taxonomy): Eukaryota > Metazoa > Chordata > Amphibia > Gymnophiona > Ichthyophiidae > Ichthyophis > Ichthyophis bannanicus. Next base: position 66,268,116 of record CM066050.1, on the reverse strand, counting down.
CACATAGTGTCTACAGAAGGAGCACGAGGAGTGTGCAGGGGAACCGTTTTGGTGCAGTTTGGTTTTAATGTCAGTTTGTGCTCAATGACATAGCATGTGCTAAATAAAAGGAAAGGAAAATGCATAGCCCATGGGGTAGTAACAACCATTCCCTTGATGCTTTTGTTTCTCTGTCCTGTTTACTAAGAGGAGCAGATGTTTGGTTATAGTAGGAGAGTGTTTCCAACAGGACGGCTTTTCAAGGTGAAAATATAAGAAGATGGAAGCAAAGGACATAAAAGACCTAATCACGATTTACATGTGTCAATACAACTACTTGCATGTGTAGATTGCATCCATATGTGAACAGCCTTTTTAGAAAAGGTTCATTTTACATATGGATGACCTCACTGAAAGTAGATGGGGGGGTCAGGGTTATGTCGGGGTGTGGCTTGGGTTGAACCAACATCTACATGTATATTCCCCATTTCATGCATGTGCAAGCCTAAAATTGGTCACGTCCGGATTCACACCTGCACCCTGACATGAACAGGCATTTAAAAGGTGCTTGCTTCAGGCAGCCCTTTATAGGAGGGGTCCGTCTTAATCCCCCAATAGTTATTTCTGCCTTCAAATTGAAGTGAGGTAAAATAGAGGCCTCTGTAAGTGATTCAGAGCAGCTGCACAGCTAGATTTGCAAAATGGCCGAAATACACATGTAATTGCTGACTTTACGTGTCAGTGTGGTGAAATACCGGCACTTACATGTTTAAGAAGTCGTGTATTCGCTGTCGATGTTTCCCATGTGCATATTTGTGAATGGCTCTTCTCACTGCACATGGACATCAGTCCTGTGTTCCTGAATTTCTTCAGTCTGCACCCTGATTTTAGCAATTGCGCCCATTTTTAGAGGCGGGGCTATATCTATTTTACATTGGCTTCCCACATGCGTTCTGTCTCTTCTAGAGCTGACATAGCTTTGCAGACATTTTCACCTCCACGTCCCTCCCACCGCATAAACAGCCTTTATAAAAGGTTCCTTTAAAGCGGGTAGCTCCCATTCCAAAATGGTAACTTTCCAAGAACAAGGTTTGCGGCATGAAAGGGGAGAACTCTCAGCCAAGCAAAATGTCTCCAATGAAGAGAAGCTTCTCGTGTAATATGCGAGAAGTCACTTGCAAACAGCTAGTTGGAGTGCAACAGGTGAAAACAACTCTTATAGAAATACATTTTACCTCATGCAGTGGACATTGTAAATTGCCTAGCAGTTGTGCTATGTCCTAGGTAAACGGAGAATAAAGCAAAACTTGCATATCATGAGATTTCAAAAAAAATAAATCAGTGCTTTGAGAGATGTTTCTGATTGCATAAGACAAGGAAGAAAACTTTTTTTTTTACATCTCTTACAACAGAAAACCTATACATCACTTTGTTTTTGGAATACAATTAAATACTTTCAAACCAAAGGAATCATGGATATGATAGAAAGAAAAACTAGGGGGACATGGAGGCCACTCGCAATATTGTGCAATGGGTAATGGACTAAATTCTAGCTGCAGGTCTGCCGTCTGCGCTACCCAGCTGCATTGCAGTGAGTGAAGCAAATTTCCTGGCAGAGGGAGGGCTGGGGAACCAGGGGCTGTTTCAGCACAGTGTGATATTTAAAAACAGTGAAACGCGGTCTCAGAATTGCAGAGAAAATAGGACAGGAAATGACATTGCTCAAAAATGAAAGATAGACACAAAAATATAAACGCACCATGCACACGCACTTGCAGAATGGTTAGTTTCACGCCCTGCACTTTCAGTTTATAGACATACATAGAAAGAAACGGAGAAAAGTGCAGTTGTTTCTCACAAGGGATAGCGCGCTTTCTGATACCTTTCTAGCATAATATGAAATCCACAGCATCCAGTTTGAGAAACGACAAAGATATTCTATGGGTGTATTCTGTGCTTTCCTGTTTAGCATCGCATACCACTTGGGACCTTCTTTTATGCTCTGAGATCAGTGCCTCCTGGGTCTGACACCCAGTGTCCTCTTTGTGCACTACATGGTAGGATTTCTTTTCACTATGGCTTGTAGGGGTGTGCATGGCCCAAAAAAGGTTTGCGCTCATCTTAAACACACTGGGCCCGATTTTCGAAGGTCTTTATACAGGTAACTTCCCTAGTTACCTGTGTAAAGGCCTTATCCAGGGTTTTTGAAGGGCACCTATAAATATATGCACATGCAAGTGACTTGCGTGTACTTTAAATTGTTAGGTACCCCAGTGAACTGAATACACATACCATTGTTCTCCGAGGTGAGGGATCTATTGAACTGCACGTTTCAGATTAATTATCCTAACAAGGGCTCATTAGGGCAGTGACTTCACCAAAGACAAAAAGAATCACTGGGAGGAGACAGTCTTAAGGAGTCGACAAGTATACATGAACTCATCAATGATTACGGTCGTCGTGATTTACAATTTTATGGAATGTTGCTAGATTATTTGTGGCGCAAACACTTGCCTACATGAACGTTCAGTTTGCACCAGCTGAGAACTAAAGAGTCCAGTTCCTCAGAAACTGCCTGTATAGTTTTCACAAGACAGGACAACAGAATCAGAATTAGCACAAAAGCAGCAGCAACGGCACAGCAAAGCTAATAAAGCCCGTTGCAGAAGACAGCCTGTACCCTGAGATGGGCCTGCCCTGAAATCCAGAGAAGGAATCGGCAGCTTCTGTGTACGCCTCACGCCCCATTTCTACATTTGTAATGTTTGGAAAAGCTGTTTTACAAATCCTGTGCAGTCTGCAAAGAGAGAGGATTTGCCCTCATGAACGCTTGGTGTCAAGGAAGAATATACAGCAAGATCACTGGAAGATGTGGATGTGGCTGCCCGGACTGTCTAATAGAGGGCCCATAGCTGGCAAAGGAAAGCTTGCAGCAGGTGATTCGCAGTTTTTATCAGTTTAGTCTCATTGTTGGATATACCATTTTCCCCTGAAGCAGCAGTTCCAGTACACCATTAGGCTTCACCAGTGATCTGTACGGTGGTATTATCAGGCGTGTGGCAGCCATAAAAGTCACGTAACCCTGCACTGCCTCAGAAAAATCCAAGTTATCAATGTCCAAGTTTAAGTTACAATGAAAACCGCTTTGACTGAAATGATAAAGCGGTATAACCCCCCTCCTTGTTACATAAATAAATAAATAACATATTTGCATTGTATTGTCTCTTTTTTTTGTCTCGTATTGTTCTCGGTCCATAGTGCAGCACTCTTTTGCAAGAGTGTGTGCTAAATGCGTGAAGAGTGCATGCTATTGCGTAATCACGCACATCCTCACAAAAGAAGACGCACTATTAATGGGAACCAGGATTGCGGCTTTCGTTTAAAACAAAAGGACATCCCTAGGCACCTTCACCTCATTTTTTCTGCTGGGTATGCCTTGCTTTATCTAGCCCAGCATCCTTCTGGCTTTGGCTTTGGTCACGGCCTTGCCACATTGTTTCACCACCTTCAGATCATCAGACGCTCTCACCCTAAGGTCTCTCTTTTGGTCTGTGCAGATCAGCCTCTCCCCCCTCCCCTTCATACAGCTTCTTTGCATTTTTGTGCCTCAAATGCATCGCTGCATTTCTTTGTACTAAAGCTTAACTTCCAAGCATTCAACCAGTCTTCCACTTCTTGCCTGACAAACGTAACATGCAGAGATAATGCAAAGATTTAACCCCCCCCCCCCCCCGGGGAACCTCGTTCTTTGCACCCCCTGCTTCCACTCCCACCTCATTCTGTCCCCCATTGCCACAGATGCCACCGCTCTCCGAGTCCTGAACGGCAACAATGGCTTCAAACATCCCCACAGCGCTTACCTCAACCTCTAGTGCTGCAGGGCTGTTTGGCTTCTGCACCTCCAACACCTGATGCCAACTTCGTTTTGCATGGGGGCGTAAGGGTCTAATCAGAGGCACAAATATGGTAGAGACTAAGTGTAAACAGTCCCAGCATAAGTTTGGAAGAGTACAACTTTGGTCAAATATTTGAAGTTTTTACATCTTATAGAAGGATAAAATGGCATGGCGAAAACGTAGCAAGGAAAACTTGCCAAAATTCCCTGTGACCCTTAAATTCTCCCAGACCCCTTTTTAAGCAAGATTTTGCGTGTGTACTTTTTCCGTTGAATTCTGTTCTCTTCTCTTTCAGAAGCTGCAAGAAATTCAGACCTTAGAAGACTGAGGATGCACTGTTTAAAGACCGAGCAAGCAGGGTTTACACGCTTTTGATTCTGCCATCTCCTAATCCTTAAATCTGATGCATGGTAACTCCTGACATTAAGCATCATGCTCAACCTCAGACAAATCAATTTCAAAACCACTTATTGGAGGCGGTTTCTCTCGTCATCTCTGTTTGTTAAATAGTAGCAGTCACCCTGGTAACTGATTTTGATGTCACCGACATTCGTTTAAGACTTTAATGCAGCCTCAAGTAGCTTAATTCTAGGGCTTGAGTTGGCGTAATTGGGTATGAGGTAGCTGGACCACTTGGAGCCTTTCAATGATTCATAAATAGCTGCCTGCAGCAAAATGTTTGCTACGCCCTGATTTTAATTATTAAAGCATCTAATATTTAGACGGATGAGGGAAAGACCACCTGTCCTTTGTCAGAATTTTCCAATGTGATAGAAACCTCTTTACCCTTATTAGAAGACAGCGTGACCTGATGGCTTAGTTAAATGATCATCGCTACTTTCAAGTGGGGGGATCACGTCATCCAAAAAATGTTAATATCAGAGCCAAGAAAACAAGAGGTGCCTTGGAGAAGGGTGAGGGTCTCTCCACAATACTGTGGCCAGCCGAAATGCTCAGATGCACTCAGAGAGACATACGACTAAAACAAAGCCTGTTCCCCATGATATCTCTCTCTGGTTCTCCCTAAGTCCACCTTGCCCACATACATACATACACAGGGGTACGTCTACTAAGCCAGGCTAACAGGTTAACCGTGGCTATCTGCACCTAAGACCTGTGTTATTCAATGGGACCTAGAAGCAGATAGCCCAGATTAAGCTGTTAGCCCAGCTTAGTAGATGTACCCCATAGTCTCTCTGCCCCTGAGACTGGTGCAGTGCCAATCATTCATATAGGCACCTCACCACATATATTACTCTAAATAACTTGCACATACTGGAACTCTGTAATTCAATGGCAAGATCTCCTGCCACAGGAAAACAGTTCCGGAAAATGATCCAGGGTAAACTGAATATCTCCCGCATGGGAAGTGTTCCACTGGATTCGAGTAAACGTCTTGTTCAGAAGAGTAGGCAGAATGAACATATCATGCAAACTTTGTGCTCATAAAATACAAAGACAGGAGACGTAACAAATACTTGATAAACCTTCAAAATATGCCAATGACGTGGAGGGTAATTTTATAACAGGGCACTTAGGTTTAGTAAACCGGGAAGGTGTCTAGTTTACAAAGTCAAACAGGTGCCTATTTGCCTTTATAAAATACTCAACAAAAACAACATCCACCGAAACCAACCAAATCCCACAGTAAAACGTTTTACACTTGTCGGAGCCAACTGAGGGAGGGCTGGGATTGCACACCAACCCCCTCCAGACGGTAACCTCCTTTTTATTATTTTTTCACCCCAAAAAATAAATATAAATAAATAAATAAAATACTAGCATAAATCCTGCAGAGACTACGCCTACATCTCAGTCACAGACATTACACCTGCTCGAGAGCAAATGCAAATATCCGTGCATAGATTAGTGCAATACGTGCATAACCTAAGGTATTTTATACTCTACTGGCATGTTCTGTGAGTCTGCCCGCACCCTGCCCAAACCAGGCCCCCAGCAGTAAACGCCTAGGTGTGCATGCCATTCCACGTATCTGCACACCTGGCCCAATTTTCTAAGAGCCATTTTGCAAATGTATATTGCCACATATGCACAAAAATGACATTAAAATCACCCAAAACGCTCTGTTTAACACTACGAGCAGCGCTATAGAGAGACATTCTGTTTCACTATAGTGTATGCGGGACTTCTCATTTCTATAAAGATTCATAGGCCAGAGCACAAGAGCTGCCTTAAAACTCAATCACACAAAGCATCGACGTGCAATCACGCTTTTGCTGATTTATTAGCCAGATTATCACTGACTGACTAATCATCCAAGGCCTTGCAGAAGAGGAGGTGCCTTAACTGGCAGCTACATCAATGAGAACAAGTCTGGATATATTGCTTTTCATACCACTGCGGCCTAGGGGTTGAATAAAGTGCTGTTTTGAATGATTTCATTTGAATTTAATTCATGACTTTCAGTAGTAGCTCAAGGTGAGTTACAATCAGGTACAGTAGGTACTTCCCTGTCCCTAAAGGGCTTACAATCTAAATTTGTGCCTGAGGCAATGGATGACTCAATATACAAACACGGTGGTCAATGTTTTTTTTAAATGCTTGTCATAGTGTTTAAATCTACAGCTTATATTCAGCATTGCTGCAGTAGAAGTGGCAGCACTGAATATATGTATCAGACAGTGATCCCACTAGCTCAGTGTTTTTCAACCTTTTTTGTGCAAAGGCACACTTTTTTCATGAAAAAAATCACAAGGCACACCACCATTAGAAAATGTTAAAAAAATTTACCTCTGTGCCTATATTGACTATATATAAAGTAATTCTCTTGAATAGGAATCAAACACTCACACCAACCCCTCTCCCCTGCTGGTTCACTCACACCTCCCCCCCCCTCCACTGCTGGTTCACTCACCCACCCCCCTGTCACTTACTCACCCCTCCTGCTGGGTCACTCACTCACTTATCCCCCACACCATCGCCCCCCCCCTTGCGGGTTAACTCACACCCCCCCCCCTCCACTGCTGGTTCACTCACACTCCCCCCCCTTGCTGGTTCACTCACACTCCCCCCCCCCTTGCTGGTTCACTCACACACACACACACCCCCCTCTGCCCAAGCCGCTGCTTCTGCTTTGTACAGAGCAGCGGCTGCACTACACTTACATTGAAAAGTAAAGAGAAACTGTGTCAGGAGCCCTCCGGTCATCGCAGAGCCCGAGGAAGTGATGTCATGGGGGCGGGCTCCTCACAGGCTCTCTTTCCTTTTCAAATTAACTTTATTGCAGCTAAAGTTAATTTGAAAAGGAAAGACAGCCTGTGAGGAGCCCGCCCCCATGACATCACTTCCTCGGGCTCTGCATGATCGGAGGGCTCCTGACACAGTTTCTCTTTACTTTTCAATGTAAGTGTAGTGCAGCTGCTGCTCTGTACAAAGCAGAACCAGCGGCTGCACTGCTATAGGGAATCGCGATCGCGTTCGCGCCGCGGACTTCGGCACAATAGCCGTTTTTTTGCTCTGGCCGCTCCCGATCTTGCGGCCAGAGCAAAAAACCGGCTTTTCAATGGCCGGTTTTACAACTGTGCCTGCAGCCGGCCTGGCCATGGAAAAACCGGCCAGGCCGGCTGAAAACCGGCCGGTTGGCAACCCTAATTTGAGCCGAGGCCACATGTTACGGATGAAATTGGAATTTTTCCCACGGCACACCAGACAATATCTCACGGCACACTAGTGTGCTGCGGCACAGTGGTTGAAAAACGCTGCGCTAGCTCGACGGTTAACAGTGATATTCAGCTGCTAGCGGGAGAGTTATTCAGTTTAAGTTAGGGCAGCCTTTTTGCTGGCCTAAGTTTGCTGGCCTAAGTTTTTGCACAGCTGCATGGAGAGTGGTTAAATATCACTGACTATCCATTAAGTTAGGTAGGGGCTCATGCTGCGCCCTAGCTCCACCCCCACACAATCCAGATAGTGCCAGGGCTGTCTATAAGAATGTGTAGTGGCATTATCCAGAGACAGCACTTACTCAGAAAGGAGCAGCTGCTATTTGGATAAGTGTTCTTGCATATTGACCTGGGACTGCTACATGATTTGGTCATGGTCACAAGGAGAGTGAGTGGGGTTGTCTGTTCTCTTATACAAGGATCTCTAGGTTGCAAAGATCATTGATCAATTTATAATGGTTTTTGGCATGGATATCCGATGGGTACTGTGTGTACCTGCACCAGGTAGCATGGCTGCTGGCCAAGGGGAAAAAGACCTTATTGTGAAGACAATCAGCAATCCCCTACAATACATACACCAATGACCCCCCCAAAGCCAGACTGCACCCTGATACAGACCTTACCCCAAGCCAGACCCCCCTTCAAAGCCAGAAGCTGCTTCAATGCACACCCCTCCCCAAGGCAGACCCCCTCCAAAGCCAGACCCTACGCTGAAGCAGCCTTCCCCCAAGAACCTCCAAACCCCCCTCCCCAATCACATCCCTTCCTCCAAGTGAAAACCTCTCCTATCCCCCACAGCACTTACCAGCATTATTCCTGGTTGTCTAGTAGACGGGGCAGGAGCGATTTCCCTCTGCTCCCACCACGATGCTGCTCGGCTTTCAAAATGGCAGCTCTGACCCCTAGCAGTGGTCTCATGATACCACCGCTAGGGGGCCAATAGGACAAATAAGGGAAGAGGATAGGCAGATGGAAAGTTTAGCCTAATGATCAACTAACAACCTAAAGCCACCAAAGAACATAAAAAGTGAAAGAAAGCCTAAGAAACTAAAAACTAAAAACAAAACCAGGGGGAGGCCTAACAACAGTAGCTTAACGTATGCATAATAAAAGATCGTGAGTTAGCCCACTGATCTCTGCACTGGGGACTTTGAAGACTGTCCTCAGGGATAGAATCATATCATACACGTGCTATAAGAACGGACTTAAGATAACACGGCAGTGGTCACCAGCTCATCAAATTAAATAACTGGAGCAGAGGCATAAACAAGATCACTGCAGCTGACCAGGGATGAGTTAAGAGCCCTGCAGATGGCTAAACAGACTCATTATGAAGGCAGAAATAAATCTAGCCCTTTACTAGCCAAACCAGCAGTTCTCAACCCAATTCTCATAGCCACTTAGGTTAATAAAACTACAATGAATATGCATGAGAGGGATTTGTGTGTACTGACTCCATTGTATGCAAATCCCTCTCATGCATATTCATTGTGGTTATCTTGAACACTTGGCTAGGTGTGTCCCGAGGACTGGAGTAAAAATTCCTGAGCGAAACTAATACAATCACATGGAGCGAACTCAGAATACATAGGGGCAGGGGTTCTCAACCCAGCCTTCTGCACACACCTAATCAGTCATGTTTTCAGGATAACTACGATGAATATGCATGAGAGAGATTTGCATACAATGGAGGCAGCGCATGCAAATCTCTTTCATGCATATTCATCGCCGTTATCCTGAAAACCTGACTGGCTAGGTATGTCCCGGGGACTGGGTCGAGAAACCCGTACCACAGTGCAGTGTGCATTTAACTGCTCCTTGTACAGAACTGAAAGTGTTAAAGGCTCTAAAGGCTATACCGAATGGAAAGAGTCTGGGCCCAGCTGGTTTCCACGTGGATTTTTATAAATGCTTTACCACTGAATTCGCCCCTCTTTTTAAAGAGTTGTAGAATTACCTTAGGAATCCTCCTACAGTATGTCCTCTGAGAATCTTGGAGGCGTTAATTACTGTGACTTACAAAGTAGGGGAAAATCCTTAATTCTGACTCATATATGTCCATATCGCTTGTAAATTCGCACAGCAGAGAGATTATGGCGGAAATTGTTTTTCTGACCTGGACCTCCAGCATATTGTCCTGGCTTGGTTTACTTCCTGTTTTGCCAATGGGTCATTGTATGTGCCATCTGGATCTATTCACTATTTACAGTGTGCCATTCCTCATGACTTGGTGTTCTCCCTGCCTTGCCACCCTGATACGATCCCTTAGTACCAATAGCTATCACTATGCAGGTGACGTACAGCTAACATTTTAAGTGGATCCCAATAACCTGGACCTGCCCCTTCTTAATGTCTGTCTTAATGCTATTTGCACCTGGATGACTGCAATTGACTGAAACTTAACCCTGACAAGACTGTTTCCATTTGGACCACTGGTACCTTTGCTAATCTCAACCTTTCTCTTACATTATATTATTAGGCTCCTCAGTTGCTCTGGTTAATTATAACAAAATTCTTGGTTGCCATATTGTTTTTGGTCTTACCTTCAAGAAGCAGGTTTCCATAGTTGTTAAATCCTGCTTTTATTTGCATAAACTGTCTAGAGACAAATACCCTATACCTTTAGGATCCTAATTTATACCTTGGTTATCTATTTTCTAGACTATGACAATATCCTCTACTGTGGAGTGAAATTAAGTACTGTAGTCTTAAAACCAGCGATTAAGCTGTTCTACTTGGCTACTAAATTTGATCATATCTGTCCTTTACTCATTGCTGGCCCCTGGTTATCTAACAAATCCTTTTTAAGCTCTTACTCCTTGCCCATAAAGCCTTCTTTATGAATATTCCCTCTTATCATGCTAGTTATTTGTGTTCACTCTCTGTTGACCCACCTAGGAAATCCTGACACAATAATCTTTGCCATTGTCCCCCGGGTGACTTCTTTTTCTTAACACCTTATCTCTGGAATTCTCTGCCAAGTTACTTGCGAACTAAATCTTCCAAACCTAAAATTACAAATAGACTGAACATGTACAATTTTGCAAGTGCATATGGGGAAGCTTTAGGAGGTATAGCCGAACCATATATCTGAACCATTTCTTTCTCCTTTTTCCCCACAGCCCTCATGCTTTCCCATGTCTCGTTTAGTTGTCTTCTGCAGTCTTATTCATTATTGCTATTCTATTGTTACTGATGATAAACCACTATATTGCAACCTTACTAAAGGCAGTACAGCAAAAACTAAACAGGAAGTGGTGAAAATCTTACAAATTAGGTTGGATAATGTCATTCACTTTATTTATTTATTTATTTTATTTAACATTTCTTATATACCGCGCTATTTGTCATCAGCGCGGTTTACATCAAAACAATAGAACACTTGACCATATACATTGGCCGTCGTTTACATAAAACGGGGAGTTAACATGGATGAGAACTTGGGGAACTATTTATTTGTTGATAAGTGATGATCAAACGTAATTTGTTAAAGGGAAGTCCTTGCTTAATAATATTAGGAGGCTTTTTAACATTTTGCAGATGGCCAGGTAATTCAGGATGCCTAGCTTGTTCTTGGCCCCAGGGCTGACGCTACCATTAGGCAAATTAGGCAATTGCCCAGATCACCAATGGTCTAAGGTCACCCATTGCTGCTGCAGCAGTGCTTCAGTTACCGTCTCCTCCAGTGCGGTGGTCTTGTTTGTACTTCTGTCCCCCTCTGATTCCATTTCCTTTTGCATGGGGGCGCTACAGTGCCATTTTAGGAGGGCTGCCACTGCCGCAAGTCCTGGAGAGGGGCAATGTGGGTGGCAATGTAAGCATGGGCTGGAGGGGAGGGCACTAGGAATGAGGTTCACTTAGGGTGCCACATATCCTGACACCAGCCCTGCTTGGCCCTAGATGCCAACGAGGCCTTTGAATGGGTCTCCTGGCAGTTTATGTTCACCATCCTACATAAATGTAACTTGCCTGACTGGACTAGAGTTTTATATTTAGAACCAAAAGCTGGAGTTGTGGTGAGCGCGAACCAGTCAGATACATTTCCTATTTAGTGAGGAACTTGACAAGGATGCCCATTATATTCTTTATTATTTAATTACCTCAGAAAAATCTATTGCCTTAGAAAAATCCAAGTTATCAATGCCCCTGTTTTATTTGATTTATTTATTTATTTATTTAACATTTCTTATATACCGCCTTTCATGATATCAAGGCAGTTTACATTGAACAAACTGAAATTACATTGAACAGGGTATTATAACTTGGAGATAACTATTTTACAGGGAACATGGGCAATGGAGGGTTAAGTGGCTTGCCCAAGACCACAAGGAGCACCTGTGGGACTAGAAACCTCAGTCCTTCCAGCCCAAGGTTGCTGTGCTCTAGTGGGATGTTTAATGTACATTAACAAATTTAAGTTACAATGTAAACCGCTTTGACTGAAATGATAAAGTGGTATAAAAAACCTGTTAAATGAATACAATTTGGTGCTAGAACCATTGGCCCAGAAGATTTAGAACTCCTCAGTTCTTATGGGAATCCAGTGGATGGACACAGAGCAAAGGATTTCTCTATATGCATATGATGTACAGTACTTCTATATATTACTAAAGTGCAAAGGTCTGTCCCCATGGTTTGAGGAGTATTGGAGGAATATGGGAAATGTTCAGGCTATAGAATAAATGACTCTAAATTATTATTATTATTATTAAAGACTTATAAAGTGCCGCAACATACGAAGCGCTGTACAAACATAGAAGAGAGATGGTCCCTGCTCATCAGTACTAAGGACTGGCCCTCCTGTTCAACCACCAAGGTGCTTAGGGGCTTCTGCTTTGGCCCCTTGCTATTTTCAATATTTAAGGCTTCAAGTTCCCATAGTGCTCCTATGACTCTTTAAATTTAATTATGTTCCAGTTATTAAACAGTTGAAAAGTAACTTGGAGAGAGGAACCTCATTAGATCTCACTCTACTGGGAAGGCGCCTTTGGTTAAGACAGTAACGCTATCTAGGTTGCTATGCTTATTCCAACACCTGCCATATAATGTCCCTTCTGCTGTATTTAAATGTTACCATCCTCAATCACATATTTTATTTAAAGAAAACTCCCTGAATTAAGCTCACCATGCTACCATTTCCATGCTTTTGTGTGGGACTGGAAGGCCCTAACCTCTGTTTTTATTATTTGGCTGCTAGGGTGGTGGGTTTACAAGAGTGGTTAGATAGCGATCAGGCCAATCCTGGTGTGTGCATGTGCAGGGTGCAAAGCTTGCAACATTATCGCTGTATCAGCCTCAGACATGACACATACATAGAGAGGGTAGGAGGAACCCTGTCCCACCTCATATGATTAGGATATGGCTTAATGTCCATAAGGAGTTGGGGGATATACTGCCGGATAACTCAATTCTGATCTCAGCTACTTTTGGGGGGGACAGAGGGCTGAAGATTTTAGGGCAAATATGGATGGGATCAGTGATTAAATATTTTACGAACCTAGTGTGAAACGTTAGCATTCCTGCCCACTCACATCACCTCTGGAGACTTATAGAGTGGGAGGGGATACGAGGGTTGGAGGTGAGGAACAGGAATAGCGTAGAGTGGATATTGACCTCTCCTCTGGCAGGTGATTTCCTATATTTATAGATTATTGGTAGATATGGACCAAATAAATGAGGGGATTGGCAGGCACTTTGGGACTCCTTACAAGGAGTTTCGGTGTGCAAAAAATATCAAGAGATGTTATACAAGCTATCGTCAAACATATAGATTCTCACTAGATTTTTCAAGATTTAGTATCTCCAGCCCCTTCTGTTGAAGGGACTGTGGCACACAGGCCATTTTTTTTCATATCTGGTGGACCTGTAGGGTTGTTACATTTTGGTCAGAGGATTCTACTGTAATTGGGGTTGTTGTGGGCTGTTCATTTGAATTTTTGCCCCAGTTGCACTTTCTCAGCAGATGGTTGAATGTACAGATGCCCGTTGTACAAGGAAGCTGATTATGCAATGTGACCAGTATCACTGTTGCCACCTCCTGGAAGCAAACTGAGAACTATGCACTGAAAGGCAGTGGTTGCAGACAGGGCTGGCCCCACAGCTGGTTCAAAGTGTTGGCACCCTGGCAAACCTTAAGCCTTATGCCCACCCTGGCTTTGAGAATCTATTGTTCAGCTCTGAATGTCTGGCTCTTTGCTGACCCCAGAAGCTGCCACTCTAGGTGACCACCTAGTTTGCCTGGTGGTTGGGCCGGCCCTGGTCACAGATGTGGCAGTGATAGAGCAGTTGACATAGGTGCTCAAACATCATTTGGACAGACCAAAGGAAATTTGGGATCCTTATTTGGACTGGCGTCATGCCCATGCAGTATAATCCTGGCTAAGCTATTGAGTTTCGCCTTCTGAGAGAGTGAAATGGTTCCTGGTATATATCACTGTATGCTGGTGGCGTGTGGGGCATGTAGTTCCTCTTGGTTGGGTATTGTAACTAGGTATCTTAAAGTTAAAGAAAGTTACAAAACAAAGCCAAATATTTGGGGATTAGAACTTGGCTCCTTGATTGGATCCTCTTGTATAAAATCTGGCACTTCTGCGTGTAAGTCGGGTCATACCCTGCATGAAGCCTATTCCTTTTCTGCACCGTTTTTTGTGGAACGGCTGTTCCCACTGGAGGTGCAGTTTTGCAGTCCCTTCTATGTATTTTGCAAAAGATTTTGCGTTTGGCAAGTGGAAATTTAAACCTTCTAACTGGGACGTCCCTTTTCTGACCTGGAGGTCGGGCTTAAAGCTGGCAATAAAAAAAAACACAACATGGTGCCTCAGTACCCCAACATTGCCAGATAATCTCCAAACCTGGCCTAGCCCTGCTTTTGGTTTACACACTGAGAATCTTTTGGAATGAGAGTTATAAATATAACTGGCCAAAAATATCCTGTTTAAAATGGCATCGTCTACTATTAGCAGGGTACTTTCAAATTTCACGTGCAGGCCAGCAAAACAACTGCAGTTTTGAATCGTGATTGTAACTATCGACCCAAACCCAAAAGCGAACACCGACGCTAACAAGGAGGAAACGAGCAAGATCCCGACCGGTCTTGCAAGGCATGTTCACGAGCACCTGCACTAGGAGTCAGCAGAATGTCACTGTGAATGAAGGGTTAACAGTAGGATAAAGGGGAACCGAGCTAGCCCCAGGTTTCAGGGATGCAGGAGGATTGCTGCACATGTTGTCCCCCCCCCTCCCCCCTCTAGTATTTTAAGTCATTTGGGTCCCCAGGAGGTTCTGGCACTGCCCACGTTTGCTAGGCTCGAGCTCTGCACTTTCTACCCTAAGTTTCCAGACTTCGAGCCCTTTCGCTACCAAGTTCCCACAGAACGTAACAAGCGCCTCAGACTTCCCCAGTGCACGAAACGAAATTACAAGGAACCGCACCGACAGAGCCTGCCGCTTCCTTGGCAAACTGATAACGCGTCGCTGGCTCCTGCCCGGGCAGCCTCAAAGGGTGTCTCACCTCTAGCAGCCAGAACTAAAAGCACAGAGGGGACAAGAGTATCTCGCCCAAGACAGGCAGAGTTTCCCTGGAGCTGCCACCGCGGACTTCTGGTTACACACCCGAAGAGTTAAAGCTACAAAGAAAAGGGTTTCCATTACCTTTTTCCTGGATTTGAAGCAACTCACTTTGCTGCTTTTGCAGCCCATTCCTGGCCCCTGGAGTCCTGAGGGGGATTTTGGCCTCGTTCCAGGTTAAAAGTGATACAGTAAATGTTCCATGCCCCCTAGTCTTCCTTTCGGGCTCTCACTAACACCCCCCCATACTGAACCTGAAACAGCCCTGAACTTTATGCTTAGTGTATTGTACCTACCATAAATAACAGAAAAGAAGCACCCCTGCAAAACGATCACAAGAAGCCACAAGACAGTTGTTATATGCACGTATTGCATTTCACTGAAGCGGCACCATTAGCTCAGAGGAAGATAAGGAGGTTATAAACTTTAGGGGCTCTAATTTCCAAAACGTAGCCATTTTAGTTTAACCTTGGGGACAAAACGTGGCTTTAAAACTGTAAACGGAATGGAAATGTTCTATTTTTAAAACGAAAATGACTTTCTCTTATGAGAGTGAATTTGGTGGACATTGTCTATTCCATTGAGTTCTTGCAGAAACCCAGTTGCCCAGGGACCCATGCATTTACCCATTTTACTTCTGCAAAATTTGGAGGTGTGCAAAAAAAGAAACAAGCTGATAGATCTCCATGATATAGAAGAATATTCTCCAGGCAATGTATTTGTATTTATTCTGAAAAACGTATAGCCCACTCTCCAACTGTGCCCAGGGTGGATCACAGCATAATTAAATACCGAGAATATCTTTTCTGCACTATGAGCACAAAAATGTCTCAAGCTGAATATCTCCTGTTCGTAGACTATTTGCACAGCTCAGAGTTTTTGTAGAAATGAAGCCACATAGATCATTTTTTCAAAAATGTCATGGATTGGGCTAGCATTAAAAATTCCCAAGTTAAGCCTATGGACTGTTATAAATGCACTTTCTGAAGGACGAATATGATAGCATTATAGGGAAGCAGAACTTATGCAAATTTATTAAAAGCCCTTAATTTGCAAAATTGCAGCATATTGGTTTGGCTAAAGTTCTGTCCTTTTTCATTTTGTTGACAGGTAAAATTAGTAATGTCTACATATGTAATAATGGTGGGGCAGCTACAGTCTGTCTGTTGCCTGAGAGCAGTCTGTGCAAATATGTGAGTGTGCATGTACACACCACCTTGGGCATTTCCTTCTGAGGGAGTGGTTGGCTGGGGTGCTAAGCATGTACAGGCTGTGCTAAACGAGCCATTGGGAAAGGAAGGCCTGTGCTGTGTGGGCTTAAGAAAAGAAAGTCCTGTCTTAGGGTTTCCAGATGACCCCAGGTCATGAGGAATAGGCTGAGCCAGTCCTTGTTTTATATGAACCTTGGCTCTCATTTCACACTGGTTTTCATGAGGAAATCAGAACTACAAATCCCCGCCTGCAATAGGGCCAACCCAGGTCTGGCTTGATCTGTCCCCAGTGATCTGGAAACATCTGATAAGGCTTATCTGGCTTCATTGGTTCTGAAGAAGGCAGGCAATCTTTTTAGTTTGCTGGCCACAGAGTGAAAGTGACTGCTGGGGTTAGGGGATAGGGTGGGGCGAGTGGCTGCTGGGAAGAAGGGTAGGAGACAGTGACTGCTGAGAGCTGGGGGGATGGAGAGGAAGAGGGACTGCTGACAGTGCCAGATTTCCCATTAGGCACTGTTGATGTTGACAGAGTGCCTATGGCCTACAAAGGAGGGAAAATTTTAAAAAGGAAAAAAAAAAAAAGGAAAAAATTGTGAGGCAGAAATTTTATGCAATTAAAACTTCAAAATTACATTTACATTTCAAAAACCTAATTCCAGAATTTCTGGGCATTTTCTAAGGAAGTTTCTTTCTTCAGCTTCTCTTTTCAAGAAAATCTTTAGCAAGATCCTGCAAGTCCATATTTCGAAGTGAAAGTGCCCAGGGCCTATGACAGGCCCTGACTGCTGGGAAAGCGAGGCGGAGTTGAGAGAGAGAGAGGGGGGCTACTGAGGAAAGGGGTAAAGAGAGAGTGTGCTGGGGTTGTCAGTGCTTAGGTTGGAATGGGATTCCGAGCTATGGTGGGGGTGAGCAGATGTTCAGGACAGAGATGAAGGAGTCAGGCTGGTGAGTGGGGACTTAGCAGAGATAACGGGAGTGAGCACGTTCCTTTGCTGAATTTCACCAGACGTCACCTGGTGAAAATATACTTTGACAGTCATCAGTTTTGCCTTCATCCACTTTTTGTGCTTCTGTTTTTTTTTTAATGAAAAACATGCAGTCTGGATTGTAAAGGGACAGGGCCATCTCTCCTCTTTTGTTAACTAAGTCACTTCTTTTAGAAAAACATAAACACCATCTATCAATACAAAGATCAGGATGGGGTGGGGGGAGAAAATCCGCTCACCCTATCCGCACAGTGCCTATGTTCTTCCAAATGCCTAATGTGTGCAAACGGTAACGATAACTCTCCTGTTAACCTTCAGATACACTTTTGCTCTCTTTCCACGAGCTCTAATGTGCCCTTGTCTTTTCTTACGGAAAAGTCAGTTTCTTATTCTTGATTCCCTATCTTAAAATGCAACAGCATTGCCCTTATTATTCCTAAATTATGAACACACAAAAATTGCAGCCTCTGATGTGTAAAATCTAAAAATTACTCCTGTCAAAACGTCTGTCCTCCAGTTCGGTCCATCAAGCAAATATTTCTGACATCCACTTCATTTGACGTTCTGGATCCATCATCAGGAGTTTTGATAATGGAGGTGAGGCACTGACTATTCAGACCTAATAAAAATTTCCTTGGTGACCTAAAACTGGCAAGTCAGACCTTTTAATGTCTGAGACGAAGCTGTTTTTACAGAATGTTTTAAGAACATACGAGCAAATACACACATCCTTACATATATTGCACAAAAGGCTTCATGTTCAGTCCTGCTGTTCGCCTCATAGAATCAGGCCCACAGTCAGCAGCGGTACACAATGTGAGTAAAGCAGCTAGCCATTACGTTTTAAATTAAAACTGGATATTCAATATCTGGGCTGTCTGGGTAATGAATTAGCTACCAGTCAGTGGTGAAATCAGCCGCTGGCCAGATAACTCAACTAGCTAACGTTAGGCCAGCTGTGTTTTGGCCGAACATTATCTGGCTAGGGTTAGCCAGCCAGTGGCTCAATATTGCCTCTGACCGGCTAACTCTTAGTGCCATCCCTTGAACGCCCCAGCACTGGGGAGTTCAATAGCAGTAAGAGGGGATATCCAGCAGCACAGGCCAGTTATGTGTTGCTGAATATCTCGCTCAGGCTCCAGGTCATCAGGCACAGGCTGAGCCAGTCCTGGTTTAACTTCCTTTGCATTCAAACATATTGTTCTGGTGCATTCAATGGAAGTAAAACCAGGACTGGCTCAGCTGTCCTTGTTGGCCTGGGAGCCATCTGGTAACCTTATGCTCAGCGGGAGTAGCACGGTTTAGTACGTCAGTTAACTGTGTTCCTCCCTATGAACATGTCCTCTAAGGTCTTTATTTTCAAATCAATAAAGGGCTTTGAGGGCCGCAAATTCAGTGTATATCTTTGTCTTTCAGCACATTTTTAAGTAGATTCCATTTTACACGACTTTATTAATCTCCCTCATCATCCCTGCAGTGTTAAAAAAAATGTCACATGCGTCAGCAGCCAAATCTCCACAATGTTTTCTAGGTAAAGGAGATGTGGTCGGCATGGGAAACATACATGATGTTAATACATGCTAATGCATATTAACGCAGCAGCTGTTACTGTGCAGATGGAGGTGTAGTTACATTTTCCTTGGTAACGACCTCCTTTGTCATCAGCACATGCATGTAAATGTTTCTGCCGCTCTCCGTGCACTTTTCTGTCATTAACATAAAACCCCACATTAGGGCGCAGTAAACAGGGGCCTTGGCGTGTTAAAACCCACGCTCATCGCCTAACCTGAGGTGTGACGTTCATGGCACAAGTAGATAGATGCAATGGGACGGGGGAAGGGCATTTACCGATTTCATTTATCTTTTGTGTAGGGAAGTAAACATAGACGTTAAAATGTATTATTGTGACACATTATGGTTGTTACCATAGAAATTTGACTATTCCTTCAGAGTGTAGCTAAAGGCTTTCATGATAACAGCCGCTATGTTTAATGCATGCTCACACATGGTAACATAGCGACTGTTTCCCCTATAGGCCAACCACACCCCTTTTACCTAGAAAAGATTACCGCAAAGATTTATGCTGCTAACGCGTGCAGTTTTGTCTTTGACATGTTAATAGCCTTTAACACAGTTAAGTAAATAGTGACAGTTAAGTAAATAGGCCCCATAGTGACAATGTAATAACTTTTCCATCACATTGTGCCAAAACCCATAATAAAACAAAACAAGAGAAATCAGGTGTCCGGATACCACTCAAAGTGAAACATATGAAGGCATTTAAAATAAGTTTACATCATTTTTTTTTTAATTTATAGATTTATGTAAGATAACAAAGAAGCAAATTACAGAGTGAAACTGGAAACAGGCTCAAAATTGCCACAAAAAGAAACACTATACATAAACATAGTTTACATCACTCTGAATCACTTGGGGGCCTTTTACTAACAGGCGCTAAGCAGAACGCTGTACTTACATTACGCACCACTGCATTGTACTTTTACAGCTATTGAATTTATTTTTTATCCCACTGATTATCATTACAATTTTGCCCCTGATGCAGGTATGATACGCTGAAACACAGCCGTGTCGGGCTTAATAAAGCATGTCGCTGTTAATTTTGCTGCCCCACTCTTTGTTTTCCTATTGTGCTGTGAGCCTTCATTGATTCACAATGACCCATGGCTTTTTTTGATGTTTTTATTTTTTAGGCTCTACCCAACAGCCCAGTCCTACTATTGCAGTAATAGTTATTGGCCAGACAAAGGTCACAAATCTCAGGTCCTTTGGTAATTGGCTAAAATGGACCCTAAGTATTGCAGCGCCACTGTGGGAGTCTCTCTTCCCCATCCTTTTTGCCAAATACCATTATTACTCTTTTTTGAAGATTTGTTTTTAATGGAATTTATTTTCATTCACTGATATTATAATGTTTAGTAGAAACTGTGACATCACAATTTATGACCTCTTATGGCAAAAAAATAAAGACATTTTGCGAAAGAATACGACAAGAAGAAAACATATGACATGCGGTGGAGGAATAGCCTTGTGGTTAGAGTAGCTGTTGGTGAACCAGGGAAACTAAGGTTCAAACCTTGTGCTCCTTGTGACCCTGGGCAAATCACTTTCCCTCCATTGCCTCTGGAACAAACCTACAGGCCAATGCAGGAACCCTTTGCTAGGGCCCAGTGTCTAAAGCTCTAGCACAGGGTTTCATAACATGAGTTTAACGTTGACTCTTTGTGCTGGGGATGCAATATACAAATTACCCAGTGTGCAAAAAGCACTAAACTGGGGGAGCAAGCCAAATGAATGCTCACAGAGGTCGGCGCAAGTTTGACATTCCAGACAAATGGGTCATCTGAGGTGAAGTTTGATACTTTACCTCAGATGATCCAGGCATCAGGGAAAGCTCCTGATGCCATCAGCACACTGTCGGGGAGTCAGTGCTCCCCTGGACCCAACTCCTCAACAGAAACAAAAACCCTAATGGCCCAGTGGCCTCGATATCTCCCCAAACAAACCCCTGGTGGCCCAGTGGCACTGATCCCCCTCCCCAAACAAGCAAATCCTGGGATGCACAAGCTGTCCTAGGATGCAACAGACTGATTCCCACCATTTTACAAGATGGAGGCATGGCGGCGGGAGCATGTGGGCAGTGCTCCCACCCTAGGTACTGGAGTGGGGGTGGAGGTGGGGGATTTGAGGCTGCTGGGCTACCAGAGACTTGTTTGCTCAGGGGGGAGGGGGGTAGAGGATTGGTGTCACTGGGCCAACAAAATTTTTGTTTCTGTTGGTGGGTCAGTGTCCGGGGGGGGGGGGGCAGTGCCCCCCCCCAACAGTGTTAAGATGGCATCAGGGGTTTTCCCCTATTCTTGGATCATCTGAGGTGGTCAAACCTTACATGATATTTTTGCTCCCAGCTGGATCTTTATGCCTGCCTAAAGCTAGTGTGAAGATCCAGCATTATAAACAGTGTAAAAATGGCGCTAAGTTTCAGTGCAGTTTTTTATATCAGGTGCAATTAATTAGGCAGCGATCTGTATGCCAAGTGCGCTGCAATTTAATGTGGCTGGTGTTTTGGGCGTTTTTCCAGCGCTAGCTTGCTTTCTGAATCAGAGAGCAAGCCTAGCGTGGGAAAAAACACCAGAAAAATGCCACACTAAGCTTTTCGGCACCAGCCCCTTAGATTGCAAGCCCTCTAGAGATGGAAGTAACTACTGCACCTGAATGTAATTCACATGGAGAGGCCATTGAAAAGGCCTGAGCTAAACTAAGAAATAAATTACTGATTGAGAAATAGCTGTTTAGGGGGGGGGGGGGGTTTGCACATAAACCTCAATAATCAACAGTGGAAAAAAAAAGATAAATCCACCCTAATCAAAAGGAAAAACTTAACATTAAGCATAAAACAAAAGGAAACAGTACACACATAAAATGTCTACCCAACAAAATTGTCCTGCACTATATTCTCTCAAAACAATAACAGAAAAAACATTCACAAAATTATTAAAGAGAGGGTACATATCAACACCAATTCAAATCTGGCAAGGTTAAGGACTTCCTCTAGTATATAAATACCATCCAGAGTCCACCAATACCATCAAATGTGTATTATCATCTACCCCTTTTCGCCACATGTGAACAGTATTTCATCCTAGCACAAAAATAAAGATTTATGAATCTCCAAAAATGCAAGATCCTTATACACAAAAAATACTAAAAACTTCCAAACCAATCTTTATTAAAAACAAGTGAAAAAATAGAGTACATAGCTGAACTTGTAGCTTCTTCTCAGTGTTATACAGCGGTCATCAATAAGCATCCATCATGCTACCCAGACTCAGTAGTATCAGCCAGTCAATATCATCAGTTTCAATAAGGACAAAGCTTCAATGACTAGCCAGCCAATGTTGTCAATTCCTGCTGGAATGAAGCTTGCCAATTTAACTTTGACATTTTTAACTTACTACTTGTAGGCAGGCATGTACTTACAGGTCAATGTTGATGGCTTGCTGCGGAAGCAAAAACACGTAATAAAGACTTTTTCAAGTACATTCACAGCAAAAAACCTCTGAGAGAGTCAGTTGGTCCATTAGACGATAGAGGGGTTAAAGGGGCACTAAGAAGCGACAAGGCGATAGCTGAGAGACTGAATGAATTCATTGCTTCGGTCTTTACTGAGGAAGATGTAGGGATGTTACCCATGACTGAAGTGGTATTTAAAGGTGCGGAAGAATTGAAAGAAATATCGATACATCGGGAAGATATATTACAACTATTAGATAAACTGAAGAGTAGCAAATCACCTGGGCCGGATGGTATACATCCAAGGGTGTTGAAAGAACTGAAATGTGAGATTGCAGACCTGGTAGTAGTAATCTGTGAACTATAATTGAAATCATCTGTAATACCTGAAGATTGGAAAATGGCGAACATAACATCAATTTTTAAAAAGGGTTCCAGGGGTGATCCGGGAAACTACAGACCGGTGAGCCTGACGTTAGCACCGGTAAAAATGGTAGAAACCATCATAAAGAACAAAACTGATGAACATGTAGATAGTCATGGCTTAATGGGAGACAGCCAACATGGCTTTAGACAAGGAAGATCTTGTCTTACTAATCTGTTATGTTTTTTTGAAGGTGTGAATGAACAGGTAGACAAAGATGAGTCGGTTGATATAGTGTATTTGGACTTTCAGAAAGCCTTTGACAAGGTCCCTCATCAGAGACTTTTGGCAAAACTAAAGAGTCATGGGATAGGAGGCAGTGTACTATAGAAACATAGAAATATGACAACAGAAAAAGACCACATGGCCTATCTAGTCTGTCCTTCCATAACAACTACAACAGTCCCCTTTTTACTTTTAGAGATCCTCTGTGTTTGTCCCATGCTTTTTTGAATTCAGTTACTGTCCTCATCTCTACCACCTCCACTGGGAGACTATTCCACGGATCCACTACTCTTTCCGTAAAGAAATATTTCCGCATATCACTCCTGAATTTATCTCCCTTCACCCTCATCCCATGTCCCCTCATAGCAGAACTTGCTTTCAATTGAAAGAGGCTCTCTCCCTGAACATTTATGCCATGGAGGTATTTAAACATCTCAATCATATCACCTCTATCCCGCCTTTCCTCTAAGGTGTACATATTAAGATCCCTAAGTATGTCCTCATATGCTTTATAATGAAGACCACTATTCATTTTAGTAGCCACCCTCTGCACCGACTCCATCCTGTTCACATCCTTTTGAAGGTGCGGTCTCCAGAATTAGACACTATACTCCAAATGATGTCGCACCAAAGATTTATACAGAGGCATTATCACCTTCTTTTTTCTGCTAGCCATTCCTCTCCGTATGCACCCAAGCATCCTTCTAGCTTTTGCTGTCGCCTTTTCTACCTGTTTAGCTACTTTAAGATCATCAGACACAACCACGCCTAGGTCCCGCTCTTCTTTAGTGGACAAAAGTACTTCACCCCCTATACTATATTGCTCCCTTGGATTGCTGCAGCCCAAATGCATAACCTTACATTTTTTAACATTAAATCCCAGCTGCCAAATTCTAGACCATTCTTCAAGCTTAGCTAGATCCCTCCTCATGTTATCTACCCCTTCCTGGGTGTCTACTCTATTGCAGATTTTGGTATCATCATACTATTGTGGATCAGGAATTGGTTAAAAGATAGAAAGCAGAGGGTTGGGCTAAATTGCAATTTTCCCAATGGAGAAAGGTAAATAGTGGAGTACTGCAGGGATCTGTGCTGGGTCCGCTGCTTTTTGACATATTCATAAATGACCTGGAAAAGGGAATAACGAGTGAGGTTATCAAATTTGCAGATGACACAAAACTATTTAAAGTTGTTAAAACCCAAGAGGATTGTGGAAAATTGCAAGAGGATCTTGATAAATTGGAAGACTGGGCATCAAAATGGCAGATGAAATTTAATGTGGACAAGTGCAAAGTTATGAACCTAGGGAAGAACAACCCAAACTATGGTTACACGATGCAAGGTTCCACATTAGGAACCACCACCCAGGAAAAAGATTTTGGCATCATTGTGGATAACATGTTAAAACCCTCTGCCCAGTGTGAAGCAGCGGCCAAGAGAGCAAATAGAATGCTAGGCAACATAAAGAAAGGAATGGAAAATAAAACAAAGGATATTATAATGCCTCTCTATCATTCCACGGTGAGACCGCACCTTGAATATTGTGTGCAATTCTGGTCGCTGTATCTTAAAAAGGATATAGCGTTATTAGAAAAGGTTCAGAGAAGAGCCACCAAAATGGTAAAGGAGATGGAAGGATACCCCTATGAAGAAAGGCTAAAAAGGTTAGGGCTCTTTAACCTGGAAAAGAGACGGCTGAGGGGAGATATGATAGAAGCCTATAAATTAATGAACGGAGTGGAACGGGTAAACATAGATCGGTTTATGTTATCAGCATATAGAAAGACTAGGGGTCATGCAATGAAGCTACAGGGTAAACTATTTAAGACTAATAAAAGAAAATATTTTTTCACTCAACGTGTAATCAAACTCTGGAATTTGTTACCGGAGGATGTAGTAAAGGCTGTTAGTGTAGCTGGGTTTAAAAAAGGTTTGGACGAGTTCCTGGAGGAAAGGTCCATAAACCATTATTAAGAAGGGACCCAGGATATCAATGTTTGACCCAGTACAAGCACTGTGGAACCTGTGTCTTTTGCGGAAACTGCTAGATACGTATGACCTAGATTGGCCACTGTTGGAAACAGGATACTGGGCTTGATCGACCTTGGTCTGACCCAGTATGGCTTATCTTATGTTCTTATGTGTTGTACTGTTGCAGACCTGAATTACTTATCTTTCTTTGCCTTCTCTGTTCAGCACTCATTGAGGATGATATATCAGCCTATGGAAGTCACCATAGCAATGGCCCTAAACAGTGTTGGGCCTTTGTGAAATATGTGAATGTTTCCTACAGTGACTGCAAGGAAATGTTAGTGAGAAGTCATCTAACTGTGGATTTTCTGTATGAAAATTAACTTGTGCAGAACTAATGAGCTGATCCACCTGATTTGTCAGGTTTATGATTCGGCTAAGTTTTGTGAATAGATTCAGAAAACTACACCTGCGCTATTTTCCCCAAATTTGAAAATGAATGCCATTTGGTTTATTTGTGCACACCATCCACTTTGTGGTTCCATTCAAATAATAGAATAACAGCGTCATTGTTTGTGAGGTCATTAAAAAATATTAACTGGTTCAACACAGCATTGTATTTCCACATATATTCGGAACCCCCGCATCCCTCCAATTTGGAGTAATTTTATAAAGGATTTCCTGCTTGTAATGCATGTTTTTTTACCTGTGGAAAATGGTTGTTATAAAATGAAGCATGTAAGAATTATGAACGCACAAGACTGCACTTACATGTGGAGGCCTTCCTGGACTGTAGTTTGGCCAGAGTTGTGGTGTATGCATGCATTTTATAAAATACACGTCTATGGGCCCGATATTCTTTTGGGCAGGCTACGTGCCACTATGACGCATAGCCATGCCCGCCAGCACTTAACCGCCAATTTCAATGCCGGGGTCATATGTGGCCCCAGCATTGAGAATCCGGGGGATCGCCGTTCATGCTGGAAGCCGCATTAGGGAACTGGGCAGCAGAGAAATTGCATGCTGCCTGGTTAACTCCCGTGCCAAAAGATAGGCGAGGGTTTTCCTCGCCTATCTTTTCAGCGCAGATCGCTAACTGGGCAGCGTGCAATATCGCTGCTGCCCGGTTATTGCTTGTTGCCGCCTCCCCTCTGCCCTGGAACATCCCCCACACGCCCCAATGGTAACCAGATAGCAGCGGGGCGCATAGGGGAATTAGAAGGGGATATTCAACGGCACTAACTATGTAATATCCTGATTTAAGGCATTTACATGGTTTACTGGACTGTAAGCCGTGTAAATGCCTTTTGAATATTGGGCCCTACATGTATAGGGTACAAGCACAGATTTCCACCTTCTTTGGAACAGGTGTAAATTTATGTGAGAGAATTTGTGCACTGCTGGGGATCATTCTAGAAGCCCATTGTATACAGGTACAAAGACACCCATGCTACCTATAAATCAGGTGCCTTTTTGACCTTTTTAATAGATGTCTCGCTATGAAATAACCACTTTACACATTCTTTCTTAGACATCTGGCAAAGTGGATCTTTGGTCTTGAAAATATATACCTCAATAAAGCGCTCTACTGGGTAGCATGGGGTTCAGCCTGCGACAAGTGCGTTGCGGTAAAAACTACCAAATGCCGGAAATGCGGCCAGGCTAAAACCCACACACAACCTGAGTAGTGTGGGTTGGGGCAGAGAGTGAGCGGTTCTTGGGCAGAGCTTCTACGTCGTGGGAAGGCAAGCATCAGGGCTTTTTTTGAGGGGGTAGGAGGTAGTACGGTGTACCGGCACCCTTTCCTTGCCTGCTAAAATTGAGCCATGGTCTTCATGAAAGAGCCCTTCAGGTGAGTACTGGTGGTTTTTTTTCTAGGAAAAATGCGCTGGCAAGTATTATTGGCACATACTCCCCGTTGATGTGGCACGTAGCACAGATGCAATTTAAGCGCACCCACACTGACCGCGCCAAAGGTAGCGTGATACCCAGGCTAGTAACATGGGGACATGCCAGACGTGCCTCCATTTACTAGCATGACTTGAGCATCACCCCCATGCTCCTTTTCAGTGCCGTTCATGAGCTAAAGACGTGCCTCTTAGTAAACATGCTTCTAAGCCTTGAACGTTTAAGATACTGGCAATCTTTGTGCTGTTTTTGCTGCTGAGGAGTAACATGGATAGCCTTCGAAAGCACTTTTATTAGTGAATAGAGCTGTGCAAGCAAGATCATTTTGATTTTGTTTTGTTTCCTTTTGGTGCACACTATTTTGTTTACTGTGCATTAAAAATTTTAGCATGCACCAAAGTTCATAAAATGGCACGAAAAACCATGTCCCTTATTATAGGAGACTCCACAAAGAAATCAATCGTAATAGGAATTTCACCTTAACCCATACTTTTTACACAAAACAAAGATGTCAAACATTGTTATTTCTCGCGTTATAGATGTCTGTCCTCAGAAGCCTCAAACCTACAATTCAGAATGTGAGCCTTGTTTTTTCATTTGAATTCCTGCTTGCGGGACGTATGCCAAGGAGAGGGTGGGGAATGATGCAACATACTGTATTTCCCAATACCAGAAAGCTTTTAAGAAGGGAAGTGAAGCCCTCTTTATCTCCTATACAAATGCACCAATCAGGGTCAGGGAAATTTTAGCAGGGGATGGTGGAGAAAAGGGCAACATTCTTTGGCAAATGTTGGCCTCTGTGATGTAATCCCCAAGAGAAACATCTTATTGCTGTATGCGCAATATTAATTCCTGAGCTTCAGAGTTAGGATCTGATTCAAAAAGGCTTTTTATCAACAAACTGAGACCTAAATATTGAGTTTCGAGCTGTAGAAACCTTCTAGTTAGGGTGCCTGGAGACTTCATGGTACTTTTGTGAAACAGGTTATTACAGGCTGTAAGCTCTGGAAATAAACTTGACATAGGAGCCATGAACCGAAAGGCGGAAGTGAAACTGAGCCTCTTAAACTTTTTCACAGTTCTCCGAGTCCTGTATTAGCTGCAATACGATCCCTTGCTCTCTGTGTTGATAGGATGGGCCTGGACTTCCTCTAGCCAGAGCTGCAGAAGAGTAGTAGAGTCAATGTTGTGGTTACCCGTCAGTTACAACACACATTTGGTTTTGTTTTGTTTTTTTTAAAAAACTTCTTTTCAAATCTTCACCCTTGCTTGGATCAGGTTGCATCTGCTTGTACATGAAACAGTCTACTCCCTACTTAAAGAACACACAGCCTAATTTTAACGTTTCATTGGTGGGCTGCAATGCAGTTAATCATATTAAAATGTCAGAATTAAAAATTCAACTATAAAACATACAAAGATAAACTGGAAGTTAAAAGCTAAGTAGCCAAGACCATCAATTATCTGATCTGATTTTAAATGAGCCAAACCAGGCCTGACCACAAAATTAGCTAAGCTGAGAGCTCTCTTTCTCTCTGCAGGAGGATTCACTATTTCAGAGGGACAGATTAGGTACTTATAATTTCTATTTTGAATTACATATAGTGCTAGACATAAGTTTAGGAGGTTAAAAACAACTATAACTAAAATATTTGCTTTTAGATTTCAGGAGCAGCAGGCATCAGGAGCAGGGCTCGCTCTGCTGCTAGTTTCAGCCTGGGTGAGAATGTCGATTGCAGCACCCAGTCCCCCACTGGCCATGTCTCTTCCAGAGGTAAGGGGCCTTCTTTTAAGTGCGTCCACCAACTTCTTTTCCTGAGGGTAGTAGTGACAGCCTGGACGGGTCAGGAGCAGGAGTGGCACAGCAGGAGAGGTTGTGAGCTATTTTGTGGTGAACCACCTTATACTGACAACAAGCCGGAATCCTGAGATTCATGTGGGGCAGGGGGGAGAGGATTTCCTCATTCATGTATGCTCTTGCTCTCTTATCTCCTCCATCCCTGGTGCCAGACCTAGCTTAGAGTTCCCAGCAGCACTTTTTGTTGCGTGACAGCCTGGGACATCACTCTGCTCACTCCACCCTTAATCCAGCCTTATCAGGAGCACATAAATGTAATCACCTATCTAGTACTGCTTGAAGGTCCTGATACAAATACTATCAAAGCACACATTCTCTGTACAGCTCGACTACTGACTCAACAATAGGCTTATACACCCCTGTAGAAGGATGGAACTACTCCCAAAAACAAAGCTATAAAGCATGGTATAAGCACAGAGGATCCCAAATGATGAAGTAGAATGTGGAAAGTCAAAGATCAGCTGGAGCTTTTCAGGTGGCACTGGGAGTGAGGCTGGGAAGACTAGAGAGGCTTAACGGCCTTATCTGATGTCATATTCTATCACAGTAGGATGAGTGGGATTCCTGGGTTGCAATATTGCGGTCAATCCTCCCTTCGCTCCCTCAAGGACAGAGACAAGAGGATGGAGACAAAA
Organism: Ichthyophis bannanicus; assembly: GCA_033557465.1. Taxonomy (NCBI): domain Eukaryota; kingdom Metazoa; phylum Chordata; class Amphibia; order Gymnophiona; family Ichthyophiidae; genus Ichthyophis; species Ichthyophis bannanicus. The sequence continues at coordinate 66,238,749 of CM066050.1, read as the reverse complement.
CAAAAGGCAGAGATAGGAAGCATGACCTAGAGATACTGCAAGTCGTGGGTTAGCTGGACTGATTCTGGCAGGTTGCAGCACTCTAGAGGCCCATTGAGTCAGTACCTACAAGTTGGTGGTGGCAGGTATTGTCCAGCAAGGCCATGGGGACCTAGGAAGTCAGATGTTTGGGGAACAGCCTCAACAGAGTTTTTGTAGCTGGCTTATAATCACTGGTGGTAAGGCAGAGGGGTATGGCTACTAGAGGATGCTTGGGTTTTGCAGGTATCAAACATTAAAGGTTGATACCAATGCAGGGTACATGCAAAAATCATGAGCTATCTGTTGGGGATGTGTACTTAACACCACCCACTGAGACTTTGTGAAGTGCACCTGTGCCATCTGCAACATTGACGGTGAATGCTCACTGTTAATGCCTATGCTAACCACAATGTGCAGACACCCCAGTACTCTGCCCCGACCCTCCCATTTCACTCCCTTTTGTGAGCTAAATAGATCATTTGTATAGTGCTACAAGGTGTACATAGCGCTGTACAGAGACATATAAGAGACAGTCCCTTCTCATAAGAGCCTACAGTCTAATCAAGATAGACAACACAACAAGTGGGGACTAGGATATGTCTAGGGGAACGGTAGGGAAACACATAGGAGGTGAACAGGAGACTAGGGGGATCAGGATCCAAAAGCAGTCTCAAAGAAGTGAGTTTTTAGCTTGGATTTGAACAGGGCCACCGATGGAGCCTGATATACCAACTCAGGGAGTTTGTTCCAGGCATAAGGAGCAGCAAGGTAAAAAGATTGAAGTCTAGAGTTGGCAGTGGAAGAAAAGGGCACAGATAGACGGGATCTGCCAGAAGAGCGGAGTTCCCAAGGAGAGGTGTAGGGAGAGATAAGAGAGGAATGGTAATGAGGAGCAGCCGAATGAAGGCATTATAGGTTAGTAGTAGAAGTTTGAACTGGGTGCAGAAATGGACAGGGAGCCAATGAAGTGACTTGAGAAGAGGGGTGACATGAGCATAACAACACTGGCAGAAAATTAGTCGTGTGGCTGAGTTTTGAACAGATTGAAGTGGGGAGAGGATTCAGAGGAAGACCAGTGAAGAGGAGGTGCAATAGTCTAGAAAGGAGGTGACAAGAGAATGGATGAAGGTCTTACTAGTGTGTTCAGAAAGGAAGGGACAAATTTTGCCAATGTTATAGAGAAAGAAGTGACAGGTTTTAGCTATCTGTTGGATGTGTGTGGAGAAGACGAGGGAGTAGTCAAAGATGATCACAAGGTTGTGAGCTAAGGAAACAGGGAGAAGAGTGTTATCCACAGAAATAGAGAAAGGAGGAAGGGGAGATGTGGGCTTAGGGGGAAAGATAAGGAGCTCAGTTTTGGCCATGTTCAGTTTCAGATGGCAGTGAGACATCCAGGTACTAAAGTCAGATAGGCAGAGATCCAGTCCTGGATACCTGGAGAGATTTTAGGTGCAGATAGGTAGATCTGGGAGTCATCAGCGTAGAGATGGTACTGAAAATCATGGGAAGAGATTTGTGGGAGAGAGAAATGGAGAGGTCCCAAGACAGAGCCTGGGATACACAATCTGAAAGCAGGATATAGCAGCAGAGGAGGATCTACTAGAATATATACTAAGAGTGTGGTGGGAGAGATAGGAAGAAAACCAGGACAGGACACAACCCCTAAATCCAAGTGAGGACAAGGTATCGAGGAGAAGGAGGTCAACAGTGTCAAAAGCAGCAGAAACGTCTAAAAGAATAAGGATCAAGTAAAAGCCCTTGGATTTGGCAAGGAAGAAGTCATTGGAAACTTTGGCAAGAGCCATCTCAATAGAATGTAGAGTGTGAAAGCCAGATTGCAGTGGATCCAGAAGGGACTGATAGGAGAGAAAGTCAAGACAGTGGTGGTGAACCTCACATTCAAGTAGTTTAGAAATAAAGGGGAGGAGAGAGGTGGGTCGATAATTAGAAGGACAGGGAGGATTAAGGAATGCTTTCTTGAGGAGAGGTATAATCACAGCACGCTTGAAGGCTGCAGGGAGAGTTGTAGTAGAAAGCGATAGATTGAGGATATGACAGTGGAGGGAAAACAGTGGAGGAGATGGAGGTTATGAGATCAGAGGTGGTGATGAGATCAGAGGGGCAGGTAGTAAGTTTAGAGGAGGAGAGAAGGTGTGTGGTTTCTTTCTCAGTAATCTTAGAAAAGGAGAAGAGGGTGACAGAGATTGAGGGAAGGATTTGGGAGTGAAGAGGGGGAAGGGGGCTTGGAGATGACCCCGGGGGGGGGGGGGACTCAAGAGTAATCTTGTGGACTTTGTTGTGTAAGTAGGCAATGTCTGGGCAGAAAGGGAAGGAGGCGGAGGCACTTTGAGGAGAGAGTTGAGAGTTGTAAAAAGATGCTGAGGGTCAGAGGCAAGAGAGTTAGTTAGATGGACATAATACTCTTGCTTGGTGAGTGCTATGGCAGACTGGAAGGAGGTAAGCATAGTAACATGATCACATCACTCCAATCCTAAGAGAACTTTACATCCTTCCTCTCGAAGCAAGGATTAAATACAAATCTATCCTACTCATCCACAAAGCCCTCCATCAAACGCAGACTTCCCAACTCCGGACTCTACTACCCCAGCCTACCTCCAACAGACCAACCCATCAGAGCACCAGCAACACACTCCCCATCACCCACAAACGAACTAAGTTCAATCAACAGACTTGCAACAGGGCATTCGAACTGTACGCACCCTCCCTGTGGAACTCCCTCCTGAACCCGATCCGAAGCAACAGAGACCTCACCACATTCTGGAAACAACTAAAAACCATCCTATTCCAAGAATATCTTGGACCAGAAAAAGACTTTTCTCACTGACTGCACTTCCAGCCCCCCTGACCTACCCTCTCCACCGCCAACTAAGAGACTAACGTCCTCTGTCGAATTTGTTACTTTCTGTTCGAATCATCAATGTTGGCCCTCTTGGTGATGGCCCCCCTTTTTTTCTGTCGACTTGATTACGTCCCCCCCCCTTTTTTGTTAAATCGCTTTGACCGGGTGAAAAGCGGGATATAAATGTAGCTAAATAAATAAATAAAATAAATAAACATAGTAACATAGTAAATGACGGCAGATAAAGACCAGTATGGTCCATCTAGTCTGCCCAGTAAGATGGCAAGAGTAGGTGCACCTGCCGCTCCATGCAGGCCACCCCTCCCCATGTCTTTGTTTAAGGGGTGAACCCACTATTCCATGTAGGACACCCCTGTATGTTGAGAAATTAGTTAGCTATGTTTATTTTGATTTTATCCTGTTGCTGTAAAGGGATCCACTGTGTCTGTCCCATGCGATTTTGAATTCTGTCACTGTATTTGCCCCCAACACTTCTATAGGGAGGGCATTCCAAGCATCCACCACCCTTTCAGTGAAAAAGTATTTCCTGACATTGCCTTTCAATTTACCCCCTTGCAGCTTCATGTTATGCCCTCTAGTTTTACAGCTTGCCCGTCTTTGGAAGAGGTTTGTTTGTTCATTATTTCTCTTTAAGTATTTAAAGGTCTGAATCATATCTCCTCTGTCCCTCCTCTCCTCCAGAGTGTACATACTTAGGTCTTCTAGTCTCTTCTCATAAGGCTTCTGATGCAGGCTCCAAATCATTTTGGTTGCCTTCCTCTGAACAGTTTCCAGTCTTTTTACATCCTTTGCAAGATTTGGTCTCCAAAACTGAACACAGTATTCCAAGTGAGGCCTCACCAGTGACTTGTACAGTGGCATTAGTACCTCTTCCTTTCTGCTGGTAATTCCTCTTTGTATGCAACCCAACATCTTCCTGGCTTTTGCCACTGCCTTGTCGCACTGTTTTGCCACCTTGAGATCCGCAGAAATAATCACACCAAGGTCCTTCTCCTGGTCCGTGCACACCAACCTCTCACCCCCTATCGTGTACATTTCCCCTGGATTTCTGTTTCCCAAGTGCATGACACTGCACTTCTTCGCATTAAATCTTAACTGCCAAGCATTAGACCATTCTTCCAGCTTTTGCAGATCTTTCCTCATGTAATCCACTCCCTCAGGGGACTCCACTCTGTTGCAAATTTCTGTGTCATCTGCAAAAAGACAGACTTTTCCATGCAGTCCTTCAGTAATATCACTCACAAATACATTGAACAGTGCTGGGCCCAGGACTGAACCCTGGGGCACCCCGCTAATCACCCTCCTTTCATCCGAGTGAGCTCCATTTACCATCAACTTCTGTCATCTGTCAGTCAACCAATTTCTGATCCAGTTCACCACCTTGGGACCCATCCCCAAACTACTGAGTTTATTGATAAGCCTCCTATGAGGAACAGTATCAAAGGCTTTGCTGAAATCCAGGTAGATGACATCCATCGCATGCCCCTGATCTAGTTCTCTGGTCACCCAGTCAAAAAACTCAATCAGATTTGTTTGGCAAGATTGTCCTTTGGTAAAACCATGTTGCCTTAGATCATGCAGCCTGCTGGTTTTGAGAGAGTTCACTATTCGCTCTTTCAGAAGCACCTCCATTACTTTTCCCACCACCGAAGTAAGGCTCACGGGCCTGTAGTTTGTCACTTCTTCCCTGTCACCACTTTTGTGAAGACGTACCACATCCGCACTTCTCCAGTCCAGAGGAACTACTCCTGTTTCCAAGGATCTGTTGAAAACATCCTTAAAGGCCCTGCAAGAGCCTCTCTGAGCTCTTTCAGTATCCTGGGATGTATCCCATCCGGTCCCATGGCCTTGTCCACTTTCAGTTTTGCAAGTTGTTCTAACACCTCATCTTCTGTGAATGGTGTGGTATCTACTTCATTCCCATTTTTATATTTGGGAGTCACAGACGGCCCATCTCCAGGATTTTCTTTAGTAAACACAGAGCAGAAGTATTTGTTTAGCAATTTTGCTTTTTCAATGTCACTTTCCACAAATCCGTTCCCAGCACGTCTGAGTCCTGCAATTCCATCTCTGATTTTCCTCCTCTCCCGAATATACCTGAAGAAAGATTTGTCACCACACTTCACATCTTTAGCCATCTTTTCCTCTGCCTTTGATTTTGCTTTCCTTGTTTCACTTTTTGTCTCTTTTAGTTTGATCCTGTATTCCTTACTGTGTTCCTCTGTTTGCAAGCTTTTGAATTTTGTGAAAGCTTTGTTTTTTGCCTTTCTTTGAGTAGCCACTTCTTTGGAGAACCAAATAGGTTTCCTTCTCCTCTTGTTTTTATTTACTTTCCTTACAAATTTATCTGTTGCCCCTTTTATTGCCACCTTTAGTTTAGCCCATTGCAATTCCACTCCCCTTATCCTCTCCCACCCTGCCAACTCCTCCTTCAGGTACTTGGCCATTTTACTGAAGTCAGTGTTTTGAAGTTTAGGACTTTGAGCTTGCTATGATTGGACTGCACCTTGGCTTTTATCACAAACCACACCGTGTGATGATCGCTGCTGCTCACAGGGGCACCCACCCAGACATTTGTTATGCTATCACCATTGGTGAGCACTAAATCCAGCATTGAGCTCTCCCTGGTTGGTTCTATCACCATTTGTTTAAGTGACGCATCTTGGAAAGCACCCACAATTTTTTTGCTTCTTGCCAGATTACTCCAAATCCACATCGGGTAGATTAAAGTCACCCAATATGATCTCTTCCCCCTTTGTGACTATCTTGGCAATGTTGTTGTTGTTGTTAAGTGCCGTCGAGTCGGAGTCGACTCATGGTGACCCTCTGGATAGCTATCCTAAATTGTGTACGGTCTTCAGTCAGGCAGCTCATTGTTGACAGACTGGTACCCGTAGCTGCTGTTATTGTATCGATCCATCTCATTGCTGGCCTTCCTCTTTTGCGTTTACCTTCTATCGTGCCAAGCATGATGTCTTTCTCTAATGATCTCTCTCTTCGCATGATGTGCCCAAAGTATGAAAGTCGAAGTCTTGTCATCTGAGCTTCTAAAGAAAGCTTAGGTTTGATCTCCTCTAGTACCGACTGGTTTGTTCTTCGGGCAGTCCATGGTATACATAGTATTCGCCGCCAGCACCATAATTCAAAGGCATCGATTTTCTTCCTGTCTATCTTTTTCACTGTCCAGCTTTCACATCCATATGATGTTATTGAAAATACCATGGCTTGAACAAGTCAAATCTTTGTATGGAGAGAGACATCTCTGCTCTTGAGAATCTTATCTAGGTCTTTCATAGTCATTCTGCCAAGAGCAATGCGTCGTCTGATTTCTTGACTGCTTGTTGCTTCTTTATTGATAATTGATCCAAGTAGGTTAAAGTTGTTCACGATTTCAATTTCTTCTCCTTCAACGATGAACCTGTTGATTATGCCAGTTGTCATGATCTTTGTCTTCTTTACATTAAGGTGCAGGCCCATTTTGAGACTATGTTCTTTGATTGTGAGAAGCAAATGTTTCAGATCATCTTCACTTTCAGCCAGTAATGTGGTATCATCAGCATAGCGAAGGTTGTTGATGAGTCTTCCACCAATCTTCACACCTCTGTTGTCTTCATACAATCCTGCTTCTCTGATGATTTGTTCTGCATATAAATTAAACAGGTAGGGGGAAAGTATGCAGCCTTGTCTTACACCTTTGCTTATTTTAAACCATTCTGTTTCTCCTTGTTCCGTTCGAACTGCTGCTTCTTGATCAATGTACAGATTGCACAAGAGTACGATCAGGTGTTCTGATATACCCATGCTTCTTAATGTGGCCCAGAGTTTCTCATGGTTTACACAGTCAAAAGCCTTGACATAGTTGATAAAGCACAAATAGATATCCTTTTGGTATTCTTTAGTCTTTTCAAGGATCAATCTCACATCCGCAATGATGTCTCTCGTTCCTCGCCCTTTCCTGAACCCTGCTTGCACTTCAGCTAGTTCTTGTTCCAGGTATGGTTATAGTCTCTTTTGAATAATCTTCAGTAGAATCTTACTGGCATGTGGGATCAGAGCGATTGTGCGATAATTTCCACAGTCAGTTGGATCACCTTTCTTTAGTATTGGTATAAACACAGATCTTTTCCAGTCAGTTGGCCATGATGTCGTCTTCCATATTTCTTGGCAGAGCCTTGTAAGTACGGTAACAGCTGCATCAGATTGCTGTAATACCTCTATGGGAATGCTATCAATGCCTGGTGGTTTGTTCTTTGATATGGCTTTCAATGCTGCTTCAACTTCTTTCATCACCAATGGTTCCCGATCATAAGGTAAAGGTTGAAACAGCTGTTGGTCCACTTGATATTTATCATATAAAAACTCTGTATATTCCTTCCACCTTTTCTTGATCTTCTCAGCATCATTCAACATAGAAACTTGGCAATATATATAATCAATTCATTATCTATTTCTTCGATTTGAGTCGGAGGTCTGTAGACTACAGCAATATGGACGACAGTGCCATCTTCTCTTTCCAACACAATCCAGAGCGCTTCTTCTTTTCCCCATGCCCCCTGCATTTCAGTAGCTTTAATATTGCTTTTGACATATAAGGCTACTCCTCCTCCTTTTCCTCTGTCTCTTCTGAATAGATTATAGCCATCTATGGCTATATCCCATTCATGCAATTCATTAAACCATGTTTCTGTAATGGCCACAATGTCCAAGTCCATTTCCACCATTAGGGCTTCCAGGTCAGGAACTTTGTTGGCTAAGCTTCGAGCGTTTGTGCTCATTGCTTTCCAGCATTTAACTGGCTTGCATGTATTTTGCATTGATTTTGTTCTGCTCACTTCTTCCCACTTGTCATTGATGTGTGGTTTAAAAGTGTGGCTGTTTCTGATGTTGTTCTGCATTTGCCAGGAGTGACGTCCTGAACTAGTCCTCTCCATCCGTCACCCCCTTTTTCTAGTTTAAATGCATATCCACATACTGTCTGAATTTTTCACTTAGGATTCTTTTCCCTGCGACAGAGAGATGTAGTCCATCAGCACAGTATAGTCTCTTGTTGGTCCATCTGTTTCCTCAGTCGCGAATAAAACTGAATTCTTCTCATTTGCACCAGGTCTGGAGCCATGTATTAAAGTTGTTTATGCGATGCAGCCTTTTTGCCCCTTTACCATGAACAGGTAGAACTTCTGAGAATGCAACAGTGTTAACAATGGGCTTGAGTTTCTCTCCCAGAGTCTAGAAGTCCCTTTGAACTGCAGAGGCACTGTTTCTAGCCAGGTCGTTTGTACCCAGGTGGATGACAACATCAATTTTGGAGTGCTCACTTTCTGCGCTAAGTACATCAACAATTTGGTTTGTATTCCTGCTGGCTGAAGAGCCTGGGAGGCATTTGACTACCTTCTCTCCTTTGAACTGTGTTCCCAAGTTGGTGCCTCTGATGATGGAATCTCCAAGTAGTAGTAGTTTTCTGTTTAGTGAGTTTTTCTTCATATTTGGTGCTTTAGCAGGAGATTGGGCATTGACTGATTCATTTAAGGGCCCTTCAGTTTCCATGGGTTGGTGATCCTCATTAACCAAAGCAGAGAAGGCATTATGCAGGGATATCTCCTGATGTATAGGATGTCTCTGCGTTATAGGTCACAATCTACCCGAGTCCACTGTGATCCATTTGCTCCTGGGATGTTTGATTCTGTGTGGGAGCGGTGGTGGACTTTGTTCTATTTGTATCCTAGAAGGGATGTGTTTCATTGCAGCTAGTTCTTCCCTTAGTAGAGTCAATTCTTTATGCATGGCAGATGACTTGAGGCACATAGGACAAGCTCTTAGGTTCCAAATGAGTTGTCTCAGAATGAAAGCACCACAGCTATTGCACTGAATACACGACATGCTGATTAAGCAGTCCTAGAAGGAGAAGAAGACAAGGTGGGCTTAAATCCAAATTAAAAAGGATAGATGGTAACATATGTGACCACAATATAAGCAATGCAGCCCTGGGGTGGGTGGGGTGAGGGGTAGGGTGGGCGGGAACCTAAGTGTCCCTGGCCAGTAGGCCTTACATGAACAGTGGGCACACTCAGATATCTGATTTAAGGGCTACACAAGGAATGTAGGCATCAGAATATTCCCAAAAGGTAATGTATAACCAACAGCTAAATTCTATATTAGCAACAGGCAAAAGATAGAAAGCTGAAAGCTTAGCTGTGTGCAGGCTCTGGAAGCTGTGAAGACTGGAATGGACCAGGTACGTTTGGCAGGCTGTAAGATAATCTAATTAGCCCCTCCCTGGGAGCAGGTTTGCAACAGAAAATTCAAACAATGGAAGCAGAAATAGTCAAAAAGAAAATTCAACAATGGAAGCAGAAATAGTCAAACTGAAATGTAGGAAGTCCGCAAGGGTGCAGGATTTGAGCCAAAGGCATTCAGTTGAGCAGTCACAGGAATGTATGTAGCGGTATTTAGAGGACAGCCAGGGCTGAGGTACAATACGCCTCACAGGACGTGAAGTGGGAGGAGCAAGAGCATCCAGAGTAGAGGAGAGAACAGTGTTATAGGAAACGTTGAATTAACCCTGCAATGTCTGTTTAGCAGGTGTGCTGTTATTGTGGGCCATTAGCGTATGTTTAATCCCTTGTTAACAGCTAGCGTAGCTTAGCAAACATACTCTATATTTGTGGAGGGTGGGGTGCAATAGGGGAGCTGGTTGTTGGATTAAATAGTGTCATCTGTACAGGATGGGTAAGAAGTAATAATGACATAAACAAAAACTACCTGGTAATGAAGTAATATTGTACAAGTAGTCAAGCGTCTGCAGCTGGCATATATCTATAGGGTGTAGACAGGACCAACTGGATGGGGGCAGAAAGAAGGGAAGGGGTTTGGGGTTTAGCACCCTTCTCTTCAGTAGTAGCTCAAGGTGAGTTATTTTGGGCACAGTAAGTACTTTCCTGTCCCCCAGAGGGATTACACTCTAAGTCTGTACCCAAGGCAATGGAAGTGACTTGTCCAAAGCCATAGAAAACCTCAGTGGGATTTGAAGTTGGTTTTCTTGGCTCTCAGCCCACTGTTCTATCTATTCAGCTGCTCCTCCATTTCTTTATCTGCTGTTATCTACATATTTAGAGAGTTTCTTCTTACCTGCTAAGAATACACCTGGAAGAATGGTTTCATATAGGGGGTACCTACGTGAAAAGTCCGAAAAGGTGACTGTTTTACCAAGGCAATAGAGGCACCTACATGCATTTACCACGCAGGCTTCCAAAACAATCCTTAATATGTGTAGATTCTTGTGTACAAATGTACCCCTGCTCCTGAGAAGGCGAAAATGTGTGCGTGTGCTCTATGAATGCATATGCTTATTTCATAAACTATGTTTGCACATCACAGCTGTACTCAGACCCTGCCCCGGAGTTAGCCTACTATTATTACTACTACTATTTAGCACTTATATAGCGCCACGCACGCAGCGCTGTACAGTCAAACATACAAGAGACAGTCTCTGCTCGTCAGAGTCTTGCTCATCAGAGCTTACAATTTAGTCGCAACAATACAGGCGTAAGTCAAATCAGTTACAATTCAGCTATACAAGAAGCTTGCTGCGGAGGTTTGCTGCGGAAGCAAAAACGCGAAATAAAGATTTTTTCAAGTACATTCATAGCAAAAAACCTGTGAGAGAGTCAGTTGGTCCATTAGATGATAGAGGAGTTAACAGGGCACTAAGAGGCGACAAGGCAATAGCGGAGAGACTGAATGAATTCTTTGCTTCAGTCTTTACTGAGGAAGATGTAGGGATGTTACCCATGACTGAAGTGGTATTTAAAGGTGTGGAAGAATTGAAGGAAATAGCGATACATCGGGAAGATGTATTACAATGGACCAGGTACGTTTGGCAGGCTGTAAGATAATCTAATTAGCCCCTCCCTGGGAGCAGGTTTGCAACAGAAAATTCAAACAATGGAAGCAGAAATAGTCAAAAAGAAAATTCAACAATGGAAGCAGAAATAGTCAAACTGAAATGTAGGAAGTCCGCAAGGGTGCAGGATTTGAGCCAAAGGCATTCAGTTGAGCAGTCACAGGAATGTATGTAGCGGTATTTAGAGGACAGCCAGGGCTGAGGTACAGTACGCCTCACAGGACGTGAAGTGGGAGGAGCAAGAGCATCCAGAGTAGAGGAGAGAACAGTGTTATAGGAAACGTTGAATTAACCCTGCAATGTCTGTTTAGCAGGTTGCTGTTATTGTGGGCCATTAGCGTATGTTTAATCCCTTGTTAACAGCTAGCGTAGCTTTAGCAAACATACTCTATATTTGTGGAGGGTGGGGGTGCAATAGGGGAGCTGGTTGTTGGATTAAATAGTGTCATCTGTACAGGATGGGTAAGAAGTAATAATGACATAAACAAAAACTACCTGTAATGAAGTAATATTGTACAAGTAGTCAAGCGGTCTGCAGCTGGCATATATCTATAGGGTGTAGACAGGACCAACTGGATGGGGGCAGAAAGAAGGGAAGGGGTTTGGGGTTTAGCACCCTTCTCTTCAGTAGTAGCTCAAGGTGAGTTATTTTGGGCACAGTAAGTACTTTCCTGTCCCCCAGAGGGATTACACTCTAAGTCTGTACCCAAGGCAATGGAAGTGACTTGTCCAAAGCCATAGAAAACCTCAGTGGGATTTGAAGTTGGTTTTCTTGGCTCTCAGCCCACTGTTCTATCTATTCAGCTGCTCCTCCATTTCTTTATCTGCTGTTATCTACATATTTAGAGAGTTTCTTCTTACCTGCTAAGAATACACCTGGAAGAATGGTTTCATATAGGGGGTACCTACGTGAAAAGTCCGAAAAGGTGACTGTTTTACCAAGGCAATAGAGGCACCTACATGCATTTACCACGCAGGCTTCCAAACAATCCTTAATATGTGTAGATTCTTGTGTACAAATGTACCCCTGCTCCTGAGAAGGCGAAAATGTGTGCGTGTGCTCTATGAATGCATATGCTTATTTCATAAACTATGTTTGCACATCACAGCTGTACTCAGACCCTGCCCCGGAGTTAGCCTACTATTATTACTACTACTATTTAGCACTTATATAGCGCCACGCACGCAGCGCTGTACAGTCAAACATACAAGAGACAGTCTCTGCTCGTCAGAGTCTTGCTCATCAGAGCGTACAATTTAGTCGCACAATACAGGCGTAAGTCAAATCAGTTACAATTCAGCTATACAAGAAGCTTGCTGCGGAGGTTTGCTGCGGAAGCAAAAACGCGAAATAAAGATTTTTTCAAGTACATTCATAGCAAAAAACCTGTGAGAGAGTCAGTTGGTCCATTAGATGATAGAGGAGTTAACAGGGCACTAAGAGGCGACAAGGCAATAGCGGAGAGACTGAATGAATTCTTTGCTTCAGTCTTTACTGAGGAAGATGTAGGGATGTTACCCATGACTGAAGTGGTATTTAAAGGTGTGGAAGAATTGAAGGAAATAGCGATACATCGGGAAGATGTATTACAATGGACCAGGTACGTTTGGCAGGCTGTAAGATAATCTAATTAGCCCCTCCCTGGGAGCAGGTTTGCAACAGAAAATTCAAACAATGGAAGCAGAAATAGTCAAAAAGAAATTCAACAATGGAAGCAGAAATAGTCAAACTGAAATGTAGGAAGTCCGCAAGGGTGCAGGATTTGAGCCAAAGGCATTCAGTTGAGCAGTCACAGGAATGTATGTAGCGGTATTTAGAGGACAGCCAGGGCTGAGGTACAGTACGCCTCACAGGACGTGAAGTGGGAGGAGCAAGAGCATCCAGAGTAGAGGAGAGAACAGTGTTATAGGAAACGTTGAATTAACCCTGCAATGTCTGTTTAGCAGGTGTGCTGTTATTGTGGGCCATTAGCGTATGTTTAATCCCTTGTTAACAGCTAGCGTAGCTTAGCAAACATACTCTATATTTGTGGAGGGTGGGGGTGCAATAGGGGAGCTGGTTGTTGGATTAAATAGTGTCATCTGTACAGGATGGGTAAGAAGTAATAATGACATAAACAAAAACTACCTGGTAATGAAGTAATATTGTACAAGTAGTCAAGCGTCTGCAGCTGGCATATATCTATAGGGTGTAGACAGGACCAACTGGATGGGGGCAGAAAGAAGGGAAGGGGTTTGGGGTTTAGCACCCTTCTCTTCAGTAGTAGCTCAAGGTGAGTTATTTTGGGCACAGTAAGTACTTTCCTGTCCCCCAGAGGGATTACACTCTAAGTCTGTACCCAAGGCAATGGAAGTGACTTGTCCAAAGCCATAGAAAACCTCAGTGGGATTTGAAGTTGGTTTTCTTGGCTCTCAGCCCACTGTTCTATCTATTCAGCTGCTCCTCCATTTCTTTATCTGCTGTTATCTACATATTTAGAGAGTTTCTTCTTACCTGCTAAGAATACACCTGGAAGAATGGTTTCATATAGGGGGTACCTACGTGAAAAGTCCGAAAAGGTGACTGTTTTACCAAGGCAATAGAGGCACCTACATGCATTTACCACGCAGGCTTCCAAAACAATCCTTAATATGTGTAGATTCTTGTGTACAAATGTACCCCTGCTCCTGAGAAGGCGAAAATGTGTGCGTGTGCTCTATGAATGCATATGCTTATTTCATAAACTATGTTTGCACATCACAGCTGTACTCAGACCCTGCCCCGGAGTTAGCCTACTATTATTACTACTACTATTTAGCACTTATATAGCGCCACGCACGCAGCGCTGTACAGTCAAACATACAAGAGACAGTCTCTGCTCGTCAGAGTCTTGCTCATCAGAGCTTACAATTTAGTCGCAACAATACAGGCGTAAGTCAAATCAGTTACAATTCAGCTATACAAGAAGCTTGCTGCGGAGGTTTGCTGCGGAAGCAAAAACGCGAAATAAAGATTTTTTCAAGTACATTCATAGCAAAAAACCTGTGAGAGAGTCAGTTGGTCCATTAGATGATAGAGGAGTTAACAGGGCACTAAGAGGCGACAAGGCAATAGCGGAGAGACTGAATGAATTCTTTGCTTCAGTCTTTACTGAGGAAGATGTAGGGATGTTACCCATGACTGAAGTGGTATTTAAAGGTGTGGAAGAATTGAAGGAAATAGCGATACATCGGGAAGATGTATTACAATGGACCAGGTACGTTTGGCAGGCTGTAAGATAATCTAATTAGCCCCTCCCTGGGAGCAGGTTTGCAACAGAAAATTCAAACAATGGAAGCAGAAATAGTCAAAAAGAAAATTCAACAATGGAAGCAGAAATAGTCAAACTGAAATGTAGGAAGTCCGCAAGGGTGCAGGATTTGAGCCAAAGGCATTCAGTTATACTGGTCTTTATCTGCCGTCATTTACTGTGTTACTGTGTTACTGTGTTACAACTATTAGCTAAACTGAAGAGTAGCAAATCACCTGGGCCGGATGGTATACATCCAAGGGTGTTGAAAAAAATGAAATGTGAGATTGCAGACCTGCTATTAGTAATCTGTGAATTTTCATTAAAATCATCTGTAATACCTGAAGATTGGAGGATCGCCAATGTAACGCCAATTTTTAAAAAGGGTTCCAGGGGTGATCCGGGAAACTACAGACCGGTGAGCCTCATGTCAGTACCGGGAAAAATGGTAGAAACCATCATAAAGAATAAAATTACTCAGCGTGTAGATAGTCATGGCCAACATGGCTTTAGACAAGGAAGATCTTGTCTTACTAATCTATTATGTTTTTTTGAAAGTGTGAATAAACAGGTGGACAACGGTGAGTCAGTTGATATAGTGTATCTGGACTTTCAGAAAGCCTTTGACAAGGTCCCTCATCAGAGACTTTTGGCAAAACTAAAGAGTCATGGGATAGGAGGCAGTGTACTACTGTGGATCAAGAACTGGTTAAAAGATAGAAAGGAGAGGGTTGGGCTAAATGGCCAATTTTCCCAATGGAGAAACGTGAATAGTGGTGTACCCCAGGGATCTGTGCTGGGTCCGCTGCTTTTTGACATATTCATAAATGACCTGGAAAGTGGAATAACGAGTGAGGTTATGAAATTTGCAGATGACACAAAACTATTTAAAGTTGTTAAAACCCAAGAGGACTGTGGAAAATTGCAAGAGGATCTTGATAAATTGGAAGACTGGGCATCAAAATGGCAGATGAAATTTAATGTGGACAAGTGCAAAGTTATGCACCTAGGGAAGAACAACCCAAACTGTGGTTACACGATGCAAGGTTCCACATTAGGAACCACCATCCAGGAAAAAGATTTAGGCATCATTGTGGAAAGCATGTTAAAACCCTCGACCCAGTGTGCAGTGGCGGCCAAGAGAGCAAATAGAATGCTAGGTATCATAAGGAAAGGAATGGAAAATAAAACAAAAGATATTATAATGCCTCTATATCGTTCCATGGTGAGACCGCACCTTGAATATTGTGTGCAATTCTGGTCGCTGTATCTTATAAAGGATATAGTGTTATTAGAAAAGGTTCAGAGAAGAGCCAACAAAATGGTAAAGGGGATGGAAGGATACTCCTATGAAGAAAGGCTAAAAAGGTTAGGGCTCTTTAACCTGGAAAAGAGACGGCTGAGGGGAGATATGATAGAAGTCTATAAATTAATGAACGGAGTGGAACAGGTAAATGTAGATCGATTGTTTACGTTATCAGAATATAGAAAGACTAGGGGACATGCAATGAAGCTACAGGGTAAACTATTTAAAACTAATAAAAGAAAATATTTCTTCACTCAACGTGTAATCAAACTCTGGAATTTGTTACCGGAGGATGTAGTAAAGGCTGTTAGTGTAGCTGGGTTTAAAAAAGGTTTGGACAAGTTCCTGGAGGAAAGGTCCATAAACCATTATTAAGAAGGGACTCAGGACATCAATGCTTGACCCAGTACAAGCATTGCAGAACCTGTGTCTTTTGGGGAAACTGCTAGGTACGTATGACCTAGATTGGCCACTGTTGGAAACAGGATACTGGGCTTGATGGACCTTGGTCTGACCCAGTATGGCATATCTTATGTTCTTATGAGAATTAATTAATAGGGGTTAGGTTGAGATGAGGATAGAAGACAGGATCTGAATGCGACAGTGAAGAGGTGGGTCTTCAACCTGGATTTGAAGAGGGCCAGGGAGGGTGCCTGACGTTTAGGCAGAGGTAGGCTGTTCCAGGCGTACAGTGCAGCAAGGTGGAAGGAGCAAAGTCGGGAGTTAGCGGTACGAGTGAAAGGCCTAGATAGAAGTAATTTGCCAGCGGAGCGAAGCTTCTGAGAGGGGGCATAGGGAGAGATAAGAGATAAGAGATATTGAGGGGCCAGAGTGGATGCATTTATAGGTCAGTAGGAGAAGTTTGAATTGGATGCGTAATTGGACAGGGAACCAGTGAAGCGACTTGAGAAGAGGAGTAATGTGGGCATGGCGAGGCTGGCGGAAGATTAGTCGAGCCGCGTGATTTTGTATAGATTGAAGGGGAGGGAGATGGCTCACGGGGAGACCAGCAAGGAGCAGATTGCAGTAGTCGAGACGAGAGGAGATTAAGGAGTGGATAAGCGTTTTGGTAGTGTGTTCAGAAAGGAAGGGGCAGATTTTGCTGATGTTGTAGAGAAAGAAGCGGCAGGTCTTAGCTACGAGTTGAATATGTGTGGAGAAGGAGAGAGAGGTGTCAAAGATAACCCCCAGGTTGCGGGCTGAGGGAACAGGAAGGATAGTGGATCCATCCACAGAGACTGAAAAAGAGGGAAGAGGAGGGGAAGAGTTGGGGGGAAAGACAAGGAGTTCAGTCTTGGCCATGTTAAATTTCAATCGGTGATGGGACATCCAGGCAGCGATGTCAGAAAGGCAGGCAGAGATCTTGGTCTGGATTGCTATATGTAGACTATGTAAAAGTAGGTGCACTCTTATGGTGTGCCTAATTTTTACTCGCGCTTACCCATGCATAATCTTATAAGAGATGTTTGTGTACATAAAATATTCTTCAGAAGCTTGATAAAATTACTATCACAGTGCTATAAATACTGTTACCCGGCAGCAGAGAGACACTTCAAGATAAGGAATATTTGAGTCACTTCTGATGAAGTACTGCCATAATGGAGTCTGACTGGATTTTGGATCTGATCCATCTTTCTCCTCACCCTTTGGTGGGCTCCAAGCTGGGAAAGAATATTTGCAGGGAAGCTTTGCCAGCTGCGACGATGGTGTGAAGGGCAGAGGTCTGGACCTCGCTAAGGAGTGGTATGAGTTATAACAGTATACCATAACAAAATGACATGCTTTACTGCATAATATCATTAGCATATGTTTATGTTTACTGATTTCTTTGTGTGGACTTAAAGGTCCACAAATAAAATGTAAGCTGATACTTTTTGATTGCATTACCTTCTTCCATTTCTTGACTAGCTTTCAGGTGAAAATAAATCAGAAGTCAAGGCAAAGAACGGTGCTATCTGAATGCACGAATGATATACAGTGTGGCCCAAAAAAAGTGAGAACATCTCGTAAGTTAAAAGCTTAAATAGTTTACTTATTTACCTCTTTTAGTTATATAACGTCTTTATTTCGACAATTTCCGGTCGCCATCTTTTTTTAAAATTTGTCAGTCGTTTACATCTGTCTTTTTGAATTTTTAAATAACTTATATGCTATGAGATGTTCCCACTTTTTTTGGGCCACCCTGTATATTTAATTGCGTATTCAAGTAACGTAGTTTTTTGCTTTGACTCGATGAACGGTGTCTTACTCCTGAAAGCTAGTTAGAGAAATGTGTTAAGTGAATTAAATAAAGCAGTATTTTCACCTTTTGGTTTGTCTTTATTTTCACATATTTAAGAGCACTTCCACAGCAGCCACATTACTTAATCTTCTGTGTATTTTGCCACTTTTTATGTCTATTATTAAAGAACAAAAATCATGGTGTGACCTTGGCTCATGGCATTCCCGGAGCCGTGTGCTTCATCAATCTAGGTATAAATAAGGAACTCACTCGGTCTGTGCAAATGTTTAGAGTACTTCCCTTTTCCTAGGTACACGAAGGCACATTTTAGATAAGCAAGCGGGAGATCAGAACTGGGACCTTGAAGTCAGGAACTACTTGGTTTCTATTTTAGAACTATTTTAGAAACGACTTTGCTAAATGTGGAGCTGTTTCTAAAATACATAGAAGGAAATGCAGGAAGACACTGGGATTTATAGCCACATATAGTGGACAGAGCCGTTTTACAAATTTACATGTGGAAAAAATCACGGAGGAAACATGGCAACTTACACGTGAAAGGGAGCCATTCTGCAAACTTAAATGTGGAAATGCTAATGCTTAACTACAGAGGATACTATTTTTAACTCATTTCAATTTGGAGGGCAAAATAAAGTAGGGGAATTAAGGAGGATAATCTCCTTAATCTCTCCTCTGCGAGGCTAACAAAAACACAAAGGGGCCAGTATGCACAGGCATTTATATAGCATATAAATGCCGCTCTGTGGGCTATTCAACGGTACTAGTACGGTTAGCGTCGCTGAATATCTGGCTAGCGCTGGAGCATGTCATCACTAACTGAGCACCAGGTTAACGATACATGGTGAACGTCAAGCACAGGAAACTCTGAACTAACCTTCACTGCAGAAACTAACTGGGTAGCGGCTGAATGTCACCACAGCTCAGCTAGCTTCACGGCAAACTGGCAGTATTATTCTCATGTGCACACAATATAAAGGGAGAATAAAGGGGAATTTTAAAATACTGCATCAGAATTTTCTACATTTTTGCAAAGAATTAAAAAAAAAAATTGTGCAGAAGTTTTCCTGGCGCAACATGTGCATTCCCTATTTGAAATGGGAATACACATGTCGATTTTTGCCTCACCTAGACCACTCCCCCAACACCTCCGCTCTAAACTTCAGTGTACCGATGACATCCACATGTAAACTGGATCCTTTCTAAAATGGCCATTTACAGAAGAATGTGGTTTGTGCGTGGAAATGCCTGACTATACAAGTGTAAATTGAGAATAAGGCTTCTAAAATAACCCTCGGAGTAGAGGTGTCTTTTGAAAGGAAAAAAAAACATTTTTGAGAAAGAAAAGAGTTTATGAAATGAATCTTACATACCACCTGCAAAGGACAAATCACAAAGGTCTGTGTGGCAGCTGTTGTAAAAGCAATAGACGGTGCACATTGATTGTACCATGTGACTAATGACTGCGTCCCAGGAGCAGAGGGGGAGTGGGGGGTAAGGTTGTTCCTAATGCTCATTTGCTTCTCTGTTGACATCAATCCTCAGTCCTCTAGACTCCCTCCACATCTGATCCCTGACCTCTCTGAGGATGTAGAATGCTTCTTTACAGAATTGTAGGTTTGAGGTTTATAGTAGTATTTGGTTCCATTCCATATAGACCCCAGACTGTACTCCGATTTAGGATAATTGATTGAATGATGTATCAAATCATTCTAATGGTAGTTTTACTGAGTAGTTTAGATTTATGCTTATACTGGACATAGGAAAGGGAAGACATTGGATTATGGTGAGATAGAGAAGGAAAGATGCTATACTATGAGGGTAGGTGAAGAAGAGAAGGAGAGGTGCTGGACATGAGAAGTAGGAAGAGGAGGTACTGGACATGGGGCATAGGGAATGGATGGAGGAAGATGGGGACGAGGAGAAGAAATCTAGGATATGGGGCAAAGAAGAAGAGAAGGTGAGATGATGGACTATGAGGGGAGGGCGCCTGACTAAAGGTACACCTAAGGAGTCAGATATCCTTGGGCCAGTCCTGAAGAGAAAGTTCTTGTTTTAGAGCTGGGTTGACAAATATTCCCCTGAAGAAGCCAGCTAACTGTGACGCAAGGACCATGTCAGGAACGTGATAACATTTGTTCGATGAGACCATCTGTGTAAGTTATTTAGCAGGGTTTGAAAAGTGTTGTTGAAGATTTCTTTGTGTGACTACCTCACTTGGTCACATAAACATTGACGTCCCTTTCTAAGAGAACAGATTTTTCTCTAATTTCTTCCCAGCAACTTGTTTCTCGATTGAAATCAGCACACTGAACAACCCATGTGTGGTTCCTAAATCTGAAAATGATTCTTCTGGTGACAATTGATAGCATAACAGAGTGATACAGCTTCAAGAAAAAATATCTTCAACTGAGCAGGTAGAGAACAAAGACAGTGTATCACTAAGTTCTTCAGAAGTATCGCCATAGGCTGTAGACGTTGTGGACAATCAGTTTAGCAGAAAGCAATGGCTAAGAAGGCTCTCGACAGTTTCTCTCTTTTTACTTGGCATCGCAATTACTCCAAGATGGTTACTCACAGTCCTTTCAGTAGTCTTATCTGTTCCCAGTTGTACTTCTTTAATTCTTTATCACATCTTTCTGACTCTTCAGAAAAAGACAGAGATCAGTAAAGATATCATTTTCTTAGATATTTATCACCTCTGCCTCTCAGATTAGAAGACAGCACCATTATCTCTTCCCCTGCAAGCTCAGAATAGCTCTCAACCTCACTGATGCTGGGAGTTGGTATCTGCTATCAGAACTTTGTTACAGACACCTCTTCCCCTATTTACCTCCTATTCCTGTAGCATGACTGACTAACCAAGGTGCTTGACATGAAATTGCTCTTCTTGGTCTGTTGAATCTGAAGGAGTTTATTTGAATTTTTTCATCACCATCTGGATGTTTGCATGACATGGAGGCAGGACCAGTGTTAGATATGCAGGGGTCTGGGGCAGAAATGGTGAGGGGGCCCCAAAGCCTGCTTGCAGGCTGTGCCCCCTTCAGATTGGAGAGCAGGCTTCGGGCCCTCTGTAGCATGGGGGCCCAAGACAAATACCCTGTTTGCTACCTCCTATCCCGGCCCTGCATGGAGGGAATTTTTGTCTTCCTTTCGTTGTTTAAATTTAGGCTATGAATAAAAGAATATCATTCTGAATATATGCCATTTATTTAGGTTTCTAGAGGGAAAAGATTTGTAATTGTAGGAAATGTTCAATATCTCTGTAAGGTTCACTGTTGTTGAGTCCGACTTGACTACATAGGGTGAGATTCAACCCTAAATGAAGGAGAACATTGTGGAAACTGATAAAGCAAGAGTAGGAACGGAGAGGAAAAAAATGAGAAAAGCACAGGAGGAACTGAGAGAGGAAAGGCAGGCAGAATAGGAAGAGGAGAGAAGCAGGAGAATGAAATAAAATACACAGTACTGAAAGATAAGAGTCAAAGAAGGAAGGGACAGAACTGAAATGGAAAGGAATGGGACGAAGGACCCCAGAGAGAGAGAGAGAGAGAGAAAGCGAAAAATAACCGAGACAAGATTAGAGAATGAGAGAAGAGAGAGACTCTGGCTGGAAAATCAGGCCAAAGACACCAAGAGCTGGAAACAATTTCATTGGCTGATAGAGAGTACGACTTGACAGATGAGTGCGAATAACCTGGGGAGTAGTTTTGTCCTTGGTTGTCTTGGCTAGATTGTGAGCCGCGCAGAACAGGGACTGTCTCTTATCTGTATCTTTGCAGGGCAGTGAATGTCTAGTACTGTTTGAGAAATGATAAGCTGTTATTAGTGGTAATAGGAGCGTTGACTTATCATTCCTGTTCCTTGAAGTTGCTTTGAGACTAGCAATGGTACTGGTGATATTTATTTTATTTATTTAACTGTT
Organism: Ichthyophis bannanicus; assembly: GCA_033557465.1. NCBI lineage: Eukaryota > Metazoa > Chordata > Amphibia > Gymnophiona > Ichthyophiidae > Ichthyophis > Ichthyophis bannanicus. The sequence goes on along the minus strand of CM066050.1, from coordinate 66,217,208 downwards.
TTTTTATACCGCCTTATCCTTTCGGTCAAAGCGATTTACATTATAACTTAAACTTGGTAATGCACAATAAACAGGGAATTGATAACTTGTATTATTCTGAGGCAATAGAAGGTGAAGTGACTTAACATATCACAGCAGGCAGAAATTTTGGAAGAGGAGACAGACAAGGCCCCAGTCAGGCACACGCTCGGCTGTTCTGTTGTTGCACTTTGCAAACAAAGGTGGTATTCCTTGGATGGATGTTTAGTGGAGCTGTTTCTTGTCTTTGTGCCAGACCATTGACCCGACTGGAGGAATGGGATAATGGTATTTGGTGGCATTTGGGTTGACAGACAGTTTATATAATTTATTTATTTATTTGACAAGTTTTATATCCCGCTTTTTCCTTCAATCAAAGTGGTCATTGGTGCCTTGGTGCACTCACATGGGCTGACACCCGAAATCTATGCCTATGTGTCCTGCTTTTCTGATGTATTGTGGTAACTTGCAGTGTTAGGGTAGATCGGCAAGAACAAATGGTATGGGATGAAGAGAAAACTTGCAAAGGGAAGGTAAAAGAAAAAATGAATGAACAAAGTTTTTAGCGAAGTAGCTTGATATTTTGTAGCAGTATTCCAACGTGCGGTTCTGTGTTATTGCCAGGCTGCTTGATTCAGATTTTGATGCTGGACAGATGCTCATAGTCACATAGTAACATAGTAAATGACGGCAGATAAAGACTAGTATGGTCCATCTAGTCTGCCCAGCAATATGGCAGGAGTAGGTGCACCCCTCCCCATATCTTTGTTTAGGGGTGAACCCACCGCTCCTCCCTCCATCTTGTCTTACTAATTTCAATATCTTTTGTTGCCATTCTGACCAACCTGCCTAAATTGTATCTTTTGACTCCAGGGTCTTTCTCTAGATAGTAAATGGCTTCTCTACTGTTTCACAAGTCAGCCAAGAGTGAAAATCAATCTACTATAGGTGACCTACACTTTGAGCTGTTGCCAATTGTAGGAGAAGACATGATTGCTGGAGGTGCACAGAGCGCTGGGTAAAGGAAGCTATTTTTAACCCATTTTTAAGGCCATGTGGTGAAGGCTGATAAGTGAAGCAGTTGTCATTGCCTGAATGAGATACTGTGTTTGATACGTTCCATGTACACATCCCTCTCTCTCTCTCTCGCTCTTTGTTGTGCCCCATCACTTAATATGGAAACATGGCACTTGCTAAAAATATATTCATAATGAAGAGTTTAGTGACCTTCATGATTAACAGATATTTTCCTTGCTGTGATAAATTGACTTTATATATATATGACACAGATATAGGCTTCAGTTTATAGCCAAGACACTCAGCTTTTTGCAGGAACTACCAGAAGGCCAGGAAGGGCGACTTAAGGAGATAGAGAGTCAAATTTTGTATAGATCAGAAAACAGACATTTAGGTCTGTGTGTACAAAACTGCAGTAGTGTTTTATAACTGCTCACTTGAAAGTGAAACCAACATTCCTGCAAGGCCGCTCGGGGCCCACGCTCCTGCTGGTGACAGAAGGTGCCACAGAGTACTCCCACGCGCTCCACAGGAACCTTGCACGATACCTTTTATAAAATACGTGCTATTGCCACAAATAAGTTGCGTGTAGTTGGTGCGATGCACATCAGAAGAGAATATAAAAAAGGAGTAGAAAAGTGCACGCGCACGTTTCCTCTTCCACCATTTGAAATCTCATACAGGTCTGGGGGGAAGGAGAGTTCGAACAGAGATGTCAAAGCGAGTCTTGGTATGGTAGCAGAGGCTGTGAGAGGCATCTTTAGACAGAAATATACAGAGAGCACCAGTTGTATTTTCAGATGGAGTGTGTGTGTGTGTGTGTGTGTTTGTGTGGTGCAATGGTGGGGTGCTTGTCCTTGGTTGGGATGCGGAGGAGTAGGGGGGGTGCCTTTCTGAGGGTGGAGTGTACTGCTACAGTGCATGTGTATATGTGGTGCAGAGTTGGGAAGCCTCTGTGTGTGTGTGCATGTGGTGTAGAGGGGGTCCTTGTGCATGTGAGTGTGTGTCTGGTATGGAGGTGAGTTGTTGCCTGTGCATATGTGTGTGTGTGTGTGTGTGTGTGCTTGTGTGTGGTGCAGAGGTGGAGTGCTTGTGTGTTTGATGTGGAGGTGAAGTGCCTGCATGTGTGTCTGGTATGGAGGTGAGTTGCCTATCTGTGTGTGTGTGTGTGTGTGTGTGTGTGTGTGTGTGTGGTGTGGGGTACCTGTGTATGTGTTTTGGGGGATGAGGTAGTAAAAGCTGTTAGTATAGCCGGGTTTAAAAAAGGTTTGGATAAATTCCTGGAGGAAATGTCCATAAACCATTATTAAAAGGGACCCAGGATATCACTGCTTGCCCCAATACAAGCATTGTGGAACCTGTGTCTTTTGGGGAAACTGCTAGGTACTTGTGACCTGGATTGGCCACTGTTGGAAACAGAATACTGGGCTTGATGGACCTTAGTCTGACCCAGTATGGCATATCTTATGTTCTTAGGTGTGCCTTTCGGCATGCACACATTGTGCTTTCATCCATTTAGCATCTTACTCTCTTCCTTCTCCCCTCCAACCATTCTCCTGCTGTCTCCCCTCCCCCCACTGTTCCACTTCCCAGACTCTCTCCTCTTCTCCCTCCCACTAACACTCCCATCCCCTGCCTTCCATACTCCCCACCCTCAATCTTTTTTTTTATAAGTCCACCTCCCCTTTAAATTTAAATTGCTGTCTCTAGATCACTTCCCCCCCCCCCCCAAACTTTTTCTGAAACTGCAGATAGGCCCAGAGTCCAGGGCACTCTTCTTTCTTCCTCTGCCTGTGGAGGATGGACTCCCCATGGGCAGACAACTTCCATCCTGGCCATGATCTCTTCCCCTTTTCTCTGCCCACAGGAGATGGAATTGCCCAGGACAGAGAGAAGTGATCTTCACCATGATCGTGGCCCTTCTCTCTGCCTACAGGAGATGGGGTCCTTATGGGCAGAAAACTACAGTTACAAACCCAAAGTAAAGGCACAGAATGGGGGCAACCTGCACATAGCAGCAGTTACAACCCAAGGAATACAAAGTGTGACAAAAAAAGAAACAAGACTGTCCCATAAATGTTTTATTACAAAATCTACAGAGAAATTACGCATTGTTCCCTTCAAAGTAATCCCCCCTGCAGAGTTAATGCACTTCTGCATTCGTTTCTGCCACGTACGGAAGCACTCAGTAAAGTCCTCCTCCTTGAGGTCCCTCAGCTCCCTCGTCACAGTGGCCTTGATCTCTTCTACAGAGGCGAAATGAGTTCCTTTGAGCACAGTCTTCAGCCTGGGGAAGAGTCAGAAGTCACATGGTGCGAGATCTGGGGAATAAGGAGGGTGGTCGAGAGCTGTGATCTGTTTGTTGGCCAAGAACTACCTCACAGTGAGGGCAGTGTGTGCGGGCACATTGTCATGCTATAGCAGCCACAACTTGTCTCTCCACAGAGCCCGCCTGCTGTGCCGAACCCGGTCATGGAGGCGATTGAGGACCTGCTGGTACAAGTGCTGGTTGACTGTCTGACCCTCAGGCACAAACTCATGATGGACCACTCCCTTCTGGTCGAAAAATGTGATCAGCGTGACCTTGATCCTTGATTTGGACATGTGCGCCTTCTTGGGTCTGGGTGACAGTCGAGTCTTCCACTACAGGCTCTGTCTCTTGCTTTCAGGGTCATACTGGAAGACGCAAGTCTCATCTCCTGTGATGACTTGGCCAATGAACTCTGGATCTTCTCCGATCTTTTCTAGCAAGTCTCGACAAACATTGACCCAGTGCTCTTTCTGGTCGTCCGAAAAAAGCTTGGGCACCATCTTGGCGCACACCTTCCACATTGCCAGCTCCTGCACCAAGATGGTCTGCACTGACTCCTTTTTCAGGCTGAGCTCCTCAGCTATCATCTACACCATCAATCTGCGATCACTCTGCACCAGCTGGTTCACTCTGTCAATGTTCTCAGCCGTCTTTGTCATGGAAGGCCGTCCTGACTTGGGGTCATCCTCCACCTCCTCATGGTCAGTCTTGAAGCATTTGTGCCACTCGAAGACTCGCGGCTTTGACATTGCATCTTCTCCATAAGCCTTTTGGAGAAGTTGGAGACACTCAGTTAGGCCTTTCTCCAACTTAACCAGAAATGTCAAGTTGATTCTTTGCTCCATATTTCTACCACCTCCAGTTGTGTGACAAAGCGATGGAGCAGTGTGCTACAAAAAAACCTGAAAAAGAAAAACAGAGTGAGAGAGATGAAAAATATTACAGCAGAATAGTGGCAAGATGTTGCACAACACAGTGACATAGCGGTTAGCCAATTGGCATTGAGTCATGGGCGTGGCTGCCACAGTCTCGTTTCTTTTTTGTCACACCTCGTAGGTACAGAGTGGGGGTAACCTGCACAGAGCGGCAGTTACAACCCAAGGAATAGGTACAGAGTGGGGTTAACCTGCACAAAGCGGCAGTTACAGCCCAAGGTTAAGGCACAGAATGGGGGTAACCTGCACAGAGCAGCAGTTACAACCCAAGGAATAGGTACAGAGTGGGGGTAACCTGCACAGAGCAGCAGTTGCAACCCAAGGAATAGGTACAGAGTGGGGGTAACCTGCACAGAGCAGCAGTTGCAACCCAAGGAATAGGTACAGAGTGGGGGTAACCTGCACAGAGCAGCAGTTGCAACCCAAGGAATAGGTACAGAGTGGGGGTAACCTGCACAGAGCAGCAGTTGCAACCCAAGGAATAGGTACAGAGTGGGGGTAACCTGCACAGAGCAGCAGTTACAACCCAAGGAATAGGTACAGAGTGGGGGTAACCTGCACAGAGCAGCAGTTGCAACCCAAGGAATAGGTACAGAGTGGGGGTAACCTGCACAGAGCAGCAGTTGCAACACAAAGTAAAAACACAGAGGGGGGGGGGGGTAATCTGCACGGAACAGCAGCTACAACCCAAGGTAAAAGCACTTTACTGGTCAGACTGGATGGGCCATGCTGGTCTTTATCTGCCATCATTTACTATGTTACTATGTCACTGTGGGGTGTGTTTACTAAGTGGCGCTAGCTGCTACCGAGCAAAATGTGTGCCCTGGCCCCATTGAATAAAACGGAGCCGTGGTACACATTCTGCTCGGTAGCGACTAGCACCACTTAGTAAACATACCCCTATGTTACTTGTTGCTTGAAGAAGGGGTAAATGCTGATGGAATTTATTCCAGGATATATGTAAAATATGGAATACATGTATAACCTAAAGATCCATTACTGGATACAAATAATGCCTTTTCTAAAATTACTATACCTGCATGATAATTTGCATGTGTAGATTAGCTTTTTGCCTAACCCTTCTAAAATATTTTCACATAACAGTATGCCAAAGTACTTTACAATTGCAATGAGAGCCACAAGAAAATGTTGTTCTTATACCCAAGAAAATTTAAAAATAAGTAAGAGAAACCAGCCCAGTAACTTGGGTGGTAAATGCTGCCATGTAGAAGGTCCCCAGCTGTAATTCCCAAACTGAGTTTTCCTGTACCCACATTTGTTGGGACTGGAGGTGCTGCAGAGACTGTACCCCACAGGTCCCAGCAGGGAGGGAGTCATGGTCATTGCATAAAGGCGACAACTAGTGGTCGGATTCAGAGCCCTTGATTACTGGGTTCCAGAAGGTCCCTGGCCAAGCCCCATCACTGCAACTATCAGACTGGGTACACTGAAGGAGGAGGGGACAGAGAATATAAAATAAGGATAAAATTCTCTGGTAGTGGTGAATGAATGTAATTCATATCAGATCCCACTCTGATTTTGATTGATCTGGACTATAAACCAGCAGGAGGAAAACTGCCGGTTAAAGAAAAAAAAACCCCAGTGTATGAACAGTAACAACAGTAGGACAAACCAAAAATTCTTATTGAGGTAGAGGAGAGTTGTGGGTAAGGGGAAAAGAGACATTTCCAAAAGAGATTACAATTGCCATTTAGTTTTATTTGCTGAAAATAAATAAAAGGAAAATAATAGCATCACAGGGCACTCCTGTCTCAAAATGCCATTCGCTTTAGTGAAAAATCTTAACTGTAAGGAAGAAAGGCCAGTTACCATGGGAGTTGGGATCCCATGTGTAAAGACAGCTGACTTAAATGTAGAGGAAGACCATGTTTGTATTTGAAGCAGTTAAATACCTTAAATATTTGTAAGCAAACGTCACCAGTAGGGCTACTGCAAACATATAAGGCACCCCAGGCTAGCCCCTAACCTTCAGCCCCCCCCCCTCATTTAACTTTTCAGGCACCTCTATCTTCCCTGTGATTTTGATAATAAACTCAACAATCATGATTGATCACCGCAACACTGCCCCTCCTAGAACACCCTGTAAAAATGCATTAGACATTATGTGGATCATTTTGGAAGCCCTATTCATACTTTGGTGTTTGGAAAACACACAGAGATGTCTCCAAAGCCATTTTAGAAACCAGGTCTGTGGTTGTCCATAAACAGCCAATGATTGTAGAGGAGAAAGTACTCTGCCATCTCCAGTACTCAGCATAATGTCAATGACACCAGTGGTGGGATTTGAACCCTGGCTTCCCCAATCCTAGCCCAGTACTCTAAGCATTAGGCCATTCCTAGATGCCCAGGTTCTGGAATGCTGTTCTGGAATGCTATTCTGGGAATGCCTTTGTACATGCCCCCCCCCCCCCCCGCAGATGTCCATATCAGAAAAATTCACGTTTGTGAAATCATGTCTGCACCTGGATACCCCTCCACACTTTCAGTTATTAAACTTTGGGGTCTTTTATTGACACGTGGCAAAGCTTTGCAGTTACCATATGCTAATTGCCCAAATGACTGTGTGGCAACTGCAAAGCCTCTGCATTAACTGTTGGGGGCGCTCCCAGCATCTTCACATGCAGTTAACACAAAGAAAATATATTTAGCATGCGCTAACTGCAGTTCAGATAATGTGGATGCGCTTAACACCATGTATTTGAGTGCCATTAAGTCCCACTGCTATGCAGTTAATGAGGCAAATATCTTGCTAAGTGGTATGTTTACTAAACTGCGCTAAGCACTGGAACAGAGTTTAGCCCATGGTAAGTGCACCACGCTACAAGTTAGCATGGGGCCCTGCTCTAAATATCCCGCACTAACAGGTTATGTTTATGTTTATCAGTATTTCACATACCGCCTTTGTTATACAGGCAAAGCAGTTACAATAATGCAAAATCAATAGTAAGAAAAGAACACCAAATATTAATGACATGAAAGGAGAGAGCCAGAAGGTACAGTCCGATAAGTCTAACACACTTCAGTGGCCATGCCGGTCAGATCAGGCCCCAAAGACCTGCTGAAATAAAAAAGTTTTAACTTGGGTTTTGAATGAGCAAAATGAAGAATCAAGGTGAATGTGGCATGGTAGAAAAGTCCAGAGAGTGGAGACACAGAAAAAGAAGGAAGAGGGGGAGGACAAAGATGGTTGTCATGAAGGGATCGGAGGGTGTGGACCAGAGTGTAAAAGATCAGAAAAGAAGCAAAGTACCAATATAAAGTATTTTATGTGCAATGGTCAAAAGTTTGTACTGGTGACATGCAACCAGTGGTGATGTTTTAAGAGGGGGGTAACATGTTCATTCCTTTTGGCATGGGTCAAGCTACAGATTGCAGTGTTCTGTATTGACTGGAGGAGCTTATGTTTAAGCTGAGAGGAGCCTGCATACAATGCATTGCAGTAGTCTAAGCGAGATATTACATACTGTAGAAGGAGGGAGCTGAGAGAATCTGAATCCAGGAAAGGTCGTAAGGAGCAGAAATGATGGAAAACATAGAATGTTTTTTTTCATGCTGGAGTTGATGTGGGGGAAAAAACAACAATTTTGTATCCAAGATCACCCGCAGATATTTCGAAGATGAAGATAACTTAATCTGGGTGTTGGCGATAAAAGGTGGCAGCGTTGGCAGTGGTGAACGTCCTGTAATCTAGATTGCTGAAGTCTTAGAAGGGTTTAAGTTGAGGTGGTTGGCATTAGGCACAAGAGGTGACTGTGAAGACAGATCTAAGGAAAGGGAATCAATGTGAGCAAGGAACAAGATATCATCTGCTTGGAAATAGGCGCTGAGACTGAAATCCTGGATTACCGTTGCTAGAGGGCTAAAGTGTTAACATGTGAATGGGCGGAGGCAGGGCGGACTGAGAGTGGAAGATGGTCATTAATGGTGCATTGTGGTTAGCGCGGGTGTGAAGGGCGCACGCTAAGCATGATTCTTGCCGTTAGTGAGGGCGCATCAGTGGGAAGCCTTAGGTGCATCAGTGTGCCAGGTTCAGCGGTACTGCATGTTAGCAATGTGCCAACAGCAGGGGGACAGACGTACATGCCCCCTGCCGCTGGCGCGGGCCACCTCACTGGTGTCACAGCCCAACTGTATGTACACTGCCGGCATGCTTTTTAGTAAATATCCCCCAAATGTGTCAGGCCGCAGCGTTAACCGTTAGGGAGCTTGTGTGATTACAGCACAAGCTTATTCCCAGGTTAGCAGCTGTAATACACTTTCGTAAAAGGCTCCCTTTGTTTCCAATTTTATATTAATGGGAGCGATTTCCAAAAGCTATTTAACTGGGTAAATGAACTATCTGTGGCTTCAAGGGGGTTTCTCTTTAACTGCAGCTGGTCTTTGCTGCCCCTTGAGAAGCTGCTGCCCCAGGCGACCGCTTAGTCTGCCTTTATGATTAAGCCTGCCCCAATCAAAAGTAGCAGCACTTACTCAGCTGACTTACTTTTGATCTAGAAAAGACTTGTGGTCTCATTGACAAATGCCGTTATTGTTTGGCCACAGCAAGGAGCTGCTCCTTTACTCCAGCCTCTGTGTTACGTTGTTTAGGTAGATATATAAAGTGACTTACGGGCAGGGAAGTGGGGCAGGGGATATAGTATAGGGACACTCCTTAAATCAGAATTGCCCTTCACCCCCAGGGAAGGAAAAGGACAGATACTTTCTAGGGGAATAGGCAGTGCTTAATTTGTAGAGAAAAGGGAAGTGGAACTGTGATGATGAGGGAGAAGCCGGGTGGGCCGGGGGAAGGAGCAACAAGAGAAAAGGAGTTGAATTAGGGAGCAAAGTGACTATTCCTGCTGTGGTTTGAACTGCATTCCAGGCAGTTCCCCTAGAAATTAAACCCTGGAAACTGACATGCTGCAGCCCTTACTACTAAGGCAAATCTGGAACAGTTATCCAAAGTGCAAAGTGTGTGGGAAGGAGGGGGAGGGGACACCTTAGTTCCAGATTTGAAGAACAAGACTTGGAGGAGGGAAGAGGAGTCATTACCTTGCCTCCATCTATTCCTGTTCTTTTTTCCCCCTGTGTGTTTTTACCTTCCTTGGACTAGCAGATTTGTTCCTCTGTGGTTTTGCTCCCATCCATCCCATAATAGCATCACTTCCAAGCAGACAAATCAACAGAGATATAGAAACAGTGGTACTGTATACAACAAAAAAAAAGATGTCTCTGCAACTTTGGAGTGGAAGAGTGGCCTAGTGGTTGGGGCAAGGTACTTCAGACTGAAAGGTCAGGAGTTCAAATCCCACTAGAGGACAGCAACCTTGGGCTAGAAGGACTGGGGTTGCTAGTCCCACAGGTGCTCCTTGTGGTTTTGGGCAAGCCACTTAACCCTCCATAGCCCATGTTCCCTGTAAAATAGTTATCTCCAAGTTATAACGCCCTGTTCAATGTAATTTCAGTTTGTTCAATGTAAACTGCACTGATGCAGAATAGTGCAGTGTATATAAGAGCAGCGTTTTTCAACCACTGTGCCGCGGCACACTAGTGTGCCGTGAGATATTGTCTGGTGTGCCGTGAGAAAAATTCCAATTTCATCCGTAACATGTGGCCTCGGCTCACAAATTAGGGTTGCCAACCGGCCAGTTTTCAGCCGGCCTGGCCGGTTTTTCCATGGCCAGGCCGGCTGCCGGCACAGTTGTAAAACCGGCCATTGAAAAGTCGTTTTTTTGCTCTGGCCGCAAGATCGGGAGCAGCCAGAGCAAAAAAAACGGCTTTTGTGCCGAAGTCCGTGGCGCGAACGCGATCGCGATTCCCTATAGCAGTGCAGCCGCTGGTTCTGCTTTGTACAGAGCAGCGGCTGCACTACACTTACATTGAAAAGTAAAGAGAAACTGTGTCAGGAGCCCTCCGATCATGCAGAGCCTGAGGAAGTGATGTCATGGGGGCGGGCTCCTCACAGGCTGTCTTTCCTTTTCAAATTAACTTTAGCTGCAATAAAGTTAATTTGAAAAGGAAAGAGCCTGTGAGGAGCCCGCCCCCATGACATCACTTCCTCGGCTCTGCGATGACCGGAGGGCTCCTGACACAGTTTCTCTTTACTTTTCAATGTAAATGTAGTGCAGCCGCTGCTCTGTACAAAGCAGAAGCAGCGGCTTGGGCAGAGGGGGGGTGTGTGTGTGTGTGAGTGAACCAGCAAGGGGGGGGGGGAGTGTGAGTGAACCAGCCGTGGGGGGGGGGGGTGGTGTGAGTGAACCAGCAGGGGAGGGGGGGGAAGTGAGTGAGTGACCCAGCAGGAGGGGTGAGTAAGTGACAGGGGGGGTGGATGAGTGAACCAGCAGTGGAGGGGGGGGGGGGGGTGTGAGTGAACCAGCAGGGGAGGGGGGTTGGTGTGAACCAGCAGGGGAGGGGGGTTGGTGTGAGTGTTTGATGCATGATGCATGAAGCATGATGTCTTTCTCTAACTTTGGACATATCATGCAAAGAGAGAAGATCATTTGAGAAAAACATCATGCTTGGTAAGATTGAAGGTCAACACAAGAGAGGAAAGCCAGCAATGTGATGGATCGATAGAATAGCATCCATAGCTGCTGTTATTGTATCGACAATTGGACTGAAGAATGAACACAGTTTAGGACAACTATCCACAGGGTCTCCAGGAGTCGGCACAGCTCAGTGGCACTTAACAACAACAACCTGGTTTGGAAGCCTTGGGGTCTGTGCTAAGGAAACATTGCTCTGCACAATACCAGTTTTTTTTTTCCTGAATTGTAAAAGTCTTCAGAGTTATGTTTGTTTGAGCTTCTTAGCAGGACAAGGTCTGCTTGCTTTCAAACAGTTGCTGAGCAGAGAGACTGTGAAGAAGAGGGTGGAGCTTACTTGCCATACTCCTGGAACTGCAGAGCTAAGAAGTCTCAGCAGTTTTGTAGTTAACAGGCACCCAGCTGAAACCTAGCCAAGTTTGGAAGGGTTCTCCCCCCTGCCAGTCTCTTCCAGCACTGTTGAAACTTTGATCTGCTGGACTATAAACCCATGTGGCTTCAGCAAGGACTTTTAATAAGCAACTGCAGTCCTGCTAAGTTTTTCGTCTTTTTCTTTTTTGTTTCTTTCCTCCTTTGTGTAACCAGAAGGGCTTTCCCTTACTACCTTGCTCTTTTCTGCAAGTCTCCACTATTATTGAATCCCTGCTTCTCTTCCACTCTGCACTACTCAATAAAAGAATTCATATGCAGTAATTTTTATGGAGGTGCTGAGCTGTTTTTCAGCCAACAGATGGGTGAGCTGACCCCCCCCCCCCCCCCACCATAGCAGACTCCAAGCACCGGAAGAACTCAATGTCCAGCACCCCCTAGTGGTGATATGTTTTTTGTTGCTCTGTTATGAGAAATGTACAACATAGAAAGCTCTTCTTTGCACCTTTCTCCTTGCTTTGAATGGGCCAATTGGGTGTGAGCTGAGTCAGGGGTAGCTCAAGGCAACCTGCTGCCTGAGATGAGTTGCCCCTCCCTGGTACCCAAAATGGAAGGGCTTCTTTAGAGCTCTAGTCAGGAAGCAGGGGGTCCCCTCACTCAGAATACCAGTTAGGTGGTTGCCCCATGAACAAAGAAATCAACATAGTCCCAGGCTATATAATGTTTAAAAAGGTGTTTCAATGATGTTTATATGCAGCAAAAATTGTAGCAGTTTCTGTAGACTGAGAATCTAATACAAAACCTACCGAATCCTGGTACTACACACTGGACTGGCGTGGTATTAAATGTAAACAGGTAATCTGCAAAGGACATGCATGGTACTTGCACATCATGGAACAAAAAGTAGAAGCAAGAACCACAGCACAGTTTATAACATCAACGTCAATGATATACCTTAATTTTATCTTGGTGTTATAAACTGCACATATATTCTGCATCCAAAGAAACTGCTCTCCTAACAGTGGGTTCAGAACAAAACAAGGACATTTCCCCTTAGAACTCAACATACAAAAAAATGATGATTCCAACCAACATCAAGCCACAGAGAGGGGTGCTGGCCGCAAGGGGGGGGGGGCCCGCTCTAGGGGCCAAGGGGGCTAGGTATGCCACTGGAAAGAGCTTACCCTGAAAAGAGAAGTGGGCTCTAGAACATCCACATTCTGATAGGGTTCAATTCCCACTGGTGCTCCTTGTGGCCTTGGGCAAGTCACTTAACCCTCCATTGACTTGGAAGAAAGGTCTGGCAATCTACTTCCACTTACACTGCCAAAATAACCCAGGAGCTGTTGGGTCACCAGGAGTCAGCACTGACTCAAAGGCACACATTGCATTTTTCCATACAGAAAACTGAATAAACTGGATTACTCCAGTAGAGATCCCTACATGGAAACTCCATGCTAACAGAACTGGCCTTGGTCACACACACAGAGCACAGACAGTGACCACAAACTAAAAATAGAAAAATGTAGATAAAAATTAAACTGAAACCCTAAGATGTCAGACTTTGCATGCAGTACAACATCTGAGCAATAGAAAGAGATGTAGATGCCCCTGTTCTGTGCAAAATATAAAGATAGAACATGTAACTTCCAATCACTAAATAGAAAATAAATTCTTCTACTAGTGTCTGCTCATTTTATTCTCTAATCATACAGATGCCAGTCTCTGTTTTTTGCTTTTTTCCGTCTTCTCTTAATTTGCTTTTTAGTCCACCTGCCACTTCTCTCCCCTCCTGGATTCTTCACATCCTTCCATCTCTGATATTTGATCTTTTTCCTTTCAGCGTTTGCCCATTTAGTTTTCCATCCCTCTATCAATTCAGATTTCACTCCTCCTTCTTATCATCCAGTCCTGTCTCCCTCCTTTTTACTGCATCTACCTACCACTTTTCAACACTTACCACAGCCTTCCCATTCCCCATCTTTCTCTTTCCCTAGTCTCTTATTTCCCAGCCTTTCTCATCTTCTCTCTTCCTCCCTATATCAGCCTTTCTCATATTCTCATCTTCTCTCTTCCTCCCTATATCCAGCAGCTTTCCCCTTATCTCCTTCTCCAACTAGTGTCTCCTCCATCCAGTGCCCCCATTTTAATCACTCCACTCCCCTATCCAGTATTTTCCCCTTTCCCTATCCCATTCCATGCGTCCAGCATCTCCCTCTTTCTCACCTTACCCCTCAATGTCCAACTGTCCATCATCTCTCGTCTCTCTCTCCCTGAACCCTCACTGGATCCATCATCTCCCCTCCATCTCTCTATGCCTCCCTTGCCAACTTCTGTACCCCTATAACCCCCCCCCCCCCATTTCCAGCATCTTTATCTCCCTATGGATCCATCCTGTGTCCAGTATCATCCATCATCCTATACAGTTGTGGTCAACATTATTAGCACTCTTGCAGTTCAACCCCTTAATGTCCAATATCTCCAAAAAAAAGTGATCAGTGAAATGGCTTTGGACTTTATATGCACACATATTTGACACCTAAAAGAAACAAACAAAACAAGACCAATTAAAAAAAGGAAATAGTAGGAAATAGTATAAAAACTGGAACATTGGCAGAACATGATTATTTACAGTCAAAAGATCCTCAAATCCAAGAGTAAACCACTAATCCAATAAATCTCATAAATTCTCATATCACACTCATAAATATCAAGGCTTCAACAAAACAATCATTGCAACACAGATATAACAAAACATGCCCAGAGATAGCATCGGAATGCTGTGGATTCATAAACAGGAATACCTGTGTACCTTAAGAATCCCAGCAAAATCATTCATAGACCCCATCTTAGCGCGTACAGAAATATTAGACGTACCTGTGTTCAATTGTCAGCACTCACATGACTTGAATCAATCAATGAATGATGGCTCTAATGTTTAAAATGGCCACATTCACTCCCTCCATCTTCACAATGGTGAAGACAAGAGAGCTGCCTGAGACCATTAGAAAAGCCATTATCACCAAACATCAAACTTCAAAAGGGTACATGGCCATCTCCAGGAAGTACCCTTCGACCTCAGTGTGGCAGCATTCTAAACTGTTAGAGGTGAGCCGGGGCCTCTGCGGCTCCCTCTAGTCTAAAGCATTTTAGATAGCCGTGGGGCTCTTCAGGAGGGGGGGGGGTCTTGGACTGGAAATGAGCTTGGGGAGGAGCTAGCACTGGAAGTAGGCTGAGTGGAGGGGGGGCTTGAACTGGACATAGCTGATGGGAAGGAGGGCTTGGACTGGAAATGGACTGAGTGGGGGGGGGAACTAGGACTGGAAATGGGGAAATGGGCTGATGGAGGGGGGCTTGAACTGGAAATTGCTGATGGGGAGGGGGGCTAGGACTTGAAATGGGCTGGGTGGGGGGAAGCTAGGACTGGAATGGGCTGATGGAGGGGGCGTGAACTGGAAATAGCTGATGGGGATGGAGGCTTGAACTGGAAATGGGCTGGAGGGGCTAGGATAGGACTGGACATAGGCTGTTGGGGGGGCTTGGATTGAAATGGACTCATAGAGGGGCTAGGACTGGAAATAGGCTCATAGGGGGACTTGGATTGGAAATGGGCTGAGTGGAATCTAGGCTCCTGACCTCATTTGCAGATGGGTCGTAAGAGGAAGGCTAAGTGCGGTTTGTTGTCCCGGATGCCCGCGCTGACCTTGACTCCAGTTTCTGGTCTGTTAGATTCCTTTTTTTTCCATCATCAGGAGCTGCAGTCAGCAGTGGGGGATGGAAGCTTGGCTGGAGGATGGTTGTGGCTGGGTAGCTTGGCGTCTCCCTTGAGCAGAGACCTTATGCCCCTGGAAGCGCATCGTTCCTCGAAGCAGCTGTACCCGGAATTGGCTCGGAGTAGCGCGGAGGTCCTGGTCTCCCCAGAGTTGGGGGTTCCTTGGTCTCAACTGGGGCCGCTCTCACCAAGCATGTCAGAGGGGGATGTCTCTCTGCCGGAGCAGCTTCCCGGGCCAGCGCTTGAGAGTGGAAGCTCAGCTGTGGTGATTGGCAATGATGCAGGAATTCCTCCCTTGGTCCCGCGGTCCAGTGGAGCCTTGCCAAGTGTTCAGCGTGGGGCTGTTCTTTCCTTTTCCTTGCCACAACCGGAGCACTTCATCCTGGAATCTATCTGGACTGCTATCAATCATCTAGGAGAATCCTTCATGTCCCAGATGAATGGAATTCAAGATCAGGTTGTACTGAACACTACAAATCTTGCACAATCGGCGCAGGATTTGAGTATAATGAAAGTTAAGGTGGAAGAAGTCTCTGAAAAGACTAATCATTTGGAGTCGTCTGAGATGTTTATCAAGGACTCTAATCAATTGAAAGCTAGGTTGGAGCAGTTAGATAATTACACTAAATTAGCTAATCTCTGTTTGGTTAATTTTCCAAGCTCACCTATCCTCTCAGCTAAAGAAATGTTTAAACAATATTTAGTTGAGATTTTGGGGGTCCCTGCGGACTCTTGTCCTCCTATTGTAAAGATATATTTTCCTGGAAGGCTTTGGTTACTACCGAGGCAGCTGGACCTGGGCAATTTGATGAGTTAAATATTTTGGAATTGTTAGAAACCTCAAATATTTTATTTATTTATTTATTTTATTTATTTTTTATTTATTTACATTCTCTTATATACCGCGCTATTCTGCATCAGTGCGGTTTACATTGAACAAACTGAAATTACATTGAACAGGGCATTATAACTTGGAGATAATATACAGCTTTAATGAGACCTGCATCCTGTTTAGTTGCTTTTGCTTTGATTTCTGACTGAGAATGGTTGTTAAGACTTTTTTTTAGGAAAAGAAATGTGTTATTCAAGGGGTGTCTTGTTCGGATTTTTCCTGACCTGGTTCGGGAAACCCGTCATCGCAGAAAGGAGTTTTTAGTTCTGTGACCTCGGGTTCTTCAGCTCGGTGGTTTATTTTTTCTAAAATACCCATGTAAATGCTTGGTAAAATTTCAGGGTTATTCCTTTATTTTTCTTTATCTTTCTCAGTTGATTTCCTTTTTAAATTCCAAGGGATCAGTTGGGGGTGAGTGAGCGGGTTTCCTTCGATGTGTAAAGATTTTCTGGCTTTTGACTTCTGCTAGGTTCCTTAATAATTTGGTATAGATTTTCCTTTCTTGGATCCCTCAATGGTGGGCTAGTGGAGTGGTTTACTTTTTGACATTATTTGCTTGCTACATTTTTTGTATTGTTTTTCTGAAGTGTCCCCCATTTCCGTTGCAAGTGTGTTAACTTGTGATATATTTGAAAATGAATAAAATATTAAAAAATATGGAAATGGGCTGAGTGGGGGGAGGATTTGGACTGGAAATGGGCAGAGTGGGGGGTGGACTGGAAATTGGCTGAGTGGAGGGGAACTGGGCTGATGGTGGGGCTAGGAAAGGACTGGAAAAGGGCTGATGGAGGGGTTAGGATAGGACTGGACATGGATCTGGTTTCCGAATGGAATAAAACCTTCAGTTCAATGGCGCTACGTCCGCCATCTAACAAGCCTCCAGGGAAGCGAGCCTCCGCAACCTGGTACTCCACTGAACTGAAATCCTCACTCACCCTCCTAAGGAAGCTGGAGAGACGCTGGCACCGTTCACACTCGGCAGACGATCAAAGAGCATATAACTCCCACCTGGCAACACACCGCGAAGCAGTAATGGAGAACAAGAGATGATTCCACACAGACACGCTAAAAAGATCACTGAACAAACCACACGACCTGTTCGCTCTTGTCAACAACCTAACAAAGGAACCAGCCTCAGAACAAACAATCGAGTTCCACCCTCAAGAATTTGCGGACTACTTACAATCCAAGCTATGCCAGACCAACAATGCCCCAGCACCCGACATCTTCCTCGAGCCAAGCTATCGAACACCTCTCACCATCTTCTCCACACCACCCAACCAGCGCATTGAAAACACTATAGCTGCGATCAACACGACAGCTGCGATCAACACGACCACTGCTCAAACCGACCCCTGCCCTACGTTCTGGATTAAAGATCTACGGTCAAACTTTAGCCCCATTATAGCCAGACTCATGGACCAATCCTTTGCAACAGGTGCATTCCCGCAATCCCTCAAACACACGTCCATAAGATCTTTGCTAAAAAACAGCAAGTTTGACCCCCAGAAGGTAGACTCATACAGACCGATATTGAGCATACCTTTACTGGCAAAAATAATTGAGAAGGAAGTCCAGATGCAAATTCAAGAACACATAGAAGCCTCCGCACCACTGGACCCATGCCAACACGGCTTTAGAGAGGCTCATGGAGTTGAAACGCTCCTTACCACACTCATCAACAACATAATAGCAGGAATTGACAACATTCGTCAAGGGTTCGTCCTCATCTTCATGGACATTGCAGCTGCGTTCGACTTGGTGAGCCACGAGCTTCTTCTGGAGCGTCTCAAGGAGAAGGGAATCACCGACAAAGCGCTGGATTGGTGGAAGTCCTACCTTTCTGACAGATGGCAGCACATACGTTCCGGGGCTACAACATCGAATCCTTCCCATCAGAAGCAAGGTGTCCCGCAGGGATCATCCCTCTCTGCCCTGATGTTCAACATATACATGCAGCCTATCTGCAACCTTATCCGGTCATTCAGTGTTAACTGCTTGATATATGCAGACGACGTGCTGCTCTACATGCCTTTCTCAACTGAGAACCCAGACCTCTCTCCACTGACAAACTGCTTTAATGCAGTATCCAACTGGCTCCAAGCCCAAAACCTCAGGATTCAACACAAGAAAACAGAGGTCCTATTCATTACAAGGAATCTAAATTTCTCCACGCCGCCCTTTCTAAAAGTCAAGGAAGCAGATCTCCAGACCAAACCCATGATCAGATATCTCGGAGTCACTTCAGATCAATGCCTGGACATGAAGGTGCACATAGGCAACATAGTGAGGGTGGTGTACCATAAAATCCGATCCCTCAGACACCTGTGATCCTTGCTGGAGCCAGAAGACTTCAGGACAATTTATCAGGCACTGATCATACCACATTTTGATTATGCAAATTCAATCCTGCATGGTCTCCCCCAGGCCACCCTGAACCCGCTGCAACTTGAGATGAACACCGCGGCAAGAGTCCTATATAGAGCATTCAGGAAAGATCATGTGACACCCATACTGAAGCACCTCCTCTGGCTCCCGATTCATGGTAAACTCACATACAAAACCCTACTGCTGACGTTCAAGGTCATCAATGGGCTCTCATCTTCATCACTATCTGAGTTGATCCAGACTACGCCCTCCAATAGATCCAGAAGATCGGTAGCACACAATACACTGATAGTCCCGAAATCAATAAGCCAATGCACCCAGTCAACAGCAAGCAGGGCTTTCAGATTCTGTGCGCCCAGATGCTGGAATACCCTACCTCCCAACATCCGAGCAGTCCCTGACAGTCCATTTTAGGAAGGCCTTGAAGCACCACCTCTTCCTCCTGTACTACCGGGCAGACAATGCTATAATACCCCCATCCACGTAAACCCACGCAAAACACCCATGACTTAGACCAATGAGGTGAAACCTATCTTGTTGCATGATTGTAAATAGTTACCCCAAGTTATCCAAGTTCTTAATACCTGTTCATTGTAAACACAGATTACCCAAGGAAATGTGTAGTTTCTATGTTCATTGTAAACCGCACTGATGTTGAATAGCGCGGTATAAAAGAGACTGTAAATAAATAAAATAAATAAATAAATGGGCTGTTGGGGGGCTTGGATTAAAATGGACTCATGGAGGGGTTAGGACTGGAAATAGGCTCATGGGGGGCTTGGATTGGAAATGGGCTGTGGAGGGGGGAACTTGAACTGGAAATAGCTGATGGGAGGGGGCTTTGACTGGAAATGGGCTGAATGGGGAGGGGAGCTAGGACTGGAAATGAGCTGATGGAGGGGGGCTTGAACTGGAAATAGCTGATTGCAAGGGGGCTTGGACTGGAAATGGGCTGATGGAGGGGCTAGGACAGGACTGGACATGGGCTGTTGGGGAGGCTAGGATTGGAAATGAGCTGTTGGGGGGGGGCTTGGATTGAAATGGACTCATGGAGGGGCTAGGACTGGAAATGGGCACCTAACGGGCACGCATATGAAATCCACTCACACGGGAGGCGCTCGGACTGGAAATGGGCTGAGTGGGGGGCTTGGACTGGAAATTGGCTGAGTGGAGGGGAGCAAGGACTGGAAAATGGCTGATGGAGGGGCTAGGATAGGACATTGTCTGTTGAGGGGGGGCTAGGATTGGAAATGGGCTGTTGGGGGACTTGGATTGAAATGGACTCATGGAGGGGCTAGGACTGGAAATGGGCTCATGGGGGGGTGCTTGGATTGAAAATGGGCTGAGTGGGGGGAGCTAGGACTGGAAATGGGCTGGGGGAGGGGAGGCTTGAACTGGAAATAGCTGAGGGGGCTTGGACTGGAAATGGGCTGAGTGGGGGTGAGCTAGGACTGGAAATGAGCAGGGGGAGGGAGCTAGGACTGGAAATGGGCTGAGTGGAGGGAGGGCTGGAACTGGAAATAGCTGATGGGGAGGGGGGCTTGGACTGGAAATGGGCTGAGTGGGGGGGGGGAGCTAGGACTGGAAATGAGCTGGGGAGGGAGCTAGGGCTGGAAATGGGCTGAGTGGAGGGAGGGCTTGAACTGGAAATAGCTGATGGGGAGGGGGGCTTGGACTGGAAATGGGCTGAGTGGGGGGGGGCTAGGACTGGAAATGAGCTGATGGAGGGGCTAGGAAAGAATTGGAAATGGGCTGATGGAGGGGCTAGGATAGGACTTTGACATGAGCTATTGGGGGGGGGGCTAGGATTAGAAATGGGCTATTGGGGGGCTTGGATTGAAATTGACTCATGGAGGGGCAAGGACTGGAAATAGGCTAATGGGGGGCTTGGATTGGAAATGGACTGATGGGGGACTAGGATTGGAAATGAGCTGATGGTGGGGCTAGGATAGGACTGGAAATGGGCTGATGGGCTAGGATTGGAAATGGGCTGAGTGGAGGGGGGCTTGAACTTGAAATAGCTGATGGGAATGGGGTTTGGACTGGAAATGGGCTGAGTGGGAGGGGACCTAGGACTGAAAATGGGCTGATGGGCTAGGACTGGAAATGGGCTGAGTGGCGTGGGGCTTGAACTGGAAATAGCTGATGGGGATGGGGGTTTGGACTGGAAATGGGCTTAATGGAGGATAGCTAGGACTGGAAATGGGCTGATGGGGGGCTAGGACTGGAAATAGCTGATGGGGAGGGGGGCTTGGACTGGAAATGGGCTTAATGGAGGATAGCTAGGACTGGAAATGGGCTGATGGGGGGCTAGGACTGGAAATATGCTGATGCGGGGACTAGAAGGGAGCGGATGCTGGGTGGGGCTGGATCTAGAAGGGAACTGATGTTGGGGGAAGACTAGAATGGAATGGGGCTGGAAGAGTGAAATGGAGAGGGGAAAAATATTTTGTGTGGGAGGGAAGAAATATCTACGGGCCAGGTATTGGGAGAGTAAGTGGGAATTGAGGATGGAGGGGTAAAATTTGAATGGATAAAAAATGAATAAAGAAAGAGATGGAGGAAAAAGCAAACGGAGAAAGATCAGTATATTGAAGTAGATGTAGAGAGAGAATGGAAAAAAGTAGAAGAAAGGACAAATGGACAGCAGACAATGGAGAGATAGCAGAAGACAAGAAGAAACCAGAACAAAGTGACTGGAGGAATTGCAAATGAAAAATAAAATGCACAAACAACAAAAGGTAGAAAAATACTTTTTTATTTTGAATTTATTAACTGGAATGTCAGCTCTGGGAAATGTGTGTCTTTAACGTCTGCATTTTGTTTAGTACAAGTGGAAATTAATTTAAAGTTATGTTTCTACAGTGCTGTTGTATATTCCAAGTTTGGCTTTTGGGGTTCCCAGTTTAATTATTGTCTTCCTATTTCTAAATTGTGATCCCTTGCTCTTTGTTTGGTGATGGTCTTTGTTCTGCATGTGTAACCGAGCTGAGGTATCATATTTATGTATTTTCTATATGACAGTGCCACTAGTTCTCTTTCCCCAGTAAGACATGTATTGGTATTCTCTGAGATGTATTGGTTTAATAAGTTGCCTTTTGATAGGTAGTGTATAGTGCTCTGTGAGTTCTGGTAGTGCTGTTATGATATGGTGGGTTTGCTATGGGTTCTAAATGGGCAGTGTTTGTAGTACTTCCTAGTGTGCCTGGTGGTTGGCACTGGAGTATAGTAATGTATAGATCTGGTAGTCTTTCTTTATCTAAACACTCATTAAGAGGCATGTTTACTAAAAGTTAGTGCATGTTAACATTATGCAAATATTTATGTAAATGAGGCCCTTATGCAAAGGAGGCCCCGCACCGAGTCTCCACACATGGCCCGGCACCCCCCTTGTCTATGGATCTTCAGTGACTTTGTTGTAGGGTTTTGTTCACAATATGCCTGGTACTGGAAAACGTTTGTTCCGAAGGGCTCACAATCTGTGTTTTGTACCTGAAGCAAGGGAGGGTTAAGTGGCTTGTTCAAGGCCACAAGGAGCACCTCTGAGACTAGAAACCCCAGTCCCTCTGGCCCAAGGTATCAGGAGAAACTATCACATAGCCGGTCTCACTATAAAAAAATCTCAATAAATGCAGTGAGATGTGTTGCAATAGTCCACGAGAAATATTTGCCTGAGTTAGTGCAGCAAGAAACCTTTGCAATTGTCAGCTGGAAGAGCAAGGGCTGGACCCGAACACAGTGCTGCAGGCAAGGAAGGGAAGAGAGCTGGCAGCGAGAGGCAAGCTCTGCTCACATAGTAATAGAAGATACTTATTATGTACTCTTCTTATTGTAGTGTCCTTTGCAAGCCAGCAGAGGGTGCTGAAGCCACTTTCATGTGGACCATTCACTGCTAGCAGCTGCGTTTCCAGGCGTCGAGCCTCCTCCATCGAGCAGAAAGGGGGAAGCTGGATGGGGGGTGCAGGGGAGGGGAGGAGAAGCTGGGGGGGGGGGGGGGGGGGGGTTGCACATGGCGCTAGTAAACTGGGCGCGCTGCTGACTGCAGGTCCCTTATCGCGGTCGGGTAAATAGAAGAAGTGAAAGCTCGCGAGTTTCCTTGTGCGCGGGCAGAGCCGCATTTATAGGAGGCGCTGCGCGCTGAGCTCCTGCAGTCCTCGGATGCGGGCGACGATGGCACTGCTGCTGCTTTGTGCCCTGCTGGGCTTCCCTGGCTTCCACGCGGAGCTGCTGCTGCCCGATCACCCCGGGCCCAATGTCCGCAAGCTGAGCGAGGTAAGGAAAGCTCACGCTTGGGGATCTGCAGATGGGCGCACAGAATGAAAAGGATGGCGCGCTGCTGCTGCTGCTGCGGCCCGTGGCTTGGTGCCCAGGGTGCTTGTCCTTCTCGCTAGCGTTGCCGTCTGGCTGATCCGTCCTGGGTTCACCCCGCTGCAGGCAGTGACCTGGAGTTTTACTTTGCTTAGAGAATGCAGGATTGCCAGTCTCTGCCTGCAGCGGGCTAAACCCAGGTCTAGAGCTACCCGATGAAGGGCAACCCTGCTCCCCCTTCCCGGGAATAATGCAGCAGTTTCCCTGTGACAGCAGAGGTCCTCCCCAGAGAGTCCCTTCAGAAGTAACCGAGACGTGGAAACATGCAGCGGGTCACTGCTGGGTAGTTTGTGCAAGCCCAAACCAGAGCTTTGATTTTATCCCCTCTCCTCAGAAGCCTGCTTGCTGCAAAACTAGAGCTTTTTTGGAGCGGAGAAGATGAGTTACAGAAAACCGCTGCAACACATGAATGCATTTCAGCTTGGTGACTGAGTTTATTTTTAAGAAAAACAAAGTACAATCAGAATTTCACTTCCTCTTAACACTTAGTTGGAGTTCATGTGCTTGTTGGAAAACAGAATAAAAATGAGCTTGCCGTCATCTGAAAACTGAATAACAAGATACTTCATGTTTAGACTGGTTAGACCTTGGGAGGAAGGGGTGCTGGGAGCCTGGGAGGATTCCTGTTCTCATCTAGGCAACTACAAGCCTGTTCTGAGCAGAGACAGAAATATTCTACAGTGGTGCAGGCAGAGATGCCCCAGACGCGTGCAGCTGGCACATACCCTTGGCAGGGTGCACAGGGCAGATAACAGGACTGATAATACTGACGCTTTCTTCCTGTTCTATGTACTATGGGGTCAATATTCAGAAGTATTTAAACAGTAACAGGTTATGTCTCAATGAAAGGGATATTCAAAGGTGCTTTCCAAACAGTGCTGCTGAATGTTTCCTCTCACTCGTGCTGAGGTGGTCTGTGGGCAGAGAAGGGGAGGAGCCAGGGCCGGTGCTACCACTAGACGGTTGCCTAGGGCACCGGCCCTCAGCAGATGCCCATTGCCACCCCTCTCCGGAGCCTGCAGGGGCGGCAGTAGCCCTCAAACCACGACACAGAGTTTCCTAACAGCCCGGCCCTGCATCACGGTTTCCTCCTCTACATAATTTGCCATTTCCATCCCCCTCCGAAACCGGAAGCGGCGTCGGAGGGAGAGGAAATGGCACATTGTGCACAGGACAAAACCGTGATGCAGCGCCGGGGTGTTAGTAGACGTTGTGTCATGGTTTGAGGGCTACTGCCGCCACTGCAGGCACCAGCACTTATCCACATACAAAAGCGTTTCACAGCCATTATCCATTTAGGGAAGCCAAAAAACTGTATTAGTGCTCTGCAAACTGCCCATCTAGAGAACGGCTGAATAATGGCCCCGCTCGCCTCTAAATCCATATATTCAGCACCAGCCCAGATCTGGATTCTTTCATCTATGGCAGTTGGCATAAATAAACATAAGAACATAAGATATGCCATACTGGGTCAGACCAAGATCCATCAAACCCAGTATCCTGTTTCCAACAGTGGCCAATCTAGGTCATACGTACCTAGCAGTTTCCCCAAAAGACACAGGTTCCTCAGTGCTTGTATTGGGTCAAGCAGTGATATCCTGGGTCCCTTTTAATAATGGTTTATGGACCTTTCCTCCAGGAACTTGTCCAAACCTTTTTTAAACCCAGCTACATTAACAGCTTTTACTACAGCCTCCGGTAACAAATTCCAGAGATTGATTACACATTGAGTGAAAAAATATTTTCTCTTATTAGTCTTAAATAGTTTACCCTGTAGCATCATTGCATGTCCCCTAGTCTTCCTATATTCTAATAACATAAACAGTCGATCTATGTTTACCCGTTCCACTCCGTTCATTAATTTATAGACCTCTATCTTATCTCCCCTCAGCCACCTCTTTTCCAGGTTGAAGAGCCCCAACCTTCATAGGAGTATCCTTCCATCCCCTTTACCATTTTGGTGGCTCTTCTCTGCACCTTTTCTAATAATGCTATATCCTTTTTAAGATATGGTGACCAGAATTGCACATAATATTCAAGGTGCGGTCGTACCATGGAATGATATAGAGGCATTATAATATCCTTTGTTTTATTTTCCATTCCTTTCCTTATGATACCTAGCATTCTATTTGCTCTCTTGGCTGCTGCTGCACACTGGGTGGAGGGTTTCAACATCTTATCCATGATGACACCTAAATCTTTTTCCTGGGTAGTGGTTCGCAATGTGGAACCTTGCATCGTGTAACCATAGTTTGGGTTGATCTTTTCTAGGTGCATAACTTTCCACTTGTCCACATTAAATTTCATCTGCCATTTTGATGCCCAGTCTTCCAATTTATCAAGATCTCTTGCAATTTTCCACAATTCTCTTGGATTTTAACAACTTTAAATAGTTTTGTGTCCTCTGCAAATTTAATAACCTCACTCGTTATTCCCTTTTCCAGGTCATTTATGAATATGTCAAAAAGCAGCGGACCCAGCACAGATCCCTGCGGTACTCCACTATTCACCTTTTTACATTGGGAAAATTGGCCATTTAGCCCTACCCTCTCCTTTCTATCTTTTAACCAGTTCCTGAGCCACAATAGTACACTGTCTCCTATCCCATGACGTTTTAGTTTTGCCAAAAGTCTCTGATGAGGGACCTTGTCAAAGGCTTTCTGAAAGTCCAGATACACAATATCAACCGACTCACCTTTGTCCACCTGATTATTCACTCCTTCAAAAAAACATAACAGATTAGTAAGACAAGATCTTCCTTATCTAAAGCCATGTTGGCTGTCTCCCATTAAGCCATGACTATCTACATAATGAGTGGATATGTGGATAAAGGTCAGCCAGTTGATACAGAGGGTAATTTTAGAAGAGACATGACTCTTGTTTATTGTCGGATATTGTTTGTTCTATGTAAACCGCGCTGATCGCAAATAGTGCGGTATATAAGAGATGTAAATAAATAAATAAATAAAATAAACTGCAATCTGGGACAGCTAAGCCAGAACGTCTGGAAAAAAAGAAGTGGGCATGTCCATGTTGCCAGTACGGATGTCTGCTGGGGCATCTATATAGACATCCCCTGAAACCATATTTCACAACCCCCATGTCTAGAGTAGTGGCTTAGGAACAGGGCAGCGGGGGTTCAGATCGCACTGTTGCTGTTGTTGACATTGTGCCGAGTACTGGGGACAATACACTACCTCCTATCCCGTGACTCTTTAATTTCACCTAGAGTCTCTCATGAGGGACCTTGTCAAAGGCTTTCTGAAAATCCAGGTACACTAAATCAACCGGCTCACCTTTGCTACCTGTTTATTCACACCTTCAAAAAAATATAACCGATTAGTAAGACAAGACCTTCCTTGGCTAAAGCCATGTTGGCTTTCTCCCATTAAACCATGTTCAGTAATTCTGTTCTTTATAATGGTTTCTACCATTGTGCCTGATACTGACATCAGGCTCACTGGTCTGCAGTTTCCCAGATTACCTGTGGAACCCTTTTTAAAATTTGCCGTTACCTTGGCCATTCACCAATCTTCAGGTACTACAAATGATTTTATTGATAGTTCTCATATTTCAGTTCTTTCAACACCCTTGGATATATAGCATCCAGTCCAGGTAATTTGTTACTCTTTAATTTATCAAATAGTTGCAATACATCTTCCCGGTTTATCGATATTTCTTTCAATTTTTCTGATGCTTCGTTTTTAAATACCATTTCAGTCATGGGTAACTTTCCTACATCATCTTCAATAAAGACTGAAGTAAAGAATTCATTCAGTCTCTCCACTATGGCCTTGTCCCCTTGTCATCTGATGGTCCAACTGACTCACAGGTTTTTTTGCTACAAATGCACTTGAACAAATTTTTATTGTGCATTTTTGCTTCCACAGCAAGCTTGTTTTTTAAAAATTCTCTCGTTGCTTGCCTTGCATCTATCTTGCCAGTGCTTATGTTCTTTACAGTTTTCATCATTTGGCTCCTTTTTCCATTTCCTGAAATATGCTTTTTGGCTATAACAGCCTCTCTAACCCCAACTTTAAACCATACTGGCAGTTCTTTGGACTTCCTTCCACTTTTCTTAAAGCATGGAATACAGCTGGTCTGGACTTCCAAGATAGTATTTTTAACACCATGTTTGATGTAAATCTTTAACCTTTGCAGCTGCTCCTTTTATATTTTCTTAATTATTTTCTTCATTTTATTATAGTCTGCCTTTTGAAAGTTAAAAGGTAGTACTGTGGATTTCCTTGCCATCCTTCGTCCACTTATTAAATCAAAAGCGATCATGCAATGATCGCTATTGCCAAGTGATCCCAACACCCTTATCTCTTGCACCAGATCTTGTGTTCCACTAAGGACTAGGTTCAAGATGGCTTCCCTTCTTGATGGTTCATGAACCAGCTGCTCCAAGAAGCAGTCTTTATTTCATCTAGAAACTTTATCTCCCTAGCATGTCGTACCGTGACTCTGTCCCAGTCAATACCGGGATAATTGAAATCGCCCATTATTATTACTGTGTTGTAACTTTTGTTAGCTACCCTGATTTCTTTGAGCATGTCATCATCCATTTCTTCATTCTGGCCAGGCGGTCGGTAGTACACCCTCACTACCATTTCCTTCCCCTTTTTACATGAAATTTCAATCCATGGAGTTTCTACAGTGTATTTTGTTTCCTGCAAAACTTTAATCCTGTGTGACTCATTGTCCTCTAACATAGAGCGCAACCCCTCCATCAATTTAATCTGCTCTATCATTACGATATAATTTGTACCCAGGCATCACAGTATCCCACTGGTTGTCCTCCTTCCACTGTGTCTGACATACCAATTATATCTAACCTCTCATTTAGTGCTATATATTTATTTATTTATTTAGCTTTATTTATATACAGCCTTTCTCCGGGTCAAGGCGGTTTACATAGAACAATTGCAGATACATTGTAACAATGATGTGAAACTATATACAACATACAAACAAGACCCTGTGGGATCTTAACTGCAGCTGGTATCACTGATATGAAACTATATACAATAAGTAAACAAGACCCCGGGGGGGGGGGGCAGGGCGATTTTAAATATCTACATTTCAGATTACGTACAGGTTAATGCTATCTATCATCTATCATGTTTGAATCTTGTGAGGGAGGGGGGATTATGCTGTCATGTTGAAATGTTCCTTGAATAGATGCGTCTTTAGGTGTTTCCGGAAAGTCTTGAGGTCAGTAATGAGATTGTCCGGTAGTCTCTGCCATATGGATGGTGCATATAACTGCTATCTTTGTTTCTGCGTTCATCTTTAAAGCCCAGTGTGGTAAGACCGGGTAAATAATTTGCTTGAGAGAGATCTCAAATCCACTGGATGGATCTCAGCTTCCTCTGCTTCTGGATCAGATGGGTTGACAACACAGTGCACTAAAGTTCCATCACCATTCTTTTTCAAGTAACCAATCAGACTATTGGGGAGATATTGGTTAATCCTGTCCCGGGCTTCATCTGCAGCATGTTCCACCAGAGCCATGACATGTTCTTCAGCTGTGCTGTCTGTTAAACTGCATGCATTACCTTCTGGCTCAAAAATACAACTAATAACTTGCTTCTGAATATGTAATCTTCTGGTCTATTCTCTGTTTGGTCCTGGGTTCATTTCACAGAGACAGTAGGGTAAGCAGCATAAATAAGACAACCAAAACTGGTGTAAGAGTTTTATATCAAAATAGGCTTATTACATAGGTACAGAAGAGAGTTAGGAGGTTGTTAGAAAGCTGTTTCAGTTTACTTCAATGAATCTGTGTGTGTGTGTGTGTGTGTGTGTGTGTGAGAGAGAGAGAGGTAAGAAAATGTGGGTCAGAGCCTCATAGTAAGAAGAATAGGGAGAGAAAGCGAGAACAAGGGGGAGGGGAGAGAATTGGGTGTCAGAGCCTCATGGCAAGGTGTGTCCGATGAAAATAGGAAGAGAGAGAGAAAGAGGAAGTATTTCTGTCCTTTATAGTGAATTTTCTCTAGCACCTCCCTTTGAGGTCTGCTATTGTTTCCAGTCACCTCCCTTTGAGGTCTGCTATTCTTGATTTAGCAAGGAGGTGCTGCAGACCAATCCCATCAGGCCCGGAGACAGACATCACCAGGGGGTCAGAGTTAATCTCATCTTGTAAACTACCCTCATTAAGTTTTGAGACTGATATCACCAGAGTAACAAAGCTGCTTGAAATCCAAGGTCTGGGAACAGCCATGACACCTATGCTAAGCATAATGTCATGTTGATGTATGCTGACAATAACTTCTTTACTTGGCTTTTTGGATTTCCTTGCCGTCTCTACTGGTGCAGGTACAACTTCAGGAACAGGTTCCTCAACAGCTGGGTCTTCATCTCCCAAAATAGCTGCTTTGCTCATCATCTTAAAGCCTGTATTGTAGTAACTTTTTAGCTAATTTGTAGTACACAGTTTCTGGCTTGTTATAAGTCATGGCATTATCACACATCTGCTTAAAGTCCGCCCTGAATTCTGTAATAGATTTATACTCATTGGCTGTGATCCTTTCCTTCATTGTGCTGAAATCCATAGGATGTTTAATTATGGAATATCCAGGTGCTATATATTCGAACTCTCCCATCTAATGTTTTAGACTTCTAGCATTTGCATACAAGCATTTTAGAGGTTATATTTTATTCATTTTAATCTGGTTATCAGTAGGCAGGGGTAATTTGGAATCTTTAAGCTTTGTCTCTCTGTACTTAAAGGCATTTGGGTTACTTTTGTCTTTGTCATCAATTTTCTCAGTGGAGGAAGGTGAATAGTAGAGTACCGCAGAGATCTGTACTGGGACAAGGATTTTTTTAAACATATTTATAAATGATCTGGAATTAGGAACAACAACAAGAAAAGTGATTAAATTTGAAAATGACACCAAATTATTCAGAGTTGTTAAATCATATTTGTTTTGTGAGAAACTGCAGGAGGACCTTGGGAATCCAAATGGCAGATTAATCTGTGCAATTGCAAAGTGATGCATGTACTGTAGGAGAATAACCCAAACTATAGATACACGATGCTAAGTTACATATTAGTGGTCGCCACCCGGAAAAAAAAAGGTATAGGTGCAGTTGTATACAGTATATTGAAATTTGCTGTTCAGTATGCTGGGACATCCAAAAAAGCAAACGGAATGTTAGGAATCATTAGAAAAGGAAAAGAGAATTAAACAAAGGATATCATAATGCCTCTGTATCACTCCATAGTGCTGCTGCACCATCAGTATTGTATGCAATTCCAGTTACTACATCTCAAAAAATATATGGTGGCAAGTGAAAAGGTACAGAGAAGGGCAACAAAAATGATAAAGGGGATGGGACGACTCTCCTATGAGGGAAGGCTAAGGAGGTTAGGGCTCTTCAGCCTGAAGAAGAGATGAGGTCTATGAAATCATGAGTGAACTGGTAGATGAAAATCAGTTGTTTCCTCTTTCAAAAAATGTGGAACCTGGTGAAGGAAGGGGCATGTCTGGGCCATCCGGACGCCTTGAAATAAGACGGCCCTGTTAGTAGCAGATTCTGCATCACGGGAGCTAGACGTTCCCATAGGTGCAAGATTGGGCACTGAGATGGCCTGGCAATCCCCTGGGAGACATCTTCCCCGCTGCAGTGCCGACCTCCATTTCCCCGCCGCCAGACCCATGGTAGGGGCAGCCGGGGCCCAGACTGGATGATGGGGACTCACCTGCACATTCGCTGGCTGTGTGGTGGGGTTGAGAGGTCCACCTGCTGCAGTCCCTGGGGCTTATACCATCTCCGAGGTGGTATAAACCCCACGTCCTGATGGCAGCCAGTGGACATACAGAGCCGTGACTTGAATTGGCCCTGTACGTCCAGGTGCCTGCTCCGCCCATTCTCCGCCCCCGTGCAAATCTCCCCGCACCGAGGCTGTGTGCGTGTGGGGAGATCGCTTTGCTGAATATGGGACCAGAAGGATAGCAGGGCTACACGACCCACCGGGACGTACAGCTCCGCTATTCGCCTTACATAATCACGCCCATAGGGGGGAATATTCTAAGGCATTTACACAGTTTGCAGACATGGCACTAAGATATCCGCAGGTGCCGCAATTACAGTACCCAATGTTAAGTAGTTGGCATTGGGGCAGAGCAGAAGTGGCATCTGTTGCTAACTGGGCAGTGGTGATATTGAGCTGCTGCCAGGTTAGCAACACACCAGTAACGTAAAGCGCAGCAAATGCTGAAGCTAATTGGCCAACGGCTCAATATTGCTACAGCCCAGTTAGCTTCTGGGTTCTGCGGCCAACCCGGCTATTCAGTGCCAGCGTTGAATATCCGGGGTTACAGTTCCGTGGCGATGGGTAGCCACTTTACAAGCGTTAGCTGCCGCGGCCAAATCTCCCCCCGTAAAGATTAGAAGGCACGCCTTTAAGCCAGAAGGCAGGATATTTACACCAGAGAGAAGAAAATCCTTTTTCTCTCAACGTAGAACCAGTCTTTGGAAATCGTGGCTGGTAGAGGTGATAAAAGCAGGCAGTGTAGCCGGGTTTAAAAAAGGTTTGGACAAATTTCTGGAGGAAAAGTCCATAAACCATTATTAAAGTAGAGCAAGAGAAAACCACTGCTTATTCCTAGGGCTAAGTAGCATGGAACCGGTGATCTTCGGGCTATGTCACGTACTTGTGACCTGCATTGGCCACTGTCAGAAAGAGGACACAGGACTTGATGGACCTTTGCTCTTCCCCAGTATGACACTAATTACATAAACAACCACTGCAGGCTGAATATTAACCCTTATGTTGCCCTCTAGGACCCACGAAATAGGAATATTAGAGGCTTCTAGCTTTCTTTTTTACTCGCTAGCAGAATAGGAAACGCAACCATTTATGTCATCCAGGAGATTTTATTATTTTCTCCTGGAGATGGGCTAAAAACTGGCTGTTGCATTGGCAAACCCCACATATCATCTGGGTACTCAACGTGTGGTCAGAGTTTGTTCATTACAGTCAAGGTAATGAAACTAATAATGACAAAATGTTCCCCACTGACTCTCGGGCTGCTGATTTGCTACATACATAGAATACCTCGAACTTCCGTAGCTCAGTTCTTCCCTTATCTGACCATCACCTTTTAAGCTTTAATCTTCATCCCCCGCTGCCTTAGCCTTGTCCTGTCTCCTCCAACCTATTTAGAAACCTTCATCTTATTGATCCCTTGACTCTCTCTTCCACTATGTCATCCAAGTCTGTCGACGAGGGGTATCTTCCTGTAATGCTGCACTCTCCTCGGCTCTGGATGCTCTCGCTCCGCCCACCCCACGTTCTGTGAGACGTTCTGCAGCCCAGCCCTGGCTTTCATCCACTAAATCCTGCTCCCCTGAAGACTTTCTATGCTCTTTCCAGTCAGCCATAGCTCTTGCCAAAGAAGACTACTATGTCCATCTGACTAATTCTCTTGCCTCTGATCCTTGCCGTCTCTTTACTACTCTCAGCTCTCTCCTTAAAGTGCCTCCACCTCTGATCCCTCCCTCACTTTCTGCCCAAACCCTGGCTGACTATTTCCATAACAAAATCCACAAGATCACCCTCCAATTCCCCACAAACTCAGCTATTTCCATCCCTCCCCTATCCACTCCCAACTCTCCCCCCTCTTCCCTTGCTACCCTCTCTTCCTTTCCTGTCATCTTTGAAGAGGAAACTGCACACCTTCTTTCTTCCTCCAAACTCACCACCTGCTCCTCTGATCCTATCCCCACCAGTCTCCTAAGCCCCATCTCCTCCACTATTGTCCCTTCCATCTCAACCTCTCATATTCTCATCTCTCATATTCTCACTGCAACTGTCCCTGAAGACTTCAAGCATGCTGTGGTCATACCTCTCCTCAAGAAACCCTCACCTGATCCCACCTGTCCTTCTAATTATCAACCCATCTCTCTCCTCCCCTTCATTTCTAAACTGCTTGAACATGCGGTTCACTGCCGCTGCCTTGACTTCCTCTCTCTCATGCCCTCCTGGATCCCTTACAGTCTGGCTTTCGTCCTTTACACTCTACTGAAACAGCTCTTGTCAATGTCTCCAATGACTTGTTCCTGGCAAAATCCAAGGGCCTGTACTCTGTCCTCATCCTCCTTTACCTCTTTGCTGCTTTCGACACCATTGACCACAACCTTCTCCTCAATACTGTGTCCTCACTTGGCTTTAAGGGCTCTGTACTATCCTGGTTCTCCTCCTATCTCTCCCATCGCTCCTTCAGTGTGTGTTCTGGTGGCTCCTCCTCCACTACCCTGCTCCCAGTTGGTGTACCCCAAGGATCTGTCTTGAGTCCGCTCCTTTTCTCCCTCTATACCCAGTCCCTTGGTGTGCTTATCTCTTCCCATGGCTTTCAGTACCATCTGTATGCTGATGACTCCCAGATCTACCTCTCTACACCTGAACTCTCTCCGGCAATCCAGACCCGGATCTCTGCCTGCCTTTCTGACATTGCTGCCTGGATGTCTCATCGCCGCTTGAAATTGAACATGGCCAAGACTGAACTTCTTATCTTTCCCCCCAAAACCTCCCCTCCTCTTCCTCCTTTCTCAGTCTCTGTGGACAGCTCTGTACTCCTTCCTGTTTCCTCGGCCCGCAATATGGGGTTCTCTTTGACTCCTCTCTCTCTTTCTCCACACATATCCATCTCGTAGCTAAGACCTGCTGTTTCTTTTTCTATAACATTAGCAAAATCCGCCCTTTCCTTTCTGAACACACTACTAAGACACTTATCCACTTCTGAATCACCTCCCGTCTTGACTACTGTAACCTACTCCTTGCTGGTCTCCCTTTGAATCATCTCTCTCCCCTTCAATCTGTTCAACACTCTGCTGCGCGGCTAATCTTCCGCCAGCTTCATCATGCCCATATTACTCCTCAAGTCATTTCATTGGCTCCCTATCCATTTCCGCATCCAGTTCAAACTTCTCCTGCTGACCTATGAATGCATTCACTCTGCAGCTCCTCACTACCTTTCTTCTCTCATCTCTCCTTACAGCCCCCCTCGGGAACTCCGCTCTTCTGGCCAACTGCTTCTATCTGTGCCGTCCTCTTCTATTGCTAACGCCAGACTTTGCTCCTTTCACCTTGCTGCGCCTTATGCCTGGAACAAACTACCTGTGTCTATATGCCAGGCACCTTCTCTAACCCTCTTCAAATCCAGGTTGAAAGCTCACCTCTTCGCTACTGCTTTTGGATCCTGACTCACCTGATCTCCTTTCCTTCCCCTTGCTTTACCCCTGCTTATACCTTGTGTTTTGTCTTGACTAGATTGTAAGCTCTGATGAGCAGGGACTGTCTCTTGCATGTCCGTACAGCGCTGCGTACAACTGGTAGCACTATAAAAATGCTCAGTAGTAGTAGAATACTTTATTTATTTATTAACTCTTAAGTACTGCCAGTTTTGACCATAGCATTCTAGACATTTTTCAATACTATATAACATGTAAACAATCATAAAATAGTAATATCAATTTTAAACAAAATCATGAATATCAGTAATATGTCCTTAAGTGCCAGAGAATCCCTTCACCCCACCCCCCAACCCTGCATTCAGGACAGTAAAGATGCTTTAACATATTATACGCTTGTTATTCTTTTCCTTTGTTTACTATTTCCTAGTCGTTATTACAGTTTCAGTGCAGTATATTCTTGTTTGATCTTGATTTTTCTTTAAACCTCGGTCGCTCTCTTATAGGGAAGAGCATTGCGCAGTGTTGGTGGTCTTGTGGTTCTCATTTGCCATCATGGCCTGTGTTTCTCTGGTTCTGTTCCTGTAGGTCTCTGACTTTTCTTGGTGCAACTGTGAGGGAACATACCCTGGAGAAATTCGCAGCCTGTCGCTTAAGCCGGACCCAGTCACTATTCCAGGAGATGTGCAATTGAGTGTAGCAGTTTCCACGACCGTGCCCTTAACCTCACCCACGAAAGTAAGTCAACACAGGGAGCATTATCTGAGCTTTGAAAACCTCTGTAAAGTGTTTTAATTTTGGGACCATCGACAACTCTTGAAGTGTCAGAATTTACGAATGTATTTTGGTTTAACTTTAATTAGAATGCAGCCATGATTGAGTTTGAATGGGGGGGCATGAGCGTAGTGAAGTCTATAGGCACGCATGGAAATTACGGAACTCTGGAGACAGCCATGTTCACTGCATTGCCAGGCAAGCTAGGGGTTTTTTTTTTAAAATGTTGTCCCTTGTCCAGTCTTATGTTCGGACAGAGGGGCTTTTTGGGGAGCTTGACACCATCTGGTATCCCGTGTTCCTGGATCCTTTCTTTGGCAGGGGAGCATCGGTTGCTAGATGGTCGTTGGGGAAAGATGGCCTTTCAAGGTTTTTACGCTTGTAAAAATTTGCTGGCATCTCCTAATAAAACAAAATCGAAAAAAAAACCCTCTACACAATCACTCCAGGTGGGGTTGTCCCAAAATTGAACAGTGGGGTACTTAATGCACAGTTCAAAAATTACGGTCCATGCAACATGCACACACGAGGGAGGGGTTCCTTTATGATACACTCCCTAGTAAAGGCACTCTTTGGAGAGGAACCCATTCCTGGGAGTTCCCCCTATTGGTACCTGTACAAACTGCTGCAGACTATCCCTTTTCAGTAGAAGAAGGGGAGGACTTCTGAAACCACCTCAGGTGTGCTTCTGCAGATTTCCTTTCAGATAGTAACTTAGTTGAATTTTCTCCCTCTTGCTCCAAACAGAAACTCTATTTCTCTCTATACTTGAAGTAACTCTTTAGTGAAAGGCCAGCAGTATGGGTCTAATGCCCCTTTCACCAAATTTAGCCTCTGGTCTTCTCAATCCCATGGTTCCCTTGAATTTTAAGATTCAGGCACCCAGCAGTAGGTGCGATGTCTTCCTAGAGTGTTAGCACACTCCTAGGACAGGAGGAAGGAGAAAAAGATGAGAACCAAAGTAGGCATGTAAAAGACACCTTCCGAAGAGGTGTGTATTTGCGATACAGACATTCTTCTCTCACCTCATCAGAAAGGACAATGTGTGGCATTCTTATTTAAGTTATTTTTTGGAATAGCCATCTGTATTTTCCAGAAATGTTTAAACTGAAGCAGACTTAGGAAACATGATTTGGGTTTAGAACTACATTTGCCATAATCTCCAAGGGCCATCGGTCAGGGCCAGCTCATCTACCAGGCAAACCTAGACGCGCATGGTCTGCTTCCCTCTTGTGCTGCCAAGCCGTGCCGTCACCACCGCTGAGTATGCTGGCAGAGTTAGGGGGCAGCTCGGCGGCAGTAACAAGCCATGTGCTTTGGCACACATCACCTGCCACTTCTGAAACCCAAAGTTGTGTTGAAGGGTCAGAAGCGGCAGGCCATGTGTGCTGAAGCACAGGTCCTACCACTGCCTCCTGACTCTGCTGCCAAACCCCTTGAGCCAGCCCTGCTTCAGTGCCCTCAAGAGGGCTGAGGAGCTTTCCTAAGGGCTGTGGTTACTGCAATGCCACTCTATCAACAGTGAGGTCCAGAGGGTCACCAGGAGTTGACACCGACTCGACGGCATTTAACAACAATATGGCGAAGATGCACATACTGACGATTGAGGTAATTTATAGAGGTGAGTGATTTTTGAAAATGAAAAATGGGTGAACAATTCTGGAGAGCTCCCAAGTTGAAAAGAAACTTTGGCTGTTTCTCACATGTCTTTAGACATGCGAGGCCTAAAGGCTTCTAGCCACAGCAGTCAAAAAGTAAACTAAGGAATTTGATGCCACAGAATGCAATTAAGCTTCATAGGCAGTGAAATGGGGTCATGGCCTCACCCATATTTTGCCCAACATATCAATAACTGGAGAGTCTTGGGATGGGGACTGAGATTGATTTGTTTCGCCCCTCCAAACAAAAACATCTTCCGCTGCTCCTGATTTAGCTTAGTTTAAATGAAGTCTGGATAAGTTTCTAAAAGACAGATCAATTAACCATTATTTCAGAGTGGCCAAGCTACACAGTTCCAAGAGGGAGATTAGAAGCCAGTCCTGGATTTCAGGCAACCTTCTACTGATGCATTATGGGACCTACAGCATTGATTGCAATGGGTGGAATCAGGGCCTACAGATACCACACTGTACTGGGAATCTTCAAAACCAAGACTGGCAAAACTTCTCCCTTCTGGAAATGGGTAATTTTAGGAGCTGTTTTATTTAGCTAACAGCCTTAGATGTTGTCACCTCCTGCATCTGGGAGTGAGCAACAGGAAATAGGCTTTTTCATTTGGGATCGGCCAGGTATTTTGAAATGATTTGAACAAGCTGCTTTCAAAGTCAGGCTGCTGTGCTTAGTGAACAATTGGTCTGAATCAACATAGCAGTTTCTATATTCTTAGGTGCCAGCAGCTAATAGTTGCTCTGATGCTCCAAGATGGCTCTTAGTTAAAGTATTAGAATGATCTGATGTGTCTGATGATCTTAAAGTAGCTAAACAGGTAGAAAAGGCGACAGCAAAAGCTAGAAGGATGCTTGGGTGCATACGGAGAGGAATGGCTAGCAGAGAAAAGGAGATGATAGTGCCTCTCTATGAGTCTTTGGTGCGGCCTCATTTGGAGGATAGTGTGCAATTCTGGAGACCGCACCTTCAAAAGGATATAAACAGGTTGGAGTCAGTACAGAGGGTGGCTACTAAAATGGTTAGTGGTCTTCATTATAAAGCATATGAGGACAGACTTAAGAATCTTAATATGTACACCTTAGAGGAAAGGCGGAATAGAGGTGATATGATTGAAATGTTTAAATACCTCCGTGGCATAAATGTTCAGGGGGAGAGCCTCTTTCAATTGAAAGCAAGTTCTGCTACGAGAGGACATGGGATGAGGGTGAAAGGGGATAGATTCAGGAGTGATATGCGGAAATATTTCCTTACGGAAAGAGTGGTGGATCCATGGAATAGTCTCCCAGTGGAGGTAGTAGAGATGAGGACAGTATCTGAATTCAAAAAAGCATGGGACAAACACAGAGGATCTCTCAAGGAAAAAAGGGGACTGTTGTAGTCGTTGATATGGAAGGACA
Source organism: Ichthyophis bannanicus (assembly GCA_033557465.1). Lineage (NCBI taxonomy): Eukaryota > Metazoa > Chordata > Amphibia > Gymnophiona > Ichthyophiidae > Ichthyophis > Ichthyophis bannanicus. The sequence continues at coordinate 66,179,549 of CM066050.1, read as the reverse complement.
GACTAGATAGGCCATGTGGCATGTGGTCTTTTTCTGTTGTCATATTTCTATGTTTCTATGATCCAAAAGGATCCACCTCATCCACTGGAAACTCTGTAATAAATACTACAACATCACTGTGCTTAAAAAAGAATTACAGAAATGAAGAGGTTACGATCACCTGGGATACTCCCATTCCAACCAATATAAAATTGGATGCCGAGGAAACTAGACATAGTGGTAAAGGAGAATGGCATTGACTATAGAGGTGTCAGTCCCAAGCAGCTATTCTGTGAATCACATTGAGAGGGAGAAGATCTTCAAGTACCAAGAAATGCCGTCAGAGATCAAGAAAATGTGGCAGAAGGTGTGGCCTCCTTGCCCCGCCTAGGCGGTTGCCTATAGAAGGGAAAGGGGCCCTTTCAATGTCCCCTTTATGTGAGCTCCCAGAGCTAGGGCTTCTGGGAGTTGTAGTTGCTTGTACTGAGTTGTAGTTGTGAATAAATGATTAAGCCGAGGGTTTGAAAGCAACACAGGACATTTATTTGCCTCCTTGGTTCAAGGAACTTCCATAGAAGCTTGGCACATCATATAAGGTAAGATCCTTTTCCTCAAAAGAAAGATAACTTCTGTACAAAACTTTTTCCAGAGTCTCTAATTACCTTTGCTTCCCTCAGCAAGGTAAATATCTCTTCACGCCACAAATTATCATGTTACAGTCTCTGGCTAGCTTTAGCTTCAAAACAGCGTTCTTTAAACTGCAACACTTATACTTTAAGCCAAAACAATGGTCTTTAAACTGCAGCACTTATACTTTAAGTTTTCCTTTTTACTTGGATTATCACAGGTTTTGTTAATTGCTCCAGACACATTCAGAATGCAATCCTGACGGTCTCATGCATTTTAAAACCACAGCAGCAACTTCATATCAAATCTTCTTAGGCTTGTTTTAACTACAGACATTCAAACATAATAAGTCTGGGATTTTCTTCAGGTTTACAATCTATAGGTTTTCACTTTACCCTCCAAGATAAAGCACAGTCCATCTCACATTCTGAGAAATCAGATTCAATATCAGCCTCATCTATTTGCATACACTCACAGTCAGACTCTGCAGTCTCCGGACTGGAAACAGCTTGGGACAGCGTGGGTTTAATTTCTTCCAGCAGCTTAACAACCCGTTCCCAATGAGACCTCCCTCTTGGCTCAGGGGTGTTATCAGGGCACAGGAAATCCTTATCCCGTAGCAAGCTATTTAGAACTTCTAAAGAATTCAGCTCCTTTCTTTTAACAGCTCTCTTTAACAACCTTCCCTGAGGTAAACTTCTTTGACCCAGCTCCTCCCGGAAAGTCCCCGTACCTGGGTTATAGACAGCAGTCTCTTCAGGAATAAACCTCCTGCTTTCTAGACCAGCTGTAGCCTTTCTACCACACTGGCTCTGCTCAAGACTCTGTTGCTGGCTATGAGGAGAGTCTTCCCTTAAGCTGTCATTGGAGTACCTTTCTCTGGGCTCTCTGCTAGAATCCTTTCTTTCTGTTTCCTTCAGGATTTCTTCCACTTCTGTTTCTCTGCTGTTTTCTTGGTTGTGCTTGCTCCTGATTTCTCTTCCGTTCCCCCTTCCGTCTCTCTCACTTCCTGTTCTCTGGGGTTTAAATGAGTGGGGATGCCCTGCACCTTTCCACTCCTTCCTCAGCTGTCTCTCATTACCTCCCTTAGTTGCTATGGTGTTGGGGCGTGGCCTTAGGACAGCAGCTTTAGCTATGTTTTTTTTCTCTCCAGCTGAACTTTTAAAGTCACGGCTCCCTGCACTTTCTTTCTGCCTGGAGGTAAAGGTCTGTGTTTTTTTCTATTTCCCCGGGCTCTGGAGCAGATTCGTCACCACACATCCCCCCCCCTTAAGATATTACGGGCTGGCGTACTAACCCCCGCACAGCCCGTAATACGCGAAAGAGCGTCGGCGTTGGTGTGCAATCTCCCTGCTCTATGTTCTATGTGAAAATCGAATGCCTGTAAGGCCATGTACCAACGTGTAAGACGGGGATTGTGGTCCTTCATCTGGTTCAACCATCTTAACGGGGCATGATCAGTTACCAGTAAGAATCTTCGACCTGTCAGGTAAAATCAGAGTGTCTCCACAGCCCACTTTATAGCCAGACATTCTCTTTCGACTGTGGAATATTTTCTCTCGGGTGGCGCTAATTTCCTGCTTAAAAACATAACAGGATGTTCCCCCCCCCCTTCGTACTTTTGTGATAATACAGCGCCTAAGCCTGTATCTGACGCATTGGTCTGTACAATAAAAGGCCGGTTAAAATCTACGCCCCGCAATATAGGCGCACAGCAGAGTTTATCTTTCAAGCGCACAAAGGTTTGCTCTGCTTCTGCCGACCATTTTAATTGATTAGGTGCGTTTTTCTTTAGCATCTCTGTTAAAGCAGTACTTTCAGACGCAAAATGCGGAATAAATCGGCGGTAGTAGCCGATTAATCCAAGAAAGCTGCGTAGCTGCTTCTTTGATAAGGGTTTCGGGAATGCTCTCACACTCTCTACTTTATCTAGTAAAGGCTTAACTGTCCCGTGCCCCACCAGATGCCCCAAATACTTCACTTGTTTTCCTCCAAACATACACTTGGCAGGGTTCAAGGTGATACCCGCACCGCGCAACGCCCTTAATACGTCTTCAATGCGTACCAAGTGTTGATCCCAACGGGAGCTATGGATTACTATATCATCCATATAGGCGGTTGCGTACTGTTGGTGGGGTCGTAAGACCACATCAACCAACCTTTGACAGGTCGCAGCCGCCCCATGTAACCCAAAGGGCATGCGACGAAACTGAAATAGACCGATGGGAGTGCTAAATGTGGTCTTTGGGCGAGATTCCCTGGTGAGGGGAATCTGCCAATATCCTTTGGTCATGTCAAGGGTGGTTAGATATGATGCTTGGCCCAATCGGTCTAGCAGTTCCTCTATCCTTGGCATGGGATAGGAATCAAACCGGGAGATGGCATTCACTCTGCGGAAGCCAATGCAGAACCGCATCGTTCCATCTGGTTTGGGAACCAGCACTATGGAGCTGTTCCAGGGGCTTCTAGACTCTTCAATTATTCCCATTTTAAGCATGTCCTGCACTTGGGTTACCACTTCCTGCCGTTTGGCCTCGGGTAACCTATAGGGCCTCTGTCGCACTATTTCCCCGTGTGGGGTAACTATTTCATGGGCAACAAGGCGCGTCTCACCGGGTATAGGTGTTTAGACATCGGGAAAACCCCGTAAGAGCTCTAATAACTCTTGCTGTTGGGACCATGAAAGTTCTTCCCCTAACCTGGGAACTGGATCTCCCTTGCAATCGGTCAATTGCGGGCCCAGATCCTCTTCCTCCTTTACCTCACAGCTGGCAGTTAAACCCCTTATTTCTGATTTACCCGTAGAACCAAACCCTCCTAACCCTCTTATGGTAGAAGTTAACTCAGGCACCTCTTCCAGGGACGGAAAGCCTACCCGCTCACATATCATCTGGGCTATTCGGTACCCTATATTTACTTTGAAATCCTCCCATGCAAAATTAAATAACAGCACCTTGATTGTCCCCCTGTAATCGGGATCAATGACTCCAGCCCCCACATCAATGAAATTCTTCCAGGCTAAGCCTGAACGAGGGGCAAGGCGACCATAGCAGCCTGGTAGTATTTCCACCTGTATCCCTGTCTCCACTAAGGCCTTTCCCTGATGGGGAATAATTACCTCCTCCGCACTACATACATCAAAGCCCGCTGCCATTTCTGTAGCCCGCTTTGGAATCTTTGCGTTAGGAGTGGTGCGGCAAAATTTAAGGACAAACTTTGACTTTTTGGGGACGTCATCGTTAGTGGCTATCTTCCCTTGGGACTGTCGTTGTTCGGTCCCAAACAAAGGATTGGGCACCAGCCTAGCCTTAGCCTCGGTTATACGAGAAGATGTTATCAGCCCCTCCTTACACTCATTCTCCAGGGAAACTTCCCCCTTCTTTAAGTGGGATGAACTCCCTAGTGGAGCCTCTTTCTCCGCTTCCAAGGCCTCTAGTTGTGCTAAGGTGGATGTCATGCCTGTTTTATGCTGTAGACCCTCTGCTAACCCACGCCTGAACTGAGGCCAGTCCCTTCCCAGGACTAAAGCTTGTGGGAGCCTTGGAACTACAGCTACAGGTATTTTCCGTTTCAAACCCAAACCTTTTACTGAAACAGTGTATACTGGGTAGGACGAGGCTGCCTCGTGAATGCACTTTATCTTTATGCTGCTTTCTTGTGACTCGGGGACCGGACCAACCTGGGATTTTATCTCCCTCCAGAGTTTTCGCGAGATCATCGATTGGTCCGCTCCGGAGTCCAGCAAGGCCTCTACCTGGACACCCTCTACTTCTACGCCCAAGAGGAATCCCTCTCCCCTTTCTTTAGAATGGGTGGTGATTAGGGCTGTCCTAGCTTTGCAATCCCTTCTCATATGTCCTTCTTCCCCACAAGAAAAGCATTTTCTTTGCACATACCGGGTCTTAATCCACATGCATTACCTTCGTTTCTTCTCCCCACATGGCTTTTCCCTTCCTTTCTGAAGCCACTTCAACTGCCCGGGTTAGATCACCAACCTTAGCCTGGCTTACCAAACTGGCTTCTAGAAAATGCTCAGCCAGTGAGGTCGCTGCATCCGTGGTCTGGCAGTCCTGTAGGATCAGGAAGGACTGCAGATCTTTTGGAACTGCGTCCATGAACTGCTCTAAGACAATACAGTCTAACAAAGAATCTTTTGTTTTTGCATCAGGCGTCAACCACTTTAATGCCAACCCTTTTATCCGCTGGCATAAGGCACGCGGTGTTTCACCTATTTTTAACTTACAGCTCCTCAAAAGGCCGCGGTAGACCATGGGGGTTAGGCCCAAACGGTCTCGTATAGCCTTTTGAAGCTCTTCATAATTGGCGGTTAAGGCCGCTGGCATGGCCCTGTAGGTTGCAAGCGCTTCTCCTGTCAAGGAGGCGGCAAGGCGCACTGCCCACTGGTCTTTCGGCCAGCCCGTTAGGAGAGCCACTCTCTCGAAGGCTTCCAAGAAGTCGTCCACGTCATCCCCTTTGGCCAACTGACCAAACGAGAATGTCCCAGTCCCAGGTAACCCCAGCCCTGGTATAGCTCCCAAGGAACCTGGTACTGTCCGTAGGGACTCCGTCGCTTTCTTCTGCGCTCCTAGCCAAGCAGCCATCATATCTAGGAGCGGCTTCTGCTGGGCCTGGAGCATGGCGGCTGTGTGTTCTTGAGTCCTTGCAGACATTTCCTGTTGTTTTTGGAATTGCTCCGCCATCCATCCCAGAAGCTCGGTCCTCTCCATCCTCGGTAGACGGTGTTGAAATGAAAAAACAGAGAGAGAAACCACCAAGTGCGGCTCCAAATATAAACCCTCTCTCTTTTGCTCTTCTTGAGCACTGCTCTATCCCCACCCTGCACCGGTATCCGTCTATACCCTTCTTATACACGGATTACCTTATGCAGGTGTAGACTCGAGTTTATCAATCAGCAGGTCACGGCTTGGTACTCCACTCCAGTCCGGTCCTTCTGCTGCCACTCCGGGTCTTTCTCTTCAGCAGGCCCTCTGTATCCTCAGCACTTTCGGTAGAAATCTCCTTTATTCTTTGAGGCTCCAGATGTTTTGCGTATACGTGGCCAAGGCAGATCCTAAAAACTACGCCACCTGTGGCCTCCTTGCCCCGCCTAGGCGGTTGCCTATAGAAGGGAAAGGGGCCCTTTCAATGTCCCCTTTATGTGAGCTCCCAGAGCTAGGGCTTCTGGGAGTTGTAGTTGCTTGTACTGAGTTGTAGTTGTGAATAAATGATTAAGCCGAGGGTTTGAAAGCAACACAGGAAATTTATTTGCCTCCTTGGTTCAAGGAACTTCCATAGAAGCTTGGCACATCATATAAGGTAAGATCCTTTTCCTCAAAAGAAAGATAACTTCTGTACAAAACGTTTTCCAGAGTCTCTCATTACCTCCCTTAGTTGCTATGGTATTGGGGCGTGGCCTTAGGACAGCAGCTTTAGCTATGTTTTTTTTCTCTCCAGCTGAACTTTTAAAGTCACGGCTCCCTGCACTTTCTTTCTGCCTGGAGGTAAAGGTCTGTGTTTTTTCTATTTCCCCGGGCTCTGGAGCAGATTCGTCACCACAAAAGATACCAAGTTTCTATAGCGCTTCCAGATCTACGTGGTACTGTACAGCTATTCATGAGAGATATCCAGTTGTGACACAGATGAGACAAATAGACCCAGACATGTTTCTTTTATTAACTTGTTGAACAGGAAAGTCAGGTTAATGCAAGCATTTGATTTAAACTAGGTCTTAAAGGCAAAGAGAGGCAAACAGATTTACCCAAGGTTGCGTTAGCACTATACTCACATCAGATTAAAGTCTAACTGCTGCAGTGGAAGACTACTAAAAGGTCGCAGAGTGCTACATGCACTCAGAAGAAACTCATTGCTTTTAGAGGGAGCGGCTGCGGTTTTCCATAGCAGACCCTAAGAACACATTTTTAACTTTGTTATCATAAAATGTATTGCCATTCACTTACTATTTACACATTACCAGGTAAGAGCTCACTTAGACTCCAACGTAAACACACTGGTTTAAGAGCAGCACAATTAATTTTATACTATTACATAATAGTCTTCGCTGCTTTTTTTCTTTCTCCTTGCAGTTGCTCTCTGTTTTTTGATAAGCCCAAGTGTGAAGTGTTACAGTAGTCTACTCCACCCCAAAACACAGGCATGTATTATAGTTCTGAAAAGTTTATCATCTGAAAAAGGCTGAATTTGGCACAGGAGGTGGTAGGTTTGCAGATGCTGATTTTGAGACCTTTTCAACCTGAGGCTTCCTGGTGAGTGCTGAATCCAGAATCACACTAACAACAGAGACTTGAGGCCCGATAGTCAATGGATTTATGCTCTTAACTTTGAGAATTATGCTCCTAAATTGGCCTCTTTGAAAATTTAGTAGGGTTAAGTGCCTAAATATTTTCTTAAAAGTTCACTAAACTTTTAAATTTAGGAGCATAAAAAGTAAGTGGCAATGGGGCAGATTTAAAGTGGGGAAAAGAAGTTAGGAGCTCAGCACCAGGCACCTACTGTAAATTAGGCTCATAAATCTAAGCAACTGAATGGCAGGCCTAAATTTAGAAGCATGCATTTTAAGCTCTTAAATTAAGCTGAATTTTCAGCTGAAAGGCTCCTATGTGTGGCTGAAAATAGGGCACAAATTTAGGAACTAAACTTTGGAGCCTACATTTAGGCGCTCAGCTTTTTTTGAACATCAAGGTCTTTCCTTTTCTTTTTTATTTCTTTTACATTTATGAATTTCAAAATAAACAATCAAACATCTCATACAGTAAAAGGAGAAACCTTCCCATCAATTTTACAAGAAAAATAAAAAAAGGAAAAGTCAATATAAGAATCTCTTACAAGCCCAATATATAATGAGGGTGAGGGGAGAAGGAAAAGCAATGGTAATCCAAAAAGACGGACAGGAAACTTTTAGTGAAGTTCTGACTTGAGGTTAAACATCAAAATGCACTTAAACTATGTTACCTCCAGAGAGGGTAAGATAGATTGTTATAGCAAACGCTGTGAAAAGCTCTTATTCAATCACTCACCCACAGAAGGAAAACTCACAGACAGGCTGGAATGCAAACAGGAACTTTTAATGTGCGCACAGGCCCAGATAGAGAAACCAGCAATCTCCACAAAAATCTGAGCCACGAGGGACGTCCTACAATACCTTATATACTGTACATTTTCAAACTCATTCTACAATCCCATTTGTCTCAGATATTTCCTGTCCACCAATCAGCAGCCCCTGGGGAAGGTACCTGGGTGACCTGTCCAAACCGGTGTGCTCTGGTCTGCTGATTTCTGGGCAAGGGGATATTGTGCTCAGACCTGGAGTGGGGGAAGGGTGCCTACTGAAATCTTAATGTCTTCTCTTAGCAGGCTGATCACTTATGTAAGAGCCTCATGGCTTGGGGGAAGGGTCAGGCTGATCACTTGTGTAAGAGCCTCATGGCTGCCTCACTCCCCCCTTTTTAAGTGAGACCTCAACCGCTAGAGGCGGTTGAGGGCTGTATTACTGGAGGCAAGCCGCAGAGGGGTGTATTGGGTCAGGGGGGTGTATTGGGTCAGTGGTAACCGCCTTGCGTTCTACCAGGGTATCAAGGGTGGTGGTAATGAAGCGGTAAAGAATGGGGATACAACATGGCAGAATGGCACATAGCAGTAAAATAAAAAGAACCCCTACCACTGGGATTTTAGTCCCCCTAGCCAACTGAACCACTTCATAAACCACCCAGGACCCATGGACGGGTCAGTAATATGATTAACTAGATCACTTAGGTCTTGGATAGAGTGTTCAATGGAAACACTTGTGTCAGTGAGTTTAAAACAACACATACCCTATACCCTCTGTAGCAACTCCTGCACAAAAGTTTTGTTCCGTGTGCAAAAGTTGCTGTACTGTCTGTAAAAGGTTGCAGGGCCTGCAGAGGCCTCTTTCCTTTGGGACAAAGGAGGGCCGTGTGCAAAACGTCTGCAGAGGCCTCTTTCCTTTGGGGCAAAGGCTCTTTCCCTGGGATCCACCCTTATCAGCATATTAATGGATTTTATTCTTGCTAGTGTTGAGTCATTTTGGCTGCACCCTGCCATTCCCTTTGCTTCATTAATCACTGGCACTGTAGTCTTCAGGGCATATGAGTACTTTGTATCACCAGCTTTGTTTGGCCCGTTTAACTTGTCCAGGCGTGCCCAGCTTGCTCAGGCCTGTTTAACCTGTTCAGGCCTGGCATGTCTTTTCTTGTGCTGGGTCCATTTTCTGTGCACTTTCAGGCCTGACCTGTTTCTTAGCTGGGTCCATTCTCTGTGCACTTCTGTTCAGAGTATGGTTCCCCCTGGCTTTACTCTTGTTGTGCTGGGCTCTGGGTACTCATTTTCTTAGCCCACATGCTTTTTCCTTGCCATCATAATGTATTACAGCCTCAGGCAAGGATGCAGCCATACTAGACATACCTATCAGCCAATTTCCCTTCATTCCCAATTTTTCTTTTTCTTTTCTTGTTTATGGGGCAAAGGTAATCCCACTAAGGGCAATGGACAAGCAACCATTTGAGACAGATATTGAGACAGATAGGGGTCATCAGAAAAGCAGCTTCTGGTACTGTTCCCTAGAGACAACATACATTGTAACATCATTTTCTTGCAGCTGGTCAATAATATTGAAAACACATAACATGAAAGTATGTCAAAAGCAGCAGTGCTTAATAATGTGATAAAGAAAGTTCTGAGAATAGTACAGCAAAAACTTGAGCTGGTGTGGGTATTGCAGTTGCTGGAGCCGAAATGGCTTGTAGATTTCAGTTACTTTCTAAGAAAACAATATTAAAAGGATAACAATACAATCATTCACAGAAGCCCCCAAAACCCCCCCCCAGTCAGTCCAACAGTTCTTTTTCCTGCCTCTCAGCGGTTCCCCAGGACCTCGCAGTGTGCTTCACCTTTCTCTGAAGTTCAAGTTCTGTCTCTCTCAAAATTTGAACCTCTCATTCTCATAGGCAGACACCCTGGCCCGTTTTCAATGTGACACACTGATCCAGATAGGGACTCCTTCACACATCTCAGCGGTGGGCAGCTCTGAGTTCTCGGGATGGTCTGCTCCATCTGGACCCCGGCCACCTTCCTCCGCTGGGCTCCCTGGATTGCAATTTGGTGACATGGCTCCAGGCCCCATTCAGGAATAAAATGCTCATCTCTTTTTTTCTTTTTTTTTTTTTGTTTACATATTCATTAGCCAGATACATCACTTCAAATTACCTTCATCAGTTTAATGTCCATCAAAGGTCCTTCTTCTTAATATCCCACTTTATCCCTCACAACACTCCCCCATCACCTGCATCATTCCACCAATCGCATACATAGGTACTAATGTATCCTTATTATTGCTGTGTATACTGGACCTCTACATAATGTACTGCTACCAGTATATTTGGTAACAAAGTGCAAGTGTATAAACTAAAAAGATTTGTTTCTCACAGTGCTATAATATACTGTACTCCTGAAACTGAAAAACCCTCAAAACAAGGTACACTTTTTCTCTGGACCCCAATGCGTAAAATTCAAATACAGAATAACAGGTGAATTTAATCCAACATCCAATAGTATAGCATCTATGATGTTACTGTTCTGTTCATCATTTGTCAGCACAGTGCTTAACAAGGCAAAGTAATTACCTTGAATCCTACAGTTCAAAACAAGCATGAAACTGATACTTTTCTATAAAAAGGTTGGTGGATACCTGGAATGCAATATCATTGTAGTATCAGAAAAATGAATACAGTTGATTAAGGCAGTTTAATGTACCAAGCAGGAAAGAATGCAATCATCAAAACAGCATTTACTGTCTGCAGAATAAAATGTCAAAGATGGCATATCATGCAGAAGTATTACTTGTTTAATTTTGTATGTGCAGTCAAAACCAAATATATGTACCAGAGATAAAATTCAGGCTTTAAAAAGACAAGTAAAAAAACATCTTCATTTCTTCATAATCTTATAAGGATTTTCTTCAGCCTTTGTTTGCTTCCAGCAGACATTTGAGGATGCTCAAAGGAGGCACCCCCCATGGTTCTAGAAGCTCAAAACTCTACAATTAAAATTGATGACAAGAGGATTGTTTGCAGGCTAGGTGTGGCTAGGTGAATTGGGGTTCTTTGTCCTCTAGGAGAAAGACTCCTAGGTGATTTTTTTTCTTTTGTCTTCTCTAATGGGCCTCCATTTATCTGCTAGAAGAAGGAACTCCTCCTAGTATCTTTCTATAGCTATGCAAACTATCTCAGCAGTTTCAACCACCCCTTACTCACTGCTGAAAGGTGTGATCAAAAATTTGGTTCTTTGACTATTGACTATGCATGAAACATAGTAATGAAACTGGACATGCATTAAATAAAGCAATTGTCTTCCTTCACTCTCTAATGGGCCTCCATTCATCTGCTAGAAGAAGGAACTCCTCCCCAGTATCTTTCTATAGCTATGCAAACTATCTCAGCAGTTTTCAACCACCCCTTACTGCTGAGAGGTGTGATAAAAAAACCTGGCTCCCTGACTATTGACTATGCATGAAACATAGCAATGAAACTGGATATGCATTAAATAAAGCAATTGTCTTCCTTCACTGCTATACCAGTACTACAGTCTACATACAGCAAACCCCACCCCCCTTTCTAAACTGTCCCTTTCCCTGCAATCAGTAGACCTGGTGTTTTTCACTGTTTGGGGACACAGGGGCGATTTGTTAATAACTTCACCTTTTACTGATAGAGTATCAAAATCAATCCTGAAATATAAAGACCTAATGTCTGGACAAAAACTTTCTTTCCCTAATCTTTCCCTAATGTCACAACTAAACACAGAGACACTCTAACAAACACAGAGACACTAACAGTTTCTACATAACAGCACATTAACTATATGGGCCAGCCATGAATCTATATAGGGAAGCTGGTCCGGATACTCCTTCACTACAATTTAGCCTCCGGACCCCATGCTCTAATCACAATTTGCAAAATCACAATTTACAGTGCAAATCTTCTAATCTCAATTCTAGGAATGCAATGTTCAGTGTAAATTTTCTAATCTCACTTCTGGGAATACAATATACAATATAATCCAGGTAACAGGCAGAGTTTGGTTGCACAAAACACACAGGACCACAAAGGGAAAAAGAAAGAGGGAAAACAGAAAACAGAGACGTCTCAGCAGCGAATACGTTACAAATACATATTACACATTACACACACTAGCATAGGATTTAACTTTTACCATGAGGATAATAGTAGCTAGCTATTTTCTAATGTCCACTAGATGGAGCTCCAGGATCACTAGCACAAAAGAAACCCCCAACACTAAAAGCACATGGCAACACAAAAAAGCCCCCAACACTATAGGAGTATATGGGGCAAAGGCTCTAAATAAATTGCCCCGATCATCGAAGAATTGCGATCAGCGCAATTATTCTTGAAAGGCACACTTAAGGGGGTTAAGTACTAATATTTTAGGCAATTTTTAATAGCTTTGGCAGTGCTGCACTTTAAATACCTTTAAGGGGCCCGAGGTGGCAAAGTTAAATTTATACTGCAGTCATTTACTGGCGCTCGCAAGCAAGCGCCCCCCCCATTCCTACCAGATTTCAACCAGATTTACCAGATACAGACAGGACGAGCAATGGTTTCAGAGCCCCCCCAGGACCCCTACTCGGAATGCTCGCTGCGGGTGATCGGGCCGCGACAGGTTCACATAATTTTACCAGGATTTCCAGATACAGAAACAGAGGACTACCCAAAACAGTAAAACAGTAAAGTAGTAGTACTCACCAGAACTTCTGATCAGACAGAGAGTTTGGATGTCAGTCTATCCAGCCGGTTTTCAATCGGGCGGTCAGCCACAGGGACCGACTGACCAGACAAATCAAGGTGTCCTTCCAGAGCACAAAGTGGCCCGGGGCGCCAAGGACCGTTAATCACCTGGAGGGGCCGGTCCCTGACTGGTGGAGGCCTGATCCTGCAAAAAGCAGTAGTCTAGAGGGTAAGATAGATGAGACTGGTAGTTTGGAGCTTATAAAGACAGCCAGTTCACTAGACTGAAAGAAAACATTTTTAACAGATTATAAGAAATTAAGCATTTATATGGAAATTTCAAATAGAATACAGCACCAAGTTGCAAAACACCAGGTTTTGGCGATAAAAACTGACATCGTCTTCTCTGAGTTTTCCTCACCAAATCAGGAAAAATAGATATTGAAAAACCACAAAACATTGCTGCTTTCTTTTTAAAGTACATCTGTAGGATCCAGTCCCGACTGGAAACCAGGGCACAAGTAATTAATAATGTCGCAGTTGATTCCAAAACATCAGTGAGATTCAAAACATCCATATTCATCTCCACAGGCTGCTCGGAAACACTCTTCTTAGCAATGGGCAGATAGTAATTGGTGGAATCAATTCCTTAGGAACAAAAAGAATTCTACCAAATATCTTTTAAATATATGCAATGCAGACACTCCTGTGGTTCTAGGAAAATTCAGCACTCGAAGATTAGCCTCTCTAGTAACATCTTCCAATGTTTCCAACTTGAATTTTAAAGTCACATTGTCCTTAACTAAAGTGGCATTAGTATCAGATAAAAAAGAAATCTTAGCAACTTGATCTTGAGAAGTTACTTTTAGTATATCAATAGCATTTACATATGTCTCAATGGCATCCGAGTTAGACTGCACCTTAGAAACCAACTCAACCGTTTGTTTAGAAACATTGTCAGCTAGATGCACAATAGCATCCCAAACAGCCTCAAGTGTAAACTCAGAGACCAAGGCAAAGGAGCCAGAGGGGAAGATGTAGAAGTCATCAAACCTGGAGGGTGAATCTGAGCCACACCCTTAACTCACTCCAACGCCGCTCATCAAGGCAACTTCCACCACCTTCAAAGATCTCAGTGCGTCTCCCAAGAAGGATGACCCAGAGACAACTGCCACAGCACCTTCAGGCAGCTCTCCACAATCAAGGACCCCAGCAACATAGACTTCCAACATGCGATCCTCAGAGCTGTCAAGAGCCAAGATAGTATCCTACAGGAGTGGAGGCAGCATTCACTCATCTGGGGAGAGAGAAAATTCCACTTCCGAGGGCAACAACAGACCCTCCAGTCCAAATGCCGCCACAGCTGGACTCAACCCAGCACCAAGGGCTTCAGGTGCACCAAAGTAACGATCCATCGGACCTATAATCTTTGAAGGCACAGGAGTCGAGGTGTTCTTCCTGATCTTCCCTTTTCGCTTAGGCAAGAGGAAAAGTGAAGCAAAAGCACTACACCACCATCTTGGTTTTTAAAGGGATTCCAGTATTATACCGAATTCCTTGCTCACCTTCAGAGCTTTAGATTTTTTTAGGATTTGCATCCAGATTTCTGAAGCTTTTGAACAGTTCTTCAGTTTATTTGTTGTTTCATATTAGCTAGAAACAACTTGGATAAAAAACAGAAAAATAATGAGCCCGATACTGAACCAGCACAGTGACCTTCAGAGTTAAGCAGCAGTGCTAGCGCTGAAATTAGTGCATACAGTCACAGTGCCATGGTGAAATTAGGCCTTACCTGGTAATTGTCTATTCTTGAGTCCCTTCAAACCAGTCCAGATGCGTTGGTATGCATGCCTACCAGCAGATGGAGACTGTGAACTACTGACTTGATTTTGATGTCATGGTACAAAGGGGTGTATGCCTCGATCTCGCCAGTATTTCTGTAACAAAGCAGATTCGTCAATGCAACAATATTAAATGCTTACACAAGACATGCAAAATGCTCACAGCATACTCACCGCTGAAGCCTTACTGCTTCCACAGGTGTAAAGAATAGGAGATAGAGATCAGTTCTCCCAAGGCTGAAATCTCCAAAGTATGCATCAGTGCAGAACTGTAAGTAACAGAGCTTCCAATGAAAAATATGAGCAGAGCAGAATATTGCCTGGCTTGTGCACCAAATATAACCTCCGATACAGAAGACCGGGACCGAAATAAGAAATGTAGGGTGGGTCCTGGACTGGCCTGGAGGGACTCAAGGAAAAACAATTAGCAGGAAAGGCCTAATTTCACCTTCCTTATTGTCTCTCCAGTCCATTCCAGACATGTGGGGTGTAACAAAGCTGTACTCCACTATGGGGAGGGGAAGAGAGGAGAAGAGCCTGGCCTGAAGTCATGAAACACATCAACCTTCACTGGAGGCTCGTAATATCAGAATAATATCAGGCCACCCGAAAAACCGGTGCCGACTAAGCAAGCAGGCCCGCAAGAAAGGAACTTGGGATTTGAAGCAGTGAATATACAGAAACATAGCAGCTGGAAAGAAACATATCCTTCGGCCATGGAAGTCAACAGGTACTTGACTGTAGGAGAAGAAAAAGCTCGCGTCCCCAAGAGACAAGCGCAGAACGTGCTAAGGAAAAATTAAGAAAGATTTAAGGAGCTTGGAACTAGCCAAGTATCTGAATCAGCCAGAACACTTCAAGATAGGTATGAGCTCTGAGATTTCCCTGCCAAGACAGAAGGGCCGGCTGAACAGAGGATACCTGACCATTAGTTAAGCCAAGTGAAATGCAACCAAAAAGGTACTAGAAGGTATAGATTTAAAACCCCTGCTCTGAAGCATCCGGACATCTCATAAAGCACTTACATTTTTTTTTTTTAAGACAGATGCTCATTCCAGTTCCCCATTAGAGGCAGGAACAGAGCTCGCTGCTGCTAAGCAGAGATATTAACATTCTCAAAAGAAGCGACTACCAGAGAGCTACAGCCAAAGCACATCAGCTCGCCTCGCCCACAAAGCTCAATCCCTGCAACCTCCACTAGAAGAACCTAAGGATAGCACTCGAAACAAGCTAAATAGAAAAGCAAACAAAGAGCAATCAATAGAAATACTTCAGGGTCAAGGAAGTTAAACATCTAAACTTATACGCCGGCAACCGTGGACGGTCTGCAACCTACCATGACAGCTGCACTGTAAGCTCTGAGGCCCCCACTGTCAGGTTGACCACCTGAAGCGCTGCATGGTCTCTTGATGAAAAAACAGTCTAAAGGCGCATAACAGACCTAGAGGCTGTCGCCTACTGAGGCTGACATCCCTCGCCGAATGCAAATGACAAGGCTGAGAAAATAGGACCTTCGAATTACAATTTTCCGGCCCTCTACCATGAGAACATCCTCACAGACCACATACTTTCAACCGCAGCAGACAGCAGGGAGGCAAGCTCCTACCCCCGCTCCTCTGTTTCTTCAACCAGGCAGTCCAACGAACTGTTTAAATTTAAAGGGCTAACAGACGCCCCTGCACAAAAGGGCCCTTAGGCGTGGCCTCTGAGTTTCGGTAACCACAACCTCCCGTCGATCTATGTCTTACCTATATGAACAAGGCTGGGTACTTTATTAGCCGATTGGATAATACTGAAAACCACAACAGCTCTGAACAACTACTGACAAACAGCCTGCAGCTTACCCACTGCCTAAATGAGCACAAGCTTATAGTCTGTTTGAGATAAGCCTTGCCTACTGTTTTCACTCACTATTATTTGATTATTTCCTCTGCTAATAAGTTTTCCTATCTGATAATCTCAGTGTCTTAAAATTTTTAGTTATCTATATCTTACGCCATTTTATTTATTCTACTTTATTTCATTTATTTTACCTTTATTTTCTTACTATCTAATATCCCTCTCCTTCTTCTAACTTTACTTGCCCTCTCTGCCATTTCTTATGTCTTCACATCATTCTTTGTTCTTTTTCTGATCCTCCCTAACCGTCTTCCCTCACGCCACCAAACTAATTCCCCCCTCTTGCTCACCCTATTTCCTCCCCCATCATTTCCTCAACTCTTGAGCTTCACCTTCTCCTTCCTCTCATTCATTCCTCTACTTCCTCTCCAAAACAACCTCATCCCCGTTTCCGACATGCTGTCTCCTCCTCCTGTTCTCTGGAGACATTAACCTCAACCCTGGTCCCTCTTCACTTCTCTCTCACTCCCATATTAGTTCCTCTCTCCACCACCCTAATCTCATCCACATCCCTCTCCTTTCCCCCTTCTCTCTCTCCTTCTCATGTGCTTTATGGAAGGCTCATTCTAGTTCTAATAAACTTTCTTTTACCCATGATCTCTTTATCTCTCGCTCTTTCCATTTCCTTGGTCTTACATGAAACCTGACTCCTCCCTGACGACACTGCTTCAGTTGCTGCCCTCTTCCACTGCAGCTATCATTCCTCCCATTTTCCTCATCCCAATGTCCACAGTGGTGGTCTTGGGTTTCTACTTTCTCCTTCTTGCCAATTTCAATCCCTCCTTTTCCCTTAATTTTATTCCTTTCCCTCCTTTGAAGTCTATTCCATCTGTCTTTTTACTTGCCTACCTCTCTGGATCGCTGTCATCTATAGACCCCCTGACAAGTCCTCTTCTACCTTCCTCACTGATTTTGACTTTTGGCTCTCCTTATTCCTGGATTCTTCTTCCCCCCCTCCCTTATTCTTGGTAATTTCATATTGATAACCCCTCTGACCCCTGTGTGTCCAAGCTCCTTTCCCTCACCTTCTCTTTAAACCTCCAGCTTTGCTCTTCTGCCACCACTCATCAACTTGGTCACTGCCTTGACCTCGTTATCTACCCTAACTGTTTATCTTCTAATTTCCATACCTCCACTCTTCCCTTATGTGACCATCACCTGTTAAGTTTCACTCTTCATTACACCCCCTACTCCCTGCCCAATCTTGCCCAATCTTGCCCAATCTCATCCTATCTTTTTAGGAATCTTCATGCTATTGATCCACTGACTCTATCCACTACTACCTCATCTCTTCTGTCTTCCACTTTGTCCTCTAAGTCTGTTGATGAAGCCATAGCTTCCTATAATTCTGGATACCCTTGTTCCACCCATTCCACGTCCTGTGAGGCACACCTCACCTCACCCCTGGTTGTCTTTAACTACCTGCTACCTTTGTTTCTATATCCGCTCAGCTGAGTGCACTTGGCTCAAATCCTGCTCTCTATCTGACTTTCTTCACTTCAGATTCATGCTTTCTTCTTTCCAGTCCGCCATTGCACTTGCTAAGCAAAACTATTTTCTCCATCTTACTAATCGTCTTGCCTCTAACCCTCGCCGTCTCTTTTCAACTTAATTCTCTTCTTAAGGCACCTCCACCTCCAATCCCTCCTTCACTCTCTGGTCTCTGCCCAAACCCTAGCAGACTATTTCCATGACAAAGTGCATAAGATTACTCTTCAATTCCCACTAAATCTTCTTCACTCTCTCTTCCGCCTCTCCATTACCAACTTTTCCCCTCAACCTCTATCACCCTTTCATCCTTTTCTAAAATCTGTTGAGGAAACCTCTCCTTCTTTCCTCTTCTAAACTCACTACCTGTTCTTTGGATCCTATCCCCACTCATCTCCTTCACTCCATCTCCTCCTCAGACATCCTTTTCATCTCACATATTCTCAACCTTTTGCTTTCCACTGCAGCCTTTAAGCATGCTGTAATCACGCCTCTCCTCAAAAAACCCTCACTTGACACTACGTGTCCTTCTAATTAATTATCGACCCATCTCCCTTCTCCCATTCATTTCCAAAATTCTTGAATGTGCAGTTCTCCGCCACTGTCTCGAATTTCTCTTCTCTCAAACCCGCCTTGATCTACTTCAATCTGTTTTTTGTCCATTTCATTCTACTGAAACGACTCTTGCCAAAGTATCCAGGGATCTGTTCCTCACTAAGTCCAACGGCCTTTACTCTGTTCTCATCCTTCTCAATTTTTCTGCTGATTTTGATACTGTTGACCACCTCCTCCTCCTTGACACTTTATCCTCTCTTGGTTTTAGAGGCCCTGTACTATCTTGGTTCTCTTCTCATCTCTCCAATCACTCTTTCAGTGTTTGTTCTGGAGGTTCTTCTTCTATTGCCATCCCTCTTCCAGTAGGGGTCTGTTCTGGCCCTCTCCTTTTCTCTCTCTATACCCAATCCCTTGGTGCCCTCATCCCTTCCCATGGCTTTCAGTATAATTTTTATGCTGATGACTCACAAATCTATCTATCTACACCTGACATCTCTCCTTCGCTCCAAACTCGTATCTCTACTTGCTTAACTGATGTTGCCGCCTGGATGTCTCACTGCAACCTAAAATTGAATATGGCTAAAACCGAACTTGTTATTTTTCCCCCTAAACCCTCCTCCCCACTTCCTCCTTTCTCTGTCACTGTTGACAACACTCTTCTTCTTCCTGTCTCCTCAGCCTGCAACCTTGAGCCATCTTTGACTCCTCCCTTTCCTTTTCCAGACATATTCAACAGATTGCTAAAACCTGTCGTTTCTTTCTGTACAACATCAACAAAATCCATCCTTTCCTCTCTGAACACAATACTAAGGTTCTTGTCTACTCTTTGGTTACCTCCCATCTTGACTATTGCAACCTCCTCCTTGCTGGTCTCCCTAAGTGTCATCTCTTTCCAATCTATCCAGAACTCTGCTGTACGGCTAATCTTCCATCAGCTCCGATACACTCATATAACCCCTCTAAAATCACTTCACTGGCTCCCCTTCTGTTTCCGTATCTGATTCAAACTTCTCCTTCTAGCATATAAATGCATTCATTCTACTGCCCCCTCATTATCTTTCCTCTCTTCTCTCTCCCTACAACCCTCCTTGTGTCCTCTGCTCCTCCTCTGACTTTCTTCTCTCTATGCCATTTTCTTCTGCAAACTCCAGACTTCAATCTTTTCACCTTGCTGCTCCGTATGCATGGAATAAACTTCTTCTATCTTTATGTCAAGTCACCTTTCACTAGATCATAACCAAGCCTATCAGAATACCAAACTGACACCAGCCCGGTCTTTTTTTTGAGGATGTTTGAGTTCCATAACCTGCAGTTGTGCCTTCTCCCACCAAAGAGTGGCAACTGGTGAATTGCAAAGTTAATTAAAAGATAAAGCACAGAAATCCTAATGCCATGAGTAGAAAAAACTAAATAGAGCCAAAAGGAAAACGGAAGAGCTGACACTCCCAGCCAAACCACCGAGATGAGTGTTACGAGAAGTCAGTGTCATTCAGAAGGAAATGAGGGTAAACCATGGGCCACCTCAAGCCAATGTTGCCCAAGACCTAGTCATAGACAGCCGACGACTCTGCGATTAGCTGCTTGAAACTAAATTCCTGAAGGACACCCAGAGGTACAGGCCAGCATGGCAACATTTCTTGTTTTTTCTTTTCTGTCCAAGGAGACTGCAGAATGCTAGAATTAGCTAAACTAAGCAGTAAGACCCCCAATCATGAGGTGCCTGGGGTAAGAAATAGCAGCAAATACCATATCAACTAAATCGTACTTGCTTGGGGAACGAACTGTGAGCAACATTGAAAAAACAGAAAACAAAGCTAACCAACAGTAGCCAGGAGTATGTAACCATGTCAAGCAAAACTGTTATTGCCAAAAAAGCATCTTTCAGGAAATGGAAAAAAGAGCCAAACGACAAAACCTGGAAACAGCACAAGCACTGGCAAATCAAATGCAAGGTATTGATAAAGCAGGCAAAGAGAGAATTTGAGAAGAAGCTTGCTGTGGAAGCAAAAACACGAAATAAAGATTTTTTCAAGTACATTCGCAGCAAAAAACCTGTGAGAGAGTATGTTGGTCCATTAGATGATGGAGGAGTTAAAGGGGCACTAAGAGGCGACAAAGCGATAGCGGAGAGACTGAATGAATTCTTTGCTTCAGTCTTTACTGAGGAAGATGTAGGGATGTTACCCATGACTGAAGTGGTATTTAAAGGTGCGGAAGAATTGAAGGAAATATCGATACATCGGGAAGATGTATTACAACTATTAGATAAACTGAAGAGTAGCAAATCACCTGGGCCGGATGGTATACATCCAAGGGTGTTGAAAGAACTGAAATATGAGATTGCAGACCTGCTATTAGTAATCTGTGAACTATCATTAAAATCATCTCTAATACCTGAAGATTGGAGGATCGCCAGTGTAACACCAATTTTTAAAAAGGGTTCCAGGGGTGATCCGGGAAACTACAGACCGGTGAGCCTCACGTCCGTACCGGGAAAAATGGTAGAAACCATCATAAAGAATAAAATTACTCAGCATGTAGATAGTCATGGCCTAATGGGAGACAGCCAACATGGCTTTAGACAAGGAAGATCTTGTCTTACTAATCTGTTATATTTTTTTGAAAGTGTTAATAAACAGGTGGACAAAGGTGAGTCGGTTGATATAGTGTATCTGGACTTTCAGAAAGCCTTTGACAAGGTCCCTCATCAGAGACTTTGGCAAAACTAAATAGTCATGGGATAGGAGGCAGTGTACTATTGTGGATCAAGAACTGGTTAAGAGATTGAAAGCAGAGGGTTGGGCCAAATGGCCAATTTTCCCAATGGAGAAAGGTGAATAGTGGTGTACCCCAGGGATCTGTGCTGGGTCCGCTGCTTTTGACATATTCATAAATGACCTGGAAAGTGGAATAACGAGTGAGGTTATCAAATTTGCAGATGACACAAAACTATTTAAAGTTGTTAAAACCCAAGAGGATTGTGGAAAATTGCAAGAGGATCTTGATAAATTAGAAGACTGGGCATCAAAATGGCAGCTGAAATTTAATGTGGACAAGTGCAAAGTTATGCACCTAGGGAAGAACAACCCAAACTATGGTTACACAATGCAAGGTTCCACATTAGGGACCACCACCCAGGAAAAAGATTTAGGCGTCATTGTGGATAACATGTTAAAACCCTCGGCCCAGTGTGCAGTGGCAGCCAAGAGAGCAAATAGAATCCTAGGTATGATAAAGAAAGGAATGGAAAATAAAACAAAATATATTATAATGCCTCTGTATTGTTCCATGGTGAGACCGCACCTTGAATATTGTGTGCAATTCTGGTCGCCGTATCTTAAAAAGGATATAGAGTTATTAGAAAAGTTTCAGAGAAGAGCCACCAAAATGGTAAAGGGGATGGAAGGATACTCCTATGAAGAAAGGCTAAAAAGGTTAGGGCTCTTTAACCTGGAAAAGAGACGGCTGAGGGGAGATATGATAGAAGTCTATAAATTAATGAATGGAGTGGAACGGGTAAACGTAGATCGATTGTTTACGTTATCAGAATATAGAAAGACTAGGGGACATGCAATGAAGCTACAGGGTAAACTATTTAAGACTAATAAAAGAAAATATTTTTTCACTCAACGTGTAATCAAACTCTGGAATTTGTTACCGGAGGATATAGTAAAGGCTGTTAGTGTAGCTGGGTTTAAAAAAGGTTTGGACAAGTTCCTGGAGGAAAGGTCCATAAACCATTATTATGAAGGGACCCAGGATATCAATGCTTGACCCAGTACAAGCATTGCGGAACCTGTGTCTTTTGGGGAAACTGCTAGGTACGTATGACCTAGATTGGCCACTGTTGGAAACAGGATACCGGGCTTGATGGACCTTGGTCTGACCCAGTATGGCATATCTTATGTTCTTATAAAACCCAGTACCGGGCAACTCAAAGCCTATGACTGGCAAGATAAGCATTCAGAGAATATGCACTTTTTATGCAATGTGTGCCTACAAGTTTCCTGGTAACCCAGCAGCTCCTGGGGTTTCCTGGCAGTAGATTGCCAGGCCTTTCTTCTGAAGCAACGGAGGAATAGGTGACTCGCCCAAGACCACAAGGAATCAAACACTTGTGGGAAGCAAATCCTGGTCTCCTGTTTACCAAGCCAGTGCTTTAACCACTAGGCTACTTCTCCAATCCCTTTCTTTTACTTTTTACTTTTTATTTTCTTTGTCAACCAACGGTACCTTCGGTATGGCAAAATCTTTATACTCACCCATAGGCAGTCATAGAAGTCAACTAGCCTAAGATATCCAGACTGGCACACAATGGCAGGATCTCCTAAAATTCAGCCGGGTAAGCCCAGCGCACCTCTGGGCTTCAAAAATGGTCGCCATTTGTACCGAAAATCCATCCGACGAATGGAAACAGCTTGGCTCCCTCTTACCGAGCTAATGGCATGGGAACAGCTCCCCAATGGAGAATTGCTGCCTACATTTCAATCCTTGATTGGATCTATGCTCCTTTAATTCATTTGTAATTATTTTTCCCTTTTTTGCAGGTGAAAGAAAAATGGGTGCCAGAGCCCTGTCGCGGCTCAAAAATGATTAACACCCCGGCATTGAGGAGAAGCAGAAAGAAAAATAGAGACAGAGGGGAGGGTGAAGTATAGCGCCAAACAAACTCCTTCTCCCCACACAAGTGTGAACGGGCCATGCAAAAAGTGACGATGCCGAAGCGTTAGAATCCATTGCCTCTTCTGATTCTTTCCTTTTACTTATTTTTTTTCTTTTCTTTTGAAATATACCAACCGTGAAAAACTGACGATGTGCTGAGGAGAACTCCCGGCACACAGAAAGGAACAACACTAATTGTGCCATTACTGCAGAAATCACCCAAAGGCTTTTATCTCAAAATCCAAAAGTAAAGAAAACAAAATGCGGGTTTGATCGCAGTACAAGAGAAAGAGAAGAGCTGACTCACTGCGGCAGCCGAATATTGGACAGACCTCCACCTGGAAATAAAACCGGCATCGGCCACTCAGCCTTTTTCCCACTCAAGGGGACCTACAACCCCCACTGGCAGATCTTCTTTATTGCTTTATTTTTTTTAAACGCTTCTGCCTGCCTACGACTGCCCTGTGCGGTCCTTCCTCAGACTGTTCCAATGGAGAAGCAGTAAAGAGAGACCACTTTCAGCTAGGCTTTCACAAAATCCCTCTGGATTCGAGGTATGGAGGAGCCAGTGAGGGGAGAGGGTGAGGGACTTGGCACCACCAGGTTCTGCACCCCGGGGCTTGCTACCAGCTGTAGCTGACAAGAGCCCCTTCCTTATCTTCCTTCCAATTCACATCTCTTCATATAACACTTTGGCCAAATGCCAGAGCATAAGTATATATACATCAACTACAAATGACCTGTTAACTTAAATATAATCCCATATTTATCTCCAAGTTGTGTAACCTCTGTTCTATGTAAAACAAATCTCTAGAGATTTTGTGCTGTTGTTCACTGTAAACCGCTTTGGTATAAAAGCGGTATATAAAAACGGTTAAATAAACAAATAAATAATTCAGACAGCATAGGCTGAAACAATCTGCGTGTGACGGAGACTGAGAAATACTGGCGAGATCGAGACTGCATAGACTCTTTGTACTATGACGTCACAATCAAGTCAGTGGTTCTCAGCCTCCACCTGCTGGTAGGTGAGCATAACCACGCATCTGGACTAGACTGGAGGGACGAGAAGGAATATCATTATAGGTAGTGGTGTTGAATGTATAAATTGTAGCTCTCCTTGAACTACTGCGGGAAAGGTGGGAACTAAAATAATAAATACCATGCAGGCACTGTCCGTTTGTATCCAAGCAAGACTAAACTAAGGGTCCATTTTACTACAGCGTGCAACGATTTTGCATTTAATATGGGAAAACAAATGCACTATAAGTCCAAAGACGCTTCGTTAACTGTCGGGGATGTGACCAGCAGGTTTCCAGCAGCTAACATGCAGGTGCACCTAATGACATCCAAAGAGGTGCTGTTAGGTGCACCTGCACTAGGTACCACATTGCCACTGTACATGTGGGAACTGCCCTCGTGCTAGTGGCAATGTGCTCTCCACATCCACCCCATGGCGCAATGCTTGATTACCTTGTTATTTATCATAAAGTTGCTGGCATGCCATCACATTAGTGTACCCAGCTGCCACACATTAAAACGCATGCTAAAGGGCTACTGGGCTTTAGGAAAAGGGGCCCTAAATATATTTGTTATGGAGTAGATTCTGAGGCCTGAATAGCAGGGTTCTATGTCCGGGTTGGACATACAATCTGTGAACAGGCCCGGGACGGTATTCTAGTCCCAGCACTCCCCGCGCGTATAGAGGGTTTCTGTGGAGAGCGCTGGACGGGGGGCAGGAAGGGGGGATGGAGGCAGAGAGGGGGCAGAGCAGGGGATGGGCCAAGGCACCCAGATGTACAGGGGCTATTCAGATCACGGCGCTGTACACCCGCCTTATTCCACCCTGAATGGAATAAGCGCTGGGCACAGGGGTGATTGGGGCCTGCAGCCCTCCTTAGGCATTGCATCACCACAGGAGGTGTCCTGCCACCCGATCCCTGCCATGGCTGCCCCCACCGAGGGTTGGGCAGCAGGGAAAGGGTCCTACAAAGTGGTCAGGAACTTGGTTCCTCTGGCTGGACATGCTGGTGCCATGGTGAGAGGATGCTGCTGTACCAGCACACCAGCCAGATTGTAGAGAAGGTCGACGGGCCAAATCCTTGGACGTCACCCACAGCTACAATGGCCGAGGCCCCCACATTGGCATCCGCACGGGCCTGCACATCTAATCTGTAATGCTTTGTGAAAGTATGCAGAGAGGACCATGCCGCCGCATGACAGATATCCGCTGGCGGTATCAAACTCATCTCAGCCCAAGACGCCGCTTGCGCTCTAGCCAAATGTGCCCTGAGCTCTCACGGTGGCCTTTTGCCTCATAAGCTCGAGTAATCGCATGTTTCACCCATCGAGTGATAGAAGCCTTGGTAGCTGCTAGACCCTTGCGAGGACCTCCACAGCACAAACAACCGATCCGACCTATGAAACGGCTTTGTATGCCTAAGATACTTCCGAAGAACGTGCCCCAAATCCAATTTCCGAAGCGCCCGGTCTAGCTTATCGCCACTCCGCGACGGAAAGGTAGGAAGCACCACCGACTGATTCATATGAAAACCTGACACCACCTTTGGTAGATACGAGGGAACGGGCCACAGCACTACCTTTTCTTCCGAAAAATGTAGGTACGGCTCCTTACAGGAAAGCGCTTGCAAATCTGACATCCTCCTAGCCGAGCACAGGGCAACCAGAAAGGCCGTTTTCCAAGATAACTCCCGCAGACTGCTGGGCAGTTCGGACTCAAAAGGCGGGCCTGTTAAGGCCTCAAGCACCAAGTTCAAATCCCATGGAGGCACAACTAGACGACGAGGAGGCCGAATATTCTTAGTCGCTCGTAGGAACCTCTGCACATCCGGATGCGACGCGAGAGAACTGCCTTGTACCCGGCCCCGAAAACACGCTAAGGCTGCTAGGTGCACTCTGAGAGTGTTTAGGGCTAAACCCTTTTCCAGGCCTCCTTGAAGAAAAGCTAGGACGTCCGGCAAGCCGGCGGAGCGGGAAGAGATCCCCCTTTCTCGAGACCATGCTTCAAAAATGTGCCACACCCTTATGTACGCCAAGGACGTTGAACGTTTCCTGGACTTTAACATAGTAGCGATTACAGGCCCCGAGTACCCTCTACGCCGCAATCGCTCCCACTCAAGAGCCAAGCCGTAAGCAAGAATTGATCCACTTGTGGCATTAGAACTGGCCCCTGACTCAAGAGGTTGATTCGAGGAGGAGCTATCAGCAACCTCACCAGATGTGCATACCAAGGACGCCTGGGCCAATCCGGAGCAATGAGAATCACCTTGCCTCTGTAAACTGATATTCTCCGAATGACTCTCCCTATCAACGGCCAAGGAGGAAACACGTACAGAAGCTGCTCTGCTGGCCAGGGCTGCACCAACCCGTCCAGGCCCTCCGACATGTGTTCCCTGCGTCTGCTGTAAAACCGAAATGCTTTGGCATTGGACATGGTCGCCATGAGGTCCATAACCGGCTGGCCCCAATGAACTGTTATCTCTTGGAAAATCGCCCAGTTCAACTCCCACTCTCCAGGATCCAGACGATGCCGACTTAGAAAATCGGCCTGAACATTGTCCTTTCCTGCGACATGAGCCGCCGAAAGCGCAGAAAGATGCATCTCTGCCCACAGCAGTAGTACCCGGCTCTCCTGAAGCAACGGAGCACTGCCCGTGCCGCCCTGCTTGTTGATGTAGGCCACCGCCACCAGATTGTCGGAAAACACTCGCACTGCCCGCCCTGTGAGCATATCCGAAAAATGCAGAAGCGCCAAACGAACAGCTCGCAGTTCCAGACGATTGATAGACCAGCTGCTCTCTTTTAGAGACCAGGTCCCCTGCGCCACTTGGGACAGACAATGAGCTCCCCAGCCGGAAAGACTGGCATCCGTCGTGACTAAAATCCACTCCGGGTCCTGCAGAGGCACTCCTGTGTGAAGATGAGCCGGAAGCTGCCACCAGTGAAGACTGCGCCGGATTCCTCCGGACAGGCCAGCTTTTGAGAGAGCGGA
This sequence comes from Ichthyophis bannanicus, assembly GCA_033557465.1. NCBI lineage: Eukaryota > Metazoa > Chordata > Amphibia > Gymnophiona > Ichthyophiidae > Ichthyophis > Ichthyophis bannanicus. Next base: position 66,152,709 of record CM066050.1, on the reverse strand, counting down.
TGAAGTTGCGGAGACCATCTGGAGAGCAAGGCGTGCTGCAGTGGACGCATGTGCGCCCTGGCCCAAGGTACCAGATCCAAGGCCGCGGCCATGGACCCCAACAACTGTAGATACCTACACGCTGTTGGGACCGTTAATCGAAGGAAAGCGCCCACTTGAGCTATCAGCCTCTGCCCCCTGTCCAGCGGCAGAAGGACCAGACCTCTCTTCGTGTCGAATACGGCCCCGAGGTAAGTCAAACGCTGCACTGGGAGCAGCTGACTTTTAGCTCTGTTGATGACCCACCCGAGGTGCTGCAGGAACTGCACCACCCGAGCCGTCGCCGTGGCTGACTCCTCTCGAGAACTCGCACAGATTAGCCAATCGTCCATGTAGGGATGGACTTGAATTCCCTCTTTGCGAAGAGCCGCCGCCACCACTACCATAACCTTGTTGAAGGTGCGAGGAGCCGTCGCCAGACCAAACGGTAACGCCCGAAACTGAAAATGCCCCATGGGGACTGCGAACCATAGAAAACGCTGATGCTCTGGGCGAATCGGAATGTGCAGATACGCCTCCGTGAGATCTATGGAAGAGAGCCACTCTCCCGGCCCCACCGCTCGAATAACCGAACGTAGGGTCTCCATTCGAAAATGTGGCACCCGTAAGCACCGGTTTACGTGTTTGAGATCCAGAATTGGACGAAATGAGCCTTCCCTTCTTGGGCACCACAAAGTAAATCGAGTATCGACCTGCACCGCACTGGTCTAGAGGTACGGGAACCACCGCCCGCAGATCCAATAAATGCTGAGGGTGTCCGCGACCGCTCAGCTCTTTGCACTCGTACTGCAGGGAGAAAACACAAAGGCCTCTGACAACGGAGCAGCGAACTCCAGAGCATAGCCATCGCGGATGATCTCTAACACCCAGAGATCGGAGGTTATGGCGGCCCAGACGGAGAGAAACCCCTGCAAACGTCCTCCTACCTGAATCTCCGCCTGGACCAGCCTCCCTTCATTGTGGTTTCTTAGAAGGGGTTTGCTGCGAATTGAAGAAACCTCTGCCAAAACCCCTGGCCCCTCGAAAGGACTGACCCCTGGAAGGAAATCGACCCCTCTGGTACGGCGCAAATCTAGAACCTCGAAATCTATGAATCTCTCTATTGTGCCACCTCTGCACAAGACTTGTCTTAGCCCCTCGAGGCTTATCCTCCGGAAGACGACCTCCTTTTGAGTCACCTAAATCCTTCACAATCTTTTCCAACGCTTCCCCCAAAAAGTAATTTGCCTTTATATGGAAGCTTACTAAGGCGGGACTTAGAGGACGTATCCGCCGCCCAATTCCTTAACCAAAGAAACCTCCGAGCCGCTATGACGGAAGCCATGGACTTTGCCGAAATCCTGATCAAATCATAAAACGCGTCCGCTAGATACGCAGCGGCCGATTCGAGCTTAGCGCCTTCTGGCGACGAGTCCTCCTGTTTCAAGGCGGCCTGCTCTCCCTGAATCCAGCGAATCGCCGCCCTGGAGACAAACGCTCCGTAAACAGACGCTTGTAAGGCTAGAGCATTAGCATCAAAGGCCTGTTTCAGAAATGCCTCTAACTTCCGATCCTGTACATCCTTTAGGGCTGCACCCCCTTCTACCGGAATTGTGGTCTTCTTCGTAACTGCCGATACCAGCACGTCAACCTTAGGCATCCGCAATAACTCCCTCTCTTCGAGAGGGACCGGGTAAAGGCGGGCAATCGAACGCTCCCCCCCTTAAGCTAGCCTCCGGGCATTCCCACTCAGACTCTATCATTTGTTTAATCACTCTGTGCATAGGGAAGCAGCGCTGTTCCTGCTTAAAGCCCTGCAATAAGGGATCCTCCAGAGGCTCCTGTTGCAAAGAAGGGGGCACAATATTTAAGGGAGCGAGGGACTGAACAATCAGCGCTCCCAGCTCTTCCTTACGGAACACCCTGAACACATTAGGATCCTCTCCCGGCCCCAGTTCCCCTTCTTCCAACTCCTGAGGCCAAGACCCCAGACCTACCTCAGAGGAGATTTCCCCCTCCTCAGGCAGCAGAGAGTCAGAGGATTGAGGATCGAGCTCCTCAGCAGAAAACCCCCTGCCTGGGAGCTGAAATGAGGGCCCCTCACCGGGATCTGACAATTTGGACTCCTTTTGCCCAGGAGGGCCCTGCACCACTGGAGCTGCACACTCCCCCGGGTGAGACAATTTTAACAAATAGGCTTTATGTAAAGCCAAATTAAAATCAGGAGAAAAAATAGAGGGCAAGGCCCCCTGAGACCCAGGAGACAAGCCTTTGTTGTTGTCTTCCCCTGTAGGCTCTTTATGGGATTTGGATTTCTTTTTCCGGAGCGCTGCAAAAGCACGGGAACAGAAGCGGTGTCTGAGGGAAGCGTGGCTGCCGCTGCCAGCTTCTTTCCCTGCACCTTTTCCCCCGACAGCTCCCCGGAGCCTGTATTCTCCATCGGGGTGGAAACCAATTAAACCAAGCTGACCGCAACTACCGGCAGGCCCGGAGGGCGAAACAACACCCGCTGAAGCGTGCAACTAAGAAAACAATGACGGGCGCTCAGAAAATGGCCGCCCTCAGTTCCCGCCGGCGGCAAAAACAAGTATCCGAACAAAAAACAAGCCCGAGCACAAGAACCCCTCAAGAAAACCGTAGTTCACCTCAGTTACGAACAGGTAGCCATCGTCTCTAGTCTCCGCTGCTAGCAAAGGATTGAGACGAAGGAACCATCGCGGGAAGAGGATACTGGGGCTCCCAGCTCCTGACCAACCCCGATTAAGCACAGCGGATCCTTCGGATGCAGGCTCTGCCCCTGATTTTCTACCAAAATAACAAACCCAATTAAATAAAAAAAGGATCGCTGAAGCACACGCGTCCCCTATTCCCCTCCTTCAAAGGAATGAGTGAGCATCGCTTGCTATGATGCCCTGCTAGGGCCAGTGAACAAGGTTCCTCTCAATAAAAACTGAATACCCAAAGTTGCCTCTTACTTTTTTGTCTCTTTTTTTTTTAAATTATATCCTTTGAAAATAAAAAACTACCCCCACGGTCTGATCAACTTCGTCTCTCCTGGGAGCCTGCCAGAGATACGTCCACTCCAGCTGCTGAGGACTGAAGACTGGCTTGCTAACACCAGAGAGAGCTATTGCATCTGTTAACAAAAGTTTCAGCATTCAGTCCTCAGCTGCTAGAAGGGATTGACTACCCAACTGTACCTGGACTGGCCCGGAGAGACGAAGAGGCAGGAGGTGATAGTGCCTGTATAAGTCTTTGGTGAGACTTCATTAGCAGTATTGCGTGCAGTTCTGGAGACCACACCTTCAAAAGCATATAAACAGGATGCAGTAGTGCAGAGGGCGGCTACTAAAATGGTCAGCGAGCTTTGTCATAAGGCATATGGGGACAGCCTTAAAGATCTCAACATGTATTTATTTTATTTATTTATTTATTTTATTACAAGTTCTTATATACCGCACTATTCGGCATCAGCGCGGTTTACATTATAACATAAAGACCATAACAACAAGCTGTTTGGTTTACATCGAACAGGAGTACAAACTTGGAGAACCGGGGTAAACTATATACATGAGATAATTACATAGCACAGAATAGAGTCTTAGTAATATAAAGAACGGTATGGTGTGTTCATGAGTGGGTCACTTCCTCTGGTTCAATTGCTGGTAGGGTAGTATTGAAGGAAGAGGTGGTATTTGAGTGCCTTCCTGAACTGGAGTAGGTCAGTAATGGCCCTTATGTCGGAGGGTAGAGCGTTCCAGCATTTGGGGACATAGAAACTGAAGGCTCTGTTTGAGGTTGTCATGTTGCACTTTGTCGACGCCTTAGAGGTAGTCAGTAGGTTTACGGCTGTTGCTCTTCTGGATCTGTTGGGGGGTACAGTGTGAATAAGATCTGTGAGTGAGGAGGATGAGATACCCTTGATTGCCTTGAATGATAGGACTAGGGTTTTAAAGATGATCCTCCCATGGATGGGGAGCCAGTGAAGCTGTTTAAGAATGGGAGTTACGTGGTCGCTTCTGGAGGCTCCGTAGAGGACTCTTGCTGCGGCATTCATGGCCATCTGTAATGGGCTAAGAGTGGATTGAGGGAGACCTTGTAATATGGCATTTGCAAAGTCGAAGTGTGGCAGGATTAGCGCTTGGTATATGGTTCGGAAGTCGTCCGGGTCCAACAGGGAGCGCATATGCCTGAGCGAGCGTATTTTGAAGTGTACAGCTTTGACTATGTTATTTATGTGATGTTTCATATCCAGACGTTGGTCCAATGTAACTCCAAGGTATCTTATTGTTTCTTTAGCTTGTAGGTCAGCTTCCTTGACACTGACGTGGGCTGGAGGGGTGAAGTTGGGGTCTTTGGAGATGAAGAGCACCTCTGTTTTTTTACGTTGAATGCGAAGGTTTTGTGATTGGAGCCACTCTGAGACCGAATTGAGGCAGTCTACCAACGGTGCCAGGTCTAATTGAGTTGTAGAGAAAGGCATATATAAGAGAATGTCATCTGCGTATATCAGGCAGTTGACTTTGAAAGATCTTATGATGTCGCAGATGGGCTGCATGTATATATTAAATAGTAGGGAAGACAATGAGGAACCTTGAGGCACACCTTGCTTTTGCTGGAAGCGTTTTGACTCTTCTGTACCGGACTTCACATATTGCCATCTTCCATCCAGATAAGAGTTACACCATTCTAATGCACTGTTGCAGATACCTTTCTCTTTCAGTCGTCCGAGGAGGATTTCGTGGCTTACCGAGTCGAACGCCGCAGCGATGTCTAAGAAGACGAGTACAAATCCTTGTCGGATGTTGTTAATGCCTGTGATAATGTCGTTGAATAGGTTAGTGAGTAGGGTCTCGACCAATGTTCCCTCTAATTTTCTGTAGGTTGTGTGCGCATAAAATATCAGCTGTGCAGCTTTTGAAGGAAGGTTACATTTTTGTGCGCCACATAACGACACTCGGAGTTATATACTTTAAAATTTCACTACACGTCAGAATACAGTATGTACACCACATTGATTGCACTAGAAAATATTGTAGAACTTGTGAAAACCGTAAATACACAACAACTTTAAAATTTTAAGACGTCTGTGTTGTTTTCTATCAGAATCACAACCGTAATTTTTGTGCGCTCTGTTGTAAAGTATGTGCGCTCGCTTGGCAAGGTGTGTGCGCGCGCACACGCGCACAGCTTAGAGGGAACAGTGGTCTCGACCCCATGATATTCTCTGAACCCATGTTGGCAGTGATCTAGGGGAGCTGTGGTGTCTATATGATCTTGGATTTGCCGTTGTGCCTCCTTCTCAATTATCTTGGCTAAGAGGGGAATGCTAGCTATAGGCCTATAAGATTCGACCTTTTGCGGGTCTAGCTTGGGGTTTTTCAAAAGTGGCCTGATGGAAGTCTGCTTGAGTGCTGCAGGGAAGTACCCTGTTGTGAATGAGAGGTTCATTAGATTTGCAATGAAGGGGCTGAACGCACAACGTAGCTCCTTAATCCAAAAAGCTGGGCATGGGTCCGTTTGTGCAGTGGAGGTATTGAGAGATGCTATGGTGTCCTCGATGCATTTAGTGGATGGTGTAGAGCAGTGGTCCCCAACCCAATCCTATGGGGCCCACCGGCCAGTCAGGTTTTCGGGATATCCCTAATGACTATGCATGAGATATATATGCATTAGAGATATCCTGCCAACCTGACTGGTTTATGGCCCTCCAGGGCTGGATTTGGAGACCCCTGCCTTACACCTCCGTCATTTAAGATTGTGAGTGGGCAAGGTGCAGATGTCCAAGACATCAAAAAGGTTAGATAGAATTTGTCACAGTCCTCCTCACTTCTCACCACCACCAAAAAATTGTCTATTAGACAACTTTTTGGTGGTGGTGAGAATCGAGGAGGAATGCGACACATTCTATATACCCTTTCGATGTCTAGGACATCTGTACCTTGCCCACTCACAATCTTAAATGACAGAGGTGTAAGGCAGGGGTCTCCAAATCCAGCCCTGGAGGGCCACAAACCAGTCAGGTTGGCAGGATATCTCTAATGCATATATATCTCATGCATAGTCATTAGGGATATCCCGAAAACCTGACTGGCCGGTGGGCCCCATAGGACTGGGTTGGGGACCACTGGTGTAGAGAAATTATTTAGTGGGGTTGCATTCGTTGGTTCTTGGAACGGGACTGTTGACACCTTGTTAGTTTGCACTATCTTGGATTGCATGTAGTCAGCGAATTTCTGTGGATGAATCTCACTGTGTTGTTCGGGAGAAGGTTCCTTTGAGAGGGATTTGACCAGGTTGAAGAGGTCATGTGGTTTATTCAGTGATCTCTTTAGGGTGTCTGTGTGATATTGTTTCATTGTGGTTGTGATTGCTTCACGGTGTGTGGAGAGGTGAGTACGGTAGGCGGTCTGATCTTCAGTGGAAAGTGATCTGCGCCAGCGGCGCTCCAGTCTGCGGAGTTGAGTCAGAGAGGATCGCAATTCAGGAGAGAACCATGGGGCGGTGCTTCTTTTTCTCCTCTTTGTGTTATTGGAAATTGGAGGTTGTGATATGGCATGCAGATTGGAGTTCCAGGAGGTGATTAGTTCGTCGAGGTCTGGTACGGTTTTGTTGAGGAGTGATTGGGTCTCAGCCAAGATGTGTTCCCTGTTAAATGGTCTAAATCTTCTTGTGGGCGTCCGTGATGTGCTGTGCATGTTTTGGCTTCTGTGCAGCTTCTCATTGATGATGGGGATCTGGAAAATGATCAGTTTGTGGTCTGACCAGGGTACATCAACGATTGATATTGGTAGGTTGTGGTTTTGTTCAAAGACTGGCTGAGGAGCAAATACCAAATCCAGAATGTTTCCCTTTATATGAGTGGGTTTATTGATAATTTGCTTGAGTCCCAGGTCTTCCATAGCACCAAGGAAGGCAATTGTATATTTTTGAAGAGAGAAAGGAGAGGGGAGATATGATAGAAATATTTAAATACCTCTGTGGCATAAATGCACAGGAGCAGAGCCTTTTTCAACTGAAAGAAAATTCTGCAATGAGGGGGCATAGGATGAAAGTGAAAGGGGATAGACTCGGAAGTAATATACGGAAAGATTTCTTTACAGAAATAGTGGTTGATGCATGGAGTCGTCTCCCAGTGGAGGTAGTAGAGATCAGGACAGTATCTGAATTCAAGAAAGCATGAGACAAACACAGAAGGTCTCTAAAGGAAAAAATGGTACTATATTAATTGGTATGGAAGGGCAGACTGGACAGGCCATATCATATTTTCTGCTGTCGTGTCTATGTTTCTGTGATTTCCCCGGTGCACTTTAATAATGGTTTGTGGACTTTTCTTCCAAGAACTTGTCCAAACCTCTTTTAAACCCAGCTATATTAACATCTTTAATTACATCTTCCAGCAGCAAATTCCAGAGTTTGATTACATGTTGAATGAAAAAAATAGTCTAATTAGTCTTAAATGAGCTACATTGTAGCTTCAATGAGTGTCCCCTAGTCTTTCTGCTTTTTGAAGGAGCAAATAACTGATCTACATTTACGCATTCTACTCATTATTTATAGACCTCCTGGAATCCAGGTCTGGATCTTTTTCTGCTTATTTAACAGTGCTGCCTGGATGCCTTACCGCCATCTGGAAATGAATATGGCTAAAACTACTAGCACCTTATCTTTCCCCCTAAACCCACCTAACCCCTTTCTCCCTTCTCAATTTCTGTGGATAGGACTTCACTGCTCCCTGTTTCTTCAGCTCACAACCTTGGGGTCATCTTTGACTCTACTCTCTCTGCAAACATCCATCAGACAGCTAAAACCTGTCACTTCATTCTCTGTCACATCGGCAAAATTTGTCCCTTCCTTTCTAGAATTGTTCTAGTCTGAAATTAATATCTAATCATTTTTCTTCTGTACAGAATGATGCTAGTCCTTTACAATTAAGCTACTGATTTGTTTACATCTGTATGGATTCAGGCATCCACGTTCTATCATTAAAGAAATATTAAATCTGAAGTAAATTGCATGCACACATATATACTGGACATTTGGATTTGTACTCTGCAAACAGATTGAGGCATGTCGAAGAATTTGAAATCCTAACCCTTAAAACGCTTCAGACTGCAACAGCGTACCAGTGAATATTTTATTGATAGCACCCACTGCAGTAAATATGGAGCTTCACACTATTTCTTCAAAAACTAAATTAATTATTGTACAACATCTGGATTTGCACTTCTTTATATCATTGTCCTTCAGATTAATTTGTCTTCAGGAGTATATTACTGTATCTTAACCACACTAGTGGGAGAACAAACATAATTTATAATCAAGCACTCTAAAAAGCCTTCGTCCTCTGCTTGTGACTTCAAAAACTAATTTAGTCAATCATATAATATAAAAAAGCAATACTGTAGCTGCAATAACACTTTTATTCAACAGCCTGCACCATTGGTTCGCCTTCTCTTTGCTGATACTCATTTCACACATGCATTAATGCCCTTATGTTATTATCATCACCAGTTGATGAGCACAGGTCACTTCACAACTGCAAACACTAGACCTTGAAGGCACCGGATAGAGCACGATAAGAGACCAGCAATGGCATGGCTCAGCAGTGTTTGATAGGGACTGAAAGATGGTAGCATGCCAGCCTTCAGTAGGAGGTGCTGTTAGCAAGGAATCCATTTGTACCTGGATTGGGTCATCAGCAAATGGGATGAAATGGGTCTTGCCTAACACTGAAAACCCTTTTTGCAGTGAACAGGTTACTTTTTCTCAAACAGCTGAGTCCCTCCGCTTCGTTCATGTGAAAGAAATCCAGTTCTTGTTAAGTAGCAATTTCTGAGAGATCTTATGTTCTTTGCCTATCAAGGAAAGTGAGAGAAAGAAGCCCAGTACATGCTACAGGCAGTTGCATGCGTTTGTAGCTCAGATCATAATTTTGCTTGGGTCGATGCAGTTATTTTCTAAAGTAGTCACAGTAGAGACAGCTTGACCCACCCGTGTTGGTTTAATTTGGTCACCATAGCCGACATAAACAGTTTGAAAAATAGCTATTCAGTAAAAGCTTGACATGGGGCTAGCTTTCCTGTATTCTTAAACATCTGTAGACTAGGACATTTTAAACCAGGGCTCGACCAATCCCAGGCATCGTGTCACCATGGAGACTATAAATTACAATGCCTCCCTCCCCCCGCTATCATCCAATATGTCTTACCATTCTGCCGCATTGTTTGCTGCTCCACTGTGATCGGTTCTGGTCTTCGTCACACACTCAGAACACAGACCTTCATCAAGTACAGAATATGTAACAGAACCTAAAGTAAAAATAAAAATATGCAGACAAAAATTAAACTGAAACCCAAGAAGCCAGACTGCACATGCGGTTCCATACCAGATAAGAGATGCAGTTCCCCATACTGTGTGAAATATAAAAATAGCACAAAGTCTAATCACTAAACTGAAAATAAAATTATTTTTTCTACCTTTGTTGTCTGACGATTTTTGATCATGCTGGTCCCAATCTGAGTTTTATGTTTTCCTCTGTCCTCTCTTAGCTCTCTTTCTATAATCTATAGTCCATTTGCCCTTTCTTGTCTCTCCTTTTGCTTTCTTCATTTTCTTCCTTCAGCCTTTTTCCAGTCCCAGTAGCCTTCCCCAGTATCAGCCCTCTTTACAGCCTCCCTTCCCAGTATCTTCCAGTGTCAACCTCTTTGCATTCCCAGCACTGCCACTAGTGTCTAATCCCTTCCAGTCCACCTCCTTCCCCATCGTCCAGCCCCTTCTAGTCCAAATACCATCTCAGGAACCAGCGACCTTCCAGTCCCGTGCCCCCTCCCATATCAGCTCCCTTCCAGTCACCCTCTCCTCTGTCTATCCACCTTCCAGTGCCGTTCCCGGTTGTCAGCTCCCTTACAGTCCCATCCCCAGGTGTCAGCTCCATTCCAGCCCCCACCTTCCCTCTAGCCCCCTCTTTACCGCTCCCTTCCAGCCCTCACCTTCCCCCGTCAGCTTTCTTCCAACCCCCCTCCTGTTACCCAGCACCTTCCAGCCCCATCCCAAAGTGCCAGCTCCCTTCCAGGCCCCCCCATGTCAGCTCCTTTCTGGCCCCTTTCCTTCCCTCCCTCCCCTCACTGATTCGTCCTTCAGAAAAGAAAGCAGCTGTGGGAACATTTCTCTGTTCCCATGGCTCTGCTATCTTTTAAACTGCTGAACCATGGAGTTTGTAAAGGCAATAATAAACATTTCCCGTTTCTTACGAGAAACAGAAAATGCTTATTACTGCTGAAAATGCCATTGTCCAGCAGTTTAAAAGATAGCAGAGCTGCAGGAACAGAGAAATGTTCCCACAGCTGCTTTCTTTTCTGAAGCGGTGGCTGGCAGGCTGCTAGCAACGGTGACCCCCCTGTCGCTGGCGCCCTCCTGCCACGCTTACCCGCATTAATGGGAAGCACTGGCCCCAATCTTACGATTTCAAGTCTTATGAGATCAGCATACTTTCTCCACCATGTGGCTCAAGCTGCATGCAGAGCCAATTGTGGTAGAGTAGTGAATGGTAAAACATATGGGATGATGGCTATGAGACTGGGAAATGGGAGAGAAAAACATTACATGATGGCTGGGCGATGGGGAAATGAGAGAGAGGGACTCGGTGATGGTGGGGGGCTGGGAGAGAGAAAGAGACTGGGTCATGGCGGGGGAGGGGGGTGCTATGGGAGAGAGAGACTAGGCAAAGGCAGGATGCAGGGGCTCTGGGAGATTTATGTTGCTTCACATATTACCAGGCCCTGGTGATATGTGAAGCAAAAAGGGGAGTTGCCTCAGGTGCAGCTATGAGGGGTCACCAATATGCTGCTGACAGCATACTCATTGGGAGTGGTGGCAGGGGGAGGTGAAGGGTTGCTGCCTTCTTTTGGCACTGTGTAAAGTCACATTAAGGGCCTGATTTATTAGACTTTCTTTTCCCCAAAAAATGGGAAAACAGTAAATCTGGCCCTTAAAAAAAGAGCTGTAATAGATACATCATTTGGGGGGGTGGGTAGGCACTGTGACCGAAGTCTCAGTGGCCAGTTCCTGAATTCCAAAAATATCTGTCTTATTTAACTGTAATATTTTTTCCAGCAATGACTGGCACTAGAACTTAATCCTGGACCTCTACACACCACAGGAGCCAAGGGGATCTCTCTCTTGGCAACTTAAATAGAAACATAGAAACATGATGATAGAAAAAGACCACATGGCCTATCTAGTCTGTCCTTCCATAACAACAACTACAACAGTCCACTTTTTACCTTTAGAGATCCTCTGTGTTGGTCCCATGCTTTTTTGAATTCAGTTACTGTCCTCATCTCTACCACCTCCACTGGGAGACTATCCCATGGATCCACTACTCTTTCTGTAAAGAAATATTTCCGCATATCACTCCTGAATCTATCTCCCTTCACCCTCATCCCATGTCCCCTCGTAGCAGAACTTGCTTTCAATTGAAAGAGGCTCTCTCCCTGAACATTTATGCCACGGAGGTATTTAAACATCTCAATTATATCACCTCTATCCCGCCTTTCCTCTAAGGTGTACATATTAAGATCCTTAAGTCTGTCCTCATATGCTTTATAATGAAGCCCATTAATCATTTTAGTAGCAACCTTCTGCACCGACTCCATCCTGTTCACATCTTTTTGAAGGTGCGGTCTCCAGAATTGCACACCATACTCCAAATGAGGTCGCACCAAAGACTTATACAGAGGCATTATCACCTCCTTTTTTCTGCTAGCCATTCCTCTCCGTATGCACCCAAGCATCCTTCTAGCTTTTGCCGTCGCCTTTTCTACCTGTTTAGCTACTTTAAGATCATCAGACACAACCACGCCTAGGTCCCGCTCTTCTTTAGTGGACAAAAGTACTTCACCTCCTATACTGTATTGCTCCCTTGGATTGCTGCAACCCAAATGCATGACCTTACATTTTTTAACATTAAATCCCAGCTGCCAAATTCTAGACCATTCTTCAAGCTTAGCTAGATCCCTCCTCATGTTATCTACACCTTCCTGGGTGTCTACTCTATTGCAGATTTTGGTATCATCCGCAAAGAGGCAAACCTTACCCGACAGCCCTTCCGCTATATCACTAACAAAGATGTTAAAAAGAATCGGACCAAGGACAGATCCCTGGGGCACACCACTGGTAACATCCTTCTCCTCAGAGTGAGCTCCATTTACTTGTACTCTTTGTCTCCCCCCACCCAACCAATTTCTAACCCAAGCAGTAACTTTAGGGTCCATCCCTAGGGTGCTCAGTTTGTTTATAAGTCGCCTGTGAGGAACAGTGTCAAAGGCTTTACTGAAATCTAAATACACCACATCTAGAGCTCTCCCTCGGTCCAACTCCCTGGTCACCCAGTCAAAGAAATCAATCAGATTTGTCTGACAAGACCTGCCTCTGGTGAATCCATGCTGCCTCGGATCCTGTAACCCGCTGGACTCCAGAAACCTCACTATTTTCTCTTTCAGCAGCGTTTCCAATAATTTACTCACCACCGAAGTTAAACTAACCGGCCTGTAGTTTTCAACCACATCCTTACTTCCGCTTTTGTGTAAAGGCACCACATGAGCCTCTCTCCAGTCCTTTGGCACCACTCCCGACTCCAACGAGGCATTGAAAAGGTCAGTCAGTGGAGTTGCTAGAACGTCCCCAAGTTCCCTCAGTATTCTAGGGTGTATCCCATCCGGTCCCATCGCTTTGTCTACTTTAAGTTGAGCTAGTTTCTCATGAACACAGTCTTCTGAAAATTGTTCAAGATGTCCCTCGCTTCTGTTCTTATTTGTGGGTGTTTTCTGAGGTCCTGCTCCTGGTTCTTCATCTGTGAACATAGAACAAAAATATTTGTTAAGGAATTCCGCTTTATCCTTATCAGCTTCTACATATTCCCCCCCCCCCCCCTGCACCCTTGAGTCTGACAATACCACTTTTGCCCTTCCTCTTCTCACTAATATATCTGAAAAATGTCTTATCCCCCCATTTTATTGCATTGGCTATTTCCTCCTCCTCCTTTTGAATCTTTGCCTTCTTGACTACTTTGCTAGCTTCTCTAAGTTTTTCCAAATACAGATGCCTGTCTTCCTCTCTCTGTGATCTCTTGTATTTCATGAAGGCCTCCCTCTTCTTCTTCACCTTTTCAGCTACTTCCTTCGAAAACCATAGCGGTCTCCTGTTCCTTTTGCCTTTATTTACCATTTTAACAAAAATGTTGGTTGCCCTTAAAATATCCCCTTTCAGTTTTGCCCACTGTTTTTCTACATCCCCCAGCTGTTCCCATCCCACTAACGACTCCCTGAGGTATTGGCCCATCTTCGCAAAGTTAGTCTTCCTAAAGTCTAAGATCCTCACCTTGGAATGGATTCTAACAGCCCTAGTCCTAATACTGAACCACACCATCTGGTGATCACTGGATGCAAAATGATCTCCCACTACAACATCAGAAACACTTTCACCATTGGTAAGCACCAAGTCCAGTATGGCCCCTTCACGTGTGGGGTCTGTTACCAATTGCCTGAATAGTTCTCTCCCTGTAGAGAATCCAGGATCTCCTTACTTCTAGATGATACTGCAGCAGCAGGAATGTGCCAATCAACATCTGGCATATTGAAATCTCCTATCAGGAGCACTTCCCCTTTCCTAGCAATGCTGCGTATGTCTTCAATTAACTCTCTGTCCACCTCATCCTCTTGTGAGGGAGGTCTGTATATCACACCAATGCAAATAGATTTCTCTTTCCCTCTTTCTAGTTTAACCCCCAATGCCTCCTCTCTCCCTTTTAAGCTCTGTAATTCCAAAGCTTTAATAGTAGTTTTTACATATAGTGCCACGCCTCCTCCTCCCCTTCTTCCTACCCTGTCCTTTCTGAATAAAGTATAGCCAGGTATAGTTACATCCCAGTCATGGTTTTCTGTGAACCATGTTTCTGTAACTGCCACTAAATCCAAGTCAGCCACTCCCACCAAAGCTTCAACTTCAGGGATCTTATTTCCCATGCTACGGGCATTAATACACACTGCTTTCCATATGTTACCCCTGTTACCCATTTCCATAAAGGTATTTAATGTATCACCTACCTGGGGGCTTTCACTTAGCTGGGGGCTTTGTTCTCCCATCCCCAACGAATCTAGCTTAAAGCCCTCTTCAGTAGATTAGCCAGTCTACTACCAAAGATGCGTTGACCTTTCTTGGACAGATGGATGCCATCTCTGCTCTGCAACCCTTGGAACAGCATCCCATGGTCTAGGAAACCAAAACGCTCTCGATGACACCATCCACGCAGCCATGCATTCATCTCCAGGATGCGAGCCTCTCTGCCTTGGCCTTTACCCTCAACACCTGAATTTCAGGAAGGGCTGGATCCTGTAGTAGCATGCTCTCCTTTTACAGTGGGAAGGACAGCGGATGGAGCAGAGATTTGTTCCCCTGCACTGATTTCACAGGCCTCTCTCTGTAATGTTCACAATATCTATTTGTTTCTTTCAGCTTGCCTTAAAACTGCAGAAAGAGGTCCTAGGCTTGTGGATAGACGTCCCTTGTGTGGATAACATTGGAAGCTGCAGTTATGATGTCTGCGAATGCCTGGACAACCTGATCCCCCCGGGAGAGCCATGCCCGGAGCCACTGGCGAGCCTTGGCATTCCATGTCACTGCCCCTTCACAGCAGTAAGTAGAAAGCAGTCTTGGGGCCTCTTTTACTGAAGTGCATTAAGCGGTTAGCCTACATTTTGGTGCATGGGAACTATGTGCTCAGGCCCACAGTAACTGTTAACGCAGGGGCTTGACAGTTATCACATGCTGAATTGTGAGCCAATTGCCACGTGCATCTTTGAGTGGAGAATGGGCAGGTTGGGAGGGAGGGTGGGCATAGAGAGCACATTGCAGTTAGAGTGGGGGGTGCATATCACACGCTAACTGTCCATACTGCAATTAGCACAGATGCAGTTACTTCCACTTCAGTAGGTGGAGTTAAGCACACCTAGGTTAACTGCAAAAGTCATTCTTGTGCATTACGGTACTGTTCAGTGCTGTAACTGCTGGAACATGCTGGACACACCCCTGGCAGTTACTGCGTGGCAATTGCAATGACGGCACCTTAGTGTTTGTGCTTAATGCATGGTAAAGTGCCAACAACTAGTGCACTTTATTAAAGGACCCCTTAGCACTAATAGAGAAGAGACAGATGTGACAGTAGCAGTAGGTAGAGGACTATAAAAGTTCTGTAGTTAGGAGAGAGATGCTGAGATAGAATCATTCAATTGGCTATATGCTAAAAGGATCACTCCATGCTTTAAAATGCAAAGCCACTGATTTTCTAGGTCAGTGGTTCTCAACCCAGTCCCACGACATACACAGCCAGTCAGGTTTTCAGGATAACCACAATGAATATGCATGATACAGATTTGCATACAGTGGAGGCGGTGCATGCAAATCTCTCATGTATATTCATTGTGGGTATCCTGAAAATCCAACTGGCTAGGTGTGTCCCAAGGATTGGGTTGAAAATCCTCTGATCTAGGTTAATGACAAGGTAATAATGTGCTTGCCGTGGGTCTCGATGCGTGTCCCACCTGTTAAGAGTTTGTCATGTTTGGAGAGAGGGGGGGGGGGGTTAGCCCAGACTTGGTGCAGAATTTCTGCATGAGGTGAGGAAGGAGCAGTGGAAGAACTGGGGTAAGGTTGGCGGAATCCTCACCTGTGATTCTTATCTCCCTCCTCTCTGTAAATGAGATCATTAAGGATATGCCTTAGAGGTGCTGGGCTTTGTGTGCTTCTTTGCGACTACACTTTGGTTTCCTTTATTTGGATTTTTTATTCAACCTGGCCCTTTCCCCCTGCTTCTTTGCACTTCCAGCTCAGGAACTGCAAGGCTGGGATCTCGCCGGGATCTGGAGTCATGAGCCTTTATTTGGAACTACCTAGGGATTTTTCCCATATTTTATATTTCTCCTCCAACATACCTAATCTGGTCACGACAGTGATGGTCTTGGGCCAGGTGCTCTGCTCTAAGGCTCCTCCTGGAACATACTGTAATCCTGGGCCCTGAATGTGACCACTAGATGTCGCCCTTGAGCAAGGACTTGCTGCCTCTGTAGTATCCTCAGCCCGAGTTGTCCTATGGAACCGAAGTCCCGACTCTGATCAAACCAGGGCCCTTCATGGCTGATCACTGGGTCAGCCCATAGACTTTGCGTTTTTGCTGCTGTTATTTTACACCAGATGTCATGCTTCTCCTTTTGTTTTCAACACTTCAGGGCGACTATTCCCTCCCAGAGAGTACCTTCTACATACCTGATGTAACCTTGCCATCTTGGGTTACCAACGGCGACTACCGAGTTACAGGAACCCTGAGCAGCAACAATCAGGAGGTGGGCTGTGCCAAGATAGCCTTCTCCCTCAGGTCGAGTTCTAAGAGGCACTGGTGAGGGAGAAGCGACAAGCACAGCTGAGCAGAAGTGCGCACTTCACCATCGCAAGCGACATTTCTGCGCTCCTTTTCCTCTTGGCTATGCAGTTGAAATTGTTGTAATGTTTCTTGCAGCTGGCAGCAATTTTATTTTTGGTCTGAACCGAGTCTCATGGCATTAGTTACCAAGCCGGTACCGCGTTATCTCCATCCCCTGAGGCTCTCTTCTTGCAGCACCCAGTCCATTTGATAAGTGGGCAGAACCACAGGGTTGATGGGCAGAAGCGGGGACATAAACATTCATTGCAAAAACCCAGGGAACCTTACTTCTGACAATAGTTATAGAAGAGTAGAAACATTATCTGGATGGACTGCGTGCTGTTGAGGTACCAAAGTATACGCTAGACAGACCCCCCGATCTTCCATTGCAGTATTAGTATGTGTGGTTTTCTATTGCGTTCAGGTATTCCTACGCAGCTACAGAGATGTTAACGACTTCTGTGGTGCTGTGTGTTTATACTCTGCCCGCGTACCTGATTTGCACACAACGTTCCCGGTGATCTTTGTCGACTGCTGGCCATAGTTTGCATGAAGATCAGAAACCAGCAAATTATCTCCGTCCATAATTGCACAATGCCAAATGTATTCAAACCTTCAAGTAACTCTGCTCTCTCTCCTACCCCTTCAAAGGTCCCTTGGTTTATTTTAAGAGTCAAACATGGTGCTTTACAGATAGTACCGTATATGGGCTTTTTCGCTTTTTTCAAAAATTGCTGCAGCAAAGAGAAATATTTCAATAATTTAAATGCTATGTGTATCTCCAGTTTCATACTTATCAAATCTTGATCAAATCTTCTATAACTAAACATTCTCTTTAGCACTTTAGCTTAGTAGATTACAAATCTGATTATGTTGAATTTCTCGATTACAGTGGACGTGCCCCGAGGAAAAGGAAAAGAAATATCATACTTAAAGTTCAAATATTCAAAAAAGAGCTGATCATTAGGTTTGATGCTGGGGGAAAGATGCCGATCCATAGCCTGATGCTGGTCCCTATTTTAGGAGCTGGGGTAAGAGCTTTACATTGTAATGCAGAATTGGCCGCAGATACACAGGGGATTTTTTTGCCACCCCCTCACCAGCTTATTATACAGCAAGAGCTGCTGAGCAGCTGGAAGAAGTTAGAAAGTGATGGATCTCTGGTCAGAGCTGCCACTTCCAGGAGTGAGGTTTTTTGACCAGGCCTGGTTCTGCACTATTCACCCCAAAGCAGTGTGGGATTTGTAGTTCCTAATTCTAACCACTGAAATTAGTGCTACAGGTCCCATAATACATCAGAATGGGATTGCAAGAAATCTACTCCTGGCCTAAAATTGCCCTCCGGCAGCTCTGCTGGTCTTCAGCGAGTCTCGTCAAAAGCATAGCTCTTACCGTCTATAATCATGGGGTAGACTGCATCACTGACTTTATTCTCTCATGCTGTCTTTTCAAGGAGCTGCACTGGTGGAAGGATAAGAAGTCAGTGGTAGGCAGACCTCTTGTGATTCTGGTGGAAAATAGTTTCTCTCTCTTAGCAGTGCACAGCACTATAGGTGGACATTGCCCAGTCCCCGAGAGAGGCCGTATAATACAGCTGACCTTCTGGCCACTTTTCACATATGACTTTAACCATTCCATTGTGTCTTCCGTCTAACCACAGACTGTAGGGCGCTCAGCACCAGCAATGCACCGGCAGGACAGGAACAGACGCAGAGAGATTTCCTTTCCTACAGTCTTAATATTTCCCGTGACTGAGGGACTTTTCTTACTGCTCTCAGATTTTTGGGTCTTCTCGCTTTTACCTCTGTAATGCTCACGTTTCCTGAATGTCAGATCCGCCCCCTACTTACTAGCAGGAAAATCGAAAGCGCTTGACTGAGTATTTGGTTTAATCTATGGTTCAGACACCCGAGTTCCCAAAAGCATGATATCAATGAGAACTGGGAACATCTGGCACTAATATTAGTACCTCGCCACATTTGACATTAATACTGATACCCTAGCAATAATATTGATGCCCTGCCACTTTCACGATGAATATCATTTTGCAAGCCTGGCACTAGCATTGATAATATATTGAAGAACCTAGCACTAATAGACTCGTAATACCGAAGGTACGGTAATATGAATTTACGGTGGCTTAACATGACTTCATACACCAGGACTGTGGGGAAAGGAAGAAGTCTAATTTTGCAATAAGAGGGGAGCTGCCCACGAATAGCACAGATTTGATTTGTTTTCTTTGGCAAGATCAAACGTACCGACAGCTGCTTCTCTTTAACCCTTGAGTGTTCATGTATGAAATCATTGCATGCAGAAATCTGAGCATGAAGCCTCCTGGTGCAAAAATGTGTAATGTTTGGCATAAAAAAGTGGGAATGATCAACCTGGAATGGAGCCCCCCCCCACTAGGACCAGCTGGATACTTCCAAGTGACCTGGAGCGGCAGCTGTTTGAGACAGGATGCGAGACTCCGCGGATCATGTCCTTCACCTAGCTAATGGTTCTCAAGGATAGAAAAAGGTAGCAAGAAATACTGGAAGTGTGAGAAAGCTGAGCTCTTGTAGTGTAGTATGTAGAACAGAGATCTTGTTTTCAGATGTCCACGTAGGGTCGCAAGCGAAGTGAACATCCTGGGTGTCAGCCTAGTCCAAGGACCCTGCATCCAGTACGCTTGCAGTTTCTGTATAGGAGAGACCAGCAAGAAGGTGCACAGGGGTGGAACATCAGCGGCACTCGAGGTTAGGAAAAGGCAGGGGAGATGGATGTCCAATCTGTGAAATAGCAAAAAATACCCACTGCAGCTCCCGGGGGACATGCCGGTGCATAAGGAATAACTGCATATGTAGGTTTTTAGACTGACCTTTCATGAGCAATTAAAACATGTAAATTATTATTAAAAAATGTTCAGGGGCCTTCATTTGTAAATGTTTGTTTTGCTAATCATGGCTTATGGTTTATTTCCTTTGATATACCACCGTTTTCCAAAACTACAAAGAGGTTTCCTTTTGGAAAATTTCAGCTTTATGTTACTCTTACGGTCATTTCTGTGCACAGCTGTAATCAGTGTCACAATCATTTAACTTCTAATAAACTTTTTTACTTAAACTTCCGAGTGGCGAGTTTCATGTTCTCAGATTCTCTCTGGGTTTATTTGCTTGAGACCCTGCACAGACCACCAAACCCACTCCCTTGTCTCTCACCAGAACTGGATTGATTACTTCTTGTAGACATTGGTGCTGCAGCAAGGGTCTCACTGCACTGTGCTACCTGTATGTCAGTAAGAAAATGAGAGTATTAATAGTAACCAGGCAATTGAAATAAAACTATACAATACGTTTAGAGAATCGTATGGAACTCACACTGACGGGCATTTCCATCCCATGAATGGACCTGCGGACAGGGCGAATAAAAGGCTGGTTGCTGTGGGTCCCGTACGATTCAATGGCTGGCATTTGGCATTTTGAGAGTGTCTGACCGTTGCTGATTTTCAGGATTAGTTCTAGATCTTTGTGGAATATCTCTGTATGGCGGCTTTAAGCTCCAGCGGTGAAGACTGCTTTCCATCCTCCTTAGGACTGTACAATAGGTGCTGTCTCTGCGGGTACAGGTACCATTTACAATTCCAATGAATAAACAGAAGTCAAGATGTGTTCCACAGTACTGAGACCTTCTCAAAAGGAATCCTAAACTAACATGATTACATTTTAAAAAAAAAAGAGGCTCACAAATAGAAGGCAGAAGAAATGGAAATGGATTTCTACCTAAAAATGCATGACAAGATAGCAGAGGTTTGGTACCGCCCATGCATCAGGCCTGAGTCATAAAGCAAATGTGTTGAATCAAGAAATGCAACAAGAAGGAACTGTAAAATGCAAAGGTTTATTTTAATTTGTCTGCGGAGATGGAATGATCGCGACTCTTGACATTCAAGCATTTGAGCGCTGTTGGGGAAATATAACAAATATAAAACCAAAGAAACATTTGACAACTTGCTCTGAACAGCGTGTATAGAATGTTTTGCTTTGGTATGGTCTAACCATTTTTTAGGGCATGTTCTCAATATCAAACTTTGAAGGATGCAAATAACTTTGTACTATATGTAGGGGTGGCCCAAGGGTGATGCAGGGCCATGTGCAGAGACTCACTGTGGGGCCTCATTTGCATATCCTGTGGGCCTCATTTGCATAAATTTAATGTATTTTATTTTAAAATGCATATGTTGTGCATTTAAAATTTTAGGCGGCTTTCAAATGAGCCTTTCACAAGCCTCTTTTTTTGCCCTGGCAATGACTTAGGGGCATGTTTACTAATGTGCTTTAAGTGCCACTGCGCCAATAGAAATAAATGGATGTTGCTGCACTTAATGCACATTAACATTTGTGAATGCGCATTGACCTTTAGTAAACATGCTTCTTAACGAGTGTCTGAATACCATTTGCATGGACAGTGAGGATAAGGAAAGACTATCAGGTTTCTATATTACATTACTCCAGTGTCAACCGCCAGGCACATTAGGAAGTACTATAAACACTGCCCATTTATAACCCACAGCAAACCCGCCGTATCATAACAGCACTAACAGGACTCACAAAGCACCAAACCCTACCTATCAAAAGGCAACGCTGCAAATATTAAACTCAGAGAATACCAATACATCTCCTACTGGGGAAAGAGAACAAGTGGCACTGTCACATAGAAACTACATGAACAGAATACCGCAGCTCGGTTACACATGCAGAACATAGACCATCAGCAAACATAGAACAAGGGATCACACTTTAGAAATAGGAAGACAATAATTAAACTGGGAACTCCAAAAGCCAAACTTGGAATGACAACAACACTGGAGAAATAAAACTATAAATTAATTTCCTCTTTTACAAAATTCAAAAACGTTAGCGATGCACATTTCCCAGAGCTGACATATTCCGGGTAATAAATTTTAAAAAAGTATTTTTCTACCTTTTATTTGGATATTTTATTTTTCAGTTGTAATTGCTCCATTCACTTTCTTCTGGTTTCTTTGTGTCTTCTGCTAGCTCTCTAATGTCTGCTGTCCATTTGTTCTTTCTTCTCTCTTCACATCTGCATAAACATACTGATCTTTCCCTTTTGCTCTTTCCTCCATTTCTTTCTTTATTCTGTTTTCATCCACTCAAATTTCACCCTTCCATCTTCAGTCCCCACTTACTCTCCCAATACCCGGCCAATCGCAGATTTTTCTTCCCTCCCATACAAAATATCTTTGCCCTTCTCCACCCTCACTCCCCCAACCCTATCCCCTTCTAGTCCTCCCCCAACATCAGCTTTCTTCTAGTTCCAGCCCGTCTCAGCATCCACTCTCTTCTAGTCCCATTCTCCCATACCCCCGCATCAGCCCATTTCCAGCCCATTTCCAGTCCTATCCTAGCCCCTCCATCAGTCCATTTAGCGTGAAACAAGAAATGCCCCCGTTTAAGTACCTCCCGGCACTCAGCGCGCTGCTGGAGTGAAGAATATGCCGCTCTTCAGCAGTTGTGCAGAGGTGAGCCGGGGCTTCGGACCTCCCCGGCTCTGTCTGAAGGCGGTCAGACAGGCACAGGGCCATTTATGGGCCAGCCCTACAAGTGGTCGGGAGTCGGGACATACTCTCAGTATGTTAGATAGCATGAGCGGCATGAAGTTGGTGCGGGGCCCTGTGCGAACAACATTCTTGCACATGCGTCAGGCCGGCCCTGACCATATGCAAATTAATCTGGTTCTGGAACAAAGCGTCTGCAGCTTTATTTGAACACTCCGTGTGGACATCCTGAAAGTCAGGACTGTTTGACCCACGAAGACCAAATTTGAGACCCCTTGTTGTAGGCTTACTAATTAGCTATACCTTTTGGGAACATGGTGATTTGGTTCTGATTTTATTATATGCAGAAGTTTGTAGTGCTGCTTGTCTTCGTGATCATGACTCAAGCTCTGTGCAAGAAATGGGATTTAAACAAAGATTGAAAATGTATGCCCTGAAAAATGCATCTAGTGGGTAATCTTGCCTTTTGCAGGGCTGCCTCTGAGTTTGTACTATTCTCTCTCAAAAGCACAGGTATTAAGAAATATGCAATAGTAATACTTGTTCTGTTCCCACTATGCAGGCATTCTGACGTCATGTAGACAGGGGCGGCCCAAGGGAGGTGCGGGGGCATGTGCGGACACTGTGCGGGGCCTCATTTGCATAAATATTTGAATAATGTTAACAAGCGCTAACTTTTAGTAAACAGGCCTCTTAATGAGTGTATGGATAAAGAAAGACTAAAAGATTTCTACATTACTACACTCCGGTGCCAACCACCAGGCACATTAGGAAGTACTACAAACACTGCCCATTTAGAACCCATAGCAAACCCACCATTTCATAACAGTGCTACCTGTACTGATAAAGCACCATACCCCCCCTACCTATCAAAAGGAGGAGTGGATCAGTGGTTGGGATAGGTTACCTCAGGTTCAATTCCCATGTAGGGACAAGTAAACTCAGGCTGGAGAGACTGGGGTCTCTAGTCCCATGGCCACTCCTTGTGGCCTTGGGCAAGCCACTTAACCCTCCGTTGCCTCAGGTACACTTAGATTGTGAGCCCTTCAGGGACAAGGGAATAAATAGTGCCTATTAGCACATAACTGTAAACTGCTTTGACCCAGTGAAAAGCAGTTTACAGCTAAATAATTAAATAAAAGGCAACATTGCAAATATTAAATCAATACATCTCAGAAAATACGTGATGTTATTATTACAATGTAATATTCTTGTATTCCACTCATCTACCACTCTGTAATATAATTTTGTATGTAATGACTTTCTGACTCCCTTTGCTGTCTGCCTGCATCCTGGAAGGAGAGACTACATGGCTAGTAACACGTAGCCTGTCACAGGTGCGGAAGTGCAAAGAAGTGGAGTGAGACAGCATTAACCAATGAGTTATAGACATGCTGGAAGAGGGAGAGGACATAGTGTACTATAAAAGAACTGAAACAGAGGATAAATGTGTCTGTTTAGTCAAGCGTTCACCCTTCTTGCAAAAATGTAATGTAATTAAAGTAACCCTTTGCTTCACTGAGGAGTCTGTTATTGTGTAAAATGTTATGTTTATTACAATCTCCTACTGGGGAAAGAGAACAAGTGTCGCTGTCAAATATAAACTACATGAACAGAATACCCTCAGCTCGGTTACACATGCAGTACACAGACCATCACCAAATAAAGAACAAGAGATCACAATTTAGAAATAGGAAGACAATAATTAAACTGGGAACCACAAAAGCCAAACTTGGAATATACAACAACACTGCAGAAATAAAACTACAAATTAATTTCCACTTGTACTAAACAAAATGCAGACATTAAAGAAGTACATTAGACAGAGCTGACATATTCCAGTTAATAAATTCAAAATAAAAAAGTATTTTTCTACCTTTTGTTGTTTTTGCATTTTATTTTTCAGTTGCAATTGCTCCGGTCACTTTCTTCTATTTTCTTCTTGTCTTCTGCTATCTCTCCACCATCTGCTGTCCATTTGTCCTTTCTTCTGTCTTCTAGGTTTTTTTCCATTCTCTCTCTACATCTGCTTCAACATACTGATCTTTCTCCTTTTGCTCTTTCCTCCATCTATTTCTTTATTCCTTTTTCATCCACTCAAATTTTACCCCTCCATTCTCAGTCCCCACTTACTCTCCCAATACCCGGCCAATCTTAGATTTTTCTTCCCTCCCACACAAAATATTTTCCCTCTCCATCCTCACTCCCCCAGCCCCATCCCATTCTAGTCCTCCCCCAACAACAGCTTTCTTCTAGTTCCAGCCCATCTCAGCATCCACTCTCTTCTAGTCCCAATCTCCCATACCCCTGCATCAGCCCATTTCCAGTCCTATCCTAGCCCCTCCCATCAGCCATTTCCAATCCTAGCTCCTCCATCCATTTCCAGTCCTATCCTAGTCCCTCCATCAGCTCATTTCCAGTCCTAGCCCCACCATCAGCCCATTTCCAGTCCTAACCCCCCCTCACTCAGCCCATTTCCAGTCCTAACCCCCCCACTCAGCCCATTTCCAATCCAAGCCCCCCTCTGAGCCCATTTCCAGTCCTTTCCTAGCCCCACTATCAGCATATTTCCAATCCTAGCCCCCCAACAGCCCATGTCCAGTCCTATCCTAGCCCCACCATTTCTAGTCCTAGCTCCCCCCAGTCATCCCATTTCCAGTCCAAGCCCCCCTCCCCATCAGCTATTTCCAATTCAAGCCCCTCCTCCACTGCCCATTTCCAGTCCTAGCTCCCCCCACAGCCCATTTCCATCCCAAGCCCCCCTCCCCATCAGCTATTTCCAGTTCAAGCCTCCCCTCCACTCAGCCCTTTTTCCAGTTCTAGCCCCCCCCCCCCACTCAGCCCTTTTCCAGTCCTAGCTCCCTCCCCACAGCCCATTTCCAGTCCAAGCCCCCCTCCTCCTGAAGAGCCCCGCGGCTATCTAAAATGCTTTAGAGGAAGTCGGAGAGGCCCCGGCTCGTCTCTAACAGCTGCCGAAGTGAAGAACATCTTTTTCCTTCATTTCAGCAGCTGTACTGAAGTTTAGAAGCTGCCATGCTGAGGTCAATGGGGGCGTCCTGTTTCCCGGCGCTCAGCGAGCCAAACAACAAAAATGTAAAACATAAGAACTGGCAAGTTAGATGCAAGGCAATAATAAGGCAGGCAAAGAGAATTTGAAGAAAAGCTTGAAGTGAAAGCAAAAATGCATAATAAAATCTTTTTCAAGTACATTTGTAGCAAAAAACCTGTCAAAGTCAGTTGGACCATTGGATGACAGAGGGGTAAAAGGGTGCTAAGGGAGAACAAGGTCATAGCGGAGAGATTGAATGAATTCTTTGCTTTGGTCTTTACTTAAGAAAATGTAAGGAATGCTTGAAATGGTATTTAAAGGTGATATAATCTGAAGCATTGAAAGAAATGTTGATAAACCGGGAAGATGTCTTACAAGTATTAGATAAACTGAAGAGTAGTAAATCACCTGTTGTTCTTGTTGTTGTTAAATGCCTCGAGTCTGTGTTGATTCATGGTGACCCTCGGTCTTCAGTCAGGCGGCTCATTGTTGACAGAGTAGCATCCATAGCTGCTGCTATTGTATCAAATCATCTCATTGCTGGCCTTCCTCTTTTGTGCTTACACCTTGCCAAGCATGATGTCTTTCTCTAATGATCTCTCTCTTTACATGATGTGTCCAAAGTATGAAAGTCGAAGTCTTGTCATTTGAGCTTCTAAAGAAAGCTCAGGTTTGATCTCCTCCAGTACTGACTGGTTTGTTCATTGGGCAGTCCGTGGTATACACAGTATTTGTCACCAGCACCATAATTCAAAGGCATCAGTTTTCTTCCTGTTTATCTTTTCACTGTCCAACTTTCGCATCCATATGACATTATTGAAAATACCATAGTTGAACAAGTCAAATCTTTGTATTGAGAGAGACATCTCTGCTCTTGAGAAACTCGTCTAGGTCCTTTATAACCAGTCTGCCAAGAGCAATGTGTCATCGGATTTCTTGACTGCTTTCTTTATTGAAAGTTGATCCAAGTAGGTTAAAGATGTCCACTATTTCAATTTCTTCTCCATTAACAATGAACTTATTGATTTTGCCAATTCTCAGGATCTTTGTCTTCTTTACATTAAGATGTAGGCCCATTTTAAGACTATGCTCCTTGATCTTGAGCAACAAATGTTTCAAATCATCTTCATTTTCAGCCAGTAATATGGTATCATCAGCAAAGTGAAGGTTGTTGATGAGTCTTCTACCAATCTTCACACCTCGGTTGTCTTTATACAGTATTGCTTCTCCGATGATTTGTTCTGCTTATAAATTAAACAGGTAGGGGGAAAGTATGCAGCCTTGTTGTACACCTTTTCTGATTTTAAACCATTCTGTTTCTCCTTGTTCTGTTCGAACTGTTTCCTCTTGATCAATGTAAAGGTTGTGCAAAAGAACGATCAGATGTTCTGGTAGACCCATGCTTCTTATTGTGGCCCAGAGTTTCTCATGGCTTACACAGTGAAAAGCCTTGCTGTAGCTGATAAAACACATATGGATATTCTTTTCAATAATCCATCTCACATCGCCGATGATGTCTCTTGTTCCTCGCCCTTTCCTGAAACCTGCTTGCACTTCAGGCAGTTCTCGTTCCAGGTATGGTTGTAGTCTCTAGTGAATAATCTTGAGTAGAACCTTGCTGATATATGGGATTAGAGCGATTGTGCGATAATTTCTGCAGTCAGTTGGATCACCTTTCTTTAGTATTGATATAAACACAGATCTTTTCTAGTCAGTTGGTCATGATATTGTTTTCCAAATTTCCTGGCAGAGCCATTTAAAGTATGGTAACAGCTACATCAGGTTGTAATATTTCAATTGAAATGCCATCAATGTCCAGTGCTTTGTTCTTTGATAAGGCTTTCATTGCTGCTTCAAATTCTTTTTTCATCACCAATGGTTCCTGATCATAAGGTACAGGTTGAAACGACTGTTGGTTCACTTGATTTTTATGGTATAATGACTCTGTATATTCTTTCCATCTTTTCTTGATCTTCTCAGCATCATTCAACATGGATCCTTGAGCATCTTATAACATTCCAATTCAAGGCTAGAATTTTTTCTTTAACTCTCGTAGCTTTAGGAACTGAAAGATGAGATTGCAGACATACTATTATTAGTAATCTGTGAACTATCATTAAAATCATCTGTAGTACCTGAAGATTAGAGAATGGCCAATGTAACGCCAATTTTTAAAAAGGGCTCCAGGGATGATCCGGGAAACTACAGACCGGTGAGCCTGACATCAGTACCAAGCAAACAAAATAGCCAAAAATCAGAATGAAGAAAGGAGCTTCATCCAGAGGAAGAGCTTCATTCTACCTATCTCAACAACTTCAGGTGTATATTTCTTCATAGCATTAGTAGGGAGAAAAGGATCTCAGACCCATCAAGCTTAACAGTCCAGGCATATCAATCTCAGTCTTGGACAATGATCAGGAACATCAAGGATCCTAGAAAAACTCCCATTATCAGAGGTCAGGTATTTTAAAACTATACTTTTTTATCTGTTTTTCTTTTTCATAAAATATCAGCAATATCCTCAAATATCATATATCCCCTTAAGGGTCCACAGAGCATAAATGTAAAGACTGCAGCAGATGTTTGTCATATTGATCATCCAAACATCAAGGCACAAAACGTATCTGCACATTAGCCCCAACACCACTGTAGATACCCTCACAGAATTTTGCAACTGCTTCATCAGGGGGAGCTTCAATGTACTGATATACAATGCAAGGGGTTGAGGGGGCCAAAGACAAACCCAACATTATAACAACAATCCCAACCATACATAAGTACAAAACAGTCCACCTGTAAACTACATGAGCACAAATACATCTCTACTTCGTTAAATTCTCAGCCAAAAACAAAACATACTCACATTGCTTCTCCCTAACTTACCAACTGATCAAATTACCAATGGTTCTCGCCTCAAGGCAGTTGATGGATAACACCGCTTCCCTGCGGTTCCAATGGCCCAGGGCCATTCAGCCTTGGCAATGGGGCTCCCCAGCCCAAGAGATTGGCATCCGTCACTAGAAGAATCCACGAGCAAACGTCCAGCAGTATGCCTTCCCTCAGAAGACTGGGCTGCTACCACCACCACAGGCTAGCCATCACCATCATTGGGAGTGGATGCCTGAGTTCGAACTGTTGAGAACTCGGGGACCATTGAGTCAGCAAGGACCATTGGAGTGGCTGCATAAGAGCATGCGCCCAGAGCACCATCTTGATTGTTGCCGCCATCAATCTAAGGAGGTTAATATAATCCCGGACTCTGGGAGCTTGCTGCGAAGAGAACAGCACCAGGCAACCCAATAGCCCTTTGACTTTCTCCTCTGGCAAGAAGACTGCCCACTTGAAAATCAAAACATGCTTCCAGGAATTCTAGGGACTGGGAATGCAACAACTGGCTCTTTCACCAACTGTTCACCCAACTGAGGCTCATCAGAAAGGACACCACTTGGGAAGCTACCTGAGATGCCACTGAAAGCGAATGAGTCAGTAGCCCAGATATGGATGCACAGAAATCCCTGGGCACCATATCGCCACAGCCACCACTACCATAACCTTGGAGAACATCCTTGGGACAGTGGAAAGTCCAAATAGAAGGGCGGTGAAATGACGGGGGGAGCCAAGCACGGCAAAACGTAGATATTCTGCTGATCGTCCCAGATCGGGATATGAAAATACACCTCTGCCAAATTTAGAGATGCCAGGAATTCCCCTTGAACGACGGATCACAAAGTTTCCATCCAGAAGCACATGATGCACAAGTGCTTGTTGACACCCTTGAGGTCCAGAATGGGTTGTAATGCTTCTTCCATATTGGTACCATGAAACAGATGGAATACCTGCCCTTGCCCCAATCATTTGTGGGAATGGGCACCACTGCCTTCAGGAGAGGCAACCTGTCCAAGGTGATCTGCACAGCAGCCCTGCTGTTCTCAGGTCCACAAGGGGAGAGGACAAAAGTGGCCAGGATAGGCTCTTTGCATTCCTGGACATAGCCATACTGAATGGGCACTAGCATCCAGTGATCCTTGGTGACCGAGGGAATGGGACCCCAAAACTTCATTGCACAGCCCAGGAGGGTCCTTCTCTGGATGAGACTGGGGGTCCCTGGCCAATATGTGCCACAAAGGGACTGAGAATGAATTCAAAGTCCATAAGCAGAGGGGCAGAAAGGCTTTCCAGGCCGGTAGTGATGGGAGTCCGACACCCCCGGGAATCAGACTAGCACGCCAATGAGAAGCAGATGGAGGTTGATGGAAAAGGGGCTCCTGCCTACTACACAGGCCCCCTTGAACTTATCCTCTGGAAGGCAGAAAGATTTCATTTCACCCAGTTCTTTCACAACTTCTTCAGATTGGACCAAACAGAAGCATTCCTCTAAGACCAAATGGGCAACCAGGCTTTGGAAGATGAGTCTGCTGCCCCATGTCAGAGTCAAGCAAACGCCATGCCACTATTGACAGGGCACAATCCCTGGCCACTAGACTACCAGGCCACACATGGCATCAAAAGGAAGGCCAAAGCCACTCCAAAAGAGGGGTAAAATCATCTGGTGGAAGAGACTGAGTCCACTGGAGCAGGGCTCAAGATGTCAGGCCTGCACATGCTGCCAATTGAAGAATAGCGGCCATCGCAGCAAAATGGTTTTTCAACAAAAATCCATCTTTCAGTCCAGAGTATCTTTCAAGGCCAATCCACCTTCCACAGGAATGATGGTCCGATTGGTAACCGCTGTGACCTGTGCAACCACCTTGGAAATATCAAAACACACAAGGCACTCCCTTCTCCAGGAGAGCGTGCATCTTTTTATATAACCTTAGCCCCTAGGCGGGGAGTTGGGGGAATCCCACTCCGACTGGAACAGGCCCTTGAGCACCTCTGGGAATAGGAAGACAGCAGTGGATTTTTGCACCCCTCAGAGTAGTGGAATGATCACCTAGAACATTCCCATTCTGACGGATAAGAAACTGGATTCGAGGAAACCTGACATAGCGGTAAAGGAGAAGAATATCAGAATGGCATTGATAATAGAAGTGTCGGTACCGAGTGATTATTCTGTGAATCGCATGGAGAGGCAGAAGATCCTAAAGTACCAAGAAATGCAGTCAGAGACCAAGAAAATGTGGCAGAAAGATATGGAAATATTTCCCACTGTACTGGGAGCCACAGGCTTGATAAAGAAGAATTTCCAAGCACATCTTGACAAATTACCCTCCAGCAGGAGGCTCTCTTTGGCATGATGCAAGTATTATGCTGAGCATTAACAGTAAATTTGAGAGACTAAGATCATATGCCACATATCCTGTCTTAGAAGTGAGGTTCACGACAGCCATAGTATGTGCAAAACTAACCCATTTGGAGAAACTATCCCGAGTGGATGCATCTTCAGTTCCTGCTCTGTGTTTGCCAAGTCCAAGGTGGACAGATGCTGGGAATCACTGCCTCTAGTTCCTCCTTCCAGAAGAGGTGTATCACATCGGCCTCTTCACAATCCACTGAAGGCAAGAGTACGTCTTTATCCACATAAGTACTAAGACATCTAAATCCAACTCACCATCCAATTCTTTAAACACATCACAGCTGATCCCCATCTCCAGGGCAGCATCACTCGCTGGGGCAGCTTAGCCAAAAGGCAGATGCACAGGGCTTCCTCTCTCTGTTTGCCCCTCACGATACTGCGTCTGGGGCACCCAGAGGTCACAGGATCTGAATTTTTATGTGAGGACCACCAGGCCTGCTGTGAAGAAAGGAAAATAATTCCAGGGAAGACAATACGGAGTCCGGAAGCTCTCCTCTTGGAAATGACCTCCCAATACCAATAGCCACTGCAAACCCCCTAGAGGACGAGGAGTGGCTCACAGCACAGTCACCAGCCGGCTGGATATCCTTACCCATAGCGCCATCCGCCACCTCCTGCCCTGAGGCAGGCAAGGCCAGACCAGACTAAACTGCTTCCTCCACCTGAGAAGGAGGGGGGCAGGCCCTCCAGAGACAACTCAGAAGCTGCCATGCAAGAACACCAGAATCCAGAGAAGAGGCACCTCGCTTGTCACAGGGCAAACAATGTTTCCTGGAAGAAGACAGAGAGTTAAGGCAAGTATCACAACAGCACATGCTAAGGTCGTGGTGACCTGAAAGATGCATGTGAACTACGCTTTTACTGCAAAGCGTGTTACAGGCGCTAAGGCTAAGGTAGGAACACATGTTGGAGTCGCTTGGGTTGAACGCGTGCTAGGGCTGCAGAACTGCCAGGCACACAATAGGTAAAAACACTCTAATGTGTGCAGAAAATTGCGGGAAACCACACACTGTGCCAATGGTCCACCTCATATAGTGTCCCAAGCAGATGGAATCGGGAGTCCCCAACAAGGACAATGATGAGGTCAAGCTTTGGTACTCATCCCCTGAGAGCCCCAGGCATAGGATCCATGCCGGGTTGAGCTCTACTCCCCCGAAATTGTTTCACTGGCTTTGCAGCACTGCATTTAAGGTGTCCATTAGGCAAATCCTTCTGAGAACCTTCTGCAATCTTTGGGAGAGAGCAGGGGGAACAGAGGAGGGAGGGGCGTTGAGGTTGTGTGAGGCTGATGCACTCTTCTAGATTTTTCCAACAGGCTCAGAGTGATAAGCACATGGAGCTGAACCAATTTTCCCTCCTCCTATGGCTACCGAAAAGACTGCAGTCTAGTGGAGCCTCTCACGTTGTGCTCAAATGAGAGTCACCTTCAAGGTGGTCGTTCACAAGCATTTAATCAATCTTTTCCTCCCAATCTTCAGATTTTCTACATAGAGGAGAAAATCCATCCACCATCTGTTAGAGACAAAGAAATACTGAAGAGACCTCTGGTGGCTGAGGTGGACAGAGGCATGGGAGTGATATCATTGAAACCTGGGCTTTTCATTGGTTCTTTGTCTCCACCAATCTGCTGGTAGGGGAACACATTCTGTTCAATCTATTGCTTCAGTTCGGACTTCCTGCTTTGTATAAGCCAGAAGACTGCGGCAGAGGGATGGCTGAAGTAGTAGATATCAAAATCTGCAATAGAGTTGACTACCAGGAAAGAGAGATAACATGAGGGATCTTGCCGAGCTTGAAGAATAGTCAAGAATTTGGCCATTTAACACTATAGGAGGGGGGAGTGGCCTAGTGGTATCTCAGGCCAGAGGGCTGGGGGTTCAATTCCCACCTGGTGACAGCAATCTCAGGCTGGAAGGACTGGGATTTCTAGTCATTTAGGCACTCCTTGTGGCCTTGGGCAAACCACTTAACTCTCTGCTGCCTCAGGTACACAGATTGTGAGCCCTTTGGGGACGAGGGAATGTATCCAGTACCTGCTCATACTGATTGTAAACCGCTCTGATGCCCTTCAGCCTGGTATATCAAGATATTGCATAAACAGACATATAAAATGCAGGATTATGCATTTGGGCTGCAAAAATCCAAAGGGGTGGTATAGGGGACAAAGTACTTCTGACCATGAAAGATGAGCAAGACCTAGGTGTGATTGTTTCTCATGATCTTAAGGTGGTTAAACAGGTAGAAAAGACAACAGCCAAAGCCAGAAGGATGCTTGGGTGCATACAGAGGAATGGCCAGCAGAAAGAAAGTGATAATGCCTCTGTATTTGGTGAGACCTCATTTGGAGTATTGTGTGCAATTCTGTAGACCACAATTTCAAAATGATAGAAACCGGACGGAGTTTGTGCAGAGGGCGGCTACCAAACTGCTCATCATAAGGAATATATATACTATGGAGGAAAGGCAGCAGAGAGAAGAAATGATAGAGATGTTTAAATACTTCTGTGGCATAAATGCACAGGAGAAGAGCCTCTTTCGACTGAAAGAAAGCTCTGCAATGAGAGAGCATAGGATGAAGGTGAAAGGGGACAGACTCAGGAGTAATATGCAGAAATATATCTTTACAGAAAAAGAGTGGTAAATGCATGAAATAGTCTCCCAATGGAGGTAGTAGAGACCAGGACAACAGCTGACAATAGTGCGGTATATAAGAAATTGTAATAAAATAAATAATAAATAAATAATAAATAAGAAAACATGGGACCAATACAGAAGATCTCTAAAGGATAAAAAAGGGACTATAGTAGCTGGTATGGAAGGGCAGACTGGATAGGCCATATAGTCTTTTTCTGCCATCATGTTTCTATGTAATCAAGTACTGGAATTCATTACCAGAGGATGTAGTAAAAGCTGTTAGTGAAGCTTTGTTTAAAAAAGAGATTTGGATAAGTTCCTGGAGAAAAAGTCCATAAACCAAAGAGGACTAGGGAAATCTACTGCTTACCCATGGACAAGCAGCATAGAATCTGGGGACCTTTTTGGGAACCTGCCAGGTACCTGTGTCTTTTGGGGAAACTGCCAGGTACGTATGACCTGGATTGGCCACAGTTGGAAACAGGATACTGGGCTTGATGGACCATTGGTCTGACCCAGGGCCGGCCCATCCATTGAGCAAGAATGTTTTTTGCACAGGGCCCCGCATTTCAGGGGGCCCCGCGCAAAGAACATTCTGCTTGCAAAGTAAATTTTAAAATTAAAAAAAAGCTGTCTGCTGCTGCTGCCGCCGCGGCAGCAACGGCAGAATCGCATATCCTGTGGGGCCCCCCCCCCCTGACAGAGCCTGCTCTCCCTGCATCAGCTCCGTCGGCTTTCAGAGCTCGAAGGGAGACTAGTTTCCCTTCCGTGGCTCTGTTAAGCCCGCAGGGGCTGATGGGACTTTCCCATCAGCCCCCGCGGGCTTAACAGAGTCGCGCGGGAGAAACTCTCCTTTCGCGCTCTGAAAGCCGACGGAGCTGATGCAGGGAGAGCAGGCTCTGTCGGGGGAAAGGGCCCGCAGGATATGCGATTCTGCCGTTGCTGCCGCGGCGGCAGCAGCAGCAGACAGCTTTTTTTTTTATTTTAAAATTTCCCTGGGCTGTTGGGGTGGGAGTTAGGACTGGAAATGGGCTAATGGGGTTAGGACTGGAAGAGGGCTGATAGGAGGTTAGGACTGGGGCTATGGGGAGCTAAGTCTGGAAATGGGGTGATGGGGTTAGGACTGGAAGTGAGCTGATGGGGGTTTAGGACTAGTAATGGGCTATGGGGGGGGCTTAAACTGAAAATTGGGTGATGGGGGTTAGGACTGGAAATGGGCTGATGGGGTTAGGACTGGGAGTGGGCTGATGGGGGGTTAGGACTGGTAATGGGATATGGGAGGCTTAAACTGAAAATTGGGTGATGGGGGGTTAGGACTGGAAATGGGCTGATGGGATTAGGACTGAGAGTGGGCTGATGGGGACTTAGGACTGGTAATAGGCTATGGGGGGCTAGGACTGGTAATGGGTTGGGGGGGTTCCTAGGACTGGAAATGGACTGAGGGGGGGTTCCTAGGACTGGAAATGGACTGAAGGGAAGGGGGGGCTTGAACTGCAAATAGCTGATGGGGAGGGGGGCTTGGAATGGAAATGGGCTGAGTGGAAGTGGGGCCTGAACTGCAAATAGCTGATGGGGAGGGGGGCTTGGAATGGAAATGGGTTGTGAGGGGAGGGAGCTAGGACAGGAAATGGGCTGATGAAGGGGGCTAGGATAGGACTGGGAATTGGGTGTTGGGGGGACCTAAGATTGGAAATGGACTGTGGTGGGGGCTTGGATTGAAATAGACTTATGGAGGGACTAGAACTGGAAGTAGGCTCATGGGGGGCTTGGATTGGAAATGGGCTGGGTGGAAGGGAGCTAGGATTTGACATGGGCTGATGGTGGGGCTAGGAAAGGACTAGAAATGGGCTGATGGGAGGCTGGTATTGGAAATGAGCTGATGGAGGGACTTGGATAGGACTGGAAATGGATGGTGGAGCTAGGACTGGAAATGGGCTGATGGGGGGGCTAGGACTGGAAATGGGCGGATGCGGGGACTAGAAGGGAGCGGATACTGGGTTGGGCTGGAACTAGAAGGGAGCTGATGTTGGGGGAGATTAGAATGGGATGGAGCTGGGAGAGTGAAATGGAAAGGGGAGAAATATTTTGTGTGGGACGGAAGAAAAATCTACAATTGGCCGGGTATTGGGAGAGTAAGTGGGGATTGAGGATGGAGGGGTAAAATTTGAGTGGATGAAATAGGAATGAGGAAAGAGCAAAAGGAGAAAGATTAGTATGTTAAAGCAGATGTAGAGAGAGAATGGAAAAAAATTAGAAGCGAGAAGAAAGGACGAATGGACAGCAGACGATGGAGAGTTAGAAGAAGATATGAAGAAACCAGAAGAAAGTGGCTGGAGCAATTGCAACTGAAAAAAATGCACAAAAGGTAGAAAGATATCTCTTTATTTTGAATTTATTAACTGGAATATGTCAGCTCTGGGAAATGTGCCTCATTAACGTCTGCGCTTTGTTTAGTACAAGAGGAAATTAATTTATAGTTTTATTTCTACAGTGTTGTTGTACATTCCAAGTTTGGCTTTTGGGGTTCCCAGTTTAATTGTCTTCCTGTTTCTAAATTGTGATTCCTTGTTTGGTGATGGTCTGTGTTCTGCATGTGTAACTGAGCTGAGGTATTCTGTTTATGTAATTCCTATTTGACATTGCCACTTGTTCCCTTTCCCCAGTAGATCATGTATTGTTATTTCTGAAATGTATTGGTATAATATTTGCAGTGCAGCCTTTTGATAGGTAGGGTATGGTGCTTTGTGAGTCCTGGTAGTGCTGTTAGGATATGGCGGGTTTGCTATGGGTTCTAAATGGGCAGTGTTTGTAGTAGTTCCTAATGTGCCTGGCGGTTGGCACTGGATTATAGTAATGTAGAAATCTTTTAGTCTTTCTTTATCCATATACTCATTAAGAGGCATGCTTACTAAAAGTTAGTGTATGGTAACATTATGCAAATATTTATGCAAATGAGGCCCTTATGCAAATGAGGCCCCGCACCGAGTCTCCGCACATGGCCCCGCACCCCCCTTGGGCCGTCCCTGGTCTGACCTAGTATGGCATATCTTATGTTCTTCTGTACAACCCACTTGTCTGAACTAGTCTAGCAGGATGATATGGAAACAATAAAAAAAAAAATATGGAGCCAGTTGGCTCCTAGCAGTGGAGCGCTTGTGTTGCTATTACTGAGGTGACCTCAGAATTTGTATGTTATGTTCATTGAACTTAATCTGTGATGAACATAATTCTGAAATGCTGGAGGTGCCACCATTAGGTAGGTGTGTAGCTTGGGGGGGGAGGGAAAGGGAAGATAGTGGGCAAGAACTCCAACACCAGTCCTGGAGGCCTGCAAACCAGTCTGATTTTCAGGCTATCCTTAGTGAATATGCATGAGATATTTGCATGCAGTGCCCCCATTGTATTCAAATATATCTCATGCATATTCATTAGGGATAACCTGAAAACCTGACAGGTTTGCAGCTCTCAGGACTGGAGTTTAAGAGCCCTGGCCTAGGATCTTGGTCTTGGTCTTCACTCTGTCCTCCAGGACTGCCAACAGATCAGGCGTACAAAATATCCCTAATGAATATGCATCAGAAAATTCTGCATACAATGGAGATAGTAAGCATGGATCAATCTCCATTGTATGCAAAATTCTCTCATGCATATTCATTAGGGATATCTTGAGAACTGGACCTGTTAGCAAGGGCTGGGAGTGAGACCAAGACCCTAGGGCAGTGGTTCTCAATCCAGTCCTCTGGGACCCCGAGGTCTGTCAGGTTTTCAGGATATCCACAGTGACTATGCATGAGATAGATCTGTATATAATGGAAGCAGTGCAAGCAGATCTATCTCATGCATATTCATTGTGGATACCCTGAAAACCTGACTGATCTGGGGGTCCCAGAGGACTGCGTTGAGAACCACTGCCCTAGGGCGGATGTATCTAACTATATAAAAGGTCCTCAACTCAGTCCTTTGGATGCGCTTTTTTGATTTTTTTTTAACGTGCCATGAAATCTATTCTGACTCCTGGTGACCCAGCAGCCCCTGGGTTTTCTTGGTAAGGTATGACCAGAAGTAGATCGCCAGGCCTATTCTTCTGCGACAATGGAGGGTAAAGTGACTTGCCCAGGGTCACAAGGAGTGCCACTGGGAATCAAACCCTGATACTAGGCTGTTGCTCTAACCTCTAGACTACGCTTCCACTCCTGGGACACAACTAGCCAGTCAGATTTTCAGGATAATCACGATGAATAAGCATGAGAGAAATCTTCATGCTCTGCCTCCATTGAATGCAAAGCTCTCAAACATATTCATTTAGGTTATCCTGAAAACCTGGCAGGCTAGGTATATCTCAAGGATGGGGTTTAGAACCCCTGAATTAGACCAGGCCAACAAGTCTTTGCTATCATTTTATTATGTCACCGTTTGACAGATAATATAAACGTGTATCTACATTTCTGAAAACTGCTCTCTGGACTAGACTACAGAAAACTGCTTCTTTTGGATTGAGCCAGATATCAAACTGCAGGTTGGTATCTAGAGAGTTAATCCAACTGAAAATGGAATCCAAGATTTGAGAAACATATTAAACTGTGGAAAAAGGTACACAGATGATTTCCTCTTGATCTGGGAAGGCGATCTCACCACCTTGGATTCGTTTTTCAGTTGGATTAGCTCTCTAGATAGCAACCTACAGTTTCAGGCTAATTTTAGCCTCAAGGAGATTCCTTATCTAGATATCTTAATTAGTTAGAGTAGGGTTGGTTTTATTACTGTCCTGCACAGGAAACCCACGGATCGGAAACAATTATTACATTATCACAGTTTTCACAACCGCACATTGACGGATAATTGACTTATTAGCCAATTTCTCCAAACGAAAAGACCTAACAACTTTAAAAGGCATGCACGAGACATGCACTGTACATTTGTTGTCGGGGGGTACCCTGAAAAATGTATACAGCAAGCTTATGATTGTGCTCACACATCCGACCGCTCATCTCTTCTGACTGAAAAAAAACACTATCATTGAAGATGATCCTAATCTGTTCACTTCTGTTTTCTAATCTTTCTGGGGCCATTACTAAAATCATTAAAGAGGAATTGCATATTTTACAGACCATTCCTCTCTAATTGGATGGTAACTACAGCCCACAAACACAATATTAATTTAGCTAACCACCTGGTTCCCTCAGCCCTTCCTGTCTATTCGGTTCCATCCAGGGTGGTCGGACATTTATAGATGTGGATGGTGTTCAGTTTGCGATCATGTACTGGTCACCAAGGATATTTTTACACACCTACTCACACAGACGTACTGCCTGACAAGCAGTGTGCTGTATGTTATAGCGTGCCCTGCAGCCTGATTTATGAGGGCAAAACAAGTCGCAGTGTCCACATAAGGATCACAGAGCACAGGGGCTACCCGAAGAGGACATTAGAGCAGAAACTGCTTGTGCAGTACTGGCTGGAAAAGCATCACAAGCTATCAGATTTAAAGTTTCTTGTGATCAAGATAGTCAAACAGAACTGGAAAGGCGGGGGATCTTAATCCGAACCAGGATCTCTCTGTGTTTTTGTAACGCTATTCCCTGTGGTTTCTATCTCACTTTTACTTAGGGTAGTTTCTCCAGTTGTGCGCATACTGCAGAATCCCACTTAACCGTAGTTAATCCTCTGAACCCAGCACCTGTAGATACTGCCATGCCATTGGAGCCCTTTGAGACAAGAAGCTGCGCAAGAGCGACCTCAGCTCCTGCGCTCGCAGAGCTAGGAGAAAGACCTTCCCCTGTGCCGTATCGAAATGCGCCCCCAGATACCCCAGGGACTGCGACAGTCGCAGCCTGCTCTTGGAGAAGTTGACCACCCAACCCAAGCTCTGAAGGAACTGCACAACCCGGGCTGTGGCCCCTCGCTCTCGTCCTTTGACTTGGCCCGAATCAGCCAATCATCCAAATACAGATGCACCAGCACTCCCTCTTTGCGGAGGGCCGCTGCCATGACTACCATAATCTTGGTGAATGTCCTTGGCGCCGTTGCCAGACCAAAAGGTAGGGCCTGGAACTGAAAATGCCCCATGGGCACTGCAAACCGGAGAAACTGTTGATGTTCCTGCCGAATTGGAATGTGCAGATATGCTTCTGTGAGATCCAAGGACGTAAGAAATTTGCCTTTTCTGACCGCCACGATCACCGAGCGCAGCGTTTCCATATGGAAGTGGGAAACCCAGAGGCACCTGTTCACGCGTCTGAAATCTAGTATGGGCTGGAAGGTGCCGTCCTTCTTCGGTACTACGAAATAAATGGAGTATCGACCGGACCCGTACTGGTCCGCCAGTACGGGCACTACGGCCCGAAGTTGTTGCAGCCTCTGCAGCCTTTCCTGCACTGCCCATCTCTTGACCCTTGCTCTGCAAGGCGACTCTACAAAGGAATCCACCACCGGCCGCTGGAGCTCCAGAGCGTACCCATCTCAAATAATCTCCAACACCCACCGGTCCGACGTGATCTGGACCCAGGCAGGATAAAAGTCCCGTAGACGCCCACCTACAGGCTCGCACCCCACCTGAGAATCCCTCATTTCATTGTGGCTTTTTAAAGTTCGAGGATGAGCTGGCCGCGAAACCTCTGCCGGCCCCTCGAAATCCCCGAAACCTCTGGCTGCGCGCTGGAAATCTCCCTCGCTGAAACTGACCGAAGCGGGACAAATGAAACCTACGAAACTCTCTCTGTGACCCTTTGGGAGCCTGAGCAGGACGGCCCTGCTTTGGTTTATCCTCCGGCAGGCGGCCCCCTTTATAGACTCTCCCAGGTCCTTGACCAACTTGTCCAAATCTTCTCCGAACAACAGCTTCCCTCTAAACGGAAGCTTGCTAAGCCGCGCCTTGGAGGAACTGTCTGCCGACCAATTTCGCAACCACAAATACCGCCGGGCAGCCACCACTGAAGCCATACTCTTAGCCAGTCCTCGTATCAGATCATAATGGATATCCACCAGATAAGCAGTCCCCGACTCCAGCCGAGACACCTCCTCGACCTGCTCTCCGGCCTGATCCACCTGCATCCTTTGAGACCAGCGTAGACAGGCTCTCGCCACCCTCGCCCCAGCGATAGACGCCTGCATGGACAGCACGCTTATATCAAAGACCTGCTTTAACAAAGTATCCAATTTTCTATCTTGACCATCTTTAAGTGCCACCGACCCCTCTACCGGGATCGTCGTCTTCTTAGTCACCGCAGACACCGCCACATCAATCTTCGGGGAGCGAAAGAGATCCCTATCCTGTTCTGAGAGTGGATAAAGACGCGCTATTGCCCTAGATCCCTTAAGGGATGATTCAGGCAAATTCCACTCCTCCTGAATCATGTTCCGGAACACTCTGTGAATGGGAAAAACACATTGCGATGTCCGCACAGCCTGTAACAGCGGATCCTCCAATGTTTCCTCCGCTGTTGGGATCATAGCGGGCATGTTTAACGCCTTGAGAGACTCTGCAATAAGTGCCGGCAACTCCTCTCGCCGAAACACCCTGACTTCTCTAGCCCGCTGTTCTGAGTCAGGCAGCGTCCCTTCCTCTAATTCGTCACCAGAATCGTCCTCTAGCTCCCCATCTCCTGCTTCCACCTCCTCCAACGGTGCCGGAGACAGCATATCCACCCTGGCCACCTTACCCCTCTTGACCGGGGTACCGGCCTCCTCAGGCTGAAGTGGGCTCCCCTGGCGCTTTTCCCCCCGCTCTCCGGCTGGGAGCGGCGCCCCTCCAGGCTGTAGCAAAGAAATAGCCTGATGTAAGAGCCAAAATAAATCTGGAGGGACCAGGGCAGGACCTGCCTGACCATGCCCCTGCAGAGGAGAGGGCCTCCCCTCTGTGGAAGGCCCCGCCACCGGTTCCACGGGGACTGGCGACGAGGAACAGCCTTCCTCCGGACTCGGAATTACCACCGTCTGTCCCCCTGCTACTTCCAGTGCCTTTTCCATGAGTGCCGCTTCCTGGGTGCAGCCCTTGCACATCCACTGCATCCAAAACTGCCCTTCTTTTGGTGCCACAGACTAGGCACCGAGGCCTAGCCGGCATGCTAGCCCCTAGGGAACTTGAACCCCACGTTGCAATAGAAGCCCTTTATAATTTACATTTTTTTTAAACCTTTAACAAATTTAAACACTCAAACTTTAAACTTTTAAACCTTAACTTTAAACTTTAACTTTAGCACTGAGTCCCGGTTGCACAGTGCAGATCCCCCCTGTAAATCCACCAACCGCGATCCTACCCCCACCCCCAAGCTCCTAAGAGCCCGCTGAAATCAAGAACTGGGAAAATCACAAATTGGCCGCCGGCGCGCTTCCCGTGTGAAACCCACGCGGCTCGGCCTGCAGCTAACGCTTCAGTATCTATGCGTCCCGGCTAACACTGGGGACTCACCAAAGGCAGCCGATGCTCCTGTGCGCCTCAATCTGCTTCCAGAGCTCAGCCGAGACTGCGGCTTCGGCTCCGGAGCGGAGAGAACTGCCTTGCCCCCAATGTCGTCGCTCAGCAGCAAGACGCCTGGGGCCGATACCGCCAGCTGCCAGCTGTGCCTGCCACCTGCTCCTCACCCGTAAACGTGGGATCGGGAGCAGGGAGGCTCTGCAAGCCGAAAATCACTTCAGTAGGCTTACTGCATTAAACCGAGTGGGAGGGAGGGAGGAGGGAGGAGAAGAGAGAAGGAAGAACTGACAGCCTGCCCTCTGCAGCCCCGAGCTCTCTCTCTTACACTCGCACCCCCCAGAAAAAAAAATTTAAATAATGAACAAATTAACAAATTTAAAGTGAACGCTGCTTATTTGTCCCTAGTGAGCCCAGACCTCTAGGCTCAACACATCCTCCAGCTGCTTGGAGACTGAAACTAACTGGAGTGGAGAAACGGTCCTTGCCTATTTATACCAGAGTCATCACAATGATGACGTGTTTCAGTCTCCAAAGCTGCTGGAGGAGATACTAGACCCAGAGATTCCGGGACTGGACTAGAGGGACGAAAAGGAAATAAAATGAATAGATACCTTTACTAAACCCATTGGGGCTGTTCTATACCTACCTATGACTGACTGATCCCCTGGTGGTTCTCCCATCCCCCCTCCCCCTCTTTTTCTTATGCTTAGTTATTTCTTCTTGAGATCTGTATATACGT
Organism: Ichthyophis bannanicus; assembly: GCA_033557465.1. Taxonomy (NCBI): domain Eukaryota; kingdom Metazoa; phylum Chordata; class Amphibia; order Gymnophiona; family Ichthyophiidae; genus Ichthyophis; species Ichthyophis bannanicus. The sequence continues at coordinate 66,110,523 of CM066050.1, read as the reverse complement.
CTCTTCTCGGTGCTTGATGCCTTCTCTGAAGACATACGCCTCATAGTTGACATTCCACAAGTAGGGAGTCAACATTCAGAGTTGGAGTCATTTAATTACACTGTTTAGTTCCTTCCTCTTCCTCCCTCCTCCCACCTGCAATACACAGTTTTATGGTTTTATTGGTACTCTTACCTGTACAGAATATCTTTCGATAAACTGTGTATACTGTAATGTCTGTGTTCACATTATTTATCCCTATGGTTTTCATCTGGATTTTATTTACTAGCTTCTGCTTTACCATTATACCCATTTTAATGATATTTTCATCTTTTATGCCACTTGATTTTGAGTTGTTATCCTTATCTCCCTCCATATGCATGTGTAATATTATGTTTTTTTCTCTCAATTTCATCTCCCACAACATGCAGTACTCTTTCTTTGAATAATCCCTTAATGTTATATTTTCTATAGTTTTCTCTTTATCTCTCCCATATATCAATTGTGCATTATGCTTGGTTTTAATGGGATTAATTTTTATCATTTATATTGTTTATATTCTTGTCTTCTCTTGAGTTTTTAATTTAATTTTTAATTCTTAATTTAAGCTTTATATACTTTTATCTATATATCTTTGGTCATTTTCACTTGATTATTATACAGTATATCGGGGGGGGGGGGGTTGTTTATTTGTTTAACACATTTTACATACCGCTTTCTCTTAAGTCAGAGTGGTCTACATAGAATAAGTAACATAAATTGAAATGAATTGTTTGTTTCTGTACCTAAGGTTACTGAGGAAGGCTGGTGCCGAAACACCACTGTGTAGGGTAGGATCATCAGACGCCCTAATAAAGTTTCTTCACTATTATCTTCATTGTCTTCTATGGGCTCTCTCACCTCACTCCATACATGACCCACAGCTGGCACAAGAAAGGGTGTATCAGTGTTTGCTGCTTCGTGGAGTCTATCTTGCAAAATGAGCCGTGAGATTGACTCCATGGCACAGAGGAAACTGATGCGCTCTCTCTCATACCAGCTATGAGATGAAAGATTAAACTGCTGGGATGTCTGCTTGTGTCACACAGGAAATTGATGCGCTTTTAAGTGTCTTTTTCCTGCCAGCCACAGAGTGACTAAATTGCCAGAATCTGGGATAATGGTTGCTCGCTGCTCATTTGCTGCCCTCGGAATATTGGCGCTCTAAGGAACCGTCCAGTTTGCCTAATGGAAGTGCTGACCCTAACTGTGGTATCTCAAAACAAACTTGTCCAGCTCGCTTCCTTCAGATGTGCCACCTCTTCATATTTAAAAGGAAAACATTGTTCTTGTTCAAAATATAGACTATGCTTCCTCTCTCTTCTCCCCAGTCACAGTCGAATAGTGCGTCCCCAATAATGTAAAACACCAAACAGTATCCTTTCTCATTCAACTTTCTTATGTATATAGTTTACCTTGTTCTCCAAGTTCCATTTCCTGTTCAATGTAATGACCAGACATATGTATAGTGTCGGATGTTGTTGTTCTATGTAAACCGCGCTGATCGCAAATAGTGCGGTATATAAGAAATGTTAATAAATAAATTAAATAAATAAATAAAATAATAGTTCTTTTACTCTTATAGAATTCTGTGTGACATTAAGATATTTTCCTTTTCCCGGCCTTGCCTCACCTTCTAAACATCCTATAAATATTACTTCTTTGCATAGCTGTCACAAGCTGGCAACAGTGAAGATAAAGTGACATTTTACTTATCAGATAATGTTCTTTCCTTGAGCACTGCTAAACCAGTCCAGACAAGTGGGTTCTGTTCCCCTACCATCAGATTAGTGGAGACAAAGAACAAATGAAAAGCCCAGATTTCAATGATGTCACTCCCGTGCCTCTATCCACCTCAGTCACCAGAGATCCCTTCAGTATTCGTTCCAAAGCAAATGGGAGATTGAGGTTGTGTGAGGCTTGTTCTATGTGGGTAACAATGAGTAATCAACACTACAGAACTACATACAGGAAGGTAGAAAACAGAAGGCTTTCAGGAGAAGATGAGCCTGCAGAGCCAACTACAAATCATGGCAGACTGAAGTGTACTTCAGCAGAAAAACAGAGCAACCCATGGGGGGGGGGGGGGCGGTCTAGCAGGACTCAAGGAAAGAACATTATCTAGTAAGTAAATTGTGTTTCCAGAAACTCCGAGGACTGGAAAAACAAAAACTAGCTCTTTTCCTGATTGATCACCCAGCCAAAAAAGACACCACTTGGCCCATCACCTGAGATGCTCTGGTGAGCCAGTTGTCCAGATAGAGATGAATACAGATCCCTTGGTGCCACAGCCGCAGCCACCACCATCATGACCTTAGAGAATAACCTTGGTGTGCTGGAGAACCTGAAAGGAAGGGCAGCGAACTGACAGTGAGAGCCAAGCATGACAAAATGCAGATACTTCTGCTGGTCCACCCACATCGGGAATGGAAAAACACCTTGGCCAGACCCAGAGAACATAAGAATTCTCCTCGGCGCAATGCTGGAATCATGCAGCACAAGATTTCCATTTGAAAGAGCAGGACTCGCAAGTGCTCGTTGATCCCTTCGAGGTCCAGGATGAGCCAGAAGGAACTGTCCTTCTTTAGCACTACAAATAGAGTAACTGTCCTTGCCTGCTCGTCTCGGGGGATGGGCACCATCGCCTTTAGACAAAGCAACTTGACCCACAGGGGAAGATGATGAAGGCATCAGGAATCGGCTCCTTGCATCCCAGGAAATAGCCAAATTGAACAGCATCTAGCACCCAGTGATCCTTGGTAACCTGGGCCCATTCCTGAAAGAAGAGATGTAGACTGCTGCCCATGGAAGGCACCAGGGAATGGGCCCCCAAATCTTCACTGTGTAACCCATAAGGGTCCTCCTTTGGAGGAGGCTATGTCCCTGGGTCCACGTGCTTCATGAAAGGACTAAGAACGAGCTTGAGGCCCTGAGGCAGAGGGAAGAAAGGTTCTCCCGGTCGGTAGTTATTATAGTCCCTAGACCCCCAGGAATCTGGCTAGCGCCCCTTTGGTGGTCAGGCAGAGGCTGACAAGACAGGGGCACTTGTCCACTTCACAGGCCCCCTGGACCTGTCTTCCCGAAGGCAGTAAGATTTCATCTTGCCTAGGTCCTTCACCAATGGGATCCAAACAGGAGCTTCCTCTTAAAGGCCAGTTGAGCCAACTGGGCTTTGGAAGATATGTCTGCCACCCAGTGATGGAGCCAAATCCAACGCCATGACACAGTAGTCAGGGCATCAGCCCTAGCCACCAAATACACCAGGTCATACATGGCATCAGAAAGAAAGGCTGTAGCCAACTCCAAGAGAGAAGTAGTATCATTAGGTGGAAGAAACTGAATCCAATGGAGCAAAGTTCGAGAAGTCAAGCTGGTGAATACCCTTTGCTGTAGAATAGCTGCCGCCACAGCAAACTGGTTCTTCAGCAAGGCATCAACCTTGCAGTCCAGAATATCCTTTAAGGCTGATCTGCCTTCCACGGGAATGGTCCGTCTGGTAACAGCTATGACCTATGCATCCACCTTGGGAACATAAAACCACTCACCACGCTCCTTCTCCAGGAGCGTGTAGATCTTCTTAAAAGCCCTTAACCCTTTAGGCAGGGAGTCAGGTGAGTCTCACTTGGTCTGGATCATATCTTTGATCACCTCCAGGAACGAGAAGACAATAGTGGATCTCCGTGCCCCTTGAAGATGTGGGTGTATTTTCCTCTCCTGCTCTGTGCTGGAAGCATCTGTCAGGTTCAAGATGGATGAGACCCTGGAAATCAATGCTGCCAGCTCCTCATTCCAGAACAGGCGGATACCTCCAGCCTCTGTATAGTCTTCTGACAGTAGGTCCTCCTCCACATCAGAGTCCAATACCGATTCATCTGGGTACAAGGCACAGTCAACATCTCAGACAGCTCCCAACTGTACCTCGTCTACAGGGAGTGTTTCACGTTGGGGACACAGCCAAAGACAATAGAAAAGGGCTTCTGCTTTCAGCCTGCTTGGTACGAGACTGTGTCCAGGGGTACCTGGAGGCCGCAGGGTCTGAATTTCCATGCCAAAAGGAAAAGAATTCCAGGGAGGACAATCTGGATTCTGGAAACTCTCCTCTCAGAAAGGGCTCCCCGACATCAGGGAGCATAGCCACCAAAGACCCTCTAGAGGATGAAGAGCGGCTCATAGCATGGCTACCAGAGCATCCGGCCAGATGAGCATCCTTACTCTTAGCGCTATCCTGCACCTCCTGCCCTGAAGCAAATAAGGATGGACTAATTGTATCCCTTGGCTGAGAGGGGAAAAGCATGTCCTTCACGGGCAACTCAGAAGCTGCTATACAGGAAAGGCAGAGTCTGGAATACAAGGATGAGGCTCTTCACTTGCCACAGGTCAAACAACGTTTCCTGGAAGAAGACATAGGGCTTGTGTAAAGGCTGCATAGGCTCAATGGCATACGTTAACTGCACTTTTATGGAATGCATGTTAAAGGCGCTAGGGAAGGAGCACATGTTGGAATGCTTGGGCAAAATGTGCATTAGGACCCCCAGGCATACAAATAGGCAAAAATGTTACCAACGTGTGCAGAAAATGGTGGGAAAACCCATGCAGTGCCAACGGTTGCTAGCAGTCCACCCCAAATTGCGTCTCTGAAAGATGGAACTGGGAGCCCCCAAAAGAGACAATGACAATGTTGAGCCTTGGTACACACCCTCTGAGAGCCCTGGTTGTAGAATCCATGCCACACTCAGCTCTACTCCCCTGGAACCGTTTCACTGGCTGGGTTTATTTCTTAACAGCACTGTGTGAAAGGTGGCTGGCAGGCAGATCCCTCTGACAGCCTTCTGCAATCTTTGGGAGAGAGCTGAGGTTGTGTGAGGCTGCTGTATGTTTATGTTTATTTAACTTGATATACCACTCTTCATTACAGCAGAGCGGTTTACAAAATATTACAGTGGTGGGCACAATCCCTCATTGCAAGAAAAGAAATACATAACTGGACAGGAAAGAGGAAAGAAAAAGAGAATACATAGGAAGGCCGAAACAGAGGGGGAGACACAGGCAAACATATATAAACCAGGTCAGCTGGCTGCGTGCGGCTGGGAGATTAAAAGCAGAGACAAAGAAATGTGTTTTTAGCAGGGACCGAAAAGTAAGATAATTTTCTTCCAGACGAAGAGAAGTAGGTAGCGAATTCCACAGAGCTGGACCTTAGAAAAAGAAGGCAGAATGGCGGGTGGATTGTAAATGTGCACGAGACGGTGAAGGGAGATGAAGCCGGTTAATATGGAGGGAGCGAAGACTACGTGTGGGAGTGGTAAAATGGAGAAGATCGGTAAGATATTGGGGTGTACGTGTGTATAGGGCACGGTGAACGAGAGTCAATATCTTAAATTTGATACGATGGTCAATGGGGAGCCAATGAAGCTGAAGCAATAGGGGGGTAACGTGATCAAAGCGAGAGGAATGGCAAATAAGTCTGGCTGCAGTGTTTTGTATGAGTTGTAATCGATGGAGTTGAACCTTAGTGATACCAGCAAAGACTGAGTTGCAATAATCTATCCGTGATAAGACTGTAGCCAGTGTAAGAGTAGTCAGGGCTGAAGGGGAGAGAAAGGGACGAATAGATCGAATTTGCCGAAGAAAAAAATAAGATGTCTTAGTCAGGTGTGATATGTGTTCTTTGAAAGTGAGGTTTGAGTCAAGGAAAACCCCAAGGTATTTGAAAGAAGAAGTGATAGGAATGGTAGAGTGGTCCAGGACAGGGGCGAGAGAGGGACAAGGGCTTCCAAATGTGAACCAGATAGCTGAAGTCTTGGTGACATTGAGATGAAGATAGCTGGAGGACAACCAATTAGAGACGAGGGTAAGACAGGCGTTCAGGGGTGAAAGATCTGGAGAAAGTGGATTAGTGTGATGAATGATAATTATGTCATCAGCATAATAAAAAGCAGACAGGCCAGTCTGCTGAATACAAAGTGCCAGTGGTGTGAGGAAAAGATTAAACAGGAGGGGACAAGAACTGAGCCTTGGGGAACACCACAGGGAAGGGGAAAGGCAGATTCTTCCAAATCCTTCCAATTCATGGCTGTTCAACAGGCTCTTATCATGATAAAGACATTAAGCCGAACCAATTTTCCTTCCTCCTATGGCCTGCAGTCCAGTGGAACCTTGCATGTTTATTTATTTATCTAGGCTTATTATACTGCTTTTCTACAATTCAAAGTGGTGAGTCAGGTACTGTATACAGTATATATTTCCCTTGTTCCCAAAGGGCTCACAGTCTATGTTTTTGTATCTGAGGCAATGGAGGGTTAAGTGGCTTGTCAAAGGCCACAAGGAACACCTTCTGTGCCAAGGTTGCTGCCCTCTAGTGGGATCTGAACGCCTGGCCCTCTGGCCTAAGGTAACTTGCCCCACCCACTAGGCCACTCCACCTCAAGTGAGAGAGTCACCACTTTAGAACTTGAAGTGGTGGTTCACGATAGTTTAATCAAACTCTTTTCCTCTCAGTCCTCAGATTTTCTACAAATGAGGCAGCCATGAGGCTCTTACAGAAGTGATCAGCCTGACCCTTCCCCCCAAGCCATGAGGCTCTTACATAAAGTAATCAGCCTGCTAAGAGAAGACATTAAGATTTCAGTAGACACCCTTCCCCCACTCCAGGTCTGAGCACAATATCCCCTAGCCCAGAAATCAACAGACCAGAGCACACCGGTTTGGACAGGTCACCCAGGTACCTTCCCCAGGGGCTGATGATTGGTGGACAGGAAATACCTGTGGCAAATGGGATTATAGAATGAGTTTAAAACTGTACTGTATATAAGGCATTGGAGGACGTCCCTCGGGGCTCAGATTTTTGTGGAGATTGCTGGTTTCTCTATCTGGGCCTGTGCGCACATTAAAAGTTCCTGTTTGCATTCCAGCCTGTCTGTGAGTATTCCTTCTGTGGGTGAGTGATTGAATAAGTGCTTTTTACAGCGTTTGCTATAACATTTTTGGCACCCCCAGGTGGGACCCTTTTAAATTAAATTTAAAAAAGCTTCTCTCATCACACCCACGGTGGGAAGACTACTGCTTTTTGCAGGATCAGGCCTCCACCAGTCAGGGACCGGCCCCTCCAGGTGATTAACGGTCCTTGGCGCCCCGGGCCACTTTGTGCTCCGGAAGGACACCTTGATTTGTCTGGTCAGTCGGTCCCTGTGGCTGACCGCCCGATTGAAAAACGGCTGGATAGACTGGCATCCAAACTCTCTGTCTGATCAGAAGTTCTGGTGAGTACTACTACTTTACTGTTTTACTGTTTTGGGTAGTCCTCTGTTTCTGTATCTGGAAGTCCTGGTAAAATTCTGTGAACCTGTCGCGGCCCGATCACCCGCAGCGAGCATTCTGAGTAGGGGTCCTGGGGGGGCTCTGAAACCATTGCTCGTCCTGTCTGTATCTGGTATCTGGTAAATCTGGTTGAAATCTGGTAGGAATGGGGGGGGGGGGCGCTTGCTTGCGAGCGCCAGTAAATGACTGCAGTATAAATTTAACTTTGCCACCTCGGGCCCCTTAAAGGTATTTAAAGTGCAGCGCTGCCAAAGCTATTAAAAATTGCCTAAAATATTAGTACTTAACCCCCTTAAGTGTGCCTTTCAAGAATAATTGCGCTGATCGCAATTCTCCGATGATCGGGGCGATTTATTTAGAGCCTTTGCCCCATGTGCTCCTATAGTGTTGGGTTTTTTTTTGTGTTGCCATGTGCTTTTAGATCCTGGAGCTTTATCTAGTGGACATTAGAAAATAGCTAGCTACTATTATCCTCATGGTAAAAGTTAAATCCTATGCTAGTGTGTGTAATGTGTAATGTGTATTTGTAACGTATTCGCTGCTGAGACGTCTCTGTTTTCTGTTTTCCCTCTTTATTTTTCCCTTTGTGGTCCTGTGTGTTTTGTGCAACCAAACTCTGCCTGTTACCTGGATTATATTGTATATTGTATTCCCAGAAGTGAGATTAGAAAATTTACACTGAACATTGCATTCCTTGAAAATTGAGATTAGAAGATTTACACTGTAATTTGTGATTTGAAAATTATGATTAGAGCATGGGGTCCGGAGGCTAAATTGTAGCGAAGCAGCATCCGGACCAGTTTCCCTATATAGATTCATGGCTGGTCCATATAGTTAATGTGCTGTTATGTAGAAACTGATAGAGTGTCTCTGTAAATGTTAGAGTGTCTCTGTGTTTAGTTGTGACATTAGGGAAAGATTAGGGAAAGAAAAGTTTTGTCCAGACATTAGGTCTTTATATTTCAGGATTGATTTTGATACTCTTATCAGTAAAAGGTGAAGTTATTAACAAATCGCCCCTGTGTCCCCAAACAGTAAAAAAAAATTAAAAAAACACCAGGTCTACTGATTGCAGGGAGAGGGACAGTTTAGAAAGTGTTTTGGTCATGCCTCTCAGCGGTGAGTGGGGGGTAGTTGAAAACTGCTGAGATAGTTTGCATAGCTATAGAAAGATACTGGGAGGAGTTCCTTCTTCTAGCAGATGAATGGAGGCCCATTAGAGAGTGAAGGAAGACAATTGCTTTATTTAATGCATATCCAGTTTCATTGCTATGTTTCATGCATAGTCAATAGTCGGGGAGCCAGGTTTTTTTTATCACACCTCTCAGCAGTGAGTAAGGGGTGGTTGAAAACTGCCGAGATAGTTTGCATAGCTATAGAAAGATACTGGGAGGAGTTCCTTCTTCTAGCAGATAAATGGAGACACATTAGAGAGGACAAAAGAAAAAAAAATCACCTAGGAGTCTTTCTCCTAGCAAACGCCACACCTAGTCTCCAAACAATCCTCTTGTCATCAATTTTGATTGTAGAGTTTTAAGCTTCTGGAACCATGGGGGGTGCCTCCTTTAGAAAATCCTTATAAGATTATGAAGAAATGAAGATTTTTTTTACTTGTCTTTTTAAAGCCTGAATTTTATCTCTGGTACATATATTTGGTTTTGACTGCACATACAAAATTAAGCAAGTAATATTGCATTCTTTCCTGCTTGGTACATTAAACTGCCTTGATCAACTGTATTCATTTTTCTGATACTACAATGATATTGCATTCCAGGTATCTACCAACCTTTTTATGGAAAAGTATCAGTTTCATGCTTGTTTTGAACTGTAGGATTCAAGGTAATTACTTTGCCTTGTTAAGCACTGTGCTGACAAATGATGAACAGAACAGTAACATCATAGACGCATTGGTGTCCAGAGAAAAAGTGTACCTTGTTTTGAGGGTTTTCAGTTTCAGGAGTACAGTATATTATAGCACTGTGAGAAACAAATCTTTTTAGTTTATACACTTGCACTTTGTTACCAAATATACTGGTAGCAGTACATTATGTAGAGGTCCAGTATTCACAGCAATAATAAGGATACATTAGTACCTATGTATGTGATTGGTGGAATGATGCAGGTGATGGGGGAGTGTTGTGAGGGATGAAGTGGGATATTAAGAAGAAGGACTTTTGATGGACATTAAACTGATGAAGGTAATTTGAAGTGATGTATCTGGCTAATGAATATGTAAACAAAAAAAAAAAGAAAAAAAGAGATGAGCATTTTATTCCTGAATGGGGCCTGGAGCCATGTCACCAAATTGCAATCCAGGGAGCCCAGCGGAGGGAGGTGGCCGGGGTCCAGATGGAGCAGACCATCCCGAGAACTCAGAGCTGCCCACCGCTGAGATGTGTGAAGGAGTCCCTATCTGGATCAGTGTGTCACATTGAAAACGGGCCAGGGTGTCTGCCTATGAGAATGAGAGGTTCAAATTTTGAGAGACAGAACTTGAACTTCAGAGAAAGGTGAAGCACACTGTGAGGTCCTGGGGAACTGCTGAGAGGCAGGAAAAAGAACTGTTGGACTGACTGGGGGGGGTTTGGGGGCTTCTGTGAATGATTGTATTGTTATCCTTTTAATATTGTTTTCTTAGAAAGTAACTGAAATCTACAAGCCATTTCGGCTTCAGCAACTGCAATACCCACACCAGCTCAAGTTTTTGCTGTACTATTCTCAGAGCTTTCTTTATCACATTATTAAGCATTGCTGCTTTTTGACATACTTTCATGTTATGTGTTTTCAATATTATTGACCAGCTGCAAGAAAATGATGTTACAATGTATGTTGTCTCTAGGGAACAGTACCAGAAGCTGCTTTTCTGATGACCCCTATCTGTCTCAAATGGTTGCTTGTCCATTGCCCTTAGTGGGATTACCTTGCCCCATAAACAAGAAAAGAAAAAGAAAAATTGGGAATGAAGGGAAATTGGCTGATAGGTATGTCTAGTATTTATTTATTTATTTAGTATACATTTGTATACCGCTACTTCCAGCGATCAGCAGCGGTTTGATTACAGATTGGAAATTGTCAAATCATGACAGGAAATTTTTGAGGTATAAACACATTGATTAGACAGGAAAGCCCAGCACACAGAGAACATGGGCTATGGAGGGTTAAGTGGCTTGCCCAAGACCACAAGGAGCATCTGTGGGACTAGAAACCCCAGTCCTTCCGGCCCAAGGTTGCTGTCCTCTAGTGGGATTTGAACCCCCGACCTTCCGGCCCGAAGTACCTTGCCCCAACCACTAGGCCACTCCTCCACTCCAGTATGGCTGCATCCTTGCCTGAGGCTGTAATACATTATGATGGCACGGAAAAAAAAGCATGTGGGCTAAGAAAATGAGTACCCAGAGCCCAGCACAACAAGAGTAAAGCCAGGGGGAACCATACTTTGAGCAGAAGTGCACAGAAAATGGACCCAGCTAAGAAAAGACAGCCCAGGCCTGAACAGATTGAACAGGCCTGAGCAAGCTGGGCAAGCCTGGACAAGTTAAACAGGCCAAACCAAGCTGGTGATACAAAGCACTCATATGCCCTGAAGACTACAGTGCCAGTGATTAATGAAGCAAAGGGAATGGCAGGGTGCAGCCAGAATGACTCAACACTAGCAAGAATAAAAGCCATTAATATGCTGATAAGGGTGGATCCCAGGGAAAGAGCCTTTGCCCCAAAGGAAAGAAGCCTCTGCAGACTTTTTGCACACGGCCCTCCTTTGTCCCAAAGGAAAGAGGCCTCTGCAGGCCCTGCAACCTTTTACAGTCAGAACAGCAACTTTTGCACACGGAACAAAAACGTTTGTGCAGGAGTTGCTATAGATGGTATAGGGTATGTGTTGTTTTAAACTCACTGATGCAAGTGTTTCCATTGAACACTCTATCCAAGATCTAAGTGATCTAGTTAATCATATTACTGACCCGTCCATGGGTCCTGGGTGGTTTATGAAGTGGTTCAGTTGGCCAGAGGGACTAAAAATCCCAGTGGTAGGGGTTCTTTTTATTTACTGCTATGTGCCATTCTGCCATGTTGTATCCCCATTCTTTACCGCTTCATTACCACCACCCTTGATACCCTGGTAGAACGCAAGGCTCCAATATAAGTCACTAGTCCTTACTTTCAAAGCCCTGAATAACTACCCACCTACACCGATTAGCAAACTAATCCACAGCACCCTGGAAAACAGAGACAGGAGATCCACTTCAATGAACACCTTAATAGTCCCCAAGATGATGACGTCATGTACTAAGACCACTTCCAACAGGGCTTTCTCTATATTCGCTCCCCTAAATTGGAATGCCCTTCCACATGAAATCCGTGGCATCAAAAGCTTAATCCTATTCCGTAAAGCTCTGAAACACCACCTATTCACAATATACTACCCTGACACCAACCCTGACACCCACACATCGGGTAAACTTCCCTCATGTCTCAGCTACCATAGCACCTTATTACAACCAGAAAATGGTTAGACTATACTACTGCCCACCCACCACTTTTACGCCTGTCCCTCCCACACAAAATGAAGATGATACCAAATTGACTTAGAGTATTGGTGACAATACTAATTTAACCTGTAAATAGTTACCCTGTAAATAGTTACCCCGGTTATCCTATGTTTTTTTTTTTTTTTTTCCCTGTTCTATGTAAAACTCAATGTTGCTTGTATGCATTGTAGTATGTTTTGTTCGATGTACACCGCGCTGATTGTAATAGCGCGGTATAGAAGAAATGTTAAATAAATAAATAAAATAAAGGCGATTACCACTGTCATGGCCCTGACCCAATACACCCCTCTGTGGCTTGCCTCCAGTAATACAGCCCTCAACCGCTTCTGAGGTCTCACTTAAAAAGGGGGGAGTGAGGCAGCCATGAGGCTCTTACACAAGTGATCAGCCTGACCCTTCCCCCCAAGCCATGAAGCTCTTACATAAAGTAATCAGCCTGCTAAGAGAAGACATTAAGATTTCAGTAGACACCCTTCCCCCACTCCAGGTCTGAGCACAATATCCCCTAGCCCAGAAATCAACAGACCAGAGCACACCGGTTTGGGCAGGTCACCCAGGTACCTTCCCCAGGGGCTGCTGATTGGTGGACAGGAAATACCTGTGGCAAATGGGATTATAGAATGAGTTTAAAACTGTACTGTATATAAGGCATTGGAGGACGTCCCTCGGGGCTCAGATTTTTGTGGAGATTGCTGGTTTCTCTATCTGGGCCTGTGCGCACATTAAAAGTTCCTGTTTGCATTCCAGCCTGTCTGTGAGTATTCCTTCTGTGGGTGAGTGATTGAATAAGAGCTTTTTACAGCGTTTGCTATAACACAGAGAGGTGAAAATCCATCCACTATCTGCCGGAGACAAAGAAATACTGAAGGGACCACTGGTGGCTGAGGTGAATCTTAGAGGCACAGGAGTGATGTCCTTGAAACTTGGGCTTTTCATTGGTTCTTTGTCTCCACCAATGTGCTGGTAGGGGAACACAACCCACTTGTGCGGACTGGTCTAGCAGGATGATATGGGAAGAAACAATTTACAATAGCAGAGAACAGACTAATCCTCAAATGCCATATCTCACTTTCACACCCAGAACCCCTTCTCTCAAGCATTAGAGCCTCAGAGCTAATGGACTGATCTGATCACTGCTTTCAGGAGGCAAGCCTAAGCAAAGGAAAGGAAGGCAGCCGTACCAGTAAGAAAGCTGAAGACTCACTTGCCTGCAAAGAACTTCCCCCTGTCATTGCCTTACGCTGTACCTGGGAAACCTCTGCATGTATTTTTTAGTCACTGCATGGACATCAATTTTCAGGCCAGACAATTTATCCACATTGCCTCCAGCATATCCGACTGTATCTTTTCAGAGGCTCTAACGAAAAGCAAATATTTCATGCTGTTTTCTTAAATCTGCAAAGCAATACTACGTTTAAATCGTTCTAGATGTTTAACTTAAATGCACTATGGGGAAAGAAATCTCACTTTCTGGGATGGTTTACTCCTGGCATCCGCTAACAGCTGACTTTCCACGTTCCTGTCCCTGGAAAGAAGGAAACAAGTCTCGTCTTCAACCCCCCGGGAGCTCCCTCTTCGGCCACTCAGCATCCGCGCTACGGAGCGCTGAGCCTACCGCGGCCTCTGGGCGCTAGAGGGCGCCGCGCGTCCCCCATTGCCGCCCGCGGAAGCGCCGGAGCGAGGTGCACGTGACCGGGGAGGATCATGTGACCGCCGACACCGGCCCGGTAGCGAGAGGCAGCAGGAGACAGGTGGGTGAAACAGTTGTGCGGGAGCGTAATAAAGAGGCCGGGGGAGGGAGGCTGAGGGCGCAATAATGAGGCAGTGACCGTCGGGGCATTTATTTGTGAACCAGAGGCTGAGAGGCACTGGGAGGTCCTGGAGCAGCCTGACGTGCAATAGGGAGTGTCGGGTAAGAGATCGGCTGCACTTCATAGCCGGAGCACTGGGGTTATGTCAGCAGCTGAAGAAATCCAGCGTAACTCCGAGGTACTTAGCCGGATGCAATGCTGTTTGGGGCGGACCGTGAAAGCAGTGACGGGATAATTGTGTTTGTGAAAGCCTGAAGCATCCGCTGCTGGTGCACAGGCAGAAGACCTCAATCTTGCAGGCTGATGCATTAGTCTGGGCTGTTGAAAGCTGGGGACTAGAGTGTGGAAGATTTGCTTAGCCATTGACGCTGTCGTGGATATCTCGGGAGCCCTCAGAGAGGAGGAGGCTGAAGAAGCTCCCAGCTGATAGCTAAAGACGATAGTCTTGCTTATATGGCCGTGCTTAAGCCAAAGGTAAAAAGATAATACATTATGGGAGCAGGGACAAACAAGGATTCATACATAATTCCTGAGCTGCCATAAGACTTGGAAGTAGGCTTAATCCCTGATTGGGTTAAGGAAGACATAAATTAGGGACAATTCGGGGTGGGGAGCAAGTAATGTAAATCGTAGTTACTCACCTGTAACAGGTGATCTCCGGAAACAGCAGGAATTTAGTCTTCACATATGGGTGATGTCGATACTGACGGAGCTCATGCGGGAATGTTCCCCAGCATCCAGTAGGAAAGCTTTTGGGAGCATCCCACTGTGCCTGCGTATGTTTATGTTTATGCCATATAGCTGCCTTCCTGCCTTTCCAGCTGTCCCTTTCAGTTGAGTTTATAGCTGAGAAGAAGGAAAGAGAAAGTACAACTCCTAGGGGAGGAGGGAGGGTGGGTTGTGAAGACTAAATTCCTGCTATTTCCGGAGATCACCTGTTACAGGTGAGTAACTACGCTATCTCCAGGAACAAGCAGGAATGTAGTCTTCACATATGGGACTCCCTAGCTTGGAGATGCTAGGGAGATGACCGCTGAGAGAGCAGTGAAACACAGCCTAAGCGGGTCATGTATCCTCCTAAGGATATCTGGTATTGAAAACCGGGATGGTGGGTAGGAGGAGTTCTAAGTATGAAAGAGATGCTGGAGAACAGCCTGGCCAAATGAGGCATCCCAACGGGAGTCCTTGTCCAAGCAGTAATGGGCTGCAGATGTGTGGACAGAGGACCAAGTTGCTGCTTTGCATATTTCATCAAGTGTAGGTTGGCCATAGAGTCATCCATTGCTCGCACATTGTGTGCTGTGACATGACCTTCCAGGGAAAGTCCCTTCCTCTCATAAGTAAAAGAGATGCAATCTGCAATCCATTTGGAGAGTGTTCTTTTAGAAACTGGAAGACCCAGTCCTCTGAAGATAAAAAGGCTAAAGCACGCTTGCAATCCAGAGTGTGTAGACTTCTTTCTGCACTAGATGCAGGGGGTCTAGGGAAGAAGACAGGAAGGCAAACCGACTGGTTCAAATGAAAGGGCGAGACCACCTTTGGCGTAAAGTGGGGATGAGTCCTAAGGACTACCTTATCATGGTGGAACCGCATATAAGGAGGGTCAGCCACTAAAGCCTGAAGCTCACTGATGCATCTTGCTGAAGTGAGGGCAATCAGGAAGGTGACTTTCCAAGAGAGAAACCTTAAGAGATGTGGTGGCTAGATGTTCGAAGGGCAGCTTCATGAGCTGGCCAAGGACCAGATTAAGATCCCATGCCACCGGTGTGGTTTAATGGGAGGCTTAGTTAAGAGTAGATCTCTCATAAAGCGAGATACTAGTGGCTGAGAAGACACTGGTTGTCCTTTGAAGGGCATATGGAAGGCTGCTATGGCACTGAGGTGAACCCTTACCAAATTAGTCGAGTCCAGAGGACGAGAGGTGGAGGAGATACTCCAGCAACGCCTCCACAGGAACAGAAAAAGCATTAAGTTCCCTCTTTGAACACCAAATGGAAAACCGTCTCCACTTAAAAGCGTAAGCTCGCCTTATGGAAGGTTTTCTAGAGGCCAACAGGATATCCTTAACTTGCACTTTTTCTCTATGCATACTTTGTACGTGTATGAAGTAGTACAATTTTATACAAGTTCTTTTTTGCATGTAAAATAGGCTTTATACCTCTTAAGTGTGCACTTTCCTACTTAGTTATACATTGTGCTGTGGAAGAATGGGTGGTCAAATTTCTTATGTTATGTTATGCTGAGAGAGGTTAATATCCTGGAGTTGACTGGGGGTTTGGGTGCAGAATTGTTCCGTTCTCCTGGGATAGGAGATCAGGAGCACATCCCAAGTCCAGGGTTCTGCCTTGAGAGAGATGTAGAAGCAGTGGATACTACGCTTGACGTGGCCAGCACGGGGCTATCAGGATCATGTAGTCCATGTCTCTCTGAAGCTTGAACAGAGTCTTGGGAATGAGGGAAATGGGTGGGTAGGCATATAGGAAGTCCTGACCCCAGTGAAGGTGGAAAGCATCCCTCGCCTGACTGTTCTGAGCAGGTATACTGGAACAGAAGCGGGGAAGTTTGGCATTCTGAGGACTTGCAAACAGATCTATGTTTGGGGTTCCCCAGAGTTGAAAGATTTGAGCAATCTGGTCTGCATGGAGGGACCACTCGTGAGGCAGAAGTACTCGACTGAGCTTGTCCACCAAGAGATTCTGTTTGCCAGGGAGATATACTGCTGTTAAGTGAATCTGATGGTGTATGGCAAACGACCAGAGATGCAGGGCTTTGTTGCACAACGCTTGAGAACCTTTTTCACCCTGTTTGTTCACATAGAACATGGCTACCTGATTGTCCGTTTGGACCAGAACTGTTTTGGAGTGCAGTTGGTCCTGAAACACTCAGAGCATTGAGTATGGCTCTGAGTTCTAAGAGGTTTATGTGGCGTCGAGCCTCCTGCTGAGTCTAGAGATAAATTGTCCAGTTGAGCTGCCCAGCCCAACTTGGATGCATCTTTCATCAGAGTAGATTGATGTGGCGGCCTCTGAAAAGGTGACCCTACGAGAAGGTTTTCTGGAGACTGCCACCATCAGAGGGACAAAATGAGATGTGGAGAGTTCAAGATTTTGTCCCCCAGACGACCTGATGCCTGAGTCCACTGCGAAGCTAGGGTCCATTGAGCTGCTCGCATATGCAGACCAGCATAGGAAATCACATGAACTGTGGAGGCCATGTGGCCCAGCAACTGAAGCATCTGTCGAGCAGTTAGGAAGGTTTTCATAGCTGCTTGAGAAGCCAGGTGAACGATGCGAGCGCAGCGGATCTGTGGTAAAAAGGCCTTTGATTGCTGCATGTCCAGTAGAGCCCCTATAAACTCTAGGGTTTGAGAAGGGGTAAACTGGGATTTTGGTAGATTTATTACAAATCCCAAGTGTTGAAGGACTTGCATTGTGCGGGAAAGTGAAGAGCTGGCTTCTAGAGCTGTAGTTGCTCGGATGAGCCAGTTGTCTAAGTAGGGGAAGAAAAAATCCCTAGAGTCCTTAGGAATGCTGCAACTACGGCCATACATTTTGTGAAGATCTCGGGGCAGAAGCCAGACCAAAAGGTTAGAACCCTGTACTGGTAATGTCTTCCCTGAAAGAGGAAGCGAAGAAACCTCCTGTGTTCTGTATGAATAAGGATATATGGATATGCATCCTTTAGATCTAGAGAACAAAGCCAATCCTGACTCTGGATGTAAGGGAGAAGTGTGCCGAGAGATATCATTTTGAATTTCTCTCGGAACAGGTACCTGTTTAGTTCTCCGAGGTCCAGAATGGACCTGTATCCTCCCGTTTTCTTTGGAATGAGGAAGTAGGGGGAGTAGAAGCCCAGGCCTCGCTGAGACGGAGGTACCTCCTCTATGGCACCCTGGAAGAGAAGGGTGGTTCTCAGACTCGTCCTTCCGATCCTTGCCAAAGAGGTTTTCTCCTGTGCAAGGATTATTCCCCAGCTTATCTTGCACCCACACTGTTCAAGATCAGAGCTTGCAACCAAGCAATCCAACATGCACCGATGCAGATAGCAGCAGTTCTGCTAATTCACTCAAAGCAATCGAAGGTTGCCCTGTTCACAAACTTGGAAACATTCTGGGCATGTTTAACAAGTGTCAGGTAATCAGCCTTTTTGTCTGGGAGGAGAGGAGCCATAAGCTCCACATCCCTCGCTACCTCCCGAAGGAACATACTTTATATGGGTATGTAAGAACTTATTCTGGCCGATAACATGGAGACCTGGAAACATCTACGACCAAAGGCATCGAGAGTTCTGGCCTCACGGCCGGGAGAATTAGACGAATGAGTCTTGGCACTTTTGATTCAATGCATTGCCGATTCTACTACCACTGAGTGGTATGGCAACTGCATCTTCTGGAAATTGGGACATTGCCGTACATGGTATCGAGTCTCCAAGAATGTGGCGACACCGTTAAAAGTGCTTCCCACATCCTAAGCATGAGGTCATGCAATATCCGGTGAATGGGTAAGGTAGAAGCCTCTTTAGGTGCTGCCGGATACCGAAGAATTTCAAGTTCTTCAGCTCTGGATTCTTTCTCAGGGGTCACAGTAATGGAGAGGCCCCGAGCCACATCCCATATAAAGTCTTGAAAAGACGTCTTCCGGAGGAGACATACGTCATTAAGGAGAAGGATCCTCGGGAAGAGCATCCCTAGTACCGATGGATTCATCAGAGGAATCTGAATCGGAAGATTCAAAGTATCGACATGTTGACGGTACCACTCAAAATCTGCATCAGGATGCCTCAGTACCGGACCCTCGATGCCGGACACTGACTCCAAGGCTGGCATGGGCAGTAGCATGGAGAGAAAGGCAATGGTCGATGAAGGAACATTCGGTACCGGTGTCTGTACCGATGACTGCGGAACCGATTGCAGAGGTTTTAGTGGTACTGAAGCTGCTAGCAGGGCCGCTAAACTCTCGATTGCCAGGATACATTGATCCATGGAACCAGTCAATGCTTGAGTGTCAGTACCGGAGGCATGGGTTATGACCCCAGAGCATGGCACCAAAAGCTCTCCCGAGGTGGAAGCCTCTGGAGCATCTTGGGACCCCATTAATGCTTTGGAGGCAAGGATCTCCCACCAGGGTTGTTTGGCCGGTGTATTCTCCTCTAGGGCAACGCCTGAAGCATCTCAATACTTAGGAGATCTACCCTTTGAGGACCGACCAGTCTTGGAAGACTTAGGTTTCATTACCTGAGATACGTGGAGGAAAAGAAGCCCTGGAGGACGTCGATGCCACGGACATGCCACAAAAAAAAAAAGTTTTTCTGCGGTGACAGGAATGCTGCCTGTCGGCTCTGCGGAAAACAAAAGACTGAAGGGGGGAGAGCTAGGAAGGCAGCTACGCAGGCGCAGTGGGATGCTCCCAAATGCTTTCCTATTGGACGTTGGGGAGCATTCCCGCACGGGCTCCGTCGGTACCGACGTCACCTATATGTGAAGACTACATTCCTGCTTGTTCCTGGAAATCGTAACTTTAAGAGGAAGAAGGACGGAAGTGAGGGCTGCCATTGCCTATCTCAAGTCTCTACAGCAGCAGAATGTGGAGAAACGCACCCAGATGCACTTAACGTTTTCTCCAGAGAAACAGAATTGTGTTATTCCACATGGATATGTGGAAATAAGGGACAGCAAAACAAGCTGTAGGTGAGACCCTTTTTTTTTTTTCTTTTTTTAAACATCTGACAAGCTTTCAAGAGTTATCCTCATCAGGTCAGTGGAGAAATGATGCTATTCTAGCTCGGTAATAAGGGGTACACAGGTGGTGAGGCAGTAACATTTTACAGCTGGAAGGTACATCCGATAATGTCATCCAGTATCTCTATTGAATCCTTGTGGGTTTGATATTCCTAATTTCAAAAGTTCTGTTCTTGTGTACTCTTGAAGCTTTCTATAAGTTCCTTTATGGTAAGGTCTTTAAGAATGAGATGTTCACCTATGGAACTGTCATTCTGTTAGAAAAAAGCAGGATAACCGCTCAAAAACCTATATATAGACATATGATATCTGTTATGTGCTATAAATTTTCATGTTATACTCATTTACCTCGACATCTCAAATGAGCTAAATAACAGCAAAGCATTTGCAAATATATATGAATAACACATTTATATAATACCTTATGTTTTATATGTTTTTGTTTTTTACATTTAGAACAAAAATTTGTTTTGAAGGATGGTGGCCTGTAGATTTAGAATTTTTGAAACCTTTTTTTTTTTCACCCTTCATACAGATTGGTCTATTTTCAGTGAATAAAGAAGGGTTGCTAGACTGAAACTTATGGAATTAGGAGGCAATATAAGACTATAATCCTAAATAATACTTTCTCAAAGCAACACCAGCTGTGGCTTGGAAACTGAACACTGAAGTCTGCAGGATTCTGGAAAGAGATGGGGAAAGTCAATAAACTGGGTGTGAAGCAAAAACTTAATAAACACAGCCCTAGGGAAGGATATTAGAAAGAGGATCTCTGAAAGAAAAAAGTGTTCAGATTAATTTTTCATGCTCAGCGTGGGGTTTAAAATTGGTTTCAATTGTTAAATCATAAAAAGAATTTCCCCCCCAGTAGAAAAATCCCAGAGTTTATTGGGTTATTTCAGTTAGCATAGTAGTGGGGCTTTTCTGCACTTGCTGGGAATGAAGAGGGGGGTATACAGCTGGCTGCAAAATGTATCTTGTAAAAACCTTCACACTGTTGTACACTTTTCACAGTCTGCTTTCTAAAAAGCATAATTCAAAGTGCATTAAAGTAGAAGTGTGTTTCACTGATGTACTCTACACGTTCTTTTCTATTTTTTTTATTTAATGATATAGCACACCTTGACTAGAGGTAGACATCGGGTGGTTTAACATTTGAAACATTAGCATCATCGTCTTGTCCTACCATATTACAAGTAACAAGTGCAGCAGGAACACTAGGAAGGGTATTATTGCATGAGCAACAATTCTTATTGAAAAACAGTGTAGAATTTAGCATAGATGCATTAGGGAGATGAGCACCTGAACCAAACTAAGATTAATAGAAGATGAATTTAAGCTCGGGGAAAATGTTTTCTGAGTCTGAATGTTTCTATAATGAGTAGCCAGGAGTTGCTTCAGATAAATGTCTACCTGCTTTGCCGGCAGGATAATGCAGTCTTTATCTATTCTTCTTGCCAGTACAGCTGAAGCGCTTTCATATCTGCGGATCGGCTGTAGACTGTAATTTTCAAGTCTTGCCACAGATTTTCTGTTGAATTCGGTTCTGAGTTTTAACTGAGCCTCTTGAATATCTTTTTTTCCTTTTTCTTTGAGTTACTCCGTTGTTGCTTTTGCTATGTGCTTAGGCTCGTTATGTTCCTGGAAGGTGAATGTTCTCTTTAGTACTAAGTCCTTGGCAGATTGGAACGGGTTTTTGTTTCCTGGATTTGCATATATTTTGTATAACCCCTTCCCCCCACCAAAAAAAGGCATAGTGGGTAATCTGCACAGATGGCAGCCACCATACTGGACAGACTAGATGGACCATCCTGGCCTTTATCTGCCATCATTTACTATGTTACTATGTATCTGTCTTTCCCTCAGACTTAACAAGTCAGGTGCCAGTGAGATGATCTGCTGTGTTTTGTTTTATGCTAAACTTATTAATTGGCATTGAGCATTTGCCAGGTACCTGGCATGCACAGAGAGTTAACATCATGCCTTGGAAGGGCTATATAAAAAGATAAGTTGAGATTGGACTTAAAGCAAGACCATGGGAGGAGTATAGCACATCCCAGAAAAGTGTGTGTGGGGGGGGGGGGGGGCACAATAACAAAAAAAAACCCAGAGCATCTTGTGGCTTCATGCCGAATAACAGACAGAAAAAGAAGTTCAAGTTGATTGGGAATTAACAGAGTTTAAATATAGAGGGGTAGCCTAGTGGTTAGAGTAACTACCTAATACCTGGAAGATCAGGGGCTCAATCCCACTGGCACTGCTTGTGACCTTGGGCAAGTCACCTTACCCTTTACACAAAAGCGGAAGTAAGGATGTGGTTGAAAACTACAGGCCAGTTAGTTTAATTTCTGTGGTGAGTAAATTATTGGGAATGCTGCTGAAAGAGAAAATAGTGATGTTTCTAGAGTCCAGCGGATTGCAGGATCCGAGGCAGCATGGATTCACCAGGGGCAGGTTTTGTCAGACAAATCTGATTGATTTCTTTGACTGAGTGTCCAGGGAGTTGGACCGAGGGAGAGCCCTAGATATGGTGTATTTAGATTTCAGTAAAGCCTTTAACACCGTTCCTCACAGGTGACTCATAAACAAAAGGAACACCCTAGGGATGGACCCTAAAGTTACTGATTGGGTTAGAAATTGGTTGAGTGGGAGGCAACAAAGAGTACAGGTAAATGGAGCTCACTCTGAAGAGAAGGAAGTTACCAGTGGTGTGCCCCAGGGATCCGATTATTTTCAGCATCTTCGTTAGTGATATAGCAGAAGGGTTGTCGGGTAAGGTTCGCCTCTTTTCAGATGATACCAAAATCTGCAATAGAGTAGACACCCAGGAAGGTTTGGATAACATGAGGAGGGATCTAGCTAAGCTTGAAGAATGGTCTAGAATTTGGCAGCTGGGATTTAATGTTAAAAAATGCAAGGTCATGCATTTGGGCTGCAGCAATCCAAGGGAGCAATATAGTATAGGGGGTGAAGTACTTTTGTCCACTAAAGAAGAGTGGGACCTTGCTGTGGTTGTGTCTGATGATCTTAAATTAGCTAAACAGGTAGAAAAGGTGACGGCAAAAGCTAGAAGGATGCTTGGGTGCATACGGAGAGGAATGGCTAGCAGAAAAAAGAAGGTGATAATGCCTCTGTATAAGTCTTTGGTATGACCTCATTTGGAGTATTGTGTGCAGCTCTGGAGACCGCACCTTCAAACGGATATAAACAGGATGGAGTCGGTACAGAGGGTGCCTACTAAAATTGTTAGTGGTCTTCATTATAAAGCATACGAGGACAGACTTAAGGATCTTAATATGTACACCTTAGAGGAAATGCGAGATAGAGGTGATATGATTGAGACGTTTAAATACCTCTGTGGCATAAATGCACATGGGGAGAGCCTCTTTTGATTGAAAGCAAATTCTGCTATGAGGGGACATGGGATGAAGGTGAAAGGGGATAGATTCAGGAGTGATATGCGGAAATATTTCTTGACGGAAAGAGTGGTGGATCCATGGAATAGTCTCTCAGTGGAAGTGTTAGAGATGGGGACAGTATCTGAATTCAAAAAAGCATGGGACAAACACAGATGATCTATAAAGGAAAAAATGGGACTGTTGTAGTTTGTTGATATGGAAGGACAGACTAGATAGGCCATGTGGTCTTTTTCTGTCATCATTTTTCTGTTTCTATGTTTCCATTACCTCTGAAGAAAAGATCTGGCAATCTACTTCCAGTGATATATTGCTAAGAAAACCCAGAAGTAATCGGGTCGCCAGGAGTCCGCAATGACTTGATGGCACTAATAAAAAAAAATAAAAAAAAAAGAGGAGGGAGACCAGAGAGTAAGCTTTGGACTAGGAGAAGCCTAGTATAATACACAGGGTAAATAATGGGAAGCCATTGGAGAGACAGAAATAAAGCAGTGATGTGGTCTCTGAAGTCTCAGCTTGAAGATACTCGGGCAACTCATTACTAACCCCGAGCCATAGTGGTGACTTCAAAGCTCTCGCTTCTCTGCATCTCAGAAACCACTCAACCTGCCAGAAGGCTGCATCGTTTGATCTCCCTCATTAGTTTTCCTGTCCAGTATACTTTCTGTATTTAAAGTGCTTCACCTCTTGTATCTAAAGAAGGGGAAAGAGTAGTAAGAATTACACTGCTGCTAAAAGCTCTTTCCTCTTTGTTGCTTTATCTTTTTTGCTTGAAGTAAAGGTCAACGGAACAACAAAAGACATCATCAGAACTTGACCAGCTTTTAATACATCTGTGACTATTTTATTTCCATGACGAACTTTGCCGTCTGCGTTTTTGAAACTCCGTATCGGGCTCTTCAGTACAGGGCCAAGAATCAATCTGTATAAGAAGGGGCTGGCTTTCAGGCAGGCAAGGGAAGACTGAAAATATTATCTGTTTAGCTTTTGAATATTGCTGCTGATCTATATGTTTAGTTCAGGTCTGCTGAATAGCAGGTTAATGCTTGCACAATCACTGCGCTGTCTGAATATTCAACACTTCTGCCTCTATGGAATATATGCATTCATTTAAGCAATGGCTTGTAAAATAGCTGCAGAAAATGAGAGCAGATCAAAGTCATGCAGCCTACGTGGTCTACCCGTCTATACCAACTGTTCAGTTCTACAACGCTTCTTCCTTCTCTTTAGAGTTCCTGTGTTCATCCCAGGACCGGCCCAAGAGTTTCTGCTGCCCTAGACAGAAACCCTGCCTGCGCGCTCCCCCCCCCCCCACCCAGCAGCTGCTGCTGCAGTCACCACACTCCCCCCCCCCCCTCTTCCCCCCAGCTGCCGCCGCTGCCAATTCTGACTTGGGAGGGAGAGGTAAGCAGTGGCAAAAAGTAGCTGCTTTTGGAAATACTGCCGCTGTCTGCCTTCCCCTCCCGAGATGGAATCTGTGGCAGCTGAGGGGGGGGGGGGACGGTGCAGCTGGTCATGTGTGCCCCTGCAGCCTCCATCCAGGCCGGCTGCCTATCTCGCCTAGTGGATAGGTCGGCCCTGGTTCATCCCCAGCAAGTGTAGGACAGGTTTCACAAGACTTGATCTATAAGATTTACTGGATTGTTAGCCAAATAAACTGTTTTGAGAATTATACTCTTCAAGGCTTATATGCACAAACCATGCAGGGTTTTCAAAACAAGAAATGGATGAACAAAATTAATCTCTATTGTTTGAAACGGAAAGCTACAATTCCACTTGTGACTCCTGAAAAATCGGAAACCGTTCATTCTGCAATTACAGTAATCCTAAGCATTTTGTTTTTCTGTAGTGGGGAAGAGAGGAGTTCCTTAGTCCTGAAGGCTACATATGCATATCCTGGTGTGTGGACTCGCATGGTGCTTGAACGTTAATAGTGTTTTGGAGATGTCTGTTTCTGAAAGCTGGAATTGACTCTCCTGTGAGGAAGGCAATTGTTAATTTCAGTAACAAGCAAGCGGCTGCCACCATATAACCTTGACTTTGGTCTCTGAATTAAGATGTGGACTAGACTCCGATGACACACAGGCAAGGTAAAGTTGTTTGATTTGAATTCCTTATTTACACATCACCTGTGATCTTCTAAAACCAAGCTGATCCCCGAGCCTGAAAGCCTGCAGTCCGTAATCTACCAAAATCTTCTTTTAATAATTCAATGTAAAGCTATCACAAATGAAACAAGTACAGGAGAATTAAAACAATTTTATTTCCTTTTCAAAGAGAAATATAAGGTGCGGTGGTTTTTGTTTTTTCTGAAAACTAGCTTGCTCATTTACTCTTGGTGCCAGCTTTCAGGGTACGGGGGTTCTGCTCGGTGGCATAAACAACTGAAGTTTGAATGCCAAGGAGGTGTTCAGAATGAAAAATGCAAACCTTTCGTTTGTTAAAATATTTTCTCCATGGACTAGCTGGAACTAATCCCTCACGTTTGGGTGACGTCCCTGATGGAGGTCCATGTGGGATAGCTCGCCATATTCCATAGACAGCTTTTGGGAGGCTCCATTGCGCATGTGTGTCTGCCTTCCCACCTGCTGCAGCACTATCTTATCGCCAGTCTTCTTTTTCTGCGAAGCCCCTAGGACATGTTCCTGTCATCGCTGGAAAAAGATTGATTCTTTCTTGCCCCTTCGTGGGTTTCCTTCTTTTCTAGTCAGGTGTGTTGGCTACCGCTGCTGCTTTTGGCTTTTTTAATCTTTTCTGTGTGGTTTTGCTGGCTGGAGACATTGGAGTTGTTTGATCTCGCAGCAGCTGTCTTCCCAGTCATGTCTAAACTAGCCAGCAGATTTAAGAAGTGCACTAGGCGTGCACGCACCATCTTGGTCACCGACTGACATAATTGGTGCCTTCAGTGCCTCAGGCCCGACAATGCGCCCTCCTCCTGTAATCTCTGTTTGCAGATGGCCAGGTAGGGTCTCAAGGGCTGTGATAAGCAGTGAGAGTCCCTCTTCAGGCCATCAGACTCTGCGTCCTCATCCATGGCGTCTATGTCCTTGTGGGGCTCCACCAAGGCTTCAGCACTGTGCAGTTCCCATGCTCACTTGGCGCTGAGGTGCCATGGTATCCTGGAAGCAGAAGTTATCCATCGACCTCCAGTCAGAGCCATGGAAGGAACTGTCATCTGCTCTATTGATGTCAAAGGGGGCAGCAGAGAACCAGGATAAAGGACATGGACATAGACACCAGAGCCCTTCTTGATGCGACATCGAGGGCGATGGCCAAGAGTGGTCTGTCAAGTTGCACCGGTGGGAGGAGTAGACTCCTAAGACCCCAGAGAGCCACTGGCAGTCTCCTGATGTACTAACCATTGTGGAGTTCCCGAGATGGGTGCCAAAGTTGGTGGCTGAAGTTGTCATCCCGGCCCAGGCGACCTCGAGGCACACGTGGTGGTGATCCTGACTGCATGGGCCTCGGTTGCTCTGTTGCCTTTGGCAGCTTTGCCACATGCTATACATTCAATCTTGGAGACCATGCACTCCTTGCCGAGGCGGGGACATCGGGTCGGCAGTCGGAGTCCACACCGGTCCCGACCACTATCTCTGTCCAGCATCTCGCGCCCTGATGCACTGGTGGCCTCATGAGGAGCCAAATCAGTCTTATTGGTGCCTGCCTGATCAGTATTGGGAGGAGACCCAGTGCTATTCCAACTTCCTCTCTGAGTCGGACTCTGAGGGATGGGAGACAGAGGAGGAGTTGCTGGTCTGCAAGTGGGATTCTCTGGATTTGCTCTCGGACCCTTCCCTTCCGTATGAGAGAAGGAAGTTGCCCCCGGAGGATGTGTCCTTCCAGGACTTCTTCCGGAACATTGCAAAAGCCATTCCATTCTCGCTAGAGGACGAACCAAAGCGGAGGAGTTGGAGATCCTCCAATACCCCTCTGCTCCCAAGGAGGACATCATGGCTGGATCCTGCAGTGTTTTGCTCCTTAGGATGTGGGAGAACCTTCTAACTGTGCCAGCTATCAGCCAGTGGCTTGATTCCATGTATCATATTCAGAAGCCTCCAGGCTTCAAGAAGTCTCAGCTACCTCACAACTTCTTGGTGGTGGAGTCTCACTCCTCAGTGCCACCAGCCCGGGAGGCCAGGACCCTCAATATCTTCAGGAGGAGATGCTTTCAGGGCTCCATGCTGGTCGCCCACATACTCTCCTACTAACTTTACATGCGTATGTTCCTGAAAGACATCATGGAGGCCCTCAATGAGTTCAGTTCCCTTATACCGGCAGAGTGGCTGGATTCCTTCTGCATCCTGGTGCCACTTACAATGCAGCAGGGCATACCACTTTGCTTCAGTCCTCGGACCTGGAACTATGGGTCCAGGATAAATTGGTGGATGTGCCCTGCCATGGAGAGAATCTCTTCGGCAAGCCGATGTAGGAGAGAGCAGGTGAGATTGAGAAAAGGAGCATGACACCATCTCCAGACTCTTGCGTAAGACTGCTTACTCCTCAAGGAAGAAATACCAAAGTCAGTCATTTTACCAGTGGAAGCGCTGGTACTACTAAAGCCCCCATAGTACCCAGCCAAAGGCACAGGTCCTGTACCAGCAGAGGCGCACCAAGCTTCAGAAGACCCAACCTGCACCTCAAACACAGCTGGGGGCGGGCCTTTGATGGATTCCTAAGGAGCATAGCCAATCACCCAGTCCCTGACAGAGTGGCCCCTCAAGTGTGGGAACGGCTTGTCTGCTTCATGCGCAGGTGGCCTCTCATCACCATGGATGCCTGCATCCTGCTGATCATTCGGAGCAGGTTCCTGCTGTACTTTGTCCAGCTTCCACCTCTCTTCTTCCCAGGGTAATACCTTTATAGACCTGCTACACCTTGGTCTTTTCCAGGGGGAGGGTGCCACCCTGTTGGCCAAGCTGCTGCCTGTGGCTCTGGTCAGGCAGGGCTTCTACTCCCTGGTCATCAAGAAGACAGGTGGGTTCTGACCCATCCTGGATCTGCAGAACCTCAACCACTTCTTAGTATGGGGAAAAGTTCAAGATGGTCTCCCAGGGACACTGCTCCTTTAACTCCTGAAGGACAATTGGCTATGCTCCTTGGATCTGAAGGATGCATGCACACACATATCCTGATCCATCCTCTGCCAGTACTTCCAGTACAGACTACTTCTGTTCGGACTGGCATCGGTCCCCATGGTCTTCATGAAGTGTCTCCGGTAGTCGCCACTTTACTCCAGACCTTAGGTCTTCGTCTTTCCTTACTTAGATGATTGGATTATAAAGAACTCCATACTGGATGTGGTCCAGCATTCAGCCCACCTGACAATTTAGGCACTCAAGTGACTGGGGTTCATGATAAACTATTCCAAGTCCCACTTTCAATCTTCTCAGCAGCTGGAATTCATCAGGGCTGTCCTCAATACCACTCAGGACCTAAGCCTGCCTTCTGATGAACTGCTTGCAGCTGTTCATGGAGGTGGTTGATGCCATCCAACAGAGATGTTGCACGTCAGTTTGGGGATGCTGCGGATGCTTGGTCACATGACCTCCATGCTGCATGTGACCCAATTGGCCCATCTCTGGATGCAATAAACTCAGTGGACCCTGAGTACTTGATGGTAGCAAGTCACAAGCTATCTCTGGGACTGGGTGATGCTACTATGCATCTGTATTTATTTATATTTATTTATTTATTTACATTCTCTTATATACCGCGCTATTCTTCATCAGTGTGGTTTACATTGAACAAACTGAAATTACATTGAACAGGGCATTATAACTTGGAGATAACTATTTTACAGGGAACATGGGCTATGGAGGGTTAAGTGGCACCTGTGGGACTAGAAACCCCAGTCCTTCTGGCCCAAGGTTGCTGTCCTCTAGTGGGATTTGAACCCCTGACCTTCTGGCCTGAAGTACCTTGCCCCAACCACTAGGCCACTCCTCCACTCCTGTAGAAGCCTCCAATGGTGGCTGGAGTCACAGAACTTGCTCTGGGGCCTCCCTTTCCAGTCACCACCACCCCACCAGACGTCTACCATGGACATGTCCAAGTTGGGCTGGGGAGCTCATCTACTTGGCCTGTGCATGCAATGCCTGTGGTCAGGGCAGGAGAGCCTGCACCAGATAAACGTCTTGGAGCTGTGGACTGTTGTAGATGCCCTCCAGGTGTTCCGGATGCACCTGACCAATCAGGTAGTCCTGATTCAAATGGACAATCAAGTGGTGTGGTGATCTACATCAACAAGCAGGGCAGCATGGGATCATACCTCCTGTGCTGGGAAGCGGTGTGCTTGTGGAAGTTCGTTGTGGCCGATGGGATGGAGCTGAGGGTGACTTATCTGCCTGGAGAGCTCAATGCCCTGGCAGACCACCTCATCAGGGTCCTTCAGCCACATGAATGGACCCTCAATAAGAGGATAGTGGATTGTATCTTTCAAGAGTAGGGCACTCCATTCATAGACCTCTTCATCACACTGCACAATGCCCAGCCCAGGTTCTGCTCACTGATGGCTTCCAGCAACTGGCTGGCCTCAGATGCCTTCCTCCTGAACTGGGGAGTGGGGTTGCTTTTACACATACCCCCTCGATTCCGGTCATTGCAAAGACGTTGGTGAAGCTCCAGGTAGATCGGGGTACCATGATTCTCATTGCCCCATACTGGCCTAGGCAGCCATGGTTTCCCCTGCTGCTTCAACTGTCTTGGCGGGAACCTATCCATCAGGGCTATGACCCAGAACTCATTTCTCAGGAGGATGGATCTTGCTGCATCCCAATGTCCAGTCCCTATCCCTCACGGCTTGGATGCTGAGTGGGTAGTCCTCTTAAGAACTTAACGTGCCTGGGGAAGTGACCGATGTTCTCGTGGCTTCCCGCAGGGATTCTACATGCCATTCCTATGCCTTTTAAGTGGCACACGTTCTTGCTTTGGTGTGCTGACAGGGCGCTGGATCCCTTTTTTTTTTTTTTTGCACTGTAGAAAGGCTCCTAGAGTATCCCCCTACACCTTTCAAACTCTGGCCTCAAGTCCATCCGATTGGGGCCTACCATCGCAGCTTGGATGGCAAGTCCATCTCAGCTCAGCCACTGATGGCCTGCTTCATGCGGGGCTTGCTTCTTTCTAAATATTTGATTAAGCCTCTACTGACAGCGTGGGACCTCTGTGTGGGTCTGGCACAATTTCTGTTGGCTCCGTTTGAGCTGCTGGCAGCTTGCACGCTAAAATTCTTGACCTAAAAGGTCATGTTTCTTGTGACGGTGACCTCGACTCACCATATTAGCGAGCTTCAGGCTCTGGTGGCTCATTCGCCATACACCAGGTTTCATCAGACTAGGGTAGTGCTGTGGACACATCCGTGTTTCTTTCCCAAGGTGGTCTTCCACCTTAATCAGTCGCTGGTTTTACCCACCTTTTTCCCCAGGCCTCATGTCAATAGAGTGGAGGCTGCACTGCACACGTTAGACTATAAATGTGCCTTGGCTTTCTATTTGGAATGGACAGGAGCACATCAGCATTCCACCCAGCTCTTCATCACTTTTGACCCCATCATGCTGTTTCCAAATGCATGCTGTCCATTTGGGTGGCAAACTATATTTCCTTTGCCTGTGCTCAGGCAGGCCTGAGCCTTGAGGGTCATGTCATGGCTGACAATGTCAGAGCCATGGCTGCTTCCATGGCCAGCTTGCACTATGTCTTCACAGAGGAGATTTGCAGGGCTATGATGTGGTCCTCTTTGTCCACACATCTGGCATCTGTTTTGGACCTAGGTTCAACTTCTTCCCACTGGCCCTTCTGTCTGTCCAGGCTATCGAAAGGGTCCTCCTGGTGTTGATGTACGCTGTGGATGCTAAGTCAGTTGAGTCCCTCAGTGGGACTACCCATGCTGTTTCTTCTGGTTCTCCAGTTTTATTGCCCCTTCTTAGCTCTTTTTTGTTTTTCCGTAGCCTGTAGCTTGGGAGTCCCATCCGTGAGGACTTACTTCCTGCTTGTCCACCAAGAAAGTGTAGTTACTCATCTATAGCAGCTGTTCCCTGTGGACAGCAGGAATAAATCCTTACAGCCCTCCTACCTCCCCATGGAGGAGTTTTTGGCTACTAGGTTTATCATCATACTGAAGATAAGATGGTGCTGCGGAAGACGGGAAGGCAGGCATGTATGTGTGATGGAGGCCCCCCTCCCCCCAAAGCTTCCTATGGAAGCTGGGGAGCGTCCCCATGTGAGGCTCAGTCGCGGATATCACCCAACACCCATATGTGAGGACTTATTCCTGCTGTCCACGGAGAACACCTGCTACAAGTGAGTAACTATGCTATTCCTGCATGTTCAAATAGACCTATATGGTAACCCTAAGACCTTGAGTTCCATGTATTTTTAAAAGAGTTTGTCCAGCCAAGTTTGGAAGTTTTCTGAGCAAACCTGGAGTTTGTAATTACAACCTCCCTCCAGTGCAATTGAAATATACTCATTTAAATGTGACCGAATTACTGGTAAGATCTAATTCTGGGACTGAGTCTCTTACTTTACTAGTTTGTTTTGCATTGTCTGTGGATAGAGATTGGTTTTTGAGATTATATTTCAAGGATTAGCTGCATCCCTTTGTGGGTAAAAGTATTCAGATTTTCCCAGATATGTCTCGTAAAACACAAAAAAAGATAAAGGAGTTTCTGCT
This sequence comes from Ichthyophis bannanicus, assembly GCA_033557465.1. Taxonomy (NCBI): domain Eukaryota; kingdom Metazoa; phylum Chordata; class Amphibia; order Gymnophiona; family Ichthyophiidae; genus Ichthyophis; species Ichthyophis bannanicus. The sequence continues at coordinate 66,079,009 of CM066050.1, read as the reverse complement.
CGTTAGACCAGCAGTGCTACACATAGATGTTCTTGAAATTTCCTTTCAAATGTTATCGTTAAATGTCAATTTGCTATCTATGTGTTTTATGAGCCTGCTCAGTTACTTGCTTTTGTGCGTTCTCATAGTGTAATCTCTCCTGATTTAGCTCCGTAAATGAAGGTAGTTTAACCTGCATTGCTTAATGTTTCCTAAATTTTGAAGTTATATTTTTCCTTTTCCATTTGACTTCTTAGTTCTCTCTTTATTACTGTTGAGGGCTGGAGTGATGCTGTTCTTTGGTTTATTTACCTTGTTTTTCTTAAATTCCTTTATTGTTTGAGAACATACATTGTTTCTATACAAGTATTATGTGCTTGGATTATGAGTTTGACATTTTATAAAAAAAAAAAAAAAAAGACTGACTTTCATAGTTTGGACACATGCAAAGAGAGATCATTGGAGAAAGACATAATGCTTGGCAAAGGTAGAAGGTTACTGTAAAGAGGAAGGCCGGCAATGAGATGGATCGATACAATTACAGCAGCTATGGACACCACTATCAACAATGAGCCACTTGGTTGAAGACTGAACAAAGTTTAGGTCAACTATCCAGAGGATTGCTAGGAGTCGACACCGACTCAATGGCACTTATAACAACATAACATATGATGACCAGTGATAACTGAAACTGACAGAAAACTGCATTCACGTTATCTGTTCCACATTATCTACCATGACACTGATGGATGTTGGCTGCAAAATTTTAACACAGGACAAACCACTGATTCCCCTCAATGTCTACCAACTCTTCCAAATGTTAGCATGGAGGTTTCATGCTTAACTTGCATCCGGAAGAACTGATAATGAACGTTAAACACAGAAACGTACCGTGCTTTAGTAAATAGGGGACCCACAAAGATTCTTTCCTTATTGCCAAACAAAAATTACCCACAGATCTGTGCCCACCCTCTCTATAGGTAATTGTTATGGGCAAAGTAACTCTCATAATTTGAATTAACAGAACTATGCATGCTGTATGAGTTTCTGCCCCTGGGAGTGTGTCTTCAGTCTGGGAGTAAAAGTGAGCATTTACCTTTACCTTCAAACAGGTTGGGAAATAATCAAAGCCTGGAATTCCATGAATAAAATGCAATTTTACCTGCAGAAATGGCTTTGACTATTGCCTTATCACTTCTTTTGTGATCAATATAGAAAAGTAGATCTTTTCAGTATATGTGCAGATGAGCAGGGAAACTAATTGTACATTAATGTAGACAGTTCAGGACAGGCTGCCCTTTGACTGAGGTTTATGTTAAATGTTAACCAACAAAATGGGATAGCATTTGAAGACAATCCAATGATAGTCGTGCACAATGCTATTGGCACCCTTGCATTTTAGGTATGTTGTGTACAATATCTTGAGAAATAATTAGAAATATTCCCACTGTATGTCGTCATAATATTTTAATAGTATGTCCAAAGGTATACAACAACAACAAAAATATTTCTGTGCAACTTAGATGTAGTAATTTCTGAAGAAAAAACAAAACAAAATATGACCTGGACAGGTATTAATGGCACCCTTCACTAATATTTGGTTGTGCAACCCTTGGCAATGATGACATCCTCCAAACGCAAACGTTTCTTTTAGCCATCTATAAGTTTCGTATATCTGTCTGCTGGTAGTTTCTCCCACTCTTGAACTGTGATTTCTTCCAGCTCAAGAACGTTTCCAGGATTCCTTTTACCAATGGCAGATTTCAGCTCTTACATAAGAAATGCCATACTGGGTCAGACCAAGGTCCATCAAGCCCAGTATCCTGTTTCCAATAGTGGCCAATCTAGGTCACAAGTACCTAGCAGTTTCCCATAAAGACTCACAGGTTCCACAATGCTTGTATTGGGACAAGCAGTGGATTTTACGGGTCCCCTTTAATAATAGCTTATGGAATTTTCCTCCAGGAACTTCTCCAAACCTTTTTAATATTTTATTTATGCAATTTCAACATATACAACAAGATTCAGTCTTGAGCAAATAAAAGGAGCACCAAAGCAAAAAAGAAATAAAAAGCCAAAGCTTAAATGTAACAATTCATAAAAGGAAAATAAACAATACCTAGGTGCTCCCCCCAAGTCCCCAACAGGAGGAAGACAATACACAGGATAAACGATCAGTCATAACAAGTTTCCAGCGGTGATGCAAACAGAATGAGGAGTAACCAATACATCTGGTTAACTTACTCTATAACTTAATAGGGCTCGTTACAGGGTGGACAGTACCCCCAGATTGAGAGGCAACCCTAAAAGAAATAAAAGTAGACAGCTGTCAGGGTTCAAAATAACACATAAATATTCACAGCCAACTTAACCAGGCATTTAAGAAAAATGGAAGAAAAAATAACCCACTCAGCTAAAGTACCTCAGATTTAAGAAGCAAGAACTGCTTCCTCCTCTTCTGCATTACCCTAGATACATTGGGGAAAACTCTAATAGTATAACCCATAAACTCTCTTACAGAGGAACAAAAATTGTCGCCATGTGGCCAGCCCTCCGCTTAGGGAGCAGAGGGTTGGTCTGCCATGATGATTTCTCTATGCAGAAAGTGAGACTACAGCTGTGGCTTTTGCAAGGCCTCTTGGGAATTATAGTCCCTTTTTAAGCTCTCTGATAAAGAAGCAATTGTAGTCCGAGTGTTTAAGGCAGAATGACAAGGATTTATTCCCCTTACAAATAGAACTTTGGTGCAGAACAAAAATAGGACGTTTTCCAGGAGTTTAGCATGAGGATTATATACAATAACTAAGGTAACCGCTTCTTCACTCTCTGGTCCCAAAAACAATGCAGTGCTCGTTGCAGTTACAAAAAGGAAAACAAACAGTTTCTCGCAGCAAAGTAAAACAGTTCCTTTTTCTTTGCTGTGTCTCAGCACTTTTACTTCAATGTTTAACACAGTGACTCAATGTTGTCAGCCAAACAAAGCGTGCAATCCATCTGCATATCTGCTACGTCATCAACATTAGAGTCTATCTGCATATCTTCTGCTTCAGGATTAACAGCGTTTATCTGCAAACATTTACCATGGGATTTCAGATAACTTCCCTCTATAAGCTCAGGTGTTTTCCCTTTACACACCTCAAAACAGTAAGGGTTTAAAATACCTGTTCCTGATCGGTCCTCCAGTTTAGTCCTCCACAATCGGGTAGTGTACCTCCTCCTGCAGCCTGGAGACTGGACCAATCAAATCTTCTGTAGGATATATGTAGACGGAGCTCCCAGAAGCCCCCAGTGTGTCCAGTCTCCTTGCAGCTTGAGGACGTGTGTGCCCTTACTGGGCACACTTAGTGACACTTGAGGGAGCAACACTAGTTAGTCTTTTTGGGGTTTGCTTTATCCCTTTCCTTCTTTACCTTTTCTTTCCTAGGTAGCTGTCTCTTTTTAATTTCTTAAAAAAAAAAAAAAAAAAAATCATACACACAGGGGGCCTCCCGGTGTGAGAAGCCAGTCCTGCATTGGGCTCCTGCCTTCCTCCCGGTGTATTTGGACAGCCACGGTTGAGCTCTCCCCTAGGCTGCACGGGGAAGAGTCCTACCTATTCCAGCATTGCCTTTCCATCTGAGCTGCTGGCTGCCTCCTTTGGTGTTTTCAGAGCTGGTAGGAATTTTAACTTATTTCCCTTCCTCGGGTACTGCAGCTACCTTCCGTTGCTGTTTTCAGCTGGGCTGCAGGCTCCCCAACGTCCCGACTCCTTACTGTTTCCTCAGATTTTGTTTCTTTTATTTTTAATTTCCTCGGGTTTAATTTGTATTTTCGTGCCGTTTTTGCCGCGGGTGCTCGAGTGCGGCGGCCATTTTGAAACTCTGAAGGGAACTTCTCCGTGCCAATTTTTATCACTTGTGCACGGGTTCCCCTGGCATTTTTGGAGTTTTTTAGGCTGGCGATTTTGCTCAGGGCATTCCTAGGATTCTAGGGAGTATTTTATTTTATTAAAAAAAAAAAAAAAAAAGACGTTTTTATTTTCATCTGGTTAGTCCCTTTGGCGTGGGCTTTCCCTGTTTCTGCTTCTCTTCTCTTCCGCTTGGCGGAAGGTTGTCAGCAGATGGCTGCCAAACCGCAGTGCGTGATTTGCGGGTCACGCAGGGGTGCGGTGTCTGACTCTGGTATCTGCAAGGGCTGTGTGCCTCAGCTTCTTCAGACCTGGAGCATTCACTTGAACTTAAGGAGCTGCCTGTCCTTGGTGACGCTTCTCTAGTTGGGGAGAGTGTCCCCTCGTCGGGCGCTCACCCGTCGGGTGCGGTACCGCCGTCCAACGGGTCTGTCCCTGAGTTACAGCATAAGGCTGTGGCAGCGCCACCTGTGGATTTTTCCCCAGATTTCGTTCTCCTCATGCATCAGGCTTTCTGCCTGAGCCGGTCCGGTCAGCTGCCGGAGGCTTGGCCCGCGTCCTTCCCCTCTTGTTCCTCAGGGGAGATTCAGCGCTCTTCTCAGCCGGCCGCCAAGCGGCTCAGGTCTGTGGACCAGGATCAGGACACCCTTTGTTTCCCTGATGCTGAGGCGGAGGGTGATCCTGAGACTGAGGCTGACGAGTTGGAAGACGGAGAGATCCCGGAGTCGGAAGATCAGGCTAGGATTATTCGCGTGTTTCGTAGAGACGAGCTAGTCCCTTTGATCACAGAGTCTCTTCAGACCCTTAACTTAGCTGTGGCTCGGCCTCTGGAGGAGGAGGGTCTAGAAGACCCTCTCATTCAGGCGGTCAGGGACGCCCAGGTGGTGTTCCCTGTACACCGGGTTGTTGAGCAGATGATCCAATCTGAGTGGGATCAACCAGAATCAGGTTTGAAGGGCATTCGGACCATGAATCGTCTTTACCCCTTGGCCGACAAGGACAAGGACTTGTTCAAGTCACCGCGGGTGGATGCTGCGGTATCGGCGGTGACTAAGAAGACAACCATCCCGGTTGAAGGCGCCGCGGCCTTAAAGGATGCTCAGGATAAGAAGGTTGATAATTTGTTGAAACAAGCCTTCGATACCAACGCCTTGTCCCTACAAGCCTCCATTTGTGGGGCGTGGGTTGCTCGGGCTTGCTTACGTTGGTCCCAGCGTCTGCGCTCGGTTTCCGGCCTGGATCAGCAGGGGTTGCTGGAGGTTACCCGCATGGAGTCTGGGTCGGCTTACCTGGCGGATCTGCTTTATGATTTGATCCGTTCCTTGGCTAATAGTATGGCCTCCGTGGTGGCGGCACGTCGGTCCATCTGGTTACGCAACTGGGCGGCCGACGGATCTTCCAAGTCTCGCCTCAGTAAGCTGCCCTTCAAGGGCAGGTTGTTGTTTGAGGCTCTAGACAAGTTGGTCAAGGATCTCGGTGAATCTAAGGGGGGTAGACTGCCGGAGGATAAGCCTAAATTCAATAGATTGTCGCCCTCGGGGCGCGGTCAGTTTCGGGACTTTCGCAGGTTTCGTTCTTCCCGCCTATGGACATCTCAGCGCGGTCACTTTGGAGCCCGTGCTCAGGGGTTCCGTGGTTTCAGAGGAGCAGGACGAGGCTTCTCCGGAGCCTCATCTTCCTCGTCCTCTTCCTTTAATCGCAAGCCACAATGAAGCGAGGCGGGCCCTGGAGGGAAGCCCGGTTATCGGGGGTCGTTTACGCGATTTTCTTCCTTCTTGGGCCCAAATTACATCAGATCAGTGGGTGTTGCAGATTATCGAAGAGGGTTATGCGCTGGAGTTTGCCTGCCCGCTTCGAGATTCATTTGTGCTGTCTCCCAGCAAGGGCGAGCAAAAGACGCGGGACATCCGCGTGACTCTGCATCGGCTCCTATCCCTAGGGGCGGTAGTTCCCGTCCCTCCTTTGGAAAGAGGCGCCGGTCACTACTCCATCTATTTTGTGGTTCCCAAAAAGGACGGTTCCCTTCGTCCAATCTTAGATCTCAAAGGCGTGAACCACGCTCTCAAGGTACCACACTTCCGTATGGAGACCCTGCGGTCAGTCATTGTCGCGGTACGTCAAGGAGAGTTTCTGACATCCCTCGATCTCTCCGAGGCTTATCTACACATTCCCATCCAGCCGTCCCATCAAAGGTTTCTCCGCTTCGCATTTCCTTGGGGCCACTTCCAATTTCGAGCCCTGCCGTTTGGTCTCGCCACGGCCCCTCGCACATTCACAAAGGTGATGGTGGTGGTCGCGGCGGCCTTGCGAAAAGAGGGTATCTTAGTCCATCCCTATCTCGACGACTGGTTGATTCGGGCAAAGTCCAACCTAGAGTGTGTGCACGTCACGAACCGGGTGGTTGCCCTGTTGCGTTCCCTCGGCTGGGTGGTGAACGAACGCAAGAGCTGCCTGTGTCCTACTCAGGAGCTCGAATACCTGGGAGTACGCTTTGACACGGCGCGGGGCTTGGTGTGTCTGCCGGAGCGCCGTGTTCTGGCCTTGCGGAACCTCGTCCGCCTCTTCCGGGGGATGCCCGCTCCATCCGCGTGGTGGTACCTTTGGCTCTTAGGCACGATGGCGGCGACCCTGGAAGTGGTGCCTTGGGCGCGCTTCCATATGCTTCCGCTCCAGAGTGCTCTCCTGCGTCATTGGTCCAACCAGTTCGACTCGTTGAACATGAGATTGCCTTGCCCGAAGCCGGTTCGTCGATCGCTCCGGTGGTGGCTCTCCTCCGAGAACCTGAAGCGAGGGATTCCCTTGGAGCCTCCGCTTTGGGTTCCGCTCACAACGGATGCCAGCTTATTCGGCTGGGGTGCTCACTGCGAAACCTGCTTCACGCAGGGGGAATGGTCTCCCCTGGAGGCCTCTTGGTCGATCAACCGGCTCGAGTTGCGGGCGGTGCGGCTTGCCCTATTAGCCCTCGAAGCCCTGGTCCTCGGTCGGCCTGTGCGGGTTCTCTCGGACAATGCGACCGCAGTAGCTTACATCAATCGCCAAGGGGGCACCGGCAGCGTAGCCCTGGAATCGGAGGCGACGGCTTTGTTCAATTGGGTGCAGACTCGTCTTCCCGCGATCTCGGCAGCGCATATTGCAGGCGCGGACAATGTTCAGGCCTATTTTTCTCAGCAGAGTGCGAGTAGACCCCGGAGAGTGGGAACTAAACCCGCAGGTTTACGCGCAAATAGTTCATCGGTGGGGTCCGCCCATCATGGATCTCATGGCGACGTTTCAGTCGGCCAAGACGGGGCGCTTCTTCAGCAGGCGACGAGAACGCATGTCCGAGGGGCTCGACGCTCTCATTCAGCCGTGGCCAACGTCCGGTCTTCTTTATGTCTTTCCTCCGTGGGCTCTGATCGGCCGGGTCGTACAACGCATCGAGGGCCACCGGGGTCGAGTGTTGCTGGTAGCCCCGGATTGGCCCAGGAGACCCTGGTATGCCGACCTGGTCAGGCTGCGCGACGGCGTTCCTTGGCTCTTGCCCGCGTTGCCGGATCTTCTTCTTCAGGGGCCCTTGCGGATGCCCCAAGTGGGTCGATTCTCGCTTACGGTTTGGCCATTGAGAGGGCTCGGCTAAAAAAGAAGGGTTACTCCCCCGCGGTGATTGCCACCCTCCTGCGGGCGCGGAAAATGTCCACCTCTCTTACTTATGTTTGGGTATGGCGAATCTTTGAAGACTGGTGCTCCCGGCAGGGAGTCCGTGCAGCGACGGTTTCCGTGCCCGTCGTTTTAGGTTTTCTCCAGGATGGTTTTGATAAGGGTCTTGCTGCTAGCTCCTTGAAAGTTCAGTTGGCGGCTATCTCCTGTTATCGAGGCAAAGTTTTGGGCCGTCCCCTCGGGTCGCATCCAGACGTCCGTCGATTTCTTACGGCGGTTTTTCATTTGCGGCCTTCCCGCAGGATCTTCGTTCCTCCGTGGGACTTGAATCTCGTGCTGCGGGCCCTGGTTCGCGAACCTTTTGAGCCCCTGCGTAGGGCGTCTCTGAAAGATCTCACGCTGAAGACAGTTTTTCTCTTAGCCATCTGCTCGGCGAGGCGTATTTCCGATCTCCAAGCGCTGTCCTGCAGGGAGCCTTTTTTGTCTTTTTCCCAGGATCGGGTGGTTCTTCGTCCAGATCCTTCCTTTTTGCCTAAGGTAGTTTCTCCTTTTCATGTGAATCAGGCAGTGTTCCTCCCGGTACTGCCTTCTCGTTCCGTTGGGGCTGCGGACAAAGGGCTTCACTGTCTCGATGTGGGTCGCGTGCTTCGTCGTTACCTGAAGGTTACCGAATCTTTTCGAAAGACCGACCACTTGTTCGTGCTCTTCGGGGGTGCACGGAAGGGGGAGGCGGCGGCTAAAGCCTCCATTGCGAGATGGCTTAAAGACACGATCGCGTCCGCGTATCTGTTGCAGCAGCGGCCGATTCCGGATGGAATCCGAGCCCACTCCACTAGGGCTCAGGCGACCTCTTGGGCGGAGTATAGCTTAGTTCCGCCAGCAGACATCTGTAAGGCGGCCACTTAGTGTTTACTGAACGCATGTAACGACGACCATCAGTTGGATGTGTTGGCCGCTCGGGATTCCTGTTTTGGTTCGGCGGTTCTGCGCGCCGGATGGCAAGGTCCCGCCCGGTGTTGACTGCTCTGTTACATCCCGATTGTGGAGGACTAAACTGGAGGACCGATCAGGAAATGAAAATTACACTAACCTGGTAATTGTAGTTCCTGGAGGGTCCAGTTTAGTCCTCCTTCCCTCCCGAGTATCAGGTTGCTTAGTGCGGCGTGCTTTTCCGAACGGGTTGGTACTACGGCGGATTCCTCTTTTCCGTTCTGCCTTTTTACGGCCGCGCTCTCTGTAAGTGCTGTTCTTTATATTTAACTTTCGGTCAGCTCTCTTGGGATCTTGGTTGTGGACTGTCTTTTTGCTACCGGGGCATCGCTAGAGGCGCGGTGCAGTGTTCTGGCTTCCTCGTTTGGGGAGGGGGCTGATATCTTATTGAGGGGAAAGATTTTATTCTTTAACCTTCATGTTTTTTTCTATTATTCTAATGTGTTGCTTCGTTAAGTTTGCTTTGTTACTAGTTCACTGGGGGCTTCTGGGAGCTCCGTCTACATATATCCTACAGAAGATTTGATTGGTCCAGTCTCCAGGCTGCAGGAGGAGGTACACTACCCGATTGTGGAGGACTAAACTGGACCCTCCAGGAACTACAATTACCAGGTTAGTGTAATTTTCATTTGCTCTGGAGTTTCTTCTTTGGCTCTCCTCTAATTCTTGGCAGTTATAAGGTAATGCTTTTGTGCTGGGCTCCCACCTGTGCAAACCGTGAAGGCTTCCTTCTGACTGAAGGGTTCCCTGCTCTCTCCGTTCCAGCCAATTCCTGGTCTCAGGGTGTGCCTTCCCTCCTCCTAGTCTGCTGGCTTTTCTCCCAGACCTGTAGGTAATTTCTTTACCCGGTATCCAACTCTCTGGAGCTTCTGAGCCTCTCACAGCACGTCTTACAGGAGTTCTCTCCTCTCTCCTGTCTTTGCTGTCCAGGACTCCTCTTTCTCTGTTTCCATGGCTCCAACTGCCGTCCGAACTGCAATTACCACTCCAGCCTGTACTCGAGCCTGCTTCTCTTTCTCCTCCAGTTCCAAATCTCCATCTCCATCTCAATCTGCTCCTTGGAGCTAATGACGGGGTTTTATAATTCTGTTCCCCTGGGCTTGGCTCTGCCCTCAACCTGAACAGGTGTGATTGATCAAGCTCTAAGCTTGCTGCTGCGTTAGAGCTTGGGCGTGTCAGTTCAGCTCCTGACTTACTCTGTTTACCTTTTCTTTGTAAACAGTGAGCCATGTGTTCTAGCTGCCTGTCCGTTTTAAAGGTGGAATCTTCCTTTCTCTCTATTTCCATGGGCTCTGTAGGGGTCTCTACATCACAAAATACATATTTTAAGGAGCCAAGAACATCAACATCCAACACCAGGGTAACCAGCAAAGTAACAGCCACCCCGGAGTCAGATCCAGACCTCTCTAAATACCCAGTCAAGTCCAGGCTATCATCAGGTCAGGCTAGAGTTCAAACCCTGACCCAGACCCCCAGTCACCTTAACCTTAGCTGAAGGTACTGTAAATAGAATGCACGAGATATAAGTGGAATAGAATCCATCAGAATTCTGAAAGTCTCAGTCAGAAACTTCTTAAACAACACCAACTGATGGAACTTTAGGGACGTTCAACACACTCAGGTTCCTGCTTCTAACCTTATTCTCCAGAACCTCAGTCTTCATCTGTAAATTCTCTGCATCTCACATAACAGCCCCCACAGAGTCCTGGAGATGATGCACCCTCTGTTTAAGAGAAAAAACTTTCACCGGCAGGTCTCCCAAAAGAACCTCATGCATTCTCATTTACTGACCCACTTTCTTCAATTGGCTAGATATAGCCTGCAGTTTTCCCAATAAGGTTTGCTCCATTCTGCACAAAGTTTTCCACATTGTCTAAGGAAAAAACCTCGGGCTGAGACAAAGCGACCCTCGAATAACCACCGAACCCTGAATAAACGAGGGAGGACTGTAATCTTGCTCTGAAGACTGTCTGCACCATCCGCGTAGGTAATGCCCCCCTCCTCTCCGGCCACAGCTGCAATTGACACCATCCCCCGGTGATTCCCACCGAGTGAGGGAAACTGCTCAGCAGACGAAGAAGAATCTGTGGATCTAGCCAACCTACCTCCATCAGATTCGGCCAATTTGATATCACTAGCTGGTTGCACTGGAGGAAGCCGGAGCTCCGGGCTAAGTGATAAATCGGACCCAAGGCAGGGTGGGGATCCATCTTCCACTCCCATCTCTACTAGCAAGCTGCCTGAAGCCATTGCACCTCTACTGGGTTGTTAAAAAGCAGCGGACCCAGCACATATCCCTGGGGTACTCCACTATTCACCTTTCTCCATTGGGAAAATTGGTCATTCAGCCCTACCCTCTGCTTTCTATCTTTTAACTAGTTCCTGATCCCCAATAGTACACTGTCTCCTATCCCATGACTTTTTAATTCCACCGTCATGAGGGACCTTGTCAAAGGCTTTGTCTACCTGCTTATACACCTTCAAAAAAATATAACGGCACACTAAGACAAGAACTTCCCTGGCTAAAGCCATGTTGGCTGTCTCCTGTTACACCATTACTATAAACACGTAAATTCACTCTAGTTTGTTTTCCAAATTTCAACTCATTATCATGCTTGCCATTGGTCTCAGATAAACGATATTTATACACTTTATTTTGGGTACTTTAACTCTCCCAATGTAGTGTCCGTTCACATCAATGACCGTAGGCAATTATTTTCTCTAATGTTGTATTGCTGCTATTCCTTTTTTTATCATTTCTTTAAAAACTTTAAACAATTGTCACCACTCCTACTTATCTTATGTAGAATGGTGCAAAAAACGCCCCTTCAGATGGATGGAAAAGAACCCCAATGCCACAATTATCTAGGCGCCCTAGCGTTTCTCCTGCTGGGTTTATCAAGGGGATAAATGCATTGCCTCTCCTCGGGACTGCTTCGCTTATTTTCTTCAATGTCCTTTTGATGTTATCTCTGATAGAGTCCCGGTTTTCATGATTTATCACCGACCACAAACGCTGTCAGTCGTAATTCTGTTCTGAACAAAAAGACTGACAATCTTCAAGTATTAGAGATGATTTTAATGATAGTTTACAGATTAGTAATAGCAGGTCTGCAATCTCATATTTCAGTTCTTTCAGCACCCTTGGATGTTATACCATCCAGTCCAGGTGATTTGCTACTCCTCAGTTTATCAAATAGTTGTAATCCATCTTCCCGGTTTATCTATTTCTTTCAATTCTTCTGCTGCATCAGCTTCAAATACCAAAGGTTCTCGATTGGATTGAGATCAGGACTCATTGCTGGCCAGTTTAAAATGGTCCAATTTTTTCCCTTTTAACCATTCTTTTGTATATTTGGATATATGTTTTGTGTCATCCTCCTGCTAGAGGACCCTTTGACCTTTGACACAGACCTAGCTTTTTGACACTAGGTAGCCAGGACAGGCCCAAGGGTTTCTGCCATACTTCCTCCCCCCTTCCGAGCCATGCTGCCACCGATTCTGTTGGGGGTGGGAGCTCAGCTAAGTACGAAGCCTGCCACTGGTGCCATGCCATGCTGCCCACAGAGGTCTGCCACCTTAGGTGGCTGCCTAGTGAATGGGCCGGCTCTGTAGGTAGCACATTTCACTCAAAAATAGCTTGGTAATCCATTGACTTTACAATTTAATACGTTCCAGGACTTCAGTTCCTGAGACAGCAAAACAGGCCCACAACATTATTGAACCTCCACCATATTTAACTGTAGGAAGGGTGGGGTGTTTTGTTTTTTTCCTTATAGGCTTCATTTCTTCACCTGTGTCGCTGGTCTGTATTGCCCAAGAGCTCAGGTTTGGTTTTATCTGTTCACAGAACATTTTTCCAGAAGGATTATGGTTTCTCAAGGTGGATTTGGACAAAGATATCAGGTATGCCTTTTTATGTTTGTCTTTGAGCAGTGGGGTCCTCCTTGGCTTTCACCCATGACGTCCTTCTTTTGTTTAGTGTGCGGTGTATGGTGCGGGTTGATTCCACCACTCCAGATTGCTCCAGGTCAGCCTTAAGCTTTTTGGATGTTGTACGTGGTGTTTTTCCAACAGTTCGCACTAACCTTTGAAGATGTCTTGAATTCATTTTCCTCTTCCCACCACATCCTGGAAGGTTCTTGACAGTTCCATGAGAAGAGAATTTCTTAACATTGCGAACTGTAGACACAGGAATCCCAAGGTCTTTGGAGATGGCCTTGTACCCTTTGATGTTTGTTGATAATGGCTTTTCTGATGGTCTCAGGCAGCTCTCTTGTATTCGCCATTTTGTGAAAATGGAACAGGGAGTGAATAGGCCATTTAAATATTAGAGCCATAATTCATTGGTTGATTCATGTTATGTGAATACTGACAATTGATCACAGGTGCGCCTAATACTACTGCAATGGGAATATGGTTCTTCTGTTCAAACTGATTTGAATTGTTTATGATGTTGCCAGTAATCATGTCCTATTGGAATCCAAAAAACCAAAGAGACATGTAACAAGTTTGAAGAAGGGCAAGGAGGTTCTATGACCTGAAACAGTGTTGTTACATCGGGTTTGACTACATTGGGATTGAAGGAGGAACTGATGGATACGCTAAACTTTGGTGCTATAATGGCAAACATTTTTCAGCGTGGATTTAAAAGCTAGATGAGATGATTATTGTGGAGTAGGACGCTTTGCTATGGCTCCACTTGATTTTGGCTGCAGCGCATTTTGTTGGTGTGTTCAGTTGTGTTGACGGACACTCGACTGCAGCAGTTACAAGCATTTTCACCTGATGGCTAAGTACCGAGATTTTCATCTATCCCATATTATACCTTTATTTTTCCTGGGGGAGATTTTCCATTTTCCCTTGGTTTGTGGTGAGGGTTAATTTCCTTTTAAATAGAATTAAAAAGGAGGCTCGTGCTTCAAGAGAGAAAATTCTTTCGTGGCACAAACTCTGACAAAAATGTAGTATTAGTAAGTTAGGTTAATAATTAAGGGCACATGTTTTATCCTTTTGGTAGTAAGTAATCATGTCCTGGCAATGTCCCATTTTTTTTCTACTATTTTCTACTATTTCCTTTTTTAATTGGTCTTGTTTTTTTTAAATTCTTTTGTGTGTCAAATATGTGTGCATATATAGTCCAAAGCCATTTCACTTGTCACTTCTTTTCAAGGAGATATTGGAAATTAAAGATTGAACTACAAGGGTGCCAGTAATGTTGACCACGACTGTGTTTTGTTAATTAGTCTCTGTTTGCTCAAGCAATGTAGAGGTGCGACCGGATGCAAGGAAAGTTGATTAATAGGGGTGGTTTTAAAAAGAGGGTGGAGGTATTGGATTAGGTTAGAATTGGGAAGGTATGTGTGTATACAAATTAATGTCTTATCAATGTTGCAGGCTGCTTTGACATATATTTCTTTAAGAATATCTTTTTGTCGGAGCAATCATTCAAAAGAAGGAGGAATCAAAACCTTCCCCTCGCCATGAATGCTCCTTTTATTCATTTCAAAAAGCAGTTTAACTAATTTAAAACACTTAACTGTTTGAGCTTTACCACGAGCTTAAAAATACCACAGAATCAGCGATGAACGACGTGGCACGTTTCAGGTCAGAAATACCTTGACCCTGCATCAGGTTGATGACAAGTCCTGCAGTAATAAAAGCTTCAATGTCCACAAACAGGGCATTCAATTTCTTCATAACATCTACGTCACATGCCGGTTCTTAACGAAATGCCGACATTTATCAAGGGACACACTCTTAAATCGATGAAACCAGCTGCAGCCAATAGAACGAGAGAAGCCCTATGACTAAGGGAATCCCTCATTCCCATTGGTTGAAAAGCTCATGACGAAGCCTGAAAGGCAAAAGTATTGGAATTAAAATATGCAAAAAATAGCAGGCTAGACAATGCTATGCCATTCCAAAAACGCATTTAAGCCAGAAGGGGAAACTGTCCCTAACGTATAAATCCATTTTTGTTCCAGCTTCTGCAGTTTGGAGATCCGATCTTCTCCTCTGGGATCAAATGGAACACTATCCAAAACCCGCCATAGAAGTTGATCAAAGGCATGTGTTTTTGATAAGCAGTGCTCAACCAAAGGTGCCGTTAAAGTTCTCGTACGCAGTCGAGAGGCATGTTCTCCAAGCCGGGTTTTTATACTTCTTGTAGTGCGCCCAACATAATAAAGAGAGCAAGGGCATTGGATTAAATACACTACATAGGAAGAATCACAAGTAGTGTACCATTTCGATTTATACACAATCGAAGTGTGAACATCCATCCAAGGTTTTGATTCCTCCTTCTTTTGAATGATTGCTCCGACAAAAAGATATTGTTAAAGGGGGTATTTTTCCTACTTCGGGTTTTTTTCTTTTTTGGATTTGGATTTTACCCTGACAGAGGGTTCTTTGGTGGTGGTTGACATATATTTGACAGGCACCTTTAAAAATGTTTTAAAATTTCACTTTTGGGGTTAGGATATTATTACTGTGACTTATGTCTCAAGCTGTTAAGGAATTAACACTGATGGTACTTGAATAATCATACCAGATTGTTGCAGACAAGGGGATTATGTCCCCTTGCAATCAAATGGAGATAAAAAAAGGCTCAGTTTTCATGGTGAGGCTTCTCAGCATTGGGGTTCATAATTTGTGGTTGGTGTAAAGTAAGTCCGAGTTTGGAACCTCAGCAAGTTCAGCTTTATGGACGATGCAGTTTTATCCCCTGAGGGTTCCATTCCTTCAGTTTAGTGCTTCCTCAAAAGGAGATTGGATAGAGAAGAACCCGTACCTCTAATAGAAAGCAGAGGCTGGTTCTGGTTCGTTTCAAGGGCCGTGTTCAGAGGAGCTCTCTTGCTACTCTTAGAGGGGGATATTTTTCATTAGTAGAGGAAAGCACACGCGTCTCTCTTCCATTGGTCATCCTTTCTTAAAACCTGAACATTCTGATGTCCCTTCCTTTTTGAGTCTTGTAGAGTATGATCTAGGTAAGTTTGCTTTCAGAAGGCAGTATCCTGCTTCTGCCATAATTTAGACTCATCTCTTTTGATTATAGTCAAGGCAGACAAGAGAGGCATTGTCAAGTTGGAAGTAGGCTCCCTTCCTCCCCCCACACTTGTTCCTTCCAAATTCAGATAGGCCTCCTTGACTATGGATGGGTCACAAAAATGTTGCAGTGGTTTCTTTAAGTCATCAGCTTCCAGAGGAGTCTAGGAGGTCATTGCCTTGGCCTTTGCTAACAAGACTTTGCATGTACTTTGAGGGTGCAGAGGTCCTTTTAAGCAGAGCTCAAATCTCTTTCCAGAAGATAAGACCTCTGTCCTGCCATTATCTCCATTGTATTCCTGCTCAAAGCTTTTCAAAGGCATTTACATGGGTAACAGCCTAGTTACCTGTGTAAATGCCATATCCAGGATTTTTGAAGGGCATCTACATGGGTAGTGCCCTTAAAATCCCTGATAAGTTTCTAATGTGCTCAGATGTTATGCGGTTAGCACCAGGGCATGTTAGGGGCATTCCAGGGCAGAATGAGGGCAGAGGAAAGGACTAACTGAGTAGCACTGATTTTCTTTTCAATGCCACCCGCTTAGCCCTCTGCGCCTTAAAGATAGGTAAGATTTTGCCTCGCCTACCTTTCAGGCGCAGGGGCTAAGCGGTAGCATTGAAAATTGGTGCTATCCAGCTAGCTTCAGTCGCTTCAGGGTTGTGTGGCAAGATCCGGATTTTCAGTGCCGGGGCCACATATGACCCCAGCATTGAAAATCCGGGTTAGGCAGAAGGGGGACGGGCTATGAGCCGATGGGGCGCGTAGCACCACCCAGTTGAAAATCAGGCCCTTAAACTTTAATGTTCAGGCCAGGAGAGTCTCCACATGCAATAGAAAAGTCTTGAGAACCATCTCGGTAGAACTTGGGTACATCCTACTTGTCTGGGCTGGTCTGATGTGAATGATAAGGAAGATAAGTTTTCAAAGACTTAACTGTTAATTTCCTTTTACTTGCATTTACTGGACCATTTAAGAATCAACCATGGAAGCGATGGTAGTTTGAGAAAAAAAACAGTAAGTGCATTGTTGCCCTTCCGTAATAGTTTGGGATTCATTTTACCCTTGCCTCTTTTGAATTTTCTCTCATCTTTGGGTTACTGACCAAGGGGAGATTTCAAGCTGCATCAGGTTTAATCTTGATAATGCTTTGAAAGCTTGAATAAACTTTTTTTTAATCTTCAATGGGTTTTTTATCCTGGTTCTAAGCTTTTGACATAGACATACCGATGAGTGGAAGTCCACATCAGCCACCTATAAGAAGAGCGAAGACGCAGCCTGAAAATTTTTTTTCCCCTTCATCTGGTGGCAGGGGGCTTTAACTCCCTCATCTGGACATGTCTAGCAGGATGCAAGGAAAGGAAATTAGCAGGAAATTGGACCAAACTACGGTCGAGCATTTATGATATGATATGGTCCCATCTGGGTGCTCGGGTCAGTCTGCTGGCCGGTGTATCCTCCTAACAGTGCCATACCTAACAGCACGAGCGGTACAGCCACACAGGGCATTTGAGGTTGCCGGCCCTTGCCCCGCCACCGCTTTTTGTGTTCCTATGGTGGCGGTGGCACCAGCAGAGTGAACCTGATCTCAAATTAAAAAAAAAATCATGTGGATCTTTCTGACTCTTTGCTTGCATGCAGGTATTATCCTTTCCTCCTCTGACATAGGCTCGCGTCAGAGGAGGGAGGGACCAGACCGCCATTCAAGCGTGGCGTTGCAAAGACCTGCGTTTGAATTGCTGGTCTGGTCCCTCCCTCCTCTGATGTGAGCCTACATGCAAGCATGGAGTCTGAAAGACCTGCGTGTTTGTTTTTGTTTTTTGAATTTGAGATCTTGTCTGCTCCACTGCTTCCAGCGCTACTGCCGATGAGGGACACAAAAAGCAGCTACAAGGCAAGGGCAGGCAGCATTGGGGGCAACCGGCTGGACATGGAAGTGTGTGGTAAGATGGGGGGGGGGGGGGAGATGCTACGTATGGGGCAAGTGGGGTGCGTGCTAGATGCGCAAGTCGCACAGAATGCATTTATGGCTTGGTACAGAGCCCTGCCAACTGAAGTTGGTTTGAACAAAAGAGCATATGATCTCAGGAGCACTCCTCAATCACTGAACGATCTGCTTATTAATCTCAAACTGGAGAGACTTCCTTATTATTCGGGGAAAAAATTGAAAACTTGGCTATTTCATTCATTCTTTGTTGGACAGTCTGTGATCCTTTTTGACTTGGGGGTTGTGGTAGAAGAGTAGGTGGGTTTGATTTGAATTCGTTTTTGTTTATTCGCTATGATTTTATTATATGTTTTGCCTATATCCACACATTCGGATATTGCGAAGTTTATAAATCTGAATTAAATTAAATTTTGTCTTACTGTTTTGCAGTAAGATGGCCCATACCAGGTTAAGACGTGAGGCCTACAGTGACTACAGTTCCACCGAGGTCAGTCCGACTGATGAGAGTCCTCTGGCACGCATCCCAAGCTTTAACTCTGCGACCGACAGCTATGAGAGGCTAGGAGAGGCCACTGGCACAACGTAAGCAGATGCTTCACCTTTCTATAAGCTCTTTTCCACCGTAGATACAGTTCAAGATCAAATAGACTGCTGCCTGCTGGCAAACTTTGAGGCAAATTGCTCATGTCACTTCCCTTTGAGAATATAACATTCTTTCCTCATGTATAATGGAAAGAAAAGCAGTTGCTTATAATTTGTTGCACTTGGATTCCCCGTGCTCTCTCGTAACTTCTCGGTGCCAAATAATCTGCCTGCATACCTCGATGTAACTGCCTTATCAAACTCTGTGGGTTTTTTTTTGTTTTTCCCATTCAGATGGTATCAAACATTGATCCACTTGTTAAAGGGAAACATTGGCACTGGATTACTGGGCCTCCCCCTGGCTGTGAAGAATGCGGGTATTGTGGTAAGTTCATTTTACTGCTTCAAAGCATCTACGTCAAATGTTTTCTTGCATTTCAGTGTAGGTTCTTGTGCTTTGGCCTTCAAGGACACAGCAATTGCATGGTGTTAGATGTAGGTGCTTGGCTTGCTCTTATGAACCAGAGCACAGGGTTATGGTTTTCAAGCCTTTTTATTTTGTACATAGTTTCTATTAAACAATACACAAATTATCTGAAACAGTTTCTGGTGAACACATCATCATACAGCCCTCTGGGTAAACAACACCAAGTGTTTATCAACTATACATCATTGAATGCTCAGGGCTCAATAAATCCCAGGCACCAGGTCTCCACGATGCGTAAAATTGCGTCTCAGAGGTCATGTCCCTGAAGGGTTAGATTTTGCAGTGCTCTCTCCACCACAATCAACTCTCTGCAAGCAGCTTGACCCTTGTCGTGGAAGAAGTTTGGGATAATTTTGTGGTTTGTACTACATCCTCGAGATCAACGGCTCAAGCTTGTTTGCAGAAAGCTGATCACAGTGAAGAGGGTAGTGCAGTATTTTCATTGCATCTCAAAACTTGCACAGGAATGGTGAATGAAAGAGACTGGGTAAAGACTCGGGGGGGGGGGGCCTCAAAGAGAGAGACTGACACAAACTGGGTGAAGTAGAGAGTTACGAAAGAGACCTTTTGAAGCGGGAGGGGGAGCCTCAGAGAGAGAGCATGTCACCTGAATGGAATTATAACTGGCTATATATGGTGGTAGGGTGTGTGATAGAGGCTGGCTAATGGCTGATTGGCTTCCAGGGGGATGAGGGTTAGCTGGGGGGGGGGATGTGGTTATTTAGATGGAGAGGTGATTGCCTTCTTAGGCAGTAAGGGTTAAATAGGAGGTTAGCTAACTTGCTTCCTGGGTTAGGAGGGCTACCTGGGAGAGTGTTGCTGTTTTGGGGGGGGGGGGAGAAAGGAAATGGTGAGGGATAAGAGAATGCATGACAATAGGGTAGGGGGCAGTGAGAAACTGGGTGATTGGGGGGGGCAGCTGCTAGATGTGTATTTCTGCCAACTTGCCTGACTTACTGAGCCGCCTTTTCCCTTAGAAACAGAATGCAAAAACAGCCTCAGGCTTTAAAGGAGCTACAGTAGACCTCTAAGGGGATCTCTCACCTCCCTTTCACCCCCCCCCCCTTCCCCACCCATACACTCTCTTCAACTTTTGGAAATAACAGGGTAAAGGGAAGTCTCTGTGCAGCTCCTAAATTTATAAAAAAAAATTCTCGAGGCCCGTTGTATAGTATAGCCACAACCAGCTGTCTACAAAAGAGTGGGACCTGGGCGTGATTGTGTCTTATGATCTCAAAGTAGCTAAACATGTTAAAAAGCGACTGCGAAAGCCAGAAGGATGTTCAGGTGCATTGGGAAAGGAATGGCCAGCAGAAAAAGAGGTACTAATGCCTCGGAATAAATCTTTGGTGCAACCTCATTTGGAGTATTGTGTACAATTCTGGAGACCGCACCTTCAAAAGGATATAAACAGGTTGGAGTTGGTGCAGAGGGTGGCTACTAAAATGGTTAATGGTCTTCGTTATAAAGCATATGAGGACAGATTTAAGGATCTTAATATGTATACTTCAGAGGAAAGGCGGGATAGAGGGGAGAGGGTTTTTTTTGTTTTGTTTTTTTAAGTGCCTTCAAGTCCTTGCTGACTCCTGGTGACCCAGCAGCCCCCTAGCTTTCTTGACAAGGTATGACTGGAAGTAGATTGTCAGGCCTTTTCTTCTGAGGCAATAGAGGGTAAAGTGACTTGCCTAAGGTCACAAGGAATACCAGTGCGGAAGAATTGAAGGAAATATCGATACATCGGGAAGATGTATTACAACTATTTGATAAACTGAAGAGCAGCAAATCACCTGGACCAGATGATATACATCCAAGTGTGTTGAAAGAACTGAAATATGAGATTGCAGACCTGCTATTAGTAATCTGTGAACTATCATTAAAATCATATGTAATATCTGAAGATTGGAGGATGGCGAATGTAACACCAATTTTTAAAAAGGGTTCCAGGGGGTGATCCAGGAAACTACAGACCGATGAGCCTGACGTCAGTACTGGGAAAAATGGTAGAAACCATCATAAAGAACAAAATTGCTGAACATGTAAGATAGTCATGGCCTAATGGGAGACAGCCAACATGGCTTTAGACAAGGAAGATCTTGTCTTACTAATCTGGTATGTTTTTTTTGAAGGTGCGAATAAATAGGTGGACAAAGGTGAGTCGGTTGATATAGTGTATTTGGATTTTCAGAAAGCCTTTGACAAGGTCCCTCATGAGAGACGTTTGGCAAAACTAAAGAGTCATGGGATAACAGACAGTGTACTATTGTGGATCAGGAACTGGTTAAAAGATAGAAAGCAGAGGGTAGGGCTAAATGGCCAATTTTCCCAATGGAGAAAGGTGAATAGTGGTGTACCCCAGGGATCTGTGCTGGGTCCGCTGCTTTTTGACATATTTATAAATGACCTGGAAAAGGGAATAACGAGTGAGGTTATCAAATTTGCAGATGACACAAAACTATTTAAATTTGTTAAAACCCAAGAGGATTGTGGAAAATTGCAAGAGGATCTTGATAAATTGGAAGACTGGGCATCAAAATGGCAAATTTAATGTGGACAAGTGCAAAGTTATCCACCTAGGGAAGAACAACCCAAACTATGGTTACACGATGCAAGGTTCCACATTGGGAACCACCACCCAGGAAAAAGATTTAGGCATCATCATGGATAACATGTTAAAACCCTCAGCCCAGTGTGCAGCGGCGGCCAAGAGAGCAAATAGAATGCTAGGTATGATAAGCAAAGGAATGGAAAATAAAACAAAAGATATTATAATGCCTCTATACCGTTCCATGGTGAGACCGCACCTTGAATATTGTGTGCAATTCTGGTCGCCATATCTTAAAAAGGATATAGCATTATTAGAAAAGGTTCAGAGAAGAGCCACCAAAATGCTACAGGGGATGGAAGGATACTCCTATGAAGAAAGGCTAAAAAGGTTAGGTCTTTTAACCTGGAAAAGAGACGGCTGAGAGGAGATATGGTAGAGGTCTATAAATTAATGAATGGAATGGAACGGGTAAACTTAGATTGATTGTTTACGTCATCAGAATATAAAAAGACTAGGGGACATGCAATGAAGCTACAGGGTAACCTATTCAAGACTACTAAGAGAAAATATTTTTTCACTCAACGTGTAATCAAACTCTGGCATTTGTTACCGGAGGATGTAGTAAAGGCTGTTAGTGTAGCTGGTTTTAAAAAAGGTTTGGACAAGTTCCTGGAGGAAAGGTCCATAAACCATTATTAAAAAGGGACCCAGGATATCAATGCTTGACCCAATACAAGCATTGTGGAACCTGTGTCTTTTGGGGAAACTGCTAGGTACGTATGACCTAGATTGGCCACTTTTGGAAATAGAATACTGGGCTTGATGGACCTTGGTCTGACCCAGTATGGCATATCTTATTTTCTTAATCAAACCCTGATCTCCTGGGTGCTAGACTGTTGCTCTAACCACTAGGCTACCCCTACACTCCATACGATAGATATGGAGATATGAAAAAAGATGTTTAAATACCTCCGTGGCATAAATGCACAGGGGGAGAGCCTCTTTTGAGGGGACATAGATGAGGGTGAAAGACGATAGACTTGGGAGTAATATGTGGGAAATATTTCTTTACGGAAAGAGTGGTAGATGCATTAGTCTCCCATTGGAGGTAGTAGAGACAAGGACAGTATTTGAATTCAGAAATGTATGGGGCAAATATAAAGGATCTCTATTGAAAAAAACGGATTATTGTAGTTGATATGGCAGGGCAGACTAGATAGGCGGTGTGATCTTTTTCTGCCGTCATGTTTCTATGTCTTTAACCCCTGCCCAGTCCTCCAACCACCCACCATACCTCTTGTTCATATTTACCCTATTCACCCTACTCTCAGCACTCCACTCTCTGATACAGGATTTAACTATATTTCCCCCCTCCACCCACCCAACCCTACAGCATCATCTTGTTCTGTAAATCTCCGTGCAAATGAGTGTCTTTCCTCGTTTTCTGAACTGAAGATACTATGTCCTTACTGTCCCATCTGGTAAAAGATTCCAGTGTACTGGTTTAATTGCTAAGAATATGCACCCTTCTGGTCCTCTTAATGCAGATTTGCATCAGCTTAGTCATGCAGCATACTCTGGGGGTCTTCTATATCCTCCATCTTGTCTAGTGATGTCATTACTTCTAGCAATATGAATAATTATACCCTGCAATGCTGTTTACTCTGCTCTGTAATAACCTTTCTGCTTGTATAGGAAGGATGCTTGCACAACCTCTCAGTGACAGGATACAGGGCTCAGTTCAGCCATCATTCTTTGGCTTCTGGAAGATTAATAGAATCAAAGGTAAATCCTGAAGAGCTCTCATCTTTGCATTGCTCTAAATTGCAATGGTTGATCCTTTGATGGGACAAAAAAGGCGGTATGTATACCCAAGATTAGATTAGACTAGAAAAACTGATATTTGTGAGATTCATCACATTAAGAAAATATTTGTCATAGTCTGAAAGAGTAATTGGACTATTCAAGAGGAGAAATCTCATTGGTACTGTCGTCTCTGCCCATGAACTTGGCTATAAGCACTGGACTTATTTACTCCACGTTGAGGTTATTGTCAGTCTAGACCTCCTCATTTCCTATGGATAGTAATATTGGTGCTCGGAGGGAAGGGATTTTGGATTTAATTCACTCCTTTTTCTTTTGCTGGATGAAATGTCAGAAAGCAAAGCAAATGCTGACAGATCTTGTCTGCCTCGGCTCATACCCCTAGAGGATGTTTTACACCTTCTCTCATGTTTGTACTCGGGCTGATCTTTAAGCAGAAGCTGCTCAGTCCAGTGCTCGTGCTCTACAATTTTCTAAAATTATTTTGGCATTCTTCACTGGTGCCTAGAACCTCATTTATAATTACGTATGCTTCCATCCTTATTGTTTCCGGTGCATTCGTATCTTTTTCTCACGTGCTGATTTGGACACACTTCACACTTTCAGCGGCACTATGTAACATTTCCACATACATGTAAACCGTTTCACATCTCTCTCTCATCTCTCCTTTGCCCTCTTCCTCGTTTACCTCCTAGAAGAAGAGGAGGCTGGGTCAGAGATGGACTAGAAGAGGGACTTGAGTCTTTTCGCTGTGCCCTTTTATGAGAAGAGCTTCCTCCTTGATCTTGCCTCCAAAGAGATTCGTCCCTTGGCATGACGCATCATAACAGACCTGCAAGACGCAGTCAGGAGTCTGTGAGCTCCGGTGGCTCTGTAAAGAAGCATCAAAGGTTGACCCGACCATGTGCTTTCCACACTCCTTCCCTTTGCTCCGCTAGTGCCAGAAGTTGAACAGATTTGTCCTGCGAGAATCTGCAAACTCCTCAGTCTTAAGCTCCGTGTTAGCTTCTTACCAGCTCTTCATGGGCCAATATAGGCAATGCAGGAAGAGAGCATAGTAGTCTAAATTAGTTTCTCTTTCAGGAAAATCCACTGTTTGAATATTTGTCCTTGCAGGCTCCGAAAAATGGGACTTGAAACATTTGGCCCCCTTGAGATTAGATTCAGCTACCACCAGAATGGTGTGGAAGTTATTTCTCGCATCAAGGAGCCTTGTTGACTCTCTCTACACAAAGTCTGTTTTCTTGTTGACGGGTGCATGGGAGACTATCTCTCACCTTCTCATTGGCTCATACTTGAGCGTCTTGTGAACAGACATGATGATGCCTTCTTGGAGGGTAGAGAAACTGAAGGATATCTTAACTGTTCTGCCTGGGTTCCTTCCCCATGTTCATACGTAGATGGAATAGCATCACTCATTTCCCTAATGAGCTAGGTGAAGGAGATACCATCTGGGGGAGACTCTCCTTTCAAGTGGAGGAGAGGAATGTCTTTGGAAAGCAAGAATAATACTTATCATGTCTATAGCATCACTAGACATAGACAGCACTGTACAGTAGTGATAAGTATTCAGGATACAAAATATCCCCCTCATGGTCCCTGAGGCAGGGGGAAGAAAAGGACTTGCCCAAAGTCATAGGCGTCTTGGCAGAAGTGGGATTTGAACCTTGGCTTCCCTAATTCTTGGCCTATCGCTCTAACCACTAGTTCACTTCCTCTCCTGGAGAATACCACATGCAGTTCCACCCCTGCTTACAACTTTGCGTAGTTTTGAGGCACATGGCTATATCTCCAGGAACAAGCAGGAATAAGTCCTCACATATGGGTACGTCGGTACCGACGGAGCCTGCGCGGGAAAGCTCCCCAGCTTCCTAGAATGGAAGCTTTTGGGACCTCCCACTGCACATGCGCACTGCCTTCCCGCCTTCCTGAACAGCTCTCCTCAGTTTCTCTTTTTCCGCGGAGCCAGCAGGTCGTGTATCCTGTCACCGCTGAAGAAATTGTAGTTTTTTGTTTTGTTTCTTTAGACCGCGTACCTGCCTTCCCATACCGATACCGGTATCGCCGGTCTTCCTTTTTCTTTCTTAAAAAATTATTTTCTTTTATTATTTTTTCAGCACTTGGTCACTTCAGTTAGGCCTTCAGGCCTACTTTAATTCTCCACATGGAGAAGCCAGCCCCTGGATTTAAGAAGTGTACCAAGTGTACTGCTGTAATATCAGTCACAGACACCCATGAATGGTGTCTTAAATGTTTGGGGCCTGACCACTCCATTCCGGACTGCCCTTCCTGCTCCCAAATGTCTAAGCGTGGGCTGCAGAACCGGGCCAACAAATTCCATGTGCTGTTTGCTTCAGAGAATCCAACATCACAGTCATCCAGGTCATCATCCCCGGATGGATCTCAGGTAACCAAACCTTCTGTGGGCAAGTCCTCAAAGAGCAAATCTCCTTCAAAGCATCGAGAGGCTCTTAGTTTTGAGGACCCTGCCCCAGCCAAACAGCCCCGGCGGGAAGCCCTACCTTCCAAAACGCCAATACAGGGGCTACAGGTTGACATCGATGGCACGGCCTCGACAGATCACCTGTTGGACTGCTCTGGGGTACCGGCCCATACCGGTACCGACATCCAGGCAGCCGTGGTGTCTATGGGCAATACTGTCCAATCCATGCAGCAGGCCGTCATGGCTTTCATTAAAGCTGCAACGCCATCGGTACCGCTTCCAGCGGTTCCGGGCCCGGTTCCGGTATCGTCCGCCATGCCGGAACCCAGGCCTTCCTCTTCTAAACGCAAATCGGTACCGTATGGGCTTTCGCTCCATACCGCTTCCATACCCGGTACGCCCGATGTCGATACCGATCGGTATGCGTATCGTGCGTTGGAGGAAACTAGAGAATACACCGATTCCTCTGAGGATTTTGTCTCCTCTGATGAGTCTGCAGAGCTCTCCCTTGACCTTCCTGAGGAACCTTCTTCTCCAAAAAGGAGAATGTCTCCTCCAGAGGATTTGTCCTTTCAGGACTTTATTTTAGAAATGGCTAAAGGCCTTTCTATCACTACCTCCTCTGAAAGGGAACCAAGGTCAAAAAGATTGGATATTTTAGGATACTCTAAGTCTCCTAAAGAAGCAGTTACTCTGCCTATCCATGAAATCCTTCAGGAACAATTGATGGATTTCTGGGAGAACCCTTTAACTCTGTCTCCTTATTCCCGTAGGTTGGACACCATGTATCGGGTCCCTCCTTCTCCTGGTTTTCAGAAAACTCAATTGCCTCACCACTCCATTGTGGTAAAGTCTGCAATGAAAAAGATCAAGAGTACTAAAAGGCACTCTTCTACACCTCCAGGAAGGGAATGTAAGACACTGGACTCTTTTGGTAGGAAAATCTTCCAGGCTAGTATGCTTATAGCCAGGATTAATTCCTACAGCCTCTATATGGGCATGTTCCTAGGGGAACTTGCCAAGAAAGTACGGCATTTTGCCTCCCTTATCCCTGAGGATAAACAGGAGGACTTCCTTTCTGTTGTGAAACAACTTTTAGATGTTTCTAAGTTCTCCAACAGAGCTGCCTTTGATTCCTTCGAAGGAGCCAGCAGAGCTTCTGGCATTGCTATCGCAGCCAGACGTCTGGCCTGGCTCCAGGCTTCTGATCTGGAACCCTGGGTTCTAGATGGCTTACGGAATCTGCCCTGTACAGGTGAGAACTTATTCGGTGCAGAGTGGCAGGTTAAGGCCACTCAAATGGACGCTGAAAATGCCACCTTAGAGAGACTTTCTAAGTCCACTTCTACTCCCACTAAGAAGAAGTCTTTCAAGAGGCCTTATTATAAGAAGGCCAGATATGCTTCCAATACTGGCCAGCAATCTTCTCAACCTCGTTTTGCGGCTAAACGTCAGCAAACGAAACAAGCAAGAGCAAAGCCTGCAGCAGCTACTGCAGCTCAACAGGCTCCACCCCCTCAGGGGTTTTGACTTGCCCCTAGAGAACTTGCCATTCCTGGTTCTGGACCAACCAGAACCTCTCACCATACCTGGAAGGTTAGCTCACTTTGCTCCCAGATGGGAACAGATCACAACAGAGCAATGGACCCTCTCTATCATCCGGGAGGGTTACAAACTTCATTTCTCCAGCCTTCCTCCTCATCACATGGTGAGACCCTTCAATTCTCCATCTCCTCTCCTAGCCCTGTTGGATCAGGAGATCTCTTCTCTGCTTGCCCAAGGGGCCATAGAAGAGGTTCCTCTTCATCAACAGGGGTCAGGTTTCTACTCCCCCTATTTTCTCATTCCAAAGAAGACAGGGGGATTCAGACCAATCCTAGATCTGAGAGAATTGAACAAATTTCTGTACAAGGAGAAATTCAAAATGCTCTCTTTGGGCATTCTCCTTCCATACCTTCAGAGTCAGGACTGGCTTTGTTCTCTAGACCTGCAGGATGCGTATACACATCTACTCATCCATCCCTCCCACAGAAAATATCTTCGCTTTCTGTTCAGGGGAAGTCATTACCAATACAGAGTACTTCCCTTCGGTCTCGCCTCTGCCCCAAGAGTCTTTACCAAATGCATGGCAGTCGTAGCCGCATTTCTCAGAAGCATGGGGATTTTCGTATTCCCATATCTGGACGACTGGCTCATTCGAGCTCCAACTCAGTCGCAGACCCAGATTTCCCTAGACCGCACAAGGAACCTTCTGCAGTATCTGGGACTGGTGGTAAACCTTCCCAAGTCTCAACTCAGCCCTACTCAGTCTCTAGAATTCATAGGGGCCCGGTTGGACACCACCACTGCAAGAGCCTACCTTCCACTGGTTCGGGGTCAGCGTCTGCTGAGCTTGGCTTCCCAAGCCCAGTCCAGTACTCACTTGACAGCCAGGGAAATGCTACGCCTCCTGGGCCATATGGCCTCCACAGTACATGTGGTGCCCTATGCTCGTCTTCATATGAGAGCAGCTCAATGGACCCTGACCACCCAGTGGACTCAGGCGTCGGGAGCACTCTCAGACCAAATACAAACCTCAAACCGTCTGTCTTGGTCCCTCCATTGGTGGATATCCACCAAGAATCTGTTGTTGGGGGCTCCCTTTCAGCCCTTGCTACCCCAAGCAACCCTCACAACAGATGCCTCCCAATTGGGGTGGGGAGCCCATCTGCTAACTCTCTCCACTCAGGGCACTTGGTCTCCACAGGAGGCCACCCTTCATATCAACCTCCTGGAACTGCGAGCAATTTACCTTGCCCTCAAGGTCTTCCATACCCTCCTTGCCAACCTGACTGTCCTGGTTCAGACAGACAATCAGGTGGCCATGTTTTACATAAACAAACAAGGAGGAACGGGCTCTCTGTCGCTTTGCAACGAAGCTCTCAGATTATGGGCCTTCGCCAGAGAGCACCAAATTCATCTGCTAGCAGTGTACCTTCCAGGAGTTCAAAACTCTCGAGCAGACAGGCTCAGTCGAGTTCTGCTGCCACACGAGTGGTCCCTACACGTGGACCAGATAACCAGAATCTTTCAGGAATGGGGGACCCCGGACATAGACCTCTTTGCAAGTCCGTGGAATGCCAAACTTCCCCGGTTCTGTTCCAGGACTCCATGTCAGGAAGCTCAGGCCACGGACGCCTTTCTCCTCCATTGGGGTCAGGCGTTCCTATATGCCTTTCCACCCATTCCGTTGATTCCCAAGACTCTGTTCAAACTCCAGAGAGATCACGGCTCTATGATCCTCATAGCTCCACGCTGGCCACGCCAAGTGTGGTTCCCTCTGCTTCTACAGCTCTCCCAGGGATCCTCCCTGGACTTAGGAGCTGCACCAGACCTTCTATCTCAGGAGGACGGGACTTTGTGGCACCCAAACCCCAAATCCCTACATCTCCGAGCTTGGTTACTGAAGGCTTAAGTCTTCAAGACTTTAATCTTTCTCAACCTGTGAAAGATATCCTTCATGCCTCTAGGAAACCTTCCACGAGGCGGTCTTATGCTTTCAAATGGAAACGTTTTTCCATTTGGTGTGCTCAGCAGGGCCTTGACCCTCTGGCACTTCCTTTGAATTCCCTCTTAGACTATCTCCTGCATCTTTCCAATGCAGGCCTTAAGACGAATTCTGTAAGAGTCCATTTAAGTGCTATTTCAGCATCCCTGAAACCTGTAAATGGACAACCTATCTCCTCTCATCCTCTTGTTGCAAGATTCATGAGAGGCCTGACCCTCACTAAACCTCCCATCAGACCCCCCCCGGTCGCATGGGATTTGAATCTAGTGCTTGGTCAGCTTATGAAGCCACCTTTTGAGCCGTTATTTTCTACCTCCTTGAAATTTCTTTCCTGGAAGGTATTATTCCTAATTGCAGTCACTTCCGCTCGTCGCATCAGCGAACTGCAGGCTCTAGTGGCTAATCCACCTTATACAAGATTTCATCATGACAAGGTGGTCCTTAGGACGAATCCCCACTTTATGCCTAAAGTGGTCTCGCCTTTTCATCTTAATCAAGAGGTATATCTACCTGTATTTTTTCCGGCTCCTCATGCCTCCAGTGCAGAGAGGAACCTTCATACTCTGGATTGTAAAAGAGCTCTAGCCTTTTACCTTAATAGGACTCAGCCACATCGAAAGTCTTCTCAACTTTTCGTGGCTTTTGATCCTTCACATTTGGGACTTCCAGTCTCCAAGCGTACACTTTCCAATTGGATTGCTCAGTGTATTTCCTTTGCTTACCAGAGTAAAAACATTTCTCTGGAAGGCCATGTCACAGCTCACAATGTGAGAGCCATGGCAACTTCTATGGCTCATCTGCACTCTGTTTCCATTGATCAGATCTGTCGAGCCGCTACCTGGGCCTCGGTTCATACCTTCACAGCCCATTACTGTTTGGACAAAGACTCCCGCCGGGATGCCTTGTTTGGCCAGGCTGTCCTCAAACACCTGTTCCATTCTTAGACAACTCCTGCCCACCTTCCCAGGATGGATGCCTGAGATCCATACGAAGATGGCGAACCTTGACAGGGGATCCCACGCATCTAAGCTAGGGAGTCCCCATATGTGAGGACTTATTCCTGCTTGTTCCTGGAGATAGCACAGTTACTTACCTGTAACAGGTGATCTCTGGGAACAGCAGGAATTAGTCCTCACAACCCACCCACCTCCCCTAGGAGTTGTATCTTTTATCTATCTATCTTCCTGTCCTCTCTCTATTGACTCAGCTATAAACTCGAAACTGAGGAGAGCTGTTCAGGAAGGCGGGAAGGCAGTGCGCATGTGCAGTGGGAGGTCCCAAAAGCTTCCATTCTAGGAAGCTGGGGAGCTTTCCCGCGCAGGCTCCGTCGGTACCGACGTACCCATATGTGAGGACTAATTCCTGCTGTTCCCAGAGATCACCTGTTACAGGTAAGTAACTGTGCTTGCTCTAGTGGCTTTGGTCTCTGCTTCCTGATTCATAGAAGCAGCTTTCTGTGGACTCCTACAACTTTTTGTGCTTGCCCATTCCATGCCCCTTATTGCTTTGCATCAGTCGTTTATGGTTTACAGCAGTTCCTCCTATTCGTTTCTAGAAGAGGTAGTGGTGGTTTCAAAAGTGCTGAGAGAGCTGAAAAAAATGATGGTTGCAGCAACCTTTGCAAATTCCTTGCAGCACTTTCCTAAAAGTTGCAGGCTTTGGAGAGGAATTCAGCATCAGGGTTTAATGCAAAACGAACTATGGCACAAAGTGGTGGTAATGTTTGTAACAAGGTACCTAGATTAAGGCAGCCAGAATATGCCTGTTTTATAGAGACAAGAGGCTGAGATTGTATTTTAAATTCTGGCGTGAACATTTTACACCTACTTTAGAGCATCTGTAAATGAATGTGCGTAAAGTTTGCAAGTACGTTCTGAGGTAGGTATTTTTCTTCATAATAAACGCATTCGTTTGCAAACTCTGCCACACCACTGGCTGCGCCTCTTGGCCAAGTTCGCACCTTCATGTCAATGTGCATTCTCTTACACCAGTCGGTTTTCTGTACGACGCCAGTAACACATGTAACTGCCGTAGACATCCACTAATAACTTGATCAAATTACCTCCAGTATGGCCAATAGATGGGTGCTCTGGAAAGGGGTGTGAGTGTTACGATACAGTTCAAAAATAAGTATATAAAATATATTGAACTTCCAGATTAATGACCCAGACAGCGCCCCACGCCTGCAGGACAGCTCTTGTGTCATTGTCTATTGGTTATGCTCTGCTGTACGTTCTCTCTCTATTTTCTTATCCCCTATCCTAGCTATGATTTTGGAGGGTTTTTTTCATGTTTCTACAGCTTAATTAAAAAAAAAAAAAAAAAAACAACAAAAATGTTTGTAAATGATTTTATATAGCCGGAAAAGCTGGTATAGTAAATAGACTAAACAAAGTATATTGATGAGCTCAGGCAAGAAAAATGTGGTTATTTGTAAGGATTTTTTTTCACCAATATTCATTTTTTTCCCCTCCCCCTCAGGTATTTTTACAATGAGTTTCATGCATTTGTTTTAGCATTCACTAAAAAATTCCCTACTATGATGATTTAACATATACTAACTGGATTAGCATACGTTAAATCAATTTAGCATGCTCTAAACCATGGCTCGATAAACCCCCTGGTGCCAGGTTGCCCT
Organism: Ichthyophis bannanicus; assembly: GCA_033557465.1. Lineage (NCBI taxonomy): Eukaryota > Metazoa > Chordata > Amphibia > Gymnophiona > Ichthyophiidae > Ichthyophis > Ichthyophis bannanicus. Next base: position 66,047,459 of record CM066050.1, on the reverse strand, counting down.
GGTTACTAAAAAAAAAATCGGACTCTGGGGCTTGAAACACCTGCAGCATGACCGTCACTGGCTGACTGCTCGCAGGATCCAGTCTCCTGCAGGCAGAATTGCCTCCTACCGGCACTGGCTGCCCAAGGGGATCCTGTCCCGTGCAGGCAAAAGGGCCGCAGAAGACTGTGCACACAGCAGGAAAGGGCTCTGGCTTCCAGTCCCATCCCCCGTGGGCAGAAGCACTGCAATCGCGGTGGGGACCAGCTCGGTCTGTGATCGCAGCACAGATGCAAGCTGCCTGTCTGCGGGAGATGGGTCCTTGCATCTCGGCTGCGATGAGAGCTCCCTCCCCTTTTCTGCTGCCTTTGGGAGATTGGTTGGGCCTGCGGGGGGGGAGGGGAGAGAGTGGAGGGGGAACAGAGAAAGGTTAAAGGGATGAATGTATGGGGCAAAAGAGCACAGTGTCTATTTATCTAAAGGAGCATTCCCTCCCCCAAGAACACACACACGGAAGCACACCACACCACACATTCGCACACACACACAGCCATCCCAGCTCCACACTATACACACATAGGAACCTCGCCTCTGCACTGCACACACAGACGCTGCCCCGCATACTACCCTCAACCTCATCCCATGCTCAGACTGGCACACTGCCATTGCACTATGCCCACACACAGACACTTGCTCTCTGAAACTATAGCCTCTGTTATCTAAACATGACGCACGGTGGAGGAACTCTGGTGCTGGTTTCACAAGACTTGAGAACGTGGGACCAGTATGAGAAGACCTGGGAGGGAAGGGGTGTACAAGGAGGTCACGAGCGCTAGCTTGTAATATTTTGGCCTGGCCCCTAAATCTGCACAAAATTTTGTCAAGATCTTGTAATGCAGTGTGGGACATCTAGGACACGTCGCTCCTTGATCTCTTCACACGAACACTATAGTCCAGGCTCTGAATCCAGTCCGGGTTTTCCAAGACCCTCAATGTGCAGCAGTCCGGACAGCAGCCCTGTCGTGGGGAATCTCCCACTAGGGCTAGCCCTAAAAACACTGTGCTTACTTCAGCAACAGAGCCGTGTGAGGCCTTAAAACAAAGGTAAGCCCTCATATGTAGTCCCAGCAAACAGAAGGTAATCTCCTCTTCATTTCTCTCACTCACAAGTGCACAGGTGGGAAGCTTGGGGCCCTCTTCCCTCCCACAAACACACTGGCATTACCACACTGTCTGTCTTAGTGCAATAACAGTGTTGCTGACAACCGCAGCTGTGCAGCAGCAGCGCTCCCCCCCTCCCCCCTGGTTTTATGTAAGTTTTCTGAATCGGCCCCAGGGCTAAATCATTCACTGCTTCAAGCACAGTACCTCCATGGATTCAAGAGAAGTTGTCCTCTTCATAGTTCTGTGCTTCCATGGGTTCCCCCTTGTCCGTTCCTCTGCTCCAAAAGCGCAGGGGCAGGCTCCTGAAGGCTGTAGTTCTTCCTTCCCAGGGCCTCCCCTCCAACTGCTCCTGCACTTCTTTTTACACACATACTCCGGCCACGCCCTAAGGCCTTGGTTGCTTGCCTCCTTCCCCCATTAAGATGGCCCTTGCTTAACAGGGCTTCCAAAACCCCCGGCTTCCCTTGGCGGCTCTTGGGTTGCTTATTGCTGGAGCCCTCCACCACCTGTGTGCTCTCTTAATTAGATCACCTGATCTTTTCTGGGGTGGGCTGCCTTATCCTAAGGAATTCTGGGACTTGTAGTATGACTGGTTCTGCCACAGTCCGCCCTAAACAAGGTGCAGGAGCAAACTGAAACCACACTAACGAATGCACAACCTTATCAGCTATGGGGTCTATTCACCCCCCTGCCGTCTCTGTCCAAAGCCTCCCATACGAACAAGGAGTTTGTATGGGGAGGTTAGATGGGAGTGGGAAGGGGCAGTACAGAGGCGGAGTTAGGACAGGTAGTGAGCGGTCTGTGGCCCCGGATGTACAGGGCCGATTCTGATGTTGGCCCTCTACGTCCGGGGCCGACAGACTAGACGGGGAACTTATTCCACCTCTGAGGTGGAATAAGTTCTATTAGACATCAGGGAAAGGTTGGAGGGGGTGCAAGAGATTCCCCGCAGCCCGACTCTGGCCATGGGTGGCCAGATTGGGGGTCAGGCTGCAGGGAATGAAAAAAATGGTTGGCGACTGGGGATCATTTTTCCTGAATGGAGCCACGGTGCCATGGCAACCAGACGCCATCGCTCCATGACTCCACTCAGGAGCCTGACAGTTAGTTGGGCAGGAACCTGTACATGCAGGCTGACTGGAATTGGTTCCCGGCCTGCACATACAGGCTTAGACGCTGTGATCCTGCGGGGGCTAGACGTGCCCCGCGGGATCAGAATCATGTCTACCTCTGCGCGTCCAGTTCCAGCCGGGACATACAGATTGGAATAGGCCTCCACGTCTGCATGATTTCTTATTAATTATGTTCATTTTGAAAGGGAACAATATTTAACTCAATGGAGTATCAGAATACATTGTTGGTGAAGGTATACTGTTTTGAAGTGAAGAGTTCATTGCTTCACACTGACTCATAAAAAGGGAGTTGGTGTCTGTATTCCAGACTGTTCATGAACTAAGAGTTGGGCTGGTCTGGAGCGGGGCAGTCTGAAGGGGTGTGCCATGGCATCAAGGTATAAAGCAATTAAAGTAAAACTCCCCATTGCCATGTCCTTACCAGCCAGTGAGCCAGCAGAAGTAGGGCAATTAAAAATGAGCAAGATTAGAACACCTGCAGAGGATAGTTAGAATAATCCCATTTGATTTTAGCATTTGAATTCTGGCTATACTAATATGTTGACAGACAACATCCCAGCTCTGTCCGGGGCAGTCTGTTTTATTTGGTGGTAGTAGTTAAGTGGGATGTGCTGGATCCTCCAGTTCTGCTGTACCCCTTGAAGCAGCGAGAGAGAGAGGGAGAACCTGAGGTTACTTGTTTTTGCAGGATAATGAGGACATACGGGTTCTGCATTCCAATCAGTAGTGCAAACGCTATCATCAATACCGTCCAGTTAGGTAACCAATTAGTCTGTGCAACCGAAGCAAACGCCTGCTTCACAAATGGATCATGATGTAGGCGGCAATGAGATCAGAAATGGGAGATGGTTTTGTGGGGCAGGGAACTCTTACTGTGGGACCACGATCACATTTGTCATAGTCGATATCGTTTCTGTGCAGGTGGGAGGTGTAGTGTTTAGGCTTCCGAGCACCTCATGTCTGCAACATTTGCTGACTCCCCTATTGTAAATGTCACCACCCTACTGCCATTTGGTCTTAATCTATGTTTTTACTGCACGAGTTTTTTTTTTTTTTTTTTTAGTGTTTGCGCCTTTAGTTTGGCTGTTCCACGAATAAGACAGATTTTAATTAATTTTAAGTAATAAAAAGAAACGCGTGTCATGTCCTTGTCAAAGATGCCCTGGTAGAGGACCTCTAGCTGCAGACATTTCAAATGATATCCGATGCTGCTGTGTACTCTGATGTACCAATGCTGTGCCCAAAGGCTGCTTAGCAACGGGTTACCATAGCAACTGATAGAAAAGATCAGATTTAGTGGAAAGATGCAATATGCGGGTTGAGTTTTTAATATAGAAATCATCCCATAATATTGTGCGAGATCTATGTACTAGTAGGAATGCATTTAAAACAACAAAAAATTGTGCTTTGATACACCAAGCATAACTTTAAAGAACAGATGTGCATAGTGCAGAAATAGCACGATAAATGAAGGCAAATACCAAGAGGAACCTCCCCTTACCTCCCAAAATCAAGCATTTCATAAAGATCACAAATTAAGGAAAGGCCAGAGGTAATCCTTGGCGTTAGGGTATATACAGAAAAAAGTTAAGTCATTATTAGATTGCGAGATGAACTACTTCTACTTACTCATTCAAAAACTACAGAAACATACAATCGTTAATGACGGGGTGGGGGGTGTTTAGTTTGCTCCTTTTCAAGGCAAGTTACTTCTGGATACAGTAGGTATTTCCCTGATGCTATAAAGCTTATGATCTAATTCTGTACCAGGCAATGGAGGATTAAGCGATCTTCCCAAAGTCACAAGGAGTCGGTGGGTTTTGAACCCTGGATTTCTTAAACTCGTGACTAAAATCTGGGCTGGGAGAGCTCAAAAAAATATAGATCTTGAATATCAGAAAAAGTAAAAACACCCTCCCTCCATACACACCTGTAAGTGTAGAGACTGGGCAAGGTGGGGCGTTCCCACTGGGGTGAAGGTAGTGTTGGCCTATTAAGCAACCCAATAAACATAAACATTTATAGCCCACGCTGTCTGTGCTTGGTGCATGTACTGTGGATGCAACTAGCACCACCTTAATTGATGGCATTAGTTGCTCCAGTGGCCATTTTACCACAGGGGCGCCATGCCAAATACAGGGGGACGGAAGTACCCACCCCATCATCTAGTGCGAAGCCTTGCACTGGCAATGCTTTACCAGGGAGGGGGTTAGTAAACGCGCCCCTTATATGTTACAAGAACAATAAGGGGCATGTTTACTGTGCCCCTAGAAATACAAGGGCTCTGGAACCTTTAGTAAACATGCCCCTAAGAGGGTGAGCTACCAAGGTGTGCTAACATAATGCAAAATGAATGTGCGTTTAACATATGTGTTAGCGCAGGTCGCATCTCGGTGGGATCTAGTTACTAATAACGCACGTTAAGTCACAGTTCATGCACATTATTAGTAACTAAGTCCCATTGAGTAACATGGGACTTGCACTAAAATAACCCATGTCGCGCTAAAATTAACGCATGTTAGTTCACTCATCTTAGCAACTAGCCCCTTCAATGTCAGGAGCGTGCATAGCTGAGAAAAAAAAGTTTGGTTCTTGCTGGTCTAAAACTAATTTTTGGGCTTTTTGTGCTCCTTTTTGTTTGTTTGTTCTTCAGGAACACATTTATATGCTGCTAGAACTTTGTGTGCACTTTTAAATTTCAGATGCCCAAACAAACCAAATGTTTGCTCATGAAGGGGCTTGTTTGCAAAGCCGCGGTGGCGGTTTCCGATCGTTATCGGAGCCATGGCCCCATTGAAATGAATTGAAATCAGTGGGGCTGCGACTCCAATAACGATCGGAAACCGCTACCGCGGCTTTGCAAACAAGCCCCTAAGAAAGTGTTCTGTCTTGCATAACGCAAACACTGTTTCTGTGACTAACAAAACTCGGTTTTACTCTCGAGGTCCTTTCTAGATTTTATTTCTGCACAGCAGACCATTAGAAAGGATAATACTTTAGTGAATGATTTTGACCCAGTCTTGAAACGGTTACTATTTTTATAAGGAAAGATTTAGGGGCCTGTTTATTAAATATCATTTCTGTGCGCTGTCTGCTCCTGTCCCTTTGCTCTACTCTGGGTGTGGTGACGACGCCTGTTATTACGTGCTACCGATTAGTAAGCGTACTCCTTAATTGGGCTGTATAAAATAAATCTTTAAAAACCTTCCTCATACTATCTTTTTGTTTTAATTCTAATTTTTGTTTACTTCAGAGAAAGCAGCGACTTTTAAACTGATCATTTCTAGGATTAGGTTAAAGATTCCCCCTGCTGTTTTATATCATGGGGTATGGAGGCCTCCTCTTCATTTGGACTCTGCCTGCTTTGGGCTCTCGTCTCAAGAGCCCTCACTCTTTCCAGCTGCCACGCCTTCCCCCGGATGCAAGCAAATTAAAATAGATACATAAAGGGTAGCGCTGGAAAAACATCCCTTCCCCGGCTTGTCTTGTATCCTACACCTTTTGCACCTTTTCTGGAAGGGAAACTTCTAAATGTCGCAGATACTGGATTCCACTGGAAAAGATACCCTTCAATAGTGCCTGTGGTGTGAAAACACCGAAATGCTGATTTTTCTACCCTCTTAAAAACAGTGGGCCAGTTACTGAGGTGCACTATTGTTAATGCGTATCAGTTCACAGTCGCGTGCGTTATTTTAGTAGAGGTCCCTTGTTATTCCATAGGGCTTAATTCCTAATAACGCATCTTAAAAGTGAATTAATGCATGTTAATGTTAGTATACCTCAGTAAACAACCTTCTTAATTAGATGGAAAATAAATACTTAAATTTTATAATTTTAAAAAAACACCCAAGAATAGATGCTCTAAACATGAGGCTCTAGGTGGAGACCAGCGGCAGCCATGACCATTTGCAGTGGCGTAAAGGGAACAAGTTCAATAGTGATTTTTCTCCCAGGTTATCGACCTGGAACCTTTTTGAATATGTCCGGTCTCCCTTTTGATAATTAGCAGTGGCAGAGGATGTATGCTGAAAACGCCGACGTACTCGGTGCCTGCCATTCATATGGGCTTCAAGAGGTGGCAAAATAGTGTGTGCCTTTAGTAGAGGTCAAGTACATGAGTCGTGTTTACTACCAGCATGTCCGCTTTGAACCTGACATAACACATGCATGAAAATCTGTACTCCCTAGGCAGAGGTCGGTAATTTTCAACCAAGACATTTTACCAGCATAAAGGACTTTGAACATGGTCCCCAAAATGCTATAAGGGCTGCCTGAGACTATGCTCTAATTTGGGCAATTAATTTAGTTGTAAATGGCTATGTTGTGAATAGCATTATGGGAGGTAATTTTAGGCTTTTCTGCATGTAAAGCCTGTTCTCCATGGACTAGCAGGAAGAAGTTAACCGTACGCATAGGTGATGTCATTCCAGCAGGAACTCAGGATGGACAGCTCTCCCAGGACCCAGAAGAGTCTAGAAAAGGTCTCAGCATGTGTGCGCACTCCTTCCCTCCCTTTGGTCTGTTTATAAAGCTTAGTCAAATTCAACCGCAAGGGGAGGTGGGGGGGGGGTTATGTGGCTGATTTTTCTTACTATCCATGGAGAAAACCCCTATTACAGGTAAGTAACGTCCCTTTCTCCACGTGGAAAAGGGATTTTATAAAATTGTGTAGTTGTGCATAAATACGTGGGTCAGAAAGATTGTGTGTTGGCATTCTTGGGGACATTGTCTGAGCGGAGCAGGAGAGGAGTTGTGATGTACACACACTCTTATACCTTTGGAGATAAATTTGTGGGTGAGAAATTGTCCACTGTTGAAGCTGTGCTTTGGGTGCTCTTATAAGACCACATCAGCATCTATGTTGCCTTTATAAAACAAGCATAAAATAGCTGCCTTTTTGTTCCTGTGACATAGGTGTCCTCTTTTATAAAATTGAAAAATGATAGAGGAGGGATTTTGGATTTAGTTTGCACCTTTTTTCAGTGGGTATTTTCCTGTTTCCGAAGGGCACACCTGAGGCAGTGGAGGGGCGAGTGACTTGCCCAGATCTCCAACCCACTGCTCTAACCTTTCGACTATTCCTCCAGTCACTCAGACCATATATTACGCTGCTGTTCCACCTACTGCTTCTATTTTGAATGAATTTAAACTTAGTCATGGGGCTGCCTTGGATATGAAGTGGAAAAGCCCTAAATATAGTGTCCTGTGTTTTTCTGCCATTAGTTTCATTCCTCCTTAAGTCTAAACCACATTGTGCACGAATAACTCTGTGCTGTTGCTTAACATACTGTACAGTTGTAAATTATATATTGTTATATTAAGCCGCTGTCTCTTCTCTCTGCTGTAGTTGGGTCCTCTGAGTCTGGTGGCGATAATAATTATTACAGTTCACTGCATGGATCTGTTGGTGAAATGTGCTCACCACTTGTCTCGGAGGTAAGAGGCTCAGTTCTGCTATTTATGTTTCTGCACCACCTAGAAAACATGTTGTCACCTCGACTTCAGATTCGTTTTCATTACGGGGGCAAAATAAACAAAAATAGTTAACTGGCTAATTCTGATTTGCATGTGTGCCTTTTTTGTTATACTATGGGCAAAGATGAAAAACAAGTCACCTAAATTTAGTCCTGTCATTCGTTTGCCTAGATTTAGGAGCTTAGTTTAAGAGTCTAGTGCTCAAAAATTAATTCTAAATTCCCCCTCCATCTGCCCCTGGCTCCACTCACTTTTTAGAATCCTAAATTTGAGAACCTAGTGAGTAGAATCATAAATTTAGGTATTCAGCCTTAATAAATTAATCAGGGGCGCCAGTGTAGGAGCCTAACTACCAAAGTTAGGAGCCTAAACCCTTTGCCTACAGGGCTCTGGAGGTAATGTATATAAACCTTTCACCTCTTACTTTTAGGCATGACCTAATTTTATATGTGTGGCAGAAGCCAGCAGGTGCTTGTAGAGTAGACGCACCCAGGGGACAAGCATGAGCAGAGGTGCAACTCATGCACGTATTTTATCAAATTCATACATAAAGTACATGCTAAACCTTTTCAGTGTGTGTGATTTTTGTGGGATTTTTGCAAGTATTTTATCTTTATCTTTATTGCGTCATTTGATAGACCGCTCTTGTCAAGACATTTGAGCGGTGTACAATAAAAGGCAATACGCCACTAAACTAAGGAAAAGGAACACCAAATTATAAATAGGAAAGAGAGTAAAGGACAGAATACAACAGCAAAAGAGCACAGAGACATACCAGACGAAGGATTCAAGACAGACAACAGGCACAGAAAGGGAGGCAACAGTACATGACTAGACTAGACAACAGCACCAGGGATAAGCAAACAAGGACTGAAGGGTTTCAAGGGGGGGCATCCGGGGGAAGGTCTAATGCTTGTTGAAACAGGTGAGTTTTCAATTGCTCCTTAAATTTGGAATATGAAGTTATAGGTGCTTATGTGCACCTTCCTGCCCTCTTAACCTAGGCATGTTTGTTATAAAATTGTACTCCTTGTGGGTTTTGATTTGTGTCCTCCATTGTGATGTAGAGCCTCTCTCCTAAACTGAATATGCAGAAATGAAATCTGGGGGAAGCAATTATAATGCTAATTCTAACTTAGGACTTTTTTGCATGTCTGATCTCTGCTATGATCTCTAGATAAAAGGTGCATATGCTGCTAAACTCCACATCCCTTATCTACAGTCAAGCTGTTACTTATTGTAGTGGAACGAAGAGAAGGGGGGAAGGGGATGGTATTTTGGATTTAGCCCACACCTTTTTCAGCAGTAGCCCAAAGCGAGGTATATTTGGTACAGTAAGTATTTTCCTTCTCCAGAGGGGCTGCAGGCAATGGAGTGATTTGCCCAAGATGACAAAGAGCAGTTGTGGGATTTGAACCCTGGTATCACTGGTTCCTCGACCAGCTGCCCCTGTCATTAGGCTACTCCCCTGCTCCATGCAATTGACACACAATGTCTAGACCCGAGACGGCTGCTTGAATAAGAGCCAGGAGAGAGGGAACTGGAGTGAGGTTCATTTTTTTTTTATGGGGACGCTTTTTGAAAACTCTGCTGATAGGTTCATTGGTACTTCTTACGGACAGATTATGCGCACACTGTTTCTCATAAGGCTATTTTGCATGTAACTTTGAAATTCAGAGCTGCTTGCGCCCTTTCCTCTTCCAACCTAAGCCTGCCTAGGAGCAATATTGAAATACTTTTTCACTGAAAGGGTGGTGGATGCTCGGAATTCGTTCCCGATGGAAGTGGGGGCGCAAATACAGTGACAGAATTCCAAATGGCATGGGACAGACACAGTGGATCCCTTTTTAAAGCAAGAGGATAAAATTGAAATAAAAAAATGTCTTTTATACTTCAGCAAATAGAGGGGGGTGACCTACACAGAGTGGCGGATTCAACTACTCAAGCCACCTTGCTGGGCAGACTAGATGGACCATACTGGTCTTATCTTCCGTCATATAACATAGTAACATGGTATATCTACAGAAATGCAAAAGAAAAGTCAATATAAGGCTGTCAATTTTTTTCAAAAATCCCCCTCCCCCAATTTTGAAAAATGCTCTCTAGTAGTGTTTGTTCATTAAGAAGGGTGCTACTTGTGGTGGTTTGGATAGGAAACTAAAGATTTGCTGGGCAGTAATTCTAATAGAGCTTTAGTGCTTCTTGCTCGAGTCCGTGAAAGCTTGAAGAAAGTCCAAGGCATCTTGAATAGGCCAAATTGGGCCAGCTTTATAATGGGCCAGCTCTATGAGAAGCCGGAAGGGCACCTATCTTAAGATTTATTGTATTAAGGTGAAGTAGGCACCTATGTGCCTTTATAAAATAAACTGCTAGAAGCAACTCCAATAACACGCAAATGCTGAGACTCCCGTTTACGCCTGCTCCAAGTCGGTATAAAGGTGCGCATGTACTCTACGCACCTACTCATGTCTTTCATAAAATATGTGGCTGCATCACAACTGCACCCCTGCTCCGCCCAACTATAACACTGGGAAGACCTCGCGCAGTGTGTGTAAGCGTGCGCCACCTTGCACACGGGCGTAGCACAGGGCAACTTTTAGAGTTGAAACTGTTTAATTAAACCTTCGGGTCTCACAGGGCAATTTTCCGAAAGCTTTGTAAAAGCCTTTATAAAATTACCTCTATGTATGAGGCCAAACGAGTGTGTATAAGAAATCTGTGTGATAGAATCGCCTGTTTTGTATATACTGTATGCATTTTCTTAATGACAGTTCTCTGTAAGACTAATTTTATTATTTCTGTGCTTTTTGGTTGTGAATATAGATAGAATTCAATGATTTTATGTGTTTTTTTTTTTTAAAATATAAGAGCTTTTTGTGGGGCAAGAGGGATTTCATGGGCCTTTTTTCCCCCCCCCATCAGAAAGCAGTGTCCTTTCCTGAACTATGGAGAGACAGTGGAGAGCGCGCTGGAGGACATGCCCAATTCATGGCTTCGGACACATGCGATTTGGGGGAGGTACAGTACTGTATTTTTTGCTATGCTTTGGTGGTAGAAGAGCCTTCTGCGGTGGTCAATGTCGCCATGCTGCAATTGCTAGATGCGATTTTTCTTTTATTATAAATATGTACAATATCAACCAAACAATTACAATTTGTACAGCAAAGAATATGGTTTAAGAAAGTTGCCCAAAAAAAATGTATGCTGTATTACTCAAGTCCATAATAGTGAAGGGGTACCAAGTCAAAACGTAAAGGAAAATAAAATGAGCAAAATTCCAACAAAACGGGCAGAGAGCTTGCTTGCCCTCTTGCTGATTAATTCCATATTTCAATGGTTAGATGTTGCATCAGACACCATAGATCTAAAGTCCTTTCAGTGCTTAAAAAGGCAGCTAACCGAGATGGCTCAAAGAACACGTATTTGATAGCTTTCAACTTCACCAAACATATTACCTGGGAATTTTAATACCCCCCCCCCCTACAAAAAACCCCCAAAACAAAACCTCCCAACTGGGCCTTCCTATCCCTTTGGACCTACCTATACCTCATGATCCTAGACACAGTCGTGTTGCATAACCCCCCCCCCCCCCCGCAGTAATGCCGACGGAGGTCACTCGTGAACCTTCAAGCTGCTTAGTGGGAACGTTGGACACATCAATCTCTGAGAATGTGTGCTAAGGCCGTTATGATTTTTGAGAGAAAAATATCTAAATGGCATTACATTTCAGTTCGTAAGATTTGCAGAGGGAGAATTGAATCAGTGGAGCTGTAGCCTAATGGTTAGGGCAGTGGACTAGAACCATGGAAACCAGGATTGAAATCCCACTGTTGCTCCTTGTGATCTTGGGCAAGTCACTTAACTTGCCTTGAGCTTCTGAGGAAAGGCAGAAGCTAAATCCAATTCCCTTTCCCCTTTACTGTCGTTAACATAAATGATATGCAAGCTCAGATGTGTGCTGGGCAGCTGAGCTCCACTAGCAAGCACAGATGAAGTTAGCGAGACCTCTTTTTACTGATGGCACCTACTCGCATGTGACCCAGAAACGGCTGCGTTCTCACCTTCTTCATATTCTCCCTGCCCTCTTCCCTCTCCCTTGCCTCTTATCTTTTTTCAGCCCTGCTTGTGCCCCATTTCCTCTCTCATCTGTACTGATGCTGTTTTTCAAACCATTGTAATACAGTACCGTGGGGTCCCTCTGTTTATCCTGCTTCACTGATATCTCATGAATTTTCTCCTCCCCCCCCCCCATCCATGTTGCTCTCCCCAGCTTTCATATCTCTGTTCCCTTCCCCCTCTGCATTGGTTTTCTCCTCTTCCCCCCACCCCGATTTTGCTTTCTAATTTGTCCTTCCCCAGCCTGGCTATCTGTCTTTTTCTAGTTCCTTTTATTCTTTCTCTGTCTTTATTCCCCTTTGTTTTTCCACTGTCTGCTTCATTTAGTTTTAATTTTGAATCTGTGTTCTGCCTTTATTCTATAACCATTTCAAGGCAAATTACAGTTTAAGCAAATAACATACCAGCACTGATTAAAAACATTGCAGAGATACAAAATAAATACAAGAAGGTGGAAAATCAGTCATTTTTCTCAAATAGCCAAATTTTAGCACTTTAGTAATTTGCTTCCAGTTTCAGTGTATCTGGAAGCTGGAGCTCCGCCCCCACAGGGTGTGTTCTCTTGAAGATACTAGTCTGCCTTATGCAGAATTAGGCAGAAGCAATCAATACACCAGTCTGGGAACACAGTGATCTTGCAGGGTCTTAAATAGCCATAGCTTTGTTCAAATAATATGCCGGTGCTCTAGCAAGAGTGGCCTACAGAGGAATCGAGGAAACGTTTCTGAAGCATTGTGCTCTTATCCCCTTCCTGGGCCCTTTGGTTATGACCAGGTCGCAGGAGCAGGTGACGGTAGCACTGGAGAGACACATTCTCCGTCCCTTTTCCCATTTTAGAGCTGACGCAGAACTGACACTGATGAGTCACTTGCTACCTTTGAACTTCTAGTTGCTGTTGGTGAGCTGATGACTGGAAGCTTTACATGCTGATAGAAAAAAAAGCAGTAAACCAAGCTCTTGAAAAAAGCTTCTGGAGACTCCTCTCATTCCTATAGCTGCTCAGTCTTGTCTACTGTTAGGTTTCCACCCACTCGAAAGTAGAGTCTCCGTTTTTCTAAGGTTCTCTGCACCACTGCTTGATACAAAGCAACAAACGCATTCCCCAAGCGACTCTATGCAGTCATGCACATCCTAACATGAGACTTCTTGTCCAAGGTATGCAGTTTGGCTCATGTCACGTCTATCCCCTCGATCTAATGGAGAATGCTAGATTAGTTTTATTTGTATGCTTGATACACTGCATTTCACACGACTATAAAAATGCGGCTTACACTAAGAGCCAAACTAAATTTAGAAAAATTGTAGCGTTGTTAGCATGTGGTTAGATATTTTTGGTTCTGAAAAGTAACGGAGAAAACCTGATGTGTATTCTTTGTCCGTCTGTTTTGTAAATCCCTTTCCCCCACAAAACCGCGGCACTATATGATCATCTAGGTAGTAGTATTCAAGAGAAGTACTGTTGGACTGGGGCATCTTGCATTTTCAGAGTTAGTCATGATATAAAATTTAGTGCAGGAAATTTTAGAAAGCTGAGCCGCAGGACATGGGCATCACAACTGGCAGAGAAAGCTTAGAACATCCTAGCAGCGGAGATGTCACAACATCGGATAATAGGTTGTGTTAGGTGGAATGTAAAATGAAGAAATCAAATCAGATGAGAGGTGCTGTGCTGGAAGGGATGTGTGGCTGCCCAGGCAAAGGCACACAGTGGAGTCAACAGGCCCAGATAAGCAGGGGAAACGATTGCCTCTCGGTGGGGAAAATACCTTTTGTAGGTCTTAATGCCTAACACTTATTTTGTTTCCAGGAGAAGAGATGAAAATGCTAAGAGAAACTAAAATATAAAGTGGTAGCTTTTTAATTTACTTGAGTCCAATTTTCAGAGCCATTTCTGTGGTTAAAATGGTGCTATACCCATGGAAATGGGCTTTGACAAAATGACTTGCCTTATGGGTGTAATTCTTCTAAGAAGATGCGGAAAGTTATGTGCTCTGTAACGGAGAAGCGTGAGCTAAATACTAATGAATAAATCATAGCTCGTTAGTGCTTTGCATGCATAAATGGCCCTTTACCGGTCGGTACTTTAGATGATGTTTCGATAAGTATGTGCATAAGCCCGATGGCATATACTGTCTCCGTGAACAAGCAGGAAATAAATCCTTATATATGGGTGACGTCACTGATGGAACTCATCACAGAAACGCTCCCCAGCTTCCAAAGAAAGCTTTTGGGAGGTTCACACCGTCCTTGCACACCTGCTGCGGCGCCATCTTCTCCAGTCTTCTTTTTTCCGTGGAGCCCCTAGAACAGGGGTCTCAAACACGCGGCCCGCGAGAGCATCTTGTGCGGCCCGCGAAGCACTTACCGGTGTCTAAAAAAAAAAAATAAATCCAAACTTGCCGCCGCAGTATTAGGCGTCCCGCGGCCCCTCTGCCTGCTCTGAGTCCTCTCCTCCCTGCAGCATCAGCTCAAAAAGTGGCGGCTTTCAGAGCCGCGAAGAGAGAGAGTTTCTCTCGCGCGGTTCTGAAGACTCGCTGCTCTTCAGAACCGCGCGAGAGAAACTCTCTCTCTTCGCGGCTCTGAAAGCCGCCACTTTTTGAGCTGATGCTGCAGGGAGGAGAGGACTCAGAGCAGGCAGAGGGGCCGCGGGACGCTTAATACTGTTGGCATTGGGATCAGGGACTGACTGCTGCCAATAGTGGCTATGTTTTAAAAAAATAATAGTCCCGGGTGAAAAACTGACACTACTCAAATTTCTCTGTGGCTGACTATGTTGTCTGTGTGAGTTTGCCATTGGTTCATAGACCCATCTGTCTGTTCATGCAACTAATAGTGAGCTCATCATTTTGGAAAATAAAAGAAAAACACAGTTTTAAGAAAAAAGGTAGGAGAGTCTATAAACATCAAAATAAAAGGCTTGTGCAACAGCTGGTGTAAAAATGGCCAGAGTGCACATGAGCTCTTTGGTCATATCATCAGTGCAAGACTTGGGGATCCTCTCCCATTGCTCCTGAAGTAGAGAAAAAGCAAGCAACTAGCCAGAGATGTCATTCCCAAATCCCAGAAACAGAGAATGTAGTAACACAGGGCCAGGGATCCCTTCCCTGGGACCCAAAAAGAGACAGGATGAATGAAGGAACCAGAGATCCTCTCCTCACAGAAGAATAAAGCGAGCATAAAGCTGGATGCCACCCTTTGAACAGCATAAAAGGAAGATCGTGAGTATAGGATCAACATAAGCAGAGAAGGAACATGGGGCAGAAGAATCCTCCCCCCAGGACCTTGAAGGAGAGAAACTGCACAGAACCAAAAGATTTCTCTCTCCAGACATCAGGAACAGAGAGAACAGAGAGCTAGGAAATCCCCTCCTTAGGGTTTTCAAGCAGAGAATGAACACAGGGCCAGAGATTCGAGCCACAAAGGTGAGAGCATCCCCCTCCATGTGACCAGAAAAGATATGGGAGTGGACACAGGCCCAGGGGCCCATTCTCCATGATTGTTCCCTTACATACAAGAGGAAATCAATTTATAGTTTTATTTCTACAGTGTTGTACATTCTAAGTTTGGCTTTTGGGGTTCCCAGTTTAATTGTCTTCCTGTTTCTAAATTGTGATTCCTTGTTTGGTGATGGTGTATGTTCTGCATGTTTACTAAAAGTTAGTGTATATGCAAATATTTATGCAAATGATGCCCTTATGCAAATGATGCCATTATGCAAATGAGGCCTGCGTCTTGTGCGGCCCCCGGGTTACTCTACAAGTCCTCATTTGGCCCTCAAAGCAATTTGAGTTTGAGACCCCTGCCCTAGAATATATTCCTGTATTCTGGAAAAAAGATTTATCTCCAGGAACAAGCAGGAATGTAGTCTTCACATATGGGTATCGTCGGTACCGACGGAGCCTGCGCGGGAACACTCCCCAGCGTCCAATAGGAAAGCTTTAGGGAGCATCCCACAGCGCCTGTGTGCTGCCTTCCCACCTTTCCCAACTGTCCCTCTCCAGTTCTTGGTTTTCCGCGGAGCCGACAGGTCGCACACCCTGTCACCGCAGAAAATATTCCCTTTTATTCTTCTTTTTTGTGGTCGCGTCTGCCTTCCCTCGACACTACACCAGTACCGCCGGTTCTTCTTTCTTTTTTCTAAAAAAAAAAAAAAACGACGACTCTTCTTCTGGAGCCTTTTCCAGGTATTTTTCTCCTCAGGTGCCACGCACCATTTTGGGCACTAGGCCCAACTTTCCTTTAAAATGGAAAAACCCGCTTCGGGTTTTAAAAAGTGTTCCAAGTGTGGCGGTACCATCTCAGTCACAGACACCCATGAGTGGTACCTCAAATGTTTAGGTCCTGACCACTCTATTTCAGAGTGTGTTGCCTGTGGGATGATGTCGAAGAGGGGCTGCTAAACTTAGCACCCTTTTTCCCCTCCGATGCAGCGTCTGTGGCATCGACATCTTCCAGGGCTTCGTCTTCCTCCCATGGATCTCAGGTAACTAAACATAAATCTGGCCGGTCCTCAAGGGTAGATCTCCTTCCAAGTATCGAGATGCCTCTGGCGTTGCCCTTGAGGGATTTGTACCGGCAAAATTGCCCCGGTGGGAGGCTTCGGCTTCCAAAGCACTAACGAGGCTCCAGGATGTTCTTGAAGCCACAACCTCGGCAGAACTACTGGTGCCATGCTCTGGGGTACCGGCTGCTTCATCCGGTACCAATACCCAAGCACAAGCATCGGCAGCGTTGATAGACCAGAGATTCTTGGCTATTGAATGCAGTCTGGCAGCTCTTCTCACGGCCTCGATGCCCTTGAAACCGCTTCAGACAATTCAACCGGTACCGTCACCGACCTTGGTACCGGTACTGACTGCATCGACATCGGCAGGTATTTTACCGTGACTGAGTCATGCTTATCCATCCGGTATCGACAAGTCGGTACCAGACCCTTCCGATGCCAACTTTGATTGGTACTGGTACCGTGTCTTGCACAATCACCCAGGATCGGAGATACTTTGAATCCTCGGATGAGTCTGAAGATTCTGAGAGCTCTGCCGGTACCAGAGTACTTCTTCCTGAGGATTCTTCTCCTCAGCATAGGATGTCTCCTCCAGAGGATATGTCCTTTCAGGATTTTATCTGAGATGTGGCTCGAGGTCCTTCCATCACAGTGGCTCCTGAAAAAGAGCCTAGGGCAAAGGAATTGGAAATCCTGCAATACCCTAAAGCTCCCAAGGAGGCAGCTTCCTTACCTATTCATGAGATCTTGCATGATCTCATGTTAAGGATGTGGGAAACACCTCTAACCACTTCTCCTCACTCTCGAAGGCTCGACACCATCTATTGAGTTCCTCCTTGTCCTGGGTTTCAGAAGACTCAGCTACCACACCATTCCATGGTGGTGGAATCGGCTATGAGAAGGATCAAGAGTGCAAAAAGACATGCATCCAATCCTCCAGGATGTGAGTGTAGGACTCTTGACGCCTTTGGACGTTGAACCTTCCAGGCTTCCATGCTTTCTACTAGGATCAGTTCCTATATATTTTATATATGGGCATGTTCCTTAAGGAGGTCACGGGAGATTTAGAGCTTATGAGCCCTCTCCTTCCTGATAAGAGGCAGGATTACCTTGCCCTTGTCAAACATGTTCAGGATGTTTCCAAGTTCGTAAATCTTGCAGTCTTTGACTGTTCTGAGTGCATAAGCAGAACCTCTGCTATTGCCATAGGTGCACGTAGGATTGCCTGGCTCCAGGCATCTGACTTGGAACTTTGGGTACAGGATAAACTGGGGAATATTCCTTGCACAGGAGAGAATCTCTTTGACAAGAATTGGCAGGAAAAAGCTAATGAGATAGATGCGGACAATATCATCTTGGATAGATTGTCTAAATCTACAGGTGATCTTGCAAGGAAAAAAACCCTACAAGAAACCATTCTTCAGTAAGAAGAAGTTTTACCCCTCCTATACCCAGCAGGGGTATCATGTAGGTGTCAGTCTGCCCAAAAGGGACAGCAGCAACAACCTAGGCAAAGAAAAACAAAAGTTGCTAAGCCTCAACCGACTCAGCAGACTCAGCCTCCACAGGGGCTTTGACTCCTATCTAGAGAACTTTGCCTTCCTGGCCCTGAACGGCCCAGAGCCTTCCACCATTCCAGGAAGGTTATGTCATTTTGCCCCAGTTGGGGGTAGATAACAGCAGAAAGTTGGACTCTGTCTATTGTAAGAGAGGAGTACAAGCTTCATTTCCTCAGCATGCCCCCTCCTACAATGGTACACCAACAGAGAAGCACTACGTCCACGTGCTAAACGATGACCCAGTCAAACAAACGTGGATAGCAAGGAAGGATTGGTTTTATTGAATTAACTTAAAGCCATTGGCCCAAATTCCTGTTCAAAGAGAAGTTCAAAATGATTTCTCTAGGAACTCTGCTGCCATACCTTCAGAGTCAGGATTGGCTTTGTTCTCTAGATCTCAAGGATGCGTACATTCATGTTCTCATCCATCCAACTCATCAAAAGTTCCTTCGCTTTCTATTTCAAGGGAAGCACTACCAATACAGGGTTCTTCCTTTTGGCCTGGCCTCGGCACCAAGGGTGTTCACAAAATGCATGGCTGTGGTGGCCGCATTTCTTTGCACCCTGGGAATATTCGTCTTCCCTTACTTAGACGACTGGCTCATTCGAGCCCCTTCAGAGCCAGAGGCCAGGATTTCTCTCTCTCGCACAATGCGCATCCTTCAGTATTTGGGACTTGTCATAAACTTCCCAAAATCCAACCTTGCTCCCACTCAGTCTCTAGAGTTTATAGGAGCTCTGCTGGATACCAGACAGACAAGGGCCTATCTTCCACAGCCCCGCTGCCTTCGCATTGTGCAGTTAGCTTCCCAAGCAGTGCTAAAGCCTCACCTCACTGCTCGGGAAATGTTACAATTGCTAGGCCACATGGCATCCACCGTGCATGTGGTTCCTTATGCTCGCCTCCATATGAGGGCAGCCCAGTGGACTTTATCCACTCAATGGACTCAGGCATCAGGTTGCCTTTCAGACAAAATAACCAACTCAGATTGTCTTATTTTGTCCCTCCAATGGTGGCAGTCACCCCAAAACCTTTTGGTGGGGTCCCCTTTCCAACAACCCCCACCCCAAGCCACTCTAACAACAGATGCCTCACAGGTGGATTGGGGAGCCCACCTGCAAGGCCTCTCCACCCAGGGTAACTGGACTCTACAGGAGACCTATCTACACATCAATCTCCTGGAACTCAGAGCAATCTTCCTTGCTCTTTGAGTATTCCACATCCAGCTCAGCTACAAGACAGTCCTAGTTCAAACGGAAAAACAGGTAGCCATGTTCTATGTGAACAAGCAGGGCGGAACAGGCTCTCTGTCGCTCTGCAACGAAGCTTTGCGACTATAGGCCCTCGCCAGAGAGCATCAGATTCATCTCCTTGCAGTGTATCTTCCAGGCATTCAAAACTCTTGGGCAGACAGACTCAGTCGAGTTCTGCTTCCACACGAATGGTCTCACCATGTAGACCAGGTGGCCAGAATTGTTCAAATTTGGGGAACCCCGGACATAGACCTCTTTGCAAGTCCGCTGAATGCCAATCTTCCCCGGTTCTGTTCCAGAATTCCGGCTGAGGGTTGTCAGGCCAGGGATGCTTTCCTCCTCCATTGGGGCCAGGACTTCCTGTATGTCTTTCCACCCATTCCCCTAATTCCCAAAACCCTGTTCAAGCTTCAGAGAGACAGAGGTCATATGATTCTCATAGCTCCACATTGGCTACGGCAAATGTGGTACCCTCTGCTCCTGCATCTCTCTCAAGCTCCACCTCTGGAGTTAGGATCTGCTCCAGATCTCCTTTCTCAGGAGGATGGGATGCTGTGGCATCCCAATCCCCAGTCTCTGTATCTCAGGGCCTGGTTGCTGAAAGCCTAGAACTTCATGGTCTTAACCTTTCTCAGCAGGTAAAGGATATCCTTTATGCTTCCAGGAAGCCTTCCACAAGACACTCTTATGCTTTCAAGTGGAAAAGGTTTACCATATGGTGCTTGCAGAAGGGTCTTGACCCTTTTGCGATACCTCCTGGAATCATTACTGGAGTATCTCCTTCATTTGTCTAATACAGGGCTTAAGACCAATTCAGTGAGAGTTCATTTTGAGTGCTATTGCAGCTTCTTTCAAGCCTCTAAATGGACAACCTATTTCCTGTCATCCTCCTATAGCGAGATTTATGAGAGGCCTTCTTTTAACTAAACCTCCCACTAAGCCACCACCGGTGGCATGGGACTTAAATCTGGTTCTTGGGCAGCCACCTTTTGAACCATTAGCTACTACCTCTTTGAAATTCCTTTCCTGGAAGGTCATCTTTCTTATTACAATCACATCAGCACATCGCATCAGTGAATTGCAAGCGTTGGTGGCTGATCCTCCTTATACAAGGTTCCATCATGATAAGGTAGTCCTTAGGACTCATCCACACTTTATGCCAAAGGTGGTATCACCTTTTCATTTAAACCAAGCGGTTTACCTTCCTGCATTTTTCCCAAGGCCTCACGCCTCAAATGCAGAAAGGAATCTTCATACTTTGGACTGTAAAAGGGCTTTGGCCTTTTACTTGCAAAGGACACAGCAACATAGAAAGTCCTCTCAACTCTTTGTTGCTTTTGATCCTAGTTATTTTGGGACTTCCAGTCTCCAAAAGAACACTGTCCAGCTGGATTGCACAGTGTATATCTTTTGCCTATGAGAGTAAAAACCTTCCTCTTGAAGGCCATGTCACAGCTCACAATGTGAGAGCCATGGCAGCCTCTATGGCTCATCTTCACTCTGTGTCTATCGACGACATCTGCCGAGCAGCTACTTGGGCTTTGGTTCATACTTTCACAGCCCATTACTGCTTAGACAAGGACTCCCGCCGGGATGCCTTGTTTGGTCAGGCTGTTCTTCAACACCAGTTTCATACTTAATCAACTCCTACCCACCATCCCTGGTAGGATGCCAGCGACCCATGGGGGGGAAATGGAGCCTTTTCACAGGGGCACACAACTTCTGTGGCCTTCTCCCTGGCATCTGCAGCTAGGGAGTCCCCATATGTGAAGACTACATTCCTGCTTGTTCCTGGAGATAGCATAGTTACTCACCTGTAACAGGTGATCTCCGGGAACAGCAGGAATTTAGTCTTCACAATCCACCTACCTCCCCTAGGAGTTGTATCTCTCTCTCTTTCTCTCTTCCCCTCTCTTTGTCTCAGCTTTAAACTCAACTGGAGAGGGACAGTTGGGAAAGGCAGGAAGGCAGCACGCAGGCACTGTGGGATGCTCCCAAAAGCTTTCCTATTGGGCGCTTGGGAGCGTTCCCGCGCAGGCTCCGTCGGTACCGACGATACCCATATGTGAAGACTAAATTCCTGCTGTTCTCGGAGATCACCTGTTACAGGTGAGTAACTGCGCTTTCCTGGCCCTCATGGACCAGGTTTTTTTCTGTTTTCCTTGCTGCCTGTTGTCAGCTCAGTCAGTCTCAGCCGATACAGGTTATTTATTTTTCTCTCTTTCTTCTCTCTTTTTTTTTTGTCATTTTTGTCCCCTTTTGGGACTGTTTTTCCCACTCGTGACAACTATTAGTGTTAATTTAGCTGTGGTGGTATTTTACCACATGTCTAAGCCAGCTGGTGGTTTAAAAAAATGCACCAAGTGTGGCAAGACTATCTTGGTCACCGACCACCACAACTTGCGCTTACAGCGCCTTGAACCCGATCATCAGCCTGCAGTCTGCAATCTGTGCCTGCAGATGACATGACGGGGACTGAAGGGTCAGGAAAAACAGAAGGAGTCCCTCTTCAGCTCAACAGATTTAGCATTCTCAGCCCTAACCCAGTTGTCAGCACCTTCTAAGGTTTTCTGCTGAGGCATCAACAGGGGGCCCGAGCAGTGAGAGGAGACTCTCTGAGATCCCTTCTATCGAAGGGTGAGCACTGGGAGAAAGTCCAGGTACATAGTCAGTCATTGCAGCCCTTCTTGAGGTGATGTGGAGAATGATGGCTGGGAACAGCTCGCCAAGCTTCCCCAGTTGGAGAAATTGACCCCCAGAATGGAGGAGTCGACCCCCATTGCCCAGGAGGGCAGCTGGTTGTCTCCCAGGAGGGCAGCTGGTTGTCTCCCATTGTACTAATAGTCATGGAATCACTACCCGAGGTGTTGATGCCAGTGACCACGGCTGTGGCACTGGCCCCCTTGCAGATTGTGGTTCTGGAGGAACACCTTCGAGCCCTCAAAGCTCACTTGGCATCAGTTCTAGATTTTCAAAACACAGGCTTTGTGGCGCCAGCATTGTCATCACCGCACTCAGTCCAGGCTTTTCTGGAGACCCATGCTCTGCCCGCTGAGACAGGCGCATTGGGTGAGAGGTCAGACTTGACACCAGTTGTGACAGCTATTTTCCTGTCCAGTGTGTCTGAATACAATGCCCATGGGTATCACTGCCCACGCATGGAGCAGCAGGGGGCCTCCAGCGTCCACCCTCTTTCTGTCATGGAGCTGATGGGAAGAGGAGACACGGCACTATTTTGACTTCCTCTTGGAATCAGAATGGGAGACAGAGGAAGAATCAACAGCTTCGGGCCTCTGATCCCCTGACCTCCTGTCTGACCAGTCTCTTCCCCCCAGAGTGGTGTAAGTCTCTCCTCCGGAGGACATGTCTTTGCAGGACTTTGTCAGGGACGTGGCCAAGGCCATCCCCTTCTCCCTGGAACTAGAGGAAGAACAGAGGGCGGAAAAGCTGAAGAGGGGGAGGCGGTGATGGTGCCTGGGCACCATGTCCTGCTCAGGCTGCTGTTGTGGCTGTGGGAAACACTCTTATAGTTCCCGTCATCAGCCGGAGACTTGGTTCCCTGTATCAGGTCCAGAAGGCCTTTGGCTTCGAGAAGCTTCAATTGCCACACAAATCTATCATGGTTGAGTCAGCCTTGAAGTGAGTTAAGAGCACCAGGATTCATTCTTTGGTGCCCCTGAGCCATGAGGCGCAAACCCTGGACTCTTTTGGGAGAAAATGCTATCAGGGTTAACATAAGAACATAAGAAATGCCATACTGGGCCCGGTCAAGGTCCATCAAGCCCAGTATCCTGTTTCCAACAGTGGCCACAATCCAAGTCACAAGAACCTAGCAATTTCCCCAAAAGATACACAGGTTCCATAATGCTTGTATTGAGACAATCCGTTGATTTCCTGGGTCCTCTATAATAATGGTTTATGGACCTTTCCTCCAGGAACTTGTCCAAACCCTTTTTTAAACCCAGCTACACTAACAGCTTTACTATATCCTCTGGTAATGAATTTCAGAGTTTGATTATGCATTAATAAGAGAAAATATTTTTTCACTCAGTCTTCATTGCATGCCCCCTAGTCTTTCTATATTTTGATGGCATAAACAGTCGATCTACGTTTACCCATTCCACTCCATTCATTAATTTATAGACCTCTTTCATATATCTCCCCCTCAGCCGTCTCTCTTCCAGGTTGAAGAGCCCTAACCTTTTTAGCCTCTCTTTATAGGGGTATCCTTCCATCCCCTTTACTGTTTTGGTGGCTCTTCTCTGTACCTTTTCTAATAAAGCTATATCCTTTTTAAGATATGGCGACCAGAATTGCGCGTCCAAGTTGCAGTCACGTCATGGAACAATATCCTTTGTTTTATTCTCCATTCCTGTCCTTACGATTCTTAGCATTTTATTTACCTTCTTGGCAGCCACTGCACACTGGGCGGAGAGTTTCAACATGTTATCCACGTTGACACCTAAAGCTTTTCCTGGGTGGTGGTTGCTAATGTGGAACCTTGCATCATGTAACCATAGTTGGGTAGTTCTTTTCTAGGTGCATAACTTTGCACTTGTCCAAATTTAAATTTCATCTGCCATTTTAACATCCAGTCTTCCAATTTATCAAGGTCCTCTTGCAATGTTTCACACTCCTCTCGAGTTTTAACAATTTTGAATAAT
Organism: Ichthyophis bannanicus; assembly: GCA_033557465.1. Classification (NCBI taxonomy): domain Eukaryota; kingdom Metazoa; phylum Chordata; class Amphibia; order Gymnophiona; family Ichthyophiidae; genus Ichthyophis; species Ichthyophis bannanicus. Next base: position 66,023,611 of record CM066050.1, on the reverse strand, counting down.
TTTGTTTCATCTGCAAATTTGACTTCCTCGCTCATTTATTCCCATTTCCAGGTCATTTACAAATATGGCCTACCAGACCTATATGAGTATGTTCCTGAAGGCCGACATGCTTGACCTGCTGGAATTTGCCGCCCTCGTCCCTGAGGACCACCACGAAGCCTTTCGGGCCACAACAAGGACTGCTCCAAGTTCATGTTGCATGGTGCCTGTGATGCTTTCCAGTCCACTGGCAGAATAGCAGTGGTAGGCATTGCTGCCTGCCAGCTGGCATGGCTGCAATCCCCTGCCGGGGTGAGAACCTTTTCGGGAAGCCAGAGGAGCTCGATAACGAGCATGTGACCATCTCTAGGCTCTCAAAAGATTATGGAAAAAACTGGGTAAAAAGGCCTTCTACCTGCACCTGCACCGGTATTACCCGATGCAGCCGAAGGCACAGGCCCCCCTGCCTGCAGCGAAGGGACAAAATCTCGAAGGCTCAGCCAGCCCCACAACCCAAGCTGGGGCAGGCTTTTGATGGGTTCCTTTGGAGCATAACCAGCTGGCTGCTGTCCACCGGGGTACCTCTTCAGGTAGGGGGGGAGGCTCATCCTCCTTGCCCACAGGTGGCCCCTCGTCACCTTGGACGCCTGGGTGTTGCTGCATCTTGCCCAGTTGCCACCTTCATATGCCCCAGTGGAGTACCCTATGAACTTGTCACACCGAAGCCTGCTGCAGGAAGAAGTCTGTACTCTGTTAGCTGATCTAGCCATCACGCCGGTCTCTTCCCCCACCCCACCCCCCCCCCCCCGGCCCAGGTCAGATGGGGCTTCTATTCCAGATACTTCCTGGTTCCCAAGAAGACCACTGGGTTCAGGCCCATCCTGGATCTGCA